>CM046874.1:27592026-28934883 GCA_025667525.1 Glebionis coronaria | reverse complement strand
CTAGGTGAGTATTCTTGATAAGATAAGGGATAATCTCAGAACATGGACTTGCCCCTTGAAGAGTTTTCAAAGGGGACAGAAGAGTCTGAGTGTCCGTCACTTAATGGTTCAGTGTTACTTGGTTTATTAGGGACATCAGTCTTCTCATTAAGACCACGCATTTCATTAACAACCTGAGTTTTAGGTATTAATATATTTCCAGTATCAAAGTTAGGCAACGCACTCTCAGGGTTTGATCTTTCAATCCAATCTTTGATTTTGGTATCATTTCATGATCAAACCCTACCGAGGCTGGAAAAATGCCTTGTCACTCGTTTCCTTACTAGGTGGTTTTTCAGTGAGTTGGCATGCCCCAAGGATTTTCTTCTTTTGGGCAGTAATTTGACAATGAATGCACTAAGAAGCTAAGGTAGAGCTATTAGTCCATTTCTCATTGATACGTTTTTCTTCCTTAAGTTTTTCTTGAAGAGCATGATTAATTGTAGTAAGTTCCGTGTTCTGAAGTTGACAGATTACTGCTTCAAGTTTGGCTTGTTTCAAAATCAGTAGATCATCTCTACATTTGTTCAATTTAAAAACCATTTTATTATATTTTGAAAGAAGGTTTAATCTTTGCTCTTCAACAAACGATAAGTTAATTATATACTTAAGGAACCTTTGCCAATCATATTTTTCATCCATATATAGGAGCATGTTTACCTTTCTCATGGTGATATCAACCCATTCTCCATTTCGAGCATGATTCTTTCCAACAGACAATTCATCATCAGCTAGAGCCATCAATACTTGATATTCGATTTCTTCATCCTCTGAGGATATTTCTTCATCATCCCAATCAAAGGTTTTAGCTATCAACCCTTTGGCTTTGTTATGAGGAGGTTTTCGAGTCTGGGCATCTGAGGGTCCATCTTCTAAAAGGGAGAGCTTTGCTTTGACCTTCTTGTACTCAAACCTATAATCCTTCTCAATTTTCTTATTGTTCTGTAAGCTTTGGTTATTTAGAGGGGGCCTGAATCAGTTTTGGTGTAAACTTTGGTTGAAAATGATCACTTCCTGATGATGAGTTTTGACTTTTGTAAGAGTCCAAGGGTGTTTTTGAAAGACAGTATTTTGCAAAATGCCTAGTTTTACCACATCTAAAACAATCAACTCCCTCAGTGGATTGACTCCCAACAAATCTAGTTCTCTTGATATAACGTTTGGTGTTTGCCAAAAGGGCTCTTTCATGAAATTCCCGATTTAAGTCCCTTATGTATTCCGTACTAGATCTTTCATCAACCTCATCATCTGAGGTCTCCTGAAAATCTTGAACAATTGTATTTCAGTAAAAAGCAGTTGATATAGGTCCATGATTAAAATGAGTTGGTTTGGCTGAGGTGTCTGTTATTTAGGCCTTCTTAGACTCAGGATATCTTCTATTTATTAAATTATCCTTATAGATAAATCTACCATAGATATCTGCAAGATCCTGAGTCTGAATGTGATTAGCATTTCTCAGTCGTTGAAAAATACCAAGCCGTTTTTTAGGGAGACTGTTCACAAAACCAACATTGATTTCATGTTTAGATAGTTTCACCCCGTCATTTGATAGCTCATTGAGCAAGGTCTTATATCTTGTATAAGTCTGAGGAAGAGTTTCAGATGGTCTGGCGCTAAAACTGTTATATTCCAATTTCAGGTCCATAATCCGATTTTCCTTAGTGTCGGATGGTCCTTCAAAACTATGAAAAAGATATGTCCAAGTTTCTTTGACCGTCTCACACTCGATGACAACTTCCATAATATTATCAGGAAGACAAGATATTATGATTCTTTTGATACGTTGGTCTTGATTGACCACTCTCCTTTCATTGTCAGACCATTGGGACTCAGGTTTGTCATCACCTTGTGCTGTTTTTGGTATGAATGGACCATTCTTAATACAAGTGATGTAATAAGGTTCTATTCCCATCAAATAGCACAACATTCTTTTCTTTCATTAATTAAATCTTTCAACTTCCAACTTAGGAGCATTAATAGAGTAACTTGCTCCCATTTTTATTGACAAGTTGAGGTACATTACTTTCAGCCATAATGGATCAAGGTTTTAAAAACTTTGAGTCGATAGTTAAAAGTTTTACAAGCCTACCACTTGTTGGTCCCTTGTAAGTAGTGCTATACTTAATATTACTAAGTATAGACCTAAATCATGGTAAAGTAATGTAAAAAAACACAATAAAATAATGTAAAAGACATAAAAGGTTTTTCAATGTTTAACTCTTATTATTCAAAGAATTATACCTTATTGCATGCGAAACTACAATGGGATTGAATAAACTGTGTATGTTTGTGATCTCCTCACTAATGAACTATATCAATCCTATCGATTGATAAGTTCGATGATTAAGTCAACATGAGTTTATACTCAAGTGCTTTCTATCGTACTTGGAAGAGAGAACTGTTTGTGAATGTCTAAAGCATTAAGTGCACAAACTAGTTTTCTATCCTTTTCAAGCATCCTATTTATACTGGTAAGGCTAGGTACGTGACAAAGAATTGCCAATATGCAATTCTTGTCTCATTTAAGGTACATGGTACAAACTTGTCTTAACCTATTCTAGGTATCAGGACAAAGTCCTTTTACAAGCTCAGTACCATTGTCTAACCTAAAGGGGTAAGCCACGATAAGCGTGTGTTGTACTACATCTTATCTACTTTAAACTTATCCCGCCATTACTTCAGTCTTCAGGATAGCTTGTTCCTTTAGGTTTATCGTATGGGGCTCAGTGAGTCTATTGCCACAACTCAATGAACCCATCACCCTCTTCTTCGTCTTAGGTACATCATTCAATGAGTTTCGACTCATTGAATACTCAAGTATTTCTCTTAGACTCAGGCTGAGCTCTTGAAGGCAACTCGCTGAGTGACTGTTCACTAAGTGACTTAATAATGTTCAAGGTTAACTTATACACTTAGGTGTATTGATGTTCAAATACATCAGGGGGGTCACCTTATACATAATTGGCCATTCTAATGATCAATCAGTACAAGGCTGACCTAACATGATTTTTCGGCCATTCCCAATACCTTCAAATTTAACTTCAATATCTTCAATACGTTCGAGAGGAAGTTCTTCTAGATAGGGTAGAATGTCTTTAAATTGTTGTTCATAGGTGTTTTAGGTGAAATTCCAAAAATAGGTGGTGGATTATTAATACGAGAGTGTGATTGATGAGTTTGATTTTGAGGTATAACAGATATTTCTTCATTATATGCTCGCATAACTTGCATATAGGGGTTGTCGTGAAAAGGTGAAACAGCTATTGGGATTTTCTGATTCTTAGGTGAGTTTTCAGAGGTATCATAAGGATTATTTGTTGGTAGATTTAAAAAATACTTTGGGAAGTCGTTAGGAAGATTTGCAGAATGAGTATCTTTGGAATCCGATAAGACACTAATAAGATTAAGATGGGAAGACATATTGCTATAACATCCCGAGAGTAAAATAACATAATTTATTTATATAATAGTTACATAACATTTTGCACCTTAATGTTCTGAATTGTAGCAGCACTGACATTGGCACGGGGGACTTTTTTGAAATTTAGAAAAGTAGTTATAGTTTCTCTCATTCTCTATAAATATGGCTTTGATACCAATCTATAACACTCCCATTTTTCAAATAGCAGCGGAAGCTAATCTGGGGTATTACTTCATGGAACACAAGTTATAACTATAGAAAACAACTTAAAACAGTGTTTTAATAAATTGAATTTATCATTCAAAAATTTTAGTTTACAAATGAGGTCCCAAACATCTATATGATCTAGTTTGAATGATAACAATCTCAAGTTCGTGCCTCTCCTTGCCATCGTGTGTTGTTCCATGTTATCGGTCTTTAACACCTTAGATATATGCTTAAAAGTCAACACAAAGGTTGACTAAACTCATATGTTTAAAGTAATAGTTTAAATACAAGTTTCACCATTGGGCTACGTTGTTATACGCCCACAAAGAAAACAGTGTTTATTGCACTAAGCTCATGACCCCATGACTTAATGTTATTCAGTAACCAATATTTTCCCTGAGCAGGTCGTCTACCAAACTAACCTGAGTTATTCCTAATAAAGTGTATCCGTTTGACCAATAAGGTTCTAGCAAGCGCGACTTACCCAAATAGGGGATGCCAATCCCTAAATAGTACTATTCATGATATTAGCATTTACTTTACTAATTCTTCAAAAGTAATTAGCGATCCATGATAAAGGGACTTAAGGCAGTGAGCTAACTTAGTGTCAATAAACATATCAGGAAAACGTATAGTTTGAAAACACTTGTATTCCAATTTTATCATATATCCCCTCACGGGTTTTTAAAGTATTTAGAAAGAAATAAAACTGAAGCTATAAACTCACCTTATATGCAAAGACTCTGAGTTACATCTGATATACTTTAGTTGAAAATAGATGGCTTGGTCTCACAACCTGAGTTAATACATATGTATACATATCAAGTCTTAGTCTTTAAGTTCCAAGTTTTAAGTAGTATTTTATGTTATTGTCTAAGGTTATAAGATTGTGAAAAATATCATAGCGTTGTTCGGGTCATCATAATTTAGAAGCCATTCTATAAACGTTTGAGGAGTAAGGGCACTTTAACTCGTAAACCCAACCACTGAGTCAGAACGCCATATCGAGATGGAACATCCTAATATGAAGCTCTCTACTAAAATGATATGTTTAGAAGTTTCTTCAAATGATATTTATAGTATCTATATTATTCATAATATGTATTTTATACCTTTAAGTTTCAAAGTTGGCAAAATCTATCCTTTAAGTTTATATAGCTTTAAAAAACCTACTTCATTATACATATTAGATACATTAAGCTTTATAAATGATAAAATGACCCTTAGAGTTTATAAGTTTGGAATATTTACTATTTTAACCCCTATAGTTATAAGTTTAGGTTGTCTACACATTTAACCCTTAAAGTATATAGTTTAAGTATTTATATTTTCAACCTTCTAATATTAACCTTAAGGTTTAAAATTTTATAATTTCAATACTTATAGTTTTTAACTTTAGCAAAACGACACTTTTGGCCTAAAAATGTATGTAGTTTTAGAATTGACAGTTTTGACCCCTAAACTTGTATCTAATTACATAACAAGCTCAGATTTGTACAAAAAGGTCTAATAACTTAGAATAAAGTTTCAAGACATATTTCTTATCATAATAACATTACTTTTCTAGAATTATAGCTTTTGAAATGGATTTTAACTCATTATTTCATGTGAATTACAAATCTAGGGTTTTGTGATATCTTTAGTTTAGAAAAACCATGTTAGATAATCTTATGAACTAAAGAATATTTGAAGTTATTACTTAGATTATAACTAATCTTTTTAAAGGTTTATAACATAAACTTAGCTTATTGAACAAGGTGATGATTTACAAACAAGAAAACCGGCTATCTAGGGCTTGTGATAGGGCGTATGATCTATATCTTCCTCAAAACACTTCAAGGACTTATGTAACTTCTTCTTAAGCTTGCTACAGATCTTAGGGACTTATTAGGACTTCAATGGAGGTGTTAAAATATAATGTATAGGTATTGAGGTAAGAAAATGGGGGATGAAGAAAATTATGAGCATCTCGCCCCTATTTATACCATTTTCAACCCTTAGGCTCTAAAGAAAGGGTAATAACGTGTAAAGGATGTAAGTAAGTGACTATGGGCTTCTAGTAAGTTATTCATGAAAGCTAGAAAGCAAAATATTAATGGTGAAAGTGTTGGAAGCATTTTCGGCCATAAGGAAAAATAAGGATGACAAAGAGCCTTCAAGTAAGTGATGCACCAGCTTGTAGAGCTTCAATATGATGTAAATATCTTTTAAATATAAGGTATTAATTCAAAGTGTGGAGGGAAAAGAGTTTGAACAAATTTTTGGAGCCAAAACCTAGCCAAATTCAATATTAAGGCTTGTAACTTTGTAATTTTTGTGAATAAGAGTTTAGGAATTTGAATAATGATGGATTAGGGTGTAATTCGGGTTTTCATAATTTAATTAATAAGTTTTAATCATTGGTTTGATGCTTAACATAAGTTTGAAGTGATATTGAGAAGAAAACCTAGCCATATTAAGGTTTCTAGTGATCAAGGGTTTAATCCTTTTATAGCTATTATTCTTATATTTTCTACCGACCAAACTCATTGTAGATCTTATAAACTATCTCTAATGATCCTAAATAGTTTATATACTTTTTAATGATTACAATAAGTAAACATGTCTTAGGAGGGAAAATACCTATTTGAAATTCTATGCATTAAAGAGTTATACCTTGTGCACTAGGGGTGTTGTACATTATTTTATGATGATAATATAACCTAATTATAATGCTAAGAGTGTTGGTAAACTTTTTTAAAAAAAATCATTAGTTCTAAGTAAAATAGGAGTAAAGTGATAATCTTACCTATTATGCTTAAGTACTTGTACTTAACTTTGTATAGTTTGTATTTAGGGTTTTAGAATTAAATATTAATTATAAATGATAATTAAAACTTGTACATAATCCTTGATATCTTATTCATAAGTGTTGTGTACTTATATTACATGAAATTAGGGATTATAAGTAATTTCTAGGGTTTCTAGGGTTTTTTAAGGATTTACGGCATCTTAGTTATTATTAAGATGTTCTTATGAATATTATACTTTTAATATAGTTTAGAACTTGGACTTGATATATACATAGTGTTTATAACATATATACATATGTTTGAGTGGTATTTGTGGTTGTGAGAGTCCATTTATTTGGTAATGTAGGCCATAAAACCTAGTGAATTTTCATACTTGTATAATCAGTGCACATAATACATATGTGGAATTTGTGGGTTGTTATAATGCAACCAACAGGACATCACGAAATCTCGTCCAAACTGTAACAAATGATAATTCTTCTTTAAAAAGGCTCACAGATAACAACCATTTGTTAATAAAAATAGGGATTCCACACATCATCCATGGACCATCTCGAAGCACCAAATCAACACCCTCTATAAATGAGAACTTAGAAACAAGCTTTCATCATCTTTACTTTTTTTAGCTCGTATTTTCTCCATTGTTGCGCACGAACCATTCCACAATGGGAAATGTAATCCTTTTTGCCAATAAAGAAACAATAAAGCATTTTTTTTATCTTGTTGTTAACCTCATGAGCCAAAGTGAGAGGTAACCAAACATCATAATCAACATCTTTTGGAACATTTGTTTCATGTTTCCAAAGATTGGCCTTTGTGAAATATGTAAGGCTAAGCTTAGTAGCGTATGATAAAGGAAACTCATTAACAGATGCATTACCAACCTTTCTGCCTTCCTTCTTATTGGCACTTACGTTTTGACTAGAAGACATAGGACTAACTACGTTAATATACGAGATCGGCCTTATATTAATAACGTTAGGAAGACCATATTGGACCGGATTAGTAGAGTGTAGACTAGCAATATGTGGATCAATAATGTTCACAGTCAATCCTACACCAATATTTGTAGCCACATTTTGACCAACAATCCTTTCGGTAACCATAGAAGTTTTATATAGAGGGTTACTGTTTAACACAGGAGGAACATCAGTCCTACCTGTATCAGCAAAACTCTCACCCTCGATAACCTCAGTTGGTATCATGATAATAGTAGAAGTCTCATAAGATTGAGAAGTAGAGTTAGATGATGTTTGTTTTTGCAAAAAAAAATCTTACTACCTTTAAAGTTTTACCAGTCAGACACGGTCAGACATCGGAGTTGTTTGTTTTTTTATGAGTCAGACACGGTCATTGGTTATACATCTGTCCGAGTAAGAGGTGGTGATTATGTCTGAGCGGCTTTTAACAACCCAAAATACCCTAAATATTTTAATCAACTCACCAATATGAGACTGTTTTTTATAAAAAGATAGAACAAAGAAAAATATATCTTACACAACAACAAAATAGATCTCAAGTTCTTTTTTATAGTATTTTCACAAAATCTTTAAAAATTTGAGTTAACCAATCATCGATCTTTACTTTAGAAAGAAAAAAAATTATCACCTAAACCATAACAAAAAAACCATTACTTTAGAAAGATTTTTGGTTCTGTGTTGTTGATTTGTGGTTGTAGTTTACAACGTAGAATAAGGAACAAAACAATAATAATCAAGATTAAACAATACCATAGACTTTTTATAAAGATCAACATAAAGATAAAAAAGGGCATTCGATTTATCATATTTTATGGGTTTCAAAGTGTGATATGAGGCTACGTTTTTTATGTTGGAGTTTGTAGGTTAGTTGTGAAAATATATACTAGGGTTAGACTTAAGGGTACAAGTTGTCTTGTTTGTGTTGTATTGTGGGTTTACAGGCTTACACCAAGTAAATTTGCGGGCCTAAAAAAACAAAGAAAACATTATGAACATTTTTTACTTTACTTATTTAGTGTTTATACAATCAAACGTAAAGTTCGTTGTTCATTATTGCTTCATTTTATACATAGATATTTTCCTCTTTGAAAATAGTTTAGTTTGCTTTAGTTACGTTAATTTGGGATATTTATTAAAATCGTTTATTTAATGGTATAATACCGTGTGTATATTTACGATAAAAATATTTTGTTTCATGCTTACACAAGTTCCTTATTCATTGTATTATTATTGTAAAATATATACCCTAAAAAGTAGACCATTCAGAAAATTATGAAAAAACAAACATTTTTTCATTCAGATTCATACATTACAACAAACACTTACCATTAAAATGTGATAAGTCATTTTAAACCTAACATATTATAATGAAACAAATATCACCTTATACCAAATGGAGTAGTAGAATTAAACCTCCCATATTTTATTATATTTTTATTTACCTTTTAGTGAAGTTGACAACCATCCCTTGAAAACCAATAACCTAATTGTTAGGTTTTGACAACTTAACCAACAATTTTGCATAAGATATTTAAAACTTTTGATGCTACTACTAAGAAATGTCGCATTATTTATGAAAACCAATAATGTACCTGCAAAAAGTAATGAACGAACTAAACTTTTTTCAATGGCAAAAAAAACCCTTGCAATATGCTAGAGGCAAAGAAGGATTTAATTAACGTTTTCAATACAATGTTTTGGATCACTAATATAATCAAACCACTTACGTCTTAGAGATTAATTTTATGTCTACGCTATCCCCTCTAGATAGGAATGAGGTCGTCTTCAAAAACAAAAGAATCAACAAAAAGTTGAGGCTGTGTTTAGTTGCAAAAAAAATTCTTAATTTTTTTTCTAATTTCTTTGAGAATGGAATAACTTTTTTTATTCCAAACAACCTTTTGAAAACTAGAAAACTCTAAACCTAAATTTTCAAAATATTAGTTATAAAATAAAAAAAAACGGGTTTTTCGTTTTTAGTTAGGAAATTTTAGAAAATACTAATTTTGATCAGCTTTTCTGTTTTCTTAAAAAACTTCTCTAGAAAACATCTCTAGAAAACTTCATTTTCCTCCAACTGGATTTCAAAATAGAAACATGAATTTTTTTTTTAATTAGGTGGAGTGGTTTTCAAACCCGGCCTCAGCTCGAAACGTCCTACCTAATACGTACATTTTATGCTAGCGCCTTGCTAGTCTCTTAATGCATGATGACATCAAAAAAGAATCTCCTCTAGATTGTATGATTGTATCTGATAATGAGCCCATTAGAAAGTACTGCTAAAAGGGGCACAAGGAAAATGTATTCTAGTAATGGAGGTACAAACTGACGCATATAAAAGTGTCGATATATATATATTTAGTTTTTATCAAAACTCTTTTAGAGTACAGTTGTGTGAAATTCTAAACTTGTGACTTCTTCAAAAATGTTTGAAAGGTAGTTGCAGTTTTCGTATCCCATTATAAGTTTATATACACGACACATTACTGCTAAATATGATGCGTAAAGGACAATTTTCCTCTTTTGGGGAGTTTTAGTATGATGTCAAAGTGAACATCTCGCTAATCAAAATCATCATCACGAGCAGTAGGTGAAACGGTATGTTTTAGTAGGCAACTGGTTTCACATCTACCTAGCTAAGCTTGCTCAGGTTGTCATCTGTATACAATGCCTTAATCGGGTTCGTTAAAAATCTATATTTAGGATCCATTTTGGTAGGATGGGTATTCTTGCAATGAGGTTTGCTAAGAAACGTTGAACCACAATCAATAGTGACATCTTAGTGTCCACTAGTGACAACTTTCAAGTAAATATTCATTTATATGAAAGAAACAAAAATAAATGGTTTTTGTCTCTACTAATAATTAAGTGAAAGTGAAGATGAAAGTACCATTCTTTGGTGGTGCAACTTATTTGACGACTTAACTAATAAAAAACCTAAATAAACAAATGAAAAAAAAGGGAGTAAATTGATTTGTGTCATTTTCAGCAGCCACTTATCACAAGATCCACTAGTTCATTGTCTAAAGAAAAACAATCATTTATAGTTAATATTTAATAATTGCCAAATAAATAAAATATAAGCCATGTGATGCCTCTTTTACACAGCAGTAGTAGTTTGTTTTTTCATAAAATACAGCCTTTCAAATGTTGCTATAATTGATATTAGAACTGAAGTCTGCAAGAAGCTAAAATAAGTAAACTGAATTAATAAAACCAGACTCATTTTATACAGAAAAAAAAGCCATGGAGAACTCAACCTAAAACAAGGGAGAGAAACGAGTAGCAGATTGATATTCAAGATATGCAATATAAGCCATCGATCGAATTCAAGGGGAATAAGGCCTTACTATTTTCTCGTCAAGGCTTTATCAGAATGATCTTTTGCTTGATCAGCTCCTGGCCTTGGTGTCCATGTGGCTAGAACAATCTTGCAAAGCCTTTGTAGAAGGGAAAATGTTGTTGACACGATGCCCGGTTTGTGATAATGCTTTCGGGGCGGCTCAACATCTATTCGTTGAGTGTATGATTGCTTGAAACCTTTGGAATATGATGTAGAAGTGGTAGGAACTTTAATTAATTACAAAGTTTGATCTTATGGAGTGACTCGACTTCTCTTCCTAATCGATCAAAAAACAATTTTTATGCAATCATCTAGAACTTGTATTATATTAGCGGTACACGAGTATTCTTTCTTTTGACATGTTCCTATTCTTGAAGATGGAAAAAATCCTTGATTGTAATAGTATCATGTAAATAATTTTTATTGATCTAGCTTCTTGTTAGTGTTAAACCGAATTGGTTCATTACATCTAACTAGATGGATCTATTACTTTAATTTACACCTCTTGTGAAATGGTATGTAACTAACTTAAAGATTAGTTTCTTCAACATATATATTGCTGTTTGGTTTGATAGTTTTAGTTTATGCCCCAAACATGTTCTATTCTATCAATGGACAATTTCAATTTTATAGTAGCATTAGCAATTCAGTTACAATTAAAGGTCTAATATTTGTAGTTAATAGTAAAGGTGCACGAGTAGCCAAGTTTACGATAAGTAATTTCCACCAAGGATTGCACCATCAATAGCAAATTTCTATAAAGAAAGAAATTTTGGTATTGATAACATACAGTACAACATAAATTCATATTGAATCGATAATACATGGTGAGTTAGAGTAACGATGAAATGTCGTACACGATATGTCTTGTTAACCCCGAGCTTGGTACGTAAGCTGTCATTCAAGCTCTCTTTTTCTTTATTGGAATGTTGGTTTGATTGAATTTAGCAAGAACATGGCAAAAGGATTGCAATTGGGATACTTAGGGCACTTTTCAAGCTATTATTAACTCCTTTTTTTTTGCTTAAATCATGTAAAGAGAGTAACCGAGCCACCTATAACGCATACATTATTGCGACAAAGAAAAAATGAATGGTGGAAAAGCTCAACAAAGCGAGGCCTCCGTCTGGGCATGTGGATCATGAGTTGAGGATCTTTTGGACCACATCCTTTTATATAAACAATGTGTTCGTATATATTATATTGCGCTAGTCTACTATCATTCTATCAGTTGATAGAGATGTAAGTAGACATTCATTCACAGGAACCATGATTACCTTATACGAGGTAAATACCATGTATGATATGCGTGTGTACACATACACACATACTATATTGTGCACCAAAATGATCCTAGCTACAGGTTATTTAATATATATATGGATATGATTCTCTCTAAAGAGAAACTAACTTTTGACTTTACCCCAATGTTGATTTTGTTCTCCATATAACTAGAAGTAGCTAATCTGAAATAGAATATATGTTTGTATTCAGTTTCTAGAATGATGCATCTTATAAGCTGTGCAACTAGCAACACTCTAACATCAGTCTCAGTATAATTTAGAGATTTCATCAATCTTGAAAAGCAGGCTTTTAATTTAGGTTCCACTAACTGGTTACCTTGGGGGAGGTTATTGTTGCCACTCACGCGAAGTGGATAAAGAGCTTAACCATAACTACACGAGGATTCGAGGAAGGCATACTGCCCGTTTGAATGCCACGGCACGAGTCGACCTACTAACCACTAACCTGCCGTTCTAAAATAAATTGAAAATTGTACTTGTTCAAAATGAAAGATATATGCATCTCTATTAGGAAAACATTTTTTAAATAAATTGTATAGAAAGAGCATGAAGTAATTAAAGTTTGAACCTGCCTTGGTGTTCTGGTTTGCCTAGCGAGTTAACTTTACTCTAGTTTGGATCTAAAGACAAGAAGCTAAAGACAATGTTTCAAGATACAAGAGTTGAGTGCATGTTCTGAAACATGTGACATGTTTTATTCCTTTAGATGTAGCAACAGATATCATCCTCGTGATTATGGTTTGCGAAGATTCTTAGATACCCATGAGATCGAGAGGTACAGATTATGACCTAAATAAACATATAATAATGGATGAGTACTGAAAAAGCTGAACTAGGTGCTAGATTACTAGTGCCAACTATGAGATCACCCACCATGGAACATGATATGGAATAATTGAAAACATAATTAGTCTGGTTTTTAAAAAGCAAATGTTTGATTAATTATGTATTTTCAGATTTACTTCTAGCTGAAACTGATATTACAAAACCTAAATAAACCATGATCGAATTTGACAGGTAGACGTCGCCAGTAAAGAGAGGGAAAACTAAGGGATAAAACCATAAAGGTCCGGGGATGGAACCAAGAGGTGTCCCGCGACAACGACATGAAAGATTGTGGCTTAGTGTAAGTTTTGCAAGAACCCTCAATTTTTCCCTCATTTTGTATAACTTTTCATAAATGCACGTGGTTAATTTGTGTCATGGTTGCGTCTCTGCCTCAACCCATCTAATACAATAGAGCGAGCCGACGATACTTAACACTATATGGAAAACCCTAGTACCATTGTCTAATATTCTCAATCAAAAAAGAGAGTTGAAACTTACATTTGACAAGTTTCACATAAGACTTCCTTATCAAGTTGCAAGTATTTTAGGGTCATCTTTAGATTTTTAAACAATGACTAAGAACTATAGTTTTACGTTCATGATTCCCATTTTATTAGTTTATATTACTTAAAGAAGCAAAAGCCTATATTCATGGGTGGGAATGCATGAAAAGTTGTAATTAGAGATTTATAGCCTCCTAATTTGAATAAATTATCTTGATTAATTCTACAATTATCCGAATAGCATAAAGATTAGAACCTTAATTATACTTGTATGCATTTAGACCAATAGCTACATGATGGCAAAAAAATATGTTCATAGTGTTGGAAATATAGTTCAATTCACTACCACCGAAAAATCTAAATAGAACGGTTAAAATGCCTTATAAAGAACGGTAAAGAACTGATCTAACAAAGGGTGATCTTTTTAAGGCTTGTTACATATAGATCGGTTGGAAATTGTTCTTTTTAATGTTGTAAATAGATCGGTTGTTTTCTAAGAAATGATCTATTAAAAGCGTATTTTTAATGTATATATTGAATTAGTTAGATCGGTTTCAAACGGTCCTTACTAACAAAAAAATAAAAAAAAACATTTTTATATTCTACAAATATGCAGGTTTTCCAGAATTTAATTCATTACCAAATTAATATACAAATGTACAGTTTTCCATAAATACCAAATACTTTTGTAGTACAACCAACTAGACTAAAAATGAGCATTCGAGTTATACGCCAAAGTAACATAAACTAGAAAACGACAATGGCAACACATATTCTAAACCCTCAAAATACGAGATTCACAAGTTCTGCTACTTAGAGAGCTTCCTTCGTCTGATCTATCAATCCCAAAGGAGCTTTTAGGTGAACTTCCTTATGAGCAACATCAACTATCTGTAAATTATCATAGTATCAGTTAAAGAATGTTATCCAAATTAATCATGCATTATATTAACTCAGTCAGTACCCATACATACATATTCATCACCAAAGCTTACAATAAAGCATAATTGCACACGTACATCCTCTCAACCAAAATAAAAACAATTCAAATCATATTTAGCTTATCTCACCTAAATGTAAGATCTAACAATAAACTGTTAATTCACCTTCTAAACCGATAACTCGCCACATGACACACAAAACAGTATCCAAAACATATACTAATCCTCTCAACCAAAATAAAAACTATTTAGCTTATCTCACCTAAATGTAACATCTATCAATAAACCGATAATTCGCCTTCTAAACCGATAACTCGCCACATTACACGAACAACAGTATGTGAAAACTATACTAATCCTATTCAAATCACATTTAGCCTATTTCACCTAAAGTAACCGTCACTTATATTTTTTGACTCTCTGTTGGTATATTCCCCGAGTACATTTATGCTTTTGTAGCTCAAATACCATGACACATGTCGTGAAAAGGACTGTTTGCCAAGTGGGTCAATGGAACATGATGAACAAGGTAGCTATCATAACCTACGCTCCTGTATATTAATTTTATTGTACATCTATACATGTTACTGTATCAAATCTGTCTCACTGGTTAACAGTAGACTATATTCAAATAAAAGTCTCTAAGATCAAGAGAATATGTATCTATAATGAGAATACCTCATCAGTCGAGGTCGCGCCATAATGAAAACCACGTATGGACGACAACGTCCATCTCCTTTATACTTAATGCCTTGTTATCACCCCAAGGGAGCTATATGCAACATGATAAAAAATAAAAAAATGTTACATTACATATAAGAAATAGGTAAAAAAGAAAAATAAAATTAAAGATTATGAACAATTACTTACTCTATTTGGAAAATCGTCATGCTGATATTTTAGCACAAAATCAAGCACTCACTTCATGACGTAGAATCCACATTCCCAACTGTCCTCTTGCTGATTCACAAGAGGAAGCTCCCAAGTCAATGGTCCAGCAACTCTAAAAAGGAAAAAATAAGCAAAAAGTTATGTTAAGTGTCATTAAAACATAAGTTAACTTGAAATCGACATAAAAATTTAATTACCTTTCCACTAGATTAACAAGATAATAATCTTCCTTGGTTTTCTTTTTCTTTTTATCAATATTAAAAGAATCCAGAATAACCCCCTTTCCGTGATTCGGGCAAATTATAAGAAGAGCATGATGACGGCTGTATATATGTGCAAATAACTTATCATAAAGCAAAAGCAAGTAATTTAAAAACAACTTATTAGATAAAGATTTTCTTACCTGTTCAAGTAAGATGCCACATAAAAATCATAACCCCTTAATGCTTCTGTCAAGTAAAGTATGACATTAATATCCGTGTCCAAACCGGTATCTGCTGTGATCACTTCCGGGTTTAAGAAACCTATCTTGTTATTTTTATTTGGCGTGGCTTCCTTTAGAAGACAAAGTGACCTGATCAAACAACAATAAGAACTAAACTTATGTCCCGTTTTTACTTTGGCACTCAAACTAATTAGAGATCATATAAACATAATATCTAGATATTAGATTTAGTTTAATTATACCTAAAGAAAAGAGTGATAATGTTGTTTCCTGTTTGTTCTCCACCCTCCAAAAATTCAATGATGTCGATTGGGTTGATGGGGAGCGTAAAATCAGCAACATCCCGGAAAATGTCTTTTTTTAAATCAACAAGTTGTGGCATGGCGTAATCCTTACGGTCCATCCACCGATTATAACCCTTCTTTACACCATCTAATCTTTTATCTACATCCTTTTTCAACAAGATCAATCGCTTTCTAATCTTAGCTTTTTCCTCCTCATATTTGGACAGCTTAACGGGTGCTTTTGCTGTATTTATTTTTCTTTTCTTGCTCCTACCAGGACTAGCAGCTCCACGACCCGCAGCCTGAGCCTGCACAACATGAAAGACATCAGTTCTCACATATTTAATGTAGTAAGACGGTCAACTAGGACACGTTAGGTTTGCAGCATGTCATTTATTGTATAGTTTATGCAGGTTGAGTTAATCTCCAAAAACACTCGGGTTCCGTATAAATGAGATAGAAATATCATAATGCTTTTGTAGACATCAAGTTTTTAATAATGTTACTGATGCATCAAGGAATCTACGTATTACTTGTCATACGGCCTAGTATCATATATTATCATTTTAGCAACCTTTGACAATTTAATGGTTCTGACTTCTGACCCCCTCCCCCTACATAGTTGTAGAATAGTTTGACTTGTAAGGTCAAAACGAGCTAGTTGTGACCAACTAATAACTACTTTACCTTCCTCTCAATCATTGCAACACTTTCTTTTAGGTTGTTTTGTTAAGATCGCAACGCTTAAACAGGTTTTACGCTAAATGACCTATTGTCATTACAAATCAATTCGTGGTATTAAAGAACTTCACTGAAGGAGAGTACAAAACTTTTTACTTGTAACAAGTCAAAATTTTCACTTTTCAAAACATCAAAATTTTGTTTTCACATAACTTTTCAAGCTACAGTTACCTCTTTGCCCATTACTAACTCTAAACTCCTAATTTTCATTTATCATTTTAAGCCATTGATATGGTGGAAAAATAGATAGACCCGCCTATGCAAACATAAATACATATGAATCATTTATGTGTTCTATTTTGAAACCTACAAACGATAAAATGATTTAGGATGTACCTGAATAACTGTAGGAACAGTTGTAACCGATAATGCTGAACATTCAGATCTTTGTACATTTTCAGGTGATGCACTTTTGGCCGTCGCACTTGTTGAAGGGGTTTCTTGCAAACCCTGCATTTTTTTAATTATAAATACATGAGTAAATCCTACTTATATATAAACTCAAAAATATATAAAAAAAACAAATGGAAAAAGTATATCACAATAATACCCCAAATGAAGCAATGGATCCAACTGGCCATTGAATAAAGGCCCAAAGCGCGCCTCCCAAATTAGAAATATCTTCATCCGGCACAGGAAGCTCCAAATCTTCTTGCTCGTTGAGTAATCTCATAACAGAGACCCTCACGTGACCTTTTCGCAACCTTTTCCCATGTATCAAGCCGTCACCAACAGGATACAGCGTTGTGTGCGCGTAAAAGGTCTTCTCCCCAATAATAATGGATTTAGGACTAAATAACGAGATTGTGGTAGGTTCCTAGAAAACAGATCATGTTGTGTGTATTAGGCACATCCACACATGTATATAAAGTATGTAACAAATCAGTTGTCTACTAAATATAACACAAAAAATCACCTTTATGGAATCTATTCTGATGATGTTGTCAACACTGCTCGTTTCAACGCTTGGTGCCTTCCTAATTTCTTCCATAAATTTTTCCTTTAACAGATTCTAAATCGGACCGGACACTATACTTTCTTGCATTTTTGAGATAACTCTTCATAACTATAGCTCCTTTTCTTTCTAACATATCCTTTTAAGCCTTTTTTACATCCAACGAGAGAGCTAACACTCCTAGTTCGACCCCCATGGTCTGGTCCATACATAATTGTCAAAGCATCTGCTCCGGGTTGAGCTTGAATAGTCCCTTGAGACAACTGTTCACTTGTTTCTACCTGTTAATCAATAAAAGTATGGAAATGAATTAAATACTGTCAGTTATATTTCATTTTAAATTTTTCTAAGTTAGGTATCTTTTTGTGATCATAATCAAAGATAAAATGCAGGCATATTTGTTAACCTTGCTACAAGAAATAAAGACGAACAAGAAATAAACTTACCAATTTTTTTGCTATCACAGCTATCTCTGGGGGCACACTTAGGTTCCCTTCTTTATCAAGGCGTCTTCTACCCAAACAAAAATTACTCCCACGACCTGGAATCTTGTGAAGATCGGTTGCCTTATATGGGTCATTTCGTTCTTCTTCCCACTGCTCTTCAAAACCAGCAAAGCCTTTCGCTCCTACTCGAGGTCGATTGATCTGACTCTTTGCACGTGCAATTTGTTCTTCACGCAATATCTTTACATGGCAGTAGGAGACAAATTAGTAAATTTTCAGTATAAGATGATAATAGATTATAAAACCACATAAGGTAGTGAAACAAACCATTTTCTCGAAAAGATTCACAAACACACCATTTGGTGTCAAAAATATACCAAGTGATGGACACTTGTCCACTTAGTTTATCAAAAACCACCAACACATAAAACTAAGACATGGCGAATTTGTGTAACCTTTCTCTTTATTGATCGTTTTTTCTTGCTAGATCATCATTCGATTTATAACAATCAATTAAGGATCTTGAGTTTTGTAACTTTCCATTCGTTGGCTTGTGTACTGATCTTGGATTGGTCTCTGAGTCGACTTGGTATTAGTTATATATACATCGTGAATTAATTTTTTGTTATTTATCTTGACGTGATTCTGGTAGGTCGATCGTTTCAATATTAGGGTTTCAATTCGTGTTCTAGGGTTTAGGTTGTGGTCTTTATTTATTATTAATTATTGTTGCTACTATCATGGAAACATTATAGTACAATCCGATTGGTGGTGGGAATTGGTGTGTCGATTGATTTGTGAGCCCTAATTTTTTAGGGTTTGATTTTTTAATTGTTTAATCTGATTAATGAGAGATGGAGAATGAAAGTACGCGTACAATTAAAACTTCGCTAGGTGCATTTGCGAATCGACTCAAGAATATTGATGGCATGATCGGTAAAGAAGGGGTTGTGCGTAATGCAGTTCGGCATGTGAATAATGAGGGTGGGGTATTGCGTATACCTCTGAATGATACTTTAAATCATCAAGCGGACACAAGCATCAAGGTGCGTCAACCGAGGGCTGATGCCAAGGTTGACAACGTTGTCCCTGATAATGAGGATTTGAGCACTACGGTGCGTCACCCGAGGGCGGATGCAAAGGGTGACAACAGGAAGGATTCAGGGTGTGAACCTGATATGCTTCCCAAATCCTTTGTGGATATTCTTGGATCTGAGCCTGCTGTTGAGAAGGTTCGGTTTAGAGAATTATTCAATGATGAACACGTTGAAAATATTGACTTTGTATTGCCAATTGAAAATGTATTGGCTGCGCAAGACATGTTCTCTAAATCTTTAGTAGGATTTTTTGTGGGCAAAGCGGTGGCGTTTCCACTTGTTAAAAATTATGTGCTTAATACTTGGGGTAAGTTTGGTTTACAACAAGTCATGCGTGATGATGATGGAGTGTTCTTTTTCAAGTTTACTTCCATGTCGGGGTTGGAACAAGTGTTAGAGAAGGGGCCTTGGATGGTACGGAATCGTCCTCTCATACTTACGAAGTGGTCTCCAAATATGGTGCTGTCACGTGATCATGTCACCAAGGTACCAGTTTGGGTTAAAATCCATAAGGTGCCAATTGTTGCGTATAATGATGTTGGCTTAAGTCTTATTGGTTCTCAAATTGGAACTCCTATGATGCTGGATGCATTCACGAGTGCACGGTGCTCAGATTCATGAGGAAGGATGGGTTATGCTCGTGCTCTCATTGAGATTTTGTTGGGTCAAAAAGTTGATGTGGCAGAAACTCAAAAATGAAGAAAACATGAAGTTATTGTCCAAGCGTTGTCAAGAGCAATTTAGGCGTTGACAAGAACAAATGAAGCGTTGTTGGCTCAAGAGTTGTCGTGTGCAATTCAAGAGTTGTTACATGCAATTCAAGAGTTGATAGAATTGTAGACAAGAAGCTTTTAGAAGATTCTATTTGGATATATATGCAGGAGATATTCTGTATATAGTTATTTAAATAGAAGATTCACATGTTTATTTATTCTTATCTCTTGTAAACCCTAATCCTTACACTATAAAAGGAACCAAGGGTCTTAGGTTTTATTCATCAATTCATTCACAATGTAAACCTAAAGCGTGTGTCGACTAGACGTGGGATTCAATGTATACACGTCTAGTGATTGTTTGTTATTAATATAATGAGCAATCCAATTGTGTTTTTATTCATGT
Source organism: Glebionis coronaria (assembly GCA_025667525.1). Classification (NCBI taxonomy): domain Eukaryota; kingdom Viridiplantae; phylum Streptophyta; class Magnoliopsida; order Asterales; family Asteraceae; genus Glebionis; species Glebionis coronaria. Next base: position 28,914,547 of record CM046874.1, on the reverse strand, counting down.
TATTGTGCCTAAACACCTTGTTAATGGTTGTTGTTCTAATTCCGCTTTGATTATCTAATCATATGAACAATGATCATTCCTAGTAGCTTCAAAGATCCGGAAACCAAGGTTTCCACAATTGGTATCAGAGCCTCGTGGCTCGTGATGCTAGGACCAACAAGGTGTTCGTGTTTCGTGAAGAAGAAGAAAAATCCGTCTAGGGTTTTTCTGGGCGATTTTGTGTGCGTAGCAGTATTCAGAAGGTCATAACTTTTGATTGAACCGTTGGATCGTCACGAAATTTTATATGTGTATTCTACATACATATATCTAAACATCCACCGGAGGGATTATCGAGTTTTATCCCCAGACAAAAGTTATTAAGCGTCAAAGTCAGCAGTAGGATGAATGCAGTTTTCTGTGGACAGCCATGTTCAAAACACGTTTTCTCCTTCGTTAACCGTTGGATCTTCGTGATTTTTGAACTGTAGATTCTTGGCACTTGTGTCTAGATCTCACCGAAGGGATTTTCGATCTGAGCTCTAATGAAGACGTTATTCAAGATCGAAATTCACTGTTTAAAGGTATTAATGTTTTGCTTTCACATAAAATCATGACCTAGGGTTTCTCAAACCCTAGATCGACATAGAAAAGCAGAATTTTATGAGATTGGTGGCTGTTGTGATTCGAGTAAAAGACAGATTCGTTTGATACGAGGCTTCATATTGTTTGCTCAATTTTTGAAGATTCTCCACGTAGGATTTGAGAGATCAAGAATAATTCCTACTTTATAGGGATTGTAAACCCTATAATATCTTCTATTATTAAGACAGAATATTTGCAAATTATGAAGTTACAAGAAACGTGAGGATGTACACTGATCTTTTAAGTTACATGCCATACTATCGATTATGATGTTATCAGCAGATGAAATTACAAAGACGTGATTTGGTGGACAGAATATTCTCAAGACGTGTGAAGGGATGACTTTTGTTCTTTTTCTACATCATTATTCCAAGATACAGAATATGCAGTTCACTTTATTATCAGACGTGGCATCCCTAAAAATCAGGACGTGATTTATATCTTTTATATTTTGGTCAAACGTGATTGTTTGATTGTTGCTGATTTTTGCCAAGACGTGTGAGGTTTGAAAGCAGATGGTAGAGGATTTCATATTCACGTAACTTCAAGAGGAATGAATGTGATAATTTTGACTTACTGATTTTCAGGAATTATAAGATGTGTGATATTTAATGAATCCTACTTTGTAGGAAGTATCTTTTAAATATAGCACTGATGGTTTGAAGAAGTCAACAAGAAAGGAACGTGATTTTGAGCGAACTGGTGGCTAAAAAGAAGGAAAAGTTTGAAACCTAATTATGGCAGATATATATCTTGTTTTGATCGTGGGCTTCTAAATTGGTATAGTCTATTTTTATTAATCACGTGGGACAAGATCATGTAAGATGCTAAAGAATGAGATACTGTCATTAAGCCATAAAGCCCTAGATGACGTCAGCAGATAAAGGCGCTGACAAGAGTAACGTTGACGCTGATAAGAAGTATTTTGACGCTGACAGAATAAGTCAACGCTGACAGCGTTGACAGTGTTATCCGATATATGAGATTTTGAACGCTGACACGTATTGTCCGATATCGGACAATACATCTGACTTAGATCTTGGATGAAAAAGGATATTGGACAACACAGGAATCGCTGCTGTTTGAGAAAATTGGTACGTTTTAAGCACACAAAAAGGAGGATTATACACACGAAGGTACATGGAATCTCCGTTTTAATCTAGAATATCATGTTGATATTTATGGCTCGGATATTTTTAAAAGGAATTAATGATCTTAAAGCGAGTTAGCAACTATTCGTGAGAATTTGATGGATATTTTAAACTATGTAATCGGGATAGCCTTGTGAAAGAGTTATCCAATTCCATACTTTTACATATGGTATGAAGATGTTATTTCATTAACATTCGTCATGAAGAGGTGTTGGCTTAAGGGGAAGAATTCTTATGGTAAGTTTGATAATTGAAGAAGATTTTCGCGAGTTTGTGTTCTATCATATCTTAAAGTCATGCACTCCCAGTCATAGACTTTAAAGATAACTTGTTCGTGCTTTACATGGTTGGTGATGAAGGCTTGTCATAACACTTGAAGGAGTTACATTATCGTGCTCAGTGTCTCACAAAGGATGAGAATATTGACAAGGGATCGAGGTCTACTTATAAATTGCCAGGTATAAGTTCTTCATCACATGGATAGTACAAGACATGGAACACAAGGTTGGGTTATTCTACTTCTACATCAAAAATATTATATTAATTGTTCTTCAAGATCATTACAAAGAGCTACATATGGAGAATCTTCAACATTGCAAGATTGTTTACTTCCTTGTTGATGTGACAAAAAGGGGAAGAAATACATGCTACACTTGAGGGGAAGCAATTTGAAGATCATGTATAACTTACAAGAGATACACATAGAGTTTTGCCACTATCAACTAGGGGAAGATTGTTGGGTCAAAAAGTTGATGTGGCAGAAACTCAAAAATGAAAAAAACATGAAGTTATTGTCCAAGCGTTGTCAAGAGCAATTTAGGCGTTGACAAGAACAAATGAAGCGTTGTTGGCTCAAGAGTTGTCGTGTGCAATTAAAGAGTTGTTACATGCAATTCAAGAGTTGATAGAATTGTAGACAAGAAGCTTTTAGAAGATTCTATTTGGATATATATGCAGGAGATATTCTGTATATAGTTATTTAAATAGAAGATTCACATGTTTATTTATTCTTATCTCTTGTAAACCCTAATCCTTACACTATAAAAGGAACCAAGGGTCTTAGGTTTTATTCATCAATTCATTCACAATGTAAACCTAAAGCGTGTGTCGACCAGACGTGGGATTCAATGTATACACGTCTAGTGATTGTTTGTTATTAATATAATGAGCAATCCAATTGTGTTTTTATTCATGTTATTGTGCCTAAACACCTTGTTAATGGTTGTTGTTCTAATTCCGCTTTGATTATCTAATCATATGAACAATGATCATTCATAGTAGCTTCAAAGATCCGGAAACCAAGGTTTCCACAGATTTCAGCGGATAAACCCCTTAAAAAGGAAGTTGTTATGGCGGTTCCTAATATAGAGGGGGATGGACATTCGGTAGTGCGTATGCAGATGGAATATGAGTGGAAACCTTCTATTTGTGAAGATTGTCAAGTTTTTGATCATGATATTGATATGTGTCCTAAAAAGCCGGTGACTATTATTGACAAGGGTAAAACACATATGACACAAGAGGATGGTTTCACTACTGTGACTCATAAGAAAAAGAAAAAGAAGAAGGTGGGGAAAAATAATTTGAAACTGGCTGATGGTATTGTTATTCCAAAACCTTCGGTAAGTTTGCAATATCGAGTGGTGGAAAAGGGTCAAAGTTCTAAACAGAATCATCATAAGTCGCGTGAGGTTGTTGATACAGTTACGACTAATTATGCCTTTAGTGCATTATCTGATACTGATCATGATATTACAACTGAGAATAATCAGCGGGTTAATGAGGATAGCGAAGATGATGAAGTGGACGAGAATATCACTATGGAAAATCCGCCTACTTTTACAGAAGGAGCAAGCACTCCTGTTGAACAGGTTATTAATGTTTAGTCTTGCTTCTTGGAATATTAGGGGAATGAATCTCTCTCAGAAACAAAAAGAGATTAGGCAAGTTATAAGGGAGAACAATCTTTCTTTGTGTGCTATCCTTGAGTCGCATGCTAGCTCTTCAAAATTGGATAAGCTTTGTGGTTTAGTCTTTCGCCAATGGGATTGGGTTTCTAATAGCGCTTGTTGCGCTAAGGGTACTCGTATCATTGTTGGATGGGACCGTGATGTTATTGATGTTTCGATCATCAACCAAACTGATCAGGTCATTCATACGCGAATATGGATTAAAGATTGTAATAAAGAGCTGTTTGTGTCCTTTGTGTATGCTCATAATGCTCACACGCAGCGTAGATCTCTTTGGCATGATCTTGAGATGCATAATTATTTTGTTCGACAGCGCCCATGGTGTATTCTTGGTGATTTCAATTCGGCGCTTGTTCTTGAAGATTATGCCTCGGGTTCCTCTTCCATCAGTATTTCCATGCGTGAGTTTTGCGAGTGTGTTGTGAATATTGGTGTTAAGGATGTCTAAAGCACGGGGCTCCAATACACGTGGTCTCAGAAACCTCGAGGGGAGGATGGTACTTTCAAAAATATTGATCGGATAATGGCTAATGTGGAGTTTTATGATCAGTTTGTGGGTGGGCATGCTATTTTTCAGCCATACCGGGTCTCGGATCATGCGCCTGCGGTGTTGCGGATTCCTGTTGTGATGAAACCAAAAACGCCTCATTTTAAATTTGCTAATATTCTATGTCTGCATAAAAGGTTTAAACCTATTGTCCTTGAAAACTGGCACAATCCTGTTAGTGGTTTCCATATGTTTATTCTTGTACAGAAGCTTACACGTCTTAAGAAACCATTACGGAAATTACTTTATGATCATGGTAATCTTCATGATAATGTTAAAAAGTTGAGAATGGAATTGGATGTTGTTCAAATGGACCTGGATCGGGACCCATTTAATATTGTTTTTCGTGAAGAACAAGCTGTGTACGTTCAAGCTTTTAATGAAGCCAACCTGTTGGAGAATCGGTTTCTTCGTCAAAAGGCGAGAATGGATTGGATTCGCGATGGCGACTCTAATTCTGCTTTTTTTCACAAGGCAATTAAGAACAGAATGAGAAGAAACAGAATTGACGTAATTACGAGCACTAATGGTAACGTTTTTGCTAATGATCAGGTTGCTTCTGCTTTTGTTGCGCATTATGAAGATTTCTTGGGGCAAGCAGGTCAGGTTGCGTGTTTTAATGATAATGACTTGTTTATTAATCGTCTTAATGATGAGGAAGCTACCCTTATGATTAAGGAGGTCACTAATGATGAGATTAAGAGGGTGGTGTTTTCCATGGGTAATGATAAAGCTCCTGGTCCCGATGGCTTCACAACGGATTTCTTTAAGGAAGCTTGGGATATTGTGGGTTCCGAGGTGTGCCTTGCTGTTCGAGAATTCTTTTCTAATGGGAGACTTCTTAAACAGGTCAATCACACTATTATTGCCCTAATTCCTACAGTTTTGAATCCTTCTCGTGTTATTGATTTTCGTCCAATTGCGTGTTGTAATGTGATCTTTAAAGTTATAACCAAGATTATTGCTAATCGCATGAAGGAGTGTTTGAAGCGGATCATTAGTCCTAATCAATCAGCTTTTGTCCCGGACCGTAGTATATTGGATAATATTCTGATTACTCAGGAATTAATGCATAATTATCACCTCAATCGCGGTCCACCAAGGTGTGCTTTTAAAATGGATATTCAAAAAGCTTATGATACGGTGGATTGGAGCTTTTTGAAGAGTATTCTGATTGGTTTTGGTTTTCATCCTATGATGGTTTCTTGGATTATGGAATGTGTTACCACGGCTTCATTCTCGATTAGTATTAATGGATCGGTTCATGGCTATTTTCTAGGCAAACGTGGTTTACGTCAGGGTGATCCTCTTTCTCCCTATTTATTTACGCTTGTCATGGAAGTTTTGACGTTGATTATTAGAAGACAGGTTCGAGAGTCTGATTCATTTACATATCATAGATATTGTTCGAGATTGGAGCTTGTTAACCTTTGTTTTGCTGACGACTTGTTTCTTTTTGCCCATGGTGATGTCCATTCAGCTCAAGTGATTATGGATGCTTTGGAAGAGTTTAAACTGATATCGGGGCTTGTTCCAAGTTTACCAAATAGCACCGCTTATTTTTGTAATGTGGTCTCTCATATTAAGAGCTCTATCCTTTAAATTCTTCCGTTTGAAGAAGGTAAGCTTCCTGTTAAATACTTGGGAGTTCCTTTGATCTCTTCGCGGTTAGTGATTCGGGATTTTAATGAGCTTATTCAGAAAGTTCATGATCGAATTGATGATTGGAAGCATAAAGCTTTATCCAGGGCTGGTCGTGTTCAATTAATTCAGTCGGTTCTCAGTTCGCTTCATGTGTTTTGGGCGTCGGTGTTTATCCTTCCTACTCGAGTTTTACATGAATCGAGCAAATTCTTCGTAATTTCCTTTGGTCTCATTCTGGTTCGTGCAAGGGTAAGGCTATGGTTTCATGGGAGGTTGTTTGCCTCCCTAATTCAGAAGGTGGTTTGGGGATTCGACGTTTGGGTTCTTTTAATCAAGCGCTCATGGTTAGGCATATTTGGAATCTCATTACTCGTAAGGATTCTATGTGGGTTCAGTGGATTCATGCCTATAAGCTTCATCATCGAAGTTTTTGGGATGTTCCGTTGAGTGGGAGTTTAACGTGGTGTTGGCGCAAGATTCTTCAATTACGGCCTATTATCCGAGAATTTATTTGGCATAAAATTGGGAATGGTAACAACACTCTTGCGTGGCATGACAACTGGTGTGAGGTCAGTCCTCTTTCTAGGATTATAAGGTGTCGTGATATTCATCGTGGAGGTTTTCACAAACATTCTAAGGTGAGTGACTTGTTGATTAATGGCCATCTTGAATGGCCGGATGGGTGGTGCCACAAGTACCCGTTGCTTTCGTCGATTCCTAATCCTATCTTATGTGATCGTCCGGATAGCATTAGCTGGAGGGATAATATGGGAGCTGTTCAAGAGTTCTCAACAAGTGTCGTTTGGAATGATATAAGGCCGCGTAGCAGCAAGGTTCCGTGGAGATATGTTGTTTGGTTTGCTGGTTCCATTCCGAAGCATGCTATGCTGATTTGGTTGATTATCAAGCGTCGTTTGAAGACTCAAGACAGGTTAAAATCATGGGACCATGTTGATGCCTCGGTGGTCAAATGCTCGCTGTGTGGCGACTGCCCTGATTCGCACGAGCACTTATTTTTCGAGTGTGCGTTTGCTAGACAGATTTGGAATGATATAAAGGTGTTGGCGGGTCTCTCCGATTCAAGGTATGAGTTTGATAGTGTTTTGAATGATATTATTCCTTATGCCAAGCTTAAAAATTCGAAGAGTGTCATTGCAAAGATTGCATTAGCGGCGACTGCCTATCATGTTTGGATTGAGCGCAATAACCGGTTATTCAAAGCGGTTAAGAGGTCTCCAGGTCAAGTTATAGACGTTTTGAAGAATGAGATTCGGCTTAAGCTTATGTCGGTCCGTTGGAAGCAATCTTGAAGTGTGAATCATATGATTCTAAGATGGCGGTTATCAGATTCTATTTTAGTTTCCTTATGATTGGTTGTATCATTTGTCTTTGCACTTGTAGGTGGTTTTTCCCTATAGGTGTTATTGGTTTTGTAATAGGGTAAGATCTATGGTGTGTCATATGATCTTGTAGTTCAAGCTTTGCTTGAGGTTAATACGGTACATCTGCCGTATTCTGTTGTGCTTATTGGTTGGGTTAATATATTTTACCGGGATTAGTCCCTTTACCCAAAAAAACTAACCATTTTCTCTGGTGTATAATGTTTGATGCGACAGAATTCATCATAAATGGCCGGGTCAAAGATGGTATATGTCTTAAAAGGAGGAATGTTTTTAAGCATGTATTGGTTCCTCAATATGTTCTTGAACGCCCTCCACTTATTGCCACACGACTTAAGTGTATAACTTTTAATTGTATCATTTTCTTCAACTCTCATTTTCGTCTATTTTAGTTGACATAAAACCTTGTTAAAGATGTGAATGTGTATATTAATCATAAAAAATGAAGCTAAGAGTCTTCGATAGTATACCTTAACATCCAACCACAACATCTCTTTATCTTCATCCTTGACTTTATGCCAATTCGAGACGAAGATAGAGATATTCTTCCTCACAACATTTCCAAAGTAAGTTGTCAATTTACGTTGGTGTTTACCTATAGCAACGCCAAGCTTATTGAACTTTACAGATTCGCCTACAGGAAGATCTTGTATTTTGTTTATCCCTCTCTTTTTCCATGGTATTGCTATGATGGAGATCGATTGTTGTTCCTGTTTAATAAATTTAATGTTACGTCAAGATTAAAGACCAACACATAATAAATTCAAACCAGGAGGCAGATAATAAACACCTCGTCATTAGCTAAACCTATTTGCCTTATTACAATCACAGTAAGTTAGCCATGGACGCTCGGTTAACTTATAGATTATGTAAAGTGGTTATGGTCACAAACCACGTAGTTAAGACTGAATAGGGTACCTCGGTTAATAATGAGCGAGCTCCATCAAACAGGTAACATGTCCCTGGATAAGGTATAACTAGTACATGAGCCATTTGCCTTTTCTTATGAAATTTATCATGAAATTGTAAAGCATGTTTTAGTAACGGAGCTTTTTTAAAAGAAATACTTCTAACTGCTCACGCCAAACGGTTGTACCTCATATATCTAAGGGGGGGTCTTTGTTTCAGTTGGGCTTATGGGTTATTTGGTTTTCGGCTTATGTTTCATAACCTCACTTACTTTTTCTCGCTTTTTTAAAACTTTTTGGCTAATGTAAGTTTATTATGCCATATTAAACGTGTATAAGCAGAATTTGCTATACGTCCAAAATTTTTAGAGATATTCGTTTATTATGCTCTTAATTAGCACAGTATTAAAATCATAACATGTTATCCATAATGAATTAATTTGACATTACATGCATCATTTACACCTTTGACTCTAACAAGCAATAGTTTGTTTTCACATCTACTGATTTGGATTGGGCTTAATGGGCTGGGCTTGCTATTAAAAATTTAATTAATCCAACTGACTGCAAGTATCCTAGTAGTATGTTTTCATTGCTTTGGTTTTTACAGTGTCTATGTAAAACATTATACAACATAGTAAAACAAAGAGTAACAGATAAAAAGACATGTCATAAGTTTTATTAACAAGAATCTAAACAGACAACTTTTACCGAAACAAGATTACTGTAATCTAGGAAAATCTTGAGCAATTATTGTCACCAAGATTATTGTGATTCTTTCACATTCACAAGGTTATCAACTTGGTTTGTTCAGGAAAAAAAGGTTATCAACTTGGCACAATAATAGTATTGAATATTTATGTTTTTTAGTGTCACATTCGGGAATGACCGTGACTCAGCTGATAGTATAATCAATATATGCACAGGCAGTATACATCTCTTTTTGGTGGCATAGCTAAATGACTTATTAGTCAAAGTTTATCATGTAGTATCATCATAGTAATTGGTATTTAATCCAAGAGAGTACTCCATCCAACCTAAAGCTAAGCATCGGTTCGGACCATGATAAACTTATTGACTAATAGACCGGACCAGATCGAAAAGGTCTAAAACCCCGGACCAAAATGGTCAAGTCCGGGTCATTCAAGTCTATTCCGGTCCTATTAGGCGTAATAGACGGGTTTTTGTTAAGATGGAACCAGACCGGTTAGACCAAGGACCGAAATAGTGCAAAACCATGGATCGAAAGTTTTCCAGTTCGATTCGATTTTTCAATCTAATTCGAGTCGACGGTCTAACCGCTCAGCCTAGTCCAATCATTTCTCAAATGAAAAATTTACAAATGACTCAGTAATCACCTGCTTTATTTATTAGTGTAAATCATTTCTTTTTTTCTTTTTCTTTATTGGTAACCAATGGTCTCCACTATATAGAACCTTAAATACCCCGATCATAAAACGCATTATTTATTGATAAGGTAAATATTTACCTTATTTTAGAACACTTCTAATCGAGTAATGAAAAACGCATTCAAAAAGTAAATGAAAAATTTATTGGCGTCACCAGCAGCAAGTCAAACAGTTTTCAAAAAAGAGGGCGGAAGAACATATACCTGACAAGCATTTGGATGGTCTTCATCATCCTGACTGTCTTCTCCTTCTCCTGCGTGAGTGTCTTCATCATCGTGATTGACTTCATCATCATGATTGACTTCATCATCGTGATTGACTTCATCATCATGATTGTATTCATCATCGTGATCGAGGATTTTTTGGGACTGGTCTTTAGCAGCAACACGTTTACGAGCCATGGTGATTGAGGATTTGTTGGGACTGGTATTTACGGAATAGATTTTGGCTAGGGTTTGGGAATAGATCTGGGAAATGATAAGAGAGAATGAAATATTTTGGGGAAAAGATAAGATAATGAAATGTTTTAGCGCCGAGTGAAAGTTTTTTAGGGATTGGATTTGGGTTTAAGATTCAATGAAATTTTCAGTGTAGCGGGAAGTGAAAAGTGAGCCCGCTAAAATATTTGGGCTTATATAGATCGGCCCTTTGATAATAAACGTTTTATTTAGTTTACAATGTTTATATTTTTTTTAAACTAGCATTAGCTCGGTACCATTCTTGTCGCGATTTAGTCCTTTCAATTTAAAAAGTTATGTACCGATCTTGTACCGAACGAGATTTGGATATCGGTACTAGTACCAAACGGGATTTGGGTATCAAGACTCGGTACGGTCCTGGATCGGTTCGGGTTCAAATTTGGAATTCATGTCGAAATACTTATCTCTAAAATATACTAAGTAACTTAACTCTAATACGATCAATCCAAGTTAAACCGAATAAATCAAATAAAGTTCACAAAATCATAAAAAGTTTGACAGCACTTCGAACTAAATAAATCAAACATTTAATACAAAATAACTAAATAAAGTCTCCCATGCGTTCGGCTTGTTATTGAAGTTTGCATGTTGTTCCTGCCAAGATAAACAAAAATAATGTTTATAAACTAGACTTACGAATATATTTTAAATTTTGTTAATTGATGTTACAAATGATGTTGTTTACCTGTGATGTGTGAAGTTTGTCAATCCTCGGCCTCATGTCCTTCTTGGTGGTCTGATCTTAGGTAAATAATATCATCAAGAACTTCGTCTACAGATTGAATACCAACAGAGAACAAAGGTATCTCGTCAAACTTATTATACTCGTCCTCGTCCACGACATTCTCAACACCAACAATACTTCGTTTGCTATGCATAACAATGTTCCATCTCATATCGCTTGGGTCCTCGACATAGAATATTTGGGTAGCTTGTTTGGCTAGAATAAAAGGATCAAACGAATAGTCGTGTGTAGAAAAATCGACACATGTGAAACTATCCTTGTCAACTTTAACACCTCCTACATTATTGACCCATTTACACTTAAAAAGAGACATAAAGAACGCATTGTAATACAGTTCCCAAATTTCTTCAATGACACAATACGACTATTTCGCGACCGACAAACTTGAATTATCTGTTGTTGTTTCTACTAACGTCACTCCACTATTTTGAAATGTACTCTTTCCATCTTGTTCATTGGTGTAAAATGTATATCCGTTAATGTCGTAAGCTTGATAATGGAAAACACGTCGCGGACGGTACGCCAATTGTGTTACTTATGCTTCAACATTTTGGTATCTCGATTTTACAGTATCTCTCAACCAGTTTGAAAATGTTCGTTTGTGCTCTATTTCTAACCATTGTGGCCCTCGACGGCTATTGTTTCTTTTTAAAAGTGACAGGGTGCTCGTGTACATAGGGTGCAATAGATGTCATGTTCTGCAAAACTGTAAAGTGTGCTTGCTCTAAATCGTCTTTGTTCGGTGTGACATCGGTGCGCCCAATCGTCCCTTTCCCTTCAAGTCTACCCTCGTGTCGAGATACATGAACGCCAATATCTGGGATTCCATCGATTTAACTTGTACAAAAACTAACAACCTCCTCTGAAACATACCCTTCAACAATACTTCCTTCCGGTCGGGATTGGTTCCTTACATACCCTTTTAAAAAACCCATATATCTCTCGAATGGATACATGTAATGTAGAAATACCGGACCGCATGCCTTTATTTCCTCAACAATATGAGACACGAGATGAACCATGACATCAAAAAAGGAAGGTGGAAAGTACATCTCTAGCTCGCAAAGAGTGAGAATAATATCACGTTGCCATTCATCTAACTTTTTAGGGTCAATAACTTTGGAATGAATCACATTAAAAACAAAAAGAGCTTTGTGATTGTGTGTCAGACACGAGGTGGCAATATTCCACGAATTGTGATTGGAATCATTTGCGTTATTAAAACATGATAGTCGTGGGACTTCATACCAAGCAACTTTAGGTCTTTCACTGACACCAACTTCTTAATGTTAGCAGAATAACCCGATGGGACTTTAATATCGTGCAAGCATTGACAGAATTTAGTTTTTTCAGCCTTGGACAGTGTATAACAAGCAGCCGGCAAATACGTTCTTTTATTACCAATATCTTGTGGCGCAAGGTCATCTCTAATCCCTATTTCTACCATATCCTTTCGAACATTAATCCCATCTTTTGTTTTCCCTTTGATGTTTAACAATAAGCCAATTAGAGCTTCACAAACCTTTTTCTCAATATACATTAATCCCATCTTTTGTTTTCCCTTTGATGTTTAACAATAAGCCAATTAGAGCTTCACAAACCTTTTTCTCAATATGGATTTTTTCTTCTAAATATTCTTATTAGTTGGCGGAGCTTTATCTTTTTTCACAAAAACAGTTTTATATCCTTGACACGAGAGAGTGTAGTATGTCCGTTCGATAATTCTGCCATTATTCCACGCTCTAATGTACCGTCAAATAGTTTTTTTTACGGTACGGGTGTGATTCTAGAAGTGACCTGCGGTGTCCCATATAAACAGTTTTCTTACAGTTAGTCAACCACCGCGAGTGGGTGTCTTTTTCACAAACAGGACATGCCTTCGCCCCTTTCGTTCCATAACCTGACAAGTTACCTTACGCTGGAAAATCACTTATGGTACAAAAAATCATGGCAAATAGTTTTAAACGCTTTTTTTTATACGCATCGTAAACATCGACGCCTTTATCCCAAAAATCTTTCATGTCTTCGATTAACGGTTCCAAATACACATCAATATCATTTCCTGGCTGCTTTGGACCCTAAATTAACAATGACATCATGATGTATTTACGCTTCATGCATAACCAAGATGGAAGGTTGTAGATGCATAAAAGAACTGACCAAGTGTTGTGACGACTACTCATATTTCCAAATGGATTGATTCCATCTGAACTAAGCCTAAACTGTATATTTCTAACCTCAGCCAAAAATTATGTATAATGATTATCGATACTCTTCCATTGTGAAGAATCAGCCACATGTCTGATTTTCCCGTCGATTTTGTGATCTTCGGCATGCGACCTTAACAATTTTACATTCTTAGGGTTCGAAAACAACTGCTTAAGTCTTGGTATGATTGGCAAATACCACAAAACTTTAGCAGCAGGGCCATTCTTCGTGACATCTTCATCAAATTCCGTTAGGTTTTTATCTTTATACCTTGATACCTTACATACAGGACATTTGTGCAGGTTTTTTATACCCTTTTCTATACAATATACAATCTCTCGGACATGCATCTATTCTTTGGACTTCCAATCCCAACGGACACAACAATTTTTTAGCTTTATACGTAGAAGTGGGTAATTCGTTGTTTTTAGGCAACATTTTATTAAACAACTCTAATATTTTGTCGAACCCCACATCACTAAAACCATGTTCTGCTTTCACTGTCAACAACTGCAACACGGCTGAAAGTTTGGTAAAATTAGTACAATCGGTATACAATGGTTTTTCTGATTCGACAAATAATTCTTGTAATTTCTCCATATCAAGCTCGGTATTATGCTCGGCATCATGTAGCATGTCATTGATATTCTGACGACTACTACTGCAATGATCATCGTTATTATTGACATTACTTTCTAAAACAACATCGTTACAATCACGTGGTGCTTCACCATGATGTTTCCAATACGTGTAGTTTTCCGTAAACCCATATCTAAATAAATGGTATCTAATTGTCTCAATATCATCATGATAAATAAAATATGCACAGTCTTGACACGGACACGAAATTAGGGCTTTTCTTGTATTTACTTGATGATCCTCAGCAGCTTTAATAAACTCAGACAACCCTTTAACATATTCAGGGGAAACACGATCGCTATTGTACATCCACTTCCTTCGATCCATCTGAAAATACAAAATTATATATTTATTAAGATGCATGCATGATATGATAAGATATGACAATAGTGGCCAACCGGGAAATCCTAACCCACTTTTTAAATATTTAATCTCATATGTGAATGCGTATTATGAGTCGAGTATTATTAAAGAAAAATCGGCAGCATTTCCCCTCAACTCCTCAAGTATGCGAATAAAACGCAAACTCATAGGAGTAAGGAAAAATGATGTCGATTTATCTAAAATAATACTCGATCTCATAATACGTAATCACATCCTAAATGAGATTAAATATTTAAAAAGCAGTCCCAAATGGGGACAATTCGAAAGTAACCTCTATTAGGTTAATTTTGAACGGGTAGTCAACTACAGGGTTACTAAAGTCTATCTTAACTTATACTAAATGCATAAATGATACCATGAAATACTATGATTAATATGTGGTTAGCTTAAAAGTTTAGTAAAATACCTTATTTCAATTGGTCAAAATTAGCTAGCCATCACCGCGACACAAAGAAATTTCTTCAAATAACTATATAGAAACAAATAATTAAAATTAACAAACAAAACTTTGAATAAACATAAAATTAATCATAGATAAAGTTTATGTTAACAAGTATAATAAACACAATATTAAACATAAATATTGTGAACCTTTTAAATCAAAAGAATATAAATTCTTGAATTTGAGTTATTTTAGAGAATTTGTAAGTTTTTTTTGGGAGAATTAATGGTGGAGTTAATGAAGTTTTGATGTTTTTGGAGAAACATTCGTCACATGTACTGTGTCTCTGAGCAGGGAGCCGTTGGGGGAGTTAAATAGAACGGTTGTTCTATAAAAACCGTTATATTAAAGATTCAAATGGAATCCAGTTGTACTTTGTGGGAGTCTGGGACAACTTATTTAATTTTCATATTAGATAGAACGGTTTTTCTATAAAAGCCGTTCTATTTAAGATTGAATGGAATTTTGTGGGAGTTTGTGACAACTTAGATAGAGCGTTTTTCCATAAAAACTGGACTATTTATTTTTAAACATAGATAGAACGGTTGTTCATTATGTAACCGTTCTATTTAAGATTAAATGGAATTTTGTGGGAGTTTGTGACAACTTAGATAGAGCGTTTTTTCCATAAAAACTGAACTATTTATTTTTAAACATAGATATAACGGTTGTTTGTTATATAACCGTTCTTTTTATCAGCTTTCTCCTTAAATAGTTCACTCTTTAGCAAAATCGTACTATATAGAGTGTTAGTGCAAACATTACGATGCTTTGTCGATATAATCTCTTTGTGTTTTGTTGATGACAAACGTATAATTCGCAATACATTATGTAAAATGTTAAGGTACTCGTAATCACTCAAGAATACATTTGTATACTTCTCTCGACACCTCCAAGACCGCATTCGGCATGAATCACTCAAGGTATGTACAAACATGTCATTAACCTAACTAAGTGATCAAGGATTAATATTTTCTTAAAACTCACATATTAATCAAATGTGACAAAAGATTTTAATTAACTTTATTTTTAAGAAAATGTTTTATTAAAAAGAAAATGGAAATTTGAATTTGGCATATTCCATATGCCAAAAGAATATCCTTTGAGGGTATAAACTACCCCATATGGCATATCCCCACTAAAGGACAAATTTGCACGGACTCCGACGCGGAGGTTCCTTAAAGGAACCCGCGGTTCCTTATTGATAAGGTACCGCGGGTAGAGATAAGGAACCGCGGGTCTTTTTGACCGTTGCAGTGTTGTCCTATAAATAGTGGATCATTTCCAGGTTTTCTTTTAACCCTTTTTGCACAGTTTCCTTCAAAAACCATCTTAGATCCTTGATTAGTTAGTTTTGATTAATCTTGTTTAAGATGTGATTCAATCTTCAATCTCCTCATCCTCTCAAGTGCAAAGAGAAGAACACTATCATTACCATGATGTGTTGGGTTCACTACATGATGAAGATCTTTCCTTATATAGATCTAAGTTATGTTTTTAGTCTTCCTACTATGTATATGTAGAAGATCCAAGTGTTGGGTACACTTGGAGGTGTTTGTAAGGGTAGAATATCCAAGTGATGGGTATCCTTGGATTAGGTGTTAGTTGTGTAGATCCAAGTCTTGTTAGTACTTGGATATAGTGTTAGAGTTATAGATCTAAGTGATGTGTGCTTAGATCTATATGGTTTATGTGTTTAGGCCATAAAACACAAGGTTTGTTATGTTGGGCCATAAAACATAACTAATGGGTAGATTAGGTTGTGTCTTGGTAGTTCTCACTAAACTCTAAAGTGATGTGGTTGTGTCTAGGTAGTTCTCACTAAACTCTAAAGTGATGTGGTTGTGTCTAGGTAGTTCTCACTAAACTCTAAAGTGATGTGGTTGTGTCTTGTGAGTTCTCACTAAGCTTTAAAGTGATTAGTTGTTGTGTTGTGTGAAGTTCTCACTTAGCTTCAAAGTGAAGAGTCGTGAAGATTGGTTCTAGCTTTCGATTAGAACTCGACATCTAGCCTTGTGTCGTTAAATGGTGAAGTGGGCGACGTTGTGTAGATTGGTCCTACCTAAGATTAGGACTCGACTTTTAGCTTAGAGTCGGAAATTGGATAAGCGACGTTGTGTATGGTTTCTCCAACTTAAGGAGTTTGTTGACTAGTGAAGTAACTCTCGAGTAAGGTGTACTCGAGGAGTGGAGTAGCGTGAAGAGGAGCTTCGTGACCGAACCACTATAAATCATCGTGTCGGTACTTTCATTTACATTTATGTGTTTACCTTTGTAGATGTATTTATAATTGCATACTTGTGTTGTGTGTCTTTGTGTGCATCACATAATCTAAACATCTAAGTTGCGGAAAAGCTATGGCTAAGTACGTGTGTGCTTCATGTTTAGATTATGGTCAAGTGTACATCACTTAGTCTAAACATCCTAGTTGCGGAAAAGCTTGTGCTTAGTACGTGTGTGCTTAGTGTTTAGACTATTGCTTGATGTATTCTTGATTTGATGTGCTTGTGTGTTTTCTTACTTGTAGTATTTATCTCTCAATCAAACACATCTCACATCTAGTCAAGATTGATAAGGAATTTGATACAAAGGATTGTTAAGGTTTCAAATTAACAATGTTGCTACGTCCACTGTCGGCGGTTCGTTATTGGACCGGCGGTTCCTTATCAATAAGGAACCGCGGGCAGAGATAAGGAACCACAGGCAGTAGATTGAGCCGAAATGTTTTGAAAATGAACTAGAAACTATTCAACCCCCCCTTCTAGTTTCTACAATTGGTATCAGAGCGAGGTTACTCAAGATCTTTGAAGTATATTGTACTTTAAAGCTTGGATCGATCTTTGCTCTCTTTTTCA
Source organism: Glebionis coronaria (assembly GCA_025667525.1). Taxonomy (NCBI): domain Eukaryota; kingdom Viridiplantae; phylum Streptophyta; class Magnoliopsida; order Asterales; family Asteraceae; genus Glebionis; species Glebionis coronaria. The sequence goes on along the minus strand of CM046874.1, from coordinate 28,897,142 downwards.
AAACAAATGGTTTTTAAAAATGATAACGGTTTTTAAAAATAGAGACGATCTTTGTATCAAATTGTTCATAAAGAGTGATTACTTATGAAATGTGTTTTGTTGTTTTATTCATACAAGTTTTGGTGTTAAATAAACTTTGTATAATAGCTTGAATTAAATCTTTTCATGTTTGTAAGTATAAAAATCTTTTGTGTCATAATTAACTCTAAAATACGAGTTCTATGTGTCTAAAATAATTTTTTAGAGTCCTAAGTCCTTCCAAAAAGTTACCAAATGATTTTGGCCAAAAACTCATTTTTTGTTCTCTGACCGCGGTTCTTTATTGTTCCCCGCGGATCCTTATCAATAAGGAACCGCAGTCAGTCTGACTCAGATTTTTGAAAACTTTGAAAAATCATATAAAATCAACCGTAAGTCCGTAGAAGTCGTGCCACCCGTCATTTCGAACGTAATTGAATTTTCTTTCAATTAAAAATGCTTCCAAACCTTTGTTCATACTTTAAAATTTGGATGGTTTCTAAGTTCCATACTTTGTCCAAAGTATTGAGCGTCGGTTTGTCGTAAAACTTGTGTCTTACTCTTTTCTATTAAGTTGGACATCTCTTGGTGATATATCTTTGAAAATTAATATATTTACAAAGTGTTAAACTTAAATAAATTTTAAATGGGTCAAAGACTATTTTAAAATAAAATCAAGCTATGAATACTTTGTTGTATCTAACACTCAAAACATGGACGAATGCTTTTATGTGTTAAGCTAATTGTTTGTATGTGTTTCCTTGTGTGTTATTATTATATGTAGACATTATTAAGTGTTCCTTGCTATTTGTTAGTATCTAGTTTTTCCTAATTAAGATGTATGCTAGATTTCTTGCATTTTAGTTGCAACATTATGTGTGCATTGCATATAGGATTAACATCTCTTTGTTTACAAATGTTACATAAACATCTTGTACACCTCGGAATGTTCTTTAACACTTTTAGGTTTGAAAGCTTTGGGAGCTTGTGAAATCTATTCATTTAGGTCGTCTTACTCGATCATTGTGTTATTAGTTCAAGTAGATAAATGTCTCACTATAAAACATGAAACACCCTTTGAAAATCTTAACTATTTTCTCTTAAAAGAGTGTTTGTGGGAATCAAGAAAGATTTCGATTAAATATCAATGCATTATTCAAACTATGATTGGTATCATTATCGAATCTAATTGACATGTATTTTAGTGTAGACATGAATGTGGTTTATTAATAATATACATCGGATCATAACTCACACTTGTGTTGATGGTGTTATATTGAATCTACTTGTTCAAATTGTTAGACATATTTTGTTTAATAATTACTTATAATGCACAATAGAGTCGGTTTGATAACTTGGATGTTTCATCCGAAATACTCAAGTAATTTACATTGCTATGCAATTTATAAATGTGTCATTTCCGAAAGACCAATCAAGAGTGTTCCTTTGGTTTGTGTAAACTTTTTTTATACACTTCAAAGTTATTTGCCTCAAGTTTTATTAAGGTAAATAACCTTAACTAGACTTGTTTGACAAGATATGCAATGGTGCATTCATAACCCTTACTAGGTCATGCATTGTGTCGCCATGCAAGTTTCATCCTTGCTAAACTTTATTAGGCAAATGTTGGAATTACATTTTGTCTAACTTGAGAATGACTATTAGAGAATTTATGCACTAGGATCTTAATTTGACCTAACGGTTGAATTACTTCCATGTGGGAAGTTGAGTTGGTGTATAACTTGTAAAAATGGTCGTGTTTAGCCTTAATTGAGCAGCTCTAGTGATAGTCTCATACTCATTCTCTAAATTGGCTAAATGGCTCTTCCTATATATGAATAATGATAGTTTACTTTGATGAACTTTGTATGTCATTATGAGTCTTTTTCTTTTGTAGCCATTAGGTTTTTCTTAGCTTTCCTCTTACGTGCTAATTGAACCTATGTGTCTTTCCTTTGTGTGTGTTCTAGTTTTTATTGCTCTTAAGCACGACTTTATGATAAGTTAGACTAGAACATTAGGATTTGCTGAATTGGAAAATCCTCCTTCACCACCTAAACCTAGCCTCTGTAGGCGGTTCTTTAAATAGACCGCGGCTCCATATCAATATGGAACCGCCGGTGGAGATAAAGAACCACGGGCAGAAGCTCTCAAATTCGGGTTTTCTGAAACTTCCCAATTGTTCCAACACCCTTTGGAATCTTTGTTTCAAACCTTTGATCACTCCCAAAATATCTTGGGCTTTCCCTTTTTAACCCTTTACTAGTTTGGATCATCCCCTCACCCCTTAAACCACCCATTACTACCATGTTCTACAAGAACCTCCAATTCATCCAAAACCTCCTCTTCAAAGAGGCACCTCAAAATTAAGATTAAGTTACCCAAACTTAACTCTTCACCCTTTCACACACCCAAGAATGAGATTGTTCCAATTCTCATCTCTTCATCACCCTCACCACCTCTTGCTCCATGCAAGACTACCTCAACCCATGGTACCAACCATTCACATGGTTCTACCTCCTCTTCATTCCAATCTAGAATGAATGAGCTAACCTCACCCTTCACACCAAGTACTCTCTTGGATGTGACTACCCAACCTCAACCCATCCAAAGCATTCCCATTGTGAATGACTTTGTTGATACCTTGGTGACTTCACCTTTTACCCCTTCAAACTCACCCACATCACCCATCCAAAGCATTCCCATTGTGAATGACTTTGTTGAACCCTTGGTGACTTCACCTTTCACCCCACCAAATTCCGCCACCACCCTTGTCTTTCATTTAAGCATGTGGATTGCTTATTGCTAAGACATCCAATTTAAGCAAATCTTAGTTTTCTAGTGTAACTAGGATTAAAATTATGCTTAAGTTTTAGGCTTGAGTTTCATACATCTTTGTATGATCTTTATTCTCTTGTTTTTCCTTTCATGTTTTTCAACATGATTTTTTTTCTTTGAGTCTTGGACCTTGTTGTTATTATGTTTCTTTCTTTTCTCTTATTTTGAGTCCTTTTCTTAAACTAATAAGAATTAGGAATCTTCTTGGAGATTTACATTACATGTAGCTTGATTTGTGATATCTAGATAGATGACTTGCTTGTATGCTACTTGCTTATATATCTTCTTGCTTATCCGTATGCTATATGCTTAATTGAGTAGTTAATGAATGCATGCTTATTATAAAGGTCTTGTCTTTGTCAAGCAATTCCGATATAATATCTCTTAGATGTGTCTAACTCATGCATGTCCTTAAATGCTACGTGCTAACATGTTTTACTTAGTCTTCTCTTTTTAAGTAATCATGTTTCTTGCATGCCATATGTGTTAATTGCGCACCTTCTCTACATTGGTTTATTGTAGACTTCATTAGGCATTGCATGAATTATCCTATGTGCTTACTTGATTATGTGTTAGATTTTGTACTAACTCTTTCATGTCTTCTTGAGCTTCTTTTGAGTTTCTTTTCTCATTTTCTTTCGAGATTTCACTATCACCTTCTAAGGTAATTTGTGAAGTTATCCTTAACTTCTTTGTTGAGTCTCTCTCAATTCATTTTAATCATGCTCTTCTAAGTCGATTCTCTTTCTTCTAGTCTTTCTAAACTAAGTTGAGTCGAGCCTTACCCTTTCCTCATCATGTAATTGTTCTTTGAACATCCATAATGATTGAGAAGAGCTACGAAACTTTGAGCATGTAGTTTATCGTATGCTAAACACCATTTGGTGTCGACATTCATACGCATTTTTGCCTATAATGTCCTATATCCCGATTTTTTCTTAAAGCGTCGATTTATCTGCTTTTGGTTTTCCTTTATTTTTTTGGTCAAAAATGTTTCTAGGTTGAGATATTTTTGTTCCTCTTTTTGAGAGTTGATTGCGGTTAAAATTTACAATTGGTATGGGTGATTCCATCAATTCTAAGTTTTTAACCCCTTGAGATGATATCTTCAAATTCTTGGATGTTTCTTTTCTACCTCTATTCCAACAATTTTGAATTGATTTCCTCAAAATCCTCTCCTTGTTTTTTTAGAGTTGATGGTTAAATCTTGAATTTTCTTGGGTGATTCCAAAAATTCTAAGCTTTTTACCCTTTGACATATTATCATTACAATTGGTATGGATGTTTCTTTTCTATCTCTATTCCAACAATTGTGAATTGATCTTGTCACGATCCTCTCCTTTATTTATTTCTTTTTGGTTGATAGCATCGCGTGCACACTTCTTTCTTCAATGCTTGTCATTGTTTGTGCAAACGACTTGTTTATCATCCTCTTTTTATATATGCTCTTGTCTACTAACCTTGTTTTGTAGGACACTTCTAACCCATTTTTGTAGCTCGTCACTATTCTTGCTTTGTTGGTGTCTCAAGCAAGGGGGAGCTCATATCAAGGGGGAGCATTTGCAAGAGTTCAAGTCACTACATTTGTGATCGTTGACACACTCAAATTGCATTCATCGAACATCTTGCAAGTAATGCATTTTGGACACTCGTAGATAAGCATATGATTATGCTTGCAGTTGGTTAACCTATGGTGATTGAAGACTTCACTAGGATGACGCAAGCTCAATATCTTTGGATGATGGGTTTATGGTTTGGATTCTCGCCTCTCAAACGTCAACCACAATGGTTGATTAGATTTTTGGATGCATGTTCTCTCGAAGTCGATCCTCCTCTTCTACAAATGAAGACTACCTTTCGGATGCAAGCTCGTGTGATCGATGACTATCACTTTGGACGTGTGCTCTCTCGACGTTGATTCTTCTCTTCTTCAAGACGTTGACTACCTTTTTGATTCGACAAAAGGGGGAGAAGTAAGTGTAAACGAGTAACTTATGCATTTTAATATGTGTTGCGGTTTACTTGTTTGTCATCATCAAAAAGGGGGAGATTGTTAGTGCAAACATTACGATGCTTTGTCGATATAATCTCTTTGTGTTTTGTTGATGACAAACGTATAATTCGCAATACATTATGTAAAATGTTAAGGTACTCGTAATCACTCAAGAATACATTTGTATACTTCTCTCGACACCTCCAAGACCGCATTCGGCATGAATCACTCAAGGTATGTACAAAGATGTCATTAACCTAATTAAGTGATCAAGGATTAATATTTTCTTAAAACTCACATTTTAATCAAATGTGACAAAATATTTTAATTAACTTTATTTTTAAGAAAATGTTTTATTAAAAAGAAAATGAAAATTTGAATTTGGCATATTCCATATGCCAAAAGAATATCCTTTGAGGGTATAAACTACCCCAGATGGCATATCCCCACTAAAGGACAAATTTGCACGGACTCCGACGCGGAGGTTCCTTAAAGGAACCCACGGTTCCTTATTGATAAGGTACCGTGGGTAGAGATAAGGAACCGCGGGTCTTTTTGACCATTGCAATGTTGTCCTATAAATAGTGGATCATTTCCAGGTTTTCTTTTAACCCTTTTTGCACAGTTTCTTTCAAAAACCATCTTAGATCCTTGATTAGTTAGTTTTGATTAATCTTGTTTAAGATGTGATTCAATCTTCAATCTCCTCATCCTCTCAAGTGCAAAGAGAAGAACACTATCATTACCATGATGTGTTGGGTTCACTACATGATGAAGATCTTTCCTTATATAGATCTAAGTTATGTTTTTAGTCTTCCTACTATGTATATGTAGAAGATCCAAGTGTTGGGTACACTTGGATGTGTTTGTAAGGGTAGAATATCCAAGTGATGGGTATCCTTGGATTAGGTGTTAGTTGTGTAGATCCAAGTATTGTTAGTACTTGGATATAGTGTTAGAGTTATAGATCTAAGTGATGTGTGCTTAGATCTATATGGTTTATGTGTTTAGGCCATAAAACATAAGGTTTGTTATGTTGGGCCATAAAACATAACTAGTGGGTAGATTAGGTTGTGTCTTGGTAGTTCTCACTAAACTCTAAAGTGATGTGGTTGTGTCTAGGTAGTTCTCACTAAACTCTAAAGTGATGTGGTTGTGTCTAGGTAGTTCTCACTAAACTCTAAAGTGATGTGGTTGTGTCTTGTGAGTTCTCACTAAGCTTTAAAGTGATTAGTTGTTGTGTTGTGTGAAGTTCTCACTTAGCTTCAAAGTGAAGAGTCGTGAAGATTGGTTCTAGCTTTCGATTAGAACTCGACATCTAGCCTTGTGTCGTTAAATGGTGAAGTGGGCGACGTTGTGTAGATTGGTCCTACCTAAGATTAGGACTCGACTTTTAGCTTAGAGTCGGAAATTGGATAAGCGACGTTGTGTATGGTTTCTCCACCTTAAGGAGTTTGTTGACTAGTGAAGTAACTCTCGAGTAAGGTGTACTCGAGGAGTGGAGTAGGGCGAAGAGGAGCTTCGTGACCGAACCACTATAAATCATCATGTCGGTACTTTCATTTACATTTATGTGTTTACCTTTGTAGATGTATTTATAATTGCATACTTGTGTTGTGTGTCTTTATGTGCATCACATAATCTAAACATCTAAGTTGCGAAAAAGCTATGGCTAAGTACGTGTGTGCTTCATGTTTAGATTATGGTCAAGTGTACATCACTTAGTCTAAACATCCTAGTTGCGGAAAAGCTTGTGCTTAGTACGTGTGTGCTTAGTGTTTAGACTATTGCTTGATGTATTCTTGATTTGATGTGCTTGTGTGTTTTCTTGCTTGCAGTATTTATCTCTCAATCAAACACATCTCACATCTAGTCAAGATTGATAAGGAATTTGATACAAAGGATTGTTAAGGTTTCAAATTAACAATGTTGCTACGTCCACTGTCGGCGGTTCGTTATTGGACCGGTGGTTCCTTATCAATAAGGAACCGCGGGCAGAGATAAGGAACCGCAGGCAGTAAATTGAGCCGAAATGTTTTGAAAATGAACTAGAAACTATTCAACCCACCCTTCTAGTTTCTACATAGAGTGATCTATTAATCACTTTGTGTAGTAGTGATTGTAGGTTATGTTTACACCTGGTAATGGGCTTGGAGGTATGGAGTCACCCATTGGTCCCTAAACACCGTGGCTCAGATAGTGGTTAAGTTATGTTCAGCGGTACTTAGGATTACACTAAAGGTACTTTTACACTAGCGGTACTTGCAAGTACTGCTAGTGTTATGCAAGTGCTGCTAGTGTTATGCAAGTACTGGCGAGAAACATGTAATAGTTTTTTATTGTTTGACTGTATTTAATGACCACGGTTAATGGGTCATGTAACCACTATTCCTGGTCTTATGGAGGCATATAATGGGGAGTTAATTGGCCGTTAAATCTTCATTATTTCCATTGACCATGTTGAGTTGATCACCTATAAAAGGGTCCGTATTGTTTGCATGAAAAACATACAGAAAACAAGAAACACCTACAGCAAAGGGTTATAGATTTGTGCCTAGTTCTATAACATATATTTGGTCTTATCCCAAGTAAGTATTCGTGATACCCAGGCAATAGGGTCGAATAGTTTACTTTGGAAAGTGATCACACGATTCCAAGTGATATCCGGTAACCATTGTTTTGGTACGTAGCTAGGTTTAATTATCTATACCCTGGTTGGGACGAATAAACTCCAACAATCAAAGTAAACTATTTTGTGATAATCAATGGCGGTTGCAATGAAGCATATGGTGGCTAACTTCTCCAAGCTGGACAAGTTTAAAGGGGTGAATTTCAGGAGATGGAAAAAGAAGATGCACTTTCTTCTTTCTACCATGAGTGTGGTGTATGTGTTAACTACTCCCATTCCTGATGGTGGTGATGATGCTACCTTGGAGGACCTGAGGAAAAGGAGCAAATGGGAGAATGATGACTATGTGTGTCGTGGTATTATTCTCAATGGTATGTATGATTCCTTATTTGATATTTACCAAAATTATGAATCTGGTAAAGAACTATGGGACTCCTTGGAAGCCAAATATATGGCTGAGGATGCATCAAGTAAGAAGTTCCTTGTAAGTGATTTCACAAATTACAAAATGACTGATTCAAGACCAGTCATGGAACAATACAATGAACTTCTTTGAATACTTGGTAGATTTACACAACATAAAATGAACATGGATGAGACCATTCAGGTCTCTTGTGTCATTGACAAATCACCTCCTTCTTGGAAAGATTTCAAGCATACCTTGAAACATAAGAAGGAGGAATTAACTCTTGTTGAGTTGGGCAGTAATTTGCGCATTGAGGAATCCCTCAGGGTGCATGAAAGTGATACGCTAAAGAGCAACAATGTTGCTGGTTCATCAGTTGTCAATATGGTGGAGCATATCAACTCCTCCAGGTACAATGACAACAAGGGAAAACGTAAGCATCAAGATAACACCAAAGCTAATCCTAACAAGAAGTTCTCAGTGGCTTGTTGGAAGTGTAGGAAACCTGGACACTTCAAAAGGGATTGCAAAGGTGTTGGTGCTGACAGCAAAGCTAGTGGACCAGGCAAAAATGGTTCAGTGATTGCTTCTAACAACACAACACTGAAAGGTCAGAATATGTTTATTGAATCTCTCCAGATTTATTATGATACATATATATTTTAAGCTTATTTTGTGCAGGATGATGATGTGGCGTGGTGGGTTGACTTTGGAGCAATTATACACGTGTGTAAAGCTAGATGTTGGTTCAAGGCTTATGAGTCATTAAATGATGGATCTATTCTTCACATGGGAAATGAGTCAACAGCACTAGTGCATGGACATGGTTTTGTAGATCTTAAGTTTAGTTCTGTAAAGATTGTTTCTTTGTTTAATGTTTTGCATGTTCCTAATATTAGGAAGAACATCGTTTCTAGTAGTGTTTTGAATAATTGTGGTTATAAACAAGTGATTGAATCTAATAAATTTGTTTTATCTAAACATGGTGTGTTTATTGGTTTTGGTTATTTGAGTAATCAAATGTTTAGGCTCAATATTGTTTCTGAAAATACTAACGGTATTTGCAAACCAAGTACCGCTAGTGCAAATACTAACGGTACTTGCAGAGTAAGTACTGCTAGTGCTAATATTGGTTCAGCTTATATGTATACCACTAAACTGAATGATTCATCACTATGGCATGCTAGGCTAGGCCATGTCCACTTTAAGAGGATGCAAGATATGTCTAAGGATGGGTTAATTCCAGCCTTTGACATGGACATTGATAAATGTTAGACTTGCATACTAAATAAAATTACTAAGAAACCATTTCAGGATGTAAAACGTGTAACTACAGTTTTGGAGCTAATCCATAGTGACCTATGTGATTTGCATGCTACTCCCTCATTAGGGAATAAGAAATACTTGGTAACATTTATTGATGATGCTTCAAGGTTTTGTTATGTCTATTTGTTGCATACTAAGGATGAAGCATTAGATAAATTTAAAGTATTTAAAACTGAAGTTGAATTACAACAAGGAGTCCAAATCAAAAGATTTAGGACTGATAGGCGAGGTGAGTACATGAATACTCAGTATTTTCAGTCTGTTGGAATAATCCATGAAACAACTGCCCCCTATACTCCACAACAATATGGTATATCAGAAAGGAAAAATAGAGTACTAAAAGAGATGGTTAATTCTATGTTGTTGTAACACCCCCAATTTCGGGTCATAGCAGCGGAAGGGTCATTGGGTGTTACTATCATGGTTCAACCTCAATATCATAGAAAACGCCTCAAAATGAGTCGTTTTAACAAAACGTACATCCATTCATTTGCTTAAAAATAAAACAGTTCACACATGGTCCCAAATAGTTTTAAGTTTACACGACCAACCAAACAATAAAAGTTTCTTAGAATGGACATAGTTTAGTAAAGCGGGCCAAAACATTTTAATTTAGCAAGCTGCGTGAAACCGCCTTCCTTGAGTGTCTTCTTCATGGACCTGAGATAAAACATGCTATAAAGTCAACAAAAATGTTGAGTGAATCTATAGAGTTTAAATTAAATAAATGAACACAAGTATTCTGAATAAACCTTCCGTAGTTGACAATCATGTGGATCAGACATAATTATCGTTGTTATTTCATAAGTCTCGTGAAATTGAACGTTAACATATATTATTTCAGCCCAACACACCTAGCCAAGTGCGTATATTTCTCTTATACAATTGCATCCGATGTTTCATTACTGGTGCATCACAACACCACGCGATAGCTAGTCGCGACCGGACTGGGAGTCACCCCGATAGATCTATCCATAGTATTAGCGTTCTTTTCGATTAACAATTCACGATTCATGGGTCTTTAAGGCTAAACAAACTTATATAACAACTTTCATCTAAGCATACAACCGGGTCCTTTGTGTTCAATTTTAAAAGAATGAGGGTTTACCACAACTTCTCGTTGTACCCTTCATTTATATAATGTTTTTCCAATAATAAGGGTTTCCACAACTTCTCGTCGTACCCCTTTTATTTTAATAAAACAAGCATGTTATCCCCCCTCGCGGGTTTTATAAAACAAGTAAACATGTTAAAGCGAGGCTATAGACTCACCTTGGTACGATAGTAGTGACGTGACGATCGCCGACGATTTGTGATGCCCGTTAAACACGAAGACCGCAACCTACCAATTAAGGCGCGTTCGTTAATAAACGACTCAAGTATAATTAATACTTAAATAATATGAAAGTCAATTTCAAATGACCATGAAAATCCCGAAAAATAACAAAAATATAAGTGTACTACTATACCCTTTTATTCAACACTTATTCCTTTAAAAACTTACACCCTTGACATTGACCCGTCATAAGACGCCAAGTCAACGCAAGTCAAACCTTCATTTTACTTCCCTCGGACCAGTAGCTAAGTCATTTATATAATGACTTAACACTTGAGTAAGTCACTATGTCCAATAGTGAATACTCAACTCACGCCATACAAGTATTGAACTACGTGTCCAAAATACCACTCAGCATGTACACTCCAAATGTACACACCAATCTAACCTATCTAGACATGTCCGATTTCGACGAAACTTGGCGACAAACTCACACATAATATGAATAAGACTCGGTTTAAATTTCATTCAAAAATATTACTTCTAAGACCTTCTGCCCGACACACCTTTGTGTTACAAAAACCGGACAGTTTTACGCCTTTGACTTGTAAAACCATTTTGACTTATCTAAACATTTCCGTTTGCAAAACCGACACTCGGGTTTGAAAATAGACTCATAACCTGAGGTTTATCAACTTACAACATCCCTTGAACATTTTTAAAACTCATTTTATAGTCCCCGAGATTCGTTCCAAATATCGGCAACAATTTTCGGATTGTGCCGATACCCGTCTCCCGGTACACAAATACTAAAAGTAGCATAACTTTTCGCTCGTAATGAGTTAGAAGCTCTACTTTAGCTCAAATCGAAGCTAACGAAATTCTCTACGACCCTATCTTATTAGTTTACCAAGTTTATCACAGTAACAATTTCAAAAACGGCCTTAAAGTTACTGCCTAAAATAGCCTATCTAAAAATCATACCAAAACAATTTTTCGACCCATTCCAACAATTCCTATAGTCCTAATATGATCCTAATACCATAATAACACATCTAATTAACTCATAACACCCTCAAATTTAATCTCACAAAAATTAAACCATCAAAAATCTTACATGCAACCATAACCCACTATTAATATTATATTATTAACACCATATATATACACAAAAATGGATCAAACATCAAGTTCTTCACCAAAAATTGAAAATAAAATTTAGTGAATGCATGTAGAAGAAAATTATACCAATAGAAAGCTTACGAAATTTCCAAGATGGGTCTTGTTTTAGTTTTGCTTGATTCAAAGTAAATCAAAAATTTTGGGAGGGTTTTGTTGTTGGAGGTGGACGGCAAAACAAGGAGGAGGGGAGAGAGATTTTGTGTGTTTTTTGTTTAAAATGATTTTTTTAAATGAAATGAGTTAGTGGATTTTTAATAAGTAGTGGGGTGAGGGTAGTTTTTGCCATATTTTCATTCTTTTGGTCTTATATTGTAAGTAAATAGTTTACAAGGTAGGAAATGTAAATTGTATATTTTAAAAATATTTACGGGGCTCGGGTTTCGTAAAAATACTTTTCGAAAGTTAAAACGCTTCATAAAAATAATAATAAAGCTTCGACACGACTTAAAACGAAATTAAATCGAAAACGTCGAAAATATACAATATCGAGAAAATCGATAATAAAACGTAAATTTTTGGGCATCCGTCGGTATCGCGATCACTAATAGTTATCGTCATTCATTAAAACGTAAAATACGAGAAATAAAGATTAAATATAATAAAAATCATTTTCATGATTATTTGAGAATATAATATCGATACCTAACATATTCCTTGTCGGTTTTCATCTAATCGACATTCTTACGCTAGTTTCAAGTCGTAACCTTCTCGGTTAGTCGATAATTTAAAATTCTCATTAAAGTAAACACGTAATACGTAATAGTCGAGATTAAAATAACGACCTGAAATTGACGGGTTGTCACATCATCCCCACCAAGTTAGGATCTTCGCCCTCGAAGATCAACTTGCGTTCTTGCCCGATCGCTTGTTGAAATCAAAGAGATGAGGGTAATTCTTCCACATTTGGTCTTCTCGTTCCCAAGTAAACTCCGGTCCTCTTCGAGATTTCCATCGAACTTTGACGATAGGTATTCGGCTTTGCTTTAGTTGCTTGACCTCACGATCCATGATCTCGACTGGTTCTTCAATAAAATGCAACTTTTTATCAACCTTAACCTCGTCTAACGGTATAACGAGTTCTTCATCGGATAAACACTTCTTCAGATTCGACACATGAAAAGTGTTATGGATCCCATACAGTTCTTGTGGTAGTTCAAGTTGGTATGCCACGGGTCCTACTCTAGATGTAACCTTGAATGGTCCGATATAACGAGGACTTAACTTCCCACGTTTTCCAAATCGTACAACACCTTTCCATGGTGATACCTTTAGCATAACCTTATCTCCCACGTTAAACTCCAATGGTTTTCTTCTCACATCCGCATAACTCTTCTGTCGGCTTCGAGCAGACAACAATCTATTCTTGATTTGCACAATCATATCCGTCGTCTCCCTAATCAAATCTGGTCCAGTGAGTTGGGCATCACCAACCTCACTCCAGCTAACGGGTGATCTACATTTTCTCCCATACAGTGCTTCAAAAGGTGCAGCTTTAATACTCGCGTGATAACTGTTATTGTACGAGAATTCGGCCAAATGTAAGTGCTTATCCCAGCTACTTCCAAAGTCTATCACACAAGCACGTAGCATATCCTCCAAAGTTTGAATTGTTCTTTCGCTTTGCCCATCAGTTTGCGGATGATAGGCTGTGCTCATATCCAAATTGGTTCCTAACGACCTTTGAAGTGATCTCCAAAATCCAGAAGCAAAACGACTATCTCTATCAGAAATGATTGAAATAGGAACACCATGCTTGCACACGATTTCCTTCAGATAAATATCGGCGAGTTTCTCCAATCCGAACCTCTCGTTGATTGGAATAAAATGAGCGGATTTAGTTAAACGATCGACAATAACCCAAATTGCATCGAACCCAGACGGTGTCCTTGGGAGTTTTGTGATGAAGTCCATCGTAATTCGCTTCCATTTCCAGACTGGAATTTCAGGTTGGACAAGTAATCCTGACGGCTTCTGATATTCAGCTTTCACTTTTGCACATGTTAAGCATTTCGCGACGTATGTTGCAATATCAGCTTTCATATTCGGCCACCAGTATAACTTTTTCAAGTCTTGGTACATTTTGTCCGATCCAGGATGAATAGAATACTTGGACTTATGAGATTCTAACATAATTAAGTCTCTCAGTCCACCATATAATGGTAACCAGATTCGACCTCTCAAACATTTGATACCATCGGCTCGCGTCTCAAATGTTTCACCGTCTCCTCTAAATCTTTCGGCAGCAATATTTTCCTTCTTGCATGCTTCAACTTGTGCCTTCCGAATCTGCTCAGGTAAGTTATTATGAACTGTCACCACCAAAGCACGCACTCGAATCGGTTTCTCCCTTTCCTTTCAACTTAACGCGTCAGCTACCACGTTCGCCTTTCCCGGATGATAACGAATTTCGCAGTCGTAATCACTTAAGAGTTCAACCCATCGACGTTGCCTCATATTCAGCTCCTTTTGATCCAATATGTATTGTAGGCTTTTATGATCAGTGAATATTGTACACTTCGTACCATACAGATAATGTCTCTAAAGTCGCAGAGCAAAAACCACAGCGCCCAATTCCAAGTCATGGGTAGTGTAGTTCTCCTCATTCTTCCTTAATTGTCTAGAGGCATATGCGATCACCTTTTCACGTTGCATGAGAACAGCACCATATCCTCTGAGAGATGCATCGCAATAAACAACAAATCTTCACTTCCTTTAGGTAACGATAAAATCGGCGCACTACAGAGTTTCATCTTCAGGGTTTGGAAAGCTTCTTCTTCATCATCGCCCCACACATACGGTTTATTCTTCTGAGTCAGCTTCGTTAATGGTTTCGATATCAAAGAGAATCCTTCAATAAACCTTCGGTAATAACCAGCCAAACCTAGAAATTGTCGCACTTCATTTGGAGTAGTCGGAGCACTCCAATTCTTGATGGCTTCGATCTTTGCAGGATCAACATGTACTCCGCTTTTATCGACCACGTGTCCGAGAAATTTTACAGAATTAAGCCAAAAATCACACTTTGAGAACTTAGCGTATAACTTTTCGTTCTTCAACAAGTTCAAGATAATCCTTAAGTGTTCGGCATGCTCTTCATTGCTCTTGGAGTAGATTAGAATATCATCTATGAAAACGATCACGAATTTATCAAGATACGGCTTACAAATGCGATTCATTAAATCCATGAATACAGCAGGTGCGTTAGTCAAACCAAAAGGCATAACCAGAAACTCATAATGACCATAACGAGTTCTAAATGCCGTAATAGGAATATCTCCCTCACGTATGCGAAGTTGATGGTAACCAGAACGAAGATCAATCTTGGAGAAAACACGAGAACCTTGAAGTTGATCGAATAAATCATCAATTCTTGGAAGCGGATAACGATTCTTGATCGTTAGCTTATTCAACTCTCGGTAATCAATACACATACGAAACGAACCATCTTTCTTCTTAACGAATAAGACAGGAGCTCCCCAAGGTGACGAACTCGGTCGTATAAAACCTTTATCAGATAGCTCTTGCAATTGCACAGATAACTCCTTCAGCTCGGATGGGGCTAAACGATATGGCGCACGAGCCACGGGTGCAACACCAGGAATTAGGTCAATTTGGAATTCTACTTGCCTTGGAGGAGGAAGTCCAGGCAAATCTTCCGGAAACACTTCAGGAAAGTCACGGATAACAGGTACATCTTCAGCACGTTTCTCCTTCGATTCTTTCTCCACTACTTTAGCTAGGAATAACTCACAGCCTCTTTCGATATACTTACGAGCCTTAATGCACGAAATGATTTTCAGTCGTGAATTACGTTGATCACCTTCGATAACCATGGTCTTGTCGTCTAAAGGAATCCTAACTTTCTTTTCTCCACACAAGATAGACGCGTTATACTTGGATAACCAATCCATTCCGATAATAATATCAAAACTTCCCAATTCAACAATCATCAAGTCTATCTTAACAATACGGTTCAAGAGATTAAGAGAACATCCTAGGAGCGCACGATTGGTTCTCACTAATTTACCATCAGCTAGTTCTACCTCATAACTTGCGTCTAATTCGACCGGTTTGATATCAATTAAGGTACTAAAACTTGTAGACACAAAGCTTTTGTCCGCACCAGAATCAAATAAAGCTGTAGCATAACGGTTGTTCAGTAAAAACGTACCAGTGACAACTTTCGGGTTTTGCTTCGCTTCGGCTTCTCCCAACTGATAAGCTTTTCCTTGGTTATCTCCACCACGTGCATTCTTCGGAGGTTGAGGGCATTGGTTCCTCATGTGACCTTTACCTTGGCAGTTATAACACGTCACTCCCTTCTTTCCTGGTCCCCAACAGTCTTCGGTCTTGTGACCTAACTTGTTGCACTTTCCACACTTAGCACATTCACCAGTATGAGACTTCTTGCAGCGTTGACATCAGGTTCCCTTGTCCGCAGTTGCAGCTTCAGTCATCGCATTAGCGTTGCCCCTCCTTCGGTTTTGATTTCTGTTGTGATATTGACGGTTATCACCACGATCATCATTGTCATTGTCAGCTCTTCTTTTATTACCTTCAGAGACACCATCAGCCTTGTCTTGGATGATTTGGCTCATTAGTTGGTAGGCCATACGAACAGCTTCATCAATATTGGCAGGTTTAGAGGAGGTCACATCACCACGGATGTTGGTCGGTAAGCCTCGAATATACTGCTCTACCTTCAAGTATTCAGGGTTAACTTTGTTTGGACAAAGTAGAGCAAGTTCATGGAACCTGTTGG
Organism: Glebionis coronaria; assembly: GCA_025667525.1. Taxonomy (NCBI): domain Eukaryota; kingdom Viridiplantae; phylum Streptophyta; class Magnoliopsida; order Asterales; family Asteraceae; genus Glebionis; species Glebionis coronaria. Next base: position 28,880,712 of record CM046874.1, on the reverse strand, counting down.
TGTATCCATCGATGTCAGTACCCTTCAGCCTCAGCTGATATAATTCCTGTTCTAACCTCTGAATAACACTCCTTGGACAGAATTCCTCAGTCATCCATCTTCTTACTTCAACCCAAGGTGTAGCATAAGCAGCATCCATACCCAATGATGCCATTCTTCCATTCCACAAAGTTAATGCTCGCCCTTGAAGAGTAGCAGAGGCAAACATCACTTTATCTCCTTCCTCACTTCCACTAAATCGAAACACGGATTCCAATTTCTCAAACCATTGCATTAACCCAACAGCGCCTTCAGTACCCTTAAAAGTTGGAGGTTTGCATTTCATGAACGAGGTATAATTGCACTTCTTGTTTTCAGGAATTACTGGTCTATCAGCATCACCAGTTCCAGCACCGGCATTGCCAGCTCCCGCATTACCAGCTCCAGCATTACCAGCTCCAGTAGCGCCAGCTCCAGTAGCGCCAGCTCCAGTAGCGCCAGCTCCAGTAGCACCAGCTCCAGTATCGCCAGCTCCACCAGATCCACCAGCTCCACCGGATCCACCAGCTCCACCAGATCCGCCAGATCCTCCAGCTCCATTATTCAAGTTTGCCATAAATGCATTCATAGATATCTGAAATTGATCAGCTACTATAGCACGTAACTGAGTCTCAGTCAACTGTTTTGGCGGCATGATCCTGTTACACAATTCACATCAAAATGAGTATTCATTCAACGCTTGCGATAACAAAACATGAATAACACAGAATAAGAATAGATAGATGAAAAGAAACAAGAATGGATGATAGAACGAAGAATAGAATTTAGACAAGGAACGAAGATTTACGAGGAATGAGTCAAAAGACAGGGATTTCTATTGTGACAATCAGCGTCGTTTGTAAATCACGTATTAGTATTATAATAATCAAATTATAAACATTTATAAATAAATAAATGTAATCCATTATGCTTTAAGCATAAATAATAATTAAATATGTATAACATATATATACTTTTCTTGTTCTCGTCCATTGGCAACTCGGAGGTTTCGCTTGCAGATGTTATAGTCAAAAGATTTCAAAATTATATTTTTGGAAAATCTTTTCGTTCTCTATAACTTGAGCTCTGATGCCAATCTGTAACACCCCCAATTTCGGGTCATAGCAGCGGAAGGGTCATTGGGTGTTACTATCATGGTTCAACCTCAATATCATAGAAAACGCCTCAAAATGAGTCGTTTTAACAAAACGTACATCCATTCATTTGCTTAAAAATAAAACAGTTCACACATGGTCCCAAATAGTTTTAAGTTTACACGACCAACCAAACAATAAAAGTTTCTTAGAATGGACATAGTTTAGTAAAGCGGGCCAAAACATTTTAATTTAGCAAGCTGCGTAAAACCGCCTTCCTTGAGTGCCTTCTTCATGGACCTGAGATAAAACATGCTATAAAGTCAACAAAAATGTTGAGTGAATCTATAGAGTTTAAATTAAATAAATGAACACAAGTATTCTGAATAAACCTTCCGTAGTTGACAATCATGTGGATCAGACATAATTATCGTTGTTATTTCATAAGTCTCGTGAAATTGAACGTTAACATATATTATTTCAGCCCAACACACCTAGCCAAGTGCGTATATTTCTCTTATACAATTGCATCCGATGTTTCATTACTGGTGCATCACAACACCACGCGATAGCTAGTCGCGACCGGACTGGGAGTCACCCCGATAGATCTATCCATAGTATTAGCGTTCTTTTCGATTAACAATTCACGATTCATGGGTCTTTAAGGCTAAACAAACTTATATAACAACTTTCATCTAAGCATACAATCGGGTCCTTTGTGTTCAATTTTAAAAGAATGAGGGTTTACCACAACTTCTCGTTGTACCCTTCATTTATATAATATTTTTCCAATAATAAGGGTTTTCACAACTTCTCGTCGTACCCCTTTTATTTTAATAAAACAAGCATGTTATCCCCCCTCGCGGGTTTTATAAAACAAGTAAACATGTTAAAGCGAGGCTATAGACTCACCTTGGTACGATAGTAGTGACGTGACGATCGCCGACGATTTGTGATGCCCGTTAAACACGAAGACCGCAACCTACCAATTAAGGCGAGTTCGTTAATAAACGACTCAAGTATAATTAATACTTAAATAATATGAAAGTCAATTTCAAATGACCATGAAAATCCCGAAAAATAACAAAAATATAAGTGTACTACTATACCCTTTTATTCAACACTTATTCCTTTAAAAACTTACACCCTTGACATTGACCCGTCATAAGACGCCAAGTCAACGCAAGTCAAACCTTCATTTTACTTCCCTCGGACCAGTAGCTAAGTCATTTATATAATGACTTAACACTTGAGTAAGTCACTATGTCCAATAGTGAATACTCAACTCACGCCATACAAGTATTGAACTACGTGTCCAAAATACCACTCAGCATGTACACTCCAAATGTACACACCAATCTAACCTATCTAGACATGTCCGATTTCGACGAAACTTGGCGACAAACTCATACATAATATGAATAAGACTCGGTTTAAATTTCATTCAAAAATATTACTTCTAAGACCTTCTGCCCGACACACCTTCGTGTTACAAAAACCGGACAGTTTTACGCCTTTGACTTGTAAAACCATTTTGACTTATCTAAACATTTCCGTTTGTAAAACCGACACTCGGGTTTGAAAATAGACTCATAACCTGAGGTTTATCAACTTACAACAGCCCTTGAACATTTTTAAAACTCATTTTATAGTCCCCGAGATTCGTTCCAAATATCGGCAACAATTTTCGGATTGTGCCGATACCCGTCTCCCGGTACACAAATACTAAAAGTAGCATAACTTTTCGCTCGTAATGAGTTAGAAGCTCTACTTTAGCTCAAATCGAAGCTAGCGAAATTCTCTACGACCCTATCTTATTAGTTTACCAAGTTTATCACTGTAACAATTTCAAAAACGGCCTTAAAGTTACTGCCTAAAATAGCCTATCTAAAAATCATACCAAAACAATTTTTCGACCCATTCTAACAATTCCTATAGTCCTAATATGATCCTAATACCATAATAACACATCTAATTAACTCATAACACCCTCAAATTTAATCTCACAAAAATTAAACCATCAAAAATCTTACATGCAACCATAACCCACTATGAATATTATATTATTAACACCATATATATACACAAAAATGGATCAAACATCAAGTTCTTCACCAAAAATTGAAAATAAAATTTAGTGAATGCATGTAGAAGAAAATTATACCAATAGAAAGCTTACGAAATTTCCAAGATGGGTCTTGTTTTAGTTTTGCTTGATTCAAAGTAAATCAAAAATTTTGGGAGGGTTTTGTTGTTGGAGGTGGACGGCAAAACAAGGAGGAGGGAAGAGAGATTTTGTGTGTTTTTTGTTTAAAATGATTTTTTTAAATGAAATGAGTTAGTGGATTTTTAATAAGTAGTGGGGTGAGGGTAGTTTTTGCCATATTTGCATTCTTTTGGTCCTATATTGTAAGTAAATAGTTTACAAGGTAGGAAATGTAAATTGTACATTTTAAAAATATTTACGGGGCTCGGGTTTCGTAAAAATACTTTTCGAAAGTTAAAACGCTTCATAAAAATAATAATAAAGCTTCGACACGACTTAAAACGAAATTAAATCGAAAACGTCGAAAATATACAATATCGAGAAAATCGATAATAAAACGTAAATTTTTGGGCATCCGTTGGTATCGCGATCACTAATAGTTATCGTCATTCATTAAAACGTAAAATACGAGAAATAAAGATTAAATATAATAAAAATCATTTTCATGATTATTTGAGAATATAATATCGATACCTAACATATTCCTTGTCGGTTTTCATCTAATCGACATTCTTACGCTAGTTTCAAGTCGTAACCTTCTCGGTTAGTCGATAATTTAAAATTCTCATTAAAGTAAACACGTAATACGTAATAGTCGAGATTAAAATAACGACCTGAAATTGACGGGTTGTCACAGTTGTCCTATTCAGGACTAAGTCAAGGGTTTTGGGGTGAAGCTATGTTAACAGCTTGCTATTTACTAAATAGGGTTCCCAACAAAAGGAACAGAATTACCCATTATGAACTCTGGACTAAAAGGAAACCAAACTTGAACTATCTCAAGGTTTGGGGTTGTAGGGCTGTTGTAAGACTCCCTGATCCAAAGGTGAAAACCTTGGGTGAAAGAGGCATTGAATGCATCTTTGTTGGATATGCTGAGCATTCCAAGGCTTATAGGTTCTATGTTATTGAACCTAATGATTCGGTTTCAATAAACTCAATCATTGAATCAAGGGATGCAAACTTTGATGAGACTAGGTTCTCATCAATCCCTAGACCAAGCCTCAGGACTCCTGCTGGAGTTGAGGACATTGGTGCTTCAGTGGAACCTGAAAGGGTCACTGATGAGGTTGTGGTTCAGCAACCTGAGCCTGAGCTTAGAAGAAGCACAAGGCATAGGACTCCAAGGAATTTTGGACCTGATTTTCAACTATACTTGGTTGAAGGTACAAGGGATGGGGTCTCAGACCAATACTCCTATTGCTTTAATGTTGAGGATGATCCCAAAACATTTGATGAAGCAATGAAGTCCCAAGATGTTGCTTTCTGGAAAGAAGCAATAAATGATGAGATGGGCTCCATCATGGGCAACAACACTTGGGTGTTGGTTGATCTACCTCCAGGTTGTCATCCACTTGGTAACAAATGGATCTTAAAAGGAAAATGAAGGTAGATGGAACTGTTGAAAAGTTCAAGGCAAGGTTAGTCATTCAGGGCTTTAAACAAAAGTCAGGGATAGACTATTTTGATACTTATGCTCCAGTAGCACGTATTAGTACCATAAGAATGCTGATTGCTTTAGCTAGTATTCACAATCTGATTATTCATCATATGGATGTGAAGACAGCATTCTTGAATGGTGATTTGGATGAGGAGGTTTATATGAACCAACCTCTTGGTTTCATCATGCCTGATCATGAAGGCAAGGTGTGTAAACTGATTATTTTGGAAATACGTTTTCCCAAAGAAAGTCTCGGTCACATCATTATTAGCATAGATCACGAGCTATAGAATATTTAGGACATTGTAACTTGGAGTGACCTCCCTTAGGGGGAGATTGTTGGAAATACGTTTTTACGTATTTAGAAAGGATCGGTCACTCCAATGATATTGGGCTCGTGATCCAATATAGCCCATATAGCCCACATGTAGGGTGGGCTATATAAACCCCCCTCCTAGCATGTTAGGAGGGGTTGTTGAACACATTTCTCACGAATCAACCATTTCCTTTCTTCTCTCCTTTCTCTCTCTTCTTTCTCTCTCTAAGTTTTCTCCATTTCTCATCCATATCAATAGATCTAATCCATAGTTTACCAAATCCTTAGATATTGAAATTGTGATTTTACTAGTTGAAAAAGTTCGTTTTCTCGGTATCTTCTCGAATTGATTTCTGGTTCAAAGTGCGACTCAGTTGTTCTTGGTGGCAAATAAAATGGTTTGGTTATCTATTCTACTTAAAAGGTAAATGCACAAAATAAAAACAATAAACTAAAAGCGATTAATTAATGAAAACAAAACAATATAAATAATCAAACGTAAATTTAAAGGGAAACAATTAATAAAAATAAAACTAAAAGACGAAATTAACTATCGACTTGAAAATAAAATTTACTAAATGAAAAAGGAGAGAATAAAACTAAAATGGTACTTTAAAGCTAAGCGAGGCAAAACCTAAAGCGGGTACTGAATAAAAGATAAAACTTAAACTTTACGAAAAAATATTAATACTAAAAATCGACGAAAAATTCAACTAAAAATACGTAACTTTGAAAAATAAAATCGGAACAACTTTCAGATAAAACTAGACAATTACTGAACAATACTAGTAAATAAGCAAGCAGGCAGGCTAGCTGCTGGAAGCAGCCAGCCTGGCGGCTCCTTTTGGCGCCAAATGGCTAAGCAACCAACCAACCTGGTCCATCGCAATGTTAATTCATATTAACCTGGTCCATCGCAATGTTATTAGATAATATCCATCGGAATGTGTTTATTATAGTATCGGAATATTTTTTTTATATTTTTTTTTTTTTTATATTAAACTATCGGAATGTGAAAAAGAGAATCTATCGGAATGTCTAAAAATAAAAATTGTCGGAATAATTAAAGTACCAAAATCTATCCGAATGTGGCTATCAAAATTTGGGCAGCACTTCGTCGCAATACAAACCTAAACCCCGTTGCAATCCCGATCGCAATGTGCGATCGGAATCACGATCGGAATAGGGGGATGAAAACATAAGCCATCGCAAAGTAGAACCCACACTTGGGTTATTGCGATACAAATCAAGAAACCGTCGGAATGTGATAAAACCCTTATATTGCGATGAACACCAACAAATCCGAAAATGGAGATAAGCAAAAATCTCAATAAGCACTTTCAATAAGCACACTAAACCAAAACTTGAACAACTTAATAAGCATAAATTTGAAAGCTTTTAAAAGACGAAATTCATAAACTTTATAAAAACACTAAATAAGAAAACAAAATAAGCAAACTTTAAAGGTATACAAACTTTTTAGAAAACTTTAAAACCAAATAAGCTAAACACAAAATAAGCCAATAAGATTGTCAAACTTATAGCTTAATTCGTATGAAAGCTTAAATAGAAATAAAAAGGTGAACTTTTTAATCAAATAAGCAAAGAGATTAAGCAATATCTTGCTTAATCCGAAATTGAGATAGACCAAAAACAAGACAAGTAGGATGAGAAAGTTAAAGAAAAGCTTAATTAAAAGTGAAGATTCAACAACAAAATTAAAAACACTTACTTGAATTAAAGGAATTAAAGTGCAAGACAATTAATTAAAATGACATGAAAAATAAAGTTGCAAGAAAATGAAAATGGTGGAAGAGCTAATTTGTCAAGTTAGCCAACAACTACAATATGAAGTCCTAATGATTTATTTATAGGGGAGGAGGAGGATTAGTGGAAGGAAGCTTCCTCCCCTCTTTCCTTTTCTCTTAATTGCGTCATTAAGTCCCTCCTTCTTTTAATCTTCATTAATTGCATACTTAGTCCTTTTCTTCTAATCTTCTTTAAACTTGGACTTAAGGGACTTTTGGCTTCGGGATTTCTTTGAACTCGTCTTTAAATTCTTCAATAAAATAGGCTTGAATTCTTTGGCTTTTAATAAACTTCCGTCTTTTGACTTTTTCTTCGATAAATCTTCAGAATTGGTCTTGGACTTCCGTTCTTTTTGCACTCTTGACTTCTTGACTTCGTCTTTCATCTTTTTCTTCAATAAAAGTCCGTAAATGCCCGTGAATATCCGTGTTTTCTCCACTTCTCACCTTTTCGTCCTAAATCACAACAAAAACACAAACCACGCATAATTCCGACATAAAAGACATAAAATACACGTTTTGGCTCGGTTATTATTGTAATTAAGTGGTAAAAAGGATGGGTGTTTTCACACCTATCAAATCCCCTACACTTAACCATTGCAATGTCCTCATGCAATGCATTAGTTACAAAGCACGTTTTACACTTTCCATCATAATCAACCTACCTTGACCTTTATTAAACAACTAAGGAAAATCAAAAAGATAGAAAATAACAAGATGCAACAAGGAAGAAACTTGTAAATAAATCTAAGACTTACATTAGGGCTTGTGTGTCATGAATGTTCATCACCCTCAAGTTTCACGTTCCCCATGCCAAGCTTAAAAACAAGATCATTGTTAGTACAAGTTAGCATAACAAACATTTACTCATGTGATTCAATTAATCACTTAAACTCCCTTATTCCTACGAGTATCTCTTATATTTTATTAATGTCTTGAATGATCACGAGGATGCATTGTTGACTTATTTCGATAATTTATTTAGGCTGAAAGCAAAGTAGGACGATTTGATCAATAGTTAGCTAAAGGACAAAATCTCTTAAAACTGCTTCTCGGGATATCAAAAAGTTCATATCTTGACATAACTTGGTTCACGATTTGAGACCTTTCTCGGGCCGATATTTGGCATGTACTTCATACTTCATATCTTCGAGAGACGTTTTTGAGATAATGGTCTTCTCTTCGTTATAGAGTTTCTTCACTTGGAGACTTTTGAGGAGTACTCCAGCTTTGTTGACCACGACTTCATGATTATTCTTCAATCTCTAATTGGGATTTTGAGATACAACGATCCGCCTCCTTTTCGGACTTGGATCTATTTATCCTCATACCTTGTTAGGGTCTTTTTGGATAGACTTCTCCATGATCTTTATGGGAGTTGATTGCTTTTCGTCGTGAGTCTTGATCCTTCATATTGATTTTGGGAATAATGCTTTTCACATCACTTTGGATCTTCAGCAATAAAATTGAATCCTCATGCCTTGTTAGGGCCTTTTCGGACTCGCCAATCTTCGCGCCCCGCTTCATAAGTTATGCCTTGGCTATGAACTCTTATCATTACCGAGCAACTTTTAAACGATCTTGGGATAGAAGCTAAGTAACTTTTCAAATCGCACGACCTTACTTATTGCAGATAATTTATTAGCAAGTGATGGGAGAAAAAGATCATAATTAACTCACATAAGTTAATGAGAGAATACCAAACTTGTAACCAACTCTATCATTTCTCGTTCTCCACAATTTAAAATCTCAAGGAATGAGACTCGTGGATGCTTAGCCTAATAAACCAATTAAGGTCTACATGGTTAAGGATACTAGCTAGAGTGAACTTGGATAAGTAAACTCGGGTTGAGTCAAAATATTCACAACGGGCCTAATATATCTAAGATATCTAAACTTGCTAAAACCATTTTATTAAAATGCTAGAAAGTAACAAAAAATAAAGGAGACTACAGCTAGGCCAAAATAGATTAAAAATTTTAAAAAATGTCGAAAAATTGATTTTCCGGTTAAAATGAGGGCAAATACAAGGAAAAGACCACTTATCTTCGATAGAAGTCCCCCCTACACTTAATATAAACATTGTCCTCAATGTTTAAGCATGTGGGAGTAAACTCCCCTACACTTAGGACATTGTGCACTTTGTTTAAATCTCGTTAAGGAAAAGACAACTAAAGAGATTCCTATTTTAATATTAAGAAATATAAAATAGTGAATCGAAAAGAGTTTAGGATAGAACCGGGAAGAAGGGAACACGGAATCACGGTTCGTCAAAAGTCATCAAGAGTGTGTCTTTGAAGCTCTAATCCCTGCACATGATAAGAAAGAGAACAAGAAACACCAACGGGGCTCCCCCTACACTTATGGTGAAAATAGGAAAGATAGATAGATAATTGGGTTGCCTCCCAAAAAGCGCTTGTTTTTGTTAACCGAGTCACGAGCCTGACTCGTCCCCGAATTAAATGGTCCATGGGGAAGCCTCGTATGTAATACCAGGATCAAAGACCTTGTCCTCGTTCCCGGAGGACATCAATAAAGGAGAGGCAGGAGGATAAGTCTTGAATGGTAAAAAGGTCCTCTCAATACCAGAAAAGCAAGTGAAGTCCAGATTGACGGGAGGTGGGGTGGGTAAGGGAATCACATTGTCATCCTCCAAAGACAATGGAGGCAGACCAATTGGCAAAGCCGTAGAAGTATCAATCATAGAATGGTCCATGTCACCTCCCGGGTCAAAGCATTTATCCTCATGATCGTAGAGAAGGAGTGTAGAAACTCGTTTGAGAAGACCATGATCAAGTACGAAACCATCATTCATTTGTGGGGATTGTTGATAAGTTAAATCCTCACGAATGTGGTAAACATAATTCTCATAAGAGGAGTGTTGATTAGGTAACTCCTCGAGAATAGGATATTTGGGCATGTGAGTTGGTTCGTCATTATTATGAAAAATAAGACGTTCCAACTCATCAAGTTCGGCATCGATGTTGGAAAAGTCGACCTCGCTTGTAGGTGGAAGCGGAGGCAAAAGAGCTAGCTCTCGGTCGATAATTTCCGCAATCTCGGGCTCGAAGACGAAACCATCATACTCACCACAAGTTGAACTCTTGTTGGGAAAATCAATTAGCGCTTGTGGATTTGTGATTATGTGATCAATGACTGTCAAATCGACCTCGTCCTTAAGCTCCGCAAAAGTCGGCACATCACACAGATTTTCCGGAATACCTGCAGGCTCACTTGGGATGACGACAAGTTCCTCGACACGAGACTTTAGGAATTTGTCCGATTCAGTTGCCGAGATAACGTCAATATGCTCATCCTCCACGATGAGAGAGCCAACGGGCTCCTCGGATGTGATAGCAATAGACGAAGGAGGAAGGGAAGAAGTCTTACTTTGCTTTAGAAATTCCTCCTCGTCGAAAATAACCTCAATATCGTCATCGCTCTCCTCATTACCTAAAGGGCCAATAGTAAGCTCAGGGATATGAGTACTCGTCTGATCTCGCTGCTGTAAAAGTGACTCCATATAAGTTTGCAGCGTGTGTAAAAGCTCTTTGCTTTGTTCTTGAAAAGCTGCAGCAAGATCGTTTCTTTGTTCTTGAAGGGCTGTAGCAAGATCGACAATTGGTTCTTGGTAACTCATCCCGTGACGAGGCTGATGATCGAGTGAGTGCGGTGGGGGCTCAAGATTTTGAAAACCGGAATTATAGCAAGGTTGAGGCTCATAGTTGTTCATCGGTTGAGAATAATTAGAAACCGGGTTTGGTTCATAATAATCCATAGGTGAAGAAAACTGAGGATACGGATTTGGCTCATAACAATTCATTGGTTGACAATAATAGGTATCGTGAGGACCCCCACAGTTGTTGCAAACCGGGTATGGAGAAAAATCAAGTGCGTCTTGTGGATAGCTATTATCATTGTCATAATTGTACCCCGGTTCTTGCCCGTGACCATACGGGTATCGAACCGGGCACGAATCATGCCAATGAGAATCGCTTCCACAATAGATGCACGGGGGAACAGGAGGTGGGTTCAAAAAGAGTGAATTAGTCGAGTTGCACAAGTGACAAAATCCGAATTGTGTGTAGTCGATATCGTTTCCGCACCGCTCACATGTACACCATTGACAAGAGTTGTTCCCAGATAATTGTTTCCCACACCGGACGCAATGGACATAAAAATCCATAAAGAAAGATAGATAAGCAAGAAGAATATTTTTGGTGCAAAACTTTGAAAAAGAAATGCTTTTTATGATTTTTCAAATGTTTTTGGATTTTTGAAAATTGTGGACACGAAAAATAACGTTCACAAGTGAACGGATCCCAAAAGCCAACGCGTCTCTCACAAAAAACCTTCGATCTTCACGAAAAGAGCCGGCAGCGGCGCCATTTGAAATTGTGATTTTACTAGTTGAAAAAGTTCGTTTTCTCGGTATCTTCTCGAATTGATTTCCGGTTCAAAGTGCGACTCAGTTGTTCTTGGTGGCAAATAAAATGGTTTGGTTATCTATTCTACTTAAAAGGTAAATGCACAAAATAAAAACAATAAACTAAAAGCGATTAATTAATGAAAACAAAACAATATAAATAATCAAACGTAAATTTAAAGCGAAACAATTAATAAAAATAAAACTAAAAGACGAAATTAACTATCGACTTGAAAATAAAATTTACTAAATGAAAAAGGAGAGAATAAAACTAAAATGGTACTTTAAAGCTAAGCGAGGCAAAACCTAAAGCGGGTACTGAATAAAAGATAAAACTTAAACTTTACGAAAAAATATTAATACTAAAAATCGACGAAAAATTCAACTAAAAATACGTAACTTTCAAAAATAAAATCGGAACAACTTTCAGATAAAACTAGACAATTACTGAACAATACTAGTAAATAAGCAAGCAGACAGGCTAGCTGCTAGAAGCAGCCAGCCTGGCTGCTCCTTTTGGCGCCAAATGGCTAAGCAACCAACCAACCTGGTCCATCGCAATGTTAATTCATATTAACCTGGTCCATCGCAATGTTATTAGACAATATCCATCGGAATGTGTTTATTATAGTATCGGAATATTTTTTCTTTTTTTTTTTTTTTTTTTTTTATTTGTTTTTTTTTTATATTAAACTATCGGAATGTGAAAAAGAGAATCTATCGGAATGTCTAAAAATAAAAATTGTCGGAATAATTAAAGTACCAAAATCTATCCGAATGTGGCTATCAAAATTTGGGCAGCACTTCGTCGCAATACAAACCTAAACCCCGTCGCAATCCCGATCGCAATGTGCGATCGGAATCACGATCGGAATAGGGGGATGAAAACATAAGCCATCGCAAAGTAGAACCCACACTTGGGTTATTGCGATACAAATCAAGAAACCGTCGGAATGTGATAAAACCCTTATATTGCGATGAACACCAACAAATCCGAAAATGGAGATAAGCAAAAATCTCAATAAGCACTTTCAATAAGCACACTAAACCAAAACTTGAACAACTTAATAAGCATAAATTTGAAAGCTTTTAAAAGACGAAATTCATAAACTTTATAAAAACACTAAATAAGAAAACAAAATAAGCAAACTTTAAAGGTATACAAACTTTTTAGAAAACTTTAAAATCAAATAAGCTAAACACAAAATAAGCCAATAAGATTGTCAAACTTATAGCTTAATTCGTATGAAAGCTTAAATAGAAATAAAAGGGTGAACTTTTTAATCAAATAAGCAAAGAGATTAAGCAATATCTTGCTTAATCCGAAATTGAGATAGACCAAAAACAAGACAAGTAGGATGAGAAAGTTAAAGAAAAGCTTAATTAAAAGTGAAGATTCAACAACAAAATTAAAAACACTTACTTGAATTAAAGGAATTAAAGTGCAAGACAATTAATTAAAATGACATGAAAAATAAAGTTGCAAGAAAATGAAAATGGTGGAAGAGCTAATTTGTCAAGTTAGCCAACAACTACAATATGAAGTCCTAATGATTTATTTATAGGGGAGGAGGAGGATTAGTGGAAGGAAGCTTCCTCCCCTCTTTCCTTTTCTCTTAATTGCGTCATTAAGTCCCTCCTTCTTTTAATCTTCATTAATTGCATACTTAGTCCTTTTCTTCTAATCTTCTTTAAACTTGGACTTAAGGGACTTTTGGCTTCGGGATTTCTTTGAACTCGTCTTTAAATTCTTCAATAAAATAGGCTTGAATTCTTCGGCTTTTAATAAACTACCGTCTTTTGACTTTTTCTTCGATAAATCTTCAGAATTGGTCTTGGACTTCCGTTCTTTTTGCACTCTTGACTTCTTGACTTCGTCTTTCATCTTTTTCTTCAATAAAAGTCCGTAAATGCCCGTGAATATCCGTGTTTTCTCCACTTCTCACCTTTTCGTCCTAAATCACAACAAAAACACAAACCACGCATAATTCCGACATAAAAGACATAAAATACACGTTTTGGCTCGGTTATTATTGTAATTAAGTGGTAAAAAGGATGGGTGTTTTCACACCTATCAGATATCGTAGACCTACATTTGGTATCAGAGAGCCATGGGGTGATTTAAGGTAAGGATTAGTGTTGTTTTTTAGTTCTTAAGGGTATTAGTGATTTTTTAGAAAAAATCAACCTTGAATCTTGTATTTTTTGGTGTTTTTGTTGTTGGGATTAGTAGATAAGTGTTGGGCTTAGCTTATTTTGGTAGAAATCACAAAACTTTTTGTGGTTTTTGATCAAAAATCGGGTTTAAAATCGTTCGAAGGTTGGTTTATTTGGTCTCGAAGTGTTTTTTCCAGGTTTATTCCGAACAGCCAAATATTCCGAACAACCAATCATTCAGAATAGCCAAACATTCAAAATAGCCAAATATTCAGAATAGCCAAACATTCCGAATAGATCCAAAGATTTAGAATAGATCCAAACATTCCGAATAGACCCAAACATTCCGAATAGATCCAAACATTCCGAATAGATCCAAACATTCCGAATAGACCCAAACATTCCGAATAGACCAAAACATTCCGAATAGGATACATTCCGAATAGGATATCATTCCGAATAGGATATTCTGGATAGGAGATATTCCGGGTAGGATATTCCGGATAGGAGATTCCGAATAGGAGATTCCGAATAGGAGATTCCGAATAGGAGATTCCGAATAGGGGATTATTTCGAATAGGAAATTATTCTGAATAGGGGATTATTCCGAATAGGGGATTATTCCGCATAAGGGATTATTTCGAATAGGGTTATTCTGGATCAGGGGTATTTTACGAGTTTTTCGACGATTTTTGAGTGGATTTAATCTTGACGATTTTTAGTGGAATTAATCTTGGCTCTTTACACACTCTTTACTTCAACAACACAACACAATTCATAACCTTACTTCACTGCTCGATCAACCGATAATCTTTGTTTCTTTAAAGTGATCAAAATGAATCTGAATTCATTAATGCCTCAAATGACATCACTTATGGATATTTCCGTCATTACGGGAACGGATAATCGCCCTCCAATGCTTATTAAAGAAGTTTTTGAAGCATGGCAAGGCCGTATGATGTAATACATTAAGGGAAAACCGACATATGGGAGGCTTATGGTCAAGTCAATTCTAAATGGTCCACTTGATTATGGTACCATTGTGGTTAACAATGTGACTCGACCACGGGAGTTTGAAGAACTTACACCAGCCCAACAACTTGTTGCCGATGCAGACGAAAAGGCTCTTCAAACCATTCTCCAAGCTCTTCCACATGAAATCTATCGAATGGTAAGTCAATATACGGTTGCAAAGGATTTATGGGAACGTCTGTAGGTGTTGCTACAAGGTACGTCTCTCACTAAACAGGAACGGGAATGTCAGTTGTATGATCTGTTTGATAGATTCACGTACAGTCCAGGGGAAACGCTTCACGACTACTACTTCAGATTCACTACTCTCATGAATGATTTGAATGTATACAATCTCGTGATTGCTCCATTCCAGGTTAACACCAAGTTCTTGAATACTTTACCTCAAGCTGAATGGGGTGGTATATTACCGATGTTAAGTTAACCAGGGATTTGCATAAGTGCAATTTGGATCAACTCTATGCTTTTCTTTAGCAGCATGAGAAACACGTGATCATGCACCGTTCGCCTCGAGGTATGTACCCTGATTCTTTAGCTTTAATGGCAAATCAACCAAGCTTGTCATACAACAACACTCCTTATATTATGGGACACCAAGCCTATCATCCATCACCATACATGACTCCAAGCTTCCCCCTTAACATTAAATCACATTTCTCATACAACAACACTCCTTATATTGTTGGAAATATGTTTTTACGTATTTAGAAAGGATCGGTCACTCCAATGATATTGGGCTCGTGATCCAATATAGCCCATATAGCCCACATGTAGGGTGGGCTATATAAACCCCCTCCTAGCATGTTAGGAGGGGTTGTTGAACACATTTCTCACGAATCAACCATTTCCTTTCTTCTCTCCTTTCTCTCTCTTCTTTCTCTCTCTAAGTTTTCTCCATTTCTCATCCATATCAATAGATCTAATCCATAGTTTACCAAATCCTTAGATATCGTAGACCTTCAATTGGTATCAAGAGCCATGGTTGAATCTTAGGATTTGCATATATTTTTTTATCTTTTGATTTGGTGGTAAAAATCTTTTCTTTTCTTATTTTCTCTCTGTTTTTTATCATCTTTTTGTCTATCCATTTCATAAAGTTATTTATCAATTTTATCAATTTTATAAAGTTTTTTCAATTTTATAAAGTTATTTTTGGATCGTGTTGAAATTTTACAAATTAATCAGCCTTTTTTTTTACATCATCAATTTTTTTATAGTTTTGTTTGTTGTCCTGGATATGCAGCTTAATCAGTTTTTTTAAATCTATCAATTTTATCATCTTTCCAAAATCATCAGTGTCTTTTATGTCTTTTTATTATTTCATTTTATTTTATTTTTTCTTTTGTCCAATCAGTTTTTTTTCATATCAGTTTTTTTTATAGTTTTTCTGTTGTTGAGTTTTCCGATCGAAACTGTCAAAACTGTCAAAAGTCTCAGTTTTTTTTTTGGTCAAAACTGTCAAAAGTCTCAGTTTTTTGTTCTTGTCATCAGTCCTTTTTGATCAATCCCATCTATCAGTTTTTGAGTTTTCCGATCGAGCGATTCTTTTTCCGTATAACAGATATTCCGTATAATTGATTATTCCGCATAGGGATTATTCCGCATAGGGATTATTCCGCATAGGGATTATTCCGCATAGGGATTATTCCGCATAGGGATTATTCCGCATAGGGATTATTCCACATAGGGATTATTCCGCATAAGAAAAAAAAAAGGATTCAAACATAACAGGACCAGACTCAAACCCAAAACCACTCTCGACACTCGACTAACCAAACCAAACTCACGCCAATTTTCGACTCTCAACCTCTCGTCCAACAAAAACCTCGACAACCACAACTCGACTCCTTAACACTCACACTCACACGACTAAGACCTCGACACTCATCAGACAATGACTCAGACACATTCGACTCTTCAATCTTGACTCGACTCATCTGACTCACAGACTCAAACGACCATAATCAGACTCCCAACCACAACAAACTCGATAACCAGACCCAGATCCACAACCCACACTCGTTTCAACAGACCCACAAACGTCTCACATCACTCGACTCCCCACGTTTTCTCGACACACCAAAAGAACCAACAAAGACTCACACTCTTTCTCACACACTCAATCTAGACACTAGACAGAAAGACTCTTACAGATGATAGAAAGACTCGTCAAAATCAAAGAAAGAAAATACCGACTCAAATCCATTCTAACAAACACTCTCGGACTCAAAACCCGACACTCGTCCTCGCCTCAAAACTGACTCAACAAATCAACACAACAGAAAATTATTCAAAGATCTCAGATTCGTTTTGTGACATGCATGTCAAGATTTATTAAGATCTAAACACACAAAAACACTATCATCACAGATTCGTGATTGGTTTTTTTTAAACCAATTTGTTTTATATTCGAAATTAAATAAAGTTTTATAACACAACTTGTTATATTCTTTATTCTTTTCGATCTTTTTCTCAACTATCCTTAAATTTTCGAAAATCATGAAGGATTTATAACTATTTAGTTATAATTTACTCATTTTTTCGATTGAGACAAAAATCAAAGAAAAACCTCACACAGAAAGACTCCACAAATGTTAGAAACACACACATGCACAATCAAATACCTACCCGAGACCTTTATAAAAAGATCTTGAAGCCTTCTTCGAATAAAGGAGTAATTTGGTGATTGGGGTTGATTGTGAATCGGGTTTTCTTTATTTTGGGATGATCATTGATGATGAGATGAGAGGGTACAGATTTGATTGATGTGATTTGGAGAAAGTTATTGTGTGATTTTCGTTTACCTGTGTTCGACAAAGAAAGATTTTGTGTTTGAGATTGAGAGAGATAGGGAGGCGGAGGATTGTTATCTGTGCTTGTGTTTGAGATAGTGAAATTAGGTTAGAGTTTATTATCTTGGGCGGATAAAACGAGGAAGTGGAGTGGGCGGTGGAAACATTGGGACACGTATTGTATATCCAAGCCACACGTATTGTGTATCAGATTTATCTTTATATCTTTGTTTTCTTTTTTAGGTAATTTATTTTTTTTAATTTGTGACAAAAGTTTGTTTTATTTTTTATTTTCAAATATTTAGATTTTTTATTTTTATTTTTTATATTTTATAGTTAATTTTATTAGTTAATTTTGTATTTTTGTCAAGCAATTTATTTGGATTTGGTACATCGTGTTGAGGCGGGTATTTTAAAAGTTAACGTGGAAAAATATTTGTCGGGTTAAACGTTATTGTGGCCGGATTTAAAGACAAACGTGACGAGTCAAAGTAACGGGCTTCATTTATATCATCAATCGAGGAATTTTAAGTGTTATTTACGGGTCTTTCGTTTTTTCACGAATTCTAAAATCCCGAAAACAACAACATCCACGTCATTTTTAATCGATATTTAATGGATTCGTTCGATTCGACATGTCAAAAGGGAGAATCGCATTTAATGCAAAACAAAGTTAGGAAAAGTGGCATCACTTCATTTCAAATGCTTCAGTCTCATCTTGTCACTCTTTCGAGGATTCAAGGAGGAAGCGAATTTGTGACAATCTTTGGACAAGATCGTCATATACTCATCGACTCAATATTCACCACTTTGACCCAACTCGCCGAGCAACTCAACCATAACAACTTTAATCACTCTGCATCGGCACTTGCATATAAGGCTCTTGTGACACAACTCACGCCTTTTCTCCAATTCAATATCATCAAGCCTGAAAGTTCAGTGATTTGCCAATCATTTTTTCGCGATACACATACCGAGCTTCGAGTTTTCCGTGATACAATATTGAAACTCATGACATCGGTCTCGTCTTCGATTTATCAAAGATCACAACTTCAGCAAGTTTATGATAATGGAGTGCAAGAATCAATGACGCAGATACAAGAGGAGATTGATCATACGGTTGACAACTTGGGAGCATAACGATGGTAAGAGCACGGAATCAGGAGGACAACATGATACCAGTGGCACGTCGGGAATGTTCACGAGATTTCTCTTGATGACACCTTACCCATTTATGCCGCAGAGCCTGCAAACATGGTACAATGTAATGTTGTTTATGATGTATATGATGATGACATGCCGCATATTGAGCATTCTGAACCTAATTATGACAAACATGGGATGGAAAAGAGTGATAGAAATACCACTTCTGATTCATCCGATGTAAGTCATAATGGGGGAGAGATTGTTCAGAATGCTATAGTACATCATGATAATTGTATTATAACTGCTTCATTGACTGATTCTGATTCCAAGATTAGAGAGCTCGAAACGATTGTAGCTCAACAATCAAAAGATCTTGAGGATGCCAAACTTGAATTTTCTAAGAAAACGGACAAATTTGAAACATACTTTGAAAAACTTGAAAAGTCAAACGTTGTTCTTGAAAGAAAATTGGATCAAAAAGTTTTAGATTCGAAAGCTGAAAAGGATAATCTTTTGAAACAAATTCAGTTACTAGAGTCTAAATTGGCATCCCAAGATAGATTGCTCAAAGAGAATGAAACGTTAAAAGCCCAAGTTCAAGAAAAGGTCTTTGCTATAGCTGCGTTAAAAAACGAATTGAGGAAAACTAAAGGACCTAGTGTGGACACTAAGCTTGAAAAACCATCAATCTTGGGGAAATCGCCTACAAATCAGTTCGTTAGACAACCGATTGTCAGACAACCTACTGCATTTAGTTCCGAGCGACCACAATCCTCGAGACCGTGGTTTGCCTCCCAAGTTGATTTGGGTCATATTTCTAGAACAGTCACTCCACCAACTAGGACTAATGTGACTAAATCAGTTTTAGCAAGACCTCATCACATGATTGCCCCTAGTTTCTCTAGGAATAGTTCAATGAACACATCTAGAACGAGTTCAAATGATGTTTGCCATAAATCTGGCCTCAGGGAAGCTAAGCAAAAGACACATGTAAGAGATAGCAATGTCAAACCTAGTCAGATGCCTTCTAGATTATCCAACACTGCTAACCGTAGCATGTCATCGACTAGGAGCATCGATCAATCATCTAGGAATTACTCGGACATTAAATATGCTACCTGTAAAACATGTAGAAAATGTGTCTTTACGGCAAATCATGATTCTTGTGTCAAGAAATTACTTGATGAGGTGAACTCCCGTGCTAGACTTAAATCCCAGTGATAGCTAAAATCAAACCCATTGGTAAAGTTTGGCGCCCCACTGGTAGAAATTTCACTCTTGTAGGAAACGAGTGCCCTTTAACTAGGATAGTCTCTGATTCTACTAAGTCTACTAGGGAGGAAACTGATAAATATGATACTTCACTTAAGCCTAAACTTAAGGTTTTCTATAAAAGGAAACGTTTGCCAGCCAAGACTAGTGAATCATCTACTCAGGTCGCTTCTGACACAAGTAAAGCCAACTGTGAACCCCCACATGCTTCTATATTTGATATCGCTAACCCATGTCAAAGCATGCAAATTCCTAATGAGAATGCATGTCCCAAAGTTGATGTTCCAAAAGAACGAAGCGGTCCAATCGTTGTATACCGTTCAACAAAGGATACTCTCAGAGTTTGGTTACTGAAGAAGCAGATATCAGAGAAACAAGTGTCTCAGGGGATTCATGGTTAAGCTTAACTACAATGGCTTATGGACAAATTACAGTCTGTGACCCGTTCTTCAAAGAAAGGAAAGTTTATCGCCGATGATAAACTTATCTTAACAACGAGAAAGTCATTTTTCTCGGGCATGAGCTTATATTAAAAACATTCCACGTTTTTAAGCTCATGCATAAAGGCTTATAGATAAATGACAGTCTGTAACCCGTTCTTCAAAGGCAGGAAAGTTTATCGCCGATGATAAATTTATCCTTACAACGAGAAATTAATTTTTCTCGGGCATGAGCTAATAATAAAAACATTCAAAGTTTTTTAAGCTCATGCATAATGGCTCACAGTTAAATGACAGATTGTGACCCGAACTTCAAATAAAGGAAAGTTTATCATTAATGATAACTTATCCTCATAACGAGAAATTCAACTTTCTCGGTCATGAGCTTGTATTAAAACATTCTAAGTTTTAAGCTCAGAAAGGAAAGTGTATCTTTTAAATAAGAGAACTTTCCTCATAACGAGAAATTAACCTTTCTCGGTCATGAGCTTTCCGTTAAAACAGTCAAAGTTTTCAAGCTCATGAAAACGACTTCTAAGTAAATGTCAGCTTAGGACTCGTCCTTCAGATAAAAGGAAAGCTTATCGCCGATGGTAACTTATCCTTAACAACGGGAAGCTTACAACTTCTCGGACTTGAGCTTTCTTAAGATATTCAACATTCTTAAGCTCAAGTAATTGTTTTTCAAAACTTGGAACACAATTTTTCAAGAATTTCTCAAAATATATTTCTAAATCTTTCTAAATTGTGTGTTCAAAAATGTTTTTATAAAACGAGCATGTCTTCTGGAATCGATAATATTTACGAACCTAGAAATGTCATTCAATAATGACACGGGGTTGTAAATAAAGTTCGAGCAGAAGTTTAAAAGATTTAAAACATGCTCCATATGGTTTGCTATTATTTCTGATAGTAACCCGCTTTTCACATTGAAGTCAAGCATTTCACCGGAAAGCTTTGACTTTAAAATCCGAAGTTATCAACTCCAAAATCCGAAGTTCGTTTCAATTGATATCTACATACTAGACGATGCGACTGCTCAAACGACGACTACAACTCTTTAAGTAGAACACGGGTCAACAATTGAGGGGGAGCAATTGTCAAGCGTTCAGACTCTTCGATGCCGAAAGTGCCAATGTTCACAAGTTGGTGTCAAGACAACGATATCAATTGTCCATGTGGTGTAAAGGAGAAGATAATTTCAGAAGTTACGAGGAAGACCAACGCCCGCAGACAAAAACCACGTGATCTTATCACATGATGTTCTTATCATTTCAGGTCCTAACTCGTATACTATAATCTTGTGAATTCATTTTTATATATGATCTTTTCTCGTGAATATTATTATTTGTGAATCAAGTGCACCCTCATTAATTTGAGGGGGAGCTTGTTAATATCATGAAGATAAATGGATTTAATCGATTTTGCATTTTTCTTCCCAAATTTTTCTTAAAACATCATTAAATCAATTGATATTAAAAACATTGATTGGGTTAATATTTTTAATATGGGGGAGAAAATGTGATTTAATGTTAAGGGGGAGCAAAATTGATTTGGACTTCAAAATGGATTTCATGGTGACGTTACTTACCCATACCCTATCTATTTCACGACGATGACGATTGTGGTGACATAAGGATAGTAGGATAGGTTAAAGTCCAATGATTCTTCCATATCCGGAGGAATCTTCCCAAGGACATTCCATAGCTAGAAATAGTAGTCCTTAGGAAAGATGGAGAAAGATTGTGAACGTAGATGAATGCCGACCAAGTACTTAAGTTAGAACTGGAACAATCACAACAAGGTGCTAGTTATGACGTATTAGTAAGCATTGAAGGGGTTGAAGAATGAAAAAGAATTGTAAAGATAAAGGGTGTAAAGAAAGTATCCCTCCTTACAACTTAGGCAGAAAACGGGTCAATTCATATGCTATTGAGATCATTTTTAATGATTCTTGATATTGAAGATAGACATCATGGACCCAGTGATGCAAGGCACAACCCATCCCAACTAACTCAGATATCTCTCAAAAGATATTTGTTTTAATCACACGGAGACAACGCATTATCTATTGATTTATTCACTCCGAATAAATTGGTATTGAAAAGGTGGCACTCCTCTCCAGCCTCCGATCACTAAAATCCAAAATACACGATCGAGTCTAGAGCCATTTGAGATCATCAAATATCTCATTAGGACACATTTTCATTATTCCTTGCTTGTTCACACAATGTGAAAAGTAAGAAAGATATTAAGAGTCCTACGCAAAATCTTCATGATCTTGCCTGAACATCCGAGTAATACGAAAGTATTTACAATGAAGATGGAAATCCTTCTTGAGTGAACATCAAAAAGCTCATGGTAGGTAACTTGTGCGATTCTTTATGAATCAAACTTGTGATAACTGGAAAGCAACATTGGTTTAAACTCTTAAATGAATTTAAACACGTTCCAGGCCTCTACGCAATATCTTAGTGATCTTGCCAGAACATTCAGAGTAATACTATTAAGTATTTACAGTGACGAATGGAAATCCTTCTAGTGTTAACATCAAACAGCACTTGGTAGGTAACTTGCAAGATTCTATACGAATCAAGCTCGTGACAACTGGAAAGCAACGATGGTGCGGTTCTTAATTGAACTTCACTTGTTCCAGGAACATGAATTGACGGCTTCAAATCATGCGGACAATATTATCCAAATGATTCACTCTTTACGTTCGCAGTCAGCTTTGGACGGTCGAGTAAAGAGAACGGGTTTACCCGCGAAATCTTGTCAAGGAGGTTCTTTATTGAAACTACCTGCCACAAGTACGATATTTAATATCGTCCAACGGTCTTCACCGACCGGAGGTAAAATGCTACCGAATTAGAATGAAATGTTCAAGGCCATTTCATCCGTGTATATGGTTTGTTGCTAACTGTCTTATGCAGCGTAACAAGAAGGTGGCATTGCGGTGTATAATCCAGAAGAAGTCGTCACCACATGCTTATACTACATACACTTAGTACTTCAACAAATTCAAGAAAGTCTGAAGGTCAAGTCTTCCGCTGTATCAAACTCTGAAGCTTTCAAGAATTTAAAGGTATAAGTATGTGGAACATGACGTCACGAAGAGGCGAATATCACATGTGATGAATGCACAAGGTCAAGGCAAGAAAACATGCTCAAGACTAAAGTCAAATATCACATCAAGCATATTCACAAGAACAAGATTGAAGACTCAAGCATAGATGCTAGGTTTAAGATTTTGTAAAATGGTGTGACCTCCCTTAGGGGGAGATTGTTGGAAATACGTTTTCCTAAAGAAAGTCTCGGTCACATCATTATTAGCATAGATTACGAGCTATAGACTATTTAGGACATTGTAACTTGGAGTGACCTCCCTTAGGGGGAGATTGTTGGAAATACGTTTTTACGTATTTAGAAAGGACCGGTCACTCCAATGATATTGGGCTCGTGATCCAATATAGCCCATATAGCCCACATGTAGGGTGGGCTATATAAACCCCCCTCCTAGCATGTTAGGAGGGGTTGTTGAACACATTTCTCACGAATCAACCATTTCCTTTCTTCTCTCATTTCTCTCTCTTCTTTCTTTCTCTAAGTTTTCTCCATTTCTCATCCATATCAATAGATCTAATCCATAGTTTACCAAATCCTTAGATATCGTAGACCTTCAGATTAAGTCCTTATATGGACTGAAGCAGGTACCTAAGCAATGGCACCAGAAATTTGATGAAGTAGTTTTGTCTAATGGTTATTCACTTAACCAAGCTGACAAATGTGTATATAGCAAATTTGATGAATCTGGTAAAGGAGTCATCATTTGTCTATATGTTGATGACATGTTAATCTTTGGTACTGACCAAGCTAAGGTTGATCAGACAAAGGAATTTTTGTCATCAAAGTTCTCCATGAAAGACATGGGGGAGGCTGATGTTATCCTTGGCATAAGGATTAAACATGAAAGTGATGGTATTGTAATTTCTCAGTCTCATTATATTGAGAAGGTACTGAAGAAATTCAATCACTTTGATTGTACTCCAATGAGTACACCAATGGATACAAGTGAGAAACTGATGCCTAACAATGGTCAGGCTGTCTCCCAGCTTGATTATTTGATTTAAGGGATTTCCTAGTATAAAAAGTTATCGTCTCGTCTCGATTCGAATTGATTACAGTTGAATGTGTGACTCAGTCGTTCTTGGTGAATAAAAAGAAAGGTCGTTGATTATATATATTAAACTAAAAATGAAAACTTTAAAGTTATAAACTAATAACAAATGAAAATTAATTAAGAAAATGAAGAAAATAAAGAAAAATAAAACTTAATAAAGAAGAAAAGTAAAATAAAATAAAAATAAATTTTGAAATAAAATAAAAGTGAAAATAAAAATAAACTCTGGACTTAAAAATAAAACTTACTAAATAAAAATGAAAGAAATTGGATTAAAAAGCTATTTTAAAAAGGAACGAAACAAATATTAAAACAGGCACTTAATAAAAATTAAAACGTAAACTTTTCGAGAAAAAACTAATACTAAAATTTGCGGAAAAATATAACTAAAAATAACTGACTTTCAGAATAAAAATTAAAACGACTTTCGGATAAAACTAGATCGAATGCGGAACACATGTTGAACAAAATGAGACATGTCTCCTTTGGGGAGACATAACTTAGGCGGGAAAACAAAGAAAGCTAGCAAGCTAGCATGTCATTTTTTTTATCCGGAATGTCATGTTTTCATTTGTTATCCGGAATGTGAAGTTTGCATGCTTATCCGGGATCTCATATATAGGTTATCCGGAATGTCATATTTTGTGTTATTCGGAATATGATTTTTGGTGTTATCCGGAATCTATATTCCGGATAAAATCCTGAATACTAGAAAATTTGTTTATCCAGAATACAAGAAAAATTCACCTAATCCGGAATACTAGGGTTTATAAAACCCGGATAAGAAAAAAATAAGCAAAATGGGAATAAGCTAAAATCTAATAAGCACTTAACCAAAAGTTTAACCAAAATGATTTTAAGAAAAAGCTAATAAGCCACAATTTAAAAACTTTAAAACACTAAATAATCAAAATATTAAAAATCAACTTTTTATAAAAAATATTAATCTACCAAATCAACTTATTTAAAAACTAGAAAAACATAAAAAATAAGTAATAAGCACAATAATCTAAAAACATCAAACACACCAAATCAATAAGAACAATCAAACAAGCACATCAATTAAACAGTAAGCATAAAAATTAAACAACTATATGATTAACCAAATCAAAACATAAGATTTAAAAACAAGAAAGGTAGAATGAAAATGATTAATAAAAAGCTTGAAATAAGATGAAAATTAAAGATTCAAGATTACAAATTTAAAGGTGAAAGCTTAAGAACATGAAATAAGTGTAGAGAGAGAAAGTAAATTACACTACTCCTACTCCTAAAACTTGAAAAATAAACTAATGACTAAAATTAACTAACACCGACATATTAGGAGTGTATTTATAGGACGAGGGGAGGTGTTGATGCATCTCTCTTTCTTTCTTTGTCTTTTCGTCTTTTAATTTCTTCATATTTATCGACGTTGTCTCGGGATTTGTCGATATGAAATGAACTCGTCTTCTAATTTTCTTCTTTTATTAGATTTGGTTCTTCGACTCTGTTAAACTTCCGTCTTTAGACTATTTCTGCGATAAATCTTCAGAATAGGCCTTTGACTTCCGTTCTTTTTGCACTCTTGATCTTTTGACTTCGTCTTTTGTCTTTTTCTTCGATAAAAACCCGTGAAAGCCCGTGTTTTCTTCCTTTTTCACATGTTGGTCCTAAAACACAACAAAAACACAAACCACGCATAATTCCGACTTTTACGACATTAAATACACGTTTTGGCTTAGTTTTTATTATAATTAAGTGGCAAAAGGGTAAGTGTTATCACACTTATCACTATTCTAGGGTGATTGGTTGCTTGATGTATGCCATGACTAGTACCAGGCCTGACATTGCATTTGTTGTGGGTAAACTGAGTAGGTACACTAGTAATCCTAGTACTCAGCATTGGCAAGCAATTTAGAGGGTACTGAAGTATTTGAAAGGAACAATGGATTATTGTTTGTCATATACTGGATATCCATCAGTGTTGGAAGGTTACACTGATGCAAGTTGGATCAGCAATACTGAGGATAATTCATCCACCAGTGGCTGGGTATTCCTACTTGGTGGTGGTGCAATTTCTTGGGCATTCAAGAAGCAAACTTGCATTACTGGTTCTACCATGGAATCTGAGTTTGTGGCTCTAGCAGTTGCTGGCAAAGAAGTTGAATGGTTGAGAAACTTGCTTCTTGAGATTCCATTATGGGTCAAACCTATGGCACCTATCTCTATCCTTTATGATAGTGCAGCTACATTGGCTAAGGCATATAGCTACAATGGTAAGTCTAGACACTTGGGTGTTAGACATAGCATGATTCGTAAGCTAATCATGAATGGGGTGATTTCAATAGAGTTTGTGAGGTCTCAACAAAACTTAGCTGATCACTTGACGAAGGGATTGGCTAGAGACTTGGTTTTAAAGTCTGCTAAAGGGATGGGTTTAAAGTCCAACCTAGTCACTGAATGCTAGGACACCCAACTCCCTCCTAAGGAAACTTGGGAGCTGAGTTCAATGTGGAAAGCTGAACATTCAGGGGACTGAAGCACATGTATATCATCCCAAAGATGTGCTTGTACCTGCTGAAAGGAGGATGAAGTTATAAACTTCTCAATGGTTAATGTCTTTGAAAAATGCTTAAGCAGGAGCATGAACTAAAGAGGAACCACCTATGTAAATGTTGAGATTTCACCGTCTTAGGGAGCATGGACTTGACTCTTACAACATTTATGAATTTGGATATGGACACATGGCTAGTAATGTCAATAGCTGTTTTGTGTTTGAAAACTTGTGTGTATTTTATCTTCAGGTATTCAAAGTAGTTGAAGGGTTCAATTCTTAGAACACCCTGATTCTCGAATGTTTGAAGTGATTTACTAAGATGGAAATTCAATCCTTAGGATATTCTCATTTATGCACTGGTTTTGTTAAAGTTAATTTTTATGCAAAGGAATTGTACTATATTGGGGAGGATTGTTGGAAATATAGTTCAATCGTGGGTTATGTTTACACCTGGTAATGGGCTTGGAGGTATGAAGTATACACCCATTGGTCCCTAAACACCCTGGCTCATATAGTGGTTAAGTTATGTTCAACGGTACTTAGGATTAAACTAAAGGTACTTGGTTTTACACTAGTGGTACTTGTAAGTACTGCTAGTGTTATGCAAGTGCTGCTAGTGTTATGCAAGTACTGGCGAGAAACATGTAACGGTCTTTGACTGTTTGAATGTATTTAATGATCACGTTTAATGGATCATGTAACCACTATTCTTGGTCTTATGGAGGTATATAATGGGGAGTTAATCGGTCGTTAAATCCTCATTATTTCAATTGACCATGTTGAGTTGATCACCTATAAAAGGGTTTGTATTTGCATGAAAAACATACAGAAAATAAGAAACACCTACAGCAAAGGGTTATAGATTTGTGCCTAATTCTATAACATACATTTGGTCTGATCCCAAGTAAGTATTCGTGATATCCAGGCAATAGGGTCGAATAGTTTACTTTGGAAAGTGATCACACGATTCCAAGTGATATCCGGTAACCATTGTGTTGGTACGTAGCTAGGTTTGATTATCTATACCCTGGTTGGGACAAATAAACTCCAACACATAGTATCAACTATCAGCAATTACAAATTAATAGGCTTTATGACTTTCTCGTCTTATGGATGCATATTATGTTTCTAGTACTTGAACTAGATTTTTTTTTGTAATACGTTGCCTTCTAGCTCCTTGTTAGAAAGTAGCGTTTTTTGTTGTTTAATACAAATAGCCGTTTCGAAAAAAGTAAAAAAAAAACCAATTACAAATTAATACAGCCTGACTTTTTGTTCTCGTGCGTAGCTATAAATATATGAGATTTTCTAGAACCACAAACATTTTACAAACTAAAAGCCACAAAGTGACGTGTCTTAGTGATTATTGGGTAAAAAATGAGATGTATTAAAAAAGAAGATAGAGAAGACCACATATTAGCATGACACATCACTTTGTGAATTTAGTTTGTAAAATGTTTGTGGTTCTAGCAAAATTCTAAATATATATATGCTAATGTAGTTCACCTGTTATGGTTGTGTTATAAGCCAAATCACCTAAACTTGGATTAGGGGCAATCAAAAGTTGTACTTGCTTGAACCGATCTCAACACAGAATCAACACTTGATCATTTCTTTATTTTTATATTGTTTGAGCTTAAACAAAACTGGTCGATGTTTAATCTCATTATGCTTTCAAATAGATTTAATTCGAGGACTTAAAATTCATACATCATACTACAAGATAAAGGACATTTTTTGGTAGATGAATGACCTTTAGATGGACCGATTTTAAAAGAATTTCGTGATTCTTAAAAACTCCAGGAAAAAATAAGATTTTTTATGTAAGGACGAAATCATCAATTTGAAAAAATTGGATATATGGTTATATTGATATAAACATGGGGTCTTTCCATAAAAAGTATCATTGGTAGTAGTTTTTGGTTGTGATGCTCATGAATAGTTTCCTTTAGTCCAAAATTTCTATCAATAACTATTTCATATGCTTGAACTGTTATGTTTAGTTTTTATTTTTAGCCTAAGTCGATGTCTAAGGATTAAGTGTCTATTTTCCTATTATTAGCCTAATAGAATAAAGGTCGGTTGTAGCTTGTATGCAACCCCAACCCGTATGTTTTCACAACCAACTACCAATCCTTGTAGGAGTCGATTGACCTCCCCCCTAATCTGTATAAAAGGAGGTGAGAGGGGAGGAGATTATTCATGTCATTCTTTCAATACTAATCTAATAACGATTAGGGATAAGGATAATTACCTTGTGTGTGGTTTCTTTACTCTCGACTTTTGTGCTTCACGATCGGATTTTCGGCTCTAGTATCCCAGTTGTAGTCGTCGAATTACTACAAGTGGTATCAGAGACTTGGTTTGCGGGTCTCTTTGGTTTAACTAGGATCGATCGGTGAGCAGCAGGGCGATCGACAGTTAAGGGTCTTTGATATTTGGTGAGTGAATATTGAAGGGTGTTTGCCATTTTATTTTCTATCTTTGGTGTTACAGAGTGTTAAGGAAGAAGAAGATAGGGACGACTGGTTTTATGTGTAAAAGACACATGAATAATATACGAAGGGTTTGTGTATTTGGGCCAGTGTAATTCTGGGCCAAGATTTTATATTAAAGCTATTTTGGTTTTAAATTTTTGGGCCAGGTTTACAAAGGTTGGTTATATTTCATTCTCTATTGTTTTTATAAAACAAAAAAGTTAATACTTCGTTGGAATTTTAGACAAGGGGCTTTGTCGGTTTGTGATTGTCAGGATTATCACAAGGTTTAGCAAATCAACAAAAGGATAAAGAGTGACGGGAGCCAAGTTTGACATCAAAAAAATCGATGGAACTAGTGATTTTGGGTTATGGAGAATCAAGATGCGTGCTTTACTAATTCAGCATGGATGTGAAGCAACTCTAGAGGTTTTATCAGCGAATATGAAAGCTGAAGAGAAATCTAAGCTTGACAAGAAAGCTCACAGTTCCATGATTTTGTGTTTAAGTAACAAGGTTCTAAGAGAGTTTATCGGGGAGACGACCGTAACAGGGGGTTTGGTCAAAGCTCGAGACTTTGTACATGACAAAGTCATTGGCCAACAAGTTGTATCTAAAGAAGAAGTTGTATACTTTCTACATTTCGACTAGACGAAAGATTTCCGAGTATATAGATGATCAACAAAATCGTTCTTGATTTAGAAAATATTGAGGTAACGTTCCAAGATGAAGATCTTGCTTTATTGTTACTCACTTGTTTACCAGCATCATACGAATACTTTGTGGATACGTTGCTTTATGGACGAGAAGCTTTGACTTTGAAGTACGTGACGGCCATACTAAATTCAAAGGAAATCAAAGAAAGTTCCAAGGCGAGGGGGTAATGGTGAAGGGTTATACGTGAGGGGAAGAACTGATTGTCGGGATTCACATCAGTCAAGGGGAAAGTCAAGATCGAATTCTCGATGTGGAAGACAAATACTTTATTTGTCAATATGAGGAGCACTTGAAGAGAGACTGTCCGAAGAATAATCGCATGAAATCAACAGGGTATATCAAGAAAGATGATAAACTAAGCTCTAGTGGTTTAATGTACGATGGTTCTGAGGTGATGATGGTGATGAGTGCATAGGGTCTAATAGATTAGATCATGGATTCAGGAGGTTCATATCACATGTCACCCAGGGAAGATGTATTTTTTGATTTTCTGGAATGCGATGAGGGCAAGGTACTGTTGGGAGACAACAAGGACTGAAAGATCAGGGGTATTGGCAAGGTAAGGGTACAACTAAAAGATGGTTCAAGTTTTTTGTTACACAATGTCAGATATATTCCTGAATTGAAAAGAAACTTGATATCACTGATAACTCTTGAAAAAGGGGATATACCATAAAATTGCAGTCAGGTAAAGTCAAGGTGATTAATGGTTCTAGGGTTATTTTATCTAGAACCCAAAAGGGTAACTGTGTGTACTCTTTGGATGGCCATGCAGTGGCGGGTGAACTTAATGTTAGTGTTGAACAAAAAGATAGTCTTGTGCAGGTTTTGCATAAACTACTAGGACATATCATTGACGCGAGACTACAGGTGCTGGAAAAGCAGGGTTTGTTTGGCAAGAAGAGTCAAGGTAAGCTTGATTTTTGTGAGTATTGTGTTATGGGAAAGTCACATCGAGTTAGTTTTGGTGTAGGAAGGCACACTACTTAGGGAGTGATAGACTATGTTCATTCAGACTTATAGGGCCCGTCTCATGTGAAATCATTGGAAGATAAGAGGTATTTCTTATCTATTGTTCATGATCATTCTAGGAGGGTATGGGTTTATATTCTCATGTTCAAACACAAAGCATTTAGAAAGTTAAAAGAGTGGCAGCAGTTAGTAAAAAATCAGAATGTGAGGACGGTTAAGAAGATGAGGACGAATAATGGTCTTGAGTTCTGTAATTAGGAATTTGATTAGCTGTGTACTGAGATAGAGATTGCTAGACATTTGACAGTTCTCGGGATGCCGCAGAAAAATGGGTTAGCAGAACGGATGAACAGAACTCTCATGGATAACGTACGCTATTTATTAACTCGGTCTGGATTGCCCGAGACCTTCTAGGTGGAAGCGACATGTACGGCCGCATATCTTATAAATAGGTCACCATCGACAGCGGTTGAGTAAAAGACACATATGGAGATGTGGTCGGGACATCCTACTGATTATGAGATGTTGAGGGTTTTCGGCTGTGTCGCATATTCACACGTTAAACAAGGTAAGCTCTAGCCGAGGGCGGTAAAATGCGTTCTTTTGGGTATCCTGAGGGTGTGAAGGGATACAGACTATATAGGCTTGATAATGAATCACCTAAAATAGTCACAAGCAAGAACGTGGTCTTCAATGAAAGTGTCATGTACAAAGACACGTTGAAGGATTTTGGTGCAGGTAATGATAAGTCTCTTGAGGAATTACAAGTTGAGGTGGAATTGGATAGGTAAAATAATTGTACGCTTGAGGAAGATCAGATAGGTCAGGAAGATCAAACAGATCAAGAAGATCAGACATATCAGGAAGATGGCTATGATGAAAATGTAGGGGATCAAGGAATTAATCAGCCACCTGATCTCACAAATTATCAATTGGTTCGGGATAGAGAGTCAAGGACAAGAAAAAAACCGGCAAGGTTTCAAGATGAGAGTAATATGGTTGCTTACGTGTTTGTTGCAGTAAAGGAAGAAGAAACTCATGAACTACTGACATATAGGTAGTTGCTTGTGAAGATAGTTCTAAGTAGAAAGTTGCTATGAAAGAAGAGATGAATTCTCTAAGGAAGAACAAGACCTGGGTGTTAGTAGATCATCCAGTTGGGCAAAAGCTGGTGAGCTGTAAATGGCTGTTTAAAATAAATGAAGGAATTGAAGGTGTTCAAAAGCCAAGGTACAAGGAAAAGTTGGTGGCTTGTGGATTCAAACTGAGGGCATGTATTGATTACAATGAATTATTTAGTTCGACACACATCTATTCGGGTTACACTTTCATTGACTGCGTGTAAAGATTATGAGCTGGAGCAGCTTGATGTAAAGACGACATTTTTACATGGAAATCTTGAAGAAGTGATATACATGAGGCAGCCATCGGGATTTGAACAAGGTAACAAGGTATGTTTGTTAAAGAAATATCTTTATGATTTGAAGCAGTCACTTAGGCAATGGTACAGTTGTGTATATTACAAAAACTATGCACCAGGGGAGTATATCTATCTATTGTTATATGTAGAAGATATGTTGATTGCTTGTAAGAGCAAGGCTGAGATTGAGTCTACCAAGTCTTTGCTTAAAAAGGAGTTTAACATGAAAGAGCTCGGGGAAACAAAGAAGATTCTTGGTATGGAAATCGTCAAGGATTAGAGTCGCAAGATTCTAAGGATGTCACAATCTAGGTACATTTCTAAAGTATTAAACAGGTTTATAATATACAATGGGAAATCGGTTTATATGCCATTGGGTGGGCACTTCAAGCTGTCCTTGAAGGATTGCCCGGTTAGGGATTGTGATTTTGTAAGGATGAGTAGGGTGTTGTATGCAAATGCGGTTGGGAGCTTAAGGTACTTGATGGTATGCACGAGGCCAGACATAGCGTATGCAGTGAGTGTAGTTAGCATATATTTGGCAAAACCGGATAAACTTCATTGGGAAGCAGTGAAATGGATTATGAAATATTTGCAGAGCCCTGTAAACGTGGTTTAGTGTATGGGACAAATCCTGGCAACCATGTGGACGTAACAATTTTCTTTGATTTAGACTATGCTAAGGACCCGGATAAAGGTAGGTCTATACTCGTTACGCATTTTTAGTACATGGATGTGTTGTAAGCTGGAAGGCAACGCTACAACACGTGGTGACTCTTTCAACTACAGATGCGGAGTATATGGCCCTTACGGAGGCTGTGAAGGAAGTTATTTGGCTAGGGGACTCTTGGAAGAGTTTGGCGTGAAACTTGAAATTGTGTCAGTTAATTATGATAATCAGGGTGCGATTCACTTATCGTGGAATCATGTTTTTCGTGAAAAGACTTAGCACATCAATGTGCGCTATCACTTTATCAGAGAAGTCTTAGAAGCAAAGACCGTTGAAGTTCTGAAGGTGGGTACTGAACACAATGTTGCGGATGCCTTAACGAATGTGGTACCTGGACGCAAGTTACAACACTGCTTAGAGTTGTTGAGGATTAGGATAGGCTAATATAATAAGGTGAAAATTTTTATGTTTAGTCTTTATTTTAGCCTAAGTCGAAGTGTAAGGATTAACTCTCTAGTTTCCTATTATTAGCTAATAGAATAAAGGTCGGTTGTAGCTTGTGTCAAAGCCCAACCCGTATGTTTTCACAACCGACTACCCATCCTTGTAGGAGTCGGTTGACCTCCCCCTCATCTCTATAAAAGGAGGTGAGGGGAGGGGATTATTCATGTCATTCTTTCAATACTAATCTAATAACGAGTGTGTGTGGTTTCTTTACAGTCGACTTTTGTGCTTTACGATCGGATTTTTCGCTCTAGTATATATCCAGGTTGTAGTTGTCGAATTACTACAAGAACTGATCTATAGAGACTGATCGACCACTAACCATATACTATATAATAAAAGTATCAAGCATTTGCCATGATCCTTGAACAGATGCTTTTCTTTCGTTGATCATTAGCAAAAGTTCAGATCTTAAGAAGTTTATCGATTGTTTTACTTCGGCCAGTCTGCGCGCCATGGAATATCAGATTTAAGATTAATGACCAACAAATTACGGTAACATTCAAGAATATACGCCATAATTTTTTTTCTTCGAGTGAACCAGTAGCTCTATTATCATGCATGCTGCGAGAAACCAATGAGAAATTTTCTATTTCCCACTTTTGTGCACGAAAAAGGTCCACACATGTTGATCATACAGTTAAAGAAAATGTGATAGATTTGTACTTGTGTGCTCATGATAATTCAATGGAATGTGACATACCCGAGCTTTTGTGCACAGAAATCTTTTAACAAATGGTTAAGTGCTTGTCTGTATTATTGTGCTCACACAGCTTTTGAATATATTTAGATTGATACTTATAGTGGCAAGTAATTATAGAAAGGCCTAAAGTACTATATATTTTAGTGATGATCGGCTTGCAGCAACTTGAGTTTTAAACTAAAACCGGCCAACAGATCTTTTAGGTCTTATATCTTTGCTCCTAACCTTTAGCTTTTTGTCAAACACTAATATAAGGGTGAAACTGCGCCGTCCGTCTAAAGCACATGCTGCAATTCGCTGCACGGTTGGAGAGGCTGTTTTTTTTTCCCTTTTTCAGCAAAAGGGCATTAACATTATAATGAACACATAACCAACTTCAATTCTATTAATGGTGCCCTTTAGTTTTTGTATTGCATATCTTTTTGTTGTTAATTTCTTTATCGAATGTCTTTAGATGAAGTTGACAATAAACCATAAAAAATTTAGCCACCCATTAAAGTCCCATCGACTTTAACACCAGCCAGTGCTATAATTTTAGAAAACTACTTGGTTTATTATATAATTGAACCTGAAAATATATCTTTAGCTTCAAATTGTTACTTAAATATAACTGATGATGTGAATACAACTCGCTGTATTCGCAGATATGTATTTCTGTTGACAAAGGTTTCACTGTAAATATACTTACTAAGTGGTGCCAATATAGGCATGGAAAGAAACATGAGTGCGCACCTAAGCTCCTCGAATTGGTTATCACAGCAAGGTTAAAACAGTCAGAAAGTCATTTTGCCTTCCTCCCGAGCCATTTATATGATTAAGGTTGTTTTAATTCCACTTGAGAATCTTAACAATATTCTTATTCATAGAATCCAACTTTTGGACATAACATAACCTCAGAGGTTGGTCGATTAGAATATATATGATGACAAGGAATCAAGCATTTTATCAGAATAGATAGTGACATCTTAATGTCCACTTACAATAACTTCCAAGACAAAACAAATGTTCGGTTAATTATATAAGAGTAAATTGAAAAAAAAAACGTATATGTGGTTTAGCCAAACTGCAGGTATTGTCCAACAACAGGTGACTTTGGTGTGCGATTATCTCTTAGATGAAGACTACGCGTTAACTTTCAGAGTTTCATATGTTTCATGTCATAGACAAATAAATTGCAGACAAAAATTAATTTCCCCCAAGAACTCGGCCTGCATTTTCAAAATTGCGCCTGCAATTTGCCTAAACCACAAAGACGGTTTATGCAACTTACTGTTGGAATAACTATGATGACAAAACAAATGTCTGTTTTCTATATATGAGACACTTTTAAGGTTTAAGTGGTGATGTCTTTGACTTTCAAGAGGTCAAGGTTCAAACCTCGCTAGGTTTGTGCATTTGGGTGTGGCCAAGGAAGGGTAGGGAACGTTCCACGGATTAACCCGATGAGGCCACGTACATCCTTGTCAAAAACGATCATCCTCCCCAGGTAAGAACAGAGAAAACTACATGCGTCTACGTTTAAGGTTTAAGAACCAAACTTCTAGGGCCACGCCATATGCAGGCTTGCCCATCATCTTTTACTTTTGGAGTTCTTTTTTTTTTTCTTTTTGAGACGCCGTAATTAGTGATGGCAGTGATCATCCGATTTAATAGATATCCACCTGATCCAATCTATTAAAAGTGAATATGAACCGACGAAATTGATGATCCAAGTGAATATCCATTTGCCCATTTCATCCTTCGAATACGGATTGATGAATTAGAATGAAATGCGTCCGATATGGATATGGATGAGCAAAAAATAGATGAATACAGCTCCAGCCGATCCATATCCAATCTACCGCCATCCCTAAATGTAATATCTTTAGTAAAATTATTTACTAAACTATTCCTATACTAATGGCAAAAAAGAGATCGATATGAGTCTCCACAAATTAAGGATAAAATGGCAATGAGATTAAAAGGAAACAGCATCAAGTACAATCCTAGAATAAAAAGATACTTTGAAGAAATACATGTGAACTGATTGCAGGCTTGCACCTTAAAAAATGACTAAATCCAGATTATAAAGGATTTTCGTTTTTCAATTTTGAGCAGAAGCTTGCAATAAGGTAAGGCTTTTTAGCTCTTCAGTTCTGCAAAATGCAGACCAAACGAAGAACCTAAAACCCTTTTCACATGCTTTTCAAGCGAGAAATGATCATTAAAAGCTATGAAAACGACCATCATGTAACTAAAAATGGTTGATTGATCATACTGTTGTAATGCATGTTTGGAAAATTACAGAAAAGAGCATGTGAATCCTTTTTGCAGATGAAGGAAAATACAAACAGATTTCAAAACTAGTTTTGAATAACTGATCCTAACGGTTACTATGTGCACAACTTCATCAGGATACCCGTAGATTTCACCTCCAATGACCCATTTTAAGATTTGAGCTATTGAGCTCCACTGACATGGTCTACTATGTGCTTACAATGGGTTCCTGTTCACGTCCTTGTAGAGCAAATAGCGTGTGGGAATTTTGCCAAGTGCAGCATACCTGTACACAAGATTTCCAACCATAAGGAAATCTACCTGATCTAGCAATAAGCGTGATTCATAATATTCAGCAGTTTCTTACCATTGAGGAACAAATGGAGCCATCCATATCGCATCTCCAGCTTCAACCGGATACCTATGTTACATAAAACCAGAGAATAAGGCTTACTTTGAGAACATGTTGAAGGGGAAAAAAAGCAATTTATGCCAACAAATTACCAGCTGTCACCCAGACGATAAATGCCTTGTCCCTCTAGAAGTAACAAACCATGCTGATTATAATGGACTTCCTGCCAATACAAACAGAAAAACCAAAGACCAAATTATCTCAATTCTAGTATTGTCAAGGTTTGAGTTTCGAACAGACAAGTGATAAACCCCATAATGAGTAACCACATACCTTTACGTTGAGAAATTCACCGGGTTGAAAGTCCATGATCTGCATTATGACAAGTTTTTTATAGTTTGCTTTGTTAAAAGGGGTAAACGGGTATTCACTGGTTCTTCTGAGATTTTCGGAACATTTTAACACTAGGCCCACCTTGAAGATGGTTTTTGTTAAGGGCATTTTAATTTTTGATTATTGGTCAAAGACTAATCAACTATGTTCTAAGTCAAATATTGCAACTAATAAATAATCGCACATAAACATAACAAAGTAAACAGTAAAACCATATTAACCCCGTGGATTAGTCGGCCAAAAGGTCAGAAACCTTGGCTACCCAAAAGAAAAGAAAAACTATATTAACCTAAACAATGACTTACATGAATGTTGAAGTCATAAGGCAGGGATATAGGAAGAAGCTTTCGCAGTTGGAATACCTGATATTGCGATGAAAAACTATTAAGGAAAGATAGAGATGAAAGGTGTATCGGCAGATCAAGTTTATTTGGCGTTAAAATTATACAGGACTCATTTGTAGGACAAAAAAGACGATAAGGTGTACATTAGTATGGGACTTACCTCTCCAGGGGTGTCAAGAAGTGGCTGCTGATCAGTAGAGCCAACAATCGGCTCAGGAATATGATCTTCCAGGTAAGAATACCTAATGAAAAGTTAATATTTTTAACGTGGTGTGGTTTCTACAATAAATAAGTATCTGTTTAGACTCCAGAGAAACTTGATAACCAATTTCATCCATATAAGCACTTAATGCACAAGTGTGAAATTGGTTAATTTGCAGGAGAGAGTGAGACTACATGGCGTGAAGTACAAATCAAAAGGAAAAGCATACCTTCTTTCAAATATAACAAGTGTCGCAGATTCATCACTCTCGAAGAGATGCTCTGAGTTAGGAGGTATATAAGCAAACGAGTCTACCTAGAATTGAAAGACAAATCTAACTAGTGAGAAATAAAATTACTTAACTTACCTTAAGGAGTCGCACAAACTACATTATATAAAATCATGCTTGCATCAAAATCATACAATCTCAACGAAATGTTCTATTCTCTTAACATTAGGACTGACAGAGTTTACAGGTTTTACCATGATTCAGAGACACCTAAGACATTTGTTAATAGTTAAATACTTGCTTTAGCCATGTAATTAATAGCCTATATTCTTTTCTATTATATCTGAGTAAAGCAAAGTGGTACCACACAAACCAGATAGAAGTTAAGTCCCATTTACTAACTATAAAATCTACTTTGGTTGTGCATGATGGTCTTCACGGTAATGCAACCCTCACTTGGATTACAATGTATGCGAGGTCATCAGTGACGGTATTTACACTTTTCTTATGTCAGTTTCCTATTCAAAAAGAAGTATAAAAAAACGAAAAACGAGTCCATGTTTGACTTTCTGAAATCAAGGTAAATATAGTCCTTTTGAAATGGGAGACCTATCTTCAATCTTTATAGATTGCTTGTGTCGTTTTGAATCAAAGTAAATAGGCAATATGACTAAGTATATAATATGTTTTTTTAAATCTTACTACATCAAAATGAAGAATAATATTAACCAAATCTAAGATCAAGAGGGGGTATTTACCGTCAATGTTTGGCCAGTACCAGAAGCATTAGTGAATGTCACCAACCCTTGAAGCACAAACGCAAACCTAAATCACGGACATATCAGCGAAATAATCATGTCAAAAGTAATTTGCTTTTAATTACAAAACCGAAGAGAACATCCATACCTCTCAACATGCTTTGGAGGAAGCCCTGACTTTGAACTTCCTGCAAACATTAAACCAACATTTCCAAGCATAAATAAATCAATGATCATTTCAATATCACACGAATACTAACCACACAAACGGATACACAATTGTACCTTGCATCTTTGCTATATACATAACAAAATGTGCACCCATTGCAGGCGAGACTAGATACGCCCCCATTGTATTACTCCTATCAAATCCATTTTCAACAAAAGCTCATATTTCACCCGTTACTAAAAACCAAACAAACATATATATATTCTCGACTCATTCAACTTACCAATCGGGTAATGGACTAAAAACGTGACTTTCAGGAGTGATTAAAGCATGATCACTCTTATACACACTTCGCGTAAACCCCGGTAAATCTGCCATAACAACAACCACAATTAATCAAGTAACTTAATTAACAAACATCCATAAACCAACCCGGTTGACCCGCACGCTAAAATGACCCATTATGACCAAGTAACACATTACCCATATTCACAAACCTAGCCCGACACATTAAAACCCGTACCATTTGGAATATAATCAAGCAACACGTAAACCCTATACCTAACCCAACGCGACACTGCACTGTACATTTTGATTCACATGTAAAAATGACCCATTTTGAATAATCATATACCAAAACCGCATTTTTCAATATGATCAAGTTACACATACACAAACCTGACCAGACCCATTATAACCTCAACCATTTTGACCAACGCGACCTGGCACATTTTGACCCATATGTAAAAATGACCCGTTTAACCCTACAATGCCTATATACACAAAACTGACCCGACCCATTACACCCTGAACCATTTTGACCCGACCCATTACAACCCGGACCATTTTGACCCGTATGAAAATATGACCCGTTTTGAATAATCACATACCAAGGGGCTGTTTGTTTTAGCTTATATAACGTAAGCCTATTTTGGCTCATATAATATAGTCTTCAAATAAGCTTTAAAAATTGGGCTTTATGAAATATGGCTTATTTTCGGCTTATAAAGCCCTAATTTTGTGGCTTATTTTGAGACTTAGGGGCTTATATAAGTTTATCATGATATAATAAACTTATACAAGCCCATAAGTCTCCAAATAAGCCACAAAATAAGGGCTTACGTTACATAAACCGAAATGGGGTTACGTTATATAAGCCAAACCAAACACCCAATTTCAAATTACACACTGCCCATATACACAAACCCATAACAACCAGAACCATTCTGACCACCCGTTTAGAGCACTGACCTTGCAAATGAGAAGGTGACAAAGTGGGATTAGTAACTTTTGCATAAAGTGGTTGTTGTTTAGTATCATCATCATCATCATCAGTTACTGATGGTGCAGAGCAAAAGCCTTGTTCAGTGACAGCCATGTTTATCAAACCTGTGAATAAAGAAAACATAAAGATATCATCATCAAATTTAACCATAAAAAACCAAATGGGTGTAATAAAGATTTAAAGGGTTTACATAGAATTGTTGATAGAAGCAAGAAATATGATGAAAAAGATTGCATTTTTTTTTTTTTTGGGATGTAAAACCTACTGCACTTGTTTGTTTATTGGTTTGTGGTCACTAAACTAAAGTGTTTGTTGTGTTGTGTACTTGTGTTTTTTCTTATTGGCCTTTTGTGGGAGATGAGTCAGCTAACTCACTGGGTGTTTGGTAGCTATGTTTTGAAACCAAAATCTTTTAGGGCATGTTTGGCATGTATACTTTAGAAGGGTAATGTCAATGATACCAATATATATTGTTTGTTTATATTATATAAGATGCATTTGGTATGTATTATAGAAATGGTGGAATAATTATGGTAATCAATAAATATGTTTGGTTAATGTCTATGGGAATGAAGTTATGATTGGATACCCATAGATCCATAATGGGGGTAAATGTGACTTTTATATATCATTCTCGTGGGTCTTACGTATTTTACTTTTCCACCACATATTTATTAAAATTCAAATTTCGCCACCACATATATTTTAAAATTTTAAATTTAGTAAAATTATTTCATACCCAACTTATACAAACCAAACAACAATATCAATAATGATATATTCATTATTATTTCACTCTTATAACATTCCGTTACCGATAATGATTCCTCTTGAAAGTCCCTAGTCAATGCGAGAAACCCTAATCTTAACTTAATCAACACAAGGTATTACTTTTCAAACGTAATCTTATTATTGTATAATAAAGAATTACAAGTGTTATGGATAACACCGTTTGATGACAATGTGTTGTGCACACTCTGAACAACAATAAACCTTAACTTATGAATACAGTCGTAGCTGTTTGATTCACTAAGTTACACGCACTAATGTTCTTAATATTGCAAAGTGTTAAATCTTAATGCAAGGATACACATCCTATTTATAGTGTTACGAGTTTGACTTGAACAGTACTTGATGTCGACTACACAAGCTTTTACAAGTTCCCACATCAGTCACATGATGTCCTTCTATTCTTGGTAGTCTTCCATTATGCTTTAAGGAACAGTTGTCCAAAACAGTTTCCTTATTCTTCATATTCTCGAACACACAAATGGCATGTCCAAAGTGTGCTGAGAGTTATCAGGGTATTGCCACCCCTGTTAACTCTCAACCCCTCAGAGTCCCTAATACATCTTGGCTGTTATCCATCACAGCCAAGGAGTATGTCTTCAGGTAATCTTCGACTTCCCTGACAATGTCTCTGACATGGACTCCTCTGAGGTTGCTCACAGAGATTCGGATCTCTGTGAGTCTTGTGAAACTTGCCTGCCTCCTAGGCACAGGCAAGGGACTATCTATCAGCCTAATTATGTTTAAATCAATGAACATGGAATCTAACAAGTTTAGATTCCCAACAATCTCCCCCTATTTAAACATAAATAGTGCTAGATCTAACTAAGTTAAGGTAAGTGAGTTTAACAGCTTCTTCTTACACATAACAGATCTAAACAAACATACCTCATGATTTTATTAAGACTTAAAGAAAAATTACAAGTTCATTACATAAGTTAAATAAAAGATGAAGGTAAAAGGGCTGATACTATCTTCAATAGTCATCATTTTTGATTCTTTCTTCAGCTTCGGCCACATCTAATCTGTTATCAATTTCATCCTGCAAAGTCTTTGCAAACTTCTTGGAATACTCTGAGTTGATCTTGAGACACTTCTTGTGACAGAGTAGCTGAATAGTTGAAGCCAGGCAAAGCTCATCTTCCCTCTGAAAAGCATATTGGCAGGCTTTGTTCATAAACGCCATTCCTCTTTCAGGCACTGAGTATGTCTGACCATCAACAGGGCCAACAATACCATTAGGAAGGATCAGATCCCTGTGCATGCCATCCACACGAACATCTTCAGTAACAAAAGTTTCATCAATGATTTGGGAAATTCTTCTTCTTTTGTTGCCTGTCTTTGGGGGTCCTTGTTCGAAAAGCTGTGGTGGGGGATCAATCTTGAGTTTGGCAGCTGTTTCCTTGATCCAGTTAAACTTAGCCTTAAGAGTTTTAAGCAGAAGGAAATTTGCCTGTCCAGACTTTTTGGCAGCTAAGGCTTCGAGTTCAAACCATTCTGATAACCCAAGTGTTTTTAACCTGAAGTTGTCAAACACATCCATATTCCCTGTTTGATTATCCCTCCATAAGATCATCTGTGGGGTGTTTGTGGACTTGTGAATGGTGTATCTAAACTTGGTTATCTTGCCAGCAGCATACCTGTTGTTCACGCAGGCATCATAGTCAGCTTTGACTTTCTTTAAAGCCTCAGCGCGTTTAAGTTCCATTTCCCTCAACCTTTGTTTTTGTTTTTCTTTTTCAGGTGGTGTCATCTTCCTCAGAGTGGCTTCATTTAATTCTTTGGCTGCCTTGAGCTCACTTAGTCT
Source organism: Glebionis coronaria (assembly GCA_025667525.1). NCBI lineage: Eukaryota > Viridiplantae > Streptophyta > Magnoliopsida > Asterales > Asteraceae > Glebionis > Glebionis coronaria. The sequence goes on along the minus strand of CM046874.1, from coordinate 28,837,738 downwards.
TTTGAATTCCTCAGCCTGTTGCTCTATTTCTTCAGGCGTTAGAGGTCTCTCATCGGAAGGTGTAAAGGTTGAAAATTGGGAAAGGTCTGTTGTGGATCCTCCTGTCTCTAGCATCGCAGCTATCTTCTTAAGTTTGGTGTCAGTATCAACCAAAACTATCTCTTTACCTTTCTTTGAGACAGAGGACTCCACACTTACGTTTTTCAAATCATCAGCTCTTTTGAGGAACGCTGTCTGAGCCTGATTTTGAATAGATTTTGGTAGGGAGCTCACAGTGAATTTAAGCTTCTTGGCTGCTGGTTCATCCTCATCCTCAGGCTTGCTGATGTTAACTAAGATCATGGATTTAGATGAGTCAGCTCCATCTTGTGTCTGATCCTCATCATCAGGTACTGTAACTGGTGTGATGACTTGAAGAGGAACAGGTGTTGTTGAAGGATTGGCTGAAGATGATCCTTGTTCAGCAGATGCAAGGCTGAGTGTAGTTTTCTTCTCCCCCTCACGTTCATCCTTACTACTTTTATGCTTGGATGAACGTGCCTGAAATCTTCTTGCAATCTGCTCCACAGAGGCAGCTATGGCACGCTGTCTTTTTCTGGATGCCCTGGCAATCTTCAGCAATAGGTTGGCATTGGCATTGGTATTTGCCTGAACTCGCCTGACAATAAAACCAGCATGGTTGTATTGCCTGTTGCGCACTGCATTGAAGTGTCTGTTTATGTTGGTTTCTTGTTCTTGGAACAATGCAGGGACAACTGAGTCAATTGCATTCTTGATGCGCGTCGAGAGATGACTTAGTCCTTGAGCCACACCTTTTCTTGTACCCTCCTGAATAGGCTCAGTGACAGCCTCAGTCACAGCCTTCTTTATAATACCTGGAAAGGTGACAGTAAAATTGTGCATCTCTGACTTGATCACGTCCAGCTTTCTTGACAAGCGCTCAATATCAGACTGATGGTGTACAGGCTGAAGATTCCTGATATTGAGGCTTTGTTGAGCAAAATCATCCTCCCTTGGAATCAAGTCGAAGTTAGTCTGGGTAGGATGATCAAACAAGAGGAATTCAGCTGTTGGATCATAAATAGGTCTTTGAAGGACTGTTGTTGCAGATGTAGCAGAGTTTTGTGTGTCAACAGCTTCCTTAAGAGGAGAAGTCTTGTCATCTTCTTTAGGAGGAGAGGCTGACAGCTGGTCATCCTCATCTTCTTCCTCCTCTTCATCAAACATTCCCTCAGGGAATTCATCTTCAGGCATTGGTTCAAACTCAGCGACATAATCTTCTACAGAAAGCATTTCTTCATCAGCATTGAGCACAAGTTCTTCTTCAATCTGAATGTCCTGAGTTAGTGTTTCAGCCTCCTTTTCATGTACCTGAGGTTCTTGGACTGGCTGTACAATTTCAGCCTGCAAGTTTGTTGTAATTAGTAACAGGGAAAACATAAAGTGAATGGTCGCCATTTCGCTGTCCCAGAGAGGCTGAGGGTGATTACTCAGCCACTCCAAAGGATAAATCCTTGGGATTCTTTTAAGTGTGAATGAAGTGTGGTTAATGGTCGCCATTCGCTGCCCCTAGGAAAGCTGAGTGTGATTATTCAGCCCCCCCAAAAGGTAAAAACCTTTGGGACTCTTTTGGTTGTGAAACATATGTTGTTTAATGATCGCCATTTCGCTGCCCCTAGGAAAGCTGAGTGTGATTATTCAGCCCCCCCAAAAGGTAAAACCTTTGGGACTCTTTTAAGAGTGAAACATATGTTGTTGTAGGTCGCCTGTTACGCTGACCCTAGGAAAGCTGAGGGTGATGATTCAGCTCCCCCTGAAAGGATAAATCCTTTGGGACTCTTTTAATGAGGGAACCAAGAGGCTGTGTGAAGTACAGCCATCAAGGTTGAGACATTAATGTATTCAGGTTGTTGTTAGCCTGAATACTGTCTAGAGGGTTCAGGGTCATCGGGGTGCTTTATAAACACAAATGAATCACTCCCTGGTGCAACGACAGAGTGTACAGAAGTCTTAAAGAATTCTAAGTGAAATGACAGACTTCTATGGGTCGAGGATTACCCTAACTTCACCACTCTCTCCTACAGACAAATGAGAGTGGTTGATTGTGAACCTCTAAAAATGTACACTGATTACCTGTGAGATATCAGCTTGGTTTGGCTGGTTTCCTGTAGTCTCTGCTGACCTAGAGACACTAGACGCCTGTTGTTTGTCAGCCAAAGATTCTGTATCCACAAGAGTATCTGGACCAGAGGCGGTGTCAATCTTCTTTTCCTTGGCCTTGCTAACAGCTTTAGGTTGGGAAGAAGAGGGGATTTTCTTCTTCTTTAGCTGTTGGCCAGATGAAGCCTTGGACTTAGTAGTGTGCTGCCCAGAGGTCAAAGACGTAGACTTGCCAGCGACACTAGAAGTATTCACCTTCTCAGAGGAAGGGAGTAAGGGCTTCTCAGCGTTGGGTACCTGGTTGGCCACGTTCAGCATGTGTGCAGTCACAGGGAAATCCTCAGCTCCTATCTCCTTGTAAATGGCGCCTGTGATGCGATAGGGCTTCAGGGTTGTCAAGGCCTTGTTATGGTAGTTCTCTCCCAGCAAACTCTCAAAGATCAGGGACAAATAACGCACATAACATATGTTCTTTTCCCTGACCTGATTACGTCCTTTCAGTTGTTCTACCAGGTTAGAGAAAAGGAGGCTTCCAACGTCAACATCAGCTCCCCATATTAATCCATACGCAATAGTCTGATGTTTGAACGACATTTGATCCTGTGATCCCTGCATGCCTCCCAGGGACTTCACAATGTGTGTGAAGAGGACACGCCACATAGGAGAAAAATACTTAATCTTCAGAGGGGCTTTAGCAAGGATTTCAGCTGGTGTGAGGGCAGGATTAATGTCATGACAAGGGTTGAGTGTGGCCAATGCTTCCTTGACAGCCTTTTTGTCAACTATCTTCAGGCATTCGTCTCCATGTTTAAGTCCGGCCACACTGGCAAAATCAGCAAGGGAAAAGGCAAAAGGATGTTCATTGCAAGAAAGGCTAAAAGTAATGGTGTCTTCTTCAACTTCAGCAGAATACCAGAATTCCCTAAGGTATTCTTGGTAAAAGGTGGATGGAGTTTTGGTGAAGGCTTCGTTTAGGTCACAATTCTGCATGAAATTTACCAGATCTGAGTAGGTGTTGTTGGGTGCCTTGATCCATCCAATGGCGTTATTTGAGGCGATGATGCTCTCGTTGATCTCGAAGTTCACATTGGAGGCTTTTGGTACGGGAAACGCCATTGATTTAAGGTTGAAGGAGAATGAAAATGGCGGATGGTTGAGAGATAAGATTTTTAGAGAGAGAAAAAGATTTTGAGAATGGTGGTGGGTGAGAAGAGAAAGAAGACAATATATATAATCAAACTTGATTGAACAGTTATTCAACCGTATTAAATGCAAAAGCGAAAATGACTGCTCAAGTGGGTCCCCTTGACCTTTCAAAAAATTTTGTCTCCTCGTTATCCGAAACTTAAATGATTAAAAAATGTGAGAATGTTTTTCGCATTTACTTGGAACGCAACTACCTAGTTACTTGTGAAAAACATTTAATAAAACATTTAATATAGAATCAATCATTTAATGAACACATTTAATATCAAGCCACAGGCTTTGAGATATTGAGCATCTCTAGCTCAGCAACTAGCCTGTTGAACGTAGGTTCAGCCAAAGGCTTTGTAAAGATATCAGCTAGTTGCAACTCTGTGGGAACAAAATGCAGCTCAATATCTCCCTTCATAATATGATCCCTGATAAAATGATACCTGATATCAATGTGTTTGGTACGAGAGTGAAGAACAGGGTTGTTGGATATGGCAATGGCGCTGGTGTTGTCACAAAAGATTGGCACTTTGTCATACAAGATTTCATAGTCAGCCAATTGACTTTTCATCCAGAGCACCTGAGCACAACAGCTGGCTGCAGCGACATATTCAGCTTCAGCTGAAGACATAGCCACAGAGTTTTGCTTCTTAGCACTCCATCCAACCAATTTTCCTCCTAGGATTTGACAGCTACCTGAAGTACTTTTCCTGTCAATACAGCATCCAGCATAATCTGAATCTGAATAGGCCTTGAGATCAAAGCCTGATTCCTTTGGATACCATAGTCCTAGGGATGGTGTTCCTTTGAGATACCTGAAAATTCTCTTAACAGCCACTAGATGGGATTCTTTAGGGTTAGCTTGGTACCTTGCACAGAGACATGTGGAAAATTGGATATCTGGACGACTGGCTGTTAGATACATCAGTGACCCAATCATGCCTCTATATAAAGTCTCATTGACAGAGACCCCTGACTCATCAGGGCCCAAGTTGTTGGGTGGAAGCATGGGGCATTTCACTGAAGCACAATCAGCCAAGTCATATTTTTTAAGTAAATCCTTAACATACTTTTCTTGACAAATAGAAATTCCCTTAGGACATTGTTTAATTTGAAAACCCAAAAAGTAAGTTAATTCACCCATCATACTCATCTCATATTTCTTGGTCATTAATTTAGCAAAACGTTTACTAAGATTGACATTTGTTGACCCAAAGATGATATCATCCACATAAATCTGCACAATGATGAAATCACTCTTGTCCTTGAAGGTAAAGAGTGTTTTATCAATAGAACCCCTGATAAATTTGTTTTCAGATAAGAAATTTGAAAGAGTTTCATACCATGCTCTTGGAGCTTGTTTCAGACCATACATTGCCTTGTGAAGTCTGTACACATGGTTGGGAAACTCGCTGTTCTCAAATCCTTCAGGTTGAGCAACATAGACTTCCTCAGCCAAATCACCATTGAGGAAGGCACTCTTTACATCCATCTGATAGACAGTGATGTTCATATAGGCAGCATAAGCAAGAAAGATTCTGATGGCTTCAAGTCTAGCAACAAGTGCAAAAGTTTCATCATAATCAATTCCTTCAGTATGAGAGTATCCCTGTGCTACCAATCTTGCCTTGTTCCTGATGATGTTCCCAATTTCATCCATCTTGTTTCTATAGATCCATCTAGTGCCTGTGATATTCTTTCCAGGTGGAGCTGGCACTAGTGTCCATACTTTGTTCCTTTTGAACTGATTGATTTCTTCTTGCATAGCAGCTACCCATCCATCTTCTACCAGAGCCTCAGCAACTCTTTTAGGTTCAATTTGAGAAAGAAATTCAGCAAATAGACATTCATTGGCTGAGGCTGACTCAGAGTCTTGGATTCGCTGTCTGGTTGTGACCCCTGCATTTGGTTCCCCAATAATGTTGACAAGAAGAATGTGTTGATCTCTTGACCACTTATTTTGAGGAGCTGGAGTTTCAAGAACAGGGGTACTTGAGGGCACAGCTGGAACAATTTGAGTCTCATCCTGCTGACTAGGAGGGCTTTCTTCAAAGACCACTTCAGTGTCTGAGTCTTCTTCAGCCACATCAAGGGAAGCAATTTCATTATCAGCAGGAGCAACTTCAGAGATTTGAAGAATTGGTGAGTCATTAATATCATGAGAAGGACCATCAGAGATTTGAGGTTCTTCTTCATCAAGTCCCTGAGAGGTAGGAACTTCTATGTTGTGAGTAGACAGAGGATCAAAAGCAGGGACATAAGGAGTGAGAGTGTTGGAGTGGTGATGACTGGTAGGTCTGGGTTCTGTGAACTCATCACTTGGGAAAGAAATATTTTCATTAAAATCTACTTCATCACCCTCTGTTCCTGTTCTCTGTATGACTTCATCATCTTCATTAAATCTGACATGGAACGTTTCTTCTACTTCTTGTCTTCTGATGTTGAATACTCTGAAGGCTTTGGCTGTTGGAGAGTATCCCAAAAAGAATCCATCATCAGCCTTTTCATCAAACTTTCCAAGTTTATCCCTGTAGTTATAAATAAACACAGGGCATCCAAACACATGAAAATAGCTGACGTCTGGAGATCTTTTTCTGAAAACTTCATAGGAGGTTTTGCCATGTCTTTTGACAATGATTGATCTGTTTTGAGTATAGCAGGCAGTGTGTACAGCTTCTCCCCAAAATTGCTTTGGTAAGGCTGCACCATTTAACATAGTTCTTGCTGCTTCAATCAGAGTCCTGTTTCTTCTTTCAGCCACACCATTTTGTTCAGGAGTGCCAGCTGAAGAGAAGTTCTGTGAAATCCCTTTTTCATCACAAAATGATTCAAGTTGATGATTCTTGAATTCTGTACCATTATCACTTCTTAGAGCTTTGACTCTAACATCATTCATATTTTCAACCTGTCTGATGAAGGACATGATGGCATCAGCTGCATCACTTTTCCTTCTGAGGAAGAACACCCATGTATATCTTGAAAATTCATCAACTATGACCAAGGTGTATTTGTTGTGATTAATGGTTTGAGGTTTGACAGGCCCAAACAAGTCCATGTGAAGGAGATGTAAGCACTTGTCAATAGAGAATGATTGCCTAGTCTTGAATGAAGACCTGTGATGTTTTCCTTTGACACAGGCAGAACAAGTTTTGTCTTTGGAAAACATTACTGAGGGTAGACCAGCAACCAAGTTTTGAGTGGCTATCTTATTGATGTTTTTGAAGTTGAGATGAGACAGTCTCTTGTGCCACAGCCAGTTGACACTTTCAGAGGCTTTGGCAAGAAAACAATTTGAGCTGTCTTCAGAGCACACAGCCATGTTGATGACATACACATCTCTCCTTCTAGGTGCAACCAGCACAACATCATTATTTTTGTTGAATATGGTTCCCTGAGTCTTAGTAAACAAAACCTTATAATCAGCATCACATAACTGGCTGATGCTAATAAGATTGTGCTTAAGACCATTCACATATGCAACCCTGGTAAAAGTGATCCCATTGCAATTCACTGAGCCATATCCTTCTGTGTCACCTGAAGAGTTATCTCCAAACACCACTTTGGGACCTGGCTCCTTTGAGTATCTGTGCAGGTATTGTTGAATCCCTGTCATGTGTCTAGAACAGCCACTATCTAGATACCATACTGATTCCTTGAGATATTTCTGCACAGATACATAGAAACAAATTAGTTCCTATGGTGAACCCACTTTCCAGTGGGTTCCCTGAATTGCTTGTTAGCAACTCTTGTGTTCCTGAAAAACTTTTGGCGTTGGGATGGACAGTTCATAGTTTCATGGTTATAACTCCCACAGATATCACACCCAGGGAAGTCACCACACTCGTCTGAGTGATGGTCTGTGAACCCACAGAATTTACAGGGAGGATAGGAATTGTAATTTCCCTGTTGTCTTTTGGAACTCTGTGGTCTGTCCCTAGAGGGTGTCTGAGCTCTTTTAGCTGCCATGTGTCTGTCATGATCTAAGGTCGAGTGGTGAGTATTCTTACAAACATTGCAATAAGGTTTGATTAACCTTTCCCCTTTGGGTTCACCTAGGACTGACTTAGGTTCATGAGAAGTAGAGCATTCAGCGGAAGGCTTAATGTGTTGTTTCAAGAGTTCTACTTCTTTCATAAGAGACAACAGGCGATCTTCAGTGGTGGGGTCAACCTTATTCACAGCTTTAGTAGAAACGGGCTTAAAAGCTACTTGTTTACCAGTTGGTTTAGCAGGCACACGAAAAACTTTAGCTGGAGGATTCTCAATATCTATCTTAAGTTCATCCTTAGCAGATCTAGAAGAACTGCTAGGTTCAACTCCAGAGAGTTTGGGCAAGGGTGGAAGCTCAGCCACATCTTCAGAGACAGGGTCATTAGTCAAAGAGGTATCTGACATATGAATAGTCTCTGTAGATTTAAAGACAATGTCTTTGGGTTTGGTGATAATCCTCAGCTTTTTATGCTTAGCAGTTATATCCCTGTTTAAGTCAGCAGGCACTTCATCCCTAAGCAATTCATCAATAGTAAACCTAGCACACAGCCATTTTTCAATAACTTTGTTTAATTCAGTGACTTGATCATTTAAAGCTAAGTTTTTTAAGGTTAATCTAGCTACTTCATTTTGCAGGGAGATTTTTCTAAGTTAACCCGCCTGAGAGTTTCACATTCAGCCTTAGCATTAATCATTTCAGTTTTAACAGAGTGAAACTTGTCAAGTAGGTTCTTCCTTTGTTCCTCAACAAAGTGCAAGTCAACAATGGTGTAATCAAGGACATGCTTACGTTCATCACAATCACTCATAGATAGAAGCCTGTGTACCTTTTTCATTGTGATGTCGACCCATTGTCCTGATCTAGCATCACCTTTTCCAACAGCTGGTTCATCCTCAGCTATTGCCATAAAAGCCCTGACTCTTGTGGTGTCTTCTTCATCTGAAGTCAATGGTTCATCATTCCAATCATAGGTTTCAGCAACCAACCCTTTCTCAGCCTTTTTCTCACCACCTTTCTTTTTGGACATAGCTTCAATCTTCAAGTTCATCTGTTCTAACTCAGCTTTAAGTGCCTTGTACTTATTTTTGTAATCTTTCTTCTCAGTGTCTGAAGAATTGGATTGAGATGAGTTGTTATGTTGTTTGAACTTGTAGGGTTTGGATGAAGATGATGGATAAGAGGGTGAGGATGTTTTGGTGGAAGGACATTCTTTTTGAAAATGTCCAAGCTTTCCACAGGCAAAACATGTTTCTTTTGACCTGTCAGTTGGTTTGCCAGCTGATCCTACTCTTCCAGATCTTTTGTAGTATCTTCTTTGGTTGGCTAGCAGTGCTCTTTCATGAAATTCTGCATTTAGGTCTGACAAGAACTCTTGGCTGCTACGGGTGTCTTCTTCAATATCAGAATCGCTGTCAAGAGGATGTGTTGCAGAGATCAAAGCTTTGGAAGATGCTCCTTGGACTACAAATCTTTCAGTCTCTGATTTGTAGATAGTATCGATCAGCCCTTCTTCATAATTGTACTTTCCATAGAGCTGAGCAAGGGTATCATTTTTGATTGAGTTGTTAGCTCTCTGAGTCTGATTCATGCTCAGCCACTTTCTTGGAAGGCTGTTGACAAAAGTGGCATTGATCTCAGCTTGACCAATAGTAACATCATTCATAGCGAGGTCATTTAGAAGAATCTTTAGCCTAGTATAGGTTTGCTGAACTTTTTCACCTTCAAGAGACTTAAAGGCATTAAACTGAAGTCTGAGTGCCTGAATCTTTGTCTCTCTTGTTTCAGAGGGTCCTTCATGGCCAAGAATGAGGTCTGTCCACATTTGTTTAGCTGTGGGACACTGAATGACAGACTTCATGATATGCTTTGGAAGACAGGAAATTATGATGCTTTTGAGACGTTTATCTTGGTTTGCTAATTTCCTATCAGCTGCGGTCCATTGTTTGACAGGCTTGGGAAGAGGGTTTTCTTCAGTAGAAGTAAGTGCCATGGGAATATATGGACCATTTTCTAAAATTTCTAAAAGAAAAGGTTCAAGTCCATCAAGGTATACAAGAAATTGACTCTTCCAACTGGCAAAGTCTTCTTCATCAAAGACTGGTACACTGGTTACGTGTGATCCACCTCTTGAGTCAAGAAGTTGGGGTAGATAATCGTCATTTGGTGGGGGGTAAGTCTTGGTGAAGATGGGTTTCTGGAAGGTGAGTGTGGGCTAGAGGTTTCCGGCATGGTGGATCTTGATTATAAAACGGAGAACGATGTTTCTTGAAGGTTTTAATATCAAACACCGCTCTGATACCAATTGAAAGTCCCTAGTCAATGCGAGAAACCCTAATCTTAACTTAATCAACACAAAGTATTACTTTTCAAACGTAATCTTATTATTATATAATAAAGAATTACAAGTGTTATGGATAACACCGTTTGATGACAATGTGTTGTGCACACTCTGAACAACAATAAACCTTAACTTATGAATACAGTCGTAGCTGTTTGATTCACTAAGTTACACGCACTAATGTTCTTAATATTGCAAAGTGTTAAATCTTAATGCAAGGATACACATCCTATTTATAGTGTTACGAGTTTGACTTGAACAGTACTTGATGTCGACTACACAAGCTTTTACAAGTTCCCACATCAGTCACATGATGTCCTTCTATTCTTGGTAGTCTTCCATTATGCTTTAAGGAACAGTTGTCCAAAACAGTTTCCTTATTCTTCATATTCTCGAACACACAAATGGCATGTCCAAAGTGTGCTGAGAGTTATCAGGGTATTGCCACCCCTGTTAACTCTCAACCCCTCAGAGTCCCTAATACATCTTGGCTGTTATCCATCACAGCCAAGGAGTATGTCTTCAGGTAATCTTCGACTTCCCTGACAATGTCTCTGACATGGACTCCTCTGAGGTTGCTCACAGAGATTCGGATCTCTGTGAGTCTTGTGAAACTTGCCTGCCTCCTAGGCACAGGCAAGGGACTATCTATCAGCCTAATTATGTTTAAATCAATGAACAGGGAATCTAACAAGTTTAGATTCCCAACACCTCTTAGCATACCAAACGCACCCACAGATTTGAGTTTTTGGATTGATTTTTATATAATTTTTCTATCAAAAATTTATATGTACTTACCCACTTAAAAAATTTATGGTACTTTTTTTTACAAATTATTTCATTTCATAACAAAATCTAATTTATCAAACCAAACAATTAACAATTGGAATGAAACATTTAATATAAACCATTGTTATTCTATTTTATCCTTTAACTCATACCAGTTGTAATACATGACAACATACCAAACGCATGTTTAATATCGAGTTATTGGTTTAATTGGTTTGACTATCAAATTAACTTGTTTTTCACCATAGAAGAAATTAAAAAAAATTGCAAAAATACATTAAAATATATGGATATAAAATTATGAATATATTTTATATATTAAGCCTAAAAATCATTTACTAACAAATATCACACGAAAAAAAAAGTTACGCTATAGGTATGTAAGTAACTTGCTTTAACTGTAAATGACCATGAGAAAAACTTAAAATTGGACGGGTCGTAAGAACGAAGTTGACGTGGGTTGCTTCAGACGAACGAGTTTAACCGGATTTCGAAGATACAAAACATTTTTGATAATATGATTTTAACTTTTGAGCTAAGCTCAAGTTTAGAACTAGAGTGCGGTGGATGATTCTTCGAAAGAGTACCAAATGTGGTAATGCTGAATAACATTACACGTTTTCCATATCGCCATATTTCAAGTAACCCATCAAACTAAAGCATCATCATAGCAAAAATATCAATAAGATGTTATTCGTACCTATGGTCGAACAAAACCACACAAAAGTACCTCTTATTAACAAAATAAAAGAAAAAGAAAAATACTAATGGCACAACCATTATGTTGGCGAAACGGTGAAGCCTAAAACTGCTGGGGTTAATGATCATATACAATTATATAAACATATCATTGAGAGTAAACGCAACGCAAGACTAGATTATGTATTCACAATTAATTAACATAAACAAAAAAGATGAACTTAACGACTTGAACTCACTCAAAGTGACTAACAAACAAATCAAACGGGAATCACTTATTCGTGTATGTACCACACGAATCACCAAAACATCCAAACCCTTTAGGGACTAAAATAATTCCCCTCTACGTGTATCCATACTACACCTCACACAATTACTCTTGATTGCTAGATCTCGCCAAAACCTTCTTGAATACAAAGTCAATAAAACCCCTAACTTTAGGGTTTAATGGAAATCGTTTCACCAAAGGAGGTGAACGAATTTTAGGGTGTTTTAGAATGGTTGATTTTGATGAATAATGATCCAATATATATATATATATATATATATATATATATATATATATATATATATATATATATATATATATATATATATATATATATATATATATATATATATATATAGAGAGAGAGAGAGAGAGAGAGAGAGAGAGAGAGAGAGAGAGAGAGAGAGAGAGAGAGTTGGGGTAAAATAAAACAATTTCTAAAATAAAATAAATGAGGTGGAGCCACATGCTGCCATGTGTCCCCCATTTTTTTCAAAAAAAAATGGTGTCTTTTTGTAATTTATAAAACTTCAGGGGCCGTTTTCAACAATTTTCTTAAACTTATATAAACTGGGTTTTTTCACACACACATTTGGATCGAATGTTTCATTTCCACCGTAACTAACCACCATCGTCTCCTCCATTTTCTCCGCCATCTTCTCCATCGTGAACCACCACCTTCCCCGCCTCGTCCATCGTCTTCCCCACCTTCGCCACCACTAACCACCACCTCCCCCGACTTGTTCATTCAAAGATTCAACGGTTTGATTTGATAACCCTATTTCTTTATGTTGATTCACCATCGCACCACCTTCTGTCCACCGTACTTTCACCATCGCACCACCAGCGACATGTTAACAACCGTTCCCCAGTTGGTATGTGTTTAGATTCGACCAAAAACTTTAAAAGTAAGCTTTTTTATGTTCTATTTAATTATCGTTGATGAATACGGTATATTGATCTTTGTTTTTACTATTTTCGTAATGAATTTTGAGAGAATAAATAGTTGAAAGTGTATATATGAAACCTGCATACTAGGTGTTTGATAAAATGTCTATATGATTTTCTATAACTGTGATGCGTTAGTTCTAACTGTGATGCTTTAATTCATAATGTGATGCAGTAAGATATACAGTAATGTAGTAGATCGTAACTGCAATGCGGTAGAAACATATATGTGACGCAGTAGGATATAAAGTAATGTAATAGAACATAACAGTAATGCAATAAAATTTATTTGTAAAAGTGATAAAGTATGCATGTGATTTGGTAGAAATTGCACTGTTGTAAAACACTAATTTTGTAGAATATACGGTAATGTTGTAGAATATACGGTAATGTTGTAGAATATATGGTACTGTTGTAAAACACTAATGTTGTAAAACACTAATGTTGTAGAATATACGATAATGTTGTAGAATATATAGTAATGCAGTTGGGTATAAAATAATGCAGTATGATATACACTAATGTTGTAGAATATACGGTAATGCTATAAAATAATGCAATAAAACACTAATGTTGTAAAATATACGGTAATGCAATAAAACATAACTGTTGTAAAACACTAATGTTGTAGAATATACGGTAATGTTGTAGAATATACGGTACTGTTGTAGAATATACGGTAATGTTGTGGAATATACGGTACTGCAATAAAATAATGCAGTATGATATACACTAATGTTGTAGAATATACAGTAATGCAATAAAACACTAATGTGTAGAATATACGGTAATGCAATAAAACATAACTGTTGTAAAACACTAATGTTGTAGAATATACGGTAATGTTGTAGAATATACGGTAATGTTGTAGAATATACATTAATGTTGTAGAATATACAGTACTGTTGTAAAACACTAATGTTGTAAAACACTAATGTTGTAGAATATACGGTAATGTTGTAGAATATATAGTAATGCAGTTGGGTATAAAATAATGCAGTATGATATACACTATTGTTGTAGAATATACGATAATACAATAAAATAATGCAATAAAACACTAATGTTGTAGAATATACGGTAATGCAATAAAACATAACTGTTGTAAAACACTAATGTTGTAGAATATACGATAATGTTGTAGAATATACGGTAATGTTGTATAATATACGGTAATGTTGTGGAATATACGGTAGTGCAATAAAATAATGCAGTATGATATACACTAATGTTGTAGAATATACGGTAATGCAATAAAACATTAATGTTGCAGAATATACGGTAATGCAATAAAACATAACTGTTGTAAAACACTAATGTTGTATAATATACGGTAATGTTGTAGAATATACGGTAATGTTGTAGAATATACAGTAATGTTGTAGAATATACGGTACCGTTGTAAAACACTAATGTTGTAGAATATACGGTAATGTTATAGAATATATAGTAATGCAGTTGGGTATAAAATAATGCAGTATGATATACACTAATGTTGTAGAGTATACGGTAATGCAATAAAACACTAATGTTGTAGAATATACGGTAATGCAATAAACATAACTGTTGTAAAACATTAATGTTGTAGAATATACGGTAATGTTGTAGAATATACGGTAATGTTGTGGAATATACGGTACTGCAATAAATTAATGCAGTATGATATACACTAATGTTGTAGAATATACGGTAATGCAATAAAACACTAATGTTGTAGAATATACGGTAATGCAATAAAACATAACTGTTGTAAAACACTAATGTTGTAGAATATACAGTAATGTTGTAGAATATACGGTACTGTTGTAAAACACTAATGTTGTAAAACACTAATGTTGTAGAATATACGGTAATGTTGTAGAATATATAGTAATGCAGTTGGGTATAAAATAATGCAGTATGATATACACTAATGTTGTAGAATATACGGTAATGCAATAAAACATAACTGCAATTCAGTAGAAACTATTTGTAACATACTTATAATTTTTTACCTCATTATAATGTTTTAGTTTGTAATTCACATTAATGATTCTATAGATTCACTAATGTACATAACATTTATGTTATTTCTTATTGATCAAGTGAAGTTAATTGAATTTTGTTATTGTATGAAGTATTGAAATGAATTTAGATGGTTGTTACAATATTTGGTAATATTGTGCTGATGTTTGGCACGTATTAGGTTTAGATATAAATACTGTGATTTTCAGAGTTAAATGGTTGTTACTGGTCTTAAAGTTAAGTAGCTTTTCATTATGATGGAGTATGTATAAAAGCGTGATGCAGTAAGATTGTCTATTGTATTGTGATGGAGTAGAATATACATTTTGATGTAGTAAAGTTTACATTGTAATGCAGGAAAATAACACAGTGATGCAGTAAAGTAATAAAACGAGGAAGTGTAGTGGCTGTGTAGGAAAAGAGCCATAATTTAAAAGCATGCCCATTGAAGTGGCCACCATCAAAGAACAGCAAGCAACAAGAAGAGCCGACAAGAGCGACAAGATCTGGACACAGAATATGTACCCGTAAAGCTTACAAGCAATGTTTCATTATTCGTTTTATATTCAAAATAAGTAGTGTATAGATATCAAATTATTACTTACAAGCCATGTTTTCGGTTCTAAGATGTATAGTATTTGTTACCAAACATGAATACAAAAGTATCTTATTGTATTTTAAATATATTCGGTATCCTTTTGTTTTACGAATAATAATTAATACTGTATATTATCTTATTTGTTTGGTGTATTATAACGCATTAAAATATACATTATATTTTGATACAATAGCATTCACATTATGATGCAGTAAAATAGTCATTGTGATGTGGTAAAATAATACAATGATGTACTAAAGTATTATTTTGATGGAGTAAAGTTATATTGCAATTCAGTAGTATGGTAACAATCTGACGAAGTAAAACAATATTGTGATGCATTAGCTGTAGTCGCCAGATGCAATATTATTTTCATTGCAACATACTGGATAACTTAATGCATCTATGTTCATTCACATATCAACAGTAATCAAAAGTAGTAAATATTATACAAAATTTGTCATCATTAAAATTTCAATACATCGTATTTACGTTCCGTATTCCAAAGTATTACATCTAATATAATTTAAGTGTTGTCTATAAATGATCCACCATCCACGAGTATCTTCCAAGAATATTTGTTACGCGTTCAATGCATCTGTGCACCATTTCGCCCTTCAATTCATGTGTATCAATTGGTATTTGAGGATGCAATCTACTGCTTGTAGCTTGGTAAATGCATATGCCTTTGTCGCTTGTGTTTTTTTTGCATGTTCTTTTCACCTGTGTAATAACAGTTCAAGCATTTTCATGAAAATAGCAAAATATATTATGTGATGCAATAGAATTTAAACTAGCATGTAGTAGAGTATAAGTATAATGTTGTAGAAATAAAGTTATAATGTAGTAAAAAACTACAAATACATTACAAATATTTTTTACTTCATTACAATTATATTCTACTACATCACTATTATTTATATCATAATTTAACACAGTTATTTTGTTAGTGCACTATATTCATTTACTAGTATAAAATAGCAGCACCAAATAACTTTAATGTAATAGAACATAAAATAACACTAATGTAGTAGAAATAAAGATGTGATATAGTAAATCATGCATATGAACAACACGGGTAACCTACTGCATTAAATGCATTAGAATTTAAACCTTAATGTAGTAGAAATAAAGTTTTAATGCATTAAATCATGCATATGAAGAATGTACGTAACCTACTTCATTACAATGCATTAAAATTAAACTGTAATGTAGTAGAAATAAAGTTGTGATGTAGTAAATCATGCATATGAACAACACGAGTAACCTACTGCATTAAATGCATTAGAATTTAAACCTTAATGTAGTAGAAATAAAGTTTTAATGCATTAAATCATGCATATGAAGAATGTACGTAACCTAGTTCATTACAATGCATTAAAATTAAACTGTAATGTAGTAGAAATAAAGTTGCGATGTAGTAAATCATGCATATGAACAACACGAGTAACCTACTGCATTAAATGCATTAGAATTTAAACCTTAATGTAGTAGAAATAAAGTTTTAATGCATTAAATCATGCATATGAAGAATGTACGTAACCTACATCATTACAATGCATTAAAATTAAACTGTAATGTAGTAGAAATAAAAATGCAAGTATCGTAATATATTACAGTGCATTAAAATTAAACAGTAATGTAGTAGAAAGAACAATGCAAGTGACCTACTGCATTACAGTGCATTAAAATTTAACTGTAATGCAGTAGAATAAAATTTGCTTGTTATTATTAAAATTTTACCAAATCACATGCATAGTATTAGTTTTACTCCATCATAATATTAATTCTACTCAATCATAGTGTTAATCATACTCCATCACAGTTATAATTTTACCAAATCACTTATATATTACATACAAATACTTAATTTCGACAAAACCTTAAAATACAACTTTATCCTACTCAAGCATATTCACATTAAAAATAATTTTACTCCATTACAGTTCTAATTTACCAAATCGCATGCATAGTATTAGTTTTACTCCATCATAATATTAGTTCTACTCAATCATAGTGTTTCCTACTCCATCACAGTTATGATTTTTCCAAATCACTTCTATATCAAAGAGAACTTTATAATTCTCATTGAGACATTATATCAAACACATTTTATACATCAATCATAAACACACACTTACACAAAACCTTATATATGTTTGATATCCTATCGCATTCTAGAGCATCATAGATCATTTTTAACACATTCTAACATAAATCATTCAAAAATTAATCAAAAAGTTAAAAAAAGAAATTACCAGAGGATGTGCTGTTTAATTTGTTTGATTCGAGAGGATTCAGTAGGTTTGATTTGGTGGATTTGTTGGATTCAAGAGGATTCAGAGTGTACTGTATGTTTTTTGATCGTTTTTTAGTATGTGAAGTGTGTGTTTTTTGATCGGGCTAATTTGGGACGTTTTAATTTTTATTATTTTCTACAATTACCCTTAAAGTTTGAGAGTTTACAAAAAAGACACCATTTTTTTATCAAATTAGGTGATTTTGATCCAAGGGGTGAGATTTCACCTCATTTATTTTATTATAAGATATGTTTTAGAATAACTCCACTATATATATATATATATATATATATATATATATATATATATATATATATATATATATATATATGTATATATATATATGTATATATATATATATGTATATATATATATATATATATATATATATATATATATATATATATATATATATATATATATATATATATATATATATATATATATATATATATATATATATATATATATATATATATATATATATATATATATATATATATATATATATATATATATATATATATATATATATATATATATATATATATATATATATATATATATATATATATATATATATATATATATATATATATATATATATATATATATATATATATATATATATATATATATATATATATATACTAGGTAGGGTGCCCGCGCTTCGCCGCGGGTCTTTTGGTTGGGTGCTTGCACGGCGAAATTTGAAGCTAACAAATGTAGATGGATGATTCAACGTGTCTTCACCAGGCCGATCATATATTATACACATGATGAAATCTAAAGCCGTCTCTTTACTTTGCATACTTGCGTTCAACATTCCTTTGCTTGTACCCTATATATGAACAATAATGATTAACTGAAAAAATAATTAAAAATGAGTGGGTTTGCTTATGCAAGTGGTTACTGTTATCAATAGACACACTTTGAGAAGTATATGAAGTAACATACTACGTAGCACTACTTTTTAAACCAAAAGCAACAATGCAAGTAACTATACACCAAATACTTAAGCATCTTATTATCTAGTTATTACAACTTCAAACAGTAGAAGCACAATCAAACACATCATTTATAGCCTATTCTTATCTACTGGTTTTTCTATTCTGATTATCCAAAATCATAATCAACTGGATATCCCACATCCAAACACCCTTAAATGTGTACTTGTTGTCGACGTTTAAAAGAAACTGATTACAGCAAGACTGTCACTTGCATTTGTATGGGCTGCCACGGTTCTTGTGGCCCTTGTGGGGACGCACTTAAATATTTCATAGCATTTTAGATCATCACTGAACATATGCACTTAGGACTAAATGTATACTTTACCGTGACCAAATACTTACTCTATCCCAAGAATACTTTAACAATCTTCTCAAAGACAAGAAAAAGTCATTTCTCAAAAATTAATGCGACTCTCATTCCTCAAAACTAATGCTACTTAAAAATTTTGAAAAATAGAAACATAAACTAAGAACATACCCACTGGACTTAGAGTGTACCAAATGAATTCATGTTTATCCTCATAGTATTTTGCTACTGTTTAAGCTCAGTGTAACCAATTTACTATTCAAAACCTGTTATGGTTTATTTGTATTCAAACTTGCCAAGTGTCCTATCAATGTAATATGCGAACCACACACGTTGTAGCCCCCATTTTAACAATCAAATGAACACATTTCAGACCTTGTTTCACCACCGAAACACACCTATTTTTTATCGTCTAAACTCACCTATCTTAATCGCAATTTCAGCACAAATACACATTCACTTCTTCGTGTTTAGTATTCCTATCTAGCATAGAAGACTAATTGTTTAATACGAACAATCCTACCAGGATACCATAGAGAACTACTTGTTTTGTATGGATAATCAGTTCACGTAGCGATGCGATGAATGACACGTATTTCAGTTCCAAGCACATATCTTTTTCGTTTTCTTATTAGCAGCAACACACTAGAGATCAGAATTCTAACCACCAACAATCATCCAGATGTGACATCGAGCATGTGTAGTTGGTGGTATGCATGAAGTTATCTACCCTGCAAACAACTGATGTAAAGTTATAGAAAAGCTGGAATTTACAAACCTACGGGTGTTGTTGGTCTTAAGATTGGCCCATAATAAACCGAATAGATAACCTTACTAATCTAGGTATCCTTAAGATAAAAAAATCTTTATTTTCTAATTTCTTAATCAGATTTCAATAAAAAAACCAAAAAAACAAAAAACACCTAACATAATCCAACGGTTTTCAACAAAACCAACTTTCGAAAAATAAAAAAATAATCAAATAATTGACCAGAATACCAAAAGTATGTATTTTTTAATTTTAAAAACCGTTATAAAATAGTTGTTAAGGGTAAGAAAATGATCTGAGCCAAACACCGAGTATGTAACAGGCTGTAACTCTTTTTTAAACACCCAAATTATGCTTAGATCCTAAAACATCATAAAAATTTGGCTCCTAAAACGCAAACTCTATCACTTGTTCCTTATGTAGCTGATATTGCGGTTTCATTATAAGCTATCATCGCAATTCAATAATTCCATTAACTTCAATATTTTTATCTAAGATGCAAGTAAACTTAAAACTAATATGCATAATCAGCAGATAATGAACACAAAAAAAGCAAGAAATTTTATATACTTGAAGCCTTTTATAATAGTCTCTCGTCATTTTGTTGTCAGTCTCTCATCATATCCTCTTTCATTAATCAAAGCAAGGCGCACACTGTTGCACGACTCAACAAACCTAAATAAAGAAGAAATAGGCAAAGAAAATAAGTGTGAACTGAGACGCTATCACGCTACATATAATCCATAATTGCCATTAACAAATTATGAATTGGTTTATTTTTGAAACCCCGTGTTTCAAATGGAACTTACTTAGGCCACGAAGCTCTTCGGGGTCAGCGATAGAGTATCGTCTAAACCTGTAAGTCTTGTATTCAACTAAACTCAGTCCGTCACCTCTTCTAGCACGTCTAACACGTCTGATGACTTCCATTTCCACCTTCGTGACCTTGAAAACATCCATACCACGAACATGAACTCTGTTCAGCCTGAGCTCGCCTTCTACCATTTTTCCCACGTCTTTTGCTGCTAACAATCGGGAATTGCTTCAGTTATTTTAGATTTTGAATACATAGCTCAATCTTAAAAAAGTTTAGAAATATATCTTCGCAATGGGAGAAAGCCTGACGGACCCATAATCTGTATTTGCAATAAAAATCAGTATTCTAACCAAATAAAATTGTACCGTAGTATCACGATGAACCAAATTAAACCCGAACAACCCGACAAAAACATCCTTCTTACATAGACGAATCACAAACACACTTATTGATCACAATCAAAGCAATCCCAGAAAAAGAAACTGTAATTTTTAAATTATCAAAAGGCTTACAACAACAAGATACATTTATTAATCAAGATAGAACAAATTACCTGCAATCTTCAAACCTTCTTATATCGCAAGATTTTCTTTCGTTTTAAGGTTCTGGATTTTTCATGCCGCAATTATTTTTTCTGGATTTGTTAAGCAATGAGTGTGAACTGTTTTGCAAAACTGCCAAAATGCCCGGGTTGGGTAACGGGTCATTACTTATATCAAGACACAAACCACATAAACATACGTATAAAAGACGGGCTTACAGATTGTTTGGCTCAGAGTCGCGTGTGCAGGGGGTATTAGAATATACCTGACCCGCCATGGCTGCAAACACGTACTCATGCTGCCTCGCCAAGGTACGTTTAATAAACGTACAAACGCTACAATATCTTCATCGCCTCTGATAAACCACAAATCAAACAACTAACATGTTTTATTTAATCTAAAAACATATTCGACACTTTCATCAAACAAATGGAATGAATTAAATTGTAATGCCATTAATCCTAGCCACACTTCCTAATTCATTTTCAACATCTCTATTAATGGAACCATACGAAACAGTGTATGGGTGCAACCGCGATGTAATTGTGGCTGCCCGGAAAAATACACGTGTTTGTAAATCATGGCTGCCCCGGCAGGATCGTCACTTACCATACAACGCAACCCTATCCCCACTGTGACATAGCCAACAGTATCGTCACGCAGGCAACGAAAGGGTGGTTGGCAGCGACGGTTGTCAAACAAACATGAGCCATACCAAGCATCCATTTCTGTACTATCAGACACCGGTCAAATTCGCTACCAGCATATATAGCAGCAACGAAAGACCGACGACATCAAACATCGATGCCACACACTCGTACCTTTCGTCGCCAGCCATTATTAGCGGCAACGAAAGTGACAGTAGCATCAAAGGACCATAAGGCCAAATTAGTTTATACACACAGAGTGCCAAGCGACCAGTAAACCAGCAACCTTAAAAGCTCACATCATATTCAGAAAATAAAGGCTCAGATTCACACACGGTGTTTACCTCATCAAAGTTTCTGAAACTGGCCAAAGAGAGCGGTTGCATAGCGACTATATATGTTATGCCATCCAGCCATTACCTCGTCGAGCTAGCCTCACAACTTCAACAGACAATCCCAATTGCATCAGATTCTAAGAATCATTATAGCCAAATATAAAACGATGGAACCACAATGACTTTATGGGCTTATCAGGCTTATGAACATTTTAAAAATCGCAAAGCTGGAATGTGTTCGCAAAAGCAACACAAACAAATGGTCAACCCGTCGCGGCTGCAAATCCAACGACCTACCAGGCCAAGCGACGGGTTCTAATGCTGTCAACGAATCAAAACCCCAACATCAACCATAATAATAGTGTATTCCACATGTGTATACCCACATTCCAGTTAATACGACACATCAAGAATCATATCCCATTGACTAAAACTTGAAAATCATTAAATCAAACAACTAAAGATAGACCATTTGTTTCCATGATACGAATTCAATATGTCGGGTATTATTAATTTTCTTTTTCGGTATGGTGTGACAGACTTACTCTAAATACCACGATTATTGGGAAAAAAATCCATTCTCCTCATCATCCTGCTTAAAAACATCAACAAAAAAGAAGAAAATTCAGATTAAACCAAAAAACCAACAAAAAATCCAATCTCTTCATGAAAACAAACAAAATCAAACGAAACAAAAAAAACCCTCTAAATTCCGTGTTTATCTAATATTCGAAAGTCTAATATAATGAAAAGAAATATTCAAAATCAGAAACTTAATAATATTTTAAAAAATTACCTGCATCAATATGTTCCTTTTGGATCGCGTATTCAATTATAACCCAGATCCTAAGATGTGATCTCTTTTTCTAGAGAGTGAACCCACATCAATCAGATCTTTTTTGATCAAATCAGAAAACCCCAATAAACCATCATAACAGAAACACGCATCGATCGTTAGAGTGGAGGGATCTTAGATTAGTGGATCTTAGATCAGTGTTTTAGTTAGGTGGGAGATGAGGGAGATGAGAGTATATGTGAGAGGGAGACCCATTATTTTATTGAATGAGTTTGTGTGAGAGGGGAATGGATAAAAAATGTGTTATAAGTTTTGTTTGTGAGAAGGATAGAGGGGATCACTGTTCCTAGGGGAACGTGATTCCCCACTATTATTAAAGATATAATATAGGGTGGAAAACACTAAGATAGTGTTTAGTATGTTGTAGTAAACGCATAAATGGAAAACATTATTACAACGTAAACATTATTACAACGTAATGAATATATGTTGTTTGTTTACATTTGTGAAACTTAATGATTCATTACATAGGGGTCCTCTACTTTTTTCATTACGTGTTGTAATGAAATCAAAATTACATAAAACATCATAATTAATTAACCACATTAAATAAACTTCTTATGATCAATGGGTATTTTAGTCTTTGAATTATCGTTTCTATTAACTCTTATCATACAAACTAAACATGATGAATAATTGTAAGAATCATTGCATTACACTATTTATTCTATTACATCGTCTATTCCATTCATTTGATATTTCACATGTCCTACCAAACGAACCCTAAGTGGATAACATCTCGCCAAAGTATTCTATATCTTTCTTCTTTGTGCCTTGATATAAACTTAATTAGGTATTTACGTTAATTACCTTAAAGTTTAAAGTCTTCCTGTTAGTTAATTGCTAAACTATTTAACTATTTAACTAACAACCGTTAAGCATTCAAAGCTCGATAGATTAAATTATACCATTATATATAATAAACATACCATATTTATTATATATATATTTGATAAAATGTAATATAAATGTATAAGTGTATGCCCTCGTAGGCTCATGTACTTTCAGTCATAAATATTATTATGAGTTTCGCACTTCCCAACAAATTGATGGTGTGGTGTGGCAAATGGCGTACCATCAAGTTATATTTTGTGTGAATGGCGTGCCAAAATTCCTCCCTTACCGAGCTCACTTGGCACATGAGCTACACGAGTTTTGTTTTTTCTAACCATTGCAACATCTCTTTTTCTCTTAATTTTTGTACTTTTTATCATTTAAAAATATTCTAACCATCAGCAAAGAGTGTGATTTTCTAAAAAGCATGTAGAGAATCTTTCTTTTCAGGTCTTGCTCGGCATTTGAGTCCTCCTACATCAAGAAGAGAGACAAGATGCTTTTAGGAGAGAGAAACATTTTTAGTTATGTTAGTGAGTGCGTATTTATTTTTAATAGGTATTTTTAAATGATAACAATTTAGAAAAAAACTACTGAAAGAGATAAAGGTTGTTGCTATGGTTGATGGAGAGATAAAAGAAAAAATAAATATATTTTGATGATATAGAGGTGACGTGACAAAAGAAAAGTGCTAATAACACCTTCCACCCGAAATAGTGTATCCCTCACATATCTCTCATCAATATTCTAGTGCCGTAAATAAAAAGGAATGAGATTTTTCAATGTTTTATGTTTTTTCCCATTACACACCCTTCACACTAAGAAGTGTCTCACACGGCAAGTTAATGAAAAAGTTTAAAACATATAATTTCTTTATGGGTTTTGCTAACAGCAACCCTATGGGTTTTTCTTAAGGTTACCATAATTAAAATTAAACATTTAATTAATATAAAACCTTCCATGTTTAAATAACTTAATTGATAATTCAACATTTAATTATGATAAATCATTCCATGTTTAACTACACATTCCATAATTATAATATTTAAATACATATAAATATGGAAATAATCAGTTCATTTAATGTAATTTTATACAAATGGCAACCTTAAGAAAAACCCATAGGGCTGCTGTTAGCAAAACCCTTTCTTTATCTATGTTTAAAACATGTTACCAGTAAAAACTAAAAACGACTTGAATGAGATTTTACCCATTGTTTATTCCACTTAAAACCCCGCGCCTTAAAGTGGACCGCGGGTGAAAAAACATTGTTCTTCAAATTACTAAAATGAAACATGTATGCATATAAATAACAATATTCTTATTATGATCTACATTATTATTGATACAAAATTTGGATTATACCTTGATGACCCGAATTTGAGGTGACTCGTGTATTCGTAGGCTCCGGCTCCTGCACCAAGTGAACTTGTATGTGGACCATATACAATGAGAAAACATTGTTACGCTTGTCATGTGATTGTCTCTCATAATTAACCACCGGCATGAGAATAAGTACTCGGTTTGAGTATTTGATTAGGGTTTAGATTGTGTGAGAATCGTACCTTGAAAGGAACCAAAAGAGTTCATTTTATAGCCCATGAAGAACAAGTAGAGCTTCCCGAAACTTACGGCCCAAGCTGAGGATATTTACCATATATTTGAGATTCTTATTTTTAAATAAGAAGAGTGTGTATCCTTTTAATCTTTGGTGAATCATAGTCCTAATTAAACTATGATTTTGTCTGACCATAACCATTTGCGTCCAAACCTTGACCCACTTGAAACTGTGTGCGACCACCTTCCATTGGGCCTCTTAGGATAATGTCGGTGCCTTAACCCATTCGTGATGGATCGAATATGGGTAGTGACTGCAAGTCAGGTTATATGGCGCGACTAGGGACTGTACGTAATCATGTCCCCTAGTCTAGTAGTTATGATCATAGCCGTGAATACTAGTTTATCATAAGCAAATAACTAAATTCGGACATACCGCATACCTAAGCGTCTTGTAGAAGTATCAAAATAAAGTAGTGCCGCCACATAAATGGACCGCAGCGTCGCGTAGACGCTATCCATGATAAAAAGAAGTGTACAAGTTGACAACCAACCATGAACGACGTGGCAATACGTGGAAGGTCGAGGTAAAAGGTCTATAGAAAGTGACACCATGGGTCCCGCTGAATGTTTAGCTACCCACGCAATAGGCCACTATCGAAAACTGTTAATAAAGCATGAGGAGCAGATCATTGTTGAGTTGTGCAATACAAGGAAGAGAAGGATTGGTTCCTTGATGAGAAGGACGCCAAACTTGATGTCCGTGTGGATGGTCTCGCAATTGACTTTGACGAGGAGCTATATCCGCACATGCTTACGGCTATCTTCGGATGCTGGTGGGTTATTGGTCACAGACTCCAGCTCACCGTTATGAAGAAGCCCAGTAAAAAGAGCTGTGATAGACCTTTGTTGATGTCGTGTCAGACGGGATAGATATAGGAAGGCATGAGAGCCTGGTCGTCGGTGTGAAGCATGCTCAAGCATGGCTTGATGTGGCCGCACATGAGTTTTATAAACCTGATGTCGCGGACATGCTTGACTCTTCTATGTGTGCCTTAAAGGATGTGAGTACCCTTTAGTGTGCGAGCTGGAAAAACTGAAAGACGCTCAACTAGACCATCTTATGGATGCCCTACACTTAGATGGCGACTTCAGAGAAGATGACATGCCTTAATAGTTCTAGAGGCTGTAGCCCAGTATCTGCCAGGTAAAAATTCCAATGTACGTAAAGAACCCATCCGTACTGGATCCTTGGGCATTAAAAGATGAGATTCAGCTAGAGAAGGAATTGGTCGCGAACAACGCGCGTGCTAAAGGTTAGAAGGAGAGCCGAATTATATGTCGGACCCCTACAACAAGATATGCTCATCTTTCCCTGTCCAACAAGGTTGTCATGTCCGCTCCAACAAGGTCTAGATTGGCACTCGTGTTGCCCGAGGCCGCGCCTTCTACTTCTGACACTGTTGGTTCAATAGTGAAGAGACTTGAGTGTGCAAGATCTGCTACCTTGTACTTGTTTAGGTCGCACCGCATGTAGGGTGTTTGTATTATTTGTTTTGTAATCTTGTACTTTTGAACGATGTAATTTATTTATTCGTACTAGATGTGGTACTTTAGAACAAAGGTATGTAAGTTGATGTTTTATGCGGATGTCCGCAACATGTAACTTAGCACTTATTATACATATTTTGTCGCACGATATTCGCGTCTTAGTATCACTTAGATATATTTAGTTAACCATTTGCACGGTGTGTCTTTATATAACTGTTCACTTGTTATGGGA
This sequence comes from Glebionis coronaria, assembly GCA_025667525.1. NCBI lineage: Eukaryota > Viridiplantae > Streptophyta > Magnoliopsida > Asterales > Asteraceae > Glebionis > Glebionis coronaria. Next base: position 28,810,992 of record CM046874.1, on the reverse strand, counting down.
CCAATAATTATTTATAACCAGCGTCGCGGATATAAAGTGTTTAACAAGGATTCATGATCCGCGGTCGCTAGGGTTGCATCACTCTTATGCGACGAGTTAATTTTTAGGTTCACTCAGTCCTTTTGGTTTCTTGTATAAATCATAAGTACATGTACGCCCATAGGCAAGGAATATTGATAATTAACAAGAACTGAGACAATAATTAAATAAAGAAATGGCCGCTGAGCTAACTAGGAACCGTGGTGTTTTATTAATACTTGCAAGAACTTAAAAGAAAACAAAAACTAAATACATGGACATTTATTCGGGTTTTGACTATAGCATAAGATCGTCCATGCAGGGGTCTTAGCCCTAAACATAACACCTCTTGAGGTTGCATATGTTCCATGTCTGGGGCAAGTCACGCCTGTCTATGTTGGCGTAACTTGTACGCACCTTGACCTAAATCTTCCTTGACTTCATACGGTCCTTACCACTTTGGTCTAAGCTCTCCTTCGTCTTCCACACCACTTGCTTCATTGACATGATAAACAAAGTCACTCGGATTAAAAGAAACTCCTCGAACTCCGGTGTCATAGTAACCCTTCATCTAGGATTTGTCTTTGGTCGTGGATTGCTGCATTTTCTCGTTTTTCTTTGAGTAGGTCCAGGTTCACCCTCAACTCTTTGTTGTTTGCCACGACATCCACTTTTGTGGTGCAGAAAGTTGGCATCCTGATCTCGGCCGGGATAGTCACTTTTGTTCCATAGGTCAAAGGAAATGGGTGTCCCCATTACTGGTTTTTATCGTTGTTTGGTGCGCCCACAAGACGTGAGGAAGTTCCTCAACCCATTTCTTGCTCTTTTTGTCCAGACGCGCTTTGAAGGCTTTAGTTAGCTCTTTCCACCGGTCCATTGGTCTGTGGATGTTTCACAGACATGAACCATTGTGTGATGTTTAGTTTTTCACACCAATCCCTGAAGGAGTTATCACTGAATTTCCATTATCAGATACTATTTCTCCTGGCAGCTCGAAGCGATATATTATGTTATCTTAACAAATTTATTTACATGTTCCTGGTTACCGTCGCCATTGCCTTAGCTTCAATCCATTTGGTGAAGTAACCCATAGCCACAATAAGGAATTTAATCCCCCTCCCCCGGCTACTACGGGAAAAGGGCCGGCTATGTCAATACCTCACTTATATAACGACCATGGATATGTGATGGAGCTTAATTGATGTTGTGGACCCATTGATATCGGCCGGTGTACCTGGCAATCGTTCCACTTTTGGATGAGTTCTCGTGCGTCACGATGCATAGTTGGCCAATAGTATCCGGACTGCAAAGCTTTTGCTACGACCGATCTAGGTCCTGCATGCATACTATAGGATCCTTCGTGGATCTCCCTTAACACGTAATTTACGTGGAGATGTCCTATGTATCTGAGCCATGGCTGTAGGAATGACCTCTTGTATAACACTCAGTTCCTAACTTCAAACTGGTATGACTTCCTCGAGATTACTCTAGCTTCCTTCTCATCATGTGGAAGTGTTCTGTCTATCAAGAACTCTATTATAAGGGTTGATAACACCCAAAATATACATATTTAATCTGTTACTATTATCTCACTTTGTATAATAAATAAGAACTTTTGATGCTTAATACATTGCGTTTTATATACAGGTAAAAGATTGAAGGCTCAAAGTGAAAGAAAGCAAAAAAGAGTCATTAGTTCCAATAATAGAAGAATAAAGAGAAGAAAATTTTGGACGCAAGAATGTGCGGCGCACAATTTCAGATGTGCGGCGCACAAACGCCACCTCCAATGTGCGGCGCACATTTGGAGATGTACGGCGCACTTTTACCCCCATTCTGCACTATAAATAGAGGGCTCCTCTTCTCATTTTAGATATCCAATCTCACTTTCACCTAGTACTCCATAATCCGATTATTCTTAGTCTCTTTAGTAAATTTTCAGTATATTCCAATTTTGGGAAATACTTGTAACGAGAGTATCTTACACTTTGATTTGTGGAAAGGCGATACAATCCTGACACTTGTGTACTCGTCAATTCATTCAATCTAAGTATGATGTTCTTTTACTCTTTTCCATTTGTTACTTTGATTACTATGCTAAGCTAAGTTATTTGTGACTATATGGGTATGTGATTATAATTAGTGATGATGCTATGATATGATCCTTTCTAAAATAACTTCAAGCTAATGTTGTAGAACCACGTTGCCACTTATATCTATCACTTTATTTTATCAAAATTGATTTGTTACAACAGTTTGACGCCTAGAGGGTCAAGTTGTTATAGTAAGTTTTTAAAGAACTTGTCTATGGTTTTTAAATCTTTGGTTGGAGAGATCCGCTTAGATATTTTAATAAAATATTGAGATTATTGGAAACTTGTTTTAAGCTTAGTCGCTTAAAAAGACATAAGTCTTGAATCAAACCTAGTGAATTGTGAAGACGTCATTTTGACAAAAAAGGATTATCACGTTTTACTTACCTAAATTATATCTCGATCATTATTATCATCATCTATATGAACTATCCCATATAAGTCATATTTTGTCATTATATTATTCAAATCAATCATTTTCATCTTCGATTATTATCTTGCTTACCAAAATGAAACTAAGTCCTCATGGAACAATCCTAGCTTACCACTACAAAACTATACTACGAACGAAAGGTTTACTTGCCCGTGTTTGTATTCTAGTCCCTTGTTTTGTCTAACCCTTGTTATAAATTTAAGACTTGCAAAACAAACATCAGGGGTCATCCAAGTAGGCCCTTCTTCTTCCATAATCACGACTACCTTTTCCTCAAATATAGACTTGTATTTTAGAATTTCCACCAATACATGCTTAGATATGTGTGCGAAGCTAGTAGATGCGATCTTGCTGAGAGCATCACCCTTTTTATTTTCACCTCTAGGAACTTGTCGTATGTAGAAATTGTCAACGCCCTCAATCAGCGACTTCGTCTTTTCCAAGTACCGGATCATGTTGTCCTCCTTGGCCACATATTTTCCCAAGATCTAGTTTGCGACCAAGCGTGGATCCACCTTTGTTTTGAAATTGTGCACACCCATGCGCGCCACTATCCGGAGTCCATAAATTAGTGCTTCATACCCGGTCTCATTATTTGTGGCTGTGAATTTAAAGTGTAAAGCTTAGGCGAATTACATTCCTTATGGATTTATGAGAATAAGTGAAATTGTGTATAATGCAGTTCGTTTTTCTCAGTTCTTGCTAATTGAAAGTCCTAACAATATCGGGTTTTTAACTGTTTTTGGTTGTTAATCATTTTTGGATATTCTATTTGCTAATTCAAACAAAGCCTTGCAAAATTGAAAAATATTACCTACTTATATGTAAAACATTTTGCAAATACCAAGTTTTTATTCAAACAAATTCAAAATGTAAATTTTAAAACTAAAAGGACTAAAAATGTAAATTCTATGAAATATAAATGCTCAAAATGTAAATCTAACAAGTATAAGGACTGCAAGTGTAAATCAGTTAACCAAAAGGATCAAATATGTAAACTATGTAACAAACTAACCAAATTTGAACAAATTACCAAAACTACTAACTGAATTTTAACAACTTCAAAACTTAAAGGACTTGTTTTCTGAAAAACCCTAAAAATGTGCAAGTTTAGCCAGGTTTGAAACCCTTTTAATTCAACAAGGACTGAATAGCAATTATGAAAAGTATTTAAGCCAAAAACGGGTTCCAATGACAAATAAGCTCGTTTGAGCTTATTTCTCAACCAAAATCTACCAAACCAATTGCAAAATGCTTAGAATTCAAAATCAGCTAGGTCTGTAAGAGGATTTTGGCTGAAAGTGTCTAATAAGCAAATAAGCACTTCACAATAAGCACACAATAAGCTCTAGGACAATCTGGACATGCACAACTGGATTTTTATACTAAAACTGATTAATGAGCTTAAATGATGAACGGGAAATCAACTCTTAACAAAATTCATCAAGAAATAAGCTTGGAAATCGAATTAAGCTGAATATTGATTATGTTGACCAGGCGTTGACCAAAATTTTTGACAAAAAGCTGAAATTCTCAAAATTCATCCAACAACTCATTCTAAGTGATATTGTAAAAGAAAATAGCCTAGTTTGTGAAGTGGATTGTGAGATATGAAAAAGCAGACTTCATTTACAGAAACATCACTATGCTTAACAGTCTAGATTTTTGCTTATTTCTCCTAGCTTAATGGATACTGTATCAAATGCTTATAGAATATGAAAGTTCATAATATGAGCTACAAATGAGAACTGGTTTGGTTAACTTTCATCAAGAATCCAGTAAATGCCAGCCAAATGAAATTGATTACTTTTTTAAGCAAAACTGACTGAATATTGACCCAATCCTTTTTCTTGCCAATTGCCTGTTTGACCTTAAATTTGACTTGAAAATGACTCAAAATGACTTGTTATCACCTTGTGACTAGGAATGTACATTAACTTGCCAAAAAACAACACTTGAAAATCAAAAACCAGTTAAAGCCAAACACTCCTTTATCTGATCTTTATGAAAATTTTCAAAGACTTTACAAGTTCTAGTTTAAGCTGAGTAAAAAGCTGTAGCAAACCAAACTCAATGCTCAAAATGAAATGTTTAAAAGTTGTTTGCAAGTAATGAACACTACTAGAACTCAATCAAGGTAACAAAGCTAAAAATGACTGAATAAGACTATAAGTTAGATCAAAATCCAAATCAATAAGCAGAAAAACAACACTAAAGCTACAAACTTCTAGAATCAAGAAAGATCAATCTAAACAAGTTTTATCATGCATTCACAAAGATTTACACTAGAAAAGAAGCATGCAATTGACAATTTGAGTGGAACCAAAAATCAGATACTTTAGAACCTTGTGAAGATACCATTGAGAAGTAGAGGAGTGCTGTACTCTCTATTCTAGTGCTAACCACCACCTTAGCACTAGATTCACTAATCAACAATCAACAATTCAGCTACAAATCAACTAGGATCATCAAATGGCATGAACTCATCTCATTTGCTATGGATTTGAACTGAAATCAACAAACAGCTACTATCTTTACTCCAAAGTCAGTTATGATCAATGAATGATCATAACAAACTCAATGCAGCAACACAAGTATCAATGATGCAAGGATATGAACAGTAGGATGAAGAGAATATTTGGCGGGAAAAATTGAATTTGAATTTTATTGATGGAAATTGGTTACAAAGCTGTTGAATTGGTAACTAACTATCTAACTAACTCAAGAGTGTGTCAAACTCTTGAGTAGTTTAGCTAGAAAGGGAAAAAGTTGAAAGGAAAAGGTAAATGTGTGTTTTTTCACACTTACAACTACACAGCAAGAAATGAAAGCTAAACTGCTATTTATAGGCTTGAGAAGGAGATTTGTTGGGGTTGGTGACGTGTTGAGACCAATACCAGGTCTCCACGTGGCATAATTCTGCTTAACTCATTTGCAGGTATGAACATGAATTGGGGCTTCTTGATTGAGTTGATTTGATGTTAATTGACCTTGACCAATGGATTCGTCTCTAAAAAATAAGCAACTTTGATGTTTATAACTCTTCATGAAATCCACTATAGCTCAAAAACGATCCTAGGAATTTTTTTGCTCGTTTGAAGATGACACGTGTCAAGCTCTGAATGGCTGAAACTAGTGCACACGGATTGCACTGTTGAGATACTCTCATTTAATGCAGGCGGCTGAGTGGGAAATTAATGCTTGATATGTGGCAATCCGTGTTTACTCTTTGCTGGCTTCTTATTGGTTAAAAATGTAACACATGGATTGAACTTGTAATAATTTCCAAGATTGGCAGATTTAGTCCCTAGACTTTGACAGATTGCATTTTTGAGCTTGTAACTTCATTTCTTTGGCACTTTTAGTCCTTCAAACTTCATCCTTGAGCAAAAATGATCCTTTGACTGAGTTGACTTGAGAGTTGACCTTGTTTGACTATGATCTTTGACTTTTTACAATATTTACACTTTGGTCCTTCATCTTTGGCAGTTTGTCAAGATAGGTCCTTGCACTTCAAAGTCTTGTCACTTTTGATCCTTCTTTTTCTTTTTCATCAAATTAAGCTTGATTATTCCTTGTTTGCTTGAAAATGCATCCTTTTACCTACACAAGTGTACATAAACACAAACATACCACATAACACTGTTTTTGCAAGATAAATTGGTATTTTGCTTCATGTTTTAGGGTTATTTGTTGATAAATTGATATGAGTTTAAGCTCATATCAAATCCCCTACACTTGAACATTGTCATGTCCTCATGCAATTCTATATATTTTAAAGCACAAATTTACATTCTCCTCATAATTAATCCACCTTGGCCATATGGAATGCATCTACACTACTCTAAACTACATGATGCATGATTTTGACTTTTAACAATGCAATGAACAAAATACAATTTTATTTATATCTTTTTGGTTTTTATTGAAATGGTTTTGATGGAAATAACTCATACAGAATTCAATGGCTTTGATTAGGGCTTGGGTACCATGGACATTTATCACCCTCAAGTTTTACTTTCCCCATACCAAGCTTAAAAATGGGATCATTGCATTCACAAGTAAAAAGTGCATCAACTTATTCATGACAATTAAATGTGGAACCGGTTATTATTTGAGCAAATTGCTTGTGGGCAAATTTGTCATTTATTCAAGTGTGAAGTATAAGAAGTGCAAAATCCAAAAATAAGGAAGCACGGTTTTAATCCTAAGTAATCCTCTCATCCATTACTTGAAAAACCGCTCACAATTAATATAAGTCCGTTTCAAGAGTAATAAGTCATTCGCCTTATGTGTAAAATCCTCATGTCATGCTTTCATAAGTAGCTACACACTCGCTAAGGAAAGAAAAATAAAACTCACGCAATAATTTACATCCGCCATCTTTTTGAGACTTTGGATCTTCAACCCCGCAACCCGTCAAGGTAATATTGGATTGGAGCAATCTATTGAATCCCCGCAACCCGTCAAGGTAATATTGGAACTCAATAGTCACTATAATTAACACCACACTGCCCCTATTGGGAGTCTTGTATTATTTTTTTTTCTTTCTTTTCTTTTTCTTTTTTTTTCTAGCCACTCATTTTTTTCATAAGCCGCTCTTATTTTTCTTTATTCCTCACTAAGAAATTTAAAAAGAATAAAAGGAAAAAACACCCGCTAAATATTGAGCATGACATAAGTCTTGTACACATAAAACGTTCTAACTTAGAATCTTAAGACGTACTCATATCAATCATGAATGATTAGTCAAAAATGCATAAGAGATTACAAACCAATTAAAACCGTTCTTGATTATTTATTAACAATTATATACATGCGAAGAAAATAGAGGTAAAGAAGAGAAGGGTTTAGCCACAAGTAATTATCATGAAGTTTATCTAGCCCTTTTACACTTGCTTCAACTCTATCATTTCCCATTCTCCATAAATTTAAAATCTCAAATAATGAGATTGGTGGATACTTAGCCTAATAGACCAATGAAGGACTACATGGTTAAGGATACTAGCTAAAGAGTGCTTAGATAAGCTAACTCGGGTTGAGTCAAAATATCCATGACGGGCCTAATATGTCAAAGAAGTCTAAACTTGTTAAAACCATGTTTTATTTTATTATTATTTTTATATCTTTTTGATGAAAAATGAAAGAAGAAATATATACAATGCAAATGTGTTATGCAAATGAAAAATGATTAATGCAAAAATTATGTATGCATATTTTTGGTGGCCAAAGTAGATCAAAAATTTGAAAAATGTTTGAAAATCCAATTTTCCATGTTATCATGAGAAACAATGACAAGTTCTAGGTAAGGTCACTTCGATAGAAGACCCCCTACACTTAAGCTAAACATTGTCCTCAATGTTTAAGAGCATGGAAGTATAAAACTTCCCCTACACTTATGACAATGAATAGACTTCGCTTAACCCAAGTTAAGGAAAGGACAACTATTAGTGAAATCATGTTTAAGCACAAGGTGTCAATGAAAGATCACAATAGTAACGAAGTGAACCGGATACAAGGGTCTCCTTCATAAGCTCCAAAGTATGAAATGAGTGAGCAACCCTACAAACAATCATGAAGACAAAAGAAGGTCTCCCCTACACTTATCTCCAAGTCTATACCTTTATTTCTAACCTACAACACTCTAAACCTAGTTATACGATGCTTGAGTTAATGAGTCTCTAGCTCGACTCGTCCCTCGATGAATCAATTCATGGGGAAAATGGGGATCTCTTGGAACATTTCAACGGAAATGTCCTCCCCAAAGTAATGCTTAACACGGTGACCATTCACTTTAAAATTTGGACCAACGGGTTGTGACAACTCAATAGTTCCATATGGAAACACTTGAGCAATAGTGAATGGACCGGACCATCTTGACTTAAGCTTGCCCGCAAAAAGTTTCAACCTTGAGTTGAAGAGGAGAACCGGCTCTCCAACTTTGAACTCACGATTCTTGATCTTAGCATCATGCAATTTCTTAGTCTTTTCCTTGTAAAGCAAAGAATTTTCATAGGCATTGGCTCTCAATTCATCCATCTCATTGAGTTGATCTTTCCTATGGGAACCGGCTTGGTTTAAATCAAAGTTAGCCCACTTGAGAGCCCAAGATTCCTTGTGTTCTAACTCAAATGGGAGGTGGCACGCTTTTCTATAGACAAGCCTATAAGGAGTACAACCAATTGGTGTTTTAAAAGCCGTCCTAAACGCCCACAAAGCATCATCAAGCTTATCCGACCAAGAAGCTCGATGCTCTCCCACCGTTCTCTCTAAAATTCTCTTTAAACCACGATTTGTGACCTTGGTTTGACCATTTGTTTGAGGGTGATACGCGATAGAAAGTATATGATTAACTCCATATTTCTTCATCACTCTCGTGAATTGATCATTACAAAAATGCGTACCACGATCACTTATGATGGCCCGAGGTACACCAAATCTAGCAAACAATTGTTTTAAAAACTTCACAACAACTCTAGCATCATTGGTAGGTAAGGCTTTAGCCTCCACCCATTTGGACACATAATCCACCGCCACAAGTATATACTTGTTTCCCCTAGAGGATGGAAAAGGTCCCATGAAATCAATTCCCCACACATCAAATATCTCACACTCTTGGATAAAATTTTGTGGCATCTCATCACGTTGCGTAATTTTTCCTTGTCTTTGACACACATCACAAAATTTCACCATTTCATGGGCATCTTTGTAAATGGAAGGCCAATAGTAACCCGAATCAAAGACTTTCTTGGCGGTATAGTTGGGCCCAAAATGTCCACCCGTAGGTCCTTTATGACACGCTTCTAAGATCTTAAATGCCTCGGGCCCATCTACACACCGTCTAATGATTTGGTCCGCACATTGCCTAAAAAGATATGGATCATCCCAAAAGTAGTACTTAACTTCCTTAAGAAACTTCTTCTTTTGTTGATAAGTAAGACCCTCAATAAGCACATTGCCCACAAGATAGTTTGCGATATCCGCAAACCAAGGAGTGGCATCCTCTTGGGAAGAGATAGACATGAACTCCTCTAATAGAAAGGATTCATTGATTTCTTGATGTGGTAAATATCCTTGAAAAGGATGCTCAAGTCTACTCAAATGATCCGCCGCTAAATTCTCGGCCCCTTTCTTATCACGAATTTCTATCTTAAACTCTTGAAGCAACAAAACCCATCTCAAAAGCCTAGGCTTAGCATCTTGTTTTGTCATAAGATACTTGAGAGCGGAATGATCCGTATACACTATGGTTTTGGAAAGCACAAGGTATGGTCTAAACTTCTCAAAAGCATATACTATAGCAAGCAACTCTTTTTCCGTGGTAGTGTAATGAAGTTGTGCACCGGTCATGGTTTTACTCGCATAGTGTATAGGTTGAAAATGCTTATTAACTCTTTGTCCTAAGACGCCCCCCACCGCATAATCACTAGCGTCACACATAAGCTCAAAAGGTAATTCCCAATTTGGAGAAACCAAAACGGGAGCCTTAGTCAATTTTTCCTTAAGAGTCTCAAAAGAGTCCAAACAATCTTGGTTAAAAATGAAAGGAGCCTCTTTCTCCAAGAGGTGAGTCATCGGTCTAGATATCTTAGAAAAATCTTGTATAAAGCGCCTATAAAATCCCGCATGACCTAAGAACCTCCTCACACCTTTAACCGAGGTGGGTGGGGGGAGCTTAGCAATCACATCAATTTTAGCTCGATCCACTTCTAATCCCTTATTGGATATTTTGTGTCCTAAAACAATTCCCTCTTTCACCATAAAGTGACATTTCTCCCAATTAAGCACTAAACGTGTTTCCTCACAACGCTTAAGCATTCTCTCAAAATTGGTGAGACATGAGGTAAATGAATTTCTAAAGACGGAAAAATCATCCATATAAACCTCCATGGTTTGCTCTATCATGTCATGGAAAATTGCCATCATGCACCTTTGAAACGTCCCCGGTGCATTACATAAGCCAAAAGGCATCCTCTTGTAAGCAAATGTACCGTAGGGACAAGTGAATGTGGTCTTTTCTTGATCCTTAGGGTCAATGGGTATTTGGAAATAACCCGAAAAGCCATCAAGAAAACAATAGTACTCATTTCCCGCTAAGCGTTCAAGCATTTGATCCATAGAAGGAAGCGGGAAATGGTCTTTCCTAGTCGCCTCATTGAGTTTTCTATAATCAATACAAACTCTCCAACCGGTCACAAGTCTCGTGGGAATAAGCTCATTGTTCTTATTAGGAACCACGATGATTCCACCCTTCTTTGGAACACAATGAACCGGGCTAACCCATGGAGAGTCGGAAATGGGGTAAATCATACCCGCATCTAAGAGTTTAATCACTTCCTTCTTAATAACCTCATGGATTTTAGGGTTAACTCTCCTTTGGTTTTGAATAGCGGGTTTATAATCATCCTCCATAAGGATTTTGTGTGTACAAAAATGTGGATCAATTCCCCTTATGTCGGATATTTTCCATGCTAAGGCTTTCTTGTGTTTCTTAAGGACTTCAATAAGTTGCTCCTTCTCATCCTCTTTCAACGCTTTAGCAATGATCACAGGTAATTGGTCTTTGCCCTCTAAGAAAGCATACTCTAAGTGGGATGGAAGGTCCTTAAGTTCAATAGGAGGTGGACTCTCTATGGAAGGTTTTACTATGGAAGGTTCCTCAATGGTAACTTCTTGTGGAATAGGAGAAGGGATAGGGTCCTCATTGAGCAACTTTTGGATTGTAAGAATATCTTCTTCCCAATTAATGGGAGAATCATCATCACCAAGAAAGTTTGACACAAATTCCTCCAAGAGGAAATCACTCTCTCCAAAAGGTGTTAAAGAGGGAGCAATTGAGGCCACGGTTTCAACATGGGGCATCTCATCACTAGTAATCTTACAAGCATCATGAAAGTGTTCATCACACACCTCATCTAGCACATCAACAATGTTAATAGTCTCATAAGGTCTAGACTCCTTAACCTCTTTCCTATCACAAACTTTCCCTAACTTAAACACCACTCTCTCATCTTCTACTCTCATAATTAGTTCTCCTTCCGCGACATCTATCAAAGTACGACCCGTTCTCAAAAACGGTCTACCAACAATCAAAGGCACTCTAGAATCCATGTCATAATCAACCACTTCAAAGTCGGCCAGAAACGTAAACTTATCCACACCTACAAACACATCCTCCGCTATACCTACGGGGTAAGCTATGGTTCGGTTGGCTATTTCAAGAGTCATCCTAGTGGGAGTGAGCTCGGGAAGAGAGAGTTTTTTCCAAACCGATAAAGGCATGAGGTTTATGCTTGCCCCTAGATCCGCCAAAGCCATGCAATTTTCAACACCGGGAAAATTAAAAGGTATCAAGAAGCGCCCCAGATCTCCAAGTTTTGTTGGTAAGGTTTTAAGTAGCACCGCGGAACAATTTTCATTAAGGGATGTGTTGGGCAAATCAACCAATTTTTCTTTGTTTGAGAGTAAATCCTTGAACATCTTAGCAAACTTTGGCATATAAGCAAGAGCTTCCGCAAAGGATATATTGATGTTGAGTTGCTTGAACATCCTTAAGAAATTGGAGACTTGGATGTCATCCTTGTTCTTTAACTTGTCCTTTTTCAACCTTGAAGGATATGGAAGAGTAGGTTTTGGTGTAGGTGGTATAGGTGTTGTAGTGGAAGATTTGTCTTTGTTAGCTTCTTCATTTGGAAGTGTGGAAGGTAAAGGAGAAGTAAGAATGGGTTGAGAAGGTGTGTTTGAGTGAATAGGAGCATTTTGAGGAGGTGAAGTAGAGGTAGAAGGCTTGTCACAAGTAGGAGCACAAGTGGGTTGAACAATAGTAGGTTTAGGAGGTGAAGGATCCTTTGTTGTTGTTCCACTCCTTGTTGTAATAGCATTGACATTTGCCCTTGGATTTGTTTGTGTGTTGGAAGGTAAAGCCCCTTGCGGTCTTTGATTTAATGCCATTAAAAGCCTATTGGTTTGTTCATCCGCTATACGTTTCATTTGATCATTCATTTTCTTCTCAATAGCCTGGAACCTCCTTTCATTCTCTTGATTCATTTTGTGCAAGAAATCCATTGTGTTATAATCTTGTGACACATTTCCTTGAAAACCTTGAGGTTGGAAAGGTTGAGGTTGAGCATTAAATCCTTGATTTTGTGGATAAAAGTTATTTGCTTGAGGTTGAAATTGATTGGGTGCCTTGTAGTTATTGCCTTGATAAGGTGGTCTTTGCCCTTGATTCCTTAGTAAAATTTGAGGAGGATTTTGTTGAATTTGGGTGGGTGGTTGGGGTGGAAATCCCGGTGGAGTAAGGTAGTTTTGGGACTTGTAAGAAAGGTTATTTGGATTGATATTTGGCTTGAAGTGTTCATGATGTTCCTCTTGGTAAGCATAGCATTCCCCTTGATAAACTTGCACCTTATCACATTGTTCATAAGAATGGGGACCTCCACAAGTTACACAAGAAAGGGTAATGGCATTCACATTATTTGAAGAATTGTTCAATGACATGGTCTTAAGAGCTTGAAGCATTTCTTGTTGTACCTTCAAATTCCTCTCACTATCTCTATCCATCTTTTGAATGATCTCTTGTTGATACTTGAGGAGTTGGTTATCAAAAGGTGTTTGAGAATTGTTTTGGAGAACATGAACCCTTTCTTCAAATTGATTGTTTGTTTGAACCATTGCTTTAGTCTCAATGATGTCCAAGGCCTCTTGCACAGATTTAAGAAGAATATTCCCTCCCGCGGAAGCATTGAGTGAATCTTGGTGGTGAGGTTTAAGGCCATCATAGAAGGTATTGATTTGGTGAACGTCATCCAATCATGGTTAGGGCATCGCCTCAATAACTCTCTATACTCTTCCCAAGCATCACTAAAGGATTGACTAGGTTTTTGTTGAAAGCCTATAATTAATGTCCTCAAAGCCATGGTCTTAGATGGAGGAAAGAACTTGTTCAAAAACTTAGTGGTGAAACCATCCCATGTGGTGATACTATCGGGTGGTTGAGTGTCTAACCAATGCTTAGCTTGTCCCTCAAGTGAAAATGGCACTAACATCAACTTAATAGCATCATGTGGAACTCCATTTTGCTTAATGGTATTGCAAAGAGAAAGGAATCTCTTAAGGTGATCATGAGGATCATCATTCTTGTTACCATAGAAAGGTGATTGTGAAACCATAGTAATCATAGTCGTTTTGAGCTCAAATGTATTTGCGGGAATTTCGGGAATCGTAATAGCACTAGCATATCCATGAACATTGGTTTGCATACGTTCCATCAAAGAACGATTATCAATAGCCATGGCTTCTTGTGGTGGAGGAGTCAAAGCACGATTCTCGTGATCGGCTTGATGGACGGTGGTGGTCTTACTCTTTCTCTTTTTCTTCCTTTTCGGAGGAAGAGGTTGTACACCAATCGGTATTTGTGCACGCCCGCGAGTGAGCATGCAACTCAATACGAGGAACGAGAGAGAAGCTCTCGTGTGACTTTGAAGAGAAAAGGATTATCCTCTTCGAGTTTCAATATTAAATATCCACAAGAAAATAACAATATATGTATGTACTTCTTGGGTGCAAGACCCCCAATGAAGCCTTCCTTCTTAGAATACTTACAAGTGAACGGGGGGTTAGGTGGCGCGAAGCACTTAAGTACCTATTGACCCTTAGATGGCATTTTATAGCACATCGCCTTTCTATTCACTTAAATGTTCGTATTCTTCGAATTGTTGCTTATTGAGAGTATTTATCTATTCTTGCTTTATTTTGTTTGATCGATACACGTGTCAAGGACCGGAACGCCCCTCAACACGGTGTATTGCCTTGGCAATAATTATGGAGAATATGTAGATTGGTTGTTCTTATACGTATACGTATTTACTTATAATAATATATGGAAAATATTTTTGTATTTATGAGTTTTTAAGAGAAAATACTATATGTACATAAAAACCGAGAGAATCCAATAATATATATTTTTGGGTGCAATCTCTTAGGAAAAAGATTGCTTTTTTGATTTTTTAAGTTTTTTGGTCAATTCTTTAGGAAAAAAATTGTTTTGTTGATTTTTTAGTTTTTATAGATTTTTATATTTTTGTTTTTTTATTTGTTTTTGATTTATGATACGTAAAAATAACGTTCACAAGGTGAACGGATCCCAAAAGCCAATGAAAACCGTCAATCGATAGTCTCTCGTAAAGTCAAAGAACCGGCAGCGGCACCATTTGAAATTGTGTATAATGCAGTTCGTTTTTCTCAGTTCTTGCTAATTGAAAGTCCTAACAATATCGGGTTTTTAACTGTTTTTGGTTGTTAATATTTTTTGGATATTCTATTTGCTAATTCAAACAAAGCCTTGCAAAATTGAAAAATATTACCTACTTATATGTAAAACATTGTGCAAATACCAAGTTTTTATTCAAACAAATTCAAAATGTAAATTTTAAAACTAAAAGGACTAAAAATGTAAATTCTATGAAAAATAAATGCTCAAAATGTAAATCTAACAAGTATAAGGACTGAAAGTGTAAATCAGTTAACCAAAAGGATCAAATATGTAAACTATGTAACAAACTAACCAAATTTGAACAAATTACCAAAACTACTAACTGAATTTTAACAACTTCAAAACTTAAAGGACTTGTTTTCTGAAAACCCTAAAAATGTGCAAGTTTAGCCAGGTTTGAAACCCTTTTAATTCAACAAGGACTGAATAGCAATTATGAAAAGTATTTAAGCCAAAAACGGGTTCCAATGACAAATAAGCTCGTTTGAGCTTATTTCTCAACCAAAATCTACCAAACCAATTGCAAAATGCTTAGAATTCAAAATCAGCTAGGTCTATAAGAGGATTTTGGCTGAAAGTGTCTAATAAGCAAATAAGCACTTCACAATAAGCACATAATAAGCTCTAGGACAATGTGGACATGCACAACTGGATTTTTATACTAAAACTGATTAATGAGCTTAAACGATGAACGGGAAATCAACTCTTAACAAAATTCATCATGAAATAAGCTTGGAAATCGAATTAAGCTGAATATTGATTATGTTGACCAGGCGTTGACCAAAATTTTTGACAAAAAGCTGAAATTCTCAAAATTCATCCAACAACTCATTCTAAGTGATATTGTAAAAGAAAATAGCCTAGTTTGTGAAGTGGATTGTGAGATATGAAAAAGCAGATTTCATTTACAGAAACATCACTATGCTTAACAGTCTAGATTTTTGCTTATTTCTCCTAGCTTAATGGATACTGTATCAAATGCTTATAGAATATGAAAGTTCATAATATGAGCTACAAATGAGAACTGGTTTGGTTAACTTTCATCAAGAATCCAGTAAATGCCAGCCAAATGAAATTGATTACTTTTTTTAAGCAAAACTGACTGAATATTGACCCAATCCTTTTTCTTGCCAATTGCCTGTTTGACCTTAAATTTGACTTGAAAATGACTCTAAATGACTTGTTATCACCTTGTGACTGGGAATGTACATTAACTTGCCAAAAAACAACACTTGAAAATCAAAAACCAGTTAAAGCCAAACACTCCTTTATCTGATCTTTATGAAAATTTTCAAAGACTTTACAAGTTCTAGTTTAAGCTGAGTAAAAAGCTGTAGCAAACCAAACTCAATGCTCAAAATGAAATGTTTAAAAGTTGTTTGCAAGTAATGAACACTACTAGAACTCAATCAAGGTAACAAAGCTAAAAATGACTGAATAAGACTATAAGCTAGATCAAAATCCATATCAATAAGCAAAAAAACAACACTAAAGCTACAAACTTCTAGAATCAAGAAAGATCAATCTAAACAAGTTTTATCATGCATTCACAAAGATTTACACTAGAAAAGAAGCATGAAATTGACAATTTGAGTGGAACCAAAAATCAGATACTTTAGAACCTTGTGAAGATACCATTGAGAAGTAGAGGAGTGCTGTACTCTCTATTCTAGTGCTAACCACCACCTTAGCACTAGATTCACTAATCAACAATCAACAATTTAGCTACAAATCAACTAGGATCATCAAATGGCATGAACTCATCTCATTTGCTATGGATTTGAACTGAAATCAACAAACAGCTACTATCTTTACTCCAAAGTCAGTTATGATCAATGAATGATCATAACAAACTCAATGCAGTAACACAAGTATCAATGATGCAAGGATATGAACAGTAGGATGAAGAGAATATTTGGCGGGAAAAATTGAATTTGAATTTTATTGATGGAAATTGGTTACAAAGCTGTTGAATTGGTAACTAACTATCTAACTAACTCAAGAGTGTGTCAAACTCTTGAGTAGTTTAGCTAGAAAGGGAAAAAGTTGAAAGGAAAAGGTAAATGTGTGTTTTTTCACACTTACAACTACACACCAAGAAATGAAAGCTAAACTGCTATTTATAGGCTTGAGAAGGAGATTTGTTGGGGTTGGTGACGTGTTGAGACCAATCCCAGGTCTCCACGTGACATAATTCTGCTTAACTCATTTGTAGGTATGAACATGAATTGGGGCTTCTTGATTGAGTTGATTTGATGTTAATTGACCTTGACCAATGGATTCGTCTCTCAAAAATAAGCAACTTTGATGTTTATAACTCTTCATGAAATCCACTATAGCTCAAAAACGATCCTGGGGAATTTTTTTGCTCGTTTGAAGATGACACGTGTCAAGCTCTGAATGGCTGAAAATAGTGCACACGGATTGCACTGTTGAGATACTCTCATTTAATGCAGGCGGCTGAGTGGGAAATTAATGCTTGATATGTGGCAATCCGTGTTTACTCTTTGCTGGCTTCTTATTGGTTAAAAATGTAACACATGGATTGAACTTCTAATAATTTCCAAGATTGGCATATTTAGTCCCTAGACTTTGGCAGATTGCATTTTTGAGTTTGTAACTTCATTTCTTTGGCACTTTTAGTCCTTCAAACTTCATCCTTGAGCAAAAATGATCCTTTGATTGAGTTGACTTGAGAGTTGACCTTGTTTGACTATGATCTTTGACTTTTTACAATATTTACACTTTGGTCCTTCATCTTTGGCAGTTTGTCAAGATAGGTCCTTGCACTTCAAAGTCTTGTCACTTTTGATCCTTCTTTGTCTTTTTCATCAAATTAAGCTTGATTATTCCTTGTTTGCTTGAAAATGCATCCTTTTACCTACACAAGTGTACACAAACACAAACATACCACATAACACTATTTTTGCAAGATAAATTGGTATTTTGCTTCATGTTTTAGGGTTATTTGTTGATAAATTGATATGAGTTTAAGCTCATATCAATAAGGCATGCGTCTGATCTGTCGACGCATGAGGATTTACCCGTAAACAGGATCCATGGTTCTTGGGTAGGTAATCGTTACTAGTTTCTTCAATTTCTCAGTGATGAAGTTTGAAAATATATGCCCTTAAACCGCGGTGCGCGTCCTTTAAGAGATATTATGTTCCTCAAGCAACACACTCTACTTTTGTAGTCGCCCAACTACATCTGGTTTGGATATTATCTGCTTGATTGGTTAATCCGTGATCACCAATATGGGATGCGCCTGGAAGTACCAGCGCAACCTTTTCGCAACATATACCAATGCCAAAACCAGCTTTTCCATAGAGCTGTAATTCAATTTTGGGCTCTGTAGCGCACACTAACAAAGTAAACTGGTGTATGGACTATGTTTATGTTTGTCATTAACACCGCGCTGATGGCTCCGTGCCTAGTAGATAGAATTGCAATATGCTCTTCTTTTGGTCGTGGTGCGACCAACATAGGGAGTGCTGCTAAATGCTTTTTTAGCTCTTCGAAAGCTTTTTCTTCTTACGTTGCCCATCAAAAGTGTCCCTTATTCATACACTTATTGAGTGTTTTAAAGAGAGGAAGTGTCTTTCCAATAGATTTGGATAAAAAACGATTCAATCCTGCTAGCTTTCTGTTGAGAGATTGCACTTCTTTGATGGTTCATAGAGATCTAAGTTGTATCACGGCTTCTGTTTTGTTCGGGCATGGTTTAATGCCATTGAGATCTATCATGTAGCCCAAGAACATGCCTTCCGTAGTGCCGAAAGTACATTTCTGGGATTCAGTTTCATGTTGATCTTCCTTAATGTACCAAAAGTTTCCTTGATGTCCCGGATGAGTTCTTCCATCGTATGTCTCTTGATAACCAAATAGTTTACGTATACCTTGAGGTTACATCCTATTTGGATATCAAACTCCTTATACACGAGCGGTTGATAAATAGCCCCCATGTTTTTAAGCCGAATGGCATCTTCGTGTAGTAGTACACGCCTTGGCTTGTATTGAATGTCGCTTTTTCCTCGTCTTGTTCCACCATATGGATTTGATGGTATCCTTTGTACGCATCTAGGAAGCACTTAAAAGGAAACCCGCATAGGGATTCGACCTTCAAGTCGATTTCTAGGAGTGGGAAGCTGTCTTGGGGGCAAGCTTTGTTTAGATCCGTGAAGTCCACGCACGTCCTCCAACTGCCGTTATGTATTTTGTTAATGATTGGATTGGATAACGAAACATGGTAGTATACTTCTCGCATGATACCCGCTTTGACTAGTTTCTTGACCTCCTCAAGTATAGCTTTGCTACTCTCTGGGGCTTGCCCCCATTTCGTCTACTTTACTAGAGGTTATTCGTAGCGGATTTTCAATTGGTGTTCCGCGATTGACCAAGGCACCCCGGTCATGTCCTTTGGTTCTCAGGCGAAGATGTCGAGGTTCTCTTTCGGGAGAGAGCACATAACCTCTTTCCCTTTTTTTGATAGTATCCCTCGATCATGACCTCTTATTCTCGGAAGTTTGGGCGAATCGCCACTTTCAGGTTAGCCGGGGGTGCCGTTCTTTGTACTACGACCGGCTTTGGGTCTCCGTCATAGTTTTGCACTCTACTTGTGGTACTAAAATATTGTAGATTGTGACACTACCGCCTTCCACTGGGAATTTCAACATTCCAGGGGCTGTGGATGGCACGACTAGGATTGTCAATATGCCTAGTCTTCCTATAATGCCGTTGTATAGTGATGGTGATTGTATCACCATAAAGTTCATCCAGGTTGTCGTCGAGTGTTCCATATCTCCAACCGTTACTAACAGCCGTAGCTATCCCAATGGCAAAATTACTTCTCCGTTGAAACTTGTTAACGCGACGTGGCCGGTATCAAATGATTTCTCACCTTAGGCCATAGCCGTTTGAAGCCGTGCATTTAAAGGATTTTAGCTGAGGATCCCCCATCGATGTACATGCGGTGGACAGCGTGGCCCCCCATGCTTACTCCAATCGTTAAGGGTCCTTCAGCTACGTTGCTTGCGGTTAAAGGAGGGAATGAGATTTCTTTTTCTTTTGAAAATTTATTACTAACCCTATAATTAGTTATCTGATGCCACTACTGCACCATGTAAATGGTCGCGGGTTTATTCTTGGGTTGGTCTTTTTTATTTTCATTTCTGCTTGTATTTCCCATCTTCTAACTCTTTGATGAGATGTTAGAGCTTTCCTGCTTTTAGTATCTCCTCGATCTGATTCATGAGATGCACACGTTCGTCTGTTACGTGCCTTTTTTAGTCAGAGTATCTGTTAGCAACATGCCTTTCAACCGGAGTTGTCATTGGCGGTGGTTTTGGGAAGTTAGACCCTTTGGCTGCCAGTATTTCCCTTGGAGTCATTGTTAGAGTGGTGAACTTATTTGATTTATGCCCCCCCCCGGCTATTGGTCGTGGTAGTCATTCTTTCGGTCTGAAGACTGCTTTTTGGGTTGATCATGCGCACTATAGTTTAAATACCCTCTTTTTTTGTCTACAACCATAACTTCTCCATGGATGAAGGCTCTTGTACATTCCATCATCTCGTCGAAGGTTCTAGGAACCTTATCATTCAAGTGATTGATCAGTTCCTAATTGGTGATTCCATTCATGAAACTGGAGATCTTCATGAACTCTGGGCATGCTTTCACATGTGTGCTCTCATCATTGAAGCGTTCCATGTATGCGTCTAAAGACTCGTCATCACGTGTTTGATTATGTGGAGCTCTATTGGGTTTTTGGCGTACTTTTTCGTTGTGTATAACTCCTTTTGAAAGCTCTACACATCTCATCGAAGCCATCGATACTTCGTCGGAGGAGGTTGTCGAACCATGTACGCGCACCCTCTATCAATGTGGAATTGAACATATGGCACCACGTAGGTTCTGGCCAAGCTTCAATGTTGGCGGCTAACTAGAAAACCTTCAAGTGGTCGTTCGGATCTCTCGTGCCATCATAGGTTTTGACGTTTGACGAAATCCCTCTTTTCTTGTGGTCAACGAATCCACGTATGCGTGACTTGAATGGACCATCCTCCTAGCGACGCCATGGTCGGGACAAATCTTCATTATTTCGCCTGTGGCGTCTATGCCTGGATTTTCAGTGTCGTTGTCCGAGGAATATGGTGGGGGTAAGGCATCCCTCTTGCAGCACCTGTTATGGGAGGATCCAGAGTCAGATCTAGAAAGGTCCTCGTTGTAGGAGTGTTCACGCCTTTTGGATCGGTTCATAGGTTCCCTATTGGATTTGTTGCCCCGAGAGTTCAAAGTTGGACTTCTCTTCCTGCGAGGCCCCACGAGTCTGTTGAAGACGCTTCCTTTGCGATGAGCGTTCTCATCTGGTCTTTCAGAAGCACCCCAACACGTTGACCTCTCCGAGTGTTCAGAATCTTGTCTCCCCTCGGTTTGTTCGGTATCGCGTGCTTCGCTAAGTTGCTTTTTTGTGGGGCGTCTCCTAATGCGTTCCCTCGTTAAGCGCTTCCTCCTAGGTTCGGGGGAGGCGATATGGCGCTCCTTTCTAAGGAGCATCGTGGTGATCTTCCGGCCTCTGCCTATTGTGCTGAAGTGTGACCAAAATTCATACGTGCCCTGAGATCTTCTCGTTACTCATTCCTTATTCTCCCCGCTACATACCGAAGGAGAGCTTCATAGTTATAGCATACAAAGTCTTCGAGGTGCACATCGATAGTGGAACATATGTCGACACCTTCTAGTTGTGCGTCCGGTATATCTAGATCTTTTTTTGGGGTGGGGGCGCTACCTCCACCGACCTTGATGTTCTTGTGGCTGGTGTCGCCATAGGGTTTGCCCCGAAGAGCAGACTGGTCGTCAGCTGCGGTGGTCTGGTTCTAGCATTCCGGTTATTCGATCCTAGGGAGTTACTTCGTATTAAAGGTTTGTCTTGATCCTGTAGCCGACATGGTTGAAAAAATGGTTGTTTTGTTATGATACGACTTATTCCCCAACAGGATCCGCTGGTTAGAAGATTCGTCTACTGTTTTAGTCATAGTAGATATTTAGTGTAGGGTCCCACTGATGGCACCAACTTGCTAATACAAAAGTTGGATTGGACCCTGATGACCCGAAATAGAGGTGATTTGGGTATGCGTAGGCTCCGGCTCCTGCATCAAGTGAAATTGTATGTCCATCCTACATGGTGAGAAAACACCGTTAAGCTTACCGTGGGATTGTCTCCCACGATTTACCTCTGGCATGAGAGTAAGTAATCGGCTTGAGTATTTGATTAGAGTTTAGACTACGTGAGAATCGTACCTTGAAAGGAACCAAGGGGTTTCCTTTTATAGCCAGTGAAGCCCAAGTAGGGCTTCCCGAAACTTGCGGCCCAAGCTGAGGATATTTACCATATACTTGGGATCCTTGTCTTTTAAATAAGGAGAGTGTACATCTTCTTAATCTTGGGTGAATCACAGTCCTAATAAACTATGGTTACCATGTGCGACCAGGTCGCGGCCCACTTAAAATCGTGTGCGACCACCTTCCATTAGGCCTCTTAGGCTAATGTTGGTTCCTTAACCTATTCGTGATGGATCAGATATAGGTAGTGATCGCGGGTCAGGTTATATGGCCCGACTAGGGAGTATACGCCATCAATGATCTTCCAAACAACTTCATATGAAAAACTCACTCAATACCTTTCTTCATGGTCAAGCTTTTAAGAACAAATACTATTATCGTTTGCTTCATGTATCTAACATTGTTCGTCGGTCTTTATTGTGAGTATCATCTTTTGTATCTATAAATTTTTTTAGTAGAAAGCGACTTAAATTTTAGAGTTTGTTTCATAACTTTGTTTTGGATTTGTTTTTAGCCTATTTTAGGTATGTTTCATAATTTTTCTCGGTTTATGATTTTGTAACTTTAGGTCATTAGTTGCCTATAAATAAAGGTCAATGTCATTATTTTCTTTGTACCTCTTGAATTATAGTTTTGTATTAGTACATTTGAATTTGATTTTGTATTTGGTTTGGTAATCCGAATAAAGCTTCTGCTTCGTTTGTTTAGATTTTTTGTTTTTTTTGTCTTTTAATTATTAAAAAGTGGTATAAAGAGCCATGCTTGAACATGAAGAAAAATAAAAGAAAGGAAAAGTTCGACAGGGTTTGGTCGGTTTAGTAAATCATTTTGGTATAGGTGTGATATCACGAAGATTTGCTTTTAGGATTTGTACTCACAATTGGGCTTTTGGATGTTTGTTTACGTTGGTATTCTTTGTTGAAGAAACTATCTCAAAAATTCAATAGGTACAA
Organism: Glebionis coronaria; assembly: GCA_025667525.1. Classification (NCBI taxonomy): domain Eukaryota; kingdom Viridiplantae; phylum Streptophyta; class Magnoliopsida; order Asterales; family Asteraceae; genus Glebionis; species Glebionis coronaria. The sequence continues at coordinate 28,787,882 of CM046874.1, read as the reverse complement.
TGAGAATCCCTACTCTTCACAGTCTATATAAACTAACAATACACGTTAGACTATAAATAGGATTGTATTTACTTAGCCTAATAGTTAAATTTTCTTATAGGAATATAGTTACTTGCACGCTAAGTAATCTTGTTGGACTTGCACTCCAACTACGACATATATGAATTTACTAACACGCCTAAAGCGACAACTAAACTCAGTAATTCCCCAACAATCACCCCTTAATTTCTAAGTCGAAGAGGGTAACTCTTGCACACCTGGTAACGATCTCATCTTCGTGAACCTTATGCAGGACAAGGCCTTCACAAATGGATTTGCTCTTTGATTTTCTCGGGATACATGCTCAACTATTTCCTTCCCATTTTTTCCACTTCCGCCAGTACCTCCCTTAGCCAAATTGCTTGACACGTAGTTTCAGTGGCTACCATGAACTCACTTTCACACGAAGATAACACCATGGTTGCTTCCTTTTGTGAGCACCATGATAGGTGATGTACCGAGATAGAAAACATGTATATTAGTGCTCCGTCCAGCATCAATGTCAACATTATGAGTGCTATATCCACCAATATAATGTCATCACCTCACTTGTAGTTAGTTCTTAACGAAGTTGTACCTTTAAGATAACTTACAATCTACTTGATATCACGGGCATGTGTTCTATTATACTTTGCATGAATCGACTAACCACACCAATTGGGTATGTTAAACCTAGCCAGTGTGTTAGAGATAACGTAAGAAACCTACCAGTTTCGACATTGAGTAGCTCGAACTTCTGGTTCACCTTCTGTTTTGGAAAACATGAGTCCCAGTTCCGTTAGACATAAACTTGATTTGCAATCTTCCATATCAGCTTCTTTTAAAATATTCATTGCATGTCTCCCTTGCTTGATCTTGACATACTCCTTTTCGTGTAATACTTCGATACCTAAGTAGTAAGTTAATTCACCAAGTTCCGATATTTCAAATGGAGAAGCCATTCTCCTTTGGAACTTATTTATAAGGTCTAAGCTCGTCCGATTCAGGAATGAATCATCCACATAACCGCAAGAATGATCAATTATCCATTGGGCACCCTTATGCAGACCAATTTTGCATGCATCCGTTGTAGAAAACCCATCTTTTTTAAAGTAGTCGAGCTCGGTTCCATCATTATTTAGAAGAGTTGTTTTCACATCCAAGTGAAGAATCTTCCATACTTTAACAGTTACGAGAGCAATCAATAGGTGTATCATCTCGAGTCGAGCTATCAGCGCGAATACTTCAGATGATTCTCACCCCACTTCGTTTGTATCTTCTTTACCAACTTTTAGTTGCGTCTTATCTATTTGCACTACGCGGTACTTTTATAAGCAAATCTCCACAACTATCTCACACAGTTAAGAAATCACCTTGGATACTGATATCAGATATTGTCGCTTGTCCGAGACTTATCACATTACTTCGAAGGGCGGGAATATAATAGACATCTTTCAATAATTTTTGTTCTTCATTTTTTCTTTGGATAAAAATTGATAATTTTACCTTTATGCTCACACACGAACCATATTCGAACCTAACATGTCCAGTTATATTTTCATAATTGAGAAAAGTAAGAGCAATTACATATCATGTGATTACTTACACCGTTATCAAAGTACCGTACGTCATCTTCCTCAGCATTTGACTCAATATTTGGTGGAGTGTAATTTTCTTCATTCATGAAAGTTTTCCATTGAATATGGTTCATCATAAACACGTACATTCCTCATGATACACATCTTACTCTTGCGGCTCATTAAGATTTGCTTCAAGGTTTTTTTTTCGTCGAGGGAATCTTGAAACAAAGTTTTAGTACTCATCACGACGATAACACTTTATATTCGAGAGGTCATGTTGCGCATATTGTTTACCGTTTTGCTCATTATCTTTATAGATTTTTGAAGAGTCACGCGGACCATTATTTTAAGTGTTGTCACGTCCACTACCTTGACCACGGCCATGACTACTACCTCGAGAGTATGATCCACCTCCTCTTTCGTTTGAGTCATTATTCCTATTGGAATATCCCGTCCTAGCATAAAGCAAGTTGTCTTGAGCATGGTTTCTTTATCTTCTTATTTAACTATGTTTCATACAATTTCAATCGGTCTAACCACATATTCAAACCCGTCATTTTAAGGTCTAAAACTTGCTCTAGGACTGCCACAATATTGATAAAACTCTAGGAAGACTTGTGCTAAACTTCTTTACCAGCTTGTGTTATAACATGACTTCTCCAAGTGTGGCCGACATAGAAGCAATACCGATAATTTCGTGGCGTAAGCATCTATAGTAACGTTATATGACATCTTTAGATTCTTGAACTATGTAATTAGGGTTTGAAGCCTACCTTCCTAATTTTCAAATTACCTATTTGTAAAATTAAATCTTGTGTTATCGATTGAAACAATAAACCTTTCAGAATGTTATTCTTTTTGGCATCAACAAAGCCCTTATCTACCACATCCCAAACTCCATGAATTTCGCGAAGGACCTCCATACTCATCCTTCATATAGTATAGTTTGTTAACGTTAATATCGAGCAATGAAATTTCAAAGTGGTATCCTTTACAAGCGGTTGTGAGCTATCTCCCACTACCATCCCATACCTTTTTCTTAATCGAGAATATGGCTGTAAAGGAGAACAATCTATCCCTTCAACCAACGAATGGATTTGTTCTTTGTTGGTTTTGAATTCGGTAAGACTATCATGGGTTTTTCGAAATTCCCTACCAAACTTCAACTATAACAAATGAGACAATCAACATTTACACATATTGTTTCCAACTCGCTATTATGAACTTAGAACAACAAAATGGGGTTGTGATCAGTTTATCCACACTAATCAGATAACTCAGCCAACTAATACAAAATTAAGTCGACTTGAACCACCACTTTTATTCTCAGAGGTTTGGAATGGACTTTTGGCGAGGATTTTGTTAAACCCTAAGTGGTTGTATCCATGATCTTTTTCAACGCAGGTTTTACAGGCTTTAATGAGTAGATAATGGATGTTGATTTTAACCCAACTCGCAGCAACAATCCTCCACCATCCACTAGAAGGTTTTGATACCAAATGATTGCAATCTACACTCACAGAAGCATAAAACAAGACACGCCACACACACAATGTAAGCTGCCAAAAACATAGATATTCTTTATTGAAGAATGTAACTCAAAATTTAAGTATACTACAATGAGAATCCTTACCCTTCAAGGTAACTCCAACTATAACATATCTAAATTTTATAACATGCCTAAAGCCGCAACTAAACTCGCTTTTTCGCCAAACATGGTAAATGTAAATTGGTTATTTTCTAACCCAAGAATACAATCGTTTCTAGACAAACAATAATAATATATAATAAGTTCTTTAAGCTACCAAACTTTGAGAACCTTACCAGTAGCCATACAAGTAATAAACACAAAAGGAAAAAGTAAGTACATGAAGCTTTTTTATATCTACTGATTTCAACCGAAATACAGCTAAGTTGGTAAGAATTTATCATAAGCATAGACAATTTAAACCTCTAAAAGCTATTCGTTTGTGAATCTTTACATACATGCATGTTGCATGAACCAACTAGTTATAGTACTTTTGCTTACGTTTAGAGAATGGCATACATGATGTCAAATATATACATACAAAGTTCATGTAGCTTTTGATGTCGTTTTGGTTTTATCTTACAAGGTGTTATAAGTCCTAAGAAAAGCTCTTATAAATCATTCTTTTTTGTTTCCATATATATATATATATATATATATATATATATATATATATATATATATATATATATATATATATATATATATATATATATATATATATATATATATATATATATATATATATATATATATATATATATATATATAGATTTAAGTTCATTTGGATACCAAACTTTATTTTGGTTACCAAGGACTAATCTCAATCCTTCATCTTAATCTTAATCCAATGGATAAGATTAAACCAAAAACTCATTTTCCACCTTTTTTTTCAAACATTGATATCTCTTAAACCGTTAATCGTTATGCGAAAAAAAATATACCGTTACGACGAGCATTTAATTATCTTTCTACAGATATGCTATATGATATACTTTTGACAAATTTTTTTTTTCGTTTTTTTTCACGTTATTTTTTCATGGTCGAAAATTATCATATATGATACTAAATATCATATATGATAGTAACACTAAGTATCATACATTATATAACTTATCATATATGATATAAACCAATATCATATATGATTCAATAATAATTTGTAACCTAAGACTGATATCATATATGATAAAACACTATTATCATATATGATATTTTACGCAAATTTTAAAAAACGAAAAAAAAGACGAAATTTTTTTTCTTCAAAAGTATATCATAATGCATATCTGTAGAAAGCTTATTAAATGCTCGTCGCGATGGTATTTTTTTTTTCGTTTAACACTTAACGGTTTAAGAGATATTTAAATTATAAGAATAAGTGAAATAATAAAATACTTTTAATCTTATCCATTAGATGAGATGGAGATGGATGGTGGATATGAGTCCCTTGGTATGCAAGATTAATATGATATCCAAAATAACTTTACTCATATATATATATATATATATATATATATATATATATATATATATATATATATATATATATATATATATATATATATATATATATATATATATATATATATATATATATATATATATATATATATATATATATATATATATATATATATATATATATATATATATATATATATATATATATATATATATATATATATATATATATATATATATATATATATAGAGTTGGGGAAAAATAAAACAATTTTTATAATAAAATAAATGAGGTGGAACCACAAGCTGCCATGTGTCCCCCCCCTTTTTTCAAAAAAAACTGATGGTGTATATTTTTGATTTTATAAACTTCAGGAGTGGTTTTGGAAACTTTATCAGAAACTATATATAATATTTTTCACACAGTTAACCAAACATCTTGACAACTTTCTTTCAATCTTCTCGACCTTCAACCACCATTAACCACCACCTTCCATACTTTCCTCACCGTCAACCACCACCTTCCCCGCCATGTCTACCTTCATCTCCACCATCGTTAACCACCTTCGTCCTTCAAAACTGTCATTGTTGAGGATAAAATGATAATCACAACTCACGTCATTTATTGTTTTAGAAGATTTCGATTGAACCATCAACAAGTAACGAGTGTTGATCATCATCTTTGTCTTATTATAAGTATTTTATTCAAAGTTTGTAATTTTTTATGTTTATCATTTTGTATTACGATTTTTATTGTTTTTTGTTGTAATCGTGATATAGTTGGTACGTACATGATTTGGAACATTCATTTGGCTGTGTTTTAAAAGGAAACAAGATGAAAAGCGAAGATATAAAACACGCACACCAGATGTTTGTTAAAATTTCTACATGATAGTTTATAACTGTAATGTGCTAGATATTAAGCAATGATGTGGTATTAAGTTAGATGGTTGTTACAGTATTATGTTTTGTTGAAGATCAGTTTCATAACTTTTTTACTGAATTATAGTTTATGTTCTACTGAATTATAGTTTATGTTCTACCGAATTATAGTTTATCTTCTACCGAATTATAGTTTATGTTCTACTGAATTATAGTTTATGTTCTACTGAATTATAGTTTATGTTCTACCGAATTATAATTTACCTTCTACTGAATTACAATTTATGTTCTACTGAATTACTATTTATGTTCTACCGAATTATAGTTTATCTTCTACTGAATTATAGTTTATCTGCTATTGATTTATAGTTTATCTTCTACTGAATTAATCTTATGTTCTACTGAGTTATAGTTTTATATAATCGATTTTCATCTTGTTTCCTTTTAAACTATAATTTAGTAGAAGATAAATTATAATGTTATTTCTACTACATTATAGTGTTATTTCTACCGCATTACAATTATTTTTATATTGCATTACACTGTTATTTTTACTGCATTATAGCGTTATTACTACTAAACATTCTAGATACTTTTCAAGGTTTAGTCCAAGAGCTGAAGGACTATCGAAGAGAATGGCTTGTTCGTATGTAGAGAGAAAGGATGTCACAATTGCAAGACATTATCAAATTATTACCAACATCAAAGAAATCTAAGAAAATAAAAAAGATTTTCCAAAGAGAGCTCGTTTAAAAGAGTCTACAACACCGAAAATGAATAGTCTTTTCTACTGTTTTCTTTTATTTTTTACTGTTATTAACTCGGGTAATAGATTTTAAGTGAGATGTACTAGTTTTAAGTGTAATGCATTATAAGATACATTTTAATGCATTAACTTTTTTAAACTGAGATGTACTTACTTTATAACTTTAATGCATTAACAAAATATATTGTGATGCTTAATGTATGACTGCAATGCAGTAGAATATTATTGTAGGGCAATAGAATATAACTATAATGCAGTAGAATGAAAGACAAAAATGCAGTAGAATGAAAGACAAAAATGTAGTAGAATATAAAATATGAGAACGAACAAACACTGTCATCATCAAAATGTACAATATTGTGTAGACATTAAGTGTTCCAAAGTATTACATCTAATAAATTTTAAACATTGTTTTCAAATGATCCACGAGTATCCTCCAATAATCCTTGTTACGCGTTCTATGCATCTTTTTACTACACCGTCTTTGAATTGGAGTGTATCATTTGGTATTAGAGGATGGAATCTAGTATTTGTGGCTTGTTAAATGCACCTTGCTTTGCCACCTACGTTTTTTCCTATGTAACAACAGTTCAAAAATTTATTCATGAGAATACCAAAATATATTATGTAATGCATTAGAATCTAAACTATCATGCAATATAAGATGCTAGATATTAAGTTGTAATGCATTAAAAACTATAAATTTAAAACCTACTGCATTTCAGTTCTAATAAATCACACATAATTCTACTACATTCAGTTCACATTTTAGCACATCACACAATCATACTACATTCCAGTTCAAGTTCTAGTTCATTACTCGATGTAATAGCTTTTTTACTGTCTGTAGTGGGTTTTGTACAGTAATGCATTAGGTTTAGTACAATAATGTAGTAAAGAACCTATTGTTATAGTACAAAACCTAATCCATTACTATACAAAACCTACTTCATTACATAGAATCAACAATGTAGTAGAATAAAACTATAATGCAATAGAATGAAAGACTACAATGTAGTAGAATAACCTACTACATCATAGTTCATTTTTAGCACATCACACACATTTTAGTGCATTATAGTTTTTAATTCTAGTTGAGACATTACATTAACAAATTCTAGTTGAGACATTAGATTAACACATTTTAGTTCAAAACAATTGCATCAGAATATAAATTTAGTGCATTACAGTAAGAAATTCTAGTTGAGACATTTTATCACACACTTTGTATGCAACTTTCTTAAACACATTTTGTATCTAAACTTTTCTCAACCATTTTTCAGATCTAGAACAAAACACTGAATATAACATATTTAATTCAATAGAAACACTTAAATAAGAACAATAACTTACTTTCAAAGTTTCGATTTAGATTGGATTCGCTTATGACATTTCGATCGGGGATTAGTAACGATTCGGTCATTCGATCATGATTTATTTATGATGAATCGGTCGTGATTTTGTTATTTAAACCCTAGATGTTAGTGATGATTCAGTAATTTTTATTATGAATTAAGATGTGTGTGAACTTTTAGGAAGTATTTAAACCCTAAAAGTTCACACACATCTTAATATTATGATACAGTAGAATTAATACTATGATGGAGAATTAATACTTCCTAGTACATTACTCAATGTAGTAGGTTTTGTTAGTTTGTAGTCGGTTTTATAGAGTAATGCATTAGGTTTAGTAGAATAATATAGTGCAAAACCTATTGTTATAGTACAAAACCTAATGCATTACTGTACAAAACCTACTTCATTACATAGAATTTATTAGTAATGTAGTATAATAAAACTATAATGCAGTAAAATCAAAAACTACAATGTAGTAGAATAACCTACTACATCACAGTTCATTTTTTAGCACATTACAGACATTTAGTTAATTCTACTTGAGACTTTGCATTAACAATTCTAGTTGAGACATTACAGTAACGCATTTTAGAATAAATATGTACACACAAAAAATCCTACTCCATTTCAGTTCTCGTTCTAGTACATTACTCAATATAGTAGGTTTGTTAGTTTGTAGTCGATTTTGTACAGTAATGCATTAGGTTAGTACAATAATGTAGTAGAAAACCTATTGTTATAGTACAAAACCTAATGCATTATTGTACAAAACCTACTTCATTACATAGAATACATCTGTAATGTAGTAGACTAAAATTTTAATGCAGTAAAATGAAAAATTACAATGTAGTATAATAACCTACTACATCACAGCTTATTTTTAGCACATTACACACATTTTAGTGCAATATAGTAATTAATTCTACTTGAGACATTGCATTAACAAATTCTAGTTGAGACATTACAGTAACGCATTTTCGTTCAAAACAACTGCATCGGAATATAAATTTAGTGCATTATAATAACAAAATTCTAGTTGAGACATTTTATCAAACATTTTGCATGCAACTTTTTTAAACATATTTTGTGTCTAAACTTTTCTCAACCATTTTCCAAACCAAGAACAAGACATTGAATATAACATATTTAAATCGATTGAAACACAAAAAAGAACAACAATTACTTACTTTTAAATTTTCGATTTTGATTGGATTCACTATGATGTTTCGATTAGAGATGAGTCTTGATTCGGTCATCAATCATGATCTCTTTATGATGAATCGATCGTGATTTTTTTATTCTAACCCTAGAGATAAGTTATGATTGGGTGATTTTTTTGTGAATTAAGATGTGTGTGAATTTTTAGTTAGAGAAAATGTTTTTAGTAAGAGAAAGTGAGATATAGAGTGGTGAAGTAAATGAACGGGAAGAATTTTTTGTAAAAGACATTCACATTTAATAAAAGATACCGTAAATTTTTATAGTTTATAAAAAGACACCATTTTTTTCTTAATTTTTGATCAATTTTGATAGTTTTGATCCAAGAGCTAAGATTTCACCCTATCTTTTTTATTATAAAACTTTTTTTAGAATAACCCCACCATATATATATATATTGGGTTATTGTAGTGTAGTAGCTTAAAGTTATTAAAATAAGAAGTCATCTTAACCATTAATTTTATCAATTAGCATGTAATATATTTAATATGTGGCATAAAACAATACATCTTATACATGAAAATTTATATAAAAAGCACAAAAAATTTGATACGTGAAAATTTAAAACTGATACATATGATACATGTTTTACTTCAAAAAAAATTATTAACAAAAATAATCAATTTATTCGTAAATTCAGTGATGCACTATCAAAAATTACATTTTAGTTAACATAGATTTGCTAAACTATGATAAACAACTGATACATGAGAAATTAGTAATATTAAAAATCGTGAACCAACTACTCGTACACGAACAAAAACTTCCAAAAAGCTCGTACACGAACCAAAAATTCAATAATGAACCAAAACTAATCATTAAATGTGACATTTACCCATTTTTTATTACTTCTCATTTTAACAAGTTTAAGGACCTACACCATTTTATCTAAATTCTATATGTATATATATATATATATATATATATATATATATATATATATATATATATATATATATATATATATATATATATATATATATATATATATATATATATATATATATATATATATATATATATATATATATATATATATATATATATATATATATATATATATATATATATATATACATATATATATAGGGATGGGTTCTTGAGAAAACTTTATATTCGTAGAAAACTTAGAAAACAAACTATAGGGTAGATTTTGTAAATGACCGAAACTTTAAGGCAACTTTTAAACTACAAAGTCAAAATAAGGGGACACCATCTGTATCGTCATTTTCATAACCATGGATCAAAACTAATCGTTATCTTCACCGCATACACCGATCGTCATCTCCCCCGCCAATAAAACCCATAAAAATTCCATCCTATGTAACTAACCGATCCGTTACAGGATTCTCATCAGATCCTTCTTATGTCATGTTCGCTAACCGAATGTAGAAGAACAATGAAATCTAACCTATGAAATCGAGCAATAGTAAGTTTATAACTTTTCTATACTCGATTCACATGTTATTTTGTGTTGTTTTGGGTGAATTATATCATAATTAGTATGATTGTGATTTTTAAATCGGTGTAAAATTAGGATATCTGTGTAGATTTATTGTAGGGGAACTTTTTGTATAAGATTACATGTTAGTGACTATGTATAAGATATATGCTACGAGATTTGTTTGTTTAGATTGGTGCATCAAGTTAGCTTTAAAGTTGACTGAGTAACATTTGCAGAGTTCATAAAGCGAAACAATCCACTTCATATAATGTTATACTATACTATTTGCTAGTGTGCTTTTATCATCTTGTAGTGTCTTTATTTACTTACCAATCATGTATGTTAAATTTCCATCTCAAATGCCTAATGATCCTAATAGTCAAAAGGGTTGCAAATTTTTATATATAATAATTGGTTAACTTTATTTTGTAGCATATAAGTCATTGCAAGGACTTGAGCTTTATTCAAAGAGTTTCTACTTTGTATCCTTCATTACCGGTAACCGGTATTATCGAGTCGGGTTATCGGGTCTTATTAGATCAGGTTGAGTCGGGTTTTGAATTTGATAAACTCACCCGCAACCTGACCCGATATGTAATAGGGTTATCGGGTTCAGGTGGTATTCGTGTCGGGTGAGCCGGATTATCGTGTGAGCCAGCTTGTCGGGTTATATTATAAATGTGAATCTACTTTTAAGAAGGAAAGTGATTATTTCACTTTTTTAGCATATATTGGTATTAAAACCAAATTAGACGATACAAAAATTTTATATGTTGAATTTGTATGACACTCGAGCAAACAAAGACAACTACCATTTAACATATAAATTTTTAAAGTTCATAAAATTAAACAAACACAAAATATGAGCATTCTAAATAACCAAATATTATATTTACTTAGACCAAAAATGAACTTGTTGACATAAGCTAGACGTCAGAATCAAGTAAGTAGAAGAAAAGTACATTACCGTCGATTCATAGTAATTAGTACAGTAACTTCTTATCGAAGAAAAATTGTATAACATAATTCGTGTCTTATCGAGTTGACCCGATAACCCCAACAAGAAAAATAATTCAATCCTAACCGAACCCGATAACACTATCGGGTTATCGGGTTCGGTTCCGATTCGGGTCAGACACGTGCATTATTTAGAGTTGTAGAAAATTATGTATGGAGATGATTAATCTCTTCCTTTTTTATGTGCTAAGCTTCCATCCAATGGGTAACACTTCGCCTAAAGTTTAATTTGTAATTTTGACTGAATTGATGATGTTTTGAGTTCTTGAATGATATACAACTTAGAATAACTGTTGTCACAAAAGCATGTTAGACCAACATTGCCTTGTATTCGAAACAGTTCTAAATGATCTTGGTATAATGAACGAATATGGGAAGCAAAGTGGTCACTATCTTACGGTAAAAAAGACTTATCCACACTCCACTACATGTAGCTTGCTAACCGATTAAAATAACATTACTATCTCCTATAAGATATATTAAGGCAGTCAGTCTGATTGTTTCAAATAACATTACTCTCTCCTATAAGATATTTTATGGCATCTGTTTTATATGATTTTATGGCATCTGTTTTATATGATTTTACGGCATCTGTTTTATATGATTTTATGGCATATGTTTTATATGATTTTATAGCACCGATTTGTTGTTTATTTAAGGCATCTGTTAGTAATGTATTAGGACATCCATTAAGTTGTCTTAGGGCATTATTAAGCTTTCATAGACCTTGCCAGGTGCATTAGGGAATATGCTAGTAATGTGTTAGGGAATCTGTTCAGTATTGTATTGGGGCATCACGAAGCTGATAATGTTGGTTACAATGTTGGCGATATTGTTGGTATGGGATCTGATATTTTTGGCTCATGCACAGTCATAATGTTGTTTTTTAAATGGCATTGCCACTTAGTACATTTTGTTCCATGATAAGTGGTTATGGTTCTTGTTTAGGTCATGATCTATTATTGTATTCATTATGGCTGATAAACTTATACACACTTTCACCACACAACGTGTCGTTATGTCACTAGAGTATTTTCGTGCTTGGTTTGGTCCTCATGGATATATATTATTTACAAAAATATAACTTTTTATGCGAGTGGACAATTACTTAAACTTTGATATTGATTATGGATTATGTCACTATATATTATTTGTTTTATTTAAATTTAAGTGACCGAATCATGTATTTGAATTTGATGACCAAAGGATACACTTTAAGGACCTAATTCATATTTACTATGGAACTATATATTGTTCTTTTACAATATCCATGTGTTTATCTGAACTTTGATTATTTATATTTGTGATGTCATGACAGTACGAGCTGTTGATCCGGTAAATTATTCTGGGAGAGAGCGAAATAGCACCATCTTTTAATCAAATAAAAGACCAAAGGAAGTCGAGGTTGAATTAATGTAGAAGAATCTTCAGACATAACTGAACCAGAACTATTGTAACAAAGAATCTGCCCGGCCATCGGGCATTCCAGATCCGCTTATGATGACGAGGAACGCAACTCCTCAATTACCACAAAAAGTGGAAGTATCATAGCAGCACCATGATTTTGTATTCTTTTGGTTGCAAAACAGAGGAGAGGATAGGGTGGATACAGGCAAGAATGCAAGAGTTCTGTTAATATCATTACTTTACTTTGTTTGAGGTAATTTTTAGTGCATCCGTTTTATGTACTTTAGGGTATCTATTTGTATCACAGTAGGGCATCCAAATATCTATTGGTAATAAAAGAGAAAGAAGTTGAAATTTATAGCTTTTTACTTTGTACTATTACATCTGATATCATGTTTCATATCATATCATATGGATGATATAGGTAGAAGGTTAAATTAGTATCATGGATGGATGGAACTACCTTGAGCTTTCAATTGACACATTGTTGCTTTATTTGAGTTTGAAGTACTCGTAGAAGCACTTTAGATGTCAATTCTGTTACTAAGGCAAGAATTATTACTTCGACATCATCCTTACGTGTATTTTTTTATTATGTGTAATATAAATGATAGTACTTCACATATATTGTCTTACAGGTTTTTTATGCCCCACCTTACTTTTATTGAGCATTATTTTCTAATAACACATCTATATAATAGCTGAGTTCTTAGCTTACTTAATCCACTCAAAGGTGCATTGGCTGGTCTTCCTTGTGTAAGCGTATGACTATAGATGTTGACTTAATTTCCCACTTTCTCAAACTTTTTAAAGTTGCTTTGATAAATTAAGACATATTTTGGTACGGCTCTTAGATATGAAGCAAGAAGTAGAGATCATTTATGTAGGCATACTTGGCCCAAGATTATGCAGTCTTGTGAAATATTTGGATGCTTGTTTGATTATATGACTATTGACAAATTCGGGATTCATGATCTTAAACATATAATATGCTACTTATGTAGGCAATTGAGGGAGTTCGAAAGATAAAAGCTGGACATAATCTTGCAACATGGATGTACATGGGTATAATCCTGCAACATAACCGTCTTGTTGGTGTTTTATAAGAATTGCTCCGACCATTGTGTTGGATAACGCCAAAGGCTCCCTAATTATGAATGAGGGGATATTTCGATCTGTATTTCCAATAGTTATGGTAAATATAGGCATTTGGTTCACTATATTCAAATTAAACTAGTCACTGGTCTTTCTTTTGTTTTTGTAGGATGAAAAGGTTTAAGATGACATAGATGTAATCAACTCAACGTTAAAGCCACTTGCAACATATGTATTTAGCATTAAGGAGCTCAAAAATTTTGTGAGCATGATCTATGTTGCTACTGTTGTAGTCATCAATGAGGTTACATGTACTACTCAACTACTACCAAATAGCTTGCAGTTTCTACAGTTATCTCCAACACATCAAGCGGGAAGGCAGTCATAGAGGTCGGATCAAAAGTCACCAATGTACTTTTTATATATGCTTAAGACCTGCAATATTGCCTTTTTCAACAAGAAAAAGCACCTATTATGTCAGTAGTATAGTTTCTTAATGAATTTTTTGAGACGTCAATCTTTGTTTCTAGTTAAATAGGTAAGTTAAAGAGATATGCGTGCTTATATGTATGAATGTCAACTTTTTTATTACAGTATTAATTTGTACTATTGTAAACGAGCAAAAAAGTAAAAGGAAGAAGCTTCCAAAAATGTACGCAGCTCCTAAAAAGAAAAAATTTGCCCAACGATAAAAAAACATACAAAATTAAAAAACATAAATAGTCCTTGAAAGATAAAGAAAGTGACAAACAAGTCCCTAGAGTTAGGAGAGAAAAAAAGAAGGGGAAGGAACCTTGATCTAACGGTTGAAAAATGGTTTTCTAAGTTTTCTATTGAGATGAAGTAATCTCTTGATCTCATCTCATCTCTCTCTCTCTCTCTCTCTCTCTCTCTCTCTCTCTCTATATATATATATATATATATATATATATATATATATATATATATATATATATATATATATATATATATATATATAGATTTGCGTTTAAGTAAGTACCAAGCTTAAGATAGAAACTGTAGGAACCATTCAGATTTTGCCATGTGTACTTTTCAATTAAAATAAAATTAAAATTACTTTTTTTATCTGTAGGGGTATTACAGTCACTTTGGCTTTTACATATTTAAAAGAAAAGAAATTAAAAAAAACAATACGTCTTGTAATATAGCTTTTGCTAAATCTGTGTTCATTCCAATCACCATCATAAATTCATACGTTTTTTTGTGTTTTAGCCTTTCATCTCTCTCAATCACCCTTTAAAACCTGTGTTAATTCACACATAAAAATGTGTATTACAATCTTCATAACCTTTCATCTGTCCATCGATTTTTTATTGTCAGGCAGATTTGACATATCAATTTGGAGTAAATATGTCTATTACAAGCGGCAGTTGTTCGATTCAGGGTATGTCTCATTATTCTTATTTTACTTCACAAATTCACTTTATAGTTGTGTTGGAATTTTTTTGGTGGTGTGTTTGTGCCATTTAATGAAGAACTTTTCTGGCCGTGAGTTTGTGCCATTTAATGAGTTGTGCCATGGAATTTTTTTGGCTGTGAGTTCAGCAGAGGACATATAAATGTTAGAAACTTTGTGGGCTATAGGTAGACTTAAGCGAAGCGCTATGCCGGGGCGGGGGGACGGTTAGCAACTTTGTGGACTGCTTGTCTATATGCAGGTTTAGTACTGCACATAATAATTGTATAAGTACAATGCTGGTTGAAGCTTATTTGGTTATTAGGAAGTTACCAAATAGCCAAGTGATATCCTACTGTTTGAACATAGGTATAAGGCAGGCATTGGGTGGCATGAGTATGCTAACATAGGTATAATTCAGTGTTGTATAGGTTAGTGTGCTTATTCCAGTTTTAGTTTCATGATCAAAGTCACAAAATAGCTATATACTAAGCCTGTTTGTGTGGACAAAATAGCAAGTTTGATCAAAGTCACAGGCTTATTCCAGGCTTGATCTAAAACACTTTTATACCTGATCAGTTATCATATTTGTTTTAGTAAATTACATAAACCTGTCGTGTGGTTTGGTGATCAAAATGTGTCTTGTGTGCTTTCACCTTTGATCCTCGAATCCTCGATGCTATAAGCTCGAGCCTGATGTTTAATATGTGATTATATTCATTTCAGCCCAACATGCCAATTGAATTTGTCGAGTACTTAACTAAAATGGGTGCTATGATACCAAGTATAAAGTCAGGGACCAGTATTAAGCATACCTTTTTTTGTGTACCACTAGTCGAAAAATAGCATGTGTGTCATCAGCAATTTGTAATTTAATTTGTTTACATCTATGTTAATGCTATGCAGGTATTGAATAAATTGTTATTTGTTTAGGGCTTTGAAAAGTTCATGATTTATTACATGTTATTTTGCTTTGGGATGTATAGTTTTTGATTAATAATCATGTGTGTCATTAGTATAATCTATTATTAGGTTTAAATCATGTGTTTCATATGCTATGTTCCTGTGTCATCATTTACTCATGTGCGTCATCAGTAATATCAATATGTATAGAGATATCAACATGTGTGCCAAGCTTATGAAACACTATGTTTGTGGAACAACCTTAATGATTTTTATGTTACCATTTGAATTCATATATCATGTGCATCAACTCCACAATCAACTAACATTGTGGAAGACGATGTTGATGGCGATGCTCAAAGTGTTTTGCAAGCTGGGAGTTACCAACCAACACCACCGGGAAGTAAATTTTGGATTCCCAAAGCTACCAAAAAACCAGTTGAGGGAACTGAGTTTGACACAATTGAACTAGCTCTAGAGTTTTATAAAGAATATGCAAGGGAAGGTGGTTTCGAAGTTAGGAAGGGTACGCAGAAAAACAGGAAAAAAACCGATAAGCCTTCAGTTAAATACTTTTATTGTTCTAGAGAAGGGTTGAAACCGAAAAAAATAACAATCAATCAAAGACTGAGCGGTTAAAGACTGATAAGTCCCAATCTGATAAGTCCCATTCTGATAAGTCACTCTCTGATAAGTCCCAAGCTAGTAACACGGAAGCTGAAGCTGTACCCAAGGTGATTCAAAGAAGGAGACGAGGTTCTCAACGTTGCGGATTTAGAGCTCAGTTACGTTAGGAGTAATGCAGAAAACAAGTATTATGTCCACACTTTTTTTGAGAAACACAACCATAGTTTGGTTAATGAAAATGATTACAAGTATCTTCAGGCTGCGAGGAAACTTACATTCCCTAAACAACAGCTGATATATCAGCTATCGATTGCTAATCTTGGTCCAACAAGAGCTTGGGAAGTATTGAAAGAAATGAATGGCTGGTTTGAGGAAATTGGTTTTACAGATGTTGAGTCCAGGAACTACAATCGGGAGTTGAATGAGTTTATTGGTGGTCGGGATGCGCATATGGCTGTCGATAAGCTTTTGAGCAGGCAAAAATATTGCTCAAACTTTTCTATGGAATATAAACAAGACAAGGCTGATAAAACCTTAGTAGGTTTGTTTTGGGCAGATGAACAAGCGAAGCGTAATTATAACGTGTTTGGTGATGTTGTATCATTTGATGTAACGTTTAGATCAAACAGGTATGTGTTTTAAATATTGTTTCTTTTGTTTTGTACTACTTTATAAGCTACTTAGATCTCGATTATTGATACGTTTTATTGTGAGTTTCGTTTGACGAACGCATAAAAGTATAATTGTTTATTGATACATATATATCTCTTTTTCAATTCAATTTTATTATTAATCTGTTAACCATGTTCATATAGGTACAACATGGTGTTGGTTCCTTTCACTGGCATAGATAATCATAACCGATGCATTCTTTTTGGTGTTGCATTACTAGCAAGCGAAGCAGCCAAAAAGTACACTTGGTTGCTAAAAAGGTTTAAGAAAATATTTGGTTCCGCGCCTAAGGTAGTTGTTACTGATCAAGACCCTGCCTTGAAGATTGCCATAGAAAAAATATTTCCGGAGTCTAGGCATCGCCTCTGTATGTGGCATATAATGCAGAAACTAACCAAGAAGGTATGTCAATAATATCTCATATGATGATGTATCAGTTAATTTATTTTCTGATAAGAGTTATATAAGTTCGATTCAATGATATTTGTTTTCAGGTCGGGCCAGCTTTATGTAAAAATACCAACTTCAAACAGCGTTTGTGCGATATAGTTTGGACCGACAAAATCGACCCCGATGTGTTTGAGTAGGAATGGAAATCTATCATGAGTGACTTCAAGTTGTCTGAAAACAGGTGGTTGACTGATATGTTTGGAATGCGGACTAAATGGATACCCGCATACTTCCGTCACGAACCCATGTCTGGTCTTATGCGTACTACATCAAGGTTAGAAAATGAAAACCATTTTCTGGGCCAAATCACTAACACCCATTTGAGCTTGGTTGAATTTATTAGCCATTATGATACAGCCCTTGATTCACAAATATTCATATATGGCAAAAATACCCATAATTCTTACTACACGACACCTGATCTCAAAACACACTTAGAAGTTGAAAAAGAAGCTGCTGCTTTGTACACTATCACTCTTTTTTACGATGTTCAAGATGAAATTTGGTCATCTTTGTACCATTGTTGTTCACTAAGTGTACACGAATATGATACGTATTCTACGTTTGTGATACGTGACACTGAAGTTGATTACAAAGTGAATGGTTCATGTATTGAAGTCAAGTATGAGGTAACAAAATTACATTCAACACCTTTTTTTTACTCATCTGTTTTTTGGTAAGTACATTTTCAACTAATCGTGTGTGTTATGGCTTATTGTGTCACCAGGTTAGGTACGAGCCTTCAGATTGTTCAGTCCAATGCAGTTGTCTAAGGTACGAGTGTTATGGATTATTGTGTCGCCACATATTTTACGTGCTGCGTATGTGCAAGGTGTTCCACTTTCCAAAACAGTACCTACAAACTAGGTAGTCAAAGCATGCTATGTGTTACATACATGTTGATAGGACAAAGGACTCCCCAGCTTCGTCGAAATCAGCCAATGTTGTTACTGACACGCTAAGACAAATTTACAAAAGTGTTGATGAATCAATTACTCATTTGGTCGGTGACATTGAAAAGCTACATATATATAGGGACGACCAAGCAGCGTTGCTCAATAAAGCCAAGGTCGACGTTCCTACCCCTCCTAATATGAACACCCCTGAGGTTTATGCAGCAACCCTTGGTGTTACCATATCACCGATAGTGACTATCCATCCCCCTCACATTATCACTAATAAGGGTTAGGTTTCGTGCACGAGGCACAAATCAAAGAGTGAGATTGCAATGAAGCTAGGCCAGAAACCTAAGAGAAGGTGCAAGACTTGTCTTAAGTATGCTAGGCATGATTCTAGGAATTGTCCGTTAAAAAAGAAAGGTTTACAAGATCAGGATACGGACATGGATGAGGACAGTGACGCGGACATGGATCAAGCTAGTGAGTAGTTCAATTCTGGATCAAGATACACATGGCTTATAAGTTTTTTTAAGTGGTCAATTAATTTATTTCCAGTTTTATGGTTTGTTAAGTTTGAAATAATGTCCCAATGAACTCACTGTTTTTTAATACCATTTCATATATCCATTGTTAATTACATCTTATTTTTTATTTTTTGGTGGTCAGTGTGTTATATTATATTGAATCCTACAAAGCTTATTTAAATATTAGTTGATTTTCTCAAATGGTTTGATTCCATATCCTGATATTTTGTTTTTAAAGCATATCTTGGATTTAAATAAACCAAATCCCAAATTTGAATGCTAACATCCCTATTTAGTTTGCTATATCCCTTACAAAACACACACCCCTAACTCATAACTTTTTTATACTTATCACCATGAGTTTTATTGTCAGGTTGATGCTCATAAGTATATGTATCACAATCGGTGAAAAGACTATCTGTCAATCCAACACCACATCTGCTACATATCTAGACGATCGTCGCCTGCGTAAGTGTCGTTATTGTGGCACATATGGACATGATTCAAGGCACTGCCCATTCAGAAGGAATGTCTTTACATCCGTTTTTGGTTTAGAATTCGCTGCAAAGTATGGAGGTTTTCCTTTTGTGTTTCATTTGAATCCATGTCACGTACTCAAGTTTATTATTTAAGCTTTTAAAAGATTTTCTTTTAAGTTATGTTTTGAACCATATTAATGTATTCATTATGTTTATTAAGTTTCCTGCAAATGAATTATCGACTTTGTTGAAATCCAATGTCATATTATTCAGGAATTCTGTAAACAAATAAACATGTCATACATAGAGTGTATGTCATATAAACATGTCATTATAGAACTGCATAAACTCTCCCATACCAAACTGTACCTGTTATAATAAACTTAGAATCGTGTAACGTATGTATATTTTGTCCCATATATATATGAACTTGTCTAAATAAAACTGTATAAATTATACCATTCCAAACTGTATAAAAGATAAAGTGTGTGCCAAACTGTAAAACCTGGACTAATTTAACTAAAATGTCACACAAAAAAACTGTATAAACTCTACCATACCAGAATGTATAGCTATCACAAGAAAACATGGAATCTGTTAACATGTCATTGTTTAAAATCTGCATTTATATAAATATTGTGTCACATGACAGTGTATTATACAAATTTCCCAAAAAAACATAACTTATATGACAATCATAACAATCCTTATAATACAGATTAGTCGGTAAGCATACACGACCATTGTCCATACATAATTTAGAAACAAACAAAAGCGTTACAAACGTCAGTGACAACGCTACTTATTTAATCGAAAATACATAAACTTAAACGTTTCATTTCATCGCCTCCTTGACACGCAAACTGATTCTTTCATAAGCAGAAAAAGCTAGCTTCTTCTTTTCTTCTGGTGATATCGACTTGTACACACGCGTTTCTTTCTCAAACTTCTTTTTACCCAGATTGCAATCGGCCAGTAGTATTTTTGCAGCATACTTGGCGCGCAGGTCCTTTAGTTCATTGCTTTGATTGTCACTTTCTTTACTAAACTCACAAAGGTCACCACGAGAACCCTCACCTTTGTAGGTCTCCATAGTCGCATAGTGAATACACCACAATCTACGTAGTTTGTTGTTGTCCTGCACCCCAATGACAGCACAGTGGTTTCAGCAGTACTCAGCTTAGCATAATGCGGATTCTTCTCGATCCTCAAATAATCCTCAAGCATAGGAACCTGTTAGAAGACACAATTTTTTTTATTAATACGGAAAACAAATATATACTTTGTATGTTGTACTAACACACTACTTACCAATAGCAAGATAACTTCACCATATAATTGCTCCACCTTCGGATTGGTCAAAAATATGTTATCCATTATATGGACCTCATTATGCTTTAGGTTCATGCATACAACAAAAAAATATTTTTCTTTGAGTACCGGAAAAAAAACCTGCCGCAATGAAGCCAAATGCATGTAACTAAGTCATTCAATTTTGGATATCATGTTAGGTTCAATGTGTTATTTAAAAGTTATACTTACCAAATCCATGCCATGAAGAGTTTTATACACGGTACGCTCCAAAACACTTTTCATGTTTTCGTTAAATTTAACTGATGCTTTTTCATAGCCCCATTTTATCATATCACTCGTCTGCATTCACATAAAGAATCAATTAAACTTGTTTTAATCCAAAACAGTTTCGCGTTAACAAACTTTTTAGCTTGATCATAACAAATTTATGTCATAACTTACCATCGTGGACGTATGGCAGAAAACTCTTTTCACTGTTCTCTTGTTTCTTTGCTTCTCAGCATCGTTTAGCACATGAGTGAAGATGTCAATCAACCCAGCAGCTACTTCTATTTTCGGGTACAACGTTTCTAACACAACCCTTTCCACATCCATATATGGTGTCTTGAACACAATATCACTGTCATATAAGTAACAGCTAGCTAATTATGAATATACCTTATCTAATTCGTTATATATATGGTAAACGATAAACATCAACTTACTTTCCTGGTAATCTACCACTGAACAAGCAAGCAGACACATTCGACTCGGGTGGTGATATGTTATCTGCCAAAGACACTTCTCTTGTAACATAAGGTGATCTAAAGACTTCAGGTAGTATCGGTTGACGTTTAACTCTCTGACCTCCATATGCCGCCGGCAACACTGTCTGTAACAGCTGCGGTTCGTCATATATTGGTACTACTGCACTTCTACTATTTGCCAAACTTTCACGCCCAAACCTTGATAGTTTTCTCGATGAAGTCAGTTTGCCTGTACAACCACGAATAGGTTGATGTGGCATTGTGAATTCACTGACATTTTTGGGTTCTTGTGAGTCATAGCTAATTAGACTTTCAAGCAAAGCCTGGTCGTGTTCCGGTCCGTCCGCATCCTTCTGATCACTTAATACCTTTCCTTGTGTTGCGGGTGGCTGTGTAACATTCAAATCCAACTCACAGTCATCATCAAAATTAAGCCTCACAGGTATTTGTTGTTTGTTTCTTTCAATCTCTTCCCACACCATATCTGACAATAAAATTGCTTCCTGCGTGAATGTCATCACCCCTTCATCTTGATTCCCAGTGTCCTGCTTATTTCCTCCATTTTCTGGTGTGTAGCAGTTATCATGCATTTCCTTATTTTCTTGTTCATTGTTTGCTGGTTGTTGTGCTGTGCTACGTGCCACAAACATCTGATTTCTCATGTTCTTTAGCTCTAGTATCTCAGTGTCGTTTGGGCTACTTTCAAGTCCTTGATTTAACATTTCATCTGCCATGCGCATCAGCTCTCTCGCCCTCTGTAAATATGATGCTACATATTTCTTCACACCCTAAATAACCACACATTTTATTATTTATTAACAAACGCCTGCATCAATGAATCGATACACAATATTGAAACGTGTAAAAAATTTGATCATCACCTCCAAATCGGTTTTCACATTTGACGTATTGCACCCTTCAGATTCTTCATCTTTTCCACCATTCATACCATCATCAAACACTGCATACGAATATAGATTACATCAGTTAATTTATAGCATTTTGTATCAACTTTCTGTTTCATACAAAAATGGTTTGGAATAACCACACACTAACAATGATCTTCGGTTTCTTCGCCAACATCTGTGTCACTAACATTATCATTAGGAAACATGACATCTTGCAATTTCAGTAACATATCTGAAGACCATATCTTGAGTGGCATCTCTGAACGTGCATACAGAACCTATCATAAAATCATTAGTCAGCTAAATTAATACAACAAAATAAAATATATATAACTATTAGTCAGCTAAATTAATACCAGAAGCAGGATTATAGGACCATTGAAATACCCATCCGGGTTCCATGATCTTTTTGTTTTCCTCAAGCACTGAATCATGTATGTGCACCAGTCCAATTTAGGTATATCATCCTCAGAATTGATACACGGCAGAAACTTAAGATTAACGGTATTGCTTAGATTCTAGTCTCCGATTGATGAGACTGCTTTTATACATAGTCTCATCGTCCAAAATGGGCTTAAAATGCATTAAATATCATTGAAACTGCCAAATATATGCTCGTGTTTGTTGCTTGTGTATTTTAGGTACGGATATTGAGGAAATGACAAAAAGATCACAAGAATCATTCAAAAACGAACACGGGAAACGAAGCCGCACAATGAACCGGACCCAAATCCTGAATTTCCAAAATAGTCCTTGCAGAATTGAAGAAATACAAGTTTGGTCCCTCATCTTTGAAGACTTGTCACAAATGACCCTCCAATAGTCATTTGTACAAGAAAAATCCTTAAAGTTTGAAGAAATGTCAAGAATAGCCCTTGGAATTGGATAAAATTGCATTTGTAGTCCTTGCCTAAAGTTTAATTAAACCAAGGGACTTAAAGTGTAAACTGCCCAAAGTTGCTTACAAAGGAAATGGGACTTCTTGCTATTTATTACAAGTTGAACAAACCAAGAAAATATAGGGGCTAAACCTGCCAGACACACAAACATATTCCACCAATCCCCTCACACCACGTCACCCATCCTCTCCACCTCACCCCTACACATCAGCAATCCACTAAACCTAAAATATATTAACTAATCGTTCAAACGATTAGATTAATATTTTAATCTGGCGCCAAAACGTCTCCTGTTCACATCATCACCCCTAATTACCATCCTTAATCCCACAAGAACCCTAGTTAATCCCAAGACCAATTAATTTAAATACAAAGGGGTTTTTGCCCATCACACAAACCCAACCCACAACCCAGATTCCTTTCACAACACACCCATGTGGTTGTGGGACCCTCCCCTGCCCATCACTTTCTTCCCAAGACCCAAGACCCGACCAAATGAACGTCTCCTAGCAACTCCTTGGCCCCCAATACCATTTAACGTCCAAGATCAACAAGAATAGCTGTCAACAGTACAAGAGTCACAAGATGCCACTTTGATGAATTTGAAGACCATTGACCAAGGGCATTTCTGGATTTTCAGTTAGCTAGGGTTTTAGCTTCTACATTCTTCTATTCAGCTGTATAAATACAAGCCGTATGTGGCTGTATCCATTGTTCCAGATTTTGCTTTTAAAAATATTGTAATTCCTTTTTAAGTTATAAAAGTTGGTATTTTGGTTTATAAAGTAATTCTTTTTTATTTTTAAAAGTTGGTAGTATTATTGAAGCATAATTTGAGTTCCACATCATATTTGTTATTCAAGGTTTGAATTTTGAGAGATAAATAGTTTTCAAAAAATCTGTTTTTTGAAGTTAGTTTTGGTAAGGCTTAAAAATACTTGAAATCAGTTTGAAAAAGAAGTGAAAGTAGAATTTTTGGAATGATTTTCTGTATTTGATAAACTTTTATCAATAAAAATCTTGGTTGGTTGCAATTTTCAGAATTTTCAAAGATTTTCCATAAAAATCTTATTTCCTTATTGTATATTTACACTTACTGTTTAATAAGCTAAAACCAATAAGTCTGCTAAACTTATTGGCTTAAAGCTCATTAAACTTGTAGTGTTCTCTCTTGGTGGACTGTTTTTGTGCAGGTTCAAGAACAAAGGCTATCATCATTATCATCTTGCAATCCCAGCAGCCCAAAGGTTCAGCTCAGGCCCCAGCCTGAAAGGAGGTGGCTTTTCAGCCATTGTGGGACATGGATTGTAGGTCCCACAAGGTAAATCCCTTGTACCTTGTTTTCTGTTTTCAATATTTTTGATTTATGTGATTTGGTGATTTGGCATGAAATCTGTTCAAGTGTTAGTTTATATGTTTGTTCATGTTTGCTTTAGGCTTGTATGCATGCTAGAAACTTTTTCACTTAGATTTGTGTAGTTTTGATTAGGTTTGCTTTGATAATTTTGATTTTCAGTAAATTAAGGGGTGTTTGGATTAGGGTTTAAGTTGGGTTGAATAACATAAATCTTGCTTAAAAACATATTTAACACACTCATTAGGTTGTTAGTAGGTAATATTAGTATTTGGATTTCAGTTTGGTAGAGTTAAAAGCAAATTGCATGTTTTAAAATTGGTAAGTTGTATAAAAATCAGCAAGTCCTTTATCTGCCTGTTTTGTGAAATTTGAGCCATCAAATCTTGATCATTGTTAAAGATTAGGTTAATATAGGGATTTAGATAGTTTATATGCTATCTGGTATCTTTGTGTGCAAGATTTAAAGGTTTGAATCTCAGTTTTGTGCAAGTTAGACCAGCAAGAACATCATAGCCCACCCTTTGCTTAATCAGTAACTTCTTTGGGCTTGTTTGTGTGATTTTTGTGTGTTACTTGTGCTTTTTAGCGTTTGTCTAGACTCTCTACACTCCACTGAGTGTAGGGGTGCCCCCATTGTCCAAAGAAAAGCTCAAATAAGCTTCCCTAAGCTTTTTGGTCAACTGACCAAATTTTTATAACTAGTAGTGGGAACCAATTTCCCACTGGTAGTCCATTTGTTACCCCTGCTCAGCAAAAGGACAAAGTCCTTGACATGTCACTTTCAGAAACTTTGGATTTTTGTCTTTTGTGGACTTAATTAGGAATTAGGGTTTCAAATTTGTTTCATTATTTTTCTTATTAAATTTGTGATTTTTCAGTTCAATTAGTTTTTAATTTACTGTTCATTTAATATTTTTTAGATTAAATGGCTATTTTTAAATACTTTTTAACTTTATGTTTTTGTCTTTTAGTGACAAAAATACTTATTTTTCAGTTTTAAGATTTTTCTTAGATTTAGAAAAATAATATAAGATTTTTAGTTAAAAAAGTTTTTACTGTTCACTTTTTATTTATTTTTTAGAATTAATTTAGTTTAATTAGGGTTTAATTTATAACTGTTTTTGTCTTTTAGTGAAAAATTTTATATTTTTCAAACTTTTTCATTTTTCTGCTGTTCTTTAGAGTAATTTAGGATTTTTAAAATTGTCAAATTATTTTTAGCATTATTAAATTATTTTTTATGATTATTTTGGTTTAAAAACAGTTTTTAGCCTTTAAAAAATAGAAAAATAGTTTTTAAAATTTAGGAAAAATACTTTTTAGTCTTTAGATAATATAAGTAAGTTATTTGTTCAATAAAATAATATTTTGGACATTTTCTTAATTATATTTAATTTTAGGGCTTTAATTAGCATTTAAAATTGAATATTTAATTAATAAAAGGTTTTAAAATATTTTTGTTGGATTTTTATCCTTATTTATATCATTTTAGACTTACTTTTAACTTTTAATTAACTTTTAGGTTTAAAATTTTTAATTTGTAGCTTTTTTACGGTTTTACGTGATCGACCTTTTCGTCTTAGCTTAATCCGTCATCGTAACCGACACTCTTTTCTCATTCCCTTTCTATTTTCTTTTCTCTCAAAAATATAATCACAAATCAAAATCAATTCATTACACAACGCACTTGCCTCCTTGGGAAACGAACTTGAACTTATTTGGTCATTAGTGCTCGGTTTTCCTAAACCGACACTTAACGCTTACCACTATTTTGCCTTCCTTTTCCTAAAGGGTAGCAAAAACACTACATCATTTTGGCGCCGCTGCCGGGGAGGCGTGTTGTGTTTTGATTTGGCATTGTTGTTTTTATATACTAACCATAAATAGTATTTGTATTAGTAGCACTCTACTAATACGTATTATCGGTTTTCGGTTTTTGTGTGATTACTATTACTATATTGTATACGTAGAACAATAAATTCACAAGTACTCCAAATACGTGAGAAATCACAACCTTGACTTGGGAGGTCATTACCCAATCATTGTATTCGAATCTCAAACCAAAGAAAAAAGGCAAAAAATAGATAAATACTTTCGTGAAGCTCGATTTTGAAAAATACAAACTATAAGGTGGGTATAAGGCGGTTGTATTTCATGACCTAAAGGAAAAAGGCTCTTAAGTGCTTCGCGCCACCTCGTTTCCTCCGCTTGCTTGTGCGTATTTTGAGATTGAAAGCTAATCGAGGGTTTTGCCGCCCAAAGTATTACTAAGTATCATATATATTTTCTTGGTTTCCATTGATTAAACCCTCTTGAACGTTTTGGTGTTCCACCAACGTTCTAAAGTCATCGAAGGCGTTCACTTCACCTGATCGTTTTCATTCCTTGAGGCTTCTTTAATCAAGAGATTTGATTAAGGAGAAGATTTGTAGATTTGTGTCTACCTAATACAATTCCAAAAATCCAAAAAAAAAGTAAAAACAATCAAAAACCCCAAAAAAATTGAAAAATACAAAACAACAAAAAGAATCTTCTTTGCTCGTCCCCTCGTTGTACGTGACGTTTATGCTAACTCGTAATCAAGCAAGACGTGCACGTAAACGAAAGAACAAAACTCCCACTCCCAATCTTTCTAGTGAGGAGTCTCCTATTGACGAACCCATTGTAAGAGAAGCACCAACCATGGCGAATCGAACTATGATGGAGTTACTTCAAGCACCCACCGAGGGTTATGGAGAGGCTATTGTGATTCCCGCTATCCTTGCGGAGAATTTTGAGGTGAAAACGGGTTTGTTGTCGATGATCCAAAACAACAAATTCCGTGGTGATGAGAAGGACAATCCACACAACCATATCCGCCAATTTAATCGTCTTACCGCCACTTGCAAATTTAAGGATGTCTCGAATGACTCGATCAAGATGATGCTTTTTCCGTATTCCTTAGCGGGGCCCGCTAAAATTTGGTTAGAGAAAGAGCCACCCAATTCTATATTGACGTGGAAGGATCTCGTTTCAAAGTTCGTGAACCAATTTTTTCCGCCCTCTAAGACTACGCACTTGAAAAACGAGATTTCAAAATTTTCACAAGAATGTAATGAAAGTTTTTCAACGGCTTGGAATAGGTTTAAGAAGATGTTACATGAATGTCCTCATCACGGTTTTTCCGACTTGCATCAAATTGACACGTTTTACAATGGACTTAATGATCATGAAAGGGATTATTTAAATGCCGCCGCGGGTGGTAATTTTTTGTGTAAAACGGTTGAGGAAGCTTTGGTGATAATTGAAAATAGGTCTAAGGTTTATAGCCCTCGTAACACACCGAGTGTTGCCAAATTGGGTTCATCATCGTCATCCTCATCTCGTAGCATTAATGCTTTACAAGATGAAGCAAATAAGGAGAATCGGTTTTTTGATAGATTTGCTAATCTTATGTCCCATTGGAAAACTCAAGAAGCTTCGAATTCCGCTTCGGTTAAAGCGGTTGCTAAGAGTTGTTTGTATTGTGGTGGAGCTCATGATCTTTCCGAGTGCATTACCGCGGATGGTAACACTTCGAGTGCTTATGTAGCCACGGGAACTTACAACCAAAACGGTCAAGGTTCCCGCCAAAATCAAGCTCCACAAAATCAAAATGCTAATAACTATCGAAACAACAATAAAGGTGGTAATTATCAAGGCAATCAACATAACTACAACAAGGGTAATTATCAAAGTGGAAATGGGCAAATTTCAAACCAAAACCAAAATCGTGATTTTCAAACTACCACACAAGGTTTTCAAAATGATCACACCAAAAATCTTCAAGGAGAATTTTTGAATTATGCTAAAGCAAACGATGCTAAGTTTGATAATATGCAACATGAAATGGTTAGCTTAAGATCCGAGTTGAAAAACGAGCTTAAAAACGAACTTGCTAATGAACTTAAGACTCATGCTAATAAAATGGAAGGAAATGTTCAACGACTCCAACAAAATCAACAAAAAATGGAGCAAGGTCAACATGAGATTAAGCAAGAGTTGTTAAAAGCGGATGCTAGGAAATCTAAGTTTGAAGACCGAATGGGAAAAATGTTTGAAGCTATCATGTGTAAACCTTCTTCTTCGGGTGTTCTTTCTAGTGATACCATCGTGAACCCGAAAGGAGAATTGAAGGTTATTACTACTCGTAGTGGTAAAACTTTCAAAGAACCCATTTCTCGTCCAAGTACTTCTATGGAGAAGGAAAAAGAGAAAGAACCCGAGGTGGTGGTAGAAAAGGAGCAAATTCCAAGCCCGCGAAGTACCGCTCAAACCACACCTACGGTTGAACCAACACCAATAGTGGAACCCGAGATTCCAAGGCCTTTGCCTATGCCCCAACCCATACCACCCTTACCTTACCCTTCAAGACGAAACAAGGAAAAGGCACAAGAACGAAATAATTATCAATTTGAACTTTTTATGAAAATGTTTCGTGACTTGCATTTTAATATAAGTTTTGCCGACGCCTTGGTCATGATGCCTCGATTTGCCGCAAACTTCAAAAGTATGTTGAATAACAAAGAGAAATTGCAAAAATCGTCTAGTTGTTCATCGGTTTTTCTTAGCCGCATACCTCAAAAAGTCGGTGATCCCGACAAGTTTTTAATCCCATGTGCTATACAAGATATGGAAGAATGCTAAGCCTTGGCCGATCTTGGTGCTAGTATAAATTTGATGCCTCTTGAGATTTTTAAATCGCTCAATCTTCCCAATCTCACTCCTTCAAGAATGTCAATCGAGATGGCCGATCATTCTACGATTCTAGCTTGTGGAGTAGCCGAGGACTTCTTCGTGAAAGTTGGAAAGTTCTACTATCCCGTAGACTTTATTGTTGTTGATATTCCCATCGATCCTAAAGTTCCTCTAATTTTAGGTCGATCATTTTTGGATACCTCGAGAGCACTTATCGATGTGCATGCTAGTAAAATCACTCTTCGTTTCAATGAGGAAGAACTCGTCATAAATGCAACTCAAAACTCCACACTTTCTCATGTGTATTCTATCACGTCTTTGAACAATGTTAGTACCATCAAAAAAATTTGCAAAAAGATTTCAAAAAGAGTTTTAGGAGTTGATGATAAAAACAATTTTCCGTCCCCTCCGCCGGTGGAGGTTAAGAGTGTTAAGCCTATGATTCCAATCACGAATGATTCTTAGGATGATGAATATGTTGATCCCGATGGGGGAGTTTTCTTTGTTGACAAACGTTTTGAGAACTTACCACCACCTAAACCAAAACGATTTTCAAATGTGAGAATTTTTAGTGTGACTAATATCGCTTTAGAAACGCCAAATATTTTTGACATAATTAAGTCGGGTTTTCAAAGGAGAGTTTAAAAGATGAAAAAGGGAATGATTTTAAATTAGATTTAAAAGATTTTTCTACAATCCTAACTCCGTCATCACCACGTGTATTGAGTACTACAAGCTCGTCTTCTCCTTTTGACGATGCTTTGTGTGGACCTAGTGTGGGGGAATCCCCTTATGTTCCCTCCCCTTTCTCCACCGAGGACGAGATATTTGATCCTGGAATTGCTTATAAAGGGAAATCTCGGTCTTCCACCGATGCAATAAATGGAAAATCTTTCTATTTGATTGGTGCGAGTCTACCTCGAGTAGCTCATGGTTTTTATGACTTACCCATTGTCCCACCCTTCTATTTCTTCTCATCTATTTTCTTGAAACCCGTTGGGTTTATGTTGACACACGATGAAGTGGCGTTGATTTGTTTTTCCAATGAAAACGAGAACGCCATCTTCGATCCCGGTATTTTTCACCATCAAAGGACTTAGTCCTTAATACCGGTTGTTTTTGGGCCTTGTTTATCATGTAAGCCCCACTAAAAATTGACCACACCATGATTATCCCTAAATAATCACATTTATGGGGATCCGAATCGAGCTTTTGACTCGGTTATCAAAAACAAGGTGCCTCGTGGGGGAGACCCATGCTTATCCATGTACATATTATTGCTTTCTAATTAGTTAATGTGAGGGGATTTGTGCCCTTCCAACCTTTGTTCTGTGGTTGTTTGTGAATTGTGGTTTTTAGATCATGATCTTCACAATTGGAGTCTCTCGTGTTCGTTTTATGGGAGCACTCGATCGTTTGCTTTGAAGACTTTCTCAATATCCAAATGATATATCCTTTGATGTTCTAACCTTAGGTTTATAGCACACTTCATAAACGGCTTTAAATTTAACGGTTACACCCTTTCCATGCTAGATTAGGCATTCGACTACGTCTCTAGTATGTGGGTGTTTGCACCCCTAGACTCGAAACATTAAGGACAATGTTTAACTTTAGTATGGGGGGGGGTGAATAGATACTTGCCTTGCCAAACCTTCACGCTTTCCAAAATTTATCTTTTTGTTTATCGTTTTGTTGCAAAATAAGGCTAAAAATGGCCAAATTTTAATTTTTTTCTCATATTTTATAAGTGTTTGAAGACACGAATGTAGGTTTTCCGATGGCGAGAATAAGAGTTTTTGACTCGACCGTGCGTGTTGAGCACTTAGCTTTGATTCCTTAACTTCACATTAGGCTAAGTCTCTTAAATGAGGACGAGAAATGATAGAGTTAATTATAAGTTACTATGCTAAACGTAGAGTACTCGTATTCTTTCAAAAACTCATGTGTTCTCGTTCTTTGCTTATTCTCCCTTCACATGTAAATATTTTTTGCTTAATAAATATTGACTTAGCGGTTTAGTCTTGATTGTTGGGTTTCTAGTCTTTTCTAGTAGCTTCCGTGTAATTAAATTGGGAAGACATTAAGGTATCGCCAGCGTCACGGTTTTGAAGTATTGGCACCCTAATAATCGAAAGCTTCACCCAATAATAAGATTTCAAGTGCTCACCTAAATCTAGCAAACAATTTGAAGCCCCACAAGGCCGAAAAATCTATGCAAAATTGGAAGTGAATCAAGCCTTAATCTTCGAAGCTTTAAAGATCCAAAATTCGCCTTAGCGTGAGGATATACGTCTTTGGCTAATAAAACCACCGATGAGGCGGATAATAAAAGGCAAGGCAAGACCGAAGTCATAATAAAAGCTTCATGGCGAAGTTGAATAAAAGATGGAGGTAAACCAAAGATAATAAGGCCCTTCCGTTAGGGGGCGTATAAAAGTCTTGGTAATAAGTCTCATGTTCAAAACCGTTATAAAACCGTGTTTATCGATTCTTCTTGTCAACTTAATTTTTTGACATCGTTGTCTATTAGGAGGGGTTATTGATTTGATAGTCTTGGTTACACCGTTAGGACTCTATTTTTAGACCTAAATCTTTATTATCACATAAGTCAAACAATGTATCCTCGTGAAACATTCAAGACATAATAAAATATAAGAGATACAACTTAGGAATAATGGGAGGATAAGTACGTGATTAGGGCATATGAGTAGTGTTAGCATTACTAACTTATAATGACAATGATCTCGTTGCACGCTTGGCATGGAATTGGGGTGAAAATCGAGGACGATGAAATTATTTCTAATGAAGCATTCACGTGTTCTTATTCTATGAACCTAAACGTCCCATTTTGCGATGAAAATCATACATTATGTCTAAAACGCAAGTAGTAGTAATAGTAGTAGTGTAGCTATTTTATCATTCCATAAAGGTTAATAAAATGAATTTTGGAGGTGCTATGATACTTTATTCTAGCATTGCGTGAGGGCACGGAAATGGTTTAGTATGGGGGAGTGATGAGACTGCTTTTATACATAGTCTCATCGTCCAAAATGGGCTTAAAATGCATTAAATATCATTGAAACTGCCAAATATATGCTCGTGTTTGTTGCTTGTGTATTTTAGGTACGGATATTGAGGAAATGACAAAAAGATCACAAGAATCATTCAAAAACGAAAACGGGAAACGAAGCCGCACAATGAACCGGACCCAAATCCTGAATTTCCAAAATAGTCCTTGAAGAAATGAAGAAATACAAGTTTGGTCCCTCATCTTTGAAGACTTGTCACAAATGACCCTCCAATAGTCATTTGTACAAGAAAAATCCTTAAAGTTTGAAGAAATGTCAAGAATAGCCCTTGGAATTGGATAAAATTACATTTGTAGTCTTTTCCTAAAGTTTAATTAAACCAGGGGACTTAAAGTGTAAACTGCCCAAAGTTGCTTACAAAGGAAATGGGACTTCTTGCTATTTATTACAAGTTGAACAAACCAAGAAAATATAGGGGCTAAACCTGCCAGAAACACAAACATATTCCACCAATCCCCTCACACCACGTCACCCATCCTCTCCACCTCACCCCTACACATCAGCAATCCACTAAACCTAAAATATATTAACTAATCGTTCAAACGATTAGATTAATATTTTAATCTGGCGCCAAAACGTCTCCTGTTCACATCATCACCCCTAATTACCATCCTTAATCCCACAAGAACCCTAGTTAATCCCAGGACCAATTAATTTAAATACAAAGGGGTTTTTGTTATAACCTTCCAGAACTGTAATTCCCCATCACACAAACCTAACCCACAACCCAGATTCCTTTCACAACACACCCATGTGGTTGTGGGACCCTCCCCTGCCCATCACTTTCTTCCCAAGACCCAAGACCCGACTAAATGAACGTCTCCTAGCAACTCCTTGGCCCCCAATACCATCTTAACGTCCAAGATCAACAAGAATAGCTGTCAACAGTACAAGAGTCACAAGATGCCACTTTGACGAATTTGAAGACCATTGACTAAGGGCATTTCTGGATTTTCAGTTAGCTAGGGTTTTAGCTTCTACATTCTTCTATTCAGCCGTATAAATACAAGCCGTATGTGGCTGTATCCATTGTTCCAGATTTTGCTTTTAAAAATATTGTAATTCCTTTTTAAGTTATAAAAGTTGGTATTTTGGTTTATAAAGTAATTCCTTTTTATTTTTAAAAGTTGGTAGTATTATTGAAGCATAATCTGAGTTCCACATCATATTTGTTATTCAAGGTTTGAATTTTGAGAGATAAATAGTTTTCAAAAAATCTGTTTTTTGAAGTTAGTTTTGGTAAGGCTTAAAAATACTTGAAATCAGTTTGAAAAAGAAGTGAAAGTGGAATTTTTGGAATGATTTTCTGTATTTGATAAACTTTTATCAATAAAAATCTTGGTTGGTTGCAATTTTCAGAATTTTCAAAGATTTTCCAAAAAAATCTTATTTCCTTATTGTATATTTACACTTACTGTTTAATAAGCTAAAACCAATAAGTCTGCTAAACTTATTGGCTTAAAGCTCATTAAACTTGTAGTGTTCTCTCTTGGTGGACTGTTTTTGTGCAGGTTCAAGAACAAAGGCTATCATCATTATCATCTTGCAATCCCAGCAGCCCAAAGGTTCAGCTCAGGCCCCAGCCTGAAAGGAGGTGGCTTTTCAGCCATTGTGGGACCTGGATTGTAGGTCCCACAAGGTAAATCCCTTGTACCTTGTTTTCTGTTTTCAATATTTTTTATTTATGTGATTAGGTGATTTGGCATGAAATCTGTTCAAGTGTTAGTTTATATGTTTGTTCATGTTTGCTTTAGGCTTGTATGCATGCTAGAAACTTTTTCACTTAGATTTGTGTAGTTTTGATTAGGTTTGCTTTGATAATTTTGATTTTCAGTAAATTAAGGGGTGTTTGGATTAGGGTTTAAGTTGGGTTGAATAACATAAATCTTGCTTAAAAACCTGTTTAACACACTCATTAGATTGTTAGTAGGTAATATTAGTATTTGGATTTCAGTTTGGTAGAGTTAAAAGCAAATTGCATGTTTTAAAAATGGTAAGTAGTATAAAAATCAGCAAGTCCTTTATCTGCCTGTTTTGTGAAATTTGAGCCATCAAATCTTGATCATTGTTAAAGATTAGGTTAATATAGGGATTTAGATAGTTTATATGTTATCTGCTATCTTTGTGTGCAAGATTTAAAGGTTTGAATCTCAGTTTTGTGCAAGTTAGACCAGCAACAACATCACAGCCCACCCTTTGCTTAATCAGTAACTTCTTTGGGCTTGTTTGTGTGATTTTTGTGTGTTACTTGTGCTTTTTAGTGTTTGTCTAGACTCCCTACACTCCACTGAGTGTAGGGGTGCCCCCATTGTCCAAAGAAAAGCTCAAATAAGCTTCCCTAAGCTTTTTGGTCAACTGACCAAATTTTTATGACTAGCAGTGGGAACCAATTTTCCACTGGTAGTCCATTTGTTACCCATGCTCAGCAAAAGGACAAAGTCCTTGACATGTCACTTTCAGAAACTTTGGATTTTTGTCTTTTGTGGACTTAATTAGGAATTAGGGTTTCAAATTTGTTTCATTATTTTTCTTATTAAATTTGTGATTTTTTAGTTCAATTAGTTTTTAATTTACTGTTCATTTAATATTTTTTAGATTAAATAGCTATTTTTAAATACTTTTTAACTTTCTGTTTTTGTCTTTTAGTGACAAAAATACTTATTTTTCAGTTTTAAGATTTTTCTTAGATTTAGAAAAATAATTTAAGATTTTTAGTTTAAAAAGTTTTTACTGTTCACTTTTTATTTATTTTTTAGAATTAATTTAGTTTAATTAGGGTTTAATTTATAACTGTTTTTGTCTTTTAGTGAAAATTTTTATATTTTTCAAACTTTTTCATTTTACTGCTGTTCTTTAGAGTAATTTAGGATTTTTAAAATTGTCAAATTATTTTTAGCAGTATTAAATTATTTTTTATGATTATTTTTGTTTAAAAACGGTTTTTAGCCTTTAAAAAATAGAAAAATAGTTTTTAAAATTTAGGAAAAATACTTTTTAGTCTTTAGATAATATAAGTAAATTATTTGTTCAATAAAATAATATTTTGGACATTTTGTTAATTATATTTAATTTTAGGGCTTTAATTAGCATTTAAAATTGAATATTTAATTAATAAAAGGTTTTAAAATATTTTTGTTGGATTTTTATCCTTATTTATATCATTTTAGACTTACTTTTAACTTTTAATTAACATTTAGGTTTAAAATTTTTAATTTGTAGCTTTTTTACGGTTTTACGTGATCGACCTTTTCGTCTTAGCTTAATTCGTCATCGTAACCGACACTCTTTTCTCATTCCCTTTCTATTTTCTTTTCTCTCAAAAATATAATCACAAATCAAAATCAATTCATTACACAACACACTTGCCTCCTTGGGAAACGAACTTGAACTTATTTGGTCATTAGTGCTCGGTTTTCTTAAACCGACTCTTAACGCTTACCACTATTTTGCCTTCCTTTTCCTAAAGGGTAGCAAAAACACTACATCACCGATCGCCGTGAAAAATAACACTAGAAAATTAAGCTTAAACATGTATCCGCTTAGTCCATTCTCCAGAACCTCCTTTGCAACAATCGAAGGAAAGTGCCTCTTTATATTTTCGGCAAATTGAGCCTTCCATTCCCTTGTTAACGGGTTCCTCCAATCTGCATCATCCCCCGCATCTCTATGCACATCTCCTATCGGGACCCCTAACGTATCTCGTACAACCTCCCTCGTAATCACTACAGACTTACCGTTTACATTCAAAGAACATGTATCTGCATCAAACCTTTCCAAAAACCAGAAAGCTAGTCGGGTTGGTACTTTCTTGATATTAAACTCAAGCAATTCCCCAAACCCTATATCTATAACATCTTGTTTTTGGTTTGGATTCAATTGAGTTATCACTTTAAACAGCGTACATTGCGGATTTCGAGATCGTATCGTAACTCGTTCTGTAGGTTCTTTGGGATGCTTATCTGTTAACACACGCACATTTACCATATACATATCAATTCCAAGTTTTTACAACCTAAAATGACTCGACACACACTAACAATATATCCGACACTTACTATATGACATACACTACCTATATCGCACATACGGTCATACTGGAAGCGTAATTTAAAATTATACATGGCACACACTTACTAAAACTGAAGATGAGGTGACACACCCTATTTATACACGGCACACATTGTATACACAGCTTCTGTTTGACACACACTCCCTTTATGTCACACACTGTCTAAAACAGATGCTTTTCCAAATACTATTATCACTAGCCCTAAAAATGTATAAAGGTTGTGCTTGAGACACACTGTCTATGTGACACACCATATTTATGTAATACTTATATGATACCCTTTTTTTCAACATTGTCCCAAACACCCATTATAATCTCGATACCCTTTTTTTCAACGTTGTCCCAAACACCCACTATAATCACAGTCCCAAACAACCATAATGATCTCGACTCTACTAACCTTTTTTCCAGTATGATTGACAAACACATAAAACTATCTGTTTATTTCATAATGAAGAATATGTCAATGTTCAAATACATTATATGGGTTTTTTACATTATAACTTTTCGTGCAGGTGGGACCTACAATACGCAGCAACACACACTTTAACCGACGATTGTGCAACATTGTATGGACCGACATAATTAAACGCGTACAAGTTTGCATAAAAGTGGAAATCAGTTATTTAAGATTTTGGACTTATTTAAAAAAATGGTTGCAGGGTAAATTTGAAATGTGGTCAGAATGGATACCTGCTTTTTTCCATCATGAACCTATGTATACAAAGCTTGTGTTTGACACACACTCCCTTTATGTCACACACTGTCTAAAACAACGTATTTACCAAATATTATTAAGACTAACCCTAAAAATGTATAAAGGTTGAGTTTGACACACACTACCTATGCGACACACTGTCTATAAGGTTGTGACTGACACACATTATGTGTGACACCCCCTATTTGCGACCAAGTGGCACACACCGACTATGTGGCACACAGTGTCAAAAAGATTGTGTTAACACATACCACTTTTACATGCATTTGGCTATTTGACCCACCCTATTTTGGCTATTTGACCCACATTTACCTGCATTTGGCTATTTGACCCACATTTACCTGCATTTGGCTATTTGACCCACACTAACTAAATACGGCACACACTTTCTAGAAAGGTTGTGCTTGCCACACACCGTCTATGTGACACAACCTATTTATTGCACACTGTCTAAAAGGTTGTGAATGACACATACACTATATGTGACACCCCTATAAGCGATTATGTGGCACACACCGACTATGTGCCACACAGTGGCGAAAACTGTGTTGACATAGACTACATTTACCTGTATTTGGCTATTTGACACACCCTAACTAAATACGGCACACACTTTATAGAAAGGTTGTGTTTGCCACACACTGTATATGTGACACGCCCTATTTACGGTTATGTGGCACACACCGACCATGTGGCACACACTACAGACTACCATTACATTCACCTAAGACTAACTACATAATTACACACAGCAAGTTCAAACAACAACCGACTTACCCTTAACAGATCCCATTTTAGCGCCGTCCATTTTAGTACTCCCATTACCCTTTTTCGCATCAAGCCTCACTCCACGTTTCTTACCTTTAATCCCTAAGGAAATTAAACATAACATTTAAACATTAAAATATTTGCGACACACCCTAAAATATATGATAGGCACAAAATTCATGTACCTTCTTTTTCATTCGCAATATCCTGATTTCCCAATTTCTTATTCACTTTACTGATCTTTGTTTGTTTGTCAGAAACAAAGTCATCATCGGAGTTCTCTGCATCGTCATAGCCTCCATTTTTTTCCCTGACACACATACAAACACGATAATATCATTTAAACTTATTTTTTTTAACCACCAAATTGCTTAATATGAAAACTAGTTTGCTTTACCTATAGATGATGTATTTTCAACATATGCAAGCTTTCTTTTCCCTGTTTCATCTCCCAACACCTTCGCACTCTTACCATCCACACGTATGGCAGCTACATCATTCAGATTTGATAAAGGTAAGTTATATGTCAGTATTAAAAATAGGTGTGTCGTATTAATAATGGAATGTCGTGTATGTATATGAGTGTCTGACATAGTGCTAGAGTGTGTCGAGTCATTTGTGTGTGTGTCAATAAAACGGATATACTAAATTGTGTGTCGCTGATGTATATGAGTGTCCAAATAGTGATAGGGTGTGGTCGGTCATTTACGTGTGTGCCAAACATATTTCTGTGTTTAATTGTGTGATACGTTCTGTTATTACTGTGACATATGGATATGTTATGTTCTGTTTAATTGTGTGTCACATACATATATAGTGTGCCAAGCATATTGCTGTGCCATATGCATATGCATATGGCATACCAAATAGCGTATTGTTGGAATATAAGCTCCGCTAGTGACTCAAAATCGTGATTATCAAAAAGGCCAAGGTTCGTGTTTGAGTAATTACCATAAATCTAACAGAATAAATGATTTAGCCATGAACTATAACTGATTTAGCCAGTCCTTACCTTTTCCATCGTGTTTACTTTTTGTTTTATCAACCACTGCTGCCAATTTCCCCTTTCTAGCTACATGTTGACCAGGCACTAAAATAAAAAGTTTTTTTTGGATATTGTAACTTTGCATAAAAGTAGTAAAATATATACTTCACCGATATGACCTTATTACTTACATTTCATAGATCGTGCCTTCTTTATCTTTACACCTAGCGCACTCATTTTTTTTCAAACATTTCACCTGGTGACACTAACCAATAATAATAGAATACATAAAACTAATCACTAACCAGTAATATAAAATACCTAAAATAAACAGAATACCTAAAATGTATCACCTTTATTATTTTCCATGTTACCAGCTTTCAGAATATCATTTTTTCCAGCTTCCTTATCAGCTTCTTTATTTGAAGCATCATCAACATCCATATTTTCCTCACCATCAAACACTTTACAATCCAATACAGTATAATCACTAGTAGCACACCTAATAATGTATAATTAATTTAATTAACAGTTTACATACCTACACCTTCGTCATCCCATTCCATAGCCGATAAATCAATAAAATCAACCCCATTATTATTTTTTCGATCAGCCAGCCTTCCACTTCTTCTAACTAAATCACCATTCAGAGAACAAAACAAAAGAGAAAAAAATATCATTAAAGATCTTTATAAAACACACGAACAATGTATCATATGATGCAATCAACTATGTGTTTCATATGATGCAATCAAAATACACGAACAATGTATCACTTACCATTTAGGATCTCCATATATTCTCAGGTTTTTCAATTGATTTGTTAAAAAAATTTGACCTTAGAATAGTCTGCTTAGAAGGCTACATTTTATACACAATTGGGGATTGGGATATTGATACAAAGCGATTCGTGGGGGATACTGATTAAATTTTTTAATCAAGGAGCAAGAAATCCGGTTTTAATTTTGATCGTTGAGAGGTAAATTGGGGATACTCAGATAATGTTTTTAATACAAAAGATTTATTTAGTTTTTATTTTGTTTTTACTTATTATTTTAAAAAAACGACACATATTGCCCTTTTTGTTGTATACTATTTACAACTATGCCATTTGTTTATTAATTTTAATGATCTTCCATAAACTTTGATCCTACGGTCCGAAATGGTTTCTATTGTTTTTATATTAAGGGTGGTACTCACAATAACTCCCATATATATATATATATATATATATATATATATATATATATATATATATATATATATATATATATATATATATATATATATATATATATATATATATATATATATATATATATATATATATATATATATATATATATATATATATATATATATATATATATATATTGCTAGGAAGAACTTGACATGAAGAACCTCTCTATACTCACTCTTTTTCTTCTTCTTACTTGTATGGCTATAGGTAATATATCCAACACTAATATATCTTATCTATTTATATCGCTATAACTACGTGCAATCGTCTTAGCTAGCTCGAGATATGATTAGAATACACTGCTCATACATAAGGGTAAACAAAAAAATTCTTGTGTGCAGGTGGTGTAAGTGGGATTAAAGAGGATTGATCAAACATAGCGCCTTGTTTGCAAACCATAAAATGTGGAGATCCAAAAAAATTTTGTGACGTAGTTAACACTTAATGACCCATGTCGTATGTGTGGTGATGGGAACGAATGTAAACGTTTCTGCTAACCGCAACTTATTACAAGCTTTCAACATCAATAAATACGATTAGGGTAAAATCTGATGTCTATCTCTCAATATTATAGTCAAATTGTTCAAAAGTCTTGAACTAAATCCCAATAAGCCTATCAGAAGCATGTACTAGCTTCAAATCTGCTATCTATTCATACTTACCATTAAATTTATGTTATTGATCAGTGATGATTTGACATCAAAATATGAATACCAAGCGAGTTAAAATTTTGTATTTTTCATTGAAACCTTATGTTTAAAACGATGCCTTGCACATCCATCAAATAATGTGAAGTATTCGAAGAGATCATTGGGTCAAAAATAGTCGGAGCCATGTTTGCAAAGCATAAAATATACTGCATTATTGTTGCGACATAGGTAATGAACCATGTTCTTGATGTAGGGATACTTGGAATGATTGTGAACGCTTTTGCTAGCCACAATTTATAAGCTTTCGACATTAAGAATTGAATACCGTATAACTTGCAATTAAGGTATTATCAAGTAAACATTCAGGCACGAAAAACATATCAGAATCTCCAATCCACCTTTAAAAAGATTGTATTAAACAACATTGCTTGTTTTCGCCGTGTTTGTTGCATAGTACATGTTCGATCCATTTATTTATCATTTTCTACGCTGCTAAATCTCAAACATAATGAATATGTTCTAGTAACATATAGTCATTGGGTAAATAATGAAAGAAAACTAGGGAAAGAGCCCTAAAAGATAAGAAAAAAAACATTGTTAATATAACAAAGGTTATTTTGTGTAAAAGGAACAATTCTAGCCATCCATTACCTAAAATTAAAAGAAATACAAAGGGATATATTTGCCAAAATGTCTAAGCGTTGTCAAAAACATGATTATCATTAGTTATATTTCACTAGTGATAAAAATGTGGAAATTTATACAAAGATCAAGATTTAACACCAAACTAATTCAACCAACGACCCTTTTTTTATTATAAACTGCCTAAGGCTATTACTTCAAATGTAATACCTGGGTTATTGATCATACGAATAAAACATAAATAAAAAAATGATCTCAAAGCTTGAGATCAACAGGATACAATCCAGAAAACTAAGAACACCAATAAAACTGTGTGAAAGTAATGAGAGATAATGAAAACGATAAGCTAAACCTAACAAGTAATATCCTATATATACACTTTATAGAATAGTCCTTCGATTCCCTCTATATTGCACATCCAAGTCCCTCATAATTGCAACAACAAGTCCCTGCATAATAAACAATTGCAAATATAGGAAATAATAAAAAAAACTTACCTTTCTTACCCTTAGGTTTGGGTATAAGGAAAAAATGATCCCTGTGTACAAGAGTTAGTATACAGAAGTATACAAGTGTCTACTTTTAACATTCCCCCATAGACTAACTCGTGTACATGTCATACAAACCAAGAAAATCACAAAACTTATCATGGTCCTGAATACTCAGCCCTTTAGTGAAAATGTCAACAACATTATCCTCTGACTTAACTTTCACTGTCTTAACAATACCATCTGTTGATCCCAAACTTAGATCGATTAGCTTTGTGTATACGAGATTAGATCAAGTAATACATGTAGAGAAACTTTTGTATATAAATATGACAATCTAAGTGTTATGCGGAATTAACACTTAAACAAGAACACACAAGATGTAAACAAACTTTCACTTTGATTAATGATATCAAACTTGCTTACAATGAAAGTGTTAACGTATGAAAACTTATATTGAACATTAACCTAAAGGTCTTCTTTTATAGACATAAGAAGCCTTGTACAATAATCTACGTATCAACTATTCAAGGTAAAGATAAATATAAAAAATACAGTGTTGTTCCTATCTTTACTAGAAGTAATCTAGAATACAATAAACGCGTAGAGTATATCCTTCCATCAG
This sequence comes from Glebionis coronaria, assembly GCA_025667525.1. NCBI lineage: Eukaryota > Viridiplantae > Streptophyta > Magnoliopsida > Asterales > Asteraceae > Glebionis > Glebionis coronaria. Next base: position 28,744,925 of record CM046874.1, on the reverse strand, counting down.
TGCTTGTCTTCAATGTATCAACGCTTGACTTCTTCTTGTCAATGCTTGATCTGTCAGCGTTTGTTTTACTCCTGTCAACGCTTGTTTTACTCTTGTCAGCGCTCAAGTAGACTGGCTTATAATTTATTCCCAACAATCCTCCCCTAAACTTGATATCTACTCTAGTGATCAAGTTTCTGAATAAACATTAAGAACTAGGAGGAATCTTACAAACCTTCTCATATTGGTAATAAATAAATCAGATCAAATCTTTTGCCACGTCACTTGAATAATCAATTTCCAGCTGTGTATTCTTCATCTTCTCCAAGACTTCCTTGGACATGAAATACTGACCATCTACAAGTAGATACTCAGCAAACTTTGTAGAACTCAAATAATAAACACCAGCAGCTGAATACAATCTCCATTTAAGACCACTGAGGTCATCTTCAAGATCCTTCCAAATAGCAGGATCTTCATCTCTTGGTCCACACATTCTCTTGAATGTTGACCACAGTTTTATTCCATTGACTGAAGTTGGTGCTTCAGTCTCATACTTGGCCTCTAACAACCTCCATAGGTCTACCAAGTCTTCTCTGTCAAAACTTGCAAACAAAGATATAAGGGTGGTAAAAGTGTGAACCTCTTTTCTATACATGCCAATCTTCTAAAATCCACATTCATCTTCTTCATAGCTTATAATAGGGTTTCTGGAATCAAGTGGTAACACTTGTACCATATCTGAAGCTTCTAATGGTGAGAGCTTGAGGCTCTTTCTTATAACAGCTTCACTTGGATGTAATGGATCTATATCTTTGGGAAACTCAAGAGGGACTCCCTTTTTCACTGGTCTGGGAACAAACATTGCCTTCTTAAGCTCCATTTCCTCTGCAAGTTCTTTTTTTCTTTCATCAGAAAGAAGTCTTAGAGTGTTTTCTTCCTGCACTCTAACCCAAATGGGATAAGCTCTACACTCCAACTCTTCAAATGTCAATCCAGTCAATTTCTTATAAGTCCACCCTGTTCCATGACATCTTAGCAGCATGAAGTACAACTCCTTTCTATCCCTTTTCAAATTTGAGAGAACATTGCTTGCTTTGTGTTTTAGAATGACCTTGCAATCCTTTTGTACTCTGAGAAGAATCTCCAAACCCCATATCTGATCTGAAATGGTCAAATGTGGATTCTCTATACACCTATCTTCCCAGGCATGGTACATTTGAACAACTTCTGGCATATCAAAATCAACCTGCAATTTCAGCTCATTCAACTTCTCTTTTGCCAATGCATCACCATACTCAAGCCTTTCTGGTTGTTCTATGATCATAACACTTGAGTCTGAACTAGCTTCATCACTTCCTTCTTGCTCTTCTGAAGTGACAACAAAAGGTGATTCACCCACCTCCTTTCTTTCTTGTTCCACAATTTGTGCATCCAACTTTCTATCAAACTCAATTTGTGTTGCATTCTTTGGAACAACTTCTTCTACCATAATACCCTTACCCTTATATAATGGATCAACTGTTGGTAAGGTAGATGGTAATACCTGTGAAGAAACCTCTTTGATGATGGATGATGACTGGAATACATCAACCTCATTTGCAGGTCTGTCAACGCCCAATTCTGCTTTGTCAGCGCCCAAGATACTCATGTCAGCGTTCAAATTCTGCTTGTCAACGCCCAATGTACATGTCTCAGCGCCTCTTGCAATTTCCTCCAACATGGCTGTAAATGACAAATTTAAGTTTGTAGGAGAGACTAGAGACGTATCAAAACCTGTCTGTTTCTTCAACTCAGTAAGGGTTTCAGCAACACCCAAAGATTCTTCATCATATGAACCTTTTCCACTCTCAACAAATGGTTCTATAGTAGCTTCATGTGAGCCTGTATCACTCAAATTAACAGGCTCTATAGCAGCTTCCTCCCCTTTGTAAGAATCCTCCTCAGATAAAAGGACCCTTGTCTGCCTTCTCCTTGACTCAGCTGTTTCCAAAATAACAATCCTCTCCCTCAATTGCTTGAGTTCAAGGCCTTGTGTGCTGACAACTTGTACCAAGTCTGCATTTTGCTTTTGCAAGCTCATGCAGACAGCCGTCAATTCCATTAGGGTCATTGGTTCCAATCTGCCCTCTTCTAAAATGGGTATTTGACCTCCCAAGTTAGATTCATTGGGCATGGATGAGGTCTTAATTATGGTAGGACTATCTTGGCCAGCTTCTAAGCCAGAACCAATAGTCCTAGCCTCATCCATAACACCAACCACACTTGTGGTGGTGGTTCTCTCTACTACATGGCTAGGACCACTAGAGGAGAACACTCCAGTAGTCCTTTGGCTTTTTTGTAACCTATATTGTGTTAGGGGAGAAGAAGATGTGGATTGGGTGGATGTGGGTTGGTTAAGGGGTGTTTGGGTCTGTGAAGGATTTGTGTCAATGTTTGAAATAGGCACATCAATGCCAACATTTAACGTGTCAGCGTCGAAGGGTTCTTGGTCAATTTGCATATGTTGTGGTGAAGGTAAAGGTTCAGGTATTGGGTCAATTTGGGGTTGAGGGTCTGGTTGGGGTTGTGCTGCTTCAATGACAGCAATCATAGCAGGGGTCAGGGGTAGGTCACGATGTGGGGGTGAGTTCATCTTCATAAAAATTGCTTTATTTTGCACAAGGATCTCATAAAAATCATCATGATCCCTTGTGCAGTAACCTTGGACATTAAAAACCATTTGTAAAAATCTGGGATAAGCTAAAGTCATTTTGTTCCCTTTATTTTTACACATGCCCTCAAAAATCATTTTGGAATAATTAAACTTTTGCCCAGTAGCAATGCACACAATAGCACTTGCAATAGATCTATTGATCTCATGGTGTGTAGTGCACTTGGGACTCAAACATTGCAAGAGGACATGTATTAGGTACTTCCAGGCTGGGGGAAACTCCCGTTTATGATATTTATTTAAAGTTCCTTCAGCAGGAAAAGGATAACCCAAATCCCTTAGTCCTTGTTCTATTTCACTAATAGGGAGGGTGGTTATACCATCTGCATCATCAAGATGCAAAGCTTGGCAAACCAGAGCTTCAGTAACCACCCATGTGCGCCCATGAACAATAGAAGATAATCTAGTCACTCTATTAACTGTTGAGGAACTGACATTGTTCCAAAACTGTTTAATATGTGTGACAGGAATGAGTGGTGCATGAGAAAGAGCATACCTAAAAGGGGATGCGTTCAAATACGCCACCATTTGTGTGTATTGGGGAAACAGAGTATCATCAGCTTCAAGATACGCGATCATGTTGTGTTGACTTCTGAATCCTAATTCCAAATCACTTGGTTTGAATTTTGGTGCCATTGTTGAAAGCTGAATAAATGAAAAGGATGAAGTTGATAGGATAAAATTGTGTTAGACAAGAATAATAGGTACCTTGTTTAAAATATGAGCCAAATATATAGGAGAAGAAAATGCATGTGATTGGCCCAAAAATAGGCAAGTATTTTCAAAATGCAATCATGAAAATATTGAAAAAGAATAAGTTTATCTCATGCATTAAATGAGAGTTATCTGCTCCCAAAATTACGGCCTAAAAATATGTCAAAAAGTAACAACTGGGTAGGTCCCATTGAGTGTCAACGGTCAAAAATAACCCATCAACGCCCAACGGCTATTTTCTTGTCAACGTTTGCCAAAGCCATGTCAGCGTTTAAATTGGTCACAACAACGCTTGGAAAAATACTTGTCAGCGTCCAAAAATAAATATTTATAAAAATGAAAAATGACCTTAACAAAGTAATTTATCCTAGAAAAGATAACCAAAAAGTTGATAATTATTATAGGGCGGCAAGCACTGTCCAGTTATGCACACTTGCTTATGCAAGATAGACATAACAGTCCTCTAGTGTCCTTTGCTAACCAAAAATCTTAACAACTAAGTTACCTTATAAAATCCCTTGTTACTCCCAGGTAAAACCCATGATAAAATCATTCCCAAGTCTCCCAGCAGACCACAACCAATTCTAGGCCAAAAATGTCTTGGCAGCATGCATAGTATATCAACTTTGCATGCTACAGTGCCTCATGATTTAGTAAAACTAACTCATACTCACCTGTGGACACAATCTAGAATTGTGATAAGAGTATCATATGGATACCCAAACATCCTAAAGGTTCCTAAAACCTCCCCTTAAACAGTGATACATATGTTGCTAAAAATATGCATGAACGTAAAAAATTTATGTCAAGATAGAAATTAAAAATTTCAACCATCATCCATAAATAAAAACATGTCCAAATGCTTCTCCAATGATCCATAAGCAACTCTGTATCTAATGGTATACTGCTAACACCACCTGCACATTTAGATTGAAAACCACAAAACTAACATTATTGCTGACAACGCCCCGATAACACTTGACAGCGTTGAGGGAAGCTTTGTCAACGTTAGACAAATATATTGCTGACAACGTCACAAAAACACTTATCAGCGTTCAAGCAAACTTTGTCAGTGTTAGAAAAATATAGTGGAAAATCTAAATCCTCAAAAAGACCAATAACAATGCATTTATCCTGTACATACTTTTACAAAAAAGACTCCAAAACACATATTATGTGAGATTGATTATTCCAATACTTGTGACCAAGTATTGAAACCTCCCAGTATCAAAAGTTTTAGTTAGTAAATCTGACACATTCTCTTCTGTGTCAACCCTATCTGGTTGTATTAAACCCTTTTCAAAATAATCTCTTATAAAATGGTGTCTAATTTCTATGTGTTTAGTTTTAGAATGATGTACAACATTCTTAATAATGCATAAAGTGCTATTATTGTCAACAAATATCTTGGTATGCATGAAATTATACCCATAGTCCAACAGCTGGTTCTGAATCCACAAAACTTGTCCACAACAAGCAGCTGCAGCCACATACTCTGCTTCAGTTGTAGAATTAGCCACCACTGTTTGTTTCTTGCATTGCCAAGATATCAACCTGCTCCCAAGAAACTGACATCCACCAGTTGTGGATTTTCTATCAAACTTATCACCTCCATAGTCACTGTCTGAATATGCAATCAGCTCCAATGGTGAATCCTTTGGATACCACAAGCCAAGACTAGGATAGCATCTTAGGTACCTAAAGATCCTTTTGACAGCATAAAGGTGACATTCTTTGGGAGTCACTTGATGGCGTGCACAAGCACACACAACAAACATGATGTCAGGTCTAGAGGCTGTGAGATACATCAATGAACCAATCATTGATCTATAGTGCCTGACATCAACATCCTTTCCATCTCCAATCTTTCCCCAAGGGTGTTCTCTATCCATAGGAGTAGTAGCCCTGTTTTCATGTGGAGAAAAGCCAAACTTCTTCAAGATCTCTGCCACATATTTATCATGGGAGATGAAGATACCATCTTCTTTCTACTGAACTTGTAACCCAAGAAAGAAGTTCATCTCCCCCATAGCACTCATCTTGAATTTGTCTGTCATAAGCTTGGAGAAATCCTCACTCATCTTTGGATCTGTGGATCCAAAAATGATGTCATCAACATAGACCTGAACAAGTAGAACATCCTTACCCTTCTTCTTAGTAAACAATGTCTGATCTATGGTGCCCCTTTTAAATCCATTGTCCACCAAATAAGTGGACAAAGTACCATACCATGCTCTTGGGGCTTGATGAAGTCCATACATAGCCTTCTTGACTCTATACACTTTGTCTGGATTCTCTGGATCCTCAAAACCAGGAGGCTGCATGACATACACCTCCTCAACAATTATTCCATAGAGGAAGGCACTCTTGACATCCATTTGATAGACAGTGAAACCCATGCAGGATGCATAGGCTAGAAAGATCCTTATAGCTTCAATCCTTGCAACTGGTGCAAAGACCTCCTCATAGTCTATCCCCTCCTCTTGTATATATCCCTGAGCCACTAATCTTGCCTTGTTTCTGACCACAATACCTCTTTCATCTCTCTTGTTTCTTAGAACCCATCTTGTCCCTATAGGTCTGACATATCTGGGACAATCAACCAGTTCCTAAACATCCTGAATTGCAAATTGGTGAAGCTCATCCTGCATTGCTTCCACCCAACTTGGTTCTTTGAGAGCATCAAATATCTTCTTGGGTTCCTGTTGTGACAGAAAACAGGCAAACAAACATGCTTGCACAAGAGGGGTATCAACCTTGTGAATATTGGCAATAAATCCACCAAGACCTCGATGAGATCTTCTAGTACGAACAGGAGTCATAATATCACCAATAATTTGAGAAGTGGGGTGATTCTTCATAGTAGAAGTGAGAACTCCTCCTTCAAAAAGTCTGGTGTCTTCAATTTCATTCTCCAAGTTGCCAATATCTTCTTCTTCAGACTCTCTTTCATCAACATGAGGATGAACCTCTTCATATAAATTAGAAGGTTCACCCTGTTCAAAAGTAGAAGAGAAAAGATGTGCAAAAGTGTTGTCAACGCCTGAACCTTGGTTGGCAGCGTTTGGGCTAACAACGCTTGAAATGTTGTTGTCAACGTTTGAGCCATCAACGTCTGAATTGGTCTTGTCAGTGCTAGATTTGCCTTTGTCAGCGCCTGAAGGACCATGCATGTTGTTATCTGGTGGTACTTGGGGACCACCATTATCTTTTCCAGCAGCAGCAAAAGCATCTATCCATATGGGAATTGTGACATACTCTTGTATAGGAGATGACTTTTCTGCTTGTGATCCAACCTTTTCATGAACCTGTGTACCTGAAACATCAATAACTTATTCTTCCACAACATTTGAGGTTATCTTCACAATGTCTGGATTAGTGACAGGCATATAATTTAAAGTCCTAGATAAAGGTTCCAAGTCAAACAACCAATTTGGACCACTTTTAGGATCACTAGGTTTATTCTCTAAAAACCTAACATGTACTCTTTCAAGAATACGTTTTTCCTTTTTAAGATAAACCCTATATCCCTTGCTCTGCACTGAATACCTCATGAAATAGCTTTCATCACTTTTTGCACTAAATTTACCTAAGGCATCACTAGTATCTAACACAACTACATGACAACCAAAAGGTCTGAGAAAACCAATATTGGGTTTTCTACCCCCAAAGTAACTCATAAGGTGTTTTGTTCTGTATCTTGTTGACCAATACTCTATTTTGAACATAGCAAGCTGTATTAACAGCCTCGGCCTAGAAAGCTGTAGGGAAATGAGCATCAGCCAACATGGTTCTGGCTGCTTCAATTAGGGTTCTATTCTTTCTTTCTGCAACCCCATTTTGCTGAGGGGTTCTGGCAACACTAAATTGCCTAGTAATTCCTTTCCTGGCACAAAAATCATCTAACACTTTATTCCTAAATTCACCACCATTATCACTCCTAAGCATTTTACCTTCATTACCAGTCTTCTTCTCAATCTGAGTGATAAAATCAATTAAAGTGTCAGCTGTATCACTCTTCATAGATAAAAAGAAAGTCCAAGTAAACCTAGAGAAGTCATCTGTGATGACAAAGCAGTATGATTTACCATTCAAACTCTCTATATTGGTTGGACCAAATAGGTCCATATGAAGCAAGTGAAGAGGTCGAGTACTAGAGTGCACCTGTTTGGACTTGAATGAGACCTTGTGGTGCTTGCCTTTAAGACATGAAACACAAGAGTGGTCATTGTGGAAAGCCTTTTCAGGCAAGCCATCAACCAACCCAAGTCTCACAAGCCTGTTTATATTCTTAAAATTTATGTGCCCTAGTCTCCTGTGCCATAAAAAGAAGGAATGGAACCGCTTGAGAGTCGTCTGTATTACTCTCATCTACTGAAGCTTTAGCATAAAAACATGACATATTGTTATTCATTCTAATCCAATTCAGATTCACATTATATATGTCTTTATGTCTAGGTGTTCTATAGTCAATATATTTCTCATCAGGGATCTTATAATCCTTGCTTAACACCAAACATTTAGTATCACTAAACAGAACTTTATTTTTGTTATCACAAACTTGTGATACACTAAAAAGATTGTAATCAAGTTCCTTTACCAAAAATAAGTTTTCAAAACGCAAGTTCTTGGTGAGACGTGTTCCGTTGCCTGTGATAGTACCATATCCGCCTCCAAAGTAAACCTGATCACCATCCTTAATGGGAGTGAAGTTAGTTAAATAATCTTCCTTCCCTGTCATGTGCCTTGAGCATCCACTGTCCCAATATCCATAATCATTGACCTGTTTTTGAATGCCATGCACATAAAGAAAACAAGTTAGTTTTCTTTGGGGACCCAAGCCTTAGCAGACATGGATTCATCTGGTTGTTCAATAAGAACAGACTTGGTTCTCATAACAACCCTTTGTTCATCCCTCTTTGGATGAGACACCCAGTTAACCCCAATAGGTTTTGTAATGACCTTTGAAATGTAATTAAATCTGTTGCAGGTCATTGAAATCCCATTCTCAATAGGGTTTTGATCTTTCTTTGGTCTCCATGTCAAGCTTGAAGAAGCTTTAGACCCCTTACCATGTGGTTGCAAATATTTGGGTCTGGTCACGTTTCTGTCAGCGTTGGAATTGGTCTTGTCAACGCTGATATTACCTTTGTCAGCGTTGAACCTAGGGTTTGCTACAGAAACCCATTGCCTATTAGACCAAGTATTTGTCTTTTGAAATGGTCTTTGTTCATGAGTGTTAGACCCTCTAGTGAAGAATGGGGCAGGTCTAACAACTTGTAGACTTTTCTGCACACAAGGTTTGGGTCTGACAACGTTTGACTTTCTAACAACGTTGACTTTGGAAGCGTTGACACACTTATATGCTAAATGTGAAAAGCTACCACAAGTGTAACAGGCTTTTCTAGACACAACCCTCGGTCTAGAAGAGAAGAAGCCTGTTCCATCATTGCTAACTTGGCTCTTAGGTGACCTAGTATTCCTATACATCTCTGCATACTTAATGCTAGGTTTTCTAACAGTGTTTGAGCCAAGGTCAACAGCCTTACCAGTGATTGGGTTTGTTACCTTAATGGGGGTTGACTCATTAGGACTTTCACATAATAAGACACCCTCAACAAATAAGGTAGGATTGGCTTTCTTCCATTCATTTAAGTCAGTCAACTTCTGTTGATACTCTTCAACTGGGGTAACAACTCTTGGTGGAGGAATGAATTCCTCCTCTTGGAGTTCTGGTAAACCAGTCCAAGATAGGTCCTTTTGTTGGACACCATAGAAGTCACCAGCTGGTGGTGGAACCACAGAGTAGTCTTTCATCCCAATCCCAATCATGTCCTTAGGATCCCTTTGTTTATTCAGACATTCTCCTAGGGTTTGTGTGGCCTTATCAAATCTCTGAATTTTAAGGCCAATATTATCTTTATTTTTAATGGCCTCATCTAACTTAGCCTGTAATTCACCATTAACCCTTTCCATGATGCTCCTAATATCATTACTAGCATTCAACTCATGTTTTAAGATATTTATTTTATCTTTTAAATCAAATTCCATTTTCTTGTATTCAGAAACCGTCTTCTCAGTTTGAGTGAGAGCTAATTGATAGTTAGACAGTTTGCATCTCTCAGTACTCATATCATCTAATAATCTTAACACCTCTTTGTTAAGTTTCTCAGTATTTAACCTACAACCCTTACTACAAAAAGCATCATCATATACCTCATTATCTGATGAAGAGGAGGAGTGTGCCATGAGAGCATATTGAACATGCTCTTCTTCTTCAATTTCAGCAACCAAAGCTTTATCCTCTTCCACGTCCTTAGCCAAATAGCTCCAGTTCCATCCCATACCATCAATTCCTTGAACTACAACCATGGCATTAGGATCCTAAGCCTTAACAATTTGGCTTGAGGGTTTACCAGCATCAGATCTTCTAGGAGATCTGCATTACCTCATGAAGTGCCCCATACGATGACAGTTGTAGCATTCAACCTTGGATTTATCAAATCCAGCAGTGTCCTTTGCATTGAAGGTCATCTTCTTCTTAAACCTTCTATTCCACCTGTTTGCTCTTATACTAGCAAGAGCCATGTTCCACTTAATATCCATCTCTTCCAAGTGCTCATCACTTATTTGCTCAAGGTCCTCATATGTAATCACTGAACCATTGGGCAAAGAAGCAATATAAGCACATACAGTATCCAGATCCAAACCAGTAGGTTTAACTCTTGGTGAGTCACTTTTGTATGTGTCAGCGTCTGAGTATGAGGCGTTGACAGGACATGTTCCAGCGTTGACACATGACGATCCAGTAACTGGATGCATGTAAGAGTCCTTCTGATTGAATTGACCTTCACTATGAGAAAAGAAGGCCATGTTACTGTTGGTAGACTTGCTTCCATGCTCTAAAAGAGTTTCATCTTCCAACAGCCTCAGTTTGTTGTAGATATCATCAAAAGTAGAACTTTTGTGAGTGTTGTTGGCAAGTATAGATCTTGCCTCATTCTTCCACGCCTCACCAAGACTTTTAAGAAAAGTGGCATTAATGTCAACATCACTAAGTTGTGTCCCCATGAAGGACAATTTGCTTGTAATGTCAAGCAATATACTTCTCACACTGCTAAGCTTCTCATTAGGTTGAGCCTTGAAGACAGCATAATCATGCATGAGTTGCTTCTTCTTCTCTTCCTTAGTATCTTCATTACCACCATATGCAACTTCAAGAGCTGCCCAAAGGTCCTTAGCAGATTCATAACCTCTGTATTTATGCTGGTTCTCTTGTCCCAAAGAAACTTTCAGAATGTTTAGGGTTTTCATGTCAACCCTTTTCTTTGCTATGTCTTCAGCAGACACAGCTCTACCATCATCAGGCTTTTCTTTCTTATCTGCTTATGAACATCCAGCAACAGCTGTTCTTGCAGCAATGGCATTAGCAATCTTTTGACCTTTATTGAATGTGTTTCCATATTCAATAATCTCCCAGAGTGTGTAGTCATAGATCCCTAGATATTGCTCAAAGTTGAATTTCCACAATTCAAAGTTGGTTGCATCAAGCATGGGAATCTTGATGTTTGGAAAAGGTGAGGAGGAGGAGGTTATTTCTGGATTTGACATGATGTTGTTTAGGGTTTTGAGAAAATTAAGGTTTTGGTGATTTTTGGGTTCTTGTGTTCTTTAAGATCAAAAAGTTTCTCAACAAGCTCTGATACCACTTGTTGATCCCAAACTTAGATCGATTAGCTTTGTGTATACGAGATTAGATCAAGTAATACATGTAGAGAAACTTTTGTATATAAATATGACAATCTAAGTGTTATGCGGAATTAACACTTAAACAAGAACACACAAGATGTAAACAAACTTTCACTTTGATTAATGATATCAAACTTGCTTACAATGAAAGTGTTAACGTATGAAAACTTATATTGAACATTAACCTAAAGGTCTTCTTTTATAGACATAAGAAGCCTTGTACAATAATCTACGTATCAACTATTCTAGGTAAAGATAAATATAGAAAATACATTGTTGTTCCTATCTTTACTAGAAGTAATCTAGAATACAATAAACGCGTAGAGTATATCCTTCCATCAGTGCTTGTCTTCAATGTATCAACGCTTGACTTCTTCTTGTCAACGCTTGATCTGTCAGCGTTTGTTTTACTCCTGTCAACGCTTGTTTTACTCTTGTCAGCGCTCAAGTAGACTGGCTTATAATTTATTCCCAACACCATCAACAAATTTTTCTCTCAAGAAAAATAGCTCAATCTCAAAATGCTTTGTTTTCTCACGGAAAACAGGATTAGCAGCAATTTGAATTGCTGAACTATTATCACAATGTATAGGAACAGGAAGAAAGATATTAACATTCAATTCAGTCAGGATCTTAAGAATCCATATAACTTCACAAGTAACTGTATTCATAGATCTGTATTCTGTCTCAACAGAAGATTTAGCAAGCATAGATTGCTTTTTACTTTTCCAGGATACAAGTGATTGACCCAAAAACACAGAATATCCAGTAACAGACCTTCTTGTAGCCTTACATTCAGCCCAGTCAGAATCAACAAAGACACTTAGTTCAAGACTACCTTTAGAAAAAGAAACACCTTTACTAGGTAAATTTTTCAAGTATCTTAGAACTCTAAAAGAAAGTTTTAAATGTGATTCTAAAGGAGCATGCATAAACTAACTAAGAACATGTATTGCATAACTGATATCTAGTCTAGTATGAGTCAAGTAAATCAGCTTACCAACAAGTTTCTGGTAATTATTAATACCAATCAAAGGTCTGTCTAAAACAGGTTTGTTCTTAACAGAAGTAACTTTAGTTTCTATAGGAGTACCACAAGGTTTGCATGCAAGCATTCCAAACTCTAAAAGCACTTCCAAACAATACTTCCTTTGAGTTAAAAACAAACTGTTTTCAGATTCAATAACTTCAACTCCTAAGAAATATTTTAGTTTACCAAGATCCTTAATAATAAATTTGGAACTAAGAAATTTCTTAACATTTTTAATTTCAGCAACATTGTTCCCAGTAACAACTATGTCATCAACATATACTAGTAAAGCAAGAGATACTCCATTTTTATTTTTAGTGAACAATGAGAATCATTCTTACTTTGCACAAATCCATTTTCAATTAAAACTAAAGTAAGTTTCTCATTCCATTTCCTAGGAGCTTGCTTTAAACCATATAAGGACTTAACAAGCTTGCAAACCCTTTTATAATCTTTATCAAAATACCCTTCTAGAAGAGTCATATAAACATCTTACTCTAATTCTCCATAAAGAAAAGCATTATTTATGTCTAATTGATACAAAGGCCAATTAAAACTCATAGCCAAAGTCAATAAACATATAACAGTAACAATTTTGACTACAAGAGAGAATGTCTCCTCATAATCTATGCCTTCTTTTCTATTATAACCCTTAGCTACAACTCTAGCTTTAAATCTCTCCAATTTTCCATCAAAAAAATATTTAACTTTATAAACCCATTTATGTCCAACAGCTTTTCTTCCTTGAGGAAGGTCAGTTATAATCCAAGTACCATTTCTATTTAAAGCTTCCATTTCTAAGTTCATTACTTCAATCCATCTATTATCTTTAACAGCTTCAGCGTAAGTCTTTGGTTCTTTAATCTTATCAAGATTAGTAGTAAAATTGAAATGTTATGTACTCAACTTAGAGAAATTTACATGATTATCAATATTATATTTCACTTTAGTATTAACTTGAAAGTATTTGAATTTAACTGGCATACTATTATTTCTAACAAACTTTCTTATCACACTCTCAACAGGTTTAACAAATTGTTCATTAAACTCTTGATATACTGTGTCATCACCCTCAGACTCTACATTATCATCAAGTGTTGCACTTTCCAAATTTTCACTTGTGGCTTCTTCTAATGTACTATCTTTAGAGTGCCCCTCGTCACTCTTTTTAGTATCACTAGTATTCTCAGTACCTCCTAGTGAAGATTGGTCTGTACCTTCACTCCTATCAGTCTCACTATCACTCTTATCATCATAGGGATCATTTGACAAATTCTCCTCTAGATCATTGTTAAAAAGGTTTATACCATTTACATTTTCCAACTCAAACTGAAATTCTTTATTTTCTGACTTGTTTTTAAATAGATATACTGTTTCATAAAACTTAACATCCCTGGAGTAAAAGAACTTTTTACTTTCAAGACTAAACAGTTTATAACCTTTTTTGTCAAAAGCATAACCCAAAAATACAGACTTCTCAGACCTAGAGGAAAACTTATCAGTATTATTCAAGACAGATGAAAAACAAAGGCAACCAAAACATTTTAGATGAGAGAGATTAGCTTCAGTCTTATATATCATTTCATATGGCATTTTCCACTTAACACAGAGCTAAGAGTCCTGTTAATTAAGTAAACATCAGTTAGAATACACTCAATCCACATGTTCAGAGGAATTCCCCTTGGAACATGAGAGACCTAGCAACATTTAACAAGTTTCTATGTTTTCTCTCAGCTACACCATTCTGTTGAGGAGTATAAGCACAAGTATTTTGTTAAATAATTCCATTATTTTTACAAAAAAACATACATATTATTATTCACAAACTCTGTTCTATTATCACTTCTAAAAATCTTGATAGACTGATCAAACTGATTCTTAATCAAGTTATAAAATCCGACAATTTGTTCAAAAACATCATTTTTCCCCCTCAACAAAAATACCCAAACAACCCTAGTAAAATCATCAACTAGAGTCAAGGAGTACTAAAACCTTCTCTACTAGAAACCTTGTATGGTCCCCATACATCCAAATGAACAATTTGACCAAGATGCTTGGTCTTATGTTCACTCAGAGGAAAAGGTTCCCTGGTTTGCTTTGCCTTATGACAAACTTCACAAACCTCGCTCTTACTATTCACATCAATATTCAATTTTTGTTTAAGAATTTGTAAGACTTGGTTAGAAGGATGACCAAGCCTATTATGCCAAATACACTTAGATAAACTACAAAATTAAATATTATTTTTCTCAATTCTTTTACCTGTATTAAGAAAATATAGACCATTTTGTTCTCTACTAGTCCCCACTTGGGTCCTTAACATAGAATCTTGAATCACACAAGAGTTCTCATCAAATATAACTCTACATTTATTATCTTTACTTAATCTTTGAATAGACAACAGACTAACTTGATATCCTGGAACGACCAGAACATCATGAAGAACAATGGTATCAGTCAGTTTAATACTGCCAATATGTGTCACCAAAGCTTTGGTACCATTGGGGTGACCAACAGTCATGTTAAGCTTTGACACATCAACTATATTAAACATACCAACAAAAGTATAAGTCATGTGCTGACTTGAACTTAATCCATTGTCCAACCAATATAAACACTATAAGTACTGACATTAGTATTATAATTGAAAAATCGAGAAGAACAGAAACTAACAACACAATTAGTACATGCAACATTTGCCGGTATACTCTCAGATCCAGTCTTATTACTTATCAAATCCATCAATTTTCTATACTGATCATCGGTAAAAGTCTTAGATGAGATAGACAAACGATCTTTACTCCCTGTAACAACAATGTTACTAGAAGTTCCTTATTAAAACCATTATTCCTTTTAAAATTTGGAGGATATCCAACCAGTTCAAAACATCGATCAACTCTATGACCATTCATATTGCAATGAGTACAGACTAAAGATGGTCTATTTAACTTTCTAGCAGGATTATTAGAACCATTATTATTCGAAGAGAGATTACTAGGCCTAGCATTATTAGGTTTAGCAACAAAAGCATCACTAGTACCATTCCCTCTAGAATCACCTTGGGAATGGGATCCCCTATGTGATTCATCCCTATAGAGAGTGGCAAAAGCACCCTTAACATCAGGATTAGGGTCACTAGTGAGAATTATGCTCCTAATAGGAGCATAGACCTCATATAAACCTATAAGAAACTGCATCAGATTGATAAGATGATTATGAGCCTTAAGTTGTGCTAAGTTAGCACAAGTACACTCTGGAAAATTGATAAGAGAATCATATTGCCTCCATAGAGCATTAAACTTGTGATAATACTCAAACAAAATCATTCTAGATTGAGTCAAATAATGTATCTTATAATGCATATTGAAAATAACTGAAGCATCCTATTTACTATAAGTTTCTTCAAGTTTTTTTTTTGGGTAAAGGGTTACCCCGATAAATATATTAATCACACAAAATTAAGTACAATGGAATGTGGTTGAATACCACATTAACCTCAAGCAGAGCTTGAACTACTATCAAATCCTTGACATGCCAAGAGATTTAAACTACATAAAAGAACTAAAAACTAGTCGCCATAAGTATTAAAATGTTTCGGCATATTCCACCTAGACATCATCTTCTTAACTGTATCAGTATTATTGAATCTGAACGTTAAAAGTTTTATCCGAATAGTAACCATAACACCATCCCTTAAATCCTCCGGACTTTTCTTACCTTTATTAAATAAATGAGAGTTCCTCTCCAACCAGATATAGTAAGAACCCGCGGCCATAATAAGCTTTCCCACAATACTTAGCATAGTACGCTTGTGAGAAATCGGGGTGAGAAAGAGTACAATATCATGTAGACTCGGGCCAACAACTTCCATCCCAGCAAGAGACCTAAGATACATCCACACTTTGGTGGCATATGTGCATTCGAAAAAAAGATGAGAGTGAGAATCTGGCACCTGATCACATAAAACACAGCGAGTGGGCATAGTAGACTTCCCTCCAACATCCCACGACATCAGCTTATCTTGAGTTTTAAGGGCTTGATGAAGGACCAGCCACATGTGAAAACTATGTCTAGGGATTGCATGCGAAAACCACACAATTCTATACCAATTAACCTCATTACCCCGTGGACGAAATGCTTCCCAAGCACGACTCACCGAAATTCAAACAAGTTACCTTGCCCATCATTCCATAAAATTGCATCCCTTTGATTCTGGTCCAGCTGTGGAATTTGAATTGAACCAATAATTGGGGCTTTGAGAAACCATGATTGAGGCCACACCAGATGGTTACCAACGACCACGTCCCCCACTCGACTGTCCAAATTAAATCCTTCCCGTGAGATATCAAGAGGAGTCAGATACCTGCTGAGCGGCCCTTGAATATCCCACGTATCAAACCACGCTGAAATAGTCCGACCATCACCAATGCGAAACCATATGTACGGTTTAATAAACTCACGAATCTGGAGAAGTTTACGCCATCCCCAACTCATGTCTGATTTTATAGGAACATCCCAAAAGGAACGTCGTTTAAGTTTATACACATGGATCCATCTAATCCAAAGAGACTCTTTATTAGAGACAATATTCCAAATGTGCGTCGACATTAACGCACAATTAAAGACTTCTAAATTCTTTAACCCAAGGCCTCCCTCTTGCCGAGGAAGACAAATAGCATTCCACGCCACTTTTGCCTTACCCCGTTTTAACTCGCCATTGCACCACAGAAAACCACGAATCAACTGTTGGATGTCATCAATAATACTCATAGGAATAATAAGGACCGACGCCCAATAGATATGCATTGAAGCCAAGACTGACCTACATAACTGGAGATGACCCGCGAATGATAAAGCTCTATTCTTCCAATCTCCAATTCTGTTTTTAGCTCTTTCAACAAGAACTTTACAATCCCTAACGAGCAGCCTTGAAGAGATCAAAGGAACCCCCAAGTACATGGCAGGGAGAGTACCTTCAATAAATAGCATAATAGCAAGAATAGCATCTTTAATCATAGGATTAACGTTACAGAAAAATACCGTACTCTTAGGGATGCTAGGTAGAAGACCCGAAACAACTTTAAATTCATTCAGCGCCTCCATGATGACCTTCGCAGAATTAACCTCCCCTCTTGCAAAAAGAAAAAGATCATCCGCGAAGCACACATTCACAATTTCTAACTCCTCACAGTGTTTGTGATATCTAAACGAGGTAGACTCTCTAACCCTACGTTTCAGAAGGAGCGTTAAAACTTCCATAACCATGGTGAACAAATACAGTGATATGGGATCACCTTGGCGCAATCCTCGAGCTCCTTTGAAGAAGTCATTGACTTCCCCGTTAAAACAAATAGAGAACGACGAGGAGGTAACACAAGCCATAATCCATCGAACCATAATATGAGGAAACCCAAAACATTTAAGGATCTTCTCAAGAAATACCCAATCCACCGTATCATATACCTTTTAGATATCAACTTTGAAAGCGCAACGAGGAGGACCACGATTACGATGATAGTTAAGCATAAGTTCCTGAGTGATAAGAATGTTATCCGAGATACGTCGACCCAGGATAAAAGCAGATTGATTATCACTTACCACCTCCTTAACACCCTGCATGATTCGGTTAGTAATGATCTTACTAATGCACTTGTAAAGCACATTACAACAAGAGATCGGCCTATAATCAGTAATACGAGCCGGGGTAGCCACTTTGGGGATAAGATCAAGAAACATATGATTCACCTCTTTGAGCAGCCTGCCATTATGAAAGAATTGCTTGATCGCTAAACATGCATCAGGACCAACAATATCCCAAGCCCGTTTGAAGAAAGCAGAAGTAAAGCCATCAGGACCCGGAGCACGATCATCTCCAATATCAAACATGGCATTCTTGATCTCACCA
Organism: Glebionis coronaria; assembly: GCA_025667525.1. Classification (NCBI taxonomy): domain Eukaryota; kingdom Viridiplantae; phylum Streptophyta; class Magnoliopsida; order Asterales; family Asteraceae; genus Glebionis; species Glebionis coronaria. The sequence goes on along the minus strand of CM046874.1, from coordinate 28,726,835 downwards.
TCAGAAACCTCACGCACCATAAAAGCACAAGATGCATCAGACACCTGAGTACAAAAAAGATTAGTAGTATCTAGATCAACGCACTCCATAGAGGAGCCAAGAAACGCCTTATAATGCTTCACAAACTCCTCGGGCACATTAGGACCAGAATATATATTATTATCCATGTCATGAATAACCTCAATTTGGCTTCGATGATTCTTGCATTTAACCGCTCTGTGAAAGTATGTTGTGTTAGCATCGCCCTCCTTAAGCCACTCTATTTTGGATTTTTGTTTAATGAATCTCTCTTCGTCAAGCTTAGCTTGAGTAAATGCCTGAACATAGATCGCCTCTTCATCACGTAAATGTGGATCACTAGGATTCACATCAAGCGCTTTTTGAACAGTATCCAACTCAATGCGTAATCTGTCCACCCTCTCATGCAAATTACCATGATCATAAACAAGCTTACGCAATGGTGTTTTGAGGAGTTTCAGCTTTTTGACAATGCAAAACATAGCGACTCCCTCAATATGAGTACCCCATTGGTCAGCAACCACCTCCAAAAACTTAACCTTGTGCGTAAGAAAATTAGCGAATTTAAACGGCTTAGGTTTGGCCACTTGGATGCCCGGCAAGTTTAACACCACCGAAGAATGATCGGAAATACGATATGGTTGGAAAATAGCATGAGCCCCCGGAAACATATCAATAAAGTTCATATTGCCTATACACCTATCCAATTTCTTAAGAACCCCTGTAGTACCCCTCGGCTTTTGGTTCCATGTATAATGTAACCCCGTTGCATTAATATCAATAACACCAATTTTAGAAGTATAATCCTTGAATTCAATCATGTCACTAGTCATAGAAGACGAACCAGTGAATGTATATTCGATATTTAGCGCAACATTAAAATTTCCAAGCATAGTCCAAGCCTCATCTCTTACCAAAACATTATGAAGCTCTAAATCATTCCACAACTGCCGTCGAATACCCGGCTGATTAGCAGCATACACAAATGAACATAAGATAGTTTTATTAGCTAATTTGTGTCTAATCTTGGTGTGCATAACCTGATCAGTTTGAGCCACCACTAAAAGATCAATAACGTCGCTATCCCAACCGACAATGATACGACAACCTTTAGAGCAGAAATTTGAATTCGAAGTCCAGTCCCACGCTTTGAAAACCTTCGAACAGACATTAGACGGAGCACCAATATTCACGTGTGACTCAAGAATAGCACAAACATTAAGTTTGTTTTCTTGAACCACCTGGCAAACCTCACTTTGTTTTGGGGTGCGGTTCAATCCCCGTATGTTCCAAGAAGCAATATTACACATTGGCACTTTGCACAGCAGGAGTGCTTGCCCCTGGAAGTTTGGTTGGCTTAGGTTCCACATATACCTCCTCTATTCACTATCAAAATCCATCGCAACCTTATCATCCTTATTTTTGTTCCCACTCGAATCCTTCTGTGTTTCATTCATATCATACGCACTCTCCTCGTCATCTGCTGCTTCTAAAGCACTAAAAGAGTTCATAGCCGACACATTCGTATTACCCTGCTGATTCTTGTTCATACCCTGAGAACTTTTAACTTTAGAGGATTCTCCTTTTTCCATGTGCTTCGCATTAGTAATTTTACGATATTGAAATGTGGCTTTATTATTTGAGACATGAACACCCTCAAGCCTCTTATGTTGTTGTGACTTATTCCTCTTGACCTCGACGAACCCATCACCGGCTTCTTTCTCCACTGGGACCTTCACCACCTTAGGTTGTTTAGGAAAATTAGTACTTTTGTGATCAAATATTTTACATGTAGCACACGTTGGTGGCTGCCACTCATACTTAATGTCTATCGTAGCTAACGAATGACCCTCCCCATCACCTCGTGGAATTGCAATCACCATAGACTCTAGTAGCTCTTCCTCAGCAGAAACTTTAGTTAGCACTCGTGCATATTCATTACGACACCACGACCTCAAACACATATTGCTCGTATAAGTGTCAAGCATGATAGGCTTACCAATTTGTGTAGTAATGAGACTCAAGCCAATCTCAGAGTAAGCAACTATCAGAACAAGTCATAATTTAACCCAAACTGGGGCAAGCTTAATATCATCCGTCTTCAAGATAGTCCTAGGAGTCCACACATTCAGAAACAATGGCACTTGTCGAATTAACCAAGGGCCAGGTTCAATAACCTTATCCATACCCTCTTTAGAGTCGAATTGAAACAAGAAAAATTCATCATCTAACATTACCCTTTTCAAGCCGAACTTAGCTCATGTGTTCTTGACATAGTTCTCAACTAATGGAAAAGCTAAACGTTTGCCTATGAAGTACCCATATAACGTGTGTTTAAATCTCTCCCTAATTTCATCCACAACCTCCATAGGTTACGCCACCCTAGCGCCAACAACAACCTCATGAGAACGCATTTCAGTCACCTTTACCGTGTCCTTTGCATTTGTTTGTTTGAGAACAGACGCGAAGGAACCTCCTTGTGTAACATTCTGAGGCAGGCCATCATCACTCCCTGTAACATTCTGAGCAGCCACTTGACTACCCGATTTATCAGATTGCAAATCAGCAATGAACTTATTGAAATTCTCAACCAACTCTTGCGATGCATTAACAGGATCAATAGTTTCCATCTCTCTAAACGTAGGACCAAAACCACACACAAACCCTAAAAAATAGGATTCCAAATGCCACACCGCACAAACCCTAACCAGCCTCCATAATAATGACAAATAATAAAATAAATATTTGACACAAAAAACCCTAAACTATGATCAACCTTGAAACCCTAAAAAAACTGCAAAAAAAATCCTTAAATCCACGTCGAATCAAATAACAAATAATTAAAACCAAACAATTAATCCACCTCTCACGAGTTAAACGATCACAAAAGAGTCGGGAGATCGAAATCAAAGCCGAAACCCTATCACAGTTTAATTGACGAGAAGATGAGCATAATCAGTATAGAATTAATCAGCATTATGTAATGAATGGTGGATCTACCGGATTAGTTTTGCCGACCAGAAAGAGGAGTTTCAAAATCGCCCATAGAGAGAGAATTAGGTTTGGTAGTAGAATTCAAGTTTCTTCAAGTTCATCCCATACAGTTTTAGAATTTTTAGAAAAAAACTTGTCCCATATAAACCTCTTGAAAAACACAACCAAGAATCCAATTCAAGACAACAGCATTACATCTATCCCATTGATCTTGCAAAAAACCAGCCGTCTCAGGCCTAGTAATTTTTCCATCAATAAAACCCAATTTATTTTTAGTATGTATAACCCTAGTCATAGCAGCTTTCCATATTTTATAATTCTCTGTTCCTTCTAGTTTAAACCCAACTAAAGGAACCTCAGTTGTATCATTACTATGCAAGTAAAGAGGATCAAACATATCAATTTCATTGTTACTTGACCCCCTCATTGCACCCTTACTTTTATCCTCAGGAGCTATAACAACAGATTAAAACAGAAAAGAAATAAACACCATAACAAACAGATAACAACAAGTAAGCAAACAACCACCTTATATCTCCACAACAACCCAAGATCAACAAGAATAAACCCCTCGACACCTAATCCCAATAAACAAGAATTAAAAAGAGAGAGAGCGTGAGAAAGATACTATCACGCGCAGCAACAAGCAATCAACAACAAGATCAAGAAGATTTCAAAGCCAAAAACGTGCAGCAGAAAGAATCACCAAGAACTGCAGGATTAGTACACAAACTAATAACAAATCACAATACCAGTCTATTTTGGATTTTTGTTTAATGAATCTCTCTTCGTCAAGCTTAGCTTGAGTAAATGCCTGAACGTAGATCGCCTCTTCATCACGTAAATGTGGATCACTAGGATTCACATCAAGCGCTTTTTGAAGAGTATCCAACTCAATGCGTAATCTGTCAACCCTCTCATGCAAATTACCATGATCATAAACAAGCTTACGCAATGGAGTTTTGAGGAGTTTCAGCTTTTTGACAATGCAAAACATAGCGACTCCCTCAATATGAGTACCCCATTGGTCAGCAACCACCTCCAAAAACTTAACCTTGTGCATAAGAAAATTAGCGAATTTAAACGGCTTAGGTTTGGCCACTTGGATGCCCGGCAAGTTTAACACCACCGAAGAATGATCGGAAATACGGTATGGTTGGAAAATAGCATGAGCCCCCGGAAACATATCAATAAATTTCATATTGCCTATACACCTATCCAATTTCTTAAGAACCCCTGTAGTACCCCTCGGCTTTTGGTTCCACGTATAATGTAACCCCGTTGCATTAATATCAATAACACCAATTTTAGAAGTATAATCCTTGAATTCAATCATGTCACTAGTCATAGAAGACGAACCAGTGAATGTATCTCCGATATTTAGCGCAACATTAAAATTTCCAAGCATAGTCCAAGCCGCATCTCTTACCAAAACATTATGAAGCTCTAAATCGTTCCACAGCTGCCGTCGATTACCCGGCTGATTAGCAGCATACATAAATGAACATAAGATAGTTTTATTAGCTAATTTGTGTCTAATCTTGGTGTGCATAACCTGATCAGTTTGAGCCACCACTAAAAGATCAATAACGTCGCTATCCCAACCGACAATGATACGACAACCTTTAGAGCATAAATTTGAATTCGAAGTCCAGTCCTACGCTTTGTAAACCATCGAACAGACATTAGACAGAGCACCAATATTCACGTGTGACTCAAGTATAGCACAAACATTAAGTTTGTTTTCCCGAACCACCTGGCAAACCTCACTTTGTTTGGGGGTGCGGTTCAATCCCCGTATGTTCCAAGAAGCAATATTACACATTGGCACTTTGCATAGCAGGAGTGCTTGCCCCTGGAAGTTTGGTTGGCTTAAGTTCCATATATACCTCCTCTATTCACTGTCAAAATCCATCGCAACCTTATCATCCTTATTTTTGTTCCCACTCGAATCCTTCTGTGTTTCATTCATATCATACGCACTCTCCTCGTCATCTGCTGCTTCTAAAGCACTAAAAGAGTTCATAGCCGACACATTCGTATTACCCTGCTGATTCTTGTTCATACCCTGAGAACTTTTAACTTTAGAGGATTCTCCTTTTTCCATGTGCTTCGCATTAGTAATTTTACGATATTGAAATGTGGCTTTATTATTTGAGACATGAACACCCTCAAGCCTCTTATGTTGTTGTGACTTATTCCTCTTGACCTCGACGAACCCATCACCGGCTTCTTTCTCCACTGGGACCTTCACCACCTTAGGTTGTTTAGGAAAATTAGCACTTTTGTGATCAAATATTTTACATGTAGCACACCTTGGTGGTTGCCACTCATACTTAATGTCTATCGTAGCTAACGAATGACCCTCCCCATCACCTCGTGGAATTGCAATCACCATAGACTCTAGTAGCTCTTCCTCAGCAGAAACTTTAGTTAACACTCGTGCATATTCATTACGACACCACGACCTCAAACACATATTGCTCGTATAAGTGTCAAGCATGATAGGCTTACCAATTTGTGTAGTAATGAGACTCAAGCCAATCTCAAAGTAAGCAACTATCAGAACAAGTCATAATTTAACCTAAACTGGGGCAAGCTTAATATCATCCGTCTTCAAGATAGTCCTAGGAGTCCACACATTCAGAAACAATGGCACTTGTCGAATTAACCAAGGGCCAGCTTCAATAACCTTATCCATACCCTCTTTAGAGTCGAATTGAAACAAGAAAAATTCATCATCTAACATTACCCTTTTCAAGCCGAACTTAGCCCATGTGTTCTTGACATAGTTCTCAACTAATGGAAAATCTAAACGTTTGCCTATGAAGTACCCATATAACGTGTGTTTAAATCTCGCCCTAATTTCATCCACAACCTCCATAGGTAACGCCACCCTAGCGCCAACAACGACCTCATGAGAACGCATTTCAGTCACCTTTACCGTGTCCTTTGCATTTGTTTGTTTGAGAACAAACGCGAAGGAACCTCCTTGTGTAACATTCTGAGGCAGGCCATCATCACTCCCTGTAACATTCTGAGCAGCCACTTGACTACCCGATTTATTAGATTGCAAATCAGCAATGAACTTATTGAAATTCTCAACCAACTCTTGCGAAGCATTAACAGGATCAATAGTTTCCATCTCTCTAAACGTAGGACCAAAACCACACACAAACCCTAAAAAATAGGATTCCAAAATTCCACACCGCACAAACCCTAACCAGCCTCCATAATAATGACAAATAATAAAATAAATATTTGACACAAAAAACCCTAAACTATGATCAACCTTGAAACCCTAAAAAAACTGCAAAAAAAATCCTTAAATCCACGTCGAATCAAATAACAAATAGTTAAAACCAAACAATTAATCCACCTCTCATGAGTTAAACGATCACAAAAGAGTCGGGAGATCGAAATCAAAGCCGAAACCCTATCACGGTTTAATTGACGAGAAGATGAACATAATCAGTATAGAATTAATCAGCATTATGTAATGAATGGTGGATCTACTGGATTAGTTTTTCCGACCAGAAAGAGGAGTTTCAAAATCGCCCATAGAGAGAGAATTAGGTTTGGTAGCAGAATTCAAGTTTCTTCAAGTTCATCCCATACAGTTTTAGAATTTTTAGAAAAAAACTTGTCCCATATAAACCTCTTGAGAAACACAACCAAAAATCCAATTCAAGACAACAGCATTACATCTATCCCATTGATCTTGCAAAAAACCAGCCGTCTCAGGCCTAGTAATTTTTCCATCAATAAAACCCAATTTATTTTTAGTATGTATAGCCCTAGTCATAGCAGCTTTCCATATTTTATAATTCTCTGTTCCTTCTAGTTTAAACCCAACTAAAGGAACCTCAGTTGTATCATTACTATGCAAGTAAAGAGGATCAAACATATCAATTTTATTGTTACTTGACCCCCTCATTGCACCCTTACTTTTATCCTCAGGAGCTATAACAGTAGATTAAAACAGAAAAGAAATAAACACCATAACAAACAGATAACAACAAGTAAGCAAACAACCACCTTATATCTCCACAACAACCCAAGATCAACAAGAATAAACCCCTCGACACCTAATCCCAATAAACAAGAATTAAAAAGAGAGAGAGCGTGAGAAAGATACTATCACGCGCAGCAACAAGCAATCAACAACAAGATCAAGAAGATTTCAAAGCCAAAAACGTGCAGCGGAAAGAATCACCAAGAACTGCAGGATTAGTACACAAACTAATAACAAATCACAATACCAGTCTTACCAACGTTGAATAACCCCAACTTCCGATCTTGGGGTTTTCAAACAAAAAACAACCCAATCACACAATTAATAAAAGATTAAGGTGATTAAGCAAGTAAAAAACCAGGATACCCAAAACAACAACAAACCCTAATTTTTGGGAAAAACCAATTAATCACGAATCTGACTAATTAACCTCAAGAATTTTATGATTTAACCAACAAGAAGACCAGAAAACCTTTAATTAAAAAAACCACCAACTTTTGAGAAAACCCTAATTTGAAAAAACAAAGATCTTTGTATCAAAGCCAACCAGGTTCTGATAAATTTATACAAAGATCAAGATTTAACACCAAACTAATTCAACCAACCATCCCTTTTTATTATAAACTGCCTCAGGCTATTACTTCAAATGTAATACCTGGGTTTTTGATCATACGAATATAACAGAAAGAAAACAATGATCTCAAAGCTTGAGATCAACAGGATACAATCCAGAAAACTAAGAACACCAATACAACTATGTGAAAGTAATGAGAGATAATGAAAACGATAAGCTAAACCTAACATCTAATATCCTATATATACACTTTGTAGAATAGTCCTTCGATTCCCTCTATATTGCACATCCAAGTCCCTCATAATTGCAACAATAAGTCCCTGCATAATAAACAATTGCAAATATAGGAAATAATAATAAAAACTTACCTTTCTTACCCTTAGGTTTGGATATAAGGAAAAATTGATCCCTGTGTACAAGAGTTAGTATACAGATGTATACAAGTGTATACTTTTAACATGGTTATCATTAGTTATATTTCAGTAGTGATAAAAACAATAATATCACTAGTGATAAAATAATGAAATACCACTAGTGATATTTCATAAACATAGAAACTGTCTAATATCAGAGTGATATTTCAATGCGTTATCACTAGTGATATTTCATTGTTTTCACTATTGATATATCACTAATTATAAATTAGCAATTTGTCATATTTACAACTTTAGTCTCTCCTATTGGAAATAAATAAACCAACCAAAAACCAATGAATGAGATCAGCCGTAAACCACAAAAGAACAACCGAACAATATCTTTTTTTTTCTTCTGACGTCAAACAAATGGATCACCAAGAGATAATGTAAACAATGGTTTGATTTTTCTTCTTTCTATTTCTTCTTCGTAATTCCGCCGTAAATGATTTTTTTTAACTGCTAAAAAAAATAGACGCAGAGGGAAGAGATATGAGAGAAAATTAAGAAAGGATCGTTATTGCTCTTGATACCATATTGGAAATATAATTGGCTTGCCATTATTTGATAATCTCCATACAATATATAATCCATGAGGATCATTCTAGAAACAAGTATAATATAGGCTAAGCCTATTAACTTAATACAAGGTCCGTAGGCAACCAAAACATCTGTCTAACATCTCCGTCATTTTTTACAACTTTTGGACATTTTGACAAAAATAATCTCTCCGTATTTGTTCTAAATTTTAAGTTAATCTCTATTCAGATCGAAAACAAATAGAAAGTAAAGATTGGTCGGATGCAAATAACTTTATCTATATACCCTATAAAGGGTGTATGATCATTGTTGAAAAAGTTGAAAAAATTCAACAATTGGTTATATATGGAAATAGTGCATTGTTGAAACACCTTCTAATTGTCACACGCATTTTCTCAAATACAACTGTAAACTGATTGAAAAATGTTATTTATGTATATTTGAAAGTGTAACAAAGGAAACAAAATAATTGAAATATTCTGTTAAGTTCAAATCGCGATTATATATATGATTTGTGTTCAACACATCAAACATAAAAAATAAACCCACACATGCAAAAACCTTGTATGCGGTCATTGCCTCCATGCCTTCGTTCCCCTAGATGTCGTCATTCATCCTTTGGCGTTGGTGAATGTTGTGTAAGGGTATCTGATGATGGTGGTGGTAAACGGATTCCTTAGTAACGGATCGGAGTCCTTTGAAACGGAGTCCAGTAAATAGGCGTCAAAGATTTGTTTGTATCTTGGTTGGAACATAAAAATCCAATTATGATTTTAGGTTGTTTGTTAGTTGTATGTTTTAGGCTTTTTGTTTTCGGATCTTTCGAAATATGTTTGATTTAGCCGGAAAAGTCAATTTAGGTGAAGAGTTGGACAACTGTAAACCCAATGGGAACTGGGAAAACCGGAAAATAGCGTGCCTTTAACAGGTAAAGTATTACCGTGTATATATAATTAAAAACATTAGATTACTTTATTTATTGCTAATATGATTTGCTTTGTTTTCACTAATGTTTCTCATTAAGTATCATGATTATTGTATGAGTTATTCAGCAGATGGAGAAGTAAAAGTGTGATAATACTTGCTGCACGTACACTTCAAAATGTGTATGATATCTTCATTAATATGTTGATTGTATGAGTTATTGTTAAGTTCTCATTTTAAATACAATACAAGATGGATTGTTGTAGAGTAATGGTGCCAATGGAGCTTTACTAATTACAATAGTTTTTACTAATCGAATCATTTAAATAAAAAAGTTAACGTGTACGGAGTATTTGTTTGTATTCAGTAATCTTCTTTTATTTAATAATGCATCACTGTGGTCTTATAATTTGGTTCTTGTGTAGGGCTCGACATTAATCAATTACTAATATCTGGAAGGTTTAAATTTAAGCTACCATTATTCATATTCATTAAAATTACGAAAATGAAGTATTTTTGCGCTCGAACGAACATGAACACACGTCTTATCCGTCTATGAATATTTATGAACGTCCAATTATGTGTCCGCTATCGTTTACTTATATTATATTCCTTTATTTGCTTATGTTTATTGATGACTGATGAGACTGTTTTAATGCAAGTTTTCTGATTTTTTACGTTTAAAACTTATGAAATATAATACATAAATTCTGGGCCATTATCGTGAAACATATTTTCTCATTTGCATTCGAAAAACTAATCTTCCAAAAAAAGCTGATCCATATTATATATGAGTTTCACTCTATTATTTCTTCTTCATTTAACTAACATAATATATAAAACATTTACAAAAGTAAAAAAAGTTATACATAAAGAAAAAAAAAGTGATAAACTTAAATCCTTTATATGGAATAATTATAAAGTTAATCAATTAATACATAAGCCAATCTAAATTGAGCATTGGGTCACGGCTTAAACAAGGCCAATTCAGTTGAGCATCGGGTTATAAGTTCGATCACCGAATTAATCCGATTAAATGACTGGGTTACGGGTTCGATCATCAGGTCAATCCGGTCGAGTCATTGAGTCATGGGTTTGACCACGAGATCAACCCGATCGCATCATTGAGCGTGGATTCGACCATCAGTGCATCCCAAGTCACCATGTTATCAATTCGACCATTGATTTGGTTGGTATATCGTTAACTATGTGTGGGTACGCAAATTTCGTAACTGATTGGAACACCTGGTTAATTAACATATCGTTAGTTATATATTATTGGACAATTCCGCCGCTATGCGCGGGTAATCATCTAGTCTTGTTAATATAACTCTTCACAAAGTTAACCAACATTTCCCAAATTTATCGTAAAGACGCAATTTTTATAATTTTCTATTGAGTACCTCGTAAACTTGACGCAAATTAACAAAAGTATTTGATGGTGACTTAGTGGGTATTTGGATGTGCTTATTTAAAACAAATTATTCATTTTGAAAACTCCATTTTGAAAAATCATCATTTTGAAAACTCCATTTTAAAAAATATTGTTTGGATTTGATATTCCAGTTTGAAATCGCAATAATCAAATAATAACTTTTTTGAGTGTTTGGCAAATTTGGTTTTTTGATAATAAACTCCATTTTGAAAGCTTAATTTTTCAAAACTCCATTTTGAAAATGAAATAAGTAGCTCTCCACTAACTTTTTCAAAACTCCATTTTGGAGATTCTAAACGCAAATAATCACTTATTTCCATTTATTACCCAAACACTTTTTTTAACTTATCTCCATTTTGGAACTGAGATTTGGAGATAATCTCCTCCTAACCGCACATCCAAACACCCCTTAATTAACGAACCATATTTACCATATATATACCATGCATGGTATATCGAGTAAAAAAATGCACTCCTAGTTAGTTAAACTTGAGCATGAAAAATGACTACTTTGCATGAAAATTGCAAAATTGTGACCTAGTCCATAGAAGGTTTATGTAATATATATACACACCATCGGTGTTTTAAAACTCGGGTTAAACCGCAGGTTAAATCGGTTGAACTTTAACATGATGATTCGACTGAGTCAATTAAAAAACCGGATTTTAAAACATCGCACACCATAGCAATAAACTTAAATGAAGGTCAATGCATAACCAAAGTTTGACACATGTAACAATTTGATGTAAAATGGGAGGGATGATAAGGTCTTGATTGTCTCTAAACCTTTATTTTCTCTAACTTTGAGGATGGATCCGAATTGATTGGATCTTTGTTTATGTGTGGACCAGGTTTAATCAAGACACAAAACATAGTTCAGACATCACCACTATGGCTGGATTCCACATTTCTTGAATAGAAGCAACGTAAATAGTAAGGAATGAATTTATGTCGAACAATTTCTTGATCATACATTTGGTTGTTTTTTATGCCAGTTAAAATGGCTAAAGAACATGTTGGATCACCAAAATATCATCAGGTGGAAGCAAGGAGGAACAACGTCACGTGGATCCTAGCCGTTAGCGGATTGTGCATCATTTTCTACGTGTTGGGAGCTTGGCAAAGCAGTATCACCCCTTCGATTCACGCTCAAATCAGCAAAAGAACCGGATGTGAAAATACATCTAATGTAGGCAATACTTCTTTACCATCATCATCAAGAACATCATCACCGGCGGGATCATCATCTGCGTCGTTGGATTTTGAAAGTCACCATCACTTAGAAATCGAAGATGCACCAGTGATACCCGAGTTCCCGCCATGTAATATGACCTATAGTGAATACACTCCATGCCATGATAGCGAAAGAGGAAATAAATTTGAGAGAGATATGTTGAAGTATAGAGAGCGACATTGTCCAAGTAAAGATGAACTCCTTCGTTGCCTAATACCCGCACCACCAAAGTACAAACTACCTTTCAAATGGCCACAAAGTCGAGATTATGCATGGTTTGATAACATCCCTCACAAAGAACTTAGCATCGAAAAGGATCGCCAAAACTGGATCAAAGTTGAAGGGGATCGATTTAGGTTTCCTGGAGGTGGTACTATGTTCCGATATGGGGCCGATGCTTACATTGATGATATGAATGAACTCATCCCTCTCACAAATGGAAGCATCCGCACTGCCGTTGACACGGGTTGTGGTGTAAGTATGGCTTATCGTTTGAGTTTACATGTCTTAAAACATAGTGTTCATATGTCTTAATGCCCATGCTTTATACTTTTTGTGAAGGTTGCAAGTTGGGGTGCATACTTGCTGAAAAGGGACATATTACCAATGTCTTTTGCTCCGAAAGACACACACGAAGCACAAGTATGGTTTGCGTTAGAGCGTGGAGTTCCTGCTATGATTGGCATAATGGGATCACAAAGGCTTCCTTACCCAGCAAGGGCGTTCGACATGGCTCATTGTTCTCGTTGTCTAGTTCCTTGGAGTGCATATGGTAATTAAGTTTTTTACTAATTAAATTATTAGCATATCACTTGATATATTATACATATAACTTTTTGTGATTGCCGTGCAGATGGACTATATTTAACTGAAGTTGATAGAATTCTAAGGCCCGGTGGCTATTGGGTACTCTCGGGACCTCCTATTCGCTGGAAACAATTGTGGAAAGGTTGGGAAAGAAGACCAGAAGATTTAAAACACGAACAAGATGCCATTGAGAATGTCGCAAAACGTCTTTGTTGGAAAAAAGTCATCGAAAAGGATGCTTTTGCTGTGTGGCAAAAGCCATTCAACCACATTGATTGCATTAAACGAAAAAGGGCACATCATAAACCACATATATGCAGATCAGGCAATGAAGATGAATCTTGGTACTCATTGTTTCGTCATTCTGTTCTCGAAGTTTTGATATTAATTGATGCATGTAACATATATGTTTTAACCATTTTCGGTATGTATTATAAGGTACAAAGAAATGAAAAACTGCATTACCCCCATGCCAGATGTAAGCAACCGGGGTGAAGTCTCAGGCGGGGCATTAGAAAAATGGCCCGAACGGGCAACTTCTCTTCCTCCTAGAATCCGTAGCAATTTGATAACGGGCATCACAGAAAAGCAATTCCACGAGGATAATAAACTTTGGATAAAGCGAATGAAAGATTATAAAAAAATTGTAACTGCTTTAACTAAAGGAAGATATCGTAACGTGATGGACATGAATGCTTACCTTGGTGGATTTTCAGCAGCCTTGATGAAATATCCCGTGTGGGTAATGAACGTCGTTCCTGCTAATATCCAACCGGACACACTAGGAGTAATTTACGAACGGGGATTCCTTGGGGTGTATCATGATTGGTGTGAAGCCTTCTCAACTTATCCAAGAACATATGATTTTATTCATGCTGGCGGTGTCTTCAGTGTGTATAAAGATAGGTATATCTTATTAAAAAAAAATCTGAATTCTTTTGACATTTTTTCGTGTTTATGATCTTTAATCGTTACAAAATTTGTATGTTTGCAGGTGCGATATCACGGATATTCTACTAGAAATGGATAGAATATTGCGACCCGAAGGGACTGTCATATTTAGAGATGAAGCAGAAATGATTGGAAAAATCAAAAGTATAGCAGAACGTATGAGATGGAATACAAAGACTGTTGAAGATGAAAGTGGATCACTCAATACAGAAACAACGCTGGTTGCTGTCAAGAGCTATTGGACCGGTGAGGTTAACGCAGATCTAAACGAGACGAAGTCTAAGTAGCAAGTGTATTGTTTGTAGGAAGAATGTGTATGTTACTTTGAATGTATTTCCCATCTGTCTAGTTTCTATACCCTTAGAGCTTAAAATTGTTTGGTTGGCCAGACTTACCATTTTGCTACCTGAACCAGAAGCCCTGCTACGGGCCTTAGTTTGAGGGCACCAGATCGCACAGGGATGGAACTAGGGAGGGTCTCGTGTTGTCACGTTACCCCTATAGGAATTTGTTTCCTAACGGTGATTTTTGTAAAAGGTGATTTTTGTAAAAAAAAAAAAAGAATTTTCTAAATTGTATCTGAAATACATTACGTTTTTAGTTATTGTTTACGGTTTTAATGACATTTTGATTTATTGTTCATTTAGTGTTCTTGTTATGTGTTATGACATCCATATAGCTTCACGCCTGGTGATTCCGCCTTTGCGAGTTGTGACAACAATTGCTTGAATTCATCGTTCACGATACGGACGTGTTCTTCTAGGATTTGAATTTCACTTTCTTGATTGTCAATGAATTTGAGTATAATACCTTCGAATTGTTCTTGGCGGAAAATTTCCTGAAACGAATATAGCCTCCCATCGAGGATGTTATAAGCATCCTTTTGTCTCTCGAGTGAAATGGCCTTGTCCATTTGAGAGTGGAATTGCTTTTCCAGGCTCTCGAGCAATTGTTCCATCAATCCTTCCTCGTATTGCACAAGCTCTTCGATTGCCTCCCATGCTTTGTCGTGATCCATCATTGTGATCCTTTCGCTTGCAGAAAAATCCACGAATCTCCGGGTAGAGGGAATAAGTCGGTCGTAGAATTAAGCTAGAGTTCAATGGCGTTGTGAGGGACTTTTCGGAGTAAGCCCTTGAAACGAGTCCATATGCTTCAGATAGAGATCCACCATGATGTTGTTGGAACATCAAGATGTTGTTCCTAAGTTTAGAAGTTCTCCCGGTGGGAAAAATTGAGCAATGAATCTCGCGGTGAGATCATCCCATGAAGTGATAGATGTTGGGATTTAAAACTAGTTAAATCATTAACTACGAGTGCGCAGCGGAATGGATCTAGTATAATATTCACGATTAACACATAATAAAACAATAATAAAACCAACCTTTTAATTAATTGAATAAATCAATTAATTGATCTTGATCTTGAATCTACAACGGTAAAGTAACCGTCCTCTAGCGATTGCTCACACGACACGTCAAACGAACACACCACGATGCTAGTGGTAACTTCACTTCAATTATCTTGCTACTAGAAACCCTAATATCCAAAACCCTAATTTGATAGGTTTATAGATAGAAACAAGATACTTGGAAAAATTCACCGGAAACCCTAATTAGGGTTAGGGTTTGGACGAACCACAAGGGGAACCAAACAAGAGACCAAAACTTTGACACGAGGATCAAAGGTTTAGTATAAGGCTAAGAAACTTCACAAGTAAGTACCCTAAGGTAGTTGATCTTGCAAAGGTTTACACTTTAAGTGAATTTAGGGTTAAAGGAAAAGTTCGTAAGGATTTGGGTGTGGTGTTTGTGTCGATCGGCTACAACAAACAAGAGGGAGAGGATGAAAAATTATGAGGGGTATGGGATTGTATTTATACACATCCTTGAACCTCCTCAAAATTAATTAGGCCCAACCCAACACCTAAATTAAGTAACTTAATTACTTGTTCACCAAACAAAGGATCTTCTAGACCCTTAATGATAATCGGCCGCCTAAGGGGTACCGAAGGGTTCTAGAAGTCGATTTCTTTCCTTAAATTTAAATAACGCACTCGCCTTTAATTAATTAAATCCCGTAATTAATTAAACCACCGTTAATTAAATAAAACGTGAAGTTTTTATTATACGTTTTAATCATAAATAATAAAACGTAAATAAACGTGTGTTCTCCGTATTGAGTGTGTGCCCCCGATAGGCTCACGCATTTACCGATGGCTAAACGATCGCATATCTCAACAGCTCCCACTTGTGAGAGTTTAGACATACAGCGTCCATAATGAAGCATCTAGCAACACTTCATTATAACCGGAAAATGTTGAGTTAAATAGTTTCAAGAATAAGATCTTAAAGACTAGTAATGGTGTACGATTATTTGAGCTTATTGATAATCATCCCTTCGTTACAATGTACCGGTTAAACCATGGATATGGATCCTAACTCATTCCATATAGTTTAACTTTAATTCCTCGTTTACAAATTAATTTAGATAGTCCAAATTGTAACAAGCATCATCTTGATTACATTTTGGGTACGGCCATACAATTACCTAATTAATTCTGGAGGGGATCCAGGGTACTTCACTGCACTATATCAGAGTGGAGGAACGAATTCTATATTGACTGCAAGTGTCTGTGGATGCTGCTTCACAACACTTCCAATTAGAGTCGTTATAGCTAGATCTTCCGAACTAGCGTTGGACATAAAATCAAGAAGCGATATCCACACATGCACAACTTGTTTGCATCTCAAGTCTAAGGATGACCTAATCCTCACCATTTATGTATTTGAATTTACTCATGACAACGGATCCAAAAGTAACCATTCGAAAGTTCGGGGTGTCCAGTATTCATATCAATGAATAACATATGAGTTTGGTTGGAAACCGTCCACCATATATACCAGTATATATAACCAACACTCATAATTGTTTTAATGTATACAATATTCCCATATTGTTTAACCGACAATGGACATATTTAGAATAATTAAATTATTCAAGGATTCAAACATACAAACATAGGGCAACAACAATTATATGAAGATAACAAACATCAATATCTTTATTCATCAGAAAATAATTAAATTGTCTTACAATCCCAAATTATCCAAATACTTCGATTAACACAGATTACATGAGACTATTAGCTGGAAGCAAACCAATTCCATGAGTTAACATGGAATGCTTTTTGAGGTCTAACGCCTTTGTGAAGGGGTCAGCTAAATTGTCGTCTGTGTGAACTTTCTCCAGACTAACATCACCAAGTTCAATCACTTCTCTGAGGTAGTGAACTTTGGAACGATAATGTTTCGCACCTTTAGTGATTCCTGGTTCATTAGCTATAGTAATGGCTCCGGTATTGTCACAATACATCGTCATAGGTTCATTATTTGTGGGAACAACACCAAGCCCAGAAATAAACTTCCTAATCCAAACTGCCTCTTTAGAAGCCTCCGAAGCGGCTATATACTCAGCCTCTGTAGATGAGTTTGCATGGATGGTCTGCTTTGCGCTTTTCCAGCTTACAGCACCTCCGTTCAGCATGAAAACATATCCCGTCTGAGACTTCGTGTCATCAGCATCCGTAAGATATCCAGCATCAGTGTAGCAAGCAACCCTGAGCTCTCTTTTCATACCTCCTCCATAAACAAGAAACATGTCTTTGGTATGCCTAAGATACCTCAGAATGTTCTTAACAGCAGTCCAGTGAGAATCGTCAGGATTCTGCTGAAATCGGCTAGTCATGTTCTGAGAGAACGCAACATCAGGTCTCGTACATCTAACAGCATACATGATTGATCCTATTGCCGAAGCATAAGGAACTCTCTGCATGCGTCTCACCTCATTAGGTGTTGATGCTCCTTGAGTCTTAGATAATTTTGATTTAGTTTGCATGGGAACAAAGCCACGTTTGGAATTGTCCATGTTATACTTCTTCAAAATCTTATCTATGTAAGCACTTTGACATAAACCAATTAACCGTCTAGGTCTATCACGTATGATCTTGATTCCAAGAATATACGCAGCATCTCCCAAATCCTTCATGGAAAAACACCTTCCAAGGTAAGCTTTTACACTTTGCAACATTGGAATGTCTTTTCCCATCAACAATATGTCATCAACATACAGGACAAGAAACACTACGCTAATCCCACTAGCTTTGATATATACACATGGCTCATCAGGATTTTGATTGAAACCAAATTTCTTGATTTCATCATCAAACCTCTTGTTCCATTGCCTTGATGCTTGCTTAAGTCCATAAATGGATCTTTGAAGCTTGCATACACGGTTTGGATACTTTGGATCAACAAAACCTTCAGGTTGCTTCATATAGACTTCTTCGTAAAGCAGTCCATTGAGGAAGGCGGTTTTAACATCCATTTGCCAAATCTCATAGTCATAGAACGCAGCTATGGCTAAAAGAATCCTTATAGCTTTGATATCCGCAACAGGAGAGAAGGTCTCTTCATAATCAACCCCGAAGGTTTGAGTGAAGCCCCTCGCTACATATCGAGCTTTAAAGGTGTGTACATTGCCATCCATGTCGGTCTTCTTCTTGTATAACCACTTGCCACTAACAGTTCTAGCGTTAGGGGGAAGGTCAATTAAGATCAAGACATCATTGTCTTTCATGGATTGCATCTCCACATTCATAGCATCCAGCCATTTGTCAGATTCAGGATCTGCTAATGCAGCTTTGTAGTTAGTGGGTTCATTATGATCCCCTAACTCATGTTCCTCAGCGTCAATGTATAAACACATACGGTCAGGAGCACGCCTAGTCCTTGCAGACTTTCGAATGGGAGCTATATCACTTATAGGTTCATCAATTTCTTGATCATCCTCTTCATGATTGCTAGTGTTTTCAGAAGGATGTATATCTTCATCTTGAATTACTTCAAGATCCTCTATACTCCCACTTGCTTCTTGATTCATAAGATTTCTCTCTAGGAATTCAGCATTGCGAGCAACAAATACTTTGTTCTCGGGTGGGTAGTAGAAGGAGTAACCCATCGTTTCCTTTGGGTAACCTACAAATATACACTTAACAGATCGGGGCTCTAGTTTGTCAGGTTTGATAAGCGTGTCACGCTTAACAAGAGCCTCACATCCCCAGACCTTTAAGTAAGACAGCTTAGGGGCTTGCCCATACCATACTTCGTATGGAGTCTTTTCAACCTTCTTAGTTGGAACCATATTGAGTATGCGAGCAGCAGACTCAAGAGCATAATCCCAAAAGGATTTAGGAAGAGTTGTGTGGGCCATCATGGAACGAACCATATCAAGTAGGGTTCTATTTCTCCTCTCAGACACACCATTGTGTTGTGGTGTATATGGAGGAGTTCTTTGGGAAACTATTCCATGTTCCTTAAGATGCTCCAGAAATTCATAACTCATAAATTCACCTCCACGATCCGAACGTAGTGCCTTTATAGTTTTACCGAGTTGATTTTCTACTTCTTTTTGAAACACCTTAAATGTTTCAAACACTTCATGTTTATGTTTTAGCAAGTAAACATAACCATAACGACTAAAGTCGTCAGTGAAAGTGACGAAGTAACTTGCACCTTGTCTTGACACGGTTCTAAATGGACCACATACATCGGTGTGGATTAGTCCAAGTAGATCTTTAGCCCTCTCCACTTGATGTGAATAAGGTTTACGTGCCATCTTTCCAGATAAGCATGAAACACATTTGTCAAAGGAATCATCATCGTTTGACTTGAGCAATCCATCATATTGTAATTGCTTAATGCGCTTTTTGCTTATGTGGCCAAGGCGACAATGTCATAGCAATGTAGAGTCCAAATTAGATTTGGCCCTTTTGTTGCTTATAGCATACATAGAACTATTGTTTGCATTAGAATCACACATATCAATTTCATAAATACCATTACTAGGAACAGCATTAAAATAAAACATATTATTTTTCGAAACCGAAATACTTGCATTATTCTCAAAACGATTAACAAATCCATCGTCATACAAACATGAAACTGAAACAATCCCTCTAGAAATAGAAGGTGCGTAATGACAATTATTCAACATAACAACCAATCCACTAGGGAGAAATAATTGAAAAACACCAATGGCTTCAACAGCTGCACGATGACCATTGCCCACGTACAGATTCAAAGCTCCTGGCTTCAGCTTCTTACTTATCCTTAGACCCTGAGTAGTATTACAGATGTGAGTACCACAACCAGTGTCATAAACCCAAGATTTATTAGGAAAAGTAAAGAGTTCTATAGTGAAGATACCTGAAGTGCTAGCTCCTTGAGAGGACTTCTTTCTCTTCCATAACTCAGCGAGATACTCTGGACAGTTTCTCTTCCAATGACCAATGTCACCGCATTGGTGACAAATGGCATCCTTAGCAGGATTCTCTCTTCTTGGTGGAGGGGGAATCTTGGCTCTGGGAGTAAAGTTAGCTACTTTCTTCCCTTTACCACGATTCTTACCCTTCGCAGCATTAGACGGTTTAGCCTTGTTAGGCTTCTGAACCCTTCCTGCCCTAATAGCATTAATGGTATTAGGAGTAGCAGGTGCAACCTTCTTTGGCAATGTTTTCTCATGTAGCTTAAGCATGGCATGTAATTCAGGTATTGTCTTCCCTAGGCCATGCATGTTATAGTCTTGCACAAACCTATCATAGTCCTTATTCAGTGAGGCTAAAATTAGGCTGACTGAAAGTTTCAGGGACATGGGGTGACCCAAACGTTCCAAATTCTCTATGAACCCCTTCATCTTCAAGACATAGGAGCTCACAGACTGTCCATCCTCATGTTTACACGCGTGAAAGGCACGTGCAACATCAAGGAGTTCTTGATCAGCTTGTTCAGTGAACATGGTCTTCAATTCTTCCATCATAGACCATGCGCCATGACCCTCCAAAAGTTTCTGGAGTTCAGGGGACATAGTCATGAGCATAAGGCCAGCGATTTCTCGTGACCTTTTGACCCAAGTTGGATGTAAATCCGGGTCTTGCTCTGGTCCTTCATGACCATGAGGCAGAATTGCAGGTTGATCAGGAATTGGTTGCTCAAGGTATTTAACCAAGTCATCAGTTTCGAGCGCTATCCGAAGAGCACGATACCAATCAACAAAGTTATTCTCAGTCAATTTCATCTTTTCAAGGAATGACTTAACAACCGTGCTGTTTAAGCAAGAGTTTTGATCATTCATCTTCAAAATAAAAGTTCAACGATTAGTATTTTCGATAATTACATTCTCAAAGAATTAACTACCCAATTAATCATGTTGAGACTAAGATCCTTGCTTGCACTCCCACTTAATATTAGAGGTCCGACCGTCTAGTATTCAAGTGGGGCAAGAGGTAAGCGACGGGCGTTAATTGCATTACAAGTGCAACTCTTAGATTGTATGAGACGATTCATGAAGTTTATTTGTTGTAGAGTGTTTGGATGGGATGTTCTCTCATCTCTTTCGAGAACCTTTGAACATCTCAAACAAACTTGTTCTACATTTTAATAAAGTCATGAGTATGTTTCATCTCATCTTTATGCCTCGGGTTCTGAATCTGACCGGGAACTCGACTTTAAGTCGTACCAATTTGAAGCTGCAATTATTGGCAAAGGTCTGACCAGTGGCAAAGATCGCCTCGGGTATGTAATTCGCCCTAGGTCTGACCAGATGACGAAAAACAACTACAAGTGCTTCTAAATTGGATGGCATAGACTTAAAAATTTCAAATAGGTATCACATAAGTTTTGAAAACAAATGTCAAAGTGTGTAAAAGAATGCATGCAATTCATTCTCTTAGCACAAGTTAAGAAAACAATTTATTAACTTTTTGGTTTAGGCGTGTTTACCGCGGGAGAAAATTAAAGAGAGATCAAACCCTATATCCTACTCTTCATGCACCCGAAGGTGCAAGTGCTTGGGATAATTATTCCATAAGTGCCGGAACACCTATGGAACACGGGAGAACATTAAAGATTTCTCAAACCCTAGATAGCTCGACTAGAGCACGAAGTGCAATAGCAAGTCCATCATTAGTAAAGACACAAAACGGTGTTGTAATTTTAAGTATTGTAAACTAATTTAATTTTGCAAATCACGTCGTTGAGAAGATAGTTTATAAGCCATCATTACGGTATGTAAGCCCAACTCGAGTGATAATATGATTTCGTAAAACAATTAGAATACAATAAAACCAAGTTTCATAGTTCTTATGTCCATATTAAGATTTGTTCCAAAATCAAGATTTTAACAAATAACACATAGCCGATTCGCAAGGAAAATGTGGTGTATTAATATGACATAGTTTTAAAGCTAGTTTTGATATAAGTACCATCCGTTTTTATGATTCCTAGAATCTCGAATTATTACGTTTTGCAATTCATAATGGAAAACAAATAAGCACATAAAAACAGACAGAAGGGGGTAGAATCAGAAGACAGACTCTATATGAAAGCAGTAAATCATATAAGATCCAAGTCTCGAATGAGTCTTCCCCAAATTGAGGACCAAAGACCCTCATCAAGTTTTCGAGAAAGGTACTTGATGACGTGCAAAGTATCACAAAAGTGAGATGCAAAGGTCTTTGACGGATAATAAAAAACAAAAGTAATTATTAACCGGTTCAATTTTAACCTACCCAATTTTAATAGATCTAGATCAAGATTAAAATTTTATGACAAGTATGTACGTAATTGTCATAAAAACATAAATAAAAGAGATTTTAGAGCGAAGCAAGCGTGTTTTATTCTATGTGTAACCCATGAATGCCATACGATTTGACTCGTGATGCCACTGTTGGGATTTAGAACTAGTTAAACCATTAACTACGAGTGCGCAGCGGAATGGATCTAGTATAATATTCACGATTAACACATAATAAAACAATAATAAAACCAACCTTTTAATTAGTTGAATAAATCAATTAATTGATCTTGATCTTGAATCTACAACGGTAAAGTAACCGTCCTCTAGCGATTGCTCACACGACACGTCAAACGAACACACCACGATGCTAGTGGTAACTTCACTTCAATTATCTTGCTACTAGAAACCCTAATATCCAAAACCCTAATTTGATAGGTTAAGGATAAGGTTTATAGATAGAAACAAGATACTTGGAAAAATTCATCGGAAACCCTAATTAGGGTTAGGGTTTGGACGAACCACAAGGGGAACTAAACAAGAGACCAAAACTTTGACACGAGGATCAAAGGTTTAGTATAAGGCTAAGAAACTTCACAAGTAAGTACCCTAAGGTAGTTGATCTTGCAAAGGTTTACACTTTAAGTGAATTTAGGGTTAAAGGAAAAGTTCGTAAGGATTTGGGTGTGGTGTTTGTGTCGATCGGCTACAACAAACAAGAGGGAGAGGATGAAAAATTATGAGGGGTATGGGATTGTATTTATACACATCCTTGAACCTCCTCAAAATTAATTAGGCCCAACCCAACACCTAAATTAAGTAACTTAATTACTTGTTCACCAAACAAAGGATCTTCTAGACCCTTAATGATAATCGGCCGCCTAAGGGGTACCGGAGGGTTCTAGAAGTCGATTTCTTTCCTTAAATTTAAATAACGCACTCGCCTTTAATTAATTAAATCCCGTAATTAATTAAACCACCGTTAATTAAATAAAACGTGAAGTTTTTATTATACGTTTTAATCATAAATAATAAAACGTAAATAAACGTGTGTTCTCCGTATTGAGTGTGTGCCCCCGATAGGCTCACGCATTTACCGATGGCTAAACGATCGCATATCTCAACAATAGATCCCGCGGGTAGACGTCAAGCCAATTGCTAGCTTGATTGCGAAGGGAAAATTGAAATAAACACATGCGTGTCTTTTCCCAAGATTCATCATTTAGTTCTATAGACTCGGTGATTCTAAGAAAATCCTTGGTTCGGATCTTCGGACCGAAATCCGTGAAAGCAAATATGCAACTTTCTAATCGTGTAATGCTTTATTAATAAAGAACAAAGTATTATAAAGTATCATGGATCACACTTGTTAAATGACAATATAAAAATACCCTTTGCACAAATAATTTGATAGTGAATCAAGTTCTAAGCGAACTTTTATAAGCGTTTGTTCAGCTCTGTATTATCTAAGTTTGAACTAAGGAGTAAATGCAAGTATAATAAATACAATAGTATATGAGGTGTCTTTCTTAATGGAGGTAGTTGATGTGTGTTGATATGGTTGTAATGGACGTGAAATAGCATTTATTACCCGTCTACTTTTGGAAACACTTTAATCAAATTTATGTGAAGAGTTCTACCAACTATTCATATTTTCACTAGGTCACATACTAAGCATTTTTAATTCAAATTAGAGGTGGCAAGTCTTACCTATTTTACTAATTTTGGGCATTTTTAGTCTTTTTTTTTTAAAATAGGAGGCATTTTTTGTCCATCTATTATTATTGACGGGATCAATGGGCACATGTAAAACATTGGATGGGCTCAATGGGCATATGTAAAACACCAAATTGAACACTCGATTGATCTTTATATTTTATGTTTTTTTCCCGACTATTAAACAAGTATTTTGATATTTTTTTACGTTTTCATATTTTTTTTTGCCCGTTTTAGCATGCGTTTGTTTAGCCCGCTCGTTTGGCCGCGCCTGTTTAGCTCGTCCACCCGTTAGCCCACCGCCCGTTTAGCCCATCACCCGGTTAGCCCTAACCCTTTGCCCGCCCGATCCGTCCATTTTGCCACCTCTAATTTAAAAAATACTTTTATCTCACCATAATGTTTTATTGAATTCTTCCTACTTAAACTACAGAGTAAATTACATTGTTTGTACCTGTGGTTTAGGCCAAATGCCTAATTGAGTCCCTATCCTTTTTTTTTATGGAAATAGTGTGGGAAGTTTAAGTCCTATGTTACTAGGAGAATAGTGTGGGAAGTTTGAGTCGTATGTTACTAAGTTTGAGTCGTATGTTACTAAGGTCGAGAGGTGGGAAGAAGATTATTTTTATATTTTTTATGTTTTTATTAAGCAAGTAAAATGTTGGGGTTTGAAGGAGTTTGGTACTACCACCGATCTACTAACAAATCTACGCTATGTGGAGGAACTCGTATAGTTGAACTAACATGCTCACTTAATCATGCATACCCCTAGTTTTTTTGTCCTTATTTTATTATCCATGACCCTCGTTGATGTAATGTGTAGGTTTAATTAGATAATTCACAAGTCAATTACACGAATATGCTTTCTATGCAATAGTTGGCCGGATAATGCTCAAGTAAGGTAGTATGAAAACTTTAACAAGGCTCCTATAGGGTAAGACACACATTAAATTATAAACCTAACTCAAAATCCATCTACTTTTCAAGGCTTCCTCTAACCTCACATTTCCCTATACATATTAACAACTAATAAAATAAAAAGTTGGTTTTCTATAGCCTAACCTGCAAACCATCAACAACGATTAAATAAATCAAGAAATCACAACATAAGTTTTATGAAATCATAGGCAAACACATATAAATTTAGCTAAACATGATACATGTAAGTTCTTTATTGATATCGAATCGCATGCCA
Organism: Glebionis coronaria; assembly: GCA_025667525.1. Lineage (NCBI taxonomy): Eukaryota > Viridiplantae > Streptophyta > Magnoliopsida > Asterales > Asteraceae > Glebionis > Glebionis coronaria. The sequence continues at coordinate 28,701,388 of CM046874.1, read as the reverse complement.
AATAACGAACCGCACCCAGAAAGATCCGTTGGAGCCTTGTCTTATAAATAGTGGACCATTTCTAGATTTTCTTTTCACCTCTTTTGCACTCAAATTTCTAGATTTAATCCACCTTCTTAAATCACTCAAATCCTTGGTTATTTGGTTGATTACTACTTGTTTAGAAGTGAATCTTTCTCCTACCCTCTCATCCTCTCAAGTGCAAAGAGAAGAACATTTTCATCCTTGAAGTGTTGTGTCTACCTCAAGATCCATTGAAGATCAAACTCTTATTTCATTCTTATGTTGTTGTGAAGATCCAAATTGTTGTGTAAATTTGGAAGTTGTGTATGTATTGTGGTTAATACTTAGGACTTATAGTATATTGGTGTAGATTGGTCCTAACTAAGATTAGGGCTCGAATTTTAGCTTAGAGTCGGAAATTGGTTAAGCGACATGTATGGTTTCTCCACCTTAAGGAACTTGTTGATTTGTGAACTCTCGAGTAAGGAGTACTCGAGGAGTGGAGTAGGAATGAGGAGTGAGTTTCGTTGCCGAACCACTATAAATCCTTGATGTTTGGTTTGATCTTTCTTTTCCTTATCTTTTTACATTCATTATTCTTTCTTTGCATATACTTGTGATTATTAGTTTAGATTCACTATCTATTGTTCATATTGTACATAAGAAGATTTCACATAATCACTCAAGTCTAAGTTTTTGGAAAAAGGAATTTTGAAAACCGATCTTTAAACAAGTAAAATTAAGAAACTATTCAACCCCTCCCCCCTTCTAGTTTCTACAATTGGTATCACAGCCTGGTTGCTTAGCATTTTTAAAATATATTGTGTTTTAAAAATTGAATCAATCGATGGATTCCAACAAGTACCTAGAAGGGCAATCTATGCAAAGACCACCTCTTTTTGAAACAGATAGTATTATCTATTGGAAAAATAGATTTGAGACTTATGTGAAATCAAAAGATTTAGATATTTGACATGTTATTACCAATGGTGACTTTTTGCCTTATCAATCGATGGATTCCAACAAGTACCTAGAAGGGCAATCTATGCAAAGACCACCTCTTTTTGAAACAGATAGTATTATTTATTGGAAAAATAGATTTGAGACTTATGTGAAATCAAAAGATTTAGATATTTGACATGTTATTACCAATGGTGACTTTTTGCCTTATCAATATAATGAAGTTTCTAAAAAGAAAGAATTAGTTAATTTTGAAAATTTTGATGATGACACTAAGAAGAAACTTGCTAAAATAATGATGCTAAAATGGTGATTTATAATGCTTTACCTAAGTAATAGTATGAAAAGATTTTTATGTGTACAACCGCTAAAGATATTTGGAACACTCTTTTAGAACCCACCAAGGTAATAGTCAAGTCAAAGAAAACAAAATCGATCTTCTTGTTCAACAATATGAACAATTTGTCATCTTAGAAGATGAAACTATTGATAGTGCATTTGCTAGGTTTAATACTATTATTACTAGTATAAAAGCACTTGATGAAGGTTTTTCTAGCAAAAAAAATGTTAGGAAGTTTCTTAGGGCGTTGCATCCAAAGTGGAGAGCTAAACTCACGGTGATTGAAGAATCAAAGGACCTTACCACATTATCACTTGATGAACTTATTGGTAACTTGAAGGTTCATGAAATGATAATCTTGAAGGACTCGGAAATGGTGAAAACTAAGAGTGAAAGAAAGTCTCTCGCACTAAAGGCCAAGAAAATGCAAAGTGACCATGAAAGCTCCTCGTCGGAAAGTGATGATGAGGAATATGCTATGGCGGTTAGAGACATCAAGAAATTCTTCAAGATATGAGGTCAACAAGTGAGACAACCAAGCAATGACAAGAAAGCTTTCTCCAAAAACCGATTTGTCAAGAATGAAAAAGGTGATAGGAAATGCTTTAGATGTGGCGACCCAAATCATTTCATCGGCGAATGTCCTAAGCCATCTCGAGACAAGAATCACACGGCGTTTGTTGGAAGTTCATGGAGCGATAGTGGTGAAGAATGTGAAGACAATGCTAAAGACGAGAAGTGTCTCATGGTTCATTCTTCTAAAGAGATATGCTTGGGAATTGATTTGGATCCCGACGAGTGGATTAAGAATTGTGGTTGTTCTAAACACATGACGGGTAATCGAAGTTTGTTATCTACTTACAAAGCATATAATAGAGGTAATGTTACTTTCGCTAGTAAACAATGTGGTAACATCATTGGCAAATGTAAGGTTTCTCTTGAATCCATGACCATTGAAAATGTTGAGCACGTAGATAACTTAGGATTTAATTTACTAAGCATAGGTCAAATTTGTGACAATAAGTGTAAGATCATCTTTTCCAAATATGATAGCGAAATCGTAGAAGATGGAAAGATCATTGGAAAAGGTGTTAGAAAGCATGCGCTTTATGTCATGAAGGTCAATAGGAAGTCTTAAGACAACTTATGTCTTGCGAATTTAGATGATAGTTCTACTCTTTGGCATAGGAGATTAGGTCATGCTAATATGTGTTTAATTCAATCTTTAGTCTCTAAGGAGTTGGTAAGACATCTCCCCAAGATTAAGTTTGATAGTCACTTTTGTGATGCTTGCAAAGTTGGGAAGCAAGTTCACTAAAGTCACAAGGCCAAGAATTTCGTTTATACCTCTCGGTGCCTAGAGCTCCTACATATGGATCTCTTTGGACCTTCCACCATATGGAGTTATGGAGGTAACCCTTATACCTTAGTTATAGTTGATGACTATTCTAGATTCACTTGGACTAGATTTTTGGATAATAAGAATGAAGCTTTTAATCATTTCAAAATCTTTAGTCAGATGATCCAAAATTAATTAGGATGTCCAAATGTCTCTATTATGACAGATCATGGTAGGGAATTTGATAATGAAGTGCAATTTGGTGCCTTTTGTGAAGCTCATGATATTACCCATAACTTCTCGGCTCCTCGCACTCCTCAATAAAATGGGGTAGTCGAAAGGAAGAATAGGACTATCCAAGAGATGAGTAGGACCATGCTAAACGAGAAATCTTTGCCTCAAAATTTTTGGTGCAATGCCGTTGACACATCGACCAATATTCTCAACCGAATTCTTATTCAACCTTTCCTAGGTAAGACCTCCTATGAGATTCTTAAAGGTAAGAACCCCTCATTAGAATACTTTAAGGTGTTTGGAAGCAAGTGCTCCATTCTTAACACCAAAGACTACCTTACTAAGTTCGACCCAAAGTCGTACGAAGGTATCTTTTTAGGTTATTCCCAAACTAGTAAAGCATATATAGTCCTTAATAGAACCTCGGGTGTAATTGAAGAATCACTCAACGTGACATTCGATGAAACTCCACCTTTATCTAAGACACTACCTTTGGTAGATGATGACTTAGATGTAATAGACATAGTTAAAGCCAAAGAGGTTAGAAAACTAGGAGTTGAAGACCTTAATGTTGAAAATGGAGTAAACTTTAAGGAGTCTAAGGATCATGCTCTTGAAAACTTCATGAGCGACCCTAATCAAAGGATAAAACCTGTAAATTTCAGGTTTTGATTATGTCATCATTGTATACGTCACCTCATGATATCTGAATATATATTACCACCTTTGCATGAAATCTTTTAAGCAATCATATGCATCATACATGAGCATACATTATTTTAATCATCAAAACATGGAAACATTTAATCACATAGCAATACATTATGATTTTGAGTATTTAATCATAAGGACACAGCCACATTTGGATGACTACATTATATGAGCATGCGGGACAATAAACAATCATTTTTTTGGGACATTTAAGTCACCTGAACTTATAATCATAAGCATTCATCATATTGGTTCATAAAAATCCAAACTCATGATCACAATTAATAATAATTACTTAAGAATTATTTAAAAGCTTTAAATATATATATATATATATATATATATATATATATATATATATATATATATATATATATATATATATATATATATATATATATATATATTTTTTCTCACATCATGAATGAAATTATGTTGCGACATCAACTGTTTTTATTATTAAACATCACCTTTAACCATTCTAACTTATTTAAACTAAGTTGTCATAATTTTTAATAAAGTAAATTATTGTCTCATCTAAATATGACCATACTTTTACCAAGGATCCCAAACTTAACCAAAATCAACCTAGACTTAAACTTACTCACACAATACTATACCTATACTCCTAGTAACTATACTTAGACATAAAATTTAAACTTAAAAATACCTTAGACACACTATTTAGCCGAATGTATACATATACATAACATTTCATACCAAAAACCTTTACCATTTACACTTTTGACTTTCTAGACTTTGTACAACACATCTCATTAAACCATACACTATAGAAACACTTCTTTTTCCCTTGACTAGCCAATACCACCGGTATGTATTCAAAACCAAGGCACCATGTACCATTTTGGGCATTTAAAGAATGTACTAAACTAGCTATACTTGTATCATGAAAATAAGACACCTAGCACACTCAGTTTGACACTAGACGTGTGCTAGAACACATCCACACAATCATTTCACTTGTACAACCTTTCCATTTATCATAAATACTATGCAAGTCATACTTGGTCCCCTTGGATGCTAAACATGCGACGGCAAAGAGCATGTTAGGGTCAAGTGTACATATTATCTCATTAAAGCCATGTACTTATATGGTACACACTAAAATCTCCATATCTAGCTACTATCTCTCTCTTAGATGTGTATAAGCCCCAAGCCACACCTCTCAATCTCACTTTGTGATATTTATCAAACTAGTGAACTCACACATCACTTACTTCCTCACATTCAGATAACACACTCAACAAAACACCTAGACGAGCTCTTAGCATTTACTTCTACCCATTCTTGGTCTTCACCAAGCATTTAGTGCTTGTTATCCAAGATCTTTATCATTCAAGTCAAGTACAAGATCATCCTAAGTCATTATAAGAAGAAACCGACGTCTAGAAATCCTAAACCCTCGTCATCACTAAGTTTATCTTGAAACAAGTAAGTATGAGTCCTCTCTAAACTTTTCCTTACTCATTTTACTTCTCATGCATGTATATGTTATAAAAATGGAGTTAGGAGTACATGCATACGTTTAAAACTTGTAAACAAACCCTAAACAACATATAAGCCCACGGCTTATATGCTGTCCATGGGTAATATTGCTTCAAAACCCTAAGACTTGTAAGAATATGCATGAAGAACTTAGTGTAAGCCCTAAAGTAAATTACTATGTCATAAAAGTGTATAAAAAGTAATATAAGCCGAAACATATAAACATATGTAAGCCCATAAGTCATATAAGCCTAGACCTATATAAGCTAGTCATATAAGCCTATAAAACTTATATAAGCCGAGACCTAAAACCCTATATAAGCCATGACATAGAAATCCTAACACCTAATATAAGCCGAGACCTATAACTTATATAAGCTAAGTCATTTAAAACCCTAAAAACTTATATAAGCCGAAACCTAAAACCCTATATAAGCTAGGCCATGTAAACCCTAAAAGTCTATAGAAGTCGAGGCTTAGAAATATTTACCCTAACCCATATAAGCCCTAGAAATGTTAAATAAGCCGAGTTATATAAGCTCTCTTATAAGCCATAATAAGCCGAATATAAATAAGCCCATGACTTATTTTAAGCTTAGTAATAATAAGATATAAGCCCAATAAGGAAATTACATTTACTAGCCCATTTAGTAAATTATTAATTAATTAAACAAGCCCATTAGGCCCCTTTACCCAAGCCGAGACCCAATTGGGCCAGTCAAGCCCAAATCTAAATTATGGAGACTTTTCGTGCCCTTATTGACAATTGGTGAAAGTTATGGTCGGTTTTGTAACTTAATAAAACATGTGTATTTAATTTCATGACTTTATAGAAGTTTAAGGACCAATTGTGTCAATTCCAAAAGTATAGGGTGCGTTTTTTTAAACCGAGAGTTAAATGAAACCACAAGGGCCATTATTGCCATTATTTAAACTTAATATAAGCCCTAGTTGACTTTTTAAATATTTCGAGACCTTAAGGGTCATTATTGCCATTATTGAAACTATTTACAAGCCATAGCTATTACTTTTAAATAATCCAAAACTTCAAGGACCAATTGTGTCATTTTGGAAACTTAAAACAAACCCTACCCCTAACTTAATTAACTCCGAGACATAGGGGGTGTTTGGTCATTTCCCCAAAGTTTTATAAGCCCTAGGGGCGTTTTTGTAAATAAATATAACGGACAAGGACTAACGACGCAATATACTTAACGAATGAAACCTTAAAGGATGTTTTTGGTGAATGGTTATACTAACAACGACTCAAGTGTAATTTAAGTTAATTAAAAATATTAATAAATTATTCTATTAATAAATTAACTTAGCCGTTTGGTTAATCAAACAAATTACTAAGTTTATTCGCGAAACCTTATAAATTGACAAATCCCGTTAACAATACTTTTGAAGCCTTGAGAAAAGTAAATTGTATTTTATTTTCTTACAATAAATTAAGTAATATAAAATCTATTTATTTAATTTATTACCCATTTTACTAAACAATTTATATATATATATTTAGAAACTAAAAATATATATATTTACAATTCACTATAAGTGTAAACACTTAAACGGTCGGAATAGCTTATTAATTAGTTATCATGCATTTTCAACCATACATCCATCATGCGTTGTTATTTTTGCATTTACTAAGGCACTTAAAATTACTTAGGTAATTTCTCCAGTTCGTGATCATACTGTGCCAGTTTATTCAGTGACATCATTCTCACATCACTACCACTAAGGTGAGTTCATGGCCCCATCTTTACTATTTTATAACTGGGGGAGAAAACATACAAAAACTATATATATTTTAAATATGCAAAACATGCTTTGATGACAACAACAATTTATTGCCTATTGTTTGCCCCATACCCGTGGACTGTAATAGTCAATAGTGTAGCGCGAAATGTATGAATAGATCTATTCGGGTATTGACAACACCCGGCCTGCGTGACTTGCTATCACGAAGCGCTTAGGCCAAGCAACAGGTTTATTTCATTGTCGGGCTAAGGGAAAACATCAAGACAGATCCAAATGGGCGTACTGAGCATCTTTTATCTAGCTTCTATTACAGGGCAGTGGGAACTACTGTAGTATTGGACTATGATTGTCCTACTATGATCGTGATGTTTGGCATATTAGTAATTTATTTATTTAACTAAACCTATGAATTCACCAACTTCGTGTTGACCCCCACATTTTACTCTATATATTTTCTCAAGAAAATAAAGCAGGTTCATGCATTGGATTCCAGCATTTTAGGGAGCATCATGTCTACCATTAGGCTGGAATATTTACTTCAGTTTTATAATAAATGTGGTTTTATAAACAAGATACTAAGTGTGTACAATTAATTCATGTAATATGTTTCAAATGACTTTTATGATCATTGCTCTATATAATGTGTGTTATCGATCCACCCAAGTAACACCCCATGTACTATTCCGCTGCATTTGACCATCAGGGGGTGTTACACAAATGGTATCAGAGCGCATAGTTATAGAGAACCAGATCGATAATAAAAAAAACTTTAAACTGGACTATAACTGAACTTTTAAAATCAATGAAATAAAAAGAAAGTTGATTTTTGGGGAACCTTTATAAGTTAGGCATATAGCATATAGAGCATACATATTATGTAAACTAACCTCACATTGATTTATAACCTTCGAGTTAATAAATCACCTAAGTATCTACTCATACTTTTAACGAGCGTAGTTAAAAGACATAAACCGCATCACATATGCATTTTTAAAACTTTTTGAATTGTGTAAGCTAAAAACTTACTCAACTTTGAAATGCTATTTTTAGATATCGTAATGCCACCTACTGTTGTGACTACCTTCGAGGAGCTCATGGCTCCTACCACCACTCTATTATCGCTGACATCAGTATTTGCTGGACCCGCATCTGACACGGAGTCCAAAGGTGACCAGGCAGACGGAGTCATCATACTTTCAGACTCACCTACCCCATCACCACCTACTGTATCCCCTACTTCACCACTGCTAGTAGTACCTACATCTCCTCCTAGGGAGATGGATCAGGTTGTGCCTTCCTTACCACCTTTGCCACCAACTTCTGCACATCACCTACTCTGCCACCTCGCAAGAGGAGGCGTGATTCTATTCCTGACTCGACCTTCGAGATAGGAGAGGGATTAGGAGCTGGACAGCCCAGCCTTGGCGCCTTACAGGCACAGGTCGATGCACTTGTGGCCCGACAGGCGCAGGATATCGCCCTTACTCATGCCCTACTACAGGCGGATCATCAGGGTCGCGCCTTACTATAGGAGAGATATAGTTCTCTCTACTGGGTTGTGGCTAGTGAGTCACACACCACACAGAGTTCTCTGGGTATGACCCAAGGGACCATACATTGGTTGTTGGATGAGGTTGCTTACCTCCGCTACCGGCTAGCTTCACTAGAGGCTCACTCGTACGAGACCCAGGCTGCTATCCTCACGCAGGAGGAGACTTTTCGGACTTTCATAAATCTGGCAGATCTTCGCCATCAGGGAGTCATTGCTGAGACAGATCATCCACGGAGTGCCGATACTGCACGTCAGCACCGATTGCTTGATACCATGAGATTCTCTCGAGAGACCAGGAGAGCGATAATTCGCATGCAGGATGATCGTACACCCACACCACCAGCTGGACCACCTGTACCTGTAGACAGCCGTACTAGTGTAGGCTATATTCCTTTGTACATCATGACAAGCATTGAGTTGCATCTCAGCTCGCATGATTTAGGTCTTTTGTACTTGTATTTTCATTTTAGTTGTATCTGTATCGTAGCACCTAACCTTAGTAGGTAGGTTATCTTTTGTTGTACTTCAAACATATGTACCACTATCTTAGACAGGATTGTTGTATCTCTGTCTTAGATTGGTTGTATTTGTATTATATTGATGTTCACCAGTACTGACATATTATCACTTACTTGTTTGTTTGAATTTATATTATTATGAAATCTTGACATGTTGTCCAATTTGTTGTGAATTCTATGCATACCCATTTTTATGCAGCTTAATATAATAATCCTACTGACCAACTAATAAATCTCATATTTGCGTATGATAGAACAATGGCACAAAGAGTCACTCGACAAAATCCCGACGATGCTCCCTCAGCGACTATTTTAGAAGCACAACTTAGAGTGCTTATCGGTCAAGGCATTGCTGATGCCCTAGCCGCCAGGGAAACACACCTCAGCGAAAACCAGGGTGATAGTCAAAACTCGAATGCTAGAGATCGAACTGCCAGAGGATGTACCTATCCCGACTTCCCAAAATGCAAGCCCAATTACTTCAAGGGCAAGGAAGGGGTAGTAGGACTCATGCAATGGTTCGAAAGGACCGAGACAGTATTCCGCATTAGTGATTGCACCAGGGAGAACTAGGTGAAATTTGCCACCTGTACCCTCTTGGAACATGCTCTCACCTGGTGGAACTCCCTAGTTGCTACCCTCGGGCATGATGAAGCCTATGGGATAACCTGGAATGCATTTAAGGAAAGACTTACACGAAATAATGTCCTCGGGGTGAAATTAAGAAACTAGAGATTGACTTGTGGAACCTCAAATGCTCAAACCATGACATCACGGCTTACAATCAGAGATTTCAGGAGCTAACTTTGATGTGTACTCGAATGTTCCATGACGTGAAAGACAAAATAGAAAAGTACGTCAGTGGACTTCCTGATTCTGTTCATGACAGTGTACTCGCATCCTGACCCATTACGGTCGAGGGTGCCATAGAGTTTGCCACGGAGCTGATGAACAAACGGGGATGTGATCATGTGCTTAGGCAGTCTGAGTACAAGAGAAAAGTTGAGGAGAACTACCGCAGTTATCATCAGGCCCAGCCACCAAAGAAACAAAACTTGGGCCAAATCTATAGTGTTGTTTCCTCAGCACCACCACCATATGCAGGCAACAAGCCGAATTGCTCCAAGTGCAATTTCCATCATTTCTATATTGCTGAATGCCGAAGACCCGGACAGGGCAACACCTATGTTCCAGCCATTAGGAACAACTTCGGCACCAACTACAAGCCCTACAATGACAACAGTTAGAACTCCTGCGGAAATGGACAGCAGGGAAACCGCCAGCACACTGGCAGCGGTAACATGGCTCGTAGGGAAGTTCGTTGCTATATTTGCGGAGAAATAGGGCACATCAAGCCTGATTGCCCAAAGCGAGCAGTTAGGAACGAGAACCGAGGAGGAGCACCGTCTAGAGTCTATGTGATAGGAGATGCCAAGACCAACCCATAATCCAATGTGGTTACCGATACGTTCCTTCTAAACAATCGCTATGCAAATATTTTATTTGATACGGGAGCCGATAGGAGTTACATATCCACAGAATTTAGTAGCTTACTAGACATCACACCCACACCATTAAATGACTGTTACAGAGTGGAGTTAGCAGACGGCAAAATCATTGAAACTAACACTATTTTAAGAGGTTGTACCTTAAATCTTCTAAATCACCCATTCAACATTCATTTGATACCTGTAATCTTGGGTAGTTTCGACGTCATCATTGGTATGGAGTGGTTAGCTAAATATCACACAACCATTATGTGCGACAAAAAGCTAGTCCGTATACCATGGGGAAAAGAAAATTTAATTGTTTGAGGAGAAGGAAACTCAGATAGAACTGACACCAGACTGAGTGTTATCTCATGCACTAAAGTCCAGAAGTATATACTAAAAGGATGCCCTATCTTTTTAGCACATATCAAAACCTGACAAAGAAGAGGAACCAAAGAAGAAACAAATCAAGGACGTACCAATTGTCCGCGATTATCCCGAAGTTTTCTCAGACGACTTACCTGGTTTTCCTCCGACTCGTCAAGTGGAATTTCAAATCGACTTGATACCAGGAGTTGCACCTGTAGCTAAAGCACCATACCGATTAGCACCAACCGAGATGAAAGAACTCGCTGAACAACTTCAAGAACTGTCCCACAAAGGTTTTATCAGACCCAGTTCCTCACCTTGGGGAGCTCAAGTACTTTTTTTCAAGAAGAAAGACGAGTCTTTTCGAATGTGTATCGATTATAGAGAACTGAATAAGTTAACTGTGAAAAATCGTTACCCACTACCACGAATCGACGACCTATTTGATCAGTTACAAGGGTCAAGTGTATACTACAAGATCGACCTACGATCGGGGTATTACCAGTTGAGGGTCAGAGAAGAGGACATACCGAAAATAGCTTTCAGAACTCGTTACGGTCATTATGAATTTCAAGTCATGCCATTTGGCCTAACTAACGCTCCAGCCATATTCATGGACCTCATGAATCGAGTGTGCAGACCCTATCTGGATAAGTTCGTGATTGTGTTTATCGATGACATACTCATCTACTCCAAGAATGAGCAAGAGCACGGAGAACATCTTACTCAAGTGCAAAATTTACTTAAGGAAGAGAAGTTGTACGCAAAATTCTCGAAGTGTGATTTTTGGATTCCTAAAGTGAATTTCCTCTGTCATGTGATCGATGAAAAGGGAATTCAATTGGATCCCGCGAAAGTCGAATCTGTGAAGGATTGGGCATCACCCACTTCACCAAAGGAGATTCGCTAATTTTTAGGTCTTGTCGGTTACTAACGGAGATTCATAGAAGGATTTTCTAAAATAGCTAAGTCTATGACGAAGCTTACTCAGAAAGGCATAAAATTCGATTGGGGAGAAAAAGAAGAGGCCGCATTCCAAACCATTAAACAGAAACTGTGTAGTGCACCCATTTTAGCCCTACTAGAAGGCAACGAAGACTTCGTTGTCTACTGTGACGCCTCACACAAAGGCTTAGGAGTTGTATTGATGCAGAGACAGAAAGTTATTGCCTATGCTTCAAGACAATTGAAGAAACACGAGCAGACTTACTCTACTCATGATCTAGATCTTGGATATGTAGTTTTTGCTTTGAAAATTTGGAGACACTACCTGTATGGAATAAAGTGCACAGTACATACTGATCACAAGAGTTTGCAACATATCCTAGACCAGAAGGAGCTAAACATGAGGCAACGACGTTGGATAGAATTGCTCAGTGACTACGACTGCGACATCAAATACCACCCAGGTAAAGCCAACGTAGTTGCAGATGCACTAAGTCGAAAAGGGACTGATCCTCCCATGAGTGTTCGAGCCCTAATCATGACCATTAGCTTGGACCTACCCAAGCAGATATTAGAGGCTCAACTCCAAGCACAAAAGCCTGAAAACATCAGAAAAGAAGACATAGGAGGAATGCTTAGGACCGACCTCAGCAAGGAGAAGTTGGAAGCTAGAGCTAACGGAACATTATGTTTACACGGAAGAAGTTGGTTACCATGTTACGGAAACTTGAGAAACATGATCATGCACGAATCACATAAGTCCAAGTACTCCATACATCCCGGATCTAAAAAGATGTATCAGGACGTGAAGAAATTATATTGGTGGCCATACATGAAAGCAGACATTGCCACATACGTGAAGAAGTGTCTGACTTGTGCCAGAGTAAAGACAGAACATCAGAGGCCATCCACTTTGTTAGTCCAACCTAAAATACCAAAATGGAAATGGGACAACATCACCATGGACTTCATTACCAAACTTCCTACTTCATTTCATGGTTATGATACAATTTGGGTAATCATTGATTGACTCATAAAATCAGCTCATTTCTTGCCTATCAAAAAGAATGACTCTCTAAACAAGTTAGCCAAGTTGTACCTGAAGGAAAAAGTGACTAGACACGGTATACCAGTCTCAATCATTTGTGATCGAGATGGTAGATTTACGTCAAACTTTTGGAAAGCCTTCCAACAAAGTTTAGGAACAAACTTGGACATGAGCACCGCATATCACCCGCAGACTGACGGTCAGAGTGAACGAACAATCCAAACCCTAGAAGACATGCTAAGAGCATGTGTGATCGACTTTGGGAAAGGATGGGTCGAACATATACCATTAGTTGAATTCTTCTACAACAACAGCTACCATGCCAGTATTAAAGCAGCACCATTTGAGGCCCTCTGTGGCCGCAAGTGTAGATCACCCGTATGCTGGGCAGAGGTGGGGGAATTCCAACTGACTGGACCCGAACTAATCCAAAGACGACTGAGAAGATCACTCTCATCAAGCAGCGAATTCAGGATGCCCAGGATAGACAGAAGAGCTATGTAGACAGGAATCGGTAACCTATGGAATTTGTAGTAGGTGACCGTATTATGCTAAAGGTATCACCTTGGAAGGGCGTCGTCCGATTTGGGAAACGTGGGAAACTAAATCCACGTTACATAGGACCCTTCCAGGTGATTGCCAGAATCGGTGAAGAAATGCTTATCGTTTAGAGTTGCCCCATCAGTTGAGCCGGGTACACTCTACATTCCATGTCTCAAACCTGAAGAAATGCTACGCGGATGAGCCGCTAGCCATGCCACTGGAGGGAGTCCACTTTGATGACAAACTTCAGTTCACAGAAGAACCGGTGGAAGTCATGGAGAGGGTAGTCAAGAAGCTATAGCGAAGCCAGATCCTGTTAGTTAAGATACGATGGAACTCCAAGAAAGGTCCTGCGTTCACATGGGAACGCGAAGACTCATTTAGAGCTAAGTACCCACATCTGTTCACCTGAGCAGTAACGTCATCTTAAGCTTTGAGGATAAAGCTAAAATAACGGGTTAATGTTGGCTAAGTAATCCATCGTATATGCGACAGCGCCTTACCGGGCCTCTTGGGGCTGCGCGCGCGCATCACACAAGCATTCAATCCATTCCTGATGGATGTGGGTAGTACCCGTGAGTCGGACTATCCAGCCCGACTAGGGACTATACGTCATCGTGTCCCCCTAGTCTAGTGGTCGCAGGTTCCAACCGCAGCTACTAGACTATAAACCATTCAGTCCCTCTTGCAAACATCCGCATAAAAAGAAATACCACGCACAACCCACATGAAATGAGTTTGAACAAATATCCACGTCACCACTATCTCAACCCTCCATCGAGAACTGGGAAAGGCATTAACCACGTCAGATGAGCCAACTGGCAAACACCGTAGGTTGAACGAAGCATTTTAGACACGTTCCGCAATATCCCATGTGTTTATAGTGTATATAAATGCAGTCTGACAGACATCCAACCTTCTTCTTTGCCTATCCAAAAAACCCTCCCACCATTGTTGAAAATAGAAGGAAATAATACTTTTAATAAAAAAACAATACCAACTCCATCCCCGTCTTTAAAATATTTGCAAGGAAAAAAATGGTAGCACAGCTGTTTGACGTGACGTCCCGTATATAAGAACAAGAACTCTCCCGTTTCGCCACTAAATACCATATATCTTCAGATCTCCATCCAACTGTGCTAGATCCACAGGCACATATTGGAAGTTTCCCTGATGAAAAAATTGGTATATACACCAGGTTCATCGAGTTTTCCAACAATCGCATACCCCTCAGCCGTTTCCTGATGGATATACTAAGTTACTACAACATACACCTTTCACAACTGCATTGTATAGGTGCCACCAAAATCTCAAATTTTGAAATAAACTACTTACTTAAGAACGTCGACCCAGCAATAAACCTATTACGCGCCTTCTACCGACCCTCGTGGATAAACGGGTGGATATCTTTTGTAAAACGATGTGGTCAATTACAATGTTACCCGGTAAAGATAGATTCTCTGTAGAAGTGGAACGATAAATTCTTCTGGGTAGATAAGGTTGTATTTCCTTTTGGTTATGATTTCATCACCCCTGATACAATGATATAAGATGACCGCCCCATTGCTGGCTCGTACAATGAAGCAGACGCACAGATAATTACCACCGATCAGATACCAATGCAGGAATACCCAGAGGCCCTACTATACGCCCTAGAACTGAGCCATACATCGACCCTGCCTGCAAACCACCTTCCCCAATACTTTGATGAATTCGACCATGGTAAGGACCTTGCAGTCCCAAAAAATCAAAAAATCAAATGACGTATGCGCGTATACTCACATATTCCTCATACTTTGCAAAACTAACTTATACACAGCTCGTGAAGCGCGAGAATCCGTGCGCGGTGACTATGCGCGCTCGACCTTTCACGCCATTCGAGCTATCTAATGGATGGTGCGTCGGTCAATGCACCGTGGCCCTGGATTTTCCTTCCCCAACACCTGGAGGGAGCACCGAGAGGATAACTGCAGTAAATGATACTCCTATCCGAAGTGTGCCATGTATCATGGAGTCTTCGTCAGAAGAAACGAACCTGGGAGATGAAGAAGACTATGGTTCCAAACGGGACTCCCACATAGGTCTATCAGAAGAGATCCTACCTGTTCCCAGCTACAAAAGTTACCGTGCTCCCCCACACAACAAATTCCCAAAAGGGGAAGAACACTGCAGACTAGACCTCGCGCCGATGTGACTTCATGGGGAATACTCTCAAGGCAGCGGGAAAAGACACATATATCCAGGTACATCACCATGCCATTCCTCGCCATCAGTTCGTAACAAACAATGCTTGCACTTCTTTAACACTCGTAGGATATCAAATTTGCAACTCCATGGTGCAACGACCAAAGCTGGTGTCCACACCTCTAAGTCTACCAGATTCCTTCCTCACTGGAACTAGACCCGCTCATGCGCACTGGATAGCGCAGCTGTATGTGAGGATTTCCTCCAACATCTAACTCCCCCTGGTTGCGCCCATCTTTTGCACGAAATGCCCGACAAAATACTAATGAGAGAGTTGGATACAGTCGCCTCACATGAAATAACACTAGTCTCTTATTTGAAAAAGAAGGTATCACGTCTGTCTGAGCAGCTGGCACAAGCAAACCAAAAGGTCAACCAAGCAACAGAACAAAACGTCTGCGAACTCTTAATTGCCTAGTGCGAGCTTGCACGTTTGCGCGCTGTGTCCAGCATAAATGCATGATCAATCCAATATTTAGAGGATGAAAAGGCATCATTATCTGAACTTATAGATCACGAGCGCTGCTTGCGCGTAAAGCAAGAGGATGAAAACCGTTGGGCTACTTCCAAGCTAGAAGAAGGTATGAGTGCCCTCACTTCGAATTGCAATAATTTTGTTGCCAATTGTCACAAAGATATGGCTAAGAAATCCGAGATGTTGAAGTATATGAGCACTGATTTTGATGAAGAGCTCTATCAGCACCTCACCACCGTGCGCGCGAAGAATCATTGGTTAATAAAGCATGGTCTGCCATTAGCTGCGAAAGGTGCCGTGGAGCTGCCTAATCTCAATAAAGCGATCAAGGACATCTTTGATGCCGCGCGACTACTAGGACAGAGCCTCGCCATGGAGCGCGCCTTGAAGGAGAATTTACTAACCGGGCCCTGGAGGGTAATGAAATTTATTCCAGGTACGCCCAAGAGATCTTCGACGCTGCATTCCGCAGACTAGAAGGCCTCCCACTGCCCAACATAGACCGCATTGAGAAAGATCAAGAATTTCCTGTAAGTGTGATCATGGCCGACCTTACCTTGGCAAGCCACTGCACAGAAAAAACAGAAGAAGGTCCTCATGCCATGGCCAAACCGGATATTTCCCAACTACAGGTCCCTGTCTATATCTCTGGTGCACCAATAATGGTTTCGTTGGAAAATAAGTTGAAGCAGCGCGTGAGACGTGTTGCGAAGAAGAACCGGACTTCAACTAAAGGTGTCGCTATTGGTTTAGGTTTAGCGCACCCTAGTCGATCTGATGGTGTACCAGTTAGCCTTCCTTCCATCGACGTATATCACACACGCGTGCTGCAGTGCATGAAGGAGGCATGGATACAGCACCGCACGTCATTGAACCCAGCACACCGCAGGTTGAAGAGGTCATTGTCAGCGAGCGACCTATTATAGAAGTCAACTTTCCTTACTATCCGTCTTGTACTAACCACGCACAATAACTTTGTAAATTAAGAAATTTTTATAATATTTATAGCAACTCGTATATCTACCAACAGTCCCAACACGTAGCACCCTGCACTACGCTCAAATTCGCTGTTATATATGTGTGTCCAGGTTTTTGCATTCACACCTGAGTTTGTAAGACAGAACGCCTATTTACGAGTACACTCATTGGAGTGTGACTCTGAACTTATGGGTGAGCCAAAAGTTCGTTACATGTGGACCTGCCACTACTACCATAAGCAATGTCACAGAGAAGGTAATGTTTGTTAGGCGTGCACACTGTGTCTTGTGCATATCTGTCATAAAGTATGCGGACTGCTACACTTACCACAACTTCTTGTGGGAAGTTTCCTAACAAAGGATACCTGATCCGGCGCCGCTGGGGTACATCCCTCTTACACGACAAGTTTAATTGGTAGGATAAACTTATTCCTCTTATTTCGCCTGGAAACGTTTTATTGTACATGTACATCGGGAGTCCAAATTTTTATATTTCAGAAAAGAAACAATATCCTTATGCATAAAAGATAAAAAAAGATAAAAAAAATCATTTGGGCTGCGGAGCTAGCTAGGAACCGCAGCGTTTTATTCATACTTTTTGCAAATGCTGAAACAAATAACAAAAAGAAAACCCTAGAAAACGATAATAAAGAAAAATACATGGTTCCTTATTGGGTCTATTAGTAGCCAAGAGAATGGTCCATGCTGACTATGCGATATCTCAAGGAGAATAGCGTCCAAAATTCTGGCTACTGCTTAAGTCACTTCTCGCAGGGCTGGATACTGACTCCGTATAGCTACGCGCACTTATCCCAGTCAGTGAGAGTTCTTTGATTGCCTCACCGCGCCGTTGCGTTCTTCTTGCTGCTGGTAGTATGCATGTACGATCCCGCTGCCGCATAGTGCGAGCAGTTATCCTGGCTGCGGGGGAGACTGCCCCCTGGGTTATTATCAGTGGTTACTTTGGATGGGAGTAGTGTTGCTGCCCGCTACGCCATATTTCCTATTGATGTTGCTAGGGACCCAATAGTACGCCCTAACTTTGAGAGCCTTCCTCCCCCCTCTACGCCTTTGGTTGAGGGTGGACCAGTAACCATGTTAGAAATCATCCTACCTTTTGAGTCCGCCTGGCATCTCTGACAACGCACCACTCTTTTGAGCATCCTTGTGCATAAATGGCCAAAAGTACCCTGAGCGAGTAATTTCCTCAACCACAACTATCGGGCCACGAGGACATACTCTTCTATACGCGGCTTCCACCACTACCGGCGCTTGATCTGGTGCTAGGCATTACAACATCCGACCGTTGCCTGATTGTCTGTACAACATTCCTTTGACAATTTTAAAGTGCCTAGCTCTCACCTGTATTTGCCTAGCCTTCCTTCTGCTGCTTGGCAACTTGTTATGCGACAAAAACTTTCTAATAGGTGTCATCCATGTTGGTGACTCTTTATTCGCGCTCACATTTTTGTGCAAAATAAAATCGACTAGAACGTGACTAGGAGGTTTATCCATGTCCACAACTGAAAGTTGGTCCATGTCCACCGAGATTTCGCCCTTCTTCCCTGCAACCCGTCGTATAGCAAATTCTGCGAACCGTGTTGTCATGTCCCGTATCTATCCTGTGACTTGACCAGCACCAGCCCTCGTGGCTCGCACGACCCCTCGACCCTACTTGCTACCAAAGGGTTGTATGCGTAGGCCACTAGGCTCTTCATGCTCATTCTAAGTGCCAATCTTAGACCTGCTATGAGGGCTTCAAAATCTGCTTCTATGCTAGTTGTAGGGAAATCAAACAACAATGCATAGGTGATTTTTATGTCGCCCTGATTCGTAAGGATGAACCATGCATCTGGTCCTCCATTTCCTGCGAAACCTATCGAAAAGAGGACCCACGGGAGCTCTGACAGCGAGCCTTCGCGTACAAATGGGCTCTTTGCCTGGGACCCTTCTGAAATACGCTTCCTTCTTTTCATCTGTGAGATGGGCTCCACATCGTGTTGACACCTGTCTACGAGCTTCCTTTTGGAACTGGTGCTAGAAGTGTTGTTACCCCCTTCGAGTGTGTCTATGTTACGGATGGTGACTATTCCATCTTGTACTAGAAATTTAAACATGCCATGTGTTGTGGAAGGCACTGCGAGCAGCGTTTTTAGTGCCGGTTGTCCAATTATCCCGTTGTAAGATGATTGAGACCGCACAACCATGAAGTCCATCCACTCCGTCGTCGAGTGCTATGCGTTTCCAATGTTCACCTGTGTGCAGAGGTGTCCCAGTGGTCGGGTTTTATCATCGCTAAACCCTGTGAGGATCTATGTTGTTTCTTCCAGCTCCTTCCTTATTTCCCATGGTAGCCGCGCGAAACAATGTTCGTTCAATATGTTCGCTGCAGACCCCCCGTCGATGCACATGCCTTCTATAGTGTGGTCCCCGAGGACTATGTCAATTGTCAGCGACCCGACTCTATAGTCCATATCTGAAAGAATAGGGAATGCGATTTCTTTATCGTGCGAAAATTATGCGACCACCCTTCTTTGCATGAAACATTTTTCCCTTTCTACCATGTATGGTTATGGGTTTATCCTTCTGTTTCTTTGCTTCACCCTTCTTCGTGTCCGTGCTCTTTCTCCAGTCTCTTATCAGGTCGTTGAGCATCTCTGCTTTGACCACGCTCTCAATGTGCCTTTTCAATTGAATGCACTCATCAGTAGCATGTCCTTTATCATCATGGTATTCGCAATGTTTGGTGTTATCCCGTTTGTCTGCTGGTCCCATCATTGGGATAGGCTTTGGAAAACTTGCTCCTTCTGATAGGAATATCTCCCTGGAGGTTTTTTGCAGCGGGGTGAACTTGTTGTTGTTGTTGCGCCTTTGTTTTACCGTTCCTTGGAAGTCCAACGTGCGACTGATGTTTTGCCCATATGATTGTTTCTTAGGCGGTCTTGGTACTTGTAGCCTGATGTCATCTGTCTGATATCCGCTGTTGCTGTTTCTTCTTGGATAAATGCTCGGACCTTCTTCATTACCCCGTAAAATTTTGTCGGGGGGGGGGGGGGGGGGGTTCTATCGTTCAACTTTTTTATTAGGTCCGGGTTGGTGATGCCTTCGAGGAATCCAGAATTTTTAAGAATCTCCGGGCAATCCTTAATCTGGTTGCATTCAGATTTGAAATGCTCCATGAAGTCTTCGAGGCATTCGAAGTGCCTCTGCTTCACTCTCTCAAGTGAAACGGGGCTCTTGTCGTACTTCTTCTGCTGCACATAATTCCTTCGGAACGCTCTCCAAAGTTCTTCGAACCCATGAATGCTCCTTCGCGGGAGACGGTCGAACCATGTCCGAGCGTTCCCGATGAGCGTTGAGTTGAACATGTGACACCACACGGCTTCTGGCCATTGTTCTATCCCTACATGAGATTCGAACACTTTTAGGTGATCATCTGGATCCGCCATACCGTCGTAGGTCTTGACATTAGATGGCATACACCTTTTTTGTTATCCCTGAAAGTAGTTATGCGCTCTGAAAACGCGCTTCCTTTCTCTCGGCGCCATGGTATGGTCCATTGATCTTCACCTTGTATCCTTGGTTTGTTGGGTGCCCTGCGGTGTTTTCTATCGTAGTCAGAGGAATCAGAATCCTCAGTGGATGAAGGAGAGACCCTTTTATGGCAAGGGTGGCGGTCGCTATCATTAGAGTCCGAGGAATCTTCACTTGAAGAGTTCCTCTTGCGCATCCTTCCAGTGCTTTTATTCCTTTCCCGAACTTGAAGATCCTGAGATGAATCTCCTTCTAAGGGGTCCAGTCTTTTAAGTGCGCTTCGTCTACCAGTAGGGTCGGGCCCTAATCTGTCCTTCACGCTTGTGCGCCGATGGTTATTGACTGGTGTAATAAAACCGTCCTCTTCTCTTGGGTTCTCAGAACTGTCTTAGGACGATGCGTCTTCAATGAGAGGCACATCCGAAGGAGATGTTGGGATCTCAATCGTTCTTTCTTTCCTTCTCCTCTCCTTTCTAGCTTCCTTGCTAGGTCTTGACCCTTCCCTAGCCTTAAATTCTTTATCGAAGTCTAGACTGATCCGAACATCTCTTGTTGGATTTGCCCTCATATGCACCCTCATGAGTGGGAGCAAAGCCTCATAGTTTTCTGCGACATAGTCGCTCATACTTTGCTTTACCGAGGGGGGAATTTCCGTCTCAGCTTGCAGATCTATTGCATCCTTTGTGCCCAGAGCATCCTTGTGGCCTTGATCAAGGATCTCCCGAGAGGACGATGTGTCCCCGGCTGTCTGTGGGGTAGAAGTGACTAGTGGAGAGAAATATACTTGCAGTCCCTTCCCTCCACGACCTGGGTTATTAGGTTCAAAGCTTGAGTGGCTTCTTGGATCCCCCCTTTGGTGGAGGCGGGTTTGCGCCGCTTTTCGTCATCACTTTAGAGCTTAGTGTGGATCCCACGGATGGCGCCAACTTGTTGATACAAAAGTTGGATAGACCGAGCTTGACCCAAATTAGTCTTAATTTGGGGCCTTGTGGACTCCGGCTCTTGCACCAAGTGAAACTTGTTTTGAGGACCCTTCACACTAAACATACACCGTTAGGCTTACCGTGGGTTTGTGACCAACGATTAGACTCTAGCGTGAGAGTAAGTAATCGATTTGAGTATGTAGTGTTTAGGGTATTATGTGTATCGTACCTTTGTGGAACCTCGGGGGTTCTTTTTATACCTG
Source organism: Glebionis coronaria (assembly GCA_025667525.1). Taxonomy (NCBI): domain Eukaryota; kingdom Viridiplantae; phylum Streptophyta; class Magnoliopsida; order Asterales; family Asteraceae; genus Glebionis; species Glebionis coronaria. The sequence continues at coordinate 28,679,650 of CM046874.1, read as the reverse complement.
AGAGAGTCATGGCTGGGCTCTCCTACTATTGTGGCCAAAGAAAGAGATAATAACCTAGAATAACTTGATCCTTATCGTATAACCAAGGCAAGTGTATATCTCTTCCCTTGAAGCGAATATATCTACATGATAGATTATATTCTTGTTTGATCCTGTCGCGCTGCGACAAGGACCTGGCTAAGTAATCAGCCGTATGTGCGACAACGACTTACCGGTCCTCCTGGGCTGCGCGCGCACATCGCACAAGCATTCAATCCATTCCTGATGGATGCGGGTAGTACCCGTGAGTCGGACTATCCAGCCCGACTAGGGACTATACGTCATCATCCCACATTATCGGATAATTACTGCTAGGATTAACAATAACAATATCCTTGGAATATTTCAATTCTAAATGTCTAAAATCCACCTACAACTTAATGAAGTAGTTTGGTATCTCAAGGGATTAACCAATCATCCTAGAGATGAGCTTAATGGGACAAGTTACACATGATATTGGGCCTACTAACCGTAAGAGTGCAAACCAAAAAAATCATGCTTGATACTTTAAGCTTCTACTAACTCACCCTACATGTCCATAGTGAGTCAATTATCCAAGCAATAAAGGTTTGAGAGGGAAAAAGGAAAGAATCACAAACCACAAATAAATGTCAAAGCAAGGATGACAAGAACAAGCATATAGTCAATTAATGATCAAAAGAATGATCAGTAGGGCGTGTAGAAGAACGGAAGCGTACCTTGGCCACAAATTACATTCCAAACTTTCAAGGAACCAACGCAAAGCCCAACTATGACTAATAGTGACTACTAAGTCTTCAAGGACTTGTATCACTCCTATCCATCTTGATATCATCATTCAATGATGTTGGAAATCAAAGAAGATGAGTCTTCTACAAGTGTAAGTAACTCAATCTACAATTAATTGAATGATTTATCTTCATGAGTACCTACACATAACAAGATGCAAACTAGTAGATACATTTCAAGAGTAAATCTAAAATGCATTAATACTACTAATCTAAATGAGATGCAATATTATCAACTTAAAAGCCTTATTTTCAACAAAAAATAGTTTCGACCAAAGAAAAACTTTAGTATAACTTAACCTTCTAATTTAAGGAGACAATCGACCGATCCAAGTTTTAAAGTACAATATACTTCAAAGATCTTGTGTCACCATCTCTATGATACCAATTGTAGAAACTAGAAAGGGGGTTGAATAGTTTCTAATTGATTTATCTCCTAATTAAAATTTCTTTCAATTAGGTGAGTGCCAAAACTATCTTTTACTTAAAAGCTAGTTGAATAATGATTAGGTTCAATTATAATTCATTAACAATAAGTAATAAGTGTAATGATGTTGAATGTAAGTAGTGAGTAAGGAAAGAAACAACCTAGTAGGAAGACACCAAGATTTATAGTGGTTCGGCAACGAGGCTCTATCCTCGTTCCTATTCCACTCCTCGAGTACACCTTACTCGAGATTTCCACTATATCCACAAGCTCCCTTCTTGGCGGAGAAAACCTTACAACGTCGCTTACATTATTTTTCGACACTAAGCTAAATGTCGAGACCTAATCTTAGCTAGGACCAATCTACACAACGTCGGCCACTTCACCATTTTACGACACAAGGCTAAATGTCGAGTTCTAATCCAAAGCTAGAACCAATCTTCACAACGTTGCCTACTTCACCATTTTCCGACACAAGGCTAGATGTCGAGTTCCAGTCAAAAGCTATAACCAATCTTCAAGACTCTTCACTTTGAAGCTAAGTGAGAACTTCACACAACACAACTACACATCACCTTATAGTTTAGTGAGAACTCACAAGACACAACCACATCACTTTATCGTTTAGTGAGAACTAACACAACTTATTACAACTCAACTAAACATATCCAAGTACACACATGTAGCTTGGATTTACACAACACAAATCCAAGCACACACATATGAAAAGGATTTACACAACTCTAATCCAAGTATTTACACATAGCTTGGATGACACAACTAGTCCAAGTATTCACAAATACATTAGATCTACACAAGACACAAATAAACAAATGATGAACATGACTAGATCTTTAGGAGAGGATGATCTTCATTAATGCTTCATCTTTAATCACATCACAAGTGTGTGAGTGATCTTCTCTTTGGACAAGGTAAAGAAGAAGATCAAGAGGATAATCATAAGTAAACATACTTAACACATTAAGTGATCATTTACAAATGACTAGGATTAGATAGGAGAAAGAAGGCTGAAAGAGATGTTCAAAAAGGGTAAATGAAAATACAGATTTGATCCACTATTTATAAAAGACAAATGACAACGGCTATCTGGGGGCGGTTCCTTAACTACCCAGGCGATTCCTTATCGATAGGGAACCACGTAGGCACTTAAGGAACCGCGGAGAGTAGACTCCACTCCTTTTTGTCTTTTAGTGAATTTGAAATATCTGAGGTTGTTTAAACCTTCAAAGGATATTTATATGAAATTTGGAATATGCCATATTCAAATTTACATTTTCATTTTAATAAAACATTTTTGTAAAAATAAAGTTTATTAAAAATATTTTGTTACATTTGATAAAAGTGAGTTTTAAGGCTAATCACTTTTATGATCACTAAGCATGATTAAGATATGTTAGTGTAATGATTATACCTTGATGATAGTGTTTGTTAGATAATTCGTTTTATGATTGTGTTTGACAATAAATGTCTTTGTAATTTCTCGTGATCAAAACTAAAAAGAGATTAATAAATACTAACAATGTTTTTAGGCATTGCTTTGCATTAACAGAGTACTTTATCAAGATCTAGTCTATTGCTTCGTATCGTGTCTTTTTTTGTTTTTCTTTTCATCATGTATTCACTAAAGAAATTGCAAAAAGATAGTTGATGAATGAATGGTCCATTTGGTCTTACCAGACTACTGTTTAGACCGAGTTGATTATCGATGTTCCTGAGTCATCTTTATGTGTCTTCTTGTGTCAATAGGTTCTGCAAGTATGTGATATTTATCTGTCTTCTTGTAACAGTTCTTTGAATGATACAAGTACAAAAAGACAGAAAGAATGTAAAAAACAAATTGACTTCTGAATTACATGTGATTTTGCTTAAATCACATGTAATTTTTCTTGAATTACATGTAATTTTATTGGTATTAACCGCCTAGTGACAGTGAATCGCCTAGCACTGTTTGATCCTCGTTGCTGACAATTAGCGTTATCGTATTTCTATTTGTCAATCACATGTGATTCACACACGAATTACATGTAATTCTGCTTTAATTACATGTGATTCAAGCATTTTAAACCTTAACTTCATCTAAAAACCCACTTTAGATGAATCACATGTGATTTTTTTAATCACATGTAATTCTGTCAATAAATAAAAATATCATTCATGTAATATATATAAAACAAATGACTTCTGAATTACATGTGATTTTGTTTGAATCACATGTAATTTTGCATGAATTATATGTGATTCGATGATAATTACATGTGATTTTGCTTGCATAACTAGCGATTTAAGCATTTCGAAACGTTAACTTCTTTTAGCAAACTCACTTTAGATGAATCACATGTGATTTAGTTTGTATCCCATGTAATATTTTTTACTTATCATCTAACAAGTTAACCTAACAATATGTAAATTTATTATAGTAAGTAACTAACATAGTAAAATCATATCTGATCAAGTAACTATCCGATAATACATAGAATTCAAAAAATAAACATCATAACTAGTGTCGTCTTCTTCTTTGTCCTTGCTTTTAGATAATTTGGACAAGTTGTTTTGGTATGCTCGTTCGTCTTCACTTTATAGTATTCGCAAACCTTCATCTTTTCTCAACTTTCACTTCGTCCAATATATTGATCCACTAGGTGTTTCATTATGATCACATACAATTACTCTTACTGTTTTCATACATGTACATCAAGAAATATAATCACACGAAACTATCCAAAATAGCAACTCAATCACATGTAAATTTCATTTACTAACAAACACAATTTCATACCAAATTAAATGTGGTTCACTTAAATCATATTTAATTTCTATTTATTAACAAATACACGGTTATATAGCAAAATCACAAGTAATTCCAGAAGAATTACATGTGATTAAAGTGAATCCAATGTGTGTGTTTTTATTGTATATTTATTGTTTAAATATGGTTAGTATATATTCAGTTTGAACCGTTAGACGATGATTAATTAAATGGACATGATTTGTTTCTTTCTTCTTTTATAAGTGTATATTTTATATAGATCTCACGTCTATATCACATTATGGTTTTTTTTCATACTTTTCATCTATCATATTTACATAACTAGTTTTAATGCCCGTGCACGCACGGGACTTGAATATAAACGATAAATTAAGTAATAATTTTGTTATTGCGATATTTTTGTATATTATATATGTTTTTAAAACATTTAATGTTTATTGTTTGATTATTTTGTGTTTTACCGTGCACCGTGTAAATTATTGTAAACTCATCTTAAATTTTATTTTTCGAATTATATACTCTTTTTACTTTTCGATATTTTATTCTAGATATTTATATCTTTTTTATTGTTTTAGAACGGAAAATGTTAGTGGTTAATGGGTCGAGTCATGCAATGACATACAAGCGGCAGAATATCTTCTTCGAACACTCGCCTAGTTATGTTAAACTCGTTATCCGCTTCGCCTGAGAGCCCTTGGCAGGTCGTGAACTCAAGACCTCCAGGAAACCTCCCCCAAGAAAAACACTTAGTAGAACCTTGGTGGCCAACTGAGCTAAGCCAGTTAGTTGTGTTATATCTTAATTATTAATCAATAAACTATTTACATCAACTTTACACGTACACGATTTATATCATGATTCCGTAATGTTTAATATTATTCTATAAAACAATATTAAAAAATTAATACTTAAGTAGTTACAATGCTCATGGACCCAAAAGTTTACATGATTTTTCATTATGTGTTAATATTAACTGATATTTTATATAACTATTTGTTGCATAAAGGATTTCACTTTATTTAACTGAAATGTTAGCTATCATTTTTTAGATATTGTGTATTTAGTAGCACATAACAACCTTGAAAAAATATATGTTCTTGTAATATATAGAATCCTGTCTATTTATTTTCATCTCACGCTGATGTCTGAAGTCATGCATTCATTTTAATACTTATATTCATGTTAATAATAATTTACGTAGATTGCATTATTTGAATTTGTTAAGCGTCAAAATAAAAATAGATAATAATTTGTGTTTTAATTTGAATTTTTGTAATCATTATTGATTTTTTTAATATAACATATGTTATTTTAAAATATAAATTATAGATGGTATAAAGTTTAAGAGGGTATTTTGTTTATTTTTTTAAAGTTACTAAAAAAATATAAAAAATTATAAGTTTACATTTAAGTAAATCTAATTTATTTAAAATTCGACCACTAAAGATTTATTAATCATCTTTTCTTTTTTTAAGTTTTTATTTTCACAAATTTGACACATATATTTATGTGTGTTTTCATCAAAACGCTTCACCAAAAATTTTAATTTTGACTAAATAGAATTTAATTTTTACTTTTTTCGACCAACTAAATCGCTTGATTTTGCTTATTTGTTAAAATCAAACCATTTAATTGATCAAATTGTTTTTTTACAATCTCCACTTTTTATTAAAATTAACAAATAATTTAATTCTTTTATTACAGTATATTATTATTGTTTATTTTTTATTATTATTTTTATAATAAAATACCATTTCATTAGAATAATAAGATTTATAAGAAAAATTAGTGAGAAGGCGAGATAGTATATGAGCTCCACCCCTTTAGCGATTTGTATTTTATTATTATATGTAGATTTGTATTTTATAAATCTTTCTTGAAACTGCTTTTTTTTTTATATTTTTATAATATTACGGGAAACAACACATGTCTTGGAGTTAGGTCCATAGATCACAGCAGTATCACACCATCTCTTCCAGTAAAGAAAAAGAAAAAAGGAAAAGAAATGGGAGTCCTATCTGAAGCAGCAGTTTCCACATCTCAATTCCCAGTTTTATCCAATTCCATTTCTCCGAGAAACAACAATGTTCCCATTATTATTAAATCCTCTTTTGTCGGAAGAACTTGTCACCTCCGACAACATAGGTTATCGACACTACTAAGGTCAAGGTCAAAGGTTATGAGACACGTGTGCAAGTCACAGCTTGTTGTTCAAGATATTGCTCCTGTTGCTTCTGCTGGATATGCTGTCCTTCTTCTTGGCGGTGGTTTGTTTGCTTGTAAGCTGCTTTTCTTCTTTACTTATTTATTTTTTTAGCTCAATTCTGGTAATGCTTTGTTTTAGGGGTGTTTGGTTTTAGCTTATATAGCGGGCTTATAAGCTAAAAAACCAAGTGTTTGGTTAAGCTTATTTATATAAGTGTCTTTATAAGCTTATATAAGGGGTTTGATAAACTAAACATTTGTGGCTTATATAAGGGTAGTTTTCTCTCTTACTTTTTACACAACGACAAATTTATATTTAACCAATTAATTTACAACTTCTTTATAATAACTAGGCGAGTACCCGCGCATAGCAGCGGAAATTTCTAGCGACAGATAATTCACGATATGTGTTATTAATAAGTGTTACTTCAACGGAAACAGTTTTTTCAACATGTTCATGCTTCGTATCCTCAATATTCTTCCACAGTTGCTTCAACATGTCCATGGTTTGTACTTCTCAATATGCCCTATGAAAACTACAATTAAGCCAGCAATCTAGCAACTCATAACCGATATCGAACGTCATATGACACATGCATTATATTGTTACGTTTTTCTCTACATTCCCCTATATATAATCACTATATGGAAACAAGATAAACTCATATTGACTTGAAACTAAAGATCACAATTTTTAGTAGGTATCACAAATTTATTTAGCAATTCACAGTTGCTCAATAATCAAGTAAGCGTATTATTAAAGGTAATTTCAGCCATTAATGAATCTGGTGCTCTTTTTTTCATAAATGAAGATAGTGTTAATTTGAAATAAGGAAGATCTTTTGACATTACAAGTTTACAATCAAGTTTACAATAGATTTGCTGATACATTTTAGCTTTTGCCTGTTGTATTAGATTCTTGTAAACAACACCTCTAAAAAGATACAAGCCAACCTTATTAACTACTTTAACATAAATGACAGTAATGCATACACCATAGAAGTCACAGAAAGGAGTCTCGTTATTATCTCTGCCATTCACATCACTATTACTCCTTGACACAATGTTATCCTCGTCCACGAGGGAAAATCTGTACCAAAAGAAAATAGATACAATCAAATCTCTAGGTATCAAAAACCAAGTCATAACCACTTACGGAATAGCAGTTTATAGTAAAACCTTTAAATAAAACTATATGAAGTTTTTAGTTTGTAACCAAAAAAACACAAGAAAAAAACATCAAAAAGGCGAGCCACATGAACAGGCAACCTCAGGTCTTACCACATCAAGTAATCATATATGATGTCGTATATACCTCCCATTTACTTAACAATAATGTGAGTAAAAAAACGGTTACAATTTATGTTTCCAAAATATACAATTTCAAAGGCAAACTTCCATGGGGCGTCCCGCTTTAGTTTCACCTGCTCAAGTCTCCAGAATCCAACAACAGCCTCTTCAAATAATTCACCAGTCTGCAAATCTTTTTTCAAGTACACCTATCAAAACACTTCCAAATACCAACACATCACAGTCCACCTGCATCCGGTCCACTACACCAACCAGATCACAGCATATCAATCCCATCACCTCATCAACCAGACCACCATCTACCTCTGGCCCAATTAGTACACCAAGCAGACCACCATCTGGTGTTAGCCCCATGACTCCCTCTATTAGACTCAACATACCTCCACATAACATCAACCCCATCACCATTGACGAAACCAGGATTTAACATGTGGGTGGGCCAATTTTTTTAAAATCACGGTGTTTCGATATTTTAGTTCTAATTTTCTATTTCAAACGCATATGTTGCTCCTCTGCAAGGTGAAATGCGCACGAACTGATCAATAGCAGAAACAAGTAAAAATAAAGCAACAATAAGCTATTAACAAGAAAATCTTTATTATTCTTTCATCTTCAAACAAATTATTGAATATACAAATTAAAATTTCATATCTATTATACTAAAATGAGCATAAGGTGAGCCAAGATGTATAAAAGGTGGCTAGATGGTATGCATAACAAATTAGTTTCAGTGGACCAAAGAGTAAGAACATAAACTGTATAGTAGTATTTCAAAAGTAATATGCCTTTACATACTTATACAACATAAACCATGAAATTTGAAAATACAGAAAATAATAAAGACTTTCAAATTTCAATAAATGAAAGGTTATATCAGATAGACACACATCACAAATTTAATTATAATTTTTAATTTCACACTATCTAAACTTCTATATGTTTTAGTATTATTTATAAAACTTTAAGTGGGACAACTTATATTGTAATAGATCAATTTATTTAAATAGTAGTATTTTGTGAAACTTTAGGGTGGGCTTTCGCCAACCCTAGACAATACATAGCTCCGTCCCTGCCCATCACCCATGGTTATGGTTAAGTGAGATAACGACACAACATGATGAAGAAAATTAATAAAAAGTAGCAACTTTATAATCACAATGTAAAGCAAATGGTAATCATGCATAAACAATCAAAGTGCAACATATACTACGTTATAGTAAGATACAAAATTTTCAAACTTGAGTTAAGAAACATACATGTCGAGATTGCCATGGTTGAGCTCCAAAAAGGAGAAGCTTGCGGGGGAGGCATGCCTTGACCCTGAGCTGAAAACAGCGACAGTGCTCTGGCCAGCCATGAATGTAATCATCGATGATGGCCTCTTGGTTGATTATCTAGTAAACCTCCAAACGGACTTGTTGTCCTGAAAAAGGCGATGACGCCATACTTAATGGAGAAGGCGAAGGTCCAACCGCCGATCTCGCCATTGGCCCAAATGTCCAACACCACCTTGCATGCCACCTGGTGGTCCAAACGGTGGCGGGCAATTACTCATCATGCCACCACCACCTACATTTGGAGGCAATCCCATAGGTTGACCAACAAACGGAACAGGACCGCGTCCAAGGTATACTCATTTAGGCTCCAATAAGATTATAAAGTCAACACTTGTTAGTCCTAAATCACTCATTCACACAAACAAAACCAAAATCCCAAATATTATATGTGAGCATGATACTGGAAACCATAAATTGCCACCTAGCACACTCCAGCGATGCAACCGCATCATGCTCATTGTTCAAAACAACTGAAGGCAAAAAATGGGACTAAATTAGTAATAATTTTTATGCGATAAGCTCATATTCTTGATCAGTGAAGTACCTTGAGCAACATGGTATTACATGTCTTCTCATCTATTGCCTTTGGCTAAGAAAGTATTGAAGCTAATTTTATAAATTATATTGTATTACTTTAGGTCACATAATCGCTTTCAAAATGCAATGAAAAACATCCTAAAAGTAAAAAATTAAAGCTATAGCAACAAAACATGTGTTTTGTATAAATTAAAAAAGACGTTCATCCAAGTTATGAGAACTGGTATAAAAAACAAATGAACTAAAAAGACAAAGCATATACAAAGATATGATAAGTTACCATTAGATCGATTTGAACCTTCAGTTGTATCAAGAATCCATTCGCGAGTCTCGTAATTTATACTCCACAACGTGAATGAAAGTATCAAAATCTACAATAAACCATATTAAAAAAAAAATAACACCAAAACTATTAAACCAAATTAGTTTGTAATCAAATAAAATATTCTTTAATAACAAAGAAGAAGCTTAAACGGTGTCAAGCTAATATTCAAGGAGCCATTAATCCAGTTGTTACTCAAATCACTGTTAAAATAGATGGTTGTATATTATTAAGATTTAGCTAATGAAAATCATTTTTAAACAGTCACCAAGCTGATCTTCTTAAACATTCTGTAAATGTGAAATGCTGACCAAGGCAACAGGCAGTTCTCCTGTGAGGTATGTATTATGCATCTTTCTGTCATCACAATATTACAAGATAAACATGTTAACAGTTTTCTTGGCAAAACTAAGACAATTAATTAACTGGAAACTTTGTAGTCAATGACTAAATTGAAAACCATTTAGGAATATCAGTCTGCTCTTCCATATAATAAATGTATTTGCTCTTCCATATAATAAATGTATTTTTCGTAAGCAGACGATCAAGTGATACTCTGATGTCTCGATACTTACACATAGTTGAGGCGATACTTACACCAGTTTCTTCCAGCAAATGTACTAAGAAGAGCGAGAGGACGAGAGATGAAAGCCCATATGACAAAAACAAGCGTCATTGGGCCAAGTTTATAAATCTGTTGTATTCAACAATCATAATTTAGGCCAAACAAACTCGGGTTGAATAAAAATGCGTCCATTCAGATGCATAAGGCAATATATCTAAAAATACTATGAGTAAATACTATAGAACCACAAACACAACAGTCAACCATCACGATCCGTCAACCACAAACAATAGTGCCATCATCGCCGCAATGGATACACTAAGTTAGAAAATACTATAGATCCGCCACAATAGTCTCATCATCGCCAAGATACAAGGGGGTTACCCACGCAAGCTCTAACCTCCAAATACAAGCATATATAATCATAACTTATATACTAATCCTTAAATCCTAATTTAATTTAAATGAAAAAATGAACCCAAAAGTAATAAATGTATAACCATCAGTTTATTCTAAATGCTAGAATCATAAACTAACAAAACCCTTAATTTCTGACAAACCCTAATTAGAAAATAAAATTAAAAAAACAAAAAATTAAATTAATGTACATACCAGTGGTTGATGGATCCCACACAATTTCAACACTTAATATCTCATAAAACAAACCACCCACATAAGCTACACAACATCGCCAGCCGACACCAACGCCACACACCAATATATGGCGGCAACGAAGAGGGCAACGACATTGAAGGATAGCCCCATGAGATGAGATGATATATGCGTTTTAGAAAGAGAAAGAATGAGAATAGCCCCGTTCTATGCCTTGTCGCCAGAAAACGCAACCAATAACCACCATGGTTACCAAAACAACTCAAAATCACCACAAACACAAAGCCACCTAGTCCACCAAAATCACCTAGTTCACCAAAACCATGTGATTAGTTTGGTAGACGGCAATAAAAGTGACGACGACGGTGAGTTTATGGTATGACAATGATTTTGGTTTAGGGTTTTGTTGGCAGCGGCGGTGGATCTCTAGTAACACAGAGAAAATTTTGTTGTATGTGTTTTTAAACAAACCATGTAAAAAAGTCAGAATGAAATAAGAGGAATGAGGATTGTGAAGAATAAAAAGTTTAATTGACATTCTATAATTACTTGAAATTTATTAACTTGTACAGCTATTTTCCATTATAGGTGGTTTCTTTTTGTGGAAATGTTGAAAATGTATTTAAGGCAGTGTTGAGAAAAGTTACTAATTATAGGAATGAAGAGTTTTTTGAAAAAAAAGATACAGTCTTTATAAGTAGTAGAGAAATACTTTGGTAAACTTAATCTACATTCCATATCTATTTTTGAAAGTGGACAATTAATTTGGGACGTCTAAAAATAGTAATGTGGACTATAATTTTGAGACAGAGTATATAAAAAGACTTTTATACTCTAATTTAATAATTACATCATTTTTTTACTTTTATGTACTTTTTTTGTCATTTTTACCTAATTAATTCTATAAGTTAAACCAAACATTTAACGAAGGTTTGTAAGCTTATTATATATAAGCCATAAATGGCTTATATAACATGTAAATAAGCCCAATTTATAAGCTTAACCAAACACTCACTTAGCTTGTTTTCTGGCTTTTCTGGTTTCGCTTATGTTTCGTACACCCTTTTTTCGGATTATTTAGAAACTTAAAGAAATGTATCTAACTTGTCACTTATTATGGTATTGTGTAGTTAATTTGTTTTCCATAGATCTATATAGCATACTTTTGAATTCAGGGTGTGTTTGTTTTGGCTTATATGAGCTTACTTGATTTCGGATTATATTTCACAAGCCTCAATTTTCTGGCTTATTATGAGATTTATTGGCTTATATAGGTTTATCATTTACTAATAAACTTATATAAGCCCACGAGTCTCGATAAAAGCCAAAAATTTGGTGCTTATGAATTATAAGCCGGAATCAAATAAGCTAGAGCCCACGTATAAGCTGAAACAAACACCCCCTGAGGGTCTTTCTGATTTATCGTGTGATCAGTTGTGTTGTGTGTATTATCGGATGATTTTACCCTTGATTTATACACTCAAGTTTGACCGGAAGAGATATAATCGGTCAAATAATACACAAATCTGGTCATAAGATACACTAAAAAGACGAAACTAGAAAGTATGTTAGATTTAGAAAGAAAAAAAATATTGGCTAGAGAGTACTATAGAAAGTGATAAGTTAGATACATTTCCTTGCAGTTAGCCCTTCAAAGTAAGCCGCAAAAAGTGAGCTTATGAAAGATAAGCTGAAACCACGTAAACATATAAGCCGAAAAATAAACACATATATGTCATTATGTTGATGGGTTTTTTTTGTAAGCAGATAATAAATCAGGAAGTAAAGGGTCGCTTTTTGGGGGACTGACAGGGGCAGTTCTTATGTCAGCTGTAAGTAATACCTAATTGTCTGTTTTTTTTTGCATTTTGTTGTGTTAGGTATGAAATTTGATGTCAAATATATATTGCCAAACTTGCGTTTTAGCTACTTTTGTTTAGTACTAGGATAGAATGACATGTGCAACTGTACTGTGATTTCAAGTGTGCTACATAGAACCCCTTTGTCGGTTTATAGCTGAAATTAGTAATGTTTGTATATCAAATAAGCGAGTGTATAGCTGAAATGCCAATTTAGTACTCGATTAACAACAAGAAAGTATTTGTCCGTGAACCATCTCAAGTGTCTGCAGCTCTGCCAGCCACTTAGGATGGTCTTTTACAAGTGAAACCTCAAATAAGAGGTCTATCTCCAATTAGCTATCCTTTTTTTAATAATTCTACTTTGGGTCATGCTCTTGAGATTCAGGTTGCGTCAAAATCCACTTGGGTCATCATGAATTCTGATTGACATTTGATATTCAAATAAGCGGAAATTGAGAGAAAATATGCCTTTCTTTTAACTGTGCATTGGATGTTCGCCGTTAAAATTTATATTTCTAGCTCCTCCACAACCTTGCAGAGAGAGATGGAGGATTTAGTTTGTATAAGTTGCAACTTTAAGATCTTGAAATTCTCATAAGTCAACTAGAAATTTGCAACATTGCTTATCTTTATGAAAAGCTAATGATTTGTGAGATGTATGGTTTTTGCTGGCAGGCATACTATCTTATGCAATCACCTGAGACAAAAGAATTAGGCGATGCTCTTGCATTTGGAGCTTCTCTTCTTTTTGCCTTAGTATTCGGTATGAGTGTAAATGTCCATCTTCATGTATAATAAGATTGTTGATAATATGCACATCTATCTTCACAGCTTGACTGCTGTAACTAGAATGGCCAAATTCATTAAATTTTGCTATTCTATCTGCAGGTATACGTTTTGCAGCTACAGGTAAAGTAATGCCTGCAGGCTTTCTGTTAGCCGTTTCAATGAGTTTAACAGCACTGACTTTTTCTGCTTATCTACAAGATAAAAGTATGATGTAAGAGGTTTTCACTTCAATTTGCAGTTTGTTATAAGTTGTCGACTGTTAAGTCTGTTGTAAGGGCTACTATGTTAATGTTTCCCCTTAATGTAAGCCGGAACATGAAAACATAATAATAAGAAAGAATCCTATGGGTGAGATTGATTTTGGGACAGAAATAGAAATACTATAGGACTTGCTTTGTTTGTCAAAAGCAGAAGCTAGTGGACGCAAAAGGGTGGAATGATGTTCGTTGGTGCAATATAATTTGTGGTATAGATGGACATTACTTTTAGTTGTTATTATTATGTAGTTCATGGGGGCCAGGTCAATCGGTTTGTTATTGGCTGTGGTACATTAACGTGCTATTATGTTTTACTTATCCGAATCTGGTAGTAATATACCTTTATGCATTCATATGCTATTTTGTCTCTCATTTCATACATACGAGATAAAGAAGTTTGCCTTTTGATCTTGTAAAACGTCAGTAGATAACAGGTAGACGCGCATGTATCCCTTATAATTGTGTCTTATCCTTTCTTAAGTAAGTGAGCCGTTAGCAAAAGTTTACATGACTGATCTACTGTGAATGCCTGATATGTTACACGTCATAAAGGTTATTTGAAATGCACATTCTATAGTTCTTATATATCACCGAACTTTCAATCAGCCCATCCTTACTCTCGACTTCATGTTCCAAAAAAACAAGAAAGTACTGCAAATAAATAATGTAACAACTCATTTCACGTGCATTTAAAATTAAGAAGTTTGAGCACGTTAAAGGCCTTTGTAGACTACTAACAATTTTTGATCATGATTTTACGCTGATTGGAGGGTTATTGGGTCAGATTACCTAGGTACTACCGAGTGGTATAAGAGCAGTAGCTTTTCACGGTGCAGTGAGAGGACATCAGGTATAAGTGAGTGGAGGGTTATTAGGTCAGCCTATACAATCCATTATAATCTTAAGTTAGATTTGGTTGTTATGGAGTTAACCTGATGCAGCTTTGGGCTTGCAGACATATTCTTATGTTTGACCAAATCCATGAGAACCATTATTACTTCCTTATATTCATGTGGCTTGTTCATGATAATAAAAGAACGAACGAGATGAAAAGAAGGAAAGAAAACGAGATCGAAATGAATGAGTGAGGGCCAAAGCTAGCTAGCAGCGACTTAGATATGAAGTTTCAGTTTCCTGTATACTGCATCATGTATCACGCGAATTAGTACATGTTTAATTGTTCTCGAAGTTTCTGTATGGTGCTAATGACTTTTGTATTAGTGGTGGATTCCATCATTCTTAGAAGCAATCATTTCACCTGAGTGGTGGAGCCTATATGCGATACCAACTCTGATTCTCAAGCACTAGATCCAATGAAAACTAGACTTTCATGCCTTATAATGCTCTCTTTTTTAGTATTCTTGAAGTCTGGCACATTCATTCTAAAGCACATACTGTATCATGTTACATTGTATTGGTTGTATGTTTCCGTTTTTAAGAAAAAGAGCGTTACACGATAATGCAGCACCAGTAGTTAGCTATATCGTTATCGTGATGGTCATTTTCTCTTTAGGCTCTATAATGATAATTAGATAGGAGGACAGGACATCGTCTAGGGTTGGCCGTTCAATGCTTGACAAGTATTACGTTTTTCATAAGTTTATCTATCACTTAAGTAAGAATTATGAGATGTAGATGTTAGGTGAAGGCATGCTATCAATATCCTAATAAAAAAAGATGGCTTTGGCTTCTGTAATAGTTGCAGGGGGCCGAGTGTTGTAGGTGATGCTACTAAAAGAAGATTCTTGACTAGACAAACAAAAGTAGGAAGAAAACAACAAATCCTTCTAAGCCATGATTCAAAGAATCAAAGTCATGATGACGGATCAGTTTAGGGAAGGCTTAGTTGCAATATTGCAGGTTTTTATAGCGGTGTAATGATCTAGATCCGTGTGTCGCAGGTAATCGATTATGCGATTTGTAAACCTTTTAGATCAGTCTTTACACTGGCAAAGCATATATTAAGGACATAAGTTACAACAATGCTTAACGTAGTTAATAGTGAATCATATCTCGTGTAACAGTAGATGTATCAGCAAAGTCAAAACTTACCGACAGAGTGTGATGGGGTGGGACATTTGTTAGTTTCGGGTTGAAATATGACCATTAGTTTAAAGAGAATGATCATGATTGATGACATGAGAGTGGAAAGAAAGTGCAAAAAGAAATATAAATCATAAGGGTGGTCAATCATAATTAAAGGCCTGGTATGCATACATTTGTCTAGATTATTTGTTTCTGACAATATTCTATGTATATTGTATGGACTTGAAACCTATATGTCGACAATTTTTGTACGAAAAGTCAAGAAGTACTTCCCGATGTCACGCCAAGGAATGGCGCCAAGAACATATTTTCAATCTTTCACCCTTTTACCGTGTCATGGTCCCTGGTGACTTCAATGTTAACAGACACTAGTTTTCAATTAACATGACCTTTTCCAATATCGTGCACCTCTCAGCAGGTGATCGCGTTGTTTTTCACTTGTTTGGTCTATTTTATGATATTCTATCAGTAGGATGTGACACGAGTGGCTGGTTCTGTTGCGTCTTATTTCTTTCTTTCTCATTACTTTAATCACTTCACTGATGTATGCTAACATTGACACCATTCATTGCAGTTCATTTCCGCTTTTCATACATATTTTAGCTATTTCAGTTAGGCCGCATTCAATCTTTATAATAATAGATGTTTATTTGGTACATTATACTTCATGCATTTACAATGACAATTGTCTAATGGTTTGGCATCTTGGCTGCAAAGACCATAGAAAGATAGTGGAGCTGCAAACGCTCTAAAGTAGGAGTTGGACGTGTGGTGTGATTTTATCGTATTAGCGATGGTATTAAGTGTTAACGCCCTAATAAGGTTGGTCTAGCTTCTGTTAGTTGGTTTTTAATTTCTCGCAATTATTAGAAAAGACAACAATATGGAAGTTTGCTTAAAAACAATACTGATATTGATAGGCTGTTTGGATAGATGATTGAACAAGAGTTGACCTTCTTATTCGCCTCCTTTTTCCCTTTTTTTAAGCTGTAATACATTATACCATAAGTCCATAATTGTACATGACAAACATACACATATACATTATAAATACAGTCCCACCATTTCATCATTAAGTTTCAGCTTTTTGCTTATTCGAACATCTCTTAAGACCTTTGTCACACTATATATACACTCATTGTTTTCGACCTTAATTGCTCACTTCTTTTTCTTCCTTGCTTACACATTAGTAGTTTATATGATCAATTAGTTTACTTGCTAATCCTGGCTATATTCATGATTTCTAAACCTTAAGTACACATTTAAAAAAAACTTTCCGGTTATGTAACTTAAAACATTCCATCCCGTTTTCTTGAGCTAAATACCTAAAAAGTTTGAAAAAAAGAAGTGATCTTGCATTTTTGCTTCAATCTGGCTCGAATTCAGACGATTGTGTAGCACTACATTTATAAAAATCCTCAAGTTATGTAAAGTATTTGCAACTCATCTTTTGATCCTATTTGAAAAAACCAAAAAAAAGAAAAAAAGTTTCTGTTTAGCTAAATATTTGGAAATGGAACACGGAGATGGGCAAACACTGCCAGTATCAGCGCCTGCAACACCTGGAACTCCTGGAGGTCCATTGTTCACATCTCTGAGAATCGACTCTTTATCGTATGACCGTGACCGCAAGTCAATGCCACGTTGCAAGTGTCTGCCTTTTGCTGCACCGTCACTTGGTGCACCTCATACCTGCTTCACTGATTTCCCAGCTCCCGATGTCTCACTCACACGGAAGGTACTCCTCGTGCTTTACGATTTTTATTTTCTTCTATCAATATTAAACCAACAGAAGAGATAAATATATTGTGGTGTTTCGGATATGCAGTTGGGAGCAGAATTTGTGGGAACGTTTATATTGATATTCGCAGCAACAGCAGGACCAATTGTCAACCAAAAGTACGCAAATTCGGAGACACTAATTGGAAATGCAGCATGTGCAGGACTAGCAGTGATGATAATAATATTATCAACGGGCCATATCTCAGGAGCCCATTTGAACCCATCTCTCACAATTGCATTTGCAGCACTACGTCATTTTCCATGGGCACAGGTCCCCGCATACATCTTAGCACAAGTATCAGCCTCCATATGTGCTTCTTTTGCTCTTAAAGGTGTCTTTGACCCCTTTATGTCTGGTGGTGTCACTGTCCCTACTGTTAGCACTGGCCAAGCTTTTGCCCTTGAGTTCCTTATCACCTTTAATCTCCTCTTCGTTGTTACAGCCGTTGCTACTGATACTCGTGCTGTAAGTAGAACCAACCACATATGCTTTTTTCGGGGATAAAGTATCAGGAGACCACCCATACATTTAAATATATCCTGTTAAGGTCATCTAAATATATACCAGGAATAAGTTTATACAAGTTCTTAAAAACGTAAACGCTAAATGGGATACATTTTTTTCAAGTTTTGACTATTCGGTAACTAGTTATTTCATAAAATACATAAAATAAAAATTATTCAACGTATTTTTTCTTTTTACCAAAAGTTCTAACGTTTTCTTCGTCATGTAGCACTTTTTTACTCGATTGAGATTGAACGAAAGCAAATCATATTAGGTGTCTACTTCTACTCAGTAGTTTCTCAACTGGGTGGCCTTCGTATATATTTTCCTTTTCTTTTGTATAAATCTTTAGAAACTCGTTCTAATTGGGTTCGTGTTATATTCAGGTGGGAGAATTGGCAGGTATTGCAGTTGGAGCTACAGTTATGCTCAACATTCTTATTGCTGGCCCATCAAGTGGCGCTTCAATGAATCCAGTGCGTACGCTAGGTCCAGCAGTTGCAGCTGGGAATTACACTGTGATTTGGATATACTTTTTGGCACCGACACTTGGAGCACTCGCTGGAGCTGGAGTCTACACATTGGTTAAACTTCAAGGAGAGGGAGAGCAACCACGAAGCTTCCGTCGTTAGGTTGTACCAGGTCAGCGATTGGGATATGCAGGGTATATACACGATACATAACATCTGCCTATAGTACTAATAAAACGGGATTGGATTGCATGTCCCTCAGAAGCGGTGATTGTCTGAAAGGGTATACCTTGATGTCGGGAAATGGAAGTGTGTTATCTTATATGGTTTGGTTGGGTTATTGTATCGTTTATTGTAAGAATGGACATGTAATCATGTATGGTTGTTCAAGGTTGTGATATATGAAATCTTTGCTTTGCAATTACTATAATTTAGCTTGTTTTTCCTTAAACCATGTTCCTTGTCGGTTACAGTTAACAACCACATGAGTTTTTGGTATGCAAAATGAAACGCGCCAAATGGATCGATCTAACAGACTCAAAATCACTTGGTGTACTTCTAATCCATAAACTCGTAACTTTTTTATATCACACATGTTGACAGTAAACTGTTTACGGTAAAATGTTTACGGTCAACCCGTACAAAAATGTTATGTTTTAACCAGAACCCGTATTAGCCCGTTACTGAACCTGCCCATTCTCTACCTTATTTTCAATCTGTAGGAATAACGATTTACTTGACGAGTAGAAGGCTTGTTAATTGTTATAGATGGGATAGATGCTTGGCTGGATCAGGTGACTTCCTAGCTGTAAGAACGCCTCATCTGTACTATTGATACTATATTAAGAAAGGAGGAAGACCCGAGGAGCGTAGCTAAATGTTTAAATTTTAAGTCACTGTAATGTAATAAGCCGGATAGCACATTCAATAAAATTTCAAGTTAATCCGGCTTATTACGTAGAATGTGCTAAGGATGTTAGCTTAATGTGGAATAGGATAATTTTGTTAAAGGAGTTAGAATCGACCGGGTTGGATTGACTCACTAGCATTATGCTTGCGGTTTATACAAATTATTCTGTTGTATATGATTATTAAAGCTATACTATTCCATTATATAGCGTTTTCAATACTCTTTGGGAGAATTTTGACATGTTTAATGTTTAGACACCCATGTGACTCACAGGAGGTGAACGCAACCCAAATTGATCCATTTCTGGGTGAAGGACTGAAGGATCAAATAAGTAACGTCTACATATAAAGATGATATGCTAAGGGTTGACATAAAGTTCGGTGATCATTGAACGCTCTTGTTAGCCGGCTGGGAAGCCTTTTAAAAGTCAAATGAATTTGGACTCAAGCCATGGTCAATCAGGCAAGTCCCTATCCCGCCTGGCGCCTGCATGATAAGGCAATGGCAGCACGACGTGAATGGTAAGATTCTCAGTTCTTTATGCAAAACTGCCACGCCCGTATGAGTCTTCACCCTAGCAGAGAATTACACGTGCAAATAAAGTTTCTTCACAGTGCTAATGACCTTTTAGAAAATTTGTTATGTAAACACTAAACACAAGATTAGTGGTGTGGATGGAATCATTCTTAAAAGCAGTAACATCACATGTCTAGTGGAGCCTAGATGGGGTTGCTTCGATACCATACCAAATTTGGTTTCGAAGCTAATTAACTTAATCAGCAAAAGATCAGCAAATACGCACCAGATCCAATGCAAACTACACATATGTCTTACTGATTTTGCAATCTTAATACCTTTACTTATTAACTAAACCCCACAAGCCACAAGGGTCGATACGCGAATGATCAATTAGCATGTGATCAACTAGCTTATTATATGGTTCGTCGCGCTTTTTTTGATTTGTCATTGGTTTGCTGTTGGCATCATTTGAGGTTTTGGTCAATGATTAAAGAAGCACTTTTTCCATATTATACTCAAGATAGAAGGTGTTAAGCAATAATGCAGCAATACTTTAAGATATCATCTGCACAAGTTTATAATAAGCAAATGTGCTGATGTGGTGATTATGTAGCCTTTCTTTTTACTCTTTCTACTTGCAAAAATAAGTCAAATGACTCCCCAACAGATTAAAGTAACCCCACATGATATCACATTAGATGATTTTTAACGACTTAAGCGATTTTGTTAAGTTTATTAATCAAGGGTCGGTAGAAGGACAATTAGCATGTGAGATCAGTAATCGTACGAATAGTAAAATATACTTGGGTGCTTGTTTAAACTTATATGTTATAATTTTACAGTTTATTTTGAGACTTATGGGCTTATATAAGTTACCATATCATAATAAACTTATATAAGCCCACAAGTCTCAAAATAAGCCGGAAAAGTAGGGCTTATAAACTTTAAGCCGAAAAACATATAAGCTCGTAAGCCGCATATATATATAAGCTTAAACAAACAGCCCAATGATTAACTGGCTCTATGATGCAAGTTGGGGCAGGTGTTGTTGCTTATGTTACCAATATAAGATGCTTGATAACACAATTTAAAAGGGGGAGAAAACAAAACCAATAAACTTCCTAAGCCATTATTTTAGGTCACTATGTAGGCTTGCATTGTGTCAAAGTTTATGTGCATTAGATATGGTAACGGTCGCTCACATTTTTAGTAGTTTCGCATGTAAACACGTATGTAATATTAAACATGTACGAGTCATATAATTTATTCCGAAGTCATAAGCAATTTTTCTTTAATTTACAAGTATCATAGGACATGTTTGTTATTCTCACATAGGGTTATGAAAAACCACGAGACGGCTCTGGGTAAAGAAATAAGACGAGTGGGGCCAATAGTCAAAATTATAGTTTTATTTTTTTAGACCTGTGTTAACCCTTCTAATACACATCACGGCCCGTTTATTTCAAATTTTTTAAATTACCCGTTTGATCTGTTGCCTATAAATATAAAACATGAACTTTTCGATAGATTAAAGTTGTGACTCTTAACTGATAAGATTGCGACACCATGTCCTACGATATAGTACAATAATGCTTTACTAGCCAACGTCAAATGAAGAGATTGAGTCGAAGACGAAAGTAAGAAGTCGACAAACATATACTACAATATCCTTCGTAATGTAGCCAAAACGAACGAGAGGGAGAAAACAAAACTACCTACAGAATGCGACATGGATATGTCGTTTAAAAATAAATAATTTAGAGAACAAACATGACTAGTGATTATGAGGACGTGCTTGATAATGTTATTTCTTAATTAAAACAGAATAGTGATTCATGTACAAAGGAAGGTGGGAAGAAACTCACAAAAGTGCAAAACATAAATGTTTGATTTAAAGTACATGTTTGTAACATGATTAAGGGTTATATGCATCTAAATCCACGACAAAGCTTTTAAATGGTCATATGTTGAGACTTGAAAATTGAAATTGAAAAAAATAGTAACAAAATTCACAAATATTCAAACTTGTTACTCCCTTCATCCCATATTAATAGTCTAATTTATTATTTTAAAACGTCTTAAATTAATAGTCAACTTTCAGAAATAGATAAGAAATGTATATCAAGTTTACTATATTGACTTCACTTAAAGGTAGTATTAAAAAAAATAAAGCAACTATAAATTAATTGGTTAAAGGTAAAATTGTCATTATGTAAAAAGTAAGAAAAAAACAAAAAAAAATGTTGTTTTTATTAAACTGCGTGTTTTTTGTCGGTAGACTATTATTATAGGACGGAGGGAGTATTATTTTATTCTTAAACTTTTATCATTTTTCGTTTATAAATACAAACTGGACAAAAGAATGTTTCGATATTCTTAAAATTCCTTAATCTTGAAAGACATAAGGTTGAACGGAGTGGCACATAAGTCACTCGTGAGTTGGATAAGTCGCGCGCGACTTGCCATTACCCTTACCACTCACTCGCGCGCGACTTCTTTGCAGGCACCAAAAAACCTTAGCAAACTCACCAGCGTGAGTTACTACCAACTGGGCCCCACATGTTTATTCGACCGTTTCTTTTGTTTTTAAAAAAATATTTTTTTTTACCCAATTTTACTTATAAATATCAATTTCATCTTTTTCATTTTTCACACACAAACTCTAAACTAAAACCTCTCATCTCCATTACCTCCAAATTATGTCTCAAGAAAACACATCCCGATCCGCCAACAAACGTAGAGGTAATCGAAATACCCAAAACTCACCACCCACACCGCAAGGAACTTTCGACCTAGAAAACCCGTCACCCTACCAAGTGAACACCATACGACCACCATCATTCTATCAACAACAACCTTACCCAAACCTACCTTACCATTGCCCGTACCCAAGCCAATACCAAAGTCAATACCCAAGCCAATACCAATGGCCCCAAAGGGGTGGTTCGTCATCACAACAAATGCCACCAAACTATGCGTCACCAACACAAATGGGTGGTTCCTCATCACAACCCGCCTTTGAAATAAAAGAATGCTACTACCCGCAATATTCGAAAGCGTATCAAGGCTTTGCTTCGTATCAACAAACCGGGTCTCCGGAGCAAGAAACCGTTCCAAAAACCCAAGAAAAAGTCCAAAGGCGTAAATCGAAGAAGGCACTATCTAGGGCACGTCAAAAGAAGAAGGCGGTCGAAGAAACTACAAAACGACAACAACATTGGACAACAGCGGAGGAAATTGCTTTGGCAAAAGCTTGGGTTTCCGTGTCTCATGACAACGTTCATGGAAACGAGATGACGAAGCAGGGATTTTGGACAAAAATCCATGAGTGGAAGTCCGTTCGATGATTCTTTGAACGGGAAGTGGAAGTCTGTTCGAACGGCTCTAGTTCGGTTTTGTGGGGTTTATGGTAACATGATGCCTATGGGGCCTGAAAGTGGTGCATCGGATGGTGATATTTTTAACCGGGAGTTGGTGCATTATGAAGTTGAAGTTGGAATACTGTTCAAATTTTGTCATTGCTGGGAGATTGTGAAAGACTGCCAGAAATGGAAGGAGGCTGAATTGCCTAAGCAATTAGCTAGGACTTCTCAAATGAGCAAGAGATACAAGTCATCTGGTTTGTTGAGTCTTAGGATCTAGACTCATCTGGGATATCATAATAATGATTGTAACATGCACAGCGGAATCATAATAAACACAATCACAAATAAGAACAAGGTTTTCACTAATGAAATGATTACTATTAAGATGTTAACTACTGCTCATGTCGCCTTATAGGCTTGACACCAGGAGGAACACACACACACCTATGGTTTACATTGTTTATGAATGAATGAATAACCATGTGTGCCTAACCCTCTTTATATAATAGAGGTACTAGGGTTACATCACAACCCTAGCTTAGTATAGAAGCTAACTTTTTTCTATTAGGTCCTTCATCTTGTTTTGTCATATCAACTCAAGATATATAATTCCCAACAATCTTCCCCTAGTTGATTTGACAAAACCAGTAAGCACAAGCTTCCCCTGAAGCTAATATAGATAAAGGCTAAGCTTCCCCTCGATCCATGCATTCTTCCCCATTTTGTCACATCAACTAAAAGGGATCGTCTTCCCCTTAAGAAGTGCATGTCGAATCCAGTAGGCTCCATGGAGAGATCACTGATGAAGAAAATCAAGTATAACGAATTTGATGAAGAAGTGGAATCTCCCAAACTTGTGTCTTATGTCTTGCACTAACCACGTGACGTCGAGCCCGAACAAAATCCTTAAAGAAATGAGACACTGAGCACAATAACGTAACCCCTTCAAGTGATAGAAAATGTACGCATAGAGCAAATTATCTTAAAAAGGCCCCTACTCCTTTTAAGATATGAATAGATCGTACCCCTTCGCTAGATATGTCAAGTCTTCGTCACCATACAAACCAAGCAAGTTATCTTAAAAATGGTCCACATTCCCGTTTAAGATATGATAAGAACACAAAAACTGTGAAAATCAACTACAACATAAAATAAGTAATAATCAAATGTCTTCCTTCAACGAATCTCCCTAACGAAATGATGATGGCTGAGAACTCCTCCTCCAGTAACAGTAGTGACATCAGACTAGTCACTAAACAGAGTAGTAGCAATCTTACTTGACTAGTAGAAACCAAAACCGACCAAAGAAAGTTAGTATACAACAAGCCAGCAGGAACCATAAGAAAGTCAGCAAGAACACACACACCTATCAGTAGGAACAAACGAGTAGTAACCGACCAGTGGTACGGACCAGAAGGAACTGACTAATAGGAACTGACCAGTAGGAACCGGTGATTCAACCAGGAGGAACCATCGAATATTACCAGGAGGAACCAAGAACACAACCACGAACATATATGTCTAGTAGGAACCATAGCTCGCCAGTAGGAACACCATAACGAAAACCTACCAGTAGCATCTAAAACCCCCTTTAGCTTGAGGAGTCCTTGCAGCACTATAATCTCGTTTGATACCTTTGGAATTGCAAAGTGCTATGAGGTCTGCATTTTTTAATTTTGTTCCATTGTCACATCAGATACCTTTCACCTTCTTGGACAGCTGATTCTCAATGAGTGTAATGAATTCCTTGAGAATTGAGTAGGTCTCACTTTTGGAAGCCAGAAAGAAAACCCACGTGAACCTACTATACCCATCAGTTGCCACAAGACATTATTGCTTATGTTCAATGCTCCTAATGGAGGTAGGACCAAATAAATCCATGTGTAGTAGCTGCAATGGTTCAGTTATGAGACTGAGAGCAGTAATGGCCTTGAAGGATGCTTTGTGTTGTTTGCCTTTGCTGCACGCAAGGCAATTGATGTAATTTCTGAAAGTTTTGGGAGGTAAACCAGATACCAAGTTCATATTTACCAATTTGTGAATGGTCTTGAAGTTTACATGTCCCATCCTTCTGTGTCATTTAATGGCTTCATCTTCTGAGGCTTTAGCAACCAAACAAGCTAGTTGACCAGTAGGATTAAATTCATTCAGCTTGATACTATAGAGATTGTGTCTTCTAGGGATCCTGAGTAGAACTTGAGAGTCATCCGGTAGCTTAAAGTCTTTGGATAACACTAGTGCTTCAATATCCGTAAAGAGGACAAACTGTTTCTTGTCACAAATCTGAGAGGCAGAGATCAAGTTGAAGTGTTGAAGTGCTTCCACATAGTAGACCTGCTCAAAATTAAGGTTAGGTGTCTGAATAGTTCCTTTGCCAGAGATCCTTCCTTCACCACCTCCAAAGTAGACCTTTCCGCCTTGAAATGGTACAAAGTTAGATAAAAGCCCTTTATTCCCTGTCATGCTCCTAGAGCATCCACTATTAACAATTCCTAGAGTAGGATCTTGGTATGGAGTAATCTACAACAACAGAAAAGATATATGCAAAAGTTAGTGTATTAAGGGGACCCAGACCTTTTCAGGCTTGAGTCTGCCTTGTGGATCTTTAGTAGATAGCCAAGAAGATTGATGAGATCCACTGTTGTTCTTAGGTTTCCTATTCATCATATGGGTGTTATTGTTTGACCAAGAACAACCTGTTGAGGGCTTAACAGCAGAACTCAAATTTCCCAACCCAAAATACATTTGGTCTGAATTAAGAGCATAATTATGATTAAAGCTCTGAAAATAGTTGCTGGTTGGTCTATTGTAGGTGAAACCATTGCTTCTCCAAAGATCAGAAGCTAAAGGAGAGGTTCTTCTAGAAGAAGAATAGGATTGGGTACATGAGGTTAGTCTTAAAAAGGAGCAACTCCTGGTGGACCAGGAGCAGGATAAGCTTGATAAACAGAAGGAGGCTGATCATAAAAATCACAATCCTTAATCAAATGAAATTTACTTCCACAAACAAAGCATGTTTTAAAAGACCTTTTATTCAAATGACATTGTTTCACACTGCAAAATTTATTACACATAACTCTAGAAGAATCAACATTCCTAGGACTCAATAAACTAGAACTAGAAATAGTTGAAGTAGAAGCAACTCTCTCTTCACTCATCCTAGTACGAGTAGCAGCAGGGTCATTTGTCTTGGAACTTGAAGGTCTTTACTCTTCACTTGAACCACATGATGCATAGTCACTGGCCTTGTCACTGAAAGTACAAGAGACAAAGTCATTAGTATTAGTAGTGCTTTTTGGAGACTCATGCATCTGTGATCCATCCAAGTCAGTATGCCTAGATATGGGCATAAAAGTTCATGTAAGAGGTGGAGGAACAACATGCATTGCTACAGCTGGTTGAAACCTATTGTAACTAGGTTTTCCCTCCTCCTCCTTGTCAGGATCAAAGACACTTGAAAAAGATAAATCAAACACATCTTCTGAATCAATATATTTATCAAAGCCCAAACCTCTCTTAGTTCTACCAGACATGCTACTATCAATTAACTTTGAAAGATTCTTAGGTGTTTTTTTGCCATTTTTCAAATCGTAAAAGTGTAGCATCCAATTTTTCTTGCATGTCTTGCTTATCCTTAATACTGTCATTGTTTAGTTTTTCAGTATATTTAAGCATGTTAGTGGTGTTTTCTAAATCAATGCTTAGAATTCTAATTTTATCCTCATATTCACGTTGAGTATCTTGAAGCCACCTCTTTTGTTGTTCCAATGTTTTTAAAGAACTCTTATATGCTTGAACATCTAAAAAATATTTGTCATTTTTTTCATTTAGTTCATTGTATTGAGTCAACAGTTCTGAATATTTATCATGACAACCAAGAGGGCAATTTTGTACTTGAGGTGAGATACCCATAAGAGCAAATTCTTCTCCTTTCTCAGCATCAGATAGATTCCCAACAATCATTGCAAATACATCAGTAGAAGCTTCATCTGATTCCAAGGTAGCAGTCTGATGATCATTCAAGTTAACCATAGAGTCAACAGACACCAAAGCTTTCTTTTCATCCTTGAGCTCTTGAACCTTGAAGGCTGAATACCTGTTCTTCTCCTGGTCAGTTTTGTTAGGGCACTCCCTAGAAAAATGACCTTGCTGCTGGCAGTTATAGCATCTAACCTTGCTTCTATCAAACCTGGCTGGCTCTCTTGGGTTGTAGTTAAATTTTCGACCGGCTTTCTTTTCAAACTTATGAACCCGGAGAGTGAGCATAACCATCTGCCACTTTAGATCCATTTCATCCAAGTCAAGTTTATCAACCTGTTTGAAATCATCAAAAGCAAGCTTCTGTTATGGATCAACATCAACAACAAAAGAGTGAAGAACAGCTTCTACCATGCTACCAGTCTTGGCTTTTGGTTCAGGAGTAGAAGTATGTTGAGAAGACACAGTATAGCTTGGGCTACTAGCATAAGACATTGGACTAGATCCCATGGAACTCACAAAAGTAGAGTTAACAGGATTAGGAAATGAATCACTTGAGTATCCTCTCACATGAGGCTCAAAGGTTTTGAGTTTATAAAACAGGTCATCAAAATTAAGATAGTCAAGGCTACCTTTTGCTTTGAGAGAGATGACTACCTGATTCCATGAGTGAGGTAAAGCTCTAAGAAACCTGGCATTGATATCTCCATTGTCAGGTTTGGACCTGAGTTGATTCAATTGGCTAATTATCTTTTGGAACCTATCATACCCTTGATGAATACCTTCAGTTTCAAAGATCTTGAATTCTGTGAATTCATCTCTTAGCATTGATCTGCGCATTTTCTTTGATTCCTCATTCCCTCCAAACCTTGCCTTTACTCCATTCCAAATCTCTCTAGCATCATACAAGTGATAAAAATCATCCATGTGATCATCAGGAAGGGACTGAAGCAAAATAGTTTTTGCTTTGATTTCCTTCTTAACAACTGTGATTTCTTTATGAGTTTTAGGATCTAGAAGGATGACATTACCATTCTTTTCTCTTCCAGTAAGCTTCTTACTGTTTCCATTCTGAACAATTTTCCAAAGGTCTAGATCATTATTGGTGATCCAACATTCCATCTTCATGGCCCAGCTATCATACTCATCCTTCTTCAAGAGAGGGAATTTTCCATTTGTATTGGAAACAGTAGCAACAATTTGCTGAGGTTGCTGTGTTTTAGAGGTGCTTGCTTCTCCTGTTTCAGTAGAACTAGACGCAGACATGATTAAACAAAGATGTTAGTAAAAAGAAAAAAAATTGATTCTTCTTGTGCAGAGACTCTCCCAGGCTCTGATACCACTTGTTGGGTCCACTAGATATGGATCTTGCAGCCTGTTAAGGATGGTGAACGACTTCTGTAATCACAAGTCTATTCACAGAGAGACTCTAGATAACACACACAGTATAAGTGCGGAATACAAATACTATGAACAAGAAGAAACAGAATAACTATAATGACTTGATCCTTACTAAGGATTTATAATATTAAAATGAACTAAATAATGTTTGATGAAGGTGTGTTTAACCCTTCTACCAATGGTTCCTTTTATACTACAAGGAAACCCTAATACAACATTAAACCAAAACGTGTAACTTTTGATATGCATATCCTTTCCTAACATATCTCATGCATATCCTAACAAACTACTCAAAATAATAATGTTTGACTTTCTAAAGACCAGGAGCACGTGTTGCTCCTACTACTACTAGGACCAGGAGGAACTACATACCTCCTAGCATACCTATTACAAATGTCTATTACAGAGGTCCTAACATGGTTCTAGTTCGTTTAATACAGATTCTGTGGATGCGAGTAACAGTGTGGAAGTTGAGGGCACTGATAATGAAGAAGTGGAACCGATACCACATCCAATGGGCAGGGATAGAGCTAAGAGTAGGAGCAGAGGTTCAGTCGAGTCGAGTACAAACGAAGAGGATTTGGCTAGGTTAATGTTGTCAGGGATGGGTGAACAACAAGAACGGGCCTTTCTAGTGCAGGGTGCAGAACAAGCCGCATATTTTGAGATGAAGAAAAAAGAGATGGAAATCCGGCAAGAAGAACTGGAATTAGCCCGAACAAAGAAACAAAACGAGGACTTGGACTATTATCTGCAGCCGTATGACCATTTGGACGGACGTGAATGTGCAGTCGTGGAGTGGCGCCGAGCTCAGATCAAGGCGAAATATAATTTGCCTTTTTAGTTTTTTTTTAAATATTGTTTTTAAATTTCCTATGTATCGTCTTTTAATTTCGTACCGTGTTTTAATTTTCTATGTACCCGTGTTTGAATAAAATGTATGAATAAAAAATATTTAATAAAAAAGTAGGAGTGATGTGTAGTGAGTGTCATTACCTCTAAAAGTGAGTTTTAGTGAGTTGTAGTGAGTTTGTTATAAAAACTGATGTGACGCTGACGTGGAGGTGAGTGGGTTATGTGCCACTCCCTTTAGCCTAAAGATGATAACAAAATCCAAATATTCTCAAACTTTTAAATATTGTTTAATACTCAAACTTTTGTTATAATAGTAATTTTTTTCTTGCAATGATTAGAAATTGAACCCATGAATATTACATTAAGGGTCGAACCAAAGCCATAAGTTTACATTTGCAATTGTTTGCCGCTATGATACTTTTATCATCCTTGAGTTCAATAGAGATGAGTAAAAGATTACTTACTGTTGAATGAAATGTGATAATCAGTAATATAGTAGTAAGTGATTATGATCACGTGGTGTGTTACAGTTCTGGAGGAAGAGTGTGGTAGTTAAAGCACTTAGTAGGAAGAAGAAAGAAAAAGCCTCAAAAGTAACAAGGTCAGACTTCTCACAAACATGAATGCAATCACTTTTAACCACAATAGTCGAAAAATAATAATGATCTGAAACTGGGGCGTCCACATTGGGAATCGCTATCCTTGATATCCGTTCAGTATATTGTGGTTTTACACAAGTATACGTCTAATTATTTTTTATAAGTGCAAATTAGAGATGTCGATTCCTTATCAAACAGTTGTTATGATATACCCAGACTTTGTGTGGGTCAGGTGTCATGGACCATTACTATCTATCTTAAGATTAGGGTTCATTGTAGAGATGGCAACGGGGTCGGGTATGCGGGAAATGGTTGATACCATCCCCATCCCCAAATTTTAATATCTATCCCCATCCCCATCGAGGTTTATAAGCTACATATCATCCCCATCCCCAATGGAGAACGGGGATCCCCAATGGGAAATCGGGGATTTTTCCCCGTTACATAATTAACATTTAAAATATGTTTCAAATGACGCAATCATTACAAATTATACAATACGGTAATATCAAAAACATTAACCACATTAACGTTCATGCGATCATGCTCAATATTAATAATTATAACATTAACATACAAGTGCTCGTCCTGGAAGGTTAGTTCCTATTAACCATCGATTGATAGTGTTTCAAATATCTAAAAAAAATTTGAAACATACAAGATATATAAAAGTATATGTAAAATAATGATATTCAGGGGCGGGTTCGGGACGGATTCGGGGAACAAATTGTATTACCATCCCCGCCTCCATACCCGCTTTTTATTATCGGTGAATCCCCATCCCCATACCCGGTTAACTCGAGGAATCCCCGGTCAAATCAGAGTCGGGTGTCGGATTCTCCATCGGGTTCAGAGTTTTTTGCCATCTTTAGTTCATTGTTAGGTTTTATTAAGAGTAAAGTTTAAAAATTATCCCTATGGTTTGTCAAAAGTTTGAATTACATCCCTCGTTAATACTTTGCGTAACATACATCATTATGGTTGTAAAATGGTACACCATACATCCTTGAGGACGGATGGTGAAAATATATTTTCGTTAAGGGTTAAAAGTGTTTGTTATGTTAGGGGTATTTTAGTCCTTTTACAACCTAGAGATGATTTTTGCACCTAACTTTTTAAAAAAACTCAAAAATTAATTTTTTTTTCAAAAAAGTTTTGAAAACTTTTTTTTTTCTTTTAATTCGAAAAATATGTTTTTCATAAAATTTTCGAAAAAAAGGTATCTTGAAAAATATTTCGAAAATGTTTATTTCAAAAAAATTTTGAAAAAAAATTCAAATTATTTTTTTCAAAAATTTTTCGAATAAAGTTTTCTTTCAAAAAAATTTCGAAAACTTTTTTTTTCTTTCAAAAAATTTCAAAATATATTTATTTCAAAAAAATTTTGAAAAAATATTTTTTTTAATTCAAAAAATGATTTTTTTCCAAATTAAAGATTTTTCTTTTAAAATTAACTTTTAATTTTAAAAACAATTCTTTTTTTAAAAAAAAAATTCTCTTTTTTTTAAAGAAAAAAACATTTTCGAAATGTTTTTGAGAAAAAAACATTTTCAAAAAGTTTTTCCATACTTTTTACGAAAAAACGCTTGTCGATAATTGTTTGAAAAAAGATACTTTTTTAATTTTCTTTAAAAAAACTGTTTTCAAAATTAAAAGGAAATTTTAAAACAAAATTCTTTATTTTGGAAATAAAAAATCATTTTTTGAATTTTTTTGAAAAAAATCTGTTTTCACAAAAAAATTTAAAAAGTTATATTTCGAAACTTTTTGAAAAAAATATATTTCGAAATTTTTTGATAGAAAAAAAAATTTCGAAATTTTTTGATAGAAAAAAAATTTCGAAATTTTTTTGAAGAAAAACTTTATTCAAAAAATTTTTGAAAAAATTAATTCGAATTTTTTTTTTAAAATTTGATTTTTTTTTTAAATTTGAATAAACATTTTTCGAAATTAAAAAAAAAAACTTTTTTCGAAAATTTTATGAAAATATTTTTCGAAACTTTTTTGAAAAAAAAGGTTTTCGAAAATTTTGTTTTAAACTTTTTTTTTTGAAGTTAGGTGCAAAAATCATCCCTAGGTTGTAAAAGGACTTAAACACCCCTAAGATAACAAACACTTTTAACCCTTAACGAAAATATACTTTCACCATCCGTCCTTAGGGATGTATGGTGTACCATTTTACAACCACAATGATGTATGTTGCGCGAAATATTAACGAGGGATGTAATTCAAACTTTTGACAAACCACAGGGATCATTTTTGCAATTTACTTGTTTTATAAATATCATGTCATTGTTATTAATGTAATGAATCAATGTTTAAGATCAATAAATCACTAGTCTTCTTCTTCTTTACTTCGTAAGGAGCAAGCACCCGTTAAAAGTAATGCCCTATCCCGATACTACTCGAGAGGTTCGTAAGAATTGGTGCTTTCATGTAGAGTTCTCATTGAGAGTGCTTTTGATTTAAGGTTCCAATTCAAAAAAAGCTTTCGATTTACTATGCATCGAGTAAAAATCATTGTTCTTCGAAAAATATTGTTCATTGATGTTTATCAGTGAAAAGAAAAGTATTCATAGCATCGGGCGACAATGATCGGGAAGCAAATTACACACTACCTAAGCTCGGTTACATTGGCTGAATATCAGAGTGAGTTTTAGAAACTTATAAGTTTCGTAACGGGGAAATCTGAATCCTTACTCACATGCCTTTATATCTTTGAGCTTAAACCGACTCTACAATGTATACTCTTAAGATCAACCATAGAGCTTTAGACGAAGCTTTTTCATTAGCCCGGATGGCGGAAGCACATTTCACGGATCCACAACTTTGATAATTGTTGAGGTCGAATCCTATATCTTTAAGAGAAACCTTCTTCTTTGCCTGTATGATAGAGGCTCGTTGTGAGGCAATTTTAGAAAAGGCGCAGACCTTTAAAGAGTAAAGCAGTCGTTAATGTTGTTTGTGTTCATGAAGATGTGAAAAACCATAGCGTGAAGGATGACAATGATAATGAGGCAAAAAACATAGAGGAGTATAATGTGTTTGACGCTATGTCGAGTGAACAACCAGCGACTGAATTGAATGCTAACATGGTATTTTATGATGGTGATGTTCACGGGCTCATGGATAATGAGGTCATCCATAATTTTGACGGATTGGCCGTACCTGTGTGTCGGAGAAACATCCGGAGACGTCAAGTGGGAATGGCTGTCAGACTCGCAATAGGGATATCCTTCATGTCGCCTCAAGGGCAAGGTTCTTTTGAAGAAGTGAATAGTATTACTCATGGGTAGCAGAAGGCGAAAGAAGGGCACTATGTTATGTTACACCACCAATTTCGGGTCATAGCAGCGGAAGGTTCATTGGGTGTTACTAACATGATTCAAGCTCACAATTATAGAAAACGGCTCAAAACGAGTCGTTTTAATAAAACATCCATTCATTTATTATATAAAGGATAAGACTTCAGACATGTCCCAAATAATTTTAAGTTTACAAAACATAACACACAATAAAAAGATGTCTTGAATGGATACATTTTAGAAAAAGTGGGCCAAAGACATTTCAAATATGCAAGCTACACGAAACCGCCTTCCTTGTGTGCCTTATTCATGGACCTGAGATAAAACATGCTATCAAGTCAACAAAAATTGTTGATTGAATCTATAGAGTTTAAAGTTTGTAAATCGAACACAAGTATTTAGAATAAACCTTCAACGGTTAACAATTATGTTGTACGGACACAATTATCGTTGTTATTTCATAAGTCTCATGACATTGAACGTTAACATATTATATTTTTCAGCCCACAACACACCTAGCCAAGTGTGTATATTTCTCTTATACAAATGTATCTGGTGTGCTTCAATACACTTTGCGATAACTAGTCGTGTCGGATTGGGTGTCACCCCGATAGATCTATCCATAGTATTAGCGTTCACTCATACCGAGTAATTAATAATTCATGATAAGTGGGTCCTTGAGGCTATAAGCAAACTTATGTATATAACTTTCATCTAGCATACAATCGGGTCCCTGGTGTTCTATTTTAAAACAAGCATGTTATCCCCCTCGCGGGTTTTATAAAACTTGTAAATAAGTTAAAAGCGAGGCTATATAGTCACGTTAGTTCAAGAGTGGTAATGAGACGATCACCGACGATTAGTGATGCCCGTTAAACACGAAAACCGTAACCTACCAAATAGGACGTGCTCGTTAATAATTGACTCAAGTATAAACCATACTTAATAACCAAAAACTCAAAATTACAAAACCATGACAAATCCGAAAGAGTAACAATACAAGTGATACTTCTATACCCTTCTACATGTTTACTTTATTAAACTACACACTCGATAAAAATCTGTCGGCACATACCAAATGTACAAGCTCATTTACCTTACTTAGACACGTAAAAAGTTTATGAAACGAATTGAGGAACTCACTTACTATATATAGAAAGTCCTCAAAAAAGTTCGTCAAATGTTTTTACTTTTAAGACTTTCTGCCTGACACATGTTTGAATTACAAAAACTGGACAGTTTTACGCCTTCGACTCATAAAACCATTTTGACCTCTGTAAACAACTCTGTTTACAAAACCGACACTCGGGTTTGA
Organism: Glebionis coronaria; assembly: GCA_025667525.1. Classification (NCBI taxonomy): domain Eukaryota; kingdom Viridiplantae; phylum Streptophyta; class Magnoliopsida; order Asterales; family Asteraceae; genus Glebionis; species Glebionis coronaria. The sequence continues at coordinate 28,644,782 of CM046874.1, read as the reverse complement.
AAATAGACTCACAACCCAAGGTTTAGAGACTTAGAACAGCCCTTGACTCTTTTTAAAACTGATTCTATAGTCCCCGAGATTCGATCTAAATATCGACAACAACTTCGAATTGTGTTGATGAGACTGTAATTATACATAGTCTCATCGTTAAAATCGGGCTTAAAACGCTTAAAATATCATTAAAATACCCAAAAATATTCTTGTGTTTGTTCATTGTGTGTTTTAGGTACGGATGTCGTGAATTCAACGAAAGATCACAAGAATCAAGCAAAAACGAACACGGGAAATGAAGCGGCACAAAGAACCGGACCCGAATCATGAATTTCCAAAATGGTTCTTGAAGTTTTGAAGATTGTCAACTTTGGTCCCTCATCTTTGAAGATTTGGCAAGAAAAGTCCTTGGAGAAATCATATTTGGCAAGAAGGTCCTCCATATTTGAAGATTACACAAAACAAGCCCTTGAAGTGTGGTCAAATTACAAATATAATCCTTGTGATAACTTTACAAAAGTTTTTGTGGTCAAAATAGAAAAACAAAAACTTATAATACAAAGGATTAGGAGTTATAAGCTGCTAAAACCTATTTGACAACTATTTGGGAATACAAGGGCCATTTTTGCCCAGACATCATAACCCCACCAGCCAACCATAGCTCTCCACATTACCATCCCCACCAATTATACTCCTCCACCTCACCCATACACTCCACGTCACAATCCCACTCACCCACTATTAACAGATTTTTATTAAATCTGTTTAGTTAAAAATTTGGAGGTAAACAAGTTTTTTAAATACAAACCAAGATTAAACCCACCCTATTCATCATCCCCTAGTTCATAAACCCTAACTTCTAATTATACCCTAATCAAAGGGGTTTTGGTTAAGCACCTCCAGAACCATGATTAGTGACCTCCTAAATCAAACCCACCACCAAACAAGTTCTCCCCATGACCACAAGTGGACCCCTATACTCCCCTGCTCAACCAAAAGAGGCAAAAATGGTATCTTGCAGAGAATCAATGGACCAGCTCCAATACTTGCTCCCAAAGGATGTGATAAACGACCTTGATCATTCCAAGACAGCTGGCCAAGTACAAGATCACAAGACCAAGTTTGAAATTTATTGACCAAGGGCATTTCTGAATTTTCAAGCATGATTAGGTTTTTATGTTTAGTTCTTCTAGTATCTTCTTTCATATGCTATATAAGCACCTATCAACATGTGATAGGGCTTTGTTCCAGATTCTACTTTGTAAACTTTTTTTATCATGAATAGCTAAAGTATGTTTAAAACCTTACAAAGTATATCTGAGTTCCTTTATTTACTAGTCATTTAAATTTTAGTTAAATTTATTTTATGTTATTGGAAGTTTTATCAAAACGTTTTTTTGGTGTTCAAATATTTTCTTTGGCAGCTTAAATATTTTCGAGACCCTTGTGTTGTGGTTAGAACCTGGTTTACTTGACAACTAAAGCAGCTTTTAATTTCCTTCACAAGTTATTTTTCTTGTTTATCTCTTGTAACCCTTTTTTATGAATTGCAATTTTGATTCCAAAAAAGTATTTTTCATAAGGAAATCAGTGTTATTGATTATCATTGTTGTTAACTATACCAAAAGCTCAACCACAAGCTTGCTGACAACAAGCTTGTGGCTCAAGTTTTTGGCTACTTGGTTTAGTGTTCTTAGCAGGTACCCCATTTTTGAAGATATATTGGGATTTGGCTGTTGTAGCCTTCCCTTTTCTTTCCTTGCATTCAAATAGTAAACTCACAAAACCTTGGTCCCTATTATTGCTAAATATGGAGATGGCATCAGCTGGCCATGCGGTGGCTTGGATGTAAGTCACCCTAGGTAAGGGCTTGAACCCTCAATTTTTGGTAAAATTTGTGAATTTTGGGTCTTTTGTGAAAAATATGTTTATGTTATAGTTTAAGTGTTGATTTATGATTGTATTTGGTTTTGATACATGTTTGAGAAGCTCAGATTCAACATTGAGTGTTCTTGGTTTAAAAGTCTTTGCTAAACTCTTGTCGTTAGATTTAAGGGGGTGTTTGGGTTTGGGTATTAACTGGCCTTTGGTGACAAAAGGTAGGGTTATCTCAACTTAAACACACTTAAATAGTTAGTTGTAGGTGTTATTGATAGTCTATTTTAAGTTTGGTAGGTTGAAACTGAATATTGCATGCTTAGTTTAAATTTTGTATTCATTAATCAGTAGAACTAGGTTGTTTTAGTGCAAGTGGTTTTAAAATCTTGCTCATCTATTAGTGGTGTTGGTAATCTAGGGTTTGGTGTATGCATGTTGTGATTTGGTTAGGATGTTATCAAGTTTTGGTGTGTTGAAACTCACCAAATTGACAACTTGCATCAGAAATTGACCACCAGACCATTTAAGTTCATCAGTATCTTTATTTTGTATTGATCCCAAACTTAGATCGATTTAGCTTGTGTAAACGAGAATGAATCAAGTTAAACACTTAGAGAAACTTTGTAGTATATGAAACAATCTAAGTATTATGCGGAATTAATACTTAGAACAAGAACACACAAACAGAATAAACCAAACTTTCACTTTGATTGATTAATCGAACTTGCGTACAATGAAAGTGTAAAACATATATTGAACTAAAACCTAAAGGCTTCCTTTTATAGATTAAGGAACCTTGTACAAGAGTCTACGTATCAGCTATTTTAGGTAAAGATAAACATAAGAAATACATTGTCGAACATATCTTTACTAGAAACATAAAACATGTAGACTAAGTATCCTATCAGTGCTTGACTTATTCTCATCAACGCTTGACTTCTTCTTGTCAACACTTGATCTTACAACACTTGATTTCTTCCTATCAACGTCCAATTTCCTCTTGTCAGCGTCTAAGTGTCTTGGCTTCATTTAATTCCCAACAATCCTCCCCTAAACTTGATATCTACTCTAGTAATCAAGTTTCTGAACAAAAACTAAGTACAAGGAGGATTCTTACAAATACAAATTACTTGTTCATCTGCAAATAAATAAATCTAATCAAATATTTTCCAACAGCACTTGTGTAATCCATCTCCAGCTGTGTTGACACAATTTTCTTCAAAACTTCCTTGGACATGGGATATTCAGCATCCACAAGAAGATTTTCAGAAAACTTTGTAGTACTTAAATGATACACACCAGCTGCTGAATGTAGACGCCATTGAAGTCTACTGATATCATCAAGATCCTTCCATACTAGATCTTCTTCATTTGGCTCACACATTCTCTTGAATGTTGACCAAATCTTTATTCTGTTGACTGAAGTAGGTGCTTCAGTCTCATACTTTCCCTTCATCAATCTCCAAAGATCTGCCAAGTCTTCCCTATCCAGGCTTGCAAACAAAGACATAAGAGTAGTAAAAGTATGTACCTTCTTTCCATATCTGCCAGTCATCCAAAACCCACTTGCATCTTCCTCATAGTGAACTATAGGGTTTTTGGAATCATGAGGTAACACTTCTACCATATGTGAAGCTTCCCAGGGTGAGAGCTTAATACTCCTTCTAATAGCTGCTTCACTAGGATTCACTCTATCCAAATATTCTGGGAACTCAAGTGGAACTCCTTTCTTCAAAGTTCTTGGTGCAATTAAAGCCTGTTGGATCTGCATCTCTTCTGCAAGTTCTTCCTTTCTTTCATCTGAAAGAAGTCTGATAGTGTTCTGCTCTTGAACACTTACCCATATAGGATAAGCTTTATATTCCAACTCATCAAAGGACAATCCCTGCAACTTCTTAAAAGTCCAACCTCCTTGATGACATCTGAGAAGCATGTAGTAGAGCTCCCTTCTATCCTTCTTAGACCGTGAAAGAACTTTGCTAGCATTATACTTCAAGATTACCATGCAATCCCTTTGAACTCTCAGTAGAATCTCCAAACCCCAAATTTGATCTGAAAAAGTCATATCTGGATTCTCCATTACCTTATTCTCCGATGCAAAGTACATCTGAGCTACTTCAGGCATCTCATAATCTACCTGATTTTTCAACTCTGCAATCCTTTCCTTTGCCAACTCATCACCATATTCAAGCCTTTCTGGATCTTCAATAATCATCACACTTGAATATGTACTCTCATCATTACTGCCTCCCTTATTACTCTCAGAAGTAGCCATAAATGGTGACTCAATAGCATCAATCTTCTTCTCTTTTTCCTCAAGTTGTACAACCAACATAGAATCAAACTTTACTTGGGATGCATCCTTAGGAACTATTGTTTCTAACAAAATCCCTTTACCCTTATCTGATACATCGATAGCTGGTAAAGAAGTTGATGGTACATATGTAGACACATCCTTGATGATAGCTGATGACTGGGATACATCAACCACACGTGCAGGTCTATCAGCGTCCAAAACCTGCTTGTCAACGCCTAACTTACTCATATCAACGCTTAAACTCTGTGTGTCAACGCCTGGCTTAGAAACCTGTTCCAGCATCTCCATAGATGATATCTTTGTTGGAGTTACCAGTGAAACATCAAAATTGGCCTCTCCTTCAAACTGGTCAAAGCTTCAGCCATCTCAACACCAATTGAACCACCTGAGCCTTTGTCACTCAAATTAAATGGCTCAGTAGTAGCTTCCTCCCCTTTGTAAGAATCCTCCCCTAGTGAAAGGACTCTTGTCTGTCGTCTCCAAGCCTCAGCAGTTTCCAAAACAACAATCCTCTCCATCAATTGCTTGAGTTCAAGGCCTTGTGTAGAGATAGTATGTACAAGGTCTGCATTTTGCTTTTGCAAGCTAATGCAGACAGCCGTCAATTCCAATAATGTGTAAGATTCCAATCTGCCTTCCTCTAGAATGGGAATTTTACCTCCCAAAGTAGAGTCATGGGGCATGGATGAGGTCTTAAGTATGTTAGGACTGGCTTGGACTGCTTCTAAGCTAGAACCAATAGTCCCAGCCCCACCCATGGCACCAACCACACTTGTGGTGGTGATTCTCTCTGCAACATGGCTAGGACCACTAGAGGAGAACACTCTAGTAGTCCTTTGGCGTTTTCCAACCTAAAATTAGGGGTGTAGAAGATGATTTGGATTGGGTGTCTGTTTGAAGGTGAAGGGGTGTTTGGGTTTGTTGTAAAAGGGTGTCAGCGTTTGGATTTGGAGTGTCAACGCCAACATTTAACGTGTCAGCGTTGAAGGGTTCTTGGTCAACGTCCATTTGCTGGGGTGATGGTGGTTGTTCAGGCAATGGGTCTGGTTGTGGTTGAGGGTCTTGTTGTGGTTGTGCTGCTGCAATAACAGCAAGCATGGCTTGGGTAAGGGGTAAGTCTCTATGAGGTGGTGAACTCATCTTCCCAAAAATTGCTTTCTTTTAAACAGGGATTGTATAAAAATCATTGTGATTCCTATTGTAGTATCTTTGTTCATCAAACACCATTTGTAAAAACCTTGGGTAAGCAAGAGTCATCTTGCTACCCTTGTTATGACACATGCCATCAAAAATCATTTTTGAAAAATTATATTTTTGCCCAGTAGCAATACACACAAGGACACTCCCAATTGATCGGTTAATTTCATTGTGTGCAGTACATTTGGGACTCAAACATTGAAGAATGACATGTATGAAGTACTTCAAAGCTGGGGGAAATTCATGTTTTGTATATTTGTTTAAATGGCCATCTTCTGGCAAAGGATAACCCAAAGCTTGGAGTCCTTGTTCTAGCTCACCAATGGGTAGGGTGGTTGTACCATCTGCATCATTAAGATGCAAAGCTTGGCGAACCAAAGCTTCAGTAACCACCCATGGAAGCCCATGGACAGTAGCAGTCAATGTAGTCACATTATTAACTGTTGAGGAAGTGACAGTATTCCAAAACTGTTTAATATGTGTGACAGGGATAAGAGGAGCATGAGAAAGAGCATACCTAATGGGGGATGCATTCAAATACTCCACCATCTGAGTATATTGAGGAAACAGAGCATCATCAGCTTCTATATAAGCAACCATGTTATGATGACTTCTGAATCCCAATTCCAAATCTCTTGGTTTAAACTTAGGCGCCATTGATGTAGAAAGCTGTGATAAATGTTATAAAAAAAAGAAGGTTTGTGAAAATTTAGTTAGACAAGAATAAGCAGTTACCCTGTTTCAAAGGAATGAGCCAAATATATAGGAGAGGTGAAAATATGTGATTGGTCAAAGCATGAGGCAGTTATATTCAAAATATAATGATGAAAATCTTGAAAAAGATATAACTTATCTCGTGCATTAATAAAAAGTTACCAACTCCTAAAATTACGGCCCAAATTTTCGTCAAAAATAACAACTGGGTAGGACCCAATGTTTATCAACGGTCAAAAATAATGTATCAACGCCCAACGACTATATTCTTGTCAACGTTGGATTTTGCCATGTCAACGTCAAAATTGGTCCTAACAATGTTTGGAAATAAAACGGTCAGCGTCCAAAAATAAAAATAATATAAAAGAAAAAGGACCTTAACAAAGTAATTTATCCTAGTGAAGATAACTTATAGACTGAAAATCACCATAGGGTGGCAAGCATTGTCCAATCATACACACTTGCTTAAGCAAGATAGACATAATTGTCCTCAAGTGACCCTTGCTAACCAAAGTTCTTAACAATGAATTTATCTTATAAAATCCTTTGTAACTTCCCAGGTAAGCCCAATAAAAATCATACCCAAGTTTCCCAACAGACCACATCCAATTCTAGGTCAAAAAGTCTTGACAGCGTGCAAAGTATATCAACTTTTCATGCTACAGTGCCTCATGATTTAGTAAACTAACTCGTACTCACCAGTGGACACAATCTAGAATTGTGATAAGAGTATTATATGAATACCCAAAAGGTCCTAAAGGTTTCCTAAACCTCCCCTTAAAATATGATATACAAGTTGCCAAACATAATACATGCAATAAAAATTTATGTCAAGATAGGAATATAAAATTCCAACCATCATCCATAAACTTGAACACACTCCAAGTAAGCTCCAAGGATCCATAAGCAACTCTGTATCCATTTGTACAATGCTCATAATGCCTGCATAATAAGATGAAAAACCACAAAACTAACATGTTGTTGTCAACGTCCATTTTAACACTTGTCAGCGTTAAAATAACCTTTGTCAGCGTTAGACAAATAAATTGGAAAACCTAATTTTGTACAAAGACCAATAACAATGCATATCTTGTACATACTTTTACAATAAATTCCAAAAATACAGATTGGGTAAATTGATCATTCTAATACTTGTTACCAAGTATTGAAATCTCCTAGTATCAAAAGGTTTAGTTAATAAATCTACCACATTTTCTTCTGGGTCAACCCTATCTGGTTGTATTAAAACTTTTTCAAAACAGTCTCTAATAAAATGATGTCTAATTTCTATGTATTTTGTTTTAGAATGATGTACAAGATTTTTAATAATGCATAAAGTACTGTTATTGTCTACAAAAATCTTGGTATACATGAAATTATACCCATAATCCAACAGCTGGTTCTGAACCCATAAGACTTGTCTACAACAAGCAGCTGCAGCTACATATTCTGCTTCAGTTGTAGAGTTGGCCACCACTGTTTGTTTCTTGCATTGCCAAGATATCAACCTACTCCCAAGAAATTGGCATCCACCAGTTGTGTATTTTCTATCAAATTTGTCACCTCTATAATCACTGTCTGAATAAGCAATAAGCTCCAATAGAGAATCCTTTGGATACCATAATCCCAAGATGGGATAGCACCTAAGGTATCTAAAAATCCTCTTGACAGCTTGAAGATGACACTCTTTGGGAGTCACTTGATGGCGTGCACATGCACACACAACAAACATAATGTCAGGTCTAGAAGCTGTAAGATACATCAATGATCCAATCATTGACCTATAATGCCTGACATACACCTCTTTTCCATCTCCAACCTTTCCCCAAGGGTGTTCCCTATCCATGGGTGTGCTAGCCCATTTTTCATGTGAAGAAAAGCCAAACTTCTTCAAGATTTCTGCTACATATTTGTCTTGAGAGATGAAGATACCATCTTCTTTCTGCTGAACTTGTAAACCTAGAAAGAAGTTCATCTCTCCTATTGCACTCATCTTGAATTTTGTTTGTCATGAGCTTGGAAAAGTCTTCACTCATCTTTGGACTGGAAGAGCCAAAGATGATGTCATCCACATAGACCTGAACAAGTAAAAAGTCCTTACCAGTCTTCTTGGTAAACAAAGTCTGATCTATGGTGCCCCTCTTGAATTCATTTTCCACCAGATAGGTGGACAATGTGCCATAACATGCTCTTGAGGCTTGATGAAGTCCATACATTGCTTTCTTCACTCTATACACGTTGTCTGGATGTTCAGAATCTTCAAAACCAGGAGGCTGCATAACATAAACCTCCTCTACAATTGTGCCATAAAGAAAAGCACTCTTCACATCCATTTGATAAACTGTGAAGCCCATGCGGGAAGCATAGGCTAGGAAAATCCTTATTGCTTCAATCCTTGCAACAGGTGTAAAAACATCTTCATAGTCTATCCCTTCCTCTTGTGTATAGCCTTGAGCAACTAAACATGCCTTGTTTCTGACCACAATCCCTCTTTCATCCTTTTTGTTTCTAAGAACCCATCTTGTCCCTATAGGTCTGACATATCTGGGATAATCTACTAATTCCCAAACATCTTGAATAGTAAATTAGTGAAGCTCATCCTGCATTGCTTCCACCCAACTTGGTTCTTTGAGAGCATCAAATATCTTCTTGGGTTCTTGTTGTGACAGAAAGCAAGCAAACAAACATGCCTGAACAAGAGGGATATAAACCTTCTTGTGGATATTGGCAATAAATCCTCCTTGATTCTGATGAGACCTTCTTGTTTGGACAGGAGACATCACATCACCAATGACTAGAGAAGAAGGATGATTCTTGATAGTAGATGTAAGTACTCCTCCCTTAATAATTGTGTTGTCTTCAATTTCAGTCTTCAAGTTGCCAATATCATCTTCAAATTCTCCTCCATCATCACCTGAATGAACCTCTTCATGTATAGTGGAAGGTTCACCTTGTTCAAAAACACTAGAAGAGAATAAATGGTCAAAAGAGTTGTCAACGCCTGAACTGGGTCTGTCAACGTTTGAGCCATCAACGCCTGAATTTGGCCTGTCAGCGCTTGAAGATTCATGCATGTTTTCATCAACTGGTTTTTCTTGTGGACCATCTTTTTCCTTTCCAGTAGCAGCAAATCCATCTGTCCATATAGGAATAGTGACATACTCAAGTATGGGAGGTGATTTGACTGCATGTGATCCTACTTCCTTATCAACCTGTATACCTGAAATTTCAACAACTGGTTCTTCTACAACATTTGAATTCACTTTCACAATGTCTGGATTAGTAACAGGCATATAATTCAAGGTTCTAGATAAAGGTTCCAAATCAAAGAACCAATTTGGTCCACTCTCAGGATCACTAGGTTTACTTTCTAAAAACCTAACATGTACCTTTTCAAGTATACGTTTTTCCTTCTTAATGTAAACCCTATATCCTCTACTCTGCACTGAATAGCCCATAAAGTAGCCTTCATCACCTTTAGCAGTAAACTTACCTAAGGCATCACTAGTATCAAGAACAACTACAAGACATCCAAAGGGTTTAAGAAAACCAATATTAGGTTTCCTACTCCAAAATAGCTCATAAGGTGTCTTATTATGGATTTTGTTGATCAATGCCCTATTCTGAACATAACAGGCTGTATTCACAGCCTCAACCCAAAATGCAATGGGAAAGTGAGCATCAGCCAACATTGTCCTAACTACTTCTATGAGTGTTCTATTCTTCCTTTTAGCCACCCCATTTTGTTGTGGGGTTCTAGCTACACTAAACTGCCTAGTAATCCCTTTCTTGACACAGAAGTCATCTAACAGCTTATTTCTAAACTCACCACCATTATCACTTCTAAGAATTTTAACCTCGTTCCTAGTTTTCTTTTCAATTTGGGTAATAAAGTTGATCAAAACAGTAGCAGTTTCACTTTTCAAAGCCAAAAATAAAGTCCAAGTAAATCTAGAAAAATTATCAGTTATGACAAAACAAAAGATTTACCATTTAAACTTTCTATATTAGTTGGACCAAACAAGTCCATATGCAGCAAGTGAAGTGGTTTAGAACTAGAATGCACAAGTTTAGACTTAAAGGAGACTTTGTGTTGCTTGCCTTTAAGGCATGCAACACAAGAGTGGTCATTGTGGAAAGCCTTTTCAGGCAAACCATCAACTAAACCATGCCTCACAAGTCTATTTATGTTCTTAAAATTTTTGTGCCCTAACCTTTTGTGCCAAAGATTACTCTCATCAACTGAAGCCTTAGCATATAGACATGACAGATTATTATTCATCCTAATTCCATTAAGATTCACATTATAAATGTCCTTATGCCTAGGTGTTCTATAATCAATGAATTTCTCATCAGGTATTTTAAAATCTTTTCTTAACACCAAGCATTCAGTATCAGTGAAAAGAACCTTGTTTTTGTTATCACAAACTTGTGATACACTAAACAGATTATAATCAAGTTCTTTTACCAGAAATACGTTTTCAAAACGCAAATTGTTGGTGATAAGAGTGCCTTTGCCAGTAATAGTTCCATATCCTCCTCCAAAGTACACTTTGTCACCATCTTTAATGGGGGTAAAGTTGGTCAAATAATCTTCCTTCCCCGTCATATGCCTAGAGCATCCACAATCCCAATATCCATAATCATTAACATGCTTTTAAATGCCCTGCACATAAAGAAAAAAATTAGTTTTTTTTGGGAATCCAAGCCTGAGCAGACTTGGATTCATTTGGTTGTTCAACAAGAACAGACTTAGTCCTGATAACAACCCCTTGTTCATCCCTTTTAGGATTGAACACCCAGTTAACCCCAATTGGTTTAGTTATGACCTTTGAAATATAATGAAATCTGTTACAGGTCATAGAAATCCCATTTGAATTAGGGTTTTGGTCTTGTTTGGGTCTCCAAGTTAAGCTAGAAGAAGCTTTAGACCCCTTTCCCTTTGGTTGCAAGTATTTGTTATTACTTGGTCTAACAGCGTTGGAAACATCCCTGTTAACGTTAAAATTATTCTTGACAACGCCGAAATTGCACTTGTCAACTCCAAAACTAGGGTTTTCTACAGGAACCCATTGTCTGTTAGACCATGTATTTGTCTTTTCAAAAGGCCTTTGTCCATAAGTATTAGACCCTCTAGTAAAGAATGGAGCTGGTCTAATGACTTGTGGACTTGGTTTGGCAAAAGGTCTGGGTTTGACCATGGTTGAATTTCTATCAGCATTGACTTTTGAAGCATTGACACACATATAAGCCAAATGTGAAAAACTCCCACAAGTATAACAAGCTTTCTAGACATAACTCTAGGTATAGATGAAAAGAAACCTGTCCCATTATCACTAACTTGACTTTTTGGTGACCTAGGTTTTCTATACATTTCTGCATATTTAATACTAGGTTTTCTATCAACGTTTAAGCCAAGGTCAACAGTCTTTCCAGTAGTAGGGTTGGTCACTTTTATGGGTGTAGGCTCATTTGGGCTTTCACTAAGCATGTTACCTTTAACAAACAAAGTAGGATTGGATTTCTTCCATTGGTCCAAATCAGTCAATTTCTGCTTATATTCCTCTACTGGAGTAAGAACCCTTGGTGGAGGAATAAATTCCTTTTCTTGGAGTTCTGGAATACCAGTCTAAGACAAATCCTTTCTAAGGACACCATAGAAGTTCCCAACAAGTGGTGGAACATCAGCATACTCTTTCATACCAATCCCAGTCATATCCCTAGAGTCTCTTTGTTCATTAACGCATTTTCTAGGGTTTGTGAAGCTTTATCAAATCTTTGAATTTTAAGACCTACATCATCTTTTTTTTAATGGCCTCATCTAACTTAGCTTGTATAACACCTTTGGATCTCTCCAAGATGTCCCTAATGTCAATACTAGCATTGAGGTCATGAGTCAAAACATTAATTTGATCTTTTAGGTCAAGCTCTATTTTCTTATATTCAACCACGGTCTTTTCAGGTTGAACAAGTACAAGTTGATAATCAGATAACTTGCATTTTTCATCAAAAACATCTGATTTTAACTTTAAAATTCCTTCGTTAAGTTTTCAATGTTTAAACGACAACCTTTACTACAAAATGCATCATCATATACCTCATTGTCTAATGAAGATGAAGAATGTGCCATGAGAGCATTGTGAACATGCTCCTCTTTCTTCTTTTCTGCAACCAAGGCTTTGTTCTATTCCACATCTTTGGCCATAAAGCTCCAGTCCCAGCCAACACCATCAATCTCTTGCATGGCAACCATAGCTTTTGTATCTTCAACCTTGATTATTTGGCTTGAAGGCTTTCCAGCATCAGATATTCTTGGAGATATACACTCTCTCATAAAGTGACCCATTCTATGGAAATTGTAACACTCAATCTTGGATTTATCAAACCCAGTAGTGTCTTTAGCATTAAAGGTCATCTTCTTCCTGAATCTCATGTTCCATCTATTGGCCCTTATGCTTGCAAGTGCCATATTCCACTTTATGTCCATCTCCTCCAAATGCTCATCACTAATTTGCTTAAGGTCCTCATATGTAATCACTGAACCATTGGGGAATGAAGCAATGTATGCACACACTGTATCTAGATCAATACCAGCAGGCCTAATCCTTGGTGAGTCAACGTTGTATGTGTCAGCGTCTGAATGTGGGGCACTGACACAACTTGATCCAACGTTGACACAAGATGATCCAATAACGGGGTGTACGTATGACTCCCTTGATCAAATTGACCTTCACTATGTGAGAAGAAGGCCATGTTTCCATTGGTAGATTTGCTTCCTTGATCCAAAAGGATTTCATTCTCTACAATCTTCAGTTTATTGTAAACGTCATCAAAAGTGGAACTTTTGTGAGCATTGGTAGCAATAATAGACATTGCTTCAATCTTCCATGCATCACCAAGACTTTTAAGGAAAGTGGTAATGATATTAGCATCATTATACAATGTTCCCATAAAGGACAGTTTACTTGTGATGTCAAGAAGTCTGCTTCTCACTCCACTTAGCTTTTCATTGGGAAGAGCTTTGAACATAGCAAACTCATGCAAGAGTTGCTTTTTCTTCTCTAAGGCAGTATCATCATTACCACCATAATTGACTTGAAGGGCTGCCCAAAGCTCTTTGGCAGACTCAAAACCTCTATACTTGTGCTGATTGGCTGGTCCCAACGAGAGTTTGAGGATGCTTAGAGTTTTCATGTCGTTCCTTCTCTTTGCAATGTCCTCAGTTGAGACAACTCTCCCATCTGTAGGTTGTTCTTTTCGATCCTCTTCAGTTGAGCCTGGTGTTGATCTTAAAGTAATAGCAGCTTGAATCTTGGCAGCCTTATCGAATGTGTTTCCATATTCAATAATTTCCAATAGGGTGTGGTCATGGATTTGAAGGTACTACTAAAAATGAACTTCCATAGCTCAAAGTTGTTAGGGTCTAGCATGGGGATTTTTAGGTTATGACTTGAGGAGAAGGTCAACTCTGGAGTAGAGATATTGTCTGGTTTTTAGTGTTCTTGAAAAATTAGGGTTTTTGGCGATTTAGGGTTTTGTGTTCTTTAGATCAAAGTTCCTCAACAAGCTCTGATACCACTTGTTGATCCCAAACTTAGATCGATTTAGCTTGTGTAAACGAGAATGAATCAAGTTAAACACTTAGAGAAACTTTGTAGTATATGAAACAATCTAAGTATTATGCGGAATTAATACTTAGAACAAGAACACACAAATAGAATAAACCAAACTTTCACTTTGATTGATTAATCGAACTTGCGTACAATGAAAGTGTAAAACATATATTGAACTAAAACCTAATGGCCTCCTTTTATAGATTAAAGAACCTTGTACAAGAGTCTACGTATCAACTATTTTAGGTAAAGATAAACATAAGAAATACATTGTCGAACATATCTTTACTAGAAACATAAAACGTGTAGACTAAGTATCCTATCAGTGCTTGACTTCTTCTCATCAACGCTTAACTTGTTCTTGTCAACGCTTGATCTGACAACGCTTGATTTCTTCCTATCAACGTCCAATTTCCTCTTGTCAGCTTCTAAGTGTCTTGGCTTCATTTTATTCCCAACATTTTGCTCATTTTTGTGAATTTTTTGTGCTAAACATTCTTGTTTTCTTGTTTGCATTGACTCCCCACACTTCCATGAGTGTGGGGGTGCCCTTGTTTCCAATCAACAACTAGTAACAAGCTCAAAAAGTGCCAAATATGTTTTTCTGTTAAGAGCAGTGGGAAGAAAATTCCCACTGCTAGTTCTAAAGTACCCACTGCTGGGGAAAAGGACAAGAGTCCACCAGCAGTCAACATAAACTACTTTCCTTTTTTTGTCTGTAGTGACTTATTTTGAGAATTTTTGAGTAATTTTAATTTTCCCATTTTTCTTTATTTATTTTAGTATTTTCAGAAAAGTTAATTTTCATTTTACTGTTTATTTGTTATTTTTAGCATTATTTAAGATTTTAATTAGTTTTATTTATTATGTTTTTTGTCTTTTAGTGAAAAAAAGTCTTGTTTTTCAAATTTTCCATTTTTCTTAGTTTAAGTATTTTATTTTAAGATTTTTAAAACAGAAAGTTCACTTTTCACTTTATTTATTTATTTTTTAGAATTAATTTAGTTTTAATTAGGTTTTAATTAAAACTGTTTTTGTCTTATTAGGGTAAAAGTTTTTATTCAACTTTTTCTATTTTTCTACTGTTTAGCATTATAAAAAAGGATTTTTGAAAAATTAAATTAATTTTTAGCATTATTTTATTATTTTTAATCATTATTTTAGTTTAAAAAGTGTTTTTAGCATTTTAAAATTAGAAAAATAGTTTCTAAAAAGAAAAATACTTTTTAGTGTTTAAATAATATAAGTGAGATATTTGTTTGATAAAAATATATGCTGGGCTTTTTCTTAATTATATTTAATTTTAGGGCTTTAATTAGCATTTAAAATTGAATATTTAATTAATAAAAGGTTTTAAAATTTATTTATTGAATTTTTATTCTTATTTATATTATTTTAGACTTAGTTTTAATTTTTAATTAATTTTTTGCTTTAATTTTTAGTTTCGTCGCGTTTTACGTAATTACGCCATCGTTTTACGTCATTCGTCGTAGTTTAATCGTAGTGTAACTCGTCTTAAGATTTTTCTCTTTTAACCCAAAAATGACACTAGTCTAAACTTGATTTTATTATATTGGCCTAAACATACACACCTCCGCCGAGAACGAACTCGCATTTATCGGTTTTACGGTTTTCCTAAATCGTAAAGCTTAATACTTGTCCGCGTCTTTCCTAAGACTTGTATAGAATTACGTACATCAATTTTGGCGCCGCTGCCGGGGAGGTGTGTTTAGTGCCTTATATATATCGTGTTTGTGTGAGTAGTGCGTTTTTTACTTTTCATTTTTGGAAAGCGTATATAACGTACATACTAATTTTTGTTATTTTTCCTTAATATATTATAATATTCAAATAAATCGTGTTTAGTTTTCCTAAACTAAACACACAACAATCTTTTTACTATATTGTAGATATATTGGTTTTCGTTTTCTTTGTGAATATTATTAATATATTGTATACGTATCACAATAAATTTACAATATCTCCAAAAGCGTGAAAACGCAACCTTAATTGGGATTTCATCACTCAATTATTGTATTCGAATCTAAAGCAAAAGTTTAAAGGCAAAATAGATAAATACATTCGTGAGGCTTAATTTTGATTAACACAAACTATAAGGTGGGTATTAGGCGGTTGTATTTCACGACCTAAGGGAAAAAGGCTCTTATGTGCTTGTGCGTGTTTTGAGAAAGAGCGCTAATCGAGGGTTTACCAATCGAAGTGTTATCTACGTATCATATATATTTTTTTGTTTTCAAGATTAAACCCCCTTGAACGTTTTGGTGTTCAACCAATGCTCTAAAGTCATCGAAGGCGTTCACCCCACGTGATCGTTTTCATTCTTGAGGCTCCTTTAATCGAGAAATTGATTCAAGGAGAGATTTGTAGATTTGAGTCTACGTAATACACAAAAAAATCCAAAAAATTTAAAATAAACAATCAAAAACCAAAAAAGTGAAAAAAATGAAAAACCGCAAAAAGAATCTTCTTTGCTACCCCCCCCCCCCCCCCCCCCATTCTCTATGCTTAGTGCATGCGCACTCGATCAAAGGATTATTCTAATTCTAGTACGCCTCGAATCAACGCAAACGAAATCGAAGGAATCAACAACGTAGACGAGAACTAGAACCAACGTTCCTAATATCGTTGTTGAAGAAACCGTAGACGAGATGGCTTACAATCGTTCGATGATGGAATTGCTCCAAGCGCCCACCGAGGGTTATGGAGACACGATCGTCATTCCCGCTATCGAAGCGGAGAATTTTGAGATTAAGAGCGGAATGCTTTTGTTGATACAAGCTACGAACTTTCGAGGTCGTGAGGCAGATAATCCTCACGGTCACATTCGGAATTTTGATCGTCTTTTGGCCACGAGCAAGTTTAAGAACGTCGAAACCGATGTCGTCAAGCTTATGCTTTTTTCGTACTCGCTCGATGGTGTCGTCAAGGATTGGTACGAGAAAGAGCCACCTAATTCCATAATTACGTGGAAGGATCTCGTTTCCAAATTCGTTAATCATTTTTTCCCACCGTCTAAGACGACGTTTTTCAAAAACAGGATTACGAGATTTGAGCAAAAACCGAATGAATCTTTTAGAGACGCGTGCGATCATTTTAAGGAATTTCTTAGGCAATGTCATCACCATGGATTTTTCGAGTTACACCAAATCGACACGTTTTACAACGGTCTTAGTTTTCAAGAACAAGATTCGTTGAATTCCGCCGCCGATGGCAACTTTTTGTGCAAAACTCCGAAAGATGCATTAATGATTATCGAGAATACATCCAAGGTTTACCAACTCCGTAACACACCGAGTGTTTCCAATTTCGCCAATGTTAGTAATTCTAATCGCGACATTGAGAGGGTTGATGCGAAAGTCGATAAGTTGACGAATGTGTTTACGTCTTTTCTCATAGAGATGCAAAAGAAAGATGCTCCCGCTACGGTGAAAGCGGTTGAGGCATCGTGTACGTTGTGTGGTGGACCTCATAGTTATTACGAGTGTGCGGCTACAGATGGCCAAACGCCGAGTGTAAACGCGTTAAGTAACAATTTTCAAAATAAAAATAACGCGGGTCCATCACAAGGAAATTATAACTAAGGCAACAATTTTTCGAATCAAAACCGAAACAATTTTCAAGGAAATAATCAACAAGGAAATTTTTCGAATAAAGGAGGTTATAATCAAGGTCGTAATTTGAGTTGGCAAAATCGAGACAACAATCAAAACTCAAATTTTTCAACAACAACAATCAAGGAAATAATTTTTCGAGTGGTAATCAAGGAAATTTTCAAAAAAGTAATCAAAACCAAGGGAACTTTAATTCAAATCAAAATACTTCGTCAAACAATTTTCAAGAATACATGAAAACGAATGAGGCTAATACGAGACGTTTAGAGGGACAAATTGGTACTTTGAAAAACGACTTTTCCAATACTTTTGAAAAATCAAAATACCAAGATTGAGCAAGGACAAATCGACATAAAAAATATGTTTTCGGCTATTATGAACAAAGCCTCGGGTGCGTCATCGAGTTCGTTACCTAGTGATACCGTTGCAAATCCGAAGGAACATGTTAAAGCCGCCTCGTCTCGTGAGAAAAGTCGTGTGATTACCCCTAACCTTGATGGATTTAGAGTTGTTCATTCTTCTCAACCCTCGACTTCTAAGACGCCTTCATGTTCTAAAGTCGATGGGGTGAACGTGGCGACCAAGGAAAAGAGTGCACACCCTCGTGTACCTCGAATTCCATCCACGGTTTAAAAAGAGAGCTTTATCGACCTTACCCAAGTAACCCTTGAAGAAACTTGTGCTTCGATCCTTCTTAAATAACCCAAAAGGCATATGCCAAGAAAGGAAGAGGATCTGGGTCAATTTTCTATTACCTTGTGATTTTTCCGAGATTGAGGGATGTCTAGCCCTTGCCGATTTAGGTGCTAGCATCAATCTCATGCCTCATTCTCTATGGAAATTGATGAAATTGCCTAGCCTTACCCCCACGAACATGACGATCGAGCTAGCGAATTACCACTTAAGCCAATTAGAATAGCCGAGGATTTCTATGTTAGGGTTGGAAAGTTTGTTTTTTCCCGCGGACTTCGTGATATCCGATTATGAGTGTGATCCTAAATGTCCCATTATTTTAGGTCGACCCTTTTTATCGACGGCTCGAGCCGTAATCGACGTCCACGGTAGGAAACTCACTATGAAATATGGGGAGGAGAAAATGGACTTTTTCACGAGTAGATCCCAAGTTTCAAATGATCATGATAAAACCAATGTTTTAAATTATAATGATTTCAAAATGTTAACTTTAGCGGAAAATATGAGGCTTGATGCATGTTTTGAAAGAATTAAAATGAACGGTTTTAAAGATGATTTTAATGATAAAGAATACGTTTACTTAATTCAAAAGGGTATTCGTAGATTTATGGATGAAAAATCATTTTGGGATTTATTAGGTGAAACAAGTGAACAACCAATTCCAAAGGGTGACGTTAGTGCCATCACGACAATGACAAAAATGGACTCGTCTTCACCACCTTCGAAGGACTACGTCTTTGAGGCATCAACTTCTAATTTCATTGAAGTGCCTCCATTTCCTAGCCCAACACACGTTGAGGCTAAAAGTTTCATCTACATCGATCCACTCGTCATTGAAAAGTCACCTAAGCATAGCCCTAGGGCTTGTAAGACCATGGTTGTGAGTGCTCACACCGACTCTTTCTTTGACGATGGCGATGGCGATTTTGCCGAGATTGATCACGTGCTTAAAAATCCACATGCCATTTTTGAGGATTGTCCTAAAAAGACCTCTTTATATGGGAAGTACGATGATTATGAGTTTGATCCCGAGATTGAGGAAATTATCGAACAAGAGCTAGCTCTTTTGCCTCTTCCATCTATGAGTGAGGTTGATTTTTTCAAAATCGAGGATGAACTTGATGAGTTGGAACATCTTATTTTCGATGACGAACCAACTCACGTGACCCAAAATCCCATTCTCGAGGAGTTACCTAATCAATACTCCTCAAATGAGAATGACGTTTATCACATTCGTGAGGAGTTACCTAATCAACACTCCTCCCTTATGAATGATGATTTTGTGCTTGATCGCGATCTCTTCGAGAGAATTTCAAATATCATTAATAAGGATTATGAATAACTTTGGTTCGATAAGCCTATTTACGATGAAGAAATCGATGAGATCGACGATCATGAGGATGACGAATATGTTGACCCCGAGGGGGCGGTGTTCTTTGTTGATCGACGTTTTGAGAAATTATACAATCCATCAACCCCTAACGGCGACATAAATGTGAGGATTTTTAGCGCGACTAATTTTGAATTTGAAACGCCAAATATTTTCGACATTATCAAATCGGGTTTTCATAAAGAGTTTTTGAACGATGAAAAAGGAAAGGATTTTAGATTTGATTTAAAAGATTTTTCTACATGTCTAACTCCGTCATCACCGCATTTTATGAGTACTACCACCCCGTCTACTCCTTTTGACGAGTGTGTGTGTGGATTTAGTGTGGGGTAAGCCCCTATGTTCCCTCACATTTCTCCACCGTGGACGAGATATTCGATCCCGAAATTGCTTGTAAAGGGAAATCTCGGTCTTCCACCGATGTAATAAATGGAAAACTTATCTATTTGCTTGGTGTGAGTCTACCTCGAGTAGCTCATTGTGTTTCCTTACCCATTGTCCCACCCTTCTACTTCTCACCTATTTTCTTCAAACCCTTTGGGTTTCTAGCACATGTTGAAGTGGCGTTGGTTCGTTTATCCCATGAAAACGAGGACGCCATCTTCGATCCCGGTATTTTGCATCATCAAAGGAGTTAGTCCTTTATACTGGTTGCTTTTGGGCATTGTTTATAATGTAAGCCCACCAAAAATGACCATACCATGATTATCCCTAAATGATCACATTTATGGGGATTCGAGTCGAGCTTTTGACTCGGTTATCAAAAACAAGGTGCCTCCTGGGGATTCTCATGCTTATCCTTATAAATATTATTGCTTTCTAATTAGTTAATGCGGGGACTTATGCTCTTCCAACCTTTGTTCTGTGGTTGTTTGTGATTGTGATTCATTAGGTTCATCGTCATCATTGAAGCCTCTCGTGTTCGTTTTACGGATCACTCAAGCTTTGATCGTTGCCTTTGGAGATTCCGATATCCAATGTTATCCTTTTATGTTCTAACGTTTATCTTATTAGCATAATTCATAATCGGCTTTTAGGTTATTAGTTTTACCCTTTCCATGCTCGAGATTAAGCATTCGACTTTCGTCTCTAGTATAGGGGTGTTTCACCCCTAGACTCGAAACATTGAGGACAATGTTTAGTTTTAGTATGGGGGGGTGAGTAGATACTTCACCTTGCTTACGTCATCACGCAATCCGAAATTCATCTTTTTGTTATCGTTTTGTTGCAAAAATAAGGCTAAAAATGGCCAAATTTTAAAATTTTCTAGTTTTTCATAAGTGTTTAAGACACGAATGTTGGTTTTCCGATGGTGAGAATAAGAGTAACTTTTTACTCGACCGTGCGTGTTGAGCACTAGCTTCGATTCCTTAACTATATTAGGCTAAGTCTCTTAAATGAGGACGAGAAATGATAGAGTTAATTATAAGTTATGTAATCTTTCACGATCTCATGTGTAGTAATTATTAGCTTTTTCTCCCCACGCTTTTGTTTAAGTAAATGCAATAAGTAAGGTCGTACGATTTAAAAGGTTACTTAGCTTCTAGCCCAAGATCGTTTAAAAGTTGCTCGTCTTCGAATAGAGTTCATAGCCAAGGCATAACTTATTGAAGCGGGATGCGAAGATTGGCAAAGTTCCAAAAAGGCCCTAACAAGGCATTAGGAACTCCATTTTGTTGCTAAAGATCTAAGATGATCTTAAGTATCATTATTCCAAAATTAATATGAAGGATCGAGACACACGATGAAAAGAAATATACTCCCCTAACTATCATGGAGAAGTCTATCCAAAAAGACCCTAATAAGGTATGAGGATAAATATATCCATGTCTAAAAAGGAGACGGGTCGTTGTATATCAAAATCCCAAATAAAGATTGAAGAAAAATGATGAAGTCGTGGTCCAAGTTTGAAGAAATTCCATATATGAAGAGAAGACCATTATTTCAAAAACGTATTCCAAGATTCAAAGTATAAAGTACATGCCAAATATCGGCCCGAGAAAGGTCTCAAATCGTGAAACGAGTTATGCCAAGATATGAACTTAAGGAGATTACGAGAATCCGTTTTAAAAGATCGTGTCCTTTAGCTAACTATCAATTAAATCGTCCTACTTTATTTTCGGCCTTAATAAAATATCAAAATAAGTCAATGATGCATCCTCATGATCATTAAGACAAAAATAAAATATAAGAGATACATCTTAGGAATAAGGGAGTCTAAGTACGTAATTAACACTCATGAGTAATGATTGTTTTACTAACTTATAATGACAATGATCTCGTTACACGCTTAGCATAGAATTAGGTGAAAATCGAGGATGACGAACTTATCTGTATGAGGCATTCACGTGTTCTTATTCTTTGACCCTAAAAGTCACTTAATCGTGATGAAAACGATACATTATGTCTAAAACACGTGTAGTAGTTTATTTAAGTTTATGTTTTCAGTAAATGTCACATAAAAATGAATTTTGAAAGTGCTATGATACTTAATTATAGCATTGCGTGGGGACACGGCAATGGTTTAGTGTGGGGGAGTGATGAGAATGCAATTATACATAGTCTCATCTTCTAAATCAGGCTTAAAATGCTTAAAATATCATTAAAATACCAAAAAATATGCTTGTGTTTCTTCATTGTGTATTTTAGGTACGGATATCGTGAAATCAACAAAAGATCACAAGAATCAAGCAAAAACGAACACGGGAAACGAAGCCGCACAAAGAATCGGACCCGAATCATGAATTTCCAAAATGTTTCTTGAAGTTTTGAAGATTGTCAACTTTGGTCCCTCATCTTTGAAGATTTGGCAAGAAAGGTCCTTGGAGAAATCATATTTGGCAAGAAAGATCCTCCATGTTTGAAGATTACACAAAACAAGCCCTTGAAGTGTGGTCAAATTACACATATAATCCTTGTGATAACTTTACAAAAGTTTTTGTGGTCAAAATAGAAAAACAAAAACTTATAATACAAAGGATTGGGAGTTATAAGCTGCTAAAACCTATTTAACAACTATTTGGGAATACAAGGGACACTTTTGCCCAGACATCATAACCCCACCAGCCAACCATAGCTCTCCACATCACCATCCCCACCAATTATACTCCTCCACCTCACCCATACACTCCACGTCACAATCCCACTCACCCAATATTAACAGATATTTATTAAATATGTTTAGTTAAAAATTTGGAGGTAAACAAGTTTTTAAATACAAACCAAGATTAAACCCACCCTATTCATCATCCCCTAATCCATAAACCCTAACTTCTAATCATACCCTAATCAAAGGGGTTTTTGTTAAGCACCCCCAGAACCATGATTAGTGACCTCCTAAATCAAACCCACCAACAAACAAGTTCTCCCCGTGACAACAAGTGGACCCCCCATGCTCCCCTGCTCAACCAAAAGAGGCAAAAATGGTATCTTGTAGAGAATCAATGGACCAACTTCAATACTTGCTCCCAAAAGATGAGATAAACGACCCTGATCATTCCAAGACAGATGGCCAAGTACAAGATCACATGGGACGATCTTTGACCAAGTTTGAAATTTATTGACCAAGGGCATTTATGGATTTTCAAGCATGATTAGGGTTTTATGTTTAGTTCTTCTAATATCTTCTTTCATATGCTATATAAGCACCTATCAACATGTGATAGGGCTTTGTTCCAGATTCTACTTTGTAAAATTTTTTTTATCATGAATAGCTAAAGTGTGTTTAAAACCTTACAAAGTATATCTGAGTTCCTTTATTTACTAGTCATTTAAATTTTAGTTAAATTTATTTTATGTTATTGGAAGTTTTATCAAAACGTTTTTTTGGTGTTCAAATATTTTTTTGGCAGCTTAAATCTTTTTGAGACCCTTGTGTTGTGGTTAGAATCTGGTTTACTTGACAACTAAATCAGCTTTTAATTTCCTTCACAAGTTTTTTTTATTGTTTATCTCGTGTGACCCTTTTTTATGAATTGCAATTTTGATTCTAAAAAAGTATTTTCATAAGGAAATCAGTGTTATTGATTATCATTGTTGTTAACTGTACCAAAAGCTCAACCACAAGCTTGCTGACAACAAACTTATGGCTCAAGTTTTTGGCTACTTGGTTTATTGTTCTTAGCAGGTACCCCATTTTTGAAGATATATTGGGATTTGGCTGTTGTAGCCTTCCCTTTTCTTTCATTGCATTCAAACAGTAAACTCACAAAACCTTGGTCCCTATTATTGCTAAATATGGAGATGGCATCAGCTGTCCATGGGGTGGCTTGGATGTAAGTCACCCTAGGTAAGGGCTTGAACCCTTAATTTTTGGTAAAATTTGTGAATTTTGGGTCTTTTGTGAAAAATCTGTTTATGTTATGTTTAAGTGTTGATTTATGATTGTATTTGGTTTTGATACATGTTTGAGAAGCTTAGATTCAACATTGAGTGTTCTTGGTTTAAATGTCATCAGATTTAAGGGAGTGTTTGGGTTTGGGTATTAACTGGCGTTTGACAAAAGGTGGGGTTATCTCAGCTTAAACACACTTAAATAGTTAGTGGTAAGTGTTATTGATAGTCTGTTTTAAGTTTGGTAGGTTGAAACTAAACATTGCATGCTTAGTCTAAATTTTGTATTCATTAATCAGTAGAACTAGGTTGTTTTAGTGCAATTGGTTTTAAAATCTTGCTCATCTGTTAGTAGTGTTAGTAATCTAGGGTTTGGTGTATGCATGTTGTGATTTGGTTAGGATGTTATCAAGTTTTGGTGTGTTGAAACTCACCAAATTGACCACTTGCATCAGAAATTGACCACCAGACCATTTAAGTTCATCAGTAACTTTATTTTGCCCATTTTTGTGAATTTTGTGTTCTAAACCTGCTTGTTTTCTTGTTTGCATTGACTCCCCCACACTTCCATGAGTGTGGAGGTGCCCTTGTTTCCAATCAACAACTAGTAACAAGCTCAAAAAGTGCCAAATACGTTTTTCTGTTAAGAGCAGTAGGAAGAAAATTCCCACTGCTAGTTCTAAAGTACCCACTGCTGGGGAAAAGGACAAGAGTCCACAAGCAGTCAACATCAACTACTTTCCTTTTTTTGTCTGTAGTGACTTATTTTGAGAATTTTTGAGTAATTTTAATTTTCTCATTTTTCTTTATTTATTTTAGTATTTTCAGAAAAGTTAGTTTTCATTTTACTGTTTATTTGTTATTTTTAGCATTATTTAAGATTTTAATTAGTTTTATTTATTCTGTTTTTTGTCTTTTAGTGAAAAAAGTCTTGTTTTCAGATTTTCCATTTTTCTTAGTTTAAGTATTTTATTTTAAAATTTTTAAAATAGAAAGTTCACTGTTCACTTTATTTATTTAGTTTTTAGAATTAATTCAGGTTTAATTAGGTTTTAATTAAAACTGTTTTTGTCTTATTAGGGTAAAAAGTTTTTTTTTCAACTTTTTCTATTTTTCTACCATTTAGCATTATAAATAGGATTTTTGAAAAAGTAAATTAATTTTTAGCATTATTTTATTATTTTTAATCATTATTTTAGTTTAAAAAGTGTTTCTAGCATTTAAAAATTAGAATAATAGTTTCTAAAATTTAGGAAAAATACTTTTTAATGTTTAAATAATATAAGTGAGATATTTGTTTGATAAAATAATATTTTGGGCTTTTTCTTAATTATATTTAATTTTAGGGCTTTAATTAGCATTTAAAATTGAATATTTAATTAATAAAAGGTTTTAAAAATTATTTATTGAATTTTTATTCTTATTTATATTATTTTAGACTTAGTTTTAATTTTTAATTAATTTTTTGCTTTAATTTTTAGTTTCGTCGTGTTTTACGTAATTACGTCATCGTTTTACGTCATTCGTCGTAGTTTAATCCTAGTCTAACTAGTTTTTAATTTTCTCTCTTTTAAACCAAAAACGACACTAATACAAACTTGATTTTTTTATATTGGCCTAAACATACACACCTCCGCCGAGAACGAACTCGCATTTATCGATTTTACGGTTTTCCTAAATCGTAAAGCTTAATACTTACCCGCTTTATACTTGTCTTTCCTAAGACTTATATAGAATTACTGATAGGTGTGAAAACACCCATCCTTTTACCACTTATTTCTTGCTAAATCAAGACCAAAACGCGTATTTAATGTCATTTGTTTGGAATTGTGCGTGGTTTATGTGTTTGTTGTGTTTTCAGAGCCAACCGGATAAATATTGGAGAAAACATGGGATTGCACGGGTTTTATCGAGGAAAAAGACGAAAAGTTGAAGTCTATAGTCCAAGAGATGCAAAAGATTTGAAGTCAATGGGCCTATTTGAAGATTTATCGAAGAAAAGCACCAAAGACGGAAGATTTACCTATGTCGAAGAAACTCAAGTCTATTAAATGAAGAAATTAAAAGACGAGTTGAATTTATTCGTCGACAAATCCCGAATCGAAGTCGAAAACGTCAACTTTTCTGAAAAGACGAGAAGACAAAAAGAAGGGAGAAGCCTATAAATACTCCTCCCATTCAGAATTCCACAAGCTTTTCTTTCTGTTACAGTTTTTCCTATTTCGTAGGAAGAAAACCATCTCCCTTAAGGAGTGGTTTTAATTTTTCTTTGATTTTCTTCCAATCTTGTAAGTTTAATCTTTCCACTTTGTTTGTTGAATCCTAAATCATTAATACAAGTTTACTTTTAATCTTTCCATCATCTTGTTCTTCATCTCTTTGTGATTGAAAGTTCTTTAAGTTTTATTTTATTGGTTTGATCATCATAAGTAAGTGGGTTTTATGATTTTGTCGTTTTGGATTGATGTTTACCTTAGGTAAATGATTAGTGGTGAAATTGGTTTGAGTTTTGATTGAAAACTTGGTAAATTTTGGTGTTAAATTCGTGCTTTTGTAATCCCCTGTTCTTCTCTTATTGTTACTGTGTTCACCAGATTCCGAATAGGGGTTTGTCACTTACTGTTGATTCGGAGTTTTCCATATTCCGGATCAAGGTAGTGAATTTGTTGTTTACTCGGAATATCTAATTATTCCGAGTAGGGATTATTTTCCGAATAGAGTTTTTGTCTAATAACATTTCGAGTAGGTATTTTATCCCGCATAGAACATTCTTTGGTTGTGTTGATTATTCGGAATATCAAAATATTCCGGATAGAGTTTGAAATTTTGGTGATGACTCAGAATATCAATTATTCCGCATAGTGTTTCTTTCAAAAATATTCCGAATTGAGTTTCTTCCCAAATTTTCCGAATAGGTTATTCCGCATAACCTCATATTCCGCATAGAGTTTCCTTTCAGTTATTCCGCATAAGGCTATTTTCTATTATTCCGCATAGAGTTATTTTTCCGAATAGTATCATTATTCAGCATAGGAACTTTATTCCGTATGGCCGTAACATTCCGAGTAGTACAAATTGTTCCGGATAGATTCAAATATTCCGAGTAAGTTGTTTTCTCCAAGATTGAGGTACTTACTGTTTCATTTAAATTCTATCTTTATTTTCAGTAATTATCTTTAGTTTAATTTTATTACGTTTAAATCTTATCATTTTAGTAGATTTAGACCAAAGCTCCCCCTTTTTAGTCACCAATTACAACGATTCCACTTTTGACCGTGATCAATTCGAGAAGATACCGAGAACGAAACAACGACATATATCAATTAGGTACGAGCAACGCAAAGAAAGATCTTGCAAAAGCAACATTTTTAATCAACTAAAATTAACAGTTATTAAAATGGCGCCGCTGCCGGCTCTTCTCGTTAAGATCAACAGTTTTTTGTGAGAAAAATTGGATTTTGGGATCCGTTCTTTCGGGAACGTTATTTTCGAGCACAAAAACCCATAAAAATATAAAATTTTCAAAAATACAAAAACATTAAAAAACCTATAAAAACCAAAAATATTTTCTCTTGCATTTTCTTTTTAGTGTATGCGTACTCGGTCAACGTCTTATTCAGAGCCCGAGACTCTCGAAGATTTAGACATGGCCGGTGTACACAACAACAACAATAATAACCCACCCCTCCCAAACAACAACAATAATAATCCACCCCACCAAAACATGAATAATCCACCCTTACCCGACCTACGAACCATGGAGGAGCTATGTCAACCCACCATGAACGGACTGGAGGCCCGATTGCACCGATGCATGTCACGGCTCAGGAGTTTTCGTTGAAGCATCACATTATCCAACAAGTGCAAACTAACCCATTTCGCGGAATTCCGGATGATGATGCCAACAAACACCTCGACAAATTCATTACCATCACCCAAAGCATGAAGTCCCCCAGTGTTTCTATGGATGACCTTCGCCTCCAACTCTTTCCCCACTCGCTTTCTCACCATGCCGAAAAATGGGTTGACCGTCTCCCAAAGAACTCTATTCATACTTGGGACAACATGACTCGACGCTTTTTGTCGCGCTACTTCCTACCATCCATGGTCACGAGCCTTCGTAACCAAATTAGTGGATTCATGCAAGACAATGATGAATCGCTCTTCGATGCTTGGGAAAGATACAATGATTTGATCGACCGCTGTCCAAATCACAACATGCTCCCCGTCACTCTCATTGATACTTTCTACAATGGTCTCACTTTTCGTGATCGTGACACGATCAACGCCGCCGCCGGTGGTACTTTTATGAAAAGGAGACCGGAGGAGTGTAGAGAGTTGATTGAAAACATGACTACTCACCACAAGAATTGGGATTCATCCGCATCCTCAAGATCTAACTCGAGAGTCAATGCTTCTTCTACTACTTCCAATCCTGAGATGACTGAAATTTCTCGACAACTCGCTGAGATGAACAAGAATTTCATGACCATGGCCACAAACCACTTTCAACAAGCTAAAGCCGTTGCTTTTTCTTGTGACACATGTGGTGGTCCTCATTCTTACAATGATTGTCCTTCTACCAAAGGCACTTTTTCTGAAAACGTTAACGCGGCTTACGGTACTTATCCCATGGGAGGCTATCAAGCTCGCCCTCAAGGAGACCGTAGCTTGCTAAGTTATCGTTCCAACAATTATCTTGCTCCACCCAGTTTCCCTCCTTCAAACCAAAACCAACAACAAAGCTATAACCGAAATAACCAATCCCAACCTCGTGCTAACAATCAATATCAATCCCAAAGAAACCCATACCCACCTCAAGGAAATTCTCAAGCTTACCAAGCTCCACCTCTCAATCAACCGATGGTATTGAATCAATACGTCGAGACGTTCATGAAGACTAATCGAGAGATGGTGACGAATCTTCAGAGTCAGTTTGTCAACTTGAAGAATGACATGGCGAAACAAGGGAGCGATATTCGAGCTGAGCTAAAGAATGACATGACAAAACAAAGCAATGAAATTCGTGCAGACATCAGAGACTCTTTCAGCACTCAAGCGCTTAACATTCGTGATATGATTGGTTCGCTCATCCAAGGTAATCAACCCTCTTCTTCCGGTACTCTTCCGAGTAACACCGTTGCGAATCCAAGAGGGGAGATGAAAGCAATCACCACTCGCAGTGGGAAAGGTTATACAGAACCCGAGCTTCCTACACCTCCACCCGTGATTGTGAACAAGGAAAAAGAGCAACTTTCCTCACCTCATTCATCTTCTATCCCCATTTCCCCACCACCCGTGGTTGTGAGTGATCCTACTCCCCTATAGCCTTCTTCTTCATCCAATATACCTTATCCTTCAAGGTTGAGGAAAGAGAAGCACAAGAGCAAGGATGATATTCAGGTTTCAAACTTTCTAAAAATGTTTAAACAATTGAATTTTAACATCTCCTTTGTTGAGGCTCTCGCTCACATGCCTAAATACGCTAACATGTTTAAAGATCTTCTAAGTGATAAGGAAAAGCTTCTTGACATTGCTCAAACCCAACTTAATGAGAATTGCTCCGCCGTCCTCTTAAGGAAATTACCCACCAAACTTGGTGATCCGGGTCGCTTCTTGATTCCTTACAACTTCCCGGGAGTAGAGAATTGCATGGCCCTAGCCGATCTAGGTGCCAGTATTAACTTAATGCCATTAAGTGTTTGGAAGCAATTATCTCTCCCCGAGCTAGTCCCCACCAAAATGACTTTGGAATTAGCCAACCGTACGGTTGCTTTTCCAGTGGGGATAGCCGAAGATGTCTTTGTTGGCATTGACAAATTCACCTTCCCGGCGGATTTTGTTGTCCTTGACTACGAGATGGATCCTCGTGTTCCATTAATCGTTGGACGTCCATTCCTGAGGACCGGTCGCACTCTCATTGATGTAGCCGCGGGCGAACTAATCATGAGAGTTGGTGATGATAAAATTGTCTTCAACATGGGTAAGATTTCTAAGCAACCTTATTCATATGAGAGTGTTAATGCTATTGATGTTCTCGATGAGGCTTGTGAAGAACATTTTCATGATGCTTGCAAAAGTACTCTCTCTTCTCTACCCAATGTTGAGACCGTTGCCTCAATTGCTCCAGCATTGACTCCTTTTGGAGAAAGTGCTTGGATGATTTCGAAGCTAGCTTGGGTCCTCTCGATATTAAGTATGAAAATTCGTCCACCGATTGGGATGAAGATATTCGTACTATTGAGAGACTTCTCAATGAGGACCCGCTTTCTCCTCCTTCTCCTAAAGAGGTGACTAATGATGATCCATCGTTAGTTACACCATCTATTGAGGACCCTCCTACTCTTGAGCTTAAAGACCTACCTCCTCATCTTGAGTACGTTTTCCTTGAAGACAACGAGAAGTTACCGGTCATCATCGCGAAGGACCTGAAAGAAGAAGATAAAGCCCGACTTATCGCCGTGTTGAAGAAGCATAAAAGAGCTATCGCTTGGAAAATCTACGACATTCGCGGAATTGATCCTCACTTTTGCACACATACAATTCTCATGGAGGACGACTTTAAGCCCACAATTCAAAGCCAACGAAGGGTGAATCCTAAAATCTATGAAGTCATCAAAAAAGAGGTTATCAAACTTCTTGATGCGGGTATGATTTACCCTATTTCGGATTCACCATGGGTTAGTCCAGTACATTGTGTGCCTAAGAAAGGCGGAATCACCGTTGTGCCCAATGCCAACAACGAGTTGATTCCTACCCGTCTCGTTACTGGGTGGAGAGTTTGTATAGACTACCGCAAACTCAATGATGCCACGAGAAAGGATCATTTCCCTCTACCTTTTATGGACCAAATGCTTGAACGTTTAGCGGGTAATGAATATTACTGCTTTCTTGATGGTTTCTCGGGTTATTTCCAAATACCCATCGATCCCCAAGATCAAGAGAAGACAACATTCACTTGTCCCTATGGCACATTTGCTTACAAAAGGATGCCTTTTGGCTTATGCAATGCCCCCGGGACTTTCCAAAGGTGCATGTTGGCTATCTTCCATGACATGGTTGAGCAAACCATGGAAGTCTTCATGGATGATTTCTCGGTCTTTGGGGATTCCTTCTCTTCTTGCCTTGCCAATTTGGAACGGATGCTTAAGCGGTGCGAAGACACTCGCCTTGTTATGAATTGGGAAAAATGCCATTTTATGGTAAAAGAAGGCATTGTGCTAGGACACAAAATCTCTAATGCCGGTCTTGAAGTCGACCGTGCTAAAGTAGATGTCATAGCCAAATTACCTCCACCTTAAACCGTGAAGGGTGTGAGAAGTTTTCTGGGTCATGCGGGCTTCTATCGTCGATTCATTCAGGATTTCTCTAAAATCGCTCGCCCGATGACCCACCTCTTGGAAAAAGATACTCCTTTTATCTTTTCTAAAGAGTGTATCGAAGCCTTCAATCTTCTTAAGGATAAGCTAACTAAGGCACCGGTCTTGGTTACCCCTAATTGGGAGCTGCCTTTTGAGTTGATGTGCGATGCTAGCGACTTTGCTATTGGAGAGGTTTTGGGCCAAAGAGTGAATAAACACTTCCAACCCATCCACTATGCTAGCAAAACAATGACGGGGGCTCAATTGCATTATACGACAACCGAAAAAGAGCTTTTAGCTGTTGTCTATACTTTTGAAAAATTTCGCCCCTATCTTGTTTTATCCACCACTATCGTATACACGGACCATTCTGCGTTGAAGTACTTGATGACTAAACACGACTCTAAGCCAAGACTTCTCCGCTGGGTTTTACTCCTTCAAGAATTCAACATTGAAATTCGTGACAAGAAGGGTGCTGAAAACCTAGCTGCGGATCATCTGAGCAGACTTGAGGATCCATATCAAGGGGATCATCCGAACAAAGAGATCAATGACTCTTTCCCTCTTGAGACCTTAATGTCTATAAATCTCAATCTTGATGGCACCCCGTGGTTTGCCGATATTACAAACTACTTAGCGGGTGGTGTTCTCATCAAAGGGTTAACATCCCAACAAAAGAAGAAGTTCTTGAACGATGTTAAGACTTACTTTTGGGATGACCCTTTTCTATTCAAACAATGCGCTGACTTGATTATTCGCCGATGTGTTGACGGACCGGCCGCTTTGGACATTCTCCAGGCTTGCCACAAAGGACCCACCGGTGGTCACTTTGGTCCCAACTATACCGCCAAAAAAGTGCTTGATTCTGGATTCTATTGGCCCACCATTTACCGTGATGCTCACAAGATGGTTAAACATTGTGATGCTTGCCAAAAACAAGGCAAGATCACACATAAAGATGAGATGCCTCAAAATTTCATACAAGAATGTGAAATCTTTGATGTATGGGGCATCGACTTTATGTGGCCATTCCCTTCTTCTAAAGGCAACAAATACATCCTTGTCGCCGTCGACAACGTTTCTAAATGGGTTGAAGCCAAGGCTTTACCCACTAATGACGCGAGGGTGGTTTGTAATTTCTTGAAACAACTGTTTGCTCGTTTCGGTGTTCCTCGTGCTATTATCAGTGACCGCGGGACTCATTTTTGCAACGATCAATTTGCAAGAGTCATGGCTAAGTATGGTGTCAATCACCGTCTTTCCACCGCTTATCATCCTCAAACCAACGGTCAAGCCGAGATATCCAACCGTGGATTGAAGAGAATTTTGGAACGTACCGTGGGAGAGCATCGTGCCTCGTGGGCCGATAAACTTGATGATGCTCTGTGGGCTTTCCGTACCGCCTATAAGACGCCGATTGGTTGTACACCTTATCGTCTTGTGTACGGGAAAGCCTGCCACCTCCCCATCAAGCTGGAACATAAGGCATACTAGGCCTTGAAGTGGGCTAACTTCGACATCAACAAAGCCGGTGATCTTCGCAAGATTCAACTCAACGAGCTACAAGAATTGAGGAATGAAGCTTACGAGAACTCATTGATCTACAAGGAGAAGACCAAGATTATCCACGGTGCTAAAATCAAGAACCAAGAGTTCCACGTTGGTGATCAAGTCTTACTCTTTAACTCTCGGTTGAAGATCTTCTCAGGCAAGTTGAAGAGCCGCTGGTCTGGTCCATTCACCATCGCCAATGTTTTTCCCTATGGCACCATTGAGCTTTCTCAGCCAAATGGGCCCAACTTTAAGGTGAATGGACAGCGTTTGAAATTGTACTTTGGTGAGGACATCGCTCATGAGATGATTCCATCCCTCACCACGTTTCCCTTGAATTAGTTCGGGACCGAGTCAGGCTCGTGACTCGGTTAACAAAAACAAGCGCTCCTCGGGAGGCAACCCGAGTATCTATCCCTCTTTCCTGTTTTTCATCCTAAGTGTAGGGGGAGCTATATAGGTTGCTTGTATTTGGATGGTGATGTGATTACAGGGATAAGTGCACTCTTGGAATCTTTGAAGAACCGTGCTCCCATGTTATCCGCAATACCGATTCTATCTCTCAACTATCGTGATTCAATTGTCTTCATACTCACATTTGAAATCGATCACTTTAGTCGTCTCCTCCTTAGCTTGATTTAACCAACGTGCACAATGTCATAAGTGTAGGGGAGATTTTTCCCACATGCTTAAACATTGAGGACAATGTTTATCTTAAGTGTAGGGGGGACTTCTATCGAAGTTTTAAGTGGACTTTTCCATTAAAATGCCTTCATTTAACCGGAAAATCATCTTTTTCAGCATTTTTCAAACTTTTAATTCACTTTGGCCATTTTGTCGTAATTTTTAAATTTTTATCGTTGCTTTCATATGTATATATCCCGCAAATATTAATAAAGTGGTGTAGCTAGTTTTGAAATCTTTGACATATTAGGCCCGTTGCGATTATTTTGACTCAACCCGAATAGACTTGTCTAAGTTTATTCTAGCTAGTATCCTTAACCATGTAGACCTTAATTAGTTTATTAGGCTAAGCATCCACGAATCTCATTACTTGAGATTTTAAATAGTGGAGGACGAGAAATGATAGAGTCAATTATAAGTCGGTATTCTTGCACAAGCTCACTTGGTGTAATTATTTGCCTATTCTCCCATCACTTGCTAATAATTTATCTGCAATAAGTAAGGTCGTACGATTTGAAAGGTTACTTAGCTTCTAGCCCAAGATCGTTTAAAAGTTGCTCGGTAATGATAAGAGTTCATAGCCAAGGCATAACTTATGAAGCGGGGCGCGAAGATTGGCAAATCCAAAAAGGCCCTAACAAGGCATGAGGATTCCATTCTATTGCTAAAGATCCAAGGTGATGTGAAAAGAATTATTCCCAAAATCTATATGAAGGATCAAGACTCACGACGAAAAGAAATCAACTCCCATAAAGATCATGGAGAAGTCTATCCGAAAAGACCCTAACAAGGTATGAGGATAAATAGATCCAAGTCCGAAAAGGAGGCGGATCGTTGTATCTCAAAATTCCAATTAGAGATTGAAGAAATAATCATGAAGTCGTGGTCAACAAAGTTGGAGTACCCCTCAAAAATCTCCAAGTGAAGAAACTCTATTAACGAAGAGAAGACCATTATCTCAAGAACGTCTCTCGAAGATATGAAGTATGAAGTACATGCCAAATATCGGCCCGAGAAAGGTCTCAAATCGTGAACCGAGTTATGCCAAGATATGAACTTTTTGATATCCCGAGAAGTAGTTTTAAGAGATTTTGTCCTTTAGCTAACTATTGATCAAATCGTCCTACTTTGCTTTCAGCCTAAATAAACTATCGAAATAAGTCCAAAAATGCATCTTCATGATCATTCTAAGACAAAATAAAATATAAGAGATACACCTAGGAATAAGGGAGTTTAAGCATATAATTAAGCCATGTGTGTAAGTGTTTGAATTGCTAACTTATAATAACAATGATCTCGTTTTTAAGCTTAGTTTGGGGAACGTGAAACTTGAGGATGATAAATCTTCGCAGCACCGAAGCCCTAATGTAAGTCCTTGATTTCTTTGCAAGTTATTTCCATATAGCTATTTTTAAGTGAAAATGGTTTCTATCCTTTTATCTCCTTTAAAGTTTTAATTTCTCTTAGTATTTAAATATTTGTTTAGTAGTATTTTAATAAGGCCAAGGTTGATTGATTAAGAGAAAAGTGTATAACTGCTTTATCACTAAGCATTGCATGAGGGCATGGCAATGGTTAAGTGTAGGGGATTTGATAGGTGTGAAAACACCCATCCTTTTACCACTTATTTCTTGCTAAAACAAGACCAAAACGCGTATTTAATGTCATTTGTTTGGAATTATGCGTGGTTTGTGTGTTTGTTGTGTTTTCAGAGCCAACCGGATAAATATTGGAGAAAA
This sequence comes from Glebionis coronaria, assembly GCA_025667525.1. NCBI lineage: Eukaryota > Viridiplantae > Streptophyta > Magnoliopsida > Asterales > Asteraceae > Glebionis > Glebionis coronaria. The sequence continues at coordinate 28,609,690 of CM046874.1, read as the reverse complement.
CATGGGATTGCACGGGTTTATCGAGGAAAAAGACGAAAAGTTGAAGTCTATAGTCCGAGAGATGCAAAAGATTTGAAGTCAATGGGCCTATTTGAAGATTTATAAAGAAAAGGACCAAAGACGGAAGATTTACCTATGTCGAAGAAACTCAAGTCTATTAAATGAAGAAATTAAAAGACGAGTTGAATTTATTCGTCGACAAATCCCGAATCGAAATCGAAAACATCAACTTTCCTGAAAAGACGAGAAGACAAAAAGAAGGGAGAAGCCTATAAATACTCCTCCCATTCAGAATTCCACAAGCTTTTCTTTCTGTTACAGTTTTTCCTATTTCGTAGGAAGAAAACCATCTCCCTTAAGGAGTGGTTTTCATTTTTCTTTGATTTTCTTCCAATATTGTAAGTTTAATCTTTCCACTTTGTTTGTTGAATCCTAAATCATTAATACAAGTTTACTTTTAATCTTTCCATCATCTTGTTCTTCATCTCTTTGTGATTGAAAGTTCTTTAAGTTTTATTTTATTGGTTTGATCATCATAAGTAAGTGGGTTTTATGATTTTGTCGTATTGGATTGATGTTTACCTTAGGTAAATGATTAGTGGTGAAATTGGTTTGAGTTTTGATTGAACACTTGGTAAATTTTGGTGTTAAATTCGTGCTTTTGTAATCCCCTGTTCTTCGCTTATTGTTACTGTGTTCACCAGATTCCGAATAGGGGTTTGTCACTTACTGTTGATTCGGAATTTTCCATATTCCGGGTCAAGGTAGTGAATTTGTTGTTTACTCAGAATATCTAATTATTCCGAGTAGGGATTATTTTCCGAATAGAGTTTCTGTCTAATAACATTCCGAGTAGGTATTTTATCCCGCATAGAACATTCTTTGGTTGTGTTGATTATTCGGAATATCAAAATATTCCGGATAGAGTTTGAGATTTTGGTGATGACTCGGAATATCAATTATTCCGCATAGTGTTTCTTTCAAAAATATTCCGAATTGAGTTTCTTCCCAAATTTTCCGAATAGGTTATTCCGCATAACCTCATATTCCGCATAGAGTTTCCTTTCAGTTATTCTGCATAGGGATATTTTCTATTATTCCGCATAGAGTTATTTTTCCGAATAGTATCATTATTCAGCATAGGAACTTTATTCCGTATGGCCGTAACATTCCGAGTAGTACAAATTGTTCCGGATAGATTCAAATATTCCGAGTAAGTTGTTTTCTCCAAGATTGAGGTACTTACTGTTTCATTTAAATTCTATCTTTATTTTCAGTAATTATCTTTAGTTTAATTTTATTACGTTTAAATCTTATCATTTTAGTAGATTTAGACCAAAGCTCCCCCTTTTTAGTCACCAATTACAATGATTCCACTTTTGACCGTGATCAATTCGAGAAGATACCGAGAACGAAACAACGACATATATCAATTGGGTACGAGCAACGCAAAGAAAGATCTTGCAAAAGCAACATTTTTAATCAACTAAAATTAACAGTTATTAATTACATACATCAATTTTAGCGTCGCTGCCGGGGAGGTGTGTTTAGTACCTTATATATATCGTGTTTGTGTGAGTAGTGCGTTTTTGTTTTTCATTTTTGGAAAGCGTATATAACGTACATACTATTTTTTGTTATTTTTCCTTAATATATTATAATATCCAAATAAATCGTGTTTGGTTTTCCTAAACTAAACATACAACAATCTTTTTACTATATTGTAGATATATTGGTTTTTTGTTTTCTTTGTGAATATTATTAATATATTGTATACGTATCACAATAAATTTACAACATCTCCAAAAGTGTGAAAACGCAACCTTAATTGGGATTTCATCACTCAATTATTGTATTCGAATCTAAAGCAAAAGTTTAAAGGCAAAATAGATAAATACTTTCGTGAGGCTTAATTTTTATTAACACAAACTATAAGGTGGGTATAAGGCGGTTGTATTTCATGACCTAAGGGAAAAAGGCTCTTAAGTGCTTAGCGCCGCCTCGTTTCCCCCGCTTGCTTGTGCGTGTTTTAAGAAAGAGGGCTAATCGAGGGTTTGCCAACCGAAGTATTATCTACGTGTCATATATATTTGCTTGTTTTCAAGATTATACCCTCTTGAACGTTTTGGTGTTCCACCAACGTTCTAAAGTCATCGAAGGCGTTCACCCCACGTGATCGTTTTCATTCCTTAAGGCTCCTTTAATCGGCAAATTGATTCAAGGAGAGATTTGTAGATTTGAGTCTACGTAATACACAAAAAAATCCAAAAAAATAGAAAACAATCAAAAACCAAAAAAAAGTGAAAAAATGAAAAACCGCAAAAATAATCTTCTTTGATACCCCCCCCCCCCCCAATTCTCTACGCTTAGTGCATGCGCACTCGATCGAAGGATTATTCTAATTCTAGCGACGCTTCGAATCGACGCAATCGAAATCGAAGGAATCGACGACGTAGACGAGAATTAGAAACCAACGTTCCTAATATCGTTGTTGAAGAAACCGTAGACGAGATGGCCAACAATCTTTCGATGATGTAATTGCTCCAAGCGCCCACCGAGGGTTATGGAGACGCGATCGTAATTCCCGCTTTCGAAGCGGAGAATTTTGAGATTAAGAGCGGAATGCTTTCGTTGATACAAGCTACGAAGTTTCGAGGTCGTGAGGCGGATAATCCTCACGATCACATTCGGAATTTTGATCGTCTTTTGGCCACGAGCAGGTTTAAGAACGTCGACACCGATGTCGTCAAGCTTATGCTTTTTCCGTACTCGCTCGATGGTGCCGCCAAGGATTGGTACTAGAAAGAGCCACCTAATTCCATAATTACGTGGAAGGATCTCGTTTCCAAATTCGTTAATCATTTTTTCCCACCGTCTAAGACGACGTTTTTCAAAAACGAGATTACGAGATTTGAGCAAAAACCGAATGAATCTTTTAGAGACGCGTGGGATCGTTTTAAGGAATTGCTTAGGCAATGTCCTCACCATAGATTTTCCGAGTTAAAACTTTACATTTAATAATACACGACACGTGTCATGAACATTAAATCCAAAAGCTACGTATATTAATTAATTACTACAAGTATTACGTATAACTAGTATTAAAACACGATAAGTATTTACGTATAATACGTGATTCATGACAAGGGTTAACACGAGAACTAAACATGATCACGCACGATAATTAATTTTAAACACGAGAAAATCAAATATGTGTAAAAGGGCCTCAGGGGCCGGCCTGAAAGAGTGAAGCAAAGATAAGGGCTTTGCCCGGTCCAATTAATAAATTAACTAATCAGGGAAAACCATTTCCATTCATTTTTAAAATTTAGCAAAAATTAGTAAAAACCCTAGCCACCATGGAGGATTGGCAGTCGGCTATTACAAAGGAAAAGGGGAAAGAAAAGTATTTTGATCTTTGATTAATTAAGGGTTCGTGTTCGTGATCTTAATCCTAAACCTTTCACGCATTCTGTATCGTTAAACTCTTAATCTTTTAATTATTTTTCTTATGTTCTTGAATCTTATTAAACCATTGCTATAAACATTGTTGTTAAAAAGATTTAACATGAAAAGAGAGTCGGGTTTGGGGTTGGTTTAATTCGGCCAGCCGAGAACTCAACTCTCGGTGGCTGTTTTGTTTGTCTAGCCGCAAGCCAAAGGCCCAGCGGTGGGAGTGTTGGTCGCGTCAGGGGGAGACCGACTGAAGCCAGTGGGAACCAACTCTCAGCTGGCGCTGGGGTTGGGAAACAGTGGGATGAACAGCAGCAACGGTGGCTACTGGCAAGGGCCAGTGGCTAGCCTGGCTAATCAGCAGCAAGGCCTCAACCTTTATGGTTGTGGTGGGATCATGGTTCGAGGCCAACCGAGACATGGGTGTCTCGGTGTGGGCTCAGTTCGGGTTCGGTTTTTTACGATATTTAATACGAGGAGGTGTTAGTTTAACGTTTATAAAGCAAGTTTATTAATCAAGTTATAAATCATTTTCTTAATTAATCTAATTTGTATACATTAAATTAATCATGACTTGTTAATTATTAAAATTTTGTTTGGTTAATTTAATTTAAATTAGCACATGTAAAATTAAATTAACAATGAACTTAGGATATATTAATTTATATAAATTAATCATGAAATAACCTAAGTATTTCAATATGGTATAATTAAATTAAAAACTATGCTTTAATTTAATTAATTGTATAAGGTAAAGTTTTATTAAATTATCATGACACATTATTAATTAATAAGACCATTCATTCATTATTAATTAATAATCATTTTTTAGCCTAAAGTATTTTATTTAATAAACTTTACTGATAAATTATCATGGCTTATGACTTATGACTAATAAGCACTAGCTTATATTTTTAGACTTAATAATTCAGCTTATTTCTATTTATGAAAACTTTCTATTTCAGGATACTTACTATTTTTAGAAACTTTCTATTTTTAGAAACTTGTTATTTTTGGAAACTTTCTACTTTTGGAAACTCTCTATTTTTGGAAACGTTCTTTTTTTGGAAACCTGCTATTTTTAGAAAGTTACTTATTATGATACTACAAGTATAGTAATACAAGAATACATGAAATACATAATCAGAATACATGTAAAACATGAATAAATGCAAGATAATACTTAAAACAGTAAAAAACATGACAATAACATATAAAATAAGCTAAGAATACACAAAAGCAGTGACACAGTAATCAGACAACTCATACACGTCCCTTATTTATGTAGTATTTGCGAAGTCGGAGTAGATCGTTCAGCTTCCATTCTCGCTTCACTACTGGACATAAGGTACGGATATCCCGTCCTTCAGTATGGACATTCTCTTCCTTTATTAGGATTCCCCGTTTTTGCAGCCATCTGTTTTCTCCAGTTATTTTATATGTTTTGAATGCTTTTGTTTTATATTTTAAATGCCTGAGCTATATACATGCATGCCAGTTCATCTAGTTATGGAGGTACCATAACCATAACACTAGAGGCACCAGTGTTATGACTTCCCCACTTAGGAGTGATTGCTCGTGGCGTCCTTTTTTAGTTTTGGCCATTTATTTATATTATCACGTGGGGCGTATGGGTGCATTCTAGTTACATGTTTTTCAGGATTTTCATGGTGAATGCGGTGTGTGCCTTGCATCCTTCACAAGGAGTTGATCCCTTTTACCCAGACCAGTATAATTAGAGGCAACCCCTCTAATTGCATTGTGAGGTCACCCCTCTAAGTATTCATGCACTTTGATACCTCATGACCTATATGGGCTCTTGGCTAAATTTAAAATACAGCTTTCATAAGTTAATCATAAGCTTTTTAAACTATAAAACCAGTTTTATAAACATGTTCAGGTTTTCCAAGACTTACACTTATTCCGCTGCTTTTCAGTATTTACTTATATTTCAGTCATTCATACCATGTTATATATCCGTTCACTGAGCGTATTGCTCAGCCGTATGTTTCTTTTCCATGTCCCAAAACGGCAGGTACCCAAGGACAGACTTGAGCATTTGGAGGACGTACATAGGTTGGAAGCTGCCTTAGACTTCTTCTCCTTTTGACTTCTTACACTTATGCTTGTTTGGACACTTGTTTTTTCCTTCTCATTCATCTATTTTTTTTATGTTTGGGGCATATGTTTGGGAACCGATGTGTGATTCCGGTTTTCCCTTTTGGTCATGTATGTTTTAGTACATATTACCTTGCATGCTTTGATGACACGACATGATTACACGTAAAGGTCCACTTATCAAAGTGGGGTGTTACAAACTCACTGCCCTAAATCACCTTTCTAAAACTCATACAAAATCACTTTTTCAACCCAATCTAACCATTTTTCTACTAATCCTAATACCCTAATATCACTCACTTTCAATCCTAACACTTGCATGTTATATAATATAAGGTCAAAATCAAAAACTCAAACTTTTATCATCAAAATAACATGATCTTATCAAGCTCATCACATGTATGGTCATAAAATACTTTCAATCATTCTTGTTTTTATCAAAATTTAAAACTTCATGCATGTGGATAAATTTGGTACCAAAAGAATCACCTTTTGATTTCTAGGATGAGACTTTTGTTAAATTTTAACAAATCAAGCTAGATCAAAAATGATTGAGGTGTTTTGGTTTGATTTAGGGGACGATAAAGAACAAGGGAGAGAAAGAGTGTGTGAAATTTCTTTATGAAAAATGAGTTAGTGGTGTAATTAGGTGAGAAATTTGTTTATATAGTGGGGGTAGTTGAGGGTAGTTTTTGTCAAACTTGCATTCTTGTGGACCAATATGTAATTAAGTAATTTAAAGAGTAGAAAATGACTATTAGTCAAATTTGAAAATATTTACGGGACTCGGGTTTCGTAAAAATACTTTTCAAAAGTTAAAACGCATTAAAAATATTATAATATAGTTTCGACACAACTTAAAACGTAATTAAATCGAAAACGTCGAAAATATTAAATATCGAAACAATTGATAATAAAACGTATATTTTTGGGCATCCGTCGGTATCACGGTCACTAGTAGTTCTCGACATTCGTTAAAACTTAAAGCACGAGAAACAAAAATGAATACAGTAAAATCATTCTTATGATAATTTAAGAATATAATATCGATACCTTACTTATTCCTTGTCGGTTTTCATCTAATCGACATTCTTACGCTAAGTTTCAAGCCATAACCTTCTCTGTTAGCCGATAATTTAAAATTCTCATTAAAGTAAACACATAATACGTAATAGTCAAGATTAGAATAACGACCTGAAATTGATGGATTGTCACATGTTATGTCCAAGGCAACGGAAGGTAGAAGAGGAAAATGGGTGCTGGTTGTGATAGCGGAAGGTAAGAGATGAATATATTGGTCTCACAAATCTCGTTTCAAAGAAGAGTATGGGATCCTAGAATCGCGAATGTTTTTCAAAAAATCGCCTTGAGGTCGAGGTGGTTTCGAAGGAGTGGGTTATTATTATATACCTTAAGATTAGAACTTCATTGTCAAATACCATGTCATTATTATCAATGTAGGATATGTAAATCTTGCTTATGTTTTATAGAGAGAAAGAGATAGAAAGATAGATGATTTCACACACACTTTAGAGAGAGAAAGTGATTAACTATGTGTAAAATGAAATGAAAACCATACCCTCTCCATCTAAGGAGAGGGTTTATATACCAAGCCCATAAGATGGGCTTGGGCTTACAATTGGGCCGACCATACAAGCATGGACCGGGCTTTTCCTTGTTTGATATATTAAAAGGTATCTGGACTACGAACTACTACTTAATATATTGTCAGAGTGACCGAATCTTCCTAAATACGTAAAAACGTATTTCCAACAATCTCCCCCTAAGGGAGGTCACTCCAAACAAGGGCGTTACCCAAGTTACAATAATAAAATAAACCTAGCATAATATGCTTGTCTTGAGCTCGTAGTCTTCGTCTTTCTTTTCTTTTTCTTTTTTGGTGAACATGTTGATGTGATCTTTGATATCAATTTTGAGCATTAATCTCTTACCTTGATCTTGTGCATCCATCACTTGTGATCTTCGCCTCTTCGTGACTTCATGTCCCACATACTTATACCTTCGTAATTCTTGAAAGCTTCAGAGTTCAATACAGCGAAAGACTTAACTTTTAGGCTTTCTTGAATTAGATGAGGTATTAAGTGCATAAAGTATAAGCATGTGGGGACGACTTCTTCTTGGATTCCACAACGCCGCCGTCTTCAAATGCCGCAACATAAGTAGACACGAACAAAATGGCTTTGAACATTTTATTCTAATTCGGTAGCATTTTACCTCCGGTCGGTGAAGACCGTTGGACGATATAAAATATCATACTTGTGGCAGGTAGATTTAATTAAAAATTTCCTTGACAAGATTTCGCGGATAAACCCGTTCTCTTTACTCGACCATCCAAAGCTGACTGCGAACGTAAAGAGTGAATCATTTGGATAAAGTTATCCACATGATTGAAGCCGTCAATTCCGATTCCTGAAACAAGTTTGATTCATTAAAGAATCGCACCATCGTTGCTTTCCAGTTGTCACGAGCTTGATTCATATTGAATCTTGCAAGTTACCTACCAAGTGCTGTTTAAGGTTAACACTAGAAGGATTTCCACTCATCACTGTGAACACTAAGGTATCACTTTGAGTGTTCTGGCAAGATCACTGAGATATTGCGTAGAGGCCTGGAACATGTTTAAGTTCAGTTAAGAATTAAACAACCGTTGCTTTCCAGTTATCACAAGTTTGATTCATTAAGAATCACACAAGTCACCTACCATGAGCTTTTTAATGTTCGCTCAAGAAGGATTTCCATCTTCATTGTAAATACTTTCGTATTACTCGGATGTTCAGGCAAGATCATGAAGATTTTGCGTAGGACTCTTAAGATCTTTCTTACTTTTCATAGTGTGTGAAGAAGCAAGGAAATATGGAAGTGTGTCCTAATGAGATATTTGGGGATCTCAAATGGATCTAGACTCGATCGTGCATTTTGGATTTTAGTGATCGGAGGCTAGAGAGGAGTGCCACCATTTCAATACCAATTTATTCGGAGTGAAAAATCAATAGATAATGTGTTGTCTCCGTGTGATTAAAACAAATACCTTTTGAGAGATATATGAGTTAGCTTGGATGGGTTATGCATTGCATCACTGGGTCCATGATGTCTATCTTCAATATCGAGCATCATTAAAATGATCTCAATAGCATATGTGTTGACCCGGTTTCTGCCTAAGGTTGTAAGGAGGGTTTCTTTCTTTACACCCTTTATCTTTACAATTCATTTTCATTCTTCAACCCATTCAATGCTTACCAATACGTCATAACTAGCACCTTGTTGTGATTGTTCCAGTGCTAACTTAATTACTTGGTCGGCATTCAGCTACGTTCACAATCTTTCTCCGTCTTTCCTAAGGACTACTATTTCTAGCTATAGAATGTCCTTGGGAAGATTCCTCCGGTTTAAGAAGAATCATTGGACTTAATCTATCCTACCATCCTTATGTCACCACAATCTTCATCGTCGTAAAATAAATGGATTGTGGGTAAGTATAAATCACCATGAAATCCATTTTTGAAGTGCAAATCCGTTTTGCTCCCCCTTAACATATGCCACGATATTCGAAAACATTTCGCACATGTCGGGATGAGCTATCACATAAAGTCAAACCATTTGTGATAGTTTCCCATATTAAATCACATTTTCGTACCCATATTAAAAATATTAACCCAATCGATGTTTTTAATATTAATTGATTTAATGAAGTTTTTACAAAGGTTTTGGGAAGAAAAATGCAAGTCCGTTTTATCTTCATGATACCAAATGTATGAGATATGATACCGATTTGTAACATGATCACATATTCACCATATCAGAAAAAATTGACAAGATTGGACCTGATTGATGAGACATCATATGATAAGATCAAATGGTTCTTGTCAGCATATGTTGGTCGCCTCGTCACGTCTGAAGTCATCTCTTGACACCACGTGTACGATTGGTATTGTTGTCTTGACACCAATTAGTGAGCTTGGCACTTTCGGCATCGAAGATTCTGAATGCTTGACAATTCTCCCCCTCAATTGTTGACCCGTGTTCTATCGAAAGAGCTGTATTCGTCGGTTGAGTAGTCGCATCGTCGAGTATGTAGATACCAATTGTAGATAGCTATGGTTGTAGAGATGATAGCTTCATAAAAACAAGACTTCTCTTGTTTTAACAAATAAATGCACTGATGCGTACATACATTTGTGTTAGACCAAGTTATAAAGTTAACTTGATCCCTTACAAGGTTTTAAAGTAAACCTTGCCCGAGAAAATTAATTCCCGTTGTGAGCCAAAGCTTTCATAAGAAATACTTGACTTTAATGTGAAAACCGGGTTGCAGTCTGAAATAACTACAAGCCATTTGGGCATGTTTTATGAAATATTTACAACTTTTGTACGAACTCTATTTATGGCGTCGTGTCAATATTGGTCAACATTTCTAAGGCCGTAAATATTATCGTACCAAAAGACATTCATTTGAAAAATAAAGTAAAAATATTTTTGGATTTTTATGAAATTTTTCAATTTTTATGGTTTTTATATGGTTTTACATTTTTGTATTTTGCTTTTGTGGATAAAAAATATAAACAATATATACAGATGATCACCAAGGATACGGAGAATAGTTTACCACCACTATTTTTTTGCTTCATCTCAGGCGAGAAGGTTCTCATTCCTAGCTTGTCGGCCAAAAATTCAGTTCGAGCGCGATCTAAAGCCTTCTTGAAAATATCCGCCAATTGATACTCAGATCGGACAAAGTAAAGCTCGATTACTCCATTTTCCACTTGCTCCTTGATGAAATGGTAGCGAATGTCAATATGCTTCGACCAGGAGAATTGAACATTGTTGCAGCATAAGGCAATTGCACTCTTGTTGTCACAATACATCGGAATTTTGTTGAAACCTAGACCATAGTCGGTTAATTGCGATCTCATCCAAAGAATTTGAGCACAGAAACCAGACATAGCTATGTATTCTGCTTCCGTACTTGAAATTGCAGCGTTTTTCTGCCTTTTAGATGCCCAACTGATTAGTCGATCTCCTAGTAGTTGCAAATTTTCACTCGTGCTATGCCTTGTATCTTGACAACCCGCATGATCCGCATCTGCATATGCCATTAGTGCAATAGAAGAGTCCTTCGAATACCAAAGTCCCCAATTAATGGATCCTTTAAGATATCGAAAGATCCGTTTAACAGTAGCTAAGTGTAACTCAGTAGGCCTAGTTTGATACCGAGCACACATGCATATAGCTAACTAAAGATCAGGTCGACTAGTTGTGATATACAGAAGGGTACCGATCATTCTACGATAAAGTGTCAGATCAACGGCAACTCCATGTGGATCTGCATCAAGTTTATTTCGTTCCATCATTGGAGTATCCACGGGGTCGTAAGATTCCATCTTATATTTCTTAATCGATTCAAGGGCATACTTGGATTGATTGATAAAGATGCCTCTGGGACTCTTCTGAAGTCCTAAGAAGAATGATACCTTGCCCATCATTGACATCTTAAACTTGGAAGACATCAGTTTCCCAAACTCGTCGGATAAGGTTTGGGTCGAGGCTGCAAATATAATATCATCAACATATATTTGTACCATAATCATATGTTTACCTCGTTTCTGAATGAACAGCATGGGATCCACCTTGCCTTTAGCGAAGCCTTGCGTAATGAGGAATTGTGACAATAGATCATACCATGCGCATGGAGCTTGCTTCAACCCATATAGAGCCTTCTTAAGCTTGTACACATGATTAGGATAATTAGGATTCACAAAACCATCCGGCTGTTGAACATAAACCTCTTCCTTGATTTCACCATTAAGAAATGCCGTCTTCACATCCATCTGAAAAACGATCATATTCATATGGGTTGCATAAGCAAGGAATAGTCTAATAGCTTCCAAACGGGCAACAGGTGTAAAGGATTCCATAAAGTCGATGCCCAATAATTGCTTGTATCCACGAGCTACTAGTCGAGCTTTGTTCTTCAATATTCCACCTAACTCGTCGAGTTTCACCTTGTAAACCCATTTCAAAGTGAGTAACTACACTTTATCTGGGCATGGGACAAGTTACCATACATCAAGACGTATAAATTCATTAAGTTCTTCTTGCATAGCTTCTATCCAATAGGATTGAGTAAAAGCTTCTTGCCATGTCTTAGGTTCAACTTCAGTGAGAAATGTTGGAAATTTAGTGCAATTGTGGGAACGGGTAATACTTGTAAATGGGTTTAGAGGTACGGAGTGTACACCCATTAAGTCCCTTACCTCCCTGGACTCAATATAGTGGTTGTGATATCAGTAGGAAGCTGCTCCTGGTCAGGAAGTTGCTTCTGGTCAGGAAGTTGCTCCTGGTCAGGAAGCTGCTCCTGGTCAGGAAGCTGCTCCTGGTTAGGACGTTGCTCCTGGTGATGCACAAAGTCTTTGTAACCTCTTTGACCAGTTAATGAGGGTTGAATATTGACTTGATGACCAGATTTCTGGTCATGTAACCACTATGCTTTATGAAGGTTATTATGAGATTAATAGGCCGATTAATGCTCTTAATACCTTTGACTAGGAGTTACATTCCTTAAAGGAATAGGATCACTATAAATAGTGATCATATTTTGCATGAAGATAGATAGAAACAAGAAACACAGAAACGCATAGAGTTCTTGATTTGTGCCTAAAACAAGAACTAACTCTTGGTTTTATCCCAAGGAGGTATTCGTGTTAACCCAGGCATAGGGTCGAATAATCTTCTTTGGAAAGTGATTACACGACTCCAAGAGATATCCGGTAACCATTCATTGGTACGTAGTTAGGCTATTGATTATCTTCACCCTGTTGGAACGAAGTAAACCCCAACAATCAAAGAAGATTATTTGTGATAATCAATGGCGGCGGCAATGAAGCATATGGTGGCTAACTTCTCCAAACTGGACAAGTTTGAAGGGGTTGATTTTAGGAGATGGCAGAAGAAGATGCACTTTCTTCTTTCTACCATGAACGTGGTGTATGTGTTGACTACTCCTATTCCTGATGGTGGTGATGATGCTACTTTGGATGAACTGAGGAACAGGAGCAAATGGGAGAATGATGATTATGTATGTCGCGGCATAATTCTCAATGGTATGTCTGATTCTTTATTTGATATTTACCAAAATGTTGAATCTGCTAAAGAACTATGGGATTCCTTGGAAGCCAAATATATGGCTGAGGATGCATCAAGTAAGAAGTTCCTTGTGAGTGATTTCACAAATTACAAAATGACTGATTCAAGACCAGTCATGGAACAATACAATGAACTTCTTGGAATACTTGGCAGATTTACACAACATAAAATGAACATGGATGAGACCATTCAGGTCTCGTGTGTCATTGACAAACTACCTCCTTCTTGGAAAGATTTCAAGCATACCTTGAAACATAAGAAGGAGGAGTTAACTCTTGTTGAGTTGGGCAGTCATTTGCGCATTGAGGAATCCCTCAGGGTGCATGAAAGTGATAAGCCAAAGAGCAACAATGTTGCTGGTTCATCTGTTGTCAATATGGTGGAGCATAACAACTCCACCAGGTACAATGACAACAAGGGCAAACGTAAGCATCATGATAACACCAAGGCTAATCCTAACAAGAAGTCATCAGTGGCTTGTTGGAAGTGTGGGAAACCTGGACACTTCAAAAGGGATTGCAAAGGTGTTAGCATTGGCAACCAAGCTAATGGATCAGGCACAAAAGGTCAGAATATGTTTAATGAATCTCTCCAGATTTATTATGTTACATATGTATCTGAAGCTTACTTTGTGCAGGATGATGATGTTGCGTGGTGGGTTGACTCTGGAGCAACAGTACATGTGTGTAAAGATAGATGCTGGTTCAAGACTTATGAGTCAATGAATGATGGATCTATTCTTCACATGGGAAATGAGTCAACAGCCCTAGTGCATGGACGTGGTTGTGTAGATCTTAAATTTAGTTCTGGAAAGATTGTTTCTTTGTTTAATGTTTTGCATGTTCCTAATATTAGGAAGAACTTGGTTTCTAGTAGTGTATTGAATAATTGTGGTTATAAACAAGTGATTGAATCTAATAAATTTGTTTTATCTAAACATGGTGTGTTTATTGGTTTTGGCTATTTGAGTAATCAAATGTTCAGGCTTAATATTGATTCTAGTATAAATGTTGATTCTGTCCTGATGACTACCACTAAACTTGATGATTCATCACTATGGCATGCTAGACTAGGCCATGTCCACTATAAGAGGATGCAAGATATGTCTAAGGATGGGTTAATTCCAGCTTTTGACATGGACACTGATAAGTGTCAGACTTGTATGCTGAATAAAATTACTAAGAAACCATTTCAGGATGTAAAACGTGTAACTACAGTTTTGGAGCTAATCCATAGTGACCTATGTGATTTGCATGCTACTCCCTCATTAGGGAATAAGAAATACTTGGTAACATTTATTGATGATGCTTCAAGGTTTTGTTATGTCTATTTGTTACATACTAAGGATGAAGCATTAGATAAATTTAAAGTATTTAAAACTGAAGTTGAATTACAACAAGGAGTCCAAATCAAAAGATTTAGGACTGATAGGGGAGGTGAGTACATGAATACTCAGTATTTTCAGTCTGTTGGAATAATCCATGAAACAACTGCCCCCTATACTCCACAACAAAATGGTATATCAGAAAGAAAAAATAGAGTACTAAAAGAGATGGTTAACTCTATGTTGTCCTACTCAGGACTGAGTCAAGGGTTTTGGGGAGAAGCTATGTTAACAGCTTGCTATTTATTAAATAGGGTTCCCAACAAAAGGAACAGAATTACCCCTTATGAACTCTGGACTAAAAGGAAACCAAACTTGAACTACCTCAAAGTTTGGGGTTGTAGGGCTGTTGTAAGACTCCCTGATCCAAAGGTGAAAACCTTGGGTGAAAGAGGCATTGAATGCATCTTTGTTGGATATGCTGAGCATTCCAAGGCTTATAGGTTCTATGTTATTGAACCTAATGATTCAGTTTCAATAAACTCAATCATTGAATCAAGGGATGCTAACTTTGATGAGACTAGGTTCTCATCAGTCCCTAGACCAAGCCTTAGGACTCCTATAGGAGCTGAGGACTCTGGTGTTTCAGTGGAACCTGAAAGGGTCACTGATGAGGTTGTGGTTCAGCAACCTGAGCCTGAGCTTAGAAGAAGCACAAGGCATAGGACTCCAAGGAATTTTGGGCCTGAGTTTCAACTATACTTAGTTGAAGGTACAAGAGATGAGGTCTCTGACCAATTCTACTATTGCTTTAATGTTGAGGATGATCCCAAAACATTTGATGAAGCAATGAAGTCCCAGGATGTTGCTTTCTGGAAAGAAGCAATAAATGATGAGATGGACTCCATCATGGGCAACAACACTTGGGTGTTGGTTGATCTACCTCCTGGTTGCCATCCACTTGGTAACAAATGGATTTTCAAAAGGAAAATGAAGGTAGATGGAACTGTTGAAAAGTTCAAGGCAAGGTTAGTCATTCAGGGCTTTAAACAAAAGTCAGGGATAGACTATTTTGATACTTATGCTCCAGTAGCACGTATCAGTACCATAAGAATGCTGATTGCTCTAGCAAGTATTCACAATCTGATTATTCATCAGATGGATGTGAAGACAGCATTCTTGAATGGTGACTTGGATGAGGAGGTTTATATGAACCAACCTCAGGGCTTCATCATGCCTGGCCATGAAGGTAAGGTGTGTAAACTGATTAAGTCCTTATATGGACTAAAGCAGGCACCTAAGCAATGGCACCAGAAATTTGATGAAGTGGTTTTGTCTAATGGTTATTCACTTAACCAAGCTGACAAATGTGTATATAGCAAATTTGATGAATCTGGTAAAGGAGTCATCATTTGCCTATATGTTGATGACATGTTAATCTTTGGTACTGACCAAGCTAAGGTTGATCAGACAAAGGATTTTTTGTCATCAAAGTTCTCCATGAAAGACATGGGGGAGGCTGATGTTATCCTTGGCATAAGGATTAAACATGAAAGTGATGGTATTGTAATTTCTCAGTCTCATTACATTGAGAAGGTGCTAAAGAAATTCAATCACTTTGATTGTACTCCAGTAAGTACACCTATGGATACAAGTGAGAAACTAATGCCTAACAATGGTCAGGCTGTCTCCCAGCTTGAGTATTCTAGGGTTATTGGTTGCTTGATGTATGCCATGACTAGTACTAGGCCTGACATTGCATTTGCTGTGGGTAAACTGAGTAGGTATACTAGTAATCCTGGTACTCAGCATTGGCAAGCAATTCAGAGGGTACTGAAGTATTTGAAAGGAACAATGGATTATTGTTTGTCTTATACTGGATATCCTTCAGTGTTGGAAGGTTACACTGATGCAAGTTGGATCAGCAATACTGAGGATAATTCATCCACAAGTGGCTGGGTATTCCTTCTTGGTGGTGGTGCAATTTCTTGGGCATCCAAGAAGCAAACTTGCATTACTGGTTCAACAATGGAATCTGAATTTGTGGCTCTAGCAGCTGCTGGTAAAGAGGCTGAATGGTTGAGAAACTTGCTTCTTGAGATTCCATTGTGGGTCAAACCTATGGCACCCATTTCTATCCGTTGTGATAGTGCAGCTACATTGGCTAAGGCATATAGCCAGATGTACAATGGCAAGTCTAGACACCTAGGTGTTAGACATAGCATGATTCGTGAGTTGATCACGAATGGGGTGATTTCAATAGAGTTTGTGAGGTCTCAACAAAACTTAGCTGATCACTTGACGAAGGGATTGGCTAGAGACTTGGTTATAAAGTCTGGTAAAGGGATGGGTTTAAAAGTCCACTCTAGTCACTGAATGCTAGGACACCCAACTCCCTCCTGAGGAAACTTGGGAGCTGAGTTCAATGTGGAAAGCTGAACATTCAGGGGACTGAAGCACATGTATATCATCCCAAGGATGTGCTTGTACCTGCTGAAAGGAGGATGAAGTTATAAACTTCTTAATGGTTAATTTCTTTGAAAAAGTGCTTAAGCAGGAGCATGAACTAAAGAGGAACCACCTATGTA
This sequence comes from Glebionis coronaria, assembly GCA_025667525.1. Classification (NCBI taxonomy): domain Eukaryota; kingdom Viridiplantae; phylum Streptophyta; class Magnoliopsida; order Asterales; family Asteraceae; genus Glebionis; species Glebionis coronaria. Next base: position 28,593,046 of record CM046874.1, on the reverse strand, counting down.
AATGTTGAGGTTTCGCCGCCTCAAGGAGCATGGACTTTGGCTCTTACAACATTTATGAATTGGATATGGACACATGGCTTGTATGGTGTCAGGAGCGTTTTAAGTGTTTGAAAACTTGGGTGTATGTTATCTTCAGGTATTCAAAGTAGTTGAAGGGTTCAATTCTTAGAACACCCTGATTCTCGAATATTTGGAGTGATGTACTAAGATGGAAATTCAATCCTCAGGACATTTTCATTTATGCACTGGTTTTGTTAAAGTTGATTTTCATGCAAAAAGGAATTGTACTAAATTGGGGAGGATTGTTGGAAATTTAGTGCAATTGTGGGAACGGGTAATACTTGTAAATGGGTTTGGAGGTACGGAGTGTACACCCATTAAGTCCCTTACCTCCCTGGACTCAATATAGTGGTTGTGATATCAGTAGGAAGCTGCTCCTGGTCAGGAAGTTGCTTCTGGTCAGGAAGTTGCTCCTGGTCAGGAAGCTGCTCCTGGTCAGGAAGCTGCTCCTGGTTAGGACGTTGCTCCTGGTGATGCACAAAGTCTTTGTAACCTCTTTGACCAGTTAATGAGGGTTGAATATTGACTTGATGACCAGATTTCTGGTCATGTAACCACTATGCTTTATGAAGGTTATTATGAGATTAATAGGCCGATTAATGCTCTTAATACCTTTGACTAGGAGTTACATTCCTTAAAGGAATAGGATCACTATAAATAATGATCATATTTTGCATGAAGATAGATAGAAACAAGAAACACAGAAACGCATAGAGTTCTTGATTTGTGCCTAAAACAAGAACTAACTCTTGGTTTTATCCCAAGGAGGTATTCGTGTTAACCCAGGCATAGGGTCGAATAATCTTCTTTGGAAAGTGATTACACGACTCCAAGAGATATCCGGTAACCATTCATTGGTACGTAGTTAGGCTATTGATTATCTTCACCCTGTTGGAACGAAGTAAACCCCAACAAGAAAAGCATCAAAATGACAAAACATTGCATTTTCTTGTAACTGACTTCGTGTGGATACCGGACGATTAGGGTCACCAATGATAGAATCTATAGGATGATCCTTCGTCCACTTGCTGTCATGTTCACGAATCCGTGGATTGGAGTAAACCGTAGTAGGAGCTTCCTCTGAGGTGGACGACCTGGCTTGATTATGGTCGGGAATTGGTACACCAAAGAATGGAAGTTCACGCATTTGAGCGAATTCCAAATTGTGATCATCATCATCCTCTTCATCATCAATAGGCATGACATGAGTAGTTGATTCGGTAGTAGGTTGAGAATTACTCGTTGAAGGTATATCTTGACCAATTGTAGGTGCAGACGTATTTGATTGTGCTTCGGTTGCTGGAGGGACAACTTCGATAACCGGAGCTATTACCTCAGGTTCTGGAGCAACAATAATTGGAGGATTAAAGAATTCATCAAAGAACGGTTGAAACAACGTATCCCATTCATTTCTAGAAGGTGGTGTAAATGATGATGAAGTAGGGTTAGTTGGGACAAGACCAGAGCTAATGTTACTAGGTCCCATTTCATGAAGTGCGGGTTCAGAGCTGCTTTGCTCAGAAGCCATTGTTGTCAGCTCATCAAAATCAACATTCATAGTTTCGAGGATCTTTCGAGAATTACGGTTGTAGATTCGTTATGCCTTCTTTGTGGGTGCATAACCAATGAAAATACCAATATCAGCCTTTGGTTGAAGTTTTCCCAAATTGTCACCATCATTATTTGGATAGCAAAGAGAACTAAATACATGAAGATATGATAAATCTGGTACTTTTCCATGGAGAAGCTCATAAGGTGTTTTACCATGGCGTTTACGAATTAGTGACCGGTTTTGGATGTACACTGCTGTAGATATTGCTTCTGCCCATAAAAACAATGGAGCCTTTGCATAAATTAACATCATTCGAGCAGCTTCCATAAGTTTGCGATTTCGCCTTTCAACGACACCGTTTTGTTGTGTAGTGCGAGCAACAGATGTTTCATGAGATACGCCAACTTCTTCATAATAATCACGCAAAATTTGATTCACAAATTTGGTTCCATTATATGTACGAATGCGTCGGACAGTAGTGTTGAGACGCACTTGAATCATCTTGAGAAATCCGATGATGAATTTAGGTGCCTCATTTTTTGTGGTAAGAAATTTCACCCATGTAAACCGAGAGTAATCATCCACAATTACGAGGATGTACCTTTTGTTAATGCAAGTAGGGGTGTTATCGGGTCGGGTTATAGGGTTATCGGGTCTTATCGGGTCGGGTTAAGTCGGGTTTTGATTTTTAAAAACTTACCCGTAACCCGATCCGATAAGAAATCGGGTTGTCGGGTTCGGGTGGTAAACGGGTCGGGTTATGTCGGGTCGGGTGAGTCGGGTTATCGGGTTTAGATGAGTATTAGAGTTTAACAGTCTACTTAACCCATAGCTTTAAGTATTTGAACTTACAAACATTTATCATATCAAAAATAAATGCTAGCAATATGGTTCAGGATTAACAGGTAATAATAGAAAGGTTACTAAATGAATTATTTGTTTGCCACATACGGTAAACAGCCTATTTTGACATTACTAAATTATCTTAACAGTACCTTGACAGCACCCGAATACATATTGTTAAGTAACAAACGAAAACATAATTTTTAGAGCAAATCATGCTATATACTCCATAATAAATACGTAGTAATGGATACCTACATTTTAAACCAACAGACTCATCAATTAGCATAATAATTTAGTAAGAACTTACTTATAAAAAATATAAAAGTGCTTCTCGGGTCTTATCGGGTTAACCCGCTAACCCAAAAAAAAAATTAATTCAACCCTAACCCGACCCGCTAACACTATCGGGTTATCGGGTCGGGTCAAAAAACAACCCCACAAGATTTTTAACCCGATTACACCCGACCCGATTAATCTTATCGGGTTCGGATTCAGGTTTGGGTCGGGTCAACCCGACCCTACGACACCCCTAAATGCAAGTGATGCCTAAAAACATTATTAGTGTTAACTAATCTTTCTTAGTTTTGATCACAACAAACCATACAACACATTTAGTGTAAAACACAAAATGAATTATTTAACTAACACTATCATCAAGGTAATAATCATATCACTAACCTTTCTTAATCATACTTAGTGATCATCAAAATGATTATCCTTAAAACTCACTTTTGTTAATATGACAAAAGACTTTTTAATAAAATTTCTTTTTTAGAAAATGTTTTATTAAAATGGAAAATGAAAATTTGAAAATAGCATATTCCAAATGCTGTTAGAATATCCTTTAAAGGTTTAAAATACCTCAGATATTCCCACCCCACTAAAAGACAAAAAACGGAGCGGAGTCTAGTGGGGGTACCTTAAGTACCTACGTGGTTCCTTAGCGATAAGGTACCGCGGGGTGAGATAAGGTACCACGCACAGCTAGCCGTTATAGATCTGTTATACTTTGTCTCCTTTAAATAGTGGGTCAAATCTCATTTTCCAGTAAGCCTCTTGGACGTTTTTCTCAGCCCTCTTTCTATTTTCTATAGCATAATCATTAGTAAATGATCACTTAAATTGTTAAGGATGTTTACATATGATTATCCTCTTGATCCCCTCCTTTACCTTGTCCAATGAGAAGATCACTCACTCACTAGTGTTGTGATAAAGATGAATCTATGAGCTAGTCATATTTATCATGATACCCTTTTTGTTTTAGGTCAATCCAATGTATTTATGAATACTTGGACTAGTTGTGTTCATCCAAGTTATTTGTGGATACTTGGATTTGTTGTGTACATCCATTTCATATGTGTTTGCTTGGATTTGTGTTGTGTAAATCCAAGCTACATGTGTGTACTTGGATAAGCCTAGTTGAGTTGTAATAGATTTGATTAGGAGTTCTCACTAAACTATAAAGTGATGTGGTTGTGTCTTGTGAGTTCTCACTAAACTTAAAAGTGATTAGTAGTTGTGTTGTGTGAAGTTCTCACTTAGCTTCAAAGTGAAGAGTCGTGAAGATTGGTTCTAGCTTTCGATTAGAACTCCACATCTAGCCTTGTGTCGTAAAATGGTGAAGTAGGCAACGTCGTGAAGATTGGTTCTACCTTAAGATTAGAACCCGACATCTAGCCTTGTGTCGTTAAATTGTGAAGTAGGCAACGTTGTGTAGATTGGTCCTAGCTAAAGATTAGGTCTCGACATTTAGCTTAGTGTCGGAAAATAATGTAAGCAACGATGTAAGGTTTTTCTTCGCCGAGAAGGGAGCTTGTGGATATAGTGGAAATCTCGAGTAGGTGTACTCGAGGAGTGGAGTAGAAACGAGGATAGAGCCTCGTTGTCGAACCACTATAAATCTTGGTGTCTTCCCACTAGGTTGTCTCCTTCCTTACTCTTTACTTATTTCATTATCATTATACTTATTATCTTTGCTAGTGCATTTGAATTGAACCTAATCATTATGCAACTTAGCTTCAAGTAAAAGATAATTTTGATACAAACCAAATTGAAAGTAATTTTAATTTGGTCACCAATCGAAGAGAAACTATTCACCCCCCCCCCCCCCCCCTTCTAGTTTCTACAATTGGTATCAGAGCGATGGTCACTCAAGATCTTTGAAGTATATTGTACTTTGAAACTTGGATCGATCAATTGTCTCCTCAAATTAGAAGGTCTAGTTGTACTAAAGTTTCTATTTGGTCAAAACAATGTTTTCTTTGAAAATAGGTCTTTTAATTGATAATATTGCATCCCACTTAAGATTAGTAGCCTTTATGCATTTTAGATATACTCTTGAAATGTATCTACTAGTTTGCATCTTACTTTGTGTAGGTACTCATGAAGATCAATCACTTAATTGGTTGTGGATTGAGTTACTTGCACTTGTAGAAGACTCATCTTCATTGATCTTTAACATCTTTGAATGATGATACCAAGATGATTGGGAATGATACTAGTCCTTGAAGACTTATTACTCATCATAGTCATTGATTGGGCATAGCACTTATTCCTTCATGGATTGCTCTTTGTGGCCAAGGTACGCTTTCGTTCTTCCACACGCCCTTTGATCATTCTTTTTATCATTACTTGACTATGTGCTTGTTATCGGCATCCTTGCCTTGACATTTATTTGTGGTTTGTGCTTCTTTTCCTTTATCCTCTCAAACCTTCATTGCTTGGATACTTGACTCACTATGGTGATGTAGAGTGAGTTAGTAGAAGCTTAAAGTATCAAGCATGATTTCCATGGTTTGCACCCATACGGTTAGTAGGCCCTTTGTGGGAGAGAAAGTGAATTAATACTTTGCTCATATTTTGGTTTAGACTAAGACTATTATTGAAAGTGATCTTAGTCTATACTTGAATAATTGCTTTGTGCTTATTCATTACCAAAGCCGTTTAACGTTTCGCCGGAAAGGCACGTCTTAAACCACTATATATGACACAAGCTCTTCGTTACAACTATTTGAAGATTGTCATTAATCCCTCGAGCATTGGTCCTAGTCTTGATTCACTTCCCTTGACTTCTCTCCACTCAGTCGTTTTTTTGCTACGAGTAGTCGTTTGTCCGTTTCGGTTCTTTTCGATCTTGATTTAACTCGTAATCCTTCGTTAAGGCATATTGCTTAGTGTTATGATGATCCAATGATATTCTAAAAGGCTCATGATTTAATCTTAAGTATTTTAGAAAAACTTGATTCTCAAAATTTGGTGTTTTTCATAGATAAAAACCTGCCTCTGTAGGCGGTTCCTTATCTCTGCGGCTCAAACCCGCGGTTCCTTATCGATAAGGTACCGCGGGCAGTAAGTTAAGTCAGAGCGCCAGTTTGAATATTTTATTCATTTTCAAACCACTATCTCTCTCTCCCAAAAACACACAGCCGACGGGTTTCTTGTTTTCCACCATTGTTGAAGCTTCCAAAACCTTCAATCACTCAAATTAATTTATTCCAAGTTGTGGGTTTCACTCATCCTTCATCTAACATCAATTAATTGTAAGTATTTTCTTTCAATTTCATCTATTTTGTTCTAGGGTTCATCCTTTCATAATTGGGGATTTTTAAAATTAAAATTGAATTAAAACCTTAATAGGAATGTGGGTTGACATGGTTATTTTACTATGATTCCTTAGGTTGATATTCATTATGATTTCACTAAAACCCACTTGTAGAACAAATCCGAATTTAGGCTAAATGATTTTGGATGAATGATGGATTTGAGATGAACCCATGAACAAGTAGGTAATGACATTGTTAATGCTTACCTAAAAACCTTGTTTTGAAAAAAAACCAATGTTCTAATCCATTGTTGATCTAACATAGATCATGTGTTCTTGGTTAATGATGGAATAGACACATTGTGAACATGAGAATGATATGGATTCAATCCTATGTTTGTCAAGAAATTGATAAAACACATTCTCATATTTTTTATCTTTTATTTTTATTTTTCATATGAGTGATTGGAGAAATATTGTCTTATGTGTATTTAGGTACTTAATCATGCCTTCTCAATATCGAAAAGATCATCAATTCACAAGAGATTATATGCCCGACATTTCTCAAACCTTTGTTTCCCCTCAACTCCAAAACTCTTACCCATCCCTTTCCTCTCGTAATTTCCATGAGGGTAGGATTGTAGATTCAAGAATAGCGGGTGATAATTATATCAACTCTATGTTCGAGCTTATTGGGTTTGATTGTTTGCTCTACATAGACGAGGTAATTTATCCCTTGTTTCTTCTTGAGTTCTTTAGTACTTACTCCATGATTGAAATCAACGACCAAATCTTTATTCGTTTCTTGTTGAATGGTCAAATCATTCAATATTCCCTCGATGACTTTGGTGATATTCTTGGTGTGCCATTTGAAGGCACTTGTCGTTTTACGGATAAGTGGAGACTAGATGCTCTCTTGGAGTCTAACGATAAACCTCCAAATGACACCACCGAAGTTGATCTAAATTTCATCCTTGAAATCATCACGAAAGAGCGTAGTGGAAACGTTGTGAGAAGCCTTCATACAAATGTGCGAAATGTGAATAGGTATGAAGTGCTCTCAAGTGACCTTAAGGATTACATGCTCCAATGGGCAAACATCCTTAGGGAAAATGTGTTTTGTCTTGGTGGGAACCGAGATCATATCCCGGCTTGCATGGGGCATATGTTGTTTTGCCTGTTTACTTCAACCAAGTACAATCTTGCATATTACATCGCTCGACGTATAAATTATGCTCTTTCCAAACCTCCCTTATGCTATGCTTCTTACTCGCCTCTTTAGAAGGGTTGGTCAAGATTTTCCTCAACTCGATCTTTCTCGCTTTCACCCGATTCAACGGGTTATGATGCCAATTCAAGAGGCGTATGAACGAAAGCCAAGAAGTGACCGTGGTTCGAGAAAATCCGACCATCAAGAGCCGGATGAGGAGGACACCGATATGCCACCAAGTGATGGTGATGGCATCGGTCCTAGTTCTTATTTTGACTCTTCGAGTAACTCCCATCCATCCTCAAATCAATTCGAGGATGATTTTGAAGACTTAGCTCCTCCTCCTCACCTTTCTAGTGATGTTCCGGAAGATCTCAATATGGAGCATCTTTATCGTGAGAATCTTAGAACTCGGGGAGAATTACATGAACACCGAGTGGAGTCAAGAAAAGGATTCAAGTATTTGGGAAAGATGATCAAGGGTTTAGGAAAGAAAAGGAGGTGAAGACTTTGAAGTTGTGTCAAAGTTTGGATTTGATGGTTAAACATTTGGTTATTAACACTTTGGTTTAGTTGTTTATTAACTTTGGTTGCATGCTTGAATTATTATCTATTTTGATCCTAAATGTTGCTTATGCCATCATGTTTGTGATTTACATAGCTTTGTGCATGCCTTATGATAGTTAGCTTATTAGATTATGATCTGTAGTTAACTTTGGCTTGTGAATCTTTTGGGAAAAATCTGGGTTTATCAAAATTTGGGAGGTGAAACTTTTAAAAGCCCTCTGGTCGCGGTACCATATCGACCCGCGGTTCCTTATCGATAAGGTACCGCCGGTCCTAGATAAGGAACCGCCGGTCACTGTGCACGCCAGCATCTTTGCTTTACACTGTTTTCTTAAATCTGTGTAAACCTTGCATGATTTTCAGTAATAAACTGCACATTTCCTAAACTAGGTTACCTAAATTCATTATTCACCTAAAATGATTTTAACCCATTACTAGTTTGGATCATCCCCTCACCCATTTAAACCCACCTTGTTTGCCATGTTCTTCACACATCAAACATACTTCCCTAAACCTTAAACCACCCTAATCAATCATGGTGTGTACCAAAACCTCAAACACTTCCAAGACCTCCACATCAAGGAAAACACTCAAAATAAGGATTAAGGTAGCCAAGCCTAACTCCTCACCTTTCCACACACCAAAGAATGAGATGGCTCCTATCCTAATTTCTTCATCACCTTCCCCACCTCTTGCACCATGCAAGACATCATCCACTCATGGTACTAACCACTCCATTGGTTCTACCTCTTCTTCATTCAACTCAAGAATGAATGAGCTCTCTCCCCCCTTCACTCCAAGTGCACCCTTGGAAGTGACCACACAAACCCAACCAATCCAAAGCATTCCTTTTGTGAATGACTTTGATGACACTTTGGTGACCTCACCATTTACCCCTCACAACTCACCTATTTCACCAACCTTAGAGAATTTACCTCCACACTCACCCATTTCCCCTTTAGGGAACATGCCTCCACTTTCACCCACATCACCTTTGGAGAACATGCCTCCTCCACCTCCACCCAACTCTAACATTCCAATTTTGGGTGTTCCACTTTCCCTCCTTTTGGGTGATCCATACTATGGGTTTCAACAAACTCATGCTCCTAGTTGTCCATGTTGTCTTTACAACCACTACATCATCCATAACCTTAGGATGGATATGTATGGACTACATAGGAGGTTGCAAGAGTTCTTGCTTGCCTTGTTCTCCATGCCTCCTCCTAGGAGATGAATGATGGAGTTTTCTTAATAAGAGGTTTCAACAAAACCAAGCCAAAGAAAACTACTTATCTAGATTTAATGTTAAGCTAGCTATGTATTAGTTAGTTTTATTTGTCTTTGTACTTGCTTCCTTAATGAATGTTTCATGATGTTGATCTATGGATTTAGCCTTGTGTGTTTCTATCCTTTTGTGCACACTAATCAACTTTAATTTGAAATTAAAATTGTACCTAAATCTATCACAACCTCTAAACTTGACTAAAATTGGTTCAAAATGATATCTAAATTATTTTTGTCACCCTTTGTCAAGACATTCTTTGTGAATGTGTTGCTTTATGCAACCCTAGCATATTTTGGTGCTAATAGAGGTAAAATTCCAAGATTTGAAACTTTTTGAAAAAGTCTTAGTTTTTCCCAAAACCCAGGAAAAACATGGTTTCAAGTCCACTGGACGCGGTTCCTTAAAGTCCCGCGGTTCCTTAGCGATATGGAACCGCCGGTCCCTATAAGGTACCGCGGACAGTAAGTGGCTTTTGACGAATTTTTTGGTCAAAACTTTTAAAACCCTATACCCTGTCAAGATTCCTTGTTTACTCAAATTGACTAAACATTCCTTGACACTACACATTTTGTATTCAAACTCTTACCTTGTTCACATTTTACTTATACCCCATCCTTGAGATTTCATTCTCACACCTTCCCAACCTTGAGAATTTATTCTCACATAACCTTGAGATATCATTCTCACACTCTTACAATGCCTAACTCCTACATTCCTAACCTTGACATTTCTTTGTCACAACCCCACTCACCCAAAGCTTCCTCATCCAAGCTTTCAAAGAAACCGAAAATCTCGGTTCGACCTATTTGGGTTAAGAAGAATGAACCATCTTCGTCCAAACCACCCAAAAACCCTACCTTCTCTCCAATCAAGTATTGGAATGAGACTTATACCATAAACCCCATCACCGGAGCTAAAGAAAATGTTCCACCACCACCACAATCCTTCAATACCCCTCAACTCAATGACCTTTCAACCTTCCCAAACCTCACAAGGCATTGTGAAAACATTCCCAAACCCATTTCCCCACCACCACCAAACCCTAAGTTTGATGCCATACCCCCATCAAACGATTTTGTGTTGCATCATGGATCCTCGTGTGATTGTTGCCGATTTCAACAAATTGAACTTGCTCATGTGTATGAGAAGTTAAATTTTCTTGAATTCCTCCTCACTCGACCTCCTATTCAAGTTTTCGTTCCGGTGGACAAAACTTCGAATGATGCATCGTCGTCTTTTTAGTCTTTTATTTTTTAAGCAATCTTGGAAAATATCACTATTAGACTAGCTTATGCTTAGTGGTTTATTTTCCATATTTATTGCTTTTAGATACTCATATTGTGTGTATGACTATCTTTTTTGTTGTGTCTTTTTTTATGTAACTTTGTGTTATTTGTGTGCTATTTCATTAGTTCTTTTTTGAGTTGATCATGGTTAATTTTTACAATTGCTTATGGGTGATTCCATCAATTCTAAGCTTTAACCCATTGACAAGCTTATCATATTCATTGGATTGAAGTTTGATTTTGTCAATTACCTCTTTGGACATACTTAGCAAAATACTTGCTTCTAATTTGAGATTTCTTCTCTTTCTCCCTCTCAAGTTACTTAGTAGGTGGTGATCATATATACATTGGTGTTTCTTTCTTTTCTACTAACCTTTGTGTAGCATGTCACCTTAGCTCACAAACTTGGTGTCCCAAGCAAGGGGGAGCAACCACCAAGGGGGAGCTACTAGCAAAGTTCGATGTTCTTCAAAGACTTGTGCTAACCTTTTTGCTACGACAAAGGGGGAGAAATGATAGTGATAAACTAGTTAATAAATCCATATTTTGTGTTTCTACGTAAATGAGTTTATCGTTTGTCGTAATCAAAAAGGGGGAGATTGTTAATGCAAGTGATGCCTAAAAACATTATTAGTGTTAACTAATCTTTCTTAGTTTTGATCACAACAAACCATACAACACATTTAGTGTAAAACACAAAATGAATTATTTAACTAACACTATCATCAAGGTAATAATCATATCACTAACCTTTCTTAATCATACTTAGTGATCATCAAAATGATTATCCTTAAAACTCACTTTTGTTAATATGACAAAAGACTTTTTAATAAACTTTCTTTTTTAGAAAATGTTTTATTAAAATGGAAAATGAAAATTTGAAAATAGCATATTCCAAATGCTGTTAGAATATCCTTTGAAGGTTTCAAATACCTCAGATATTCCCACCCCACTAAAAGACAAAAAACGGAGCGGAGTCTAGTGGCGGTACCTTAAGTACCTACGCGGTTCCTTAGCGATAAGGTACCGCGGGGTGATATAAGGTACCGCGCACAGCTAGCCGTTATAAATCCGTTATACTTTGTCTCCTTTAAATAGTGGGTCAAATCTCATTTTCTAGTAAGCCTCTTGGACGTTTTTCTCAGCCTTCTTTCTATTTTCTATAGCATAATCATTAGTAAATGATCACTTAAATTGTTAAGGATGTTTACATATGATTATCCTCTTGATCCCCTCCTTTACCTTGTCCGATGAGAAGATCACTCACTCACTAGTGTTGTGATAAAGATGAATCTATGAGCTAGTCATATTCATCATGATACCCTTTTTGTTTTAGGTCAATCCAATGTATTTATGAATACTTGGACTAGTTGTGTTCATCCAAGTTATTTGTGGATACTTGGATTTGTTGTGTACATCCATTGCATATGTGTTTGCTTGGATTTGTGTTGTGTAAATCCAAGCTACATGTGTGTACTTGGATAAGTCTAGTTGAGTTGTAATAGATTTGATTAGGAGTTCTCACTAAACTATAAAGTGATGTGGTTGTGTCTTGTGAGTTCTCACTAAACTTAAAAGTGATTAGTAGTTGTGTTGTGTGAAGTTCTCACTTAGCTTCAAAGTGAAGAGTCGTGAAGATTGGTTCTAGCTTTCGATTAGAACTCGACATCTAGCCTTGTGTCGTAAAATGGTGAAGTAGGCAACGTCGTGAAGATTGGTTCTACCTTAAGATTAGAACCCGACATCTAGCCTTGTGTCGTTAAATTGTGAAGTAGGCAACGTTGTGTAGATTGGTCCTAGCTAAAGATTAGGTCTCGACATTTAGCTTAGTGTCGGAAAATAATGTAAGCAACGATGTAAGGTTTTCTCCGCCGAGAAGGGAGCTTGTGGATATAGTGGAAATCTCAAGTAGGTGTACTCGAGGAGTGGGGTAGAAACGAGGATAGAGCCTCGTTGTCGAACCACTATAAATCTTGGTGTCTTCCCACTAGGTTGTCTCCTTCCTTACTCTTTACTTATTTCATTATCATTATACTTATTATCTTTGCTAGTGCATTTGAATTGAACCGAATCATTATGAAACTTAGCTTCAAGTAAAAGATAGTTTTGATACAAACCAAATTGAAAGTAATTTTAATTTGGTCACCAATCGAAGAGAAACTATTCAACCCCCCCCCCCCCTCTTCTAGTTTCTACACCTTTTACCACTAAGACTTTCAACACGCATTGGCCCACAAAGATCCATATGCAACAAATAAAGTTTCTTTTGGTTGGTGTCTTCGGTCTTGGGTTTGTATGATTTCTTAGTGCTTTTCCCCATTGTACACGCGAAACACAAATGATTCTTGTGAAATGTAAGTTTAGGAAGACCACGAACAAGTTCGTTTTTCGCCAAATGATTAATAGCGTCAAAATTAAGATGTGATAACCGTCGGTGCCATAACCATGACTTAGTCTTTGATGCTTTGGAGAGAATACATACGGGAGAAGCGACCATCATATCTTGTAGAGACAAAGTGTACAAATTATTCCCTTGAGTACCTTTCAAGAAATCAACCCCTTCCAAATTACGAATGAAGCAGGTATGCTCTCGAAAAGCAACTTCTAGGTTTGCATCACAAAATTGTCCCACAGAAAATAAGTTGTGACCGAGACCTTCCACGTAATACACTCTTGAAATTATAACATTCCCAATATGATATTCACCGTAACCCATTATCTTTGCAATATGATCATTTCCAAATCGAATCGTACCAAGAAACTTGCTGACAAAATTTCTGAGCTGAGAGCGATCTCCGGTCATATGTTTAGAGCAACCAGAGTCCAAATACCAGAGAACAATTTGGACCACCTGTTTTCAACAACAATAGTAGACAATGCATTGGAAACTATTGGTTCTGGAGTGTTAGTAGATACAGATATACTATTATCAGAACTGTTAACATTTGTGTGACCCTTAGATTTCCTGCGTTTTCTAATGTGAGTTTTATCACTAACAGGTTTTATTGTTCCAACTTTCTGAGGTTTTGGATTATTAGCGGGCACTAAAGTGGGGAGTAGACCTATTTAAAGGGCACTTGGTTCCTACGGTAGTGTTTGTGTTCCTAGTTAAAGGACACGCGTGTGTTTTGGTAGCCTTGGTACTCCTAGTTAAAGGGCACGCTTTCTTCGCTTTAGTGGGAGTGATCCTAGTTAAAGGGCACGTATTTCCTACTATAGTGAAAGTTCTACCAGTGGGACGCCACATCCAACCAACTTGGATTAACACTTTCCCAGTCGGTTTCCATTCTAATCTATTTTTCCGGGCATTCATCTCATTCACATGGTCAATAAGGCAAGAATCATGACGACTAGAAAACATACATTCATTGTAATTCCAACATTTCAAATTAGAATTCACAGTAGGCTTAGAACGCTGCACAACCGTAGAGCCTTTAGGTTTAGCTACATGATTCTTTTTATTCAAAACAGAAATAACATTCCTAGGATGGGCTTCTACTTTCTTCTTCACTTGACTACTAGATGGGGGCAAGATCCTATCATTCTTCTTGTTTCTTTTAAGCTGAGATCTTTGAGCCTTAGTAGTGGTTCTTACTCCTGTAGAAGGCAACACAGGAATATTAGAAGCTGGTTTTGATTCCGCCTTATCTTTAGTGACCAAAGTTTGAGATGGTTTAGTCCTAGGGCCCTTGTTAAGTGGTGTGACGGCAATGAGGTTCCTTTTGATTGCACTAGAGGATGGTGCTGAGACAGTGGCTGCGTTATCCACAATATTCTTACCTTTTAGGGTACGAAGTGTTTCCTTTAACTCAGTCAAAGCCAGATTTTTATCACAAATTTGTTCCCTCAAATCAGATATTTCCACCGACTTTCGATTCAATTGTTCAATCAATGATTGATTATGTGCAGTGGTATTAGCACATGCGGACTTTACTGAATCGAAGAGTTGTGTATTTTTCTGTTTTAAGTTATCAACTTTAGACAAAATCTTGGAAACTCGATTATCTAGATAAAGTTTAAAATTCTCAGCGGCCACAAGTACGTTCACACAGTTAAGCTCCTTAGATTTCTCTATGTCTATCGGCAATGATTTAGCAACCTTGTCACTTGGCGGACGCTGTTTTGATTGTAAAGTCAATCAATAATTCTTTTGAAAATTTGTCTCATCTATATTAACACCTTCGAATGAAGTTTCAAAGATCTCTTGAATAAATTGTTGCTTGCATTCAAGCGAACTACAATGTTTTTGGATCTCATCAAAAAAATTTGAAAGCAAAGTATAAGAATCTTGAAGATTTAAAAATTCAGCGTTAGATTTGTGACAAGTACTATCTACCACATTATCCACATATTCAACATTATGCACAATAGAATCATTATCAACACTTTTATTCACACAGACGGAAACTATATCATGAGACATCACTTGCTTCAGAAGCTGATCATTTTGGCGTGAAACTCGTTCTATTTCAAGTAAACTGTTTTCATAAGCATCATCCATTTTATTGAAAACATGTCTACCTTCTATTTCCAAAAGCAAATCTTGATCAATATTACTAAGACAAGCTTTAACATTGTTTACAAATGGAACAATTTCGTCTCGGAACGCAGCTATAGTGTGCTCAAAATTCCATTCACCTTCCGTTATGACCGAAGCCGTCGTACGTTCCAAAATAACATTGTCAAAATCGGCTAAGTGTTGGTGTACCGCATTTAAGCTAACGGACGCCTTACTTACCGGTGGAATTAACTTCGTTAAATCTGTTTTGACAAGTGTATGAGACGTACTAGGAGGGTTTTCATTTGACAAACTTTGGGGCACAAGTACTGTCACTTCAGCTAACTCCTTTTGTAAGCGAATATGTGTCTTTTTAGAAAATTGATCTTTAATATACTTATCATAATCAAACTTGTGGAATTTTGAAAGCATTTTAGAATGACTTTCTTCCGCAAGTGACTGTGTCTCCTCAGTACTACGAACATAAGGTGCTTTTTTCGATTTGCCAATAAGGGTCACATCATAAAGACAAGGAATATATTCCTGAGCTTGTTTTGCATAACCGGGATTAGGTGGTAAATCTTGAAGACGCTTAAGTTCGAGTTCTTTAAACGATTTAGTTAAAAGATGAACCTTTTCTATGGAAGCGTATTGTTTTAAAAGCTGTTGTTCTTTGAATTTAAGAAGTTTGGTAGCATTAATTTCCGATTCAAACTTTTTAGACTCGAGAGTTTCGAAATCCATTTTAAGTTTCTGAAAATCATTGACAACCGACTCTTTTGCTTTTAATTCATTGGAAAGATTATGTAACACCCCCAAATTTGTACAACTCAATACAGCGGAAGACTCGTTGGTGTTACGGGATAGCACATTACTCACATCATAGACAACGCATAAAAATCGCGTCGTTTAATAATAAATCATTTCCATTCATAAACATTAAAGTTACATCGGTCCCAAGTCATATTATTTCATACAAAGTTTTACAAAATATTTGAATGGAAAATATTGTTTAAGTGCGGGCCATGAATTCTTGTCGTCTTCCCGAGAATTACCTTCAAGTACCTGAGATAAAACATGTTAAAAGAAAAGGTCAGCGATAACGCCGAGTGAATTCATAGAGTTTAAATAAATTCCATCATTATATCTTTGGTATAAAATTATTACAAAAAATCATTTTGTACAAATCATTGTAATAGGCCATAAAATAGCCAAAGTCATTTTTATACAAATCCTTATCGAAAATCATAATATAGGCATTTGCCTTAAAAATCATTATACGAGCCAATGTCGTAAAAACATCATACAATACGTCTTATGACGTTGTATGAAAGTTAAATAAAAACCGTTATATGAATATGGTTATAAAAACCAAAACACGAACATAATATCAATAGTATGACCCTGTATTGCTAGTCAGACAATACATCGTAATTCGGTGCGTCTATTAGTATTTCGTTAGTTTTGGATTATTGTAAGCCGCATGACATTGTTACCTTACTAAACCAACAACGGGTAGCTAACCCGATACTCAATTTGCCCATCTAAAATAGCGTGTCGTCATAAAGGTCACGCTATGGAAATCTTCTCATGCATAAATTCGCTTACCAATCAATGTGGCACGACGGGGATCAACCGTCAAGGCGCGAACTGGGGTGATCGTCCCCAAATAGTACTATTATATGCATAAGCGTCTACCAAATCCCGGTAGTTCACAATTCATGCTAATGGGACTTTTAGTGACATAACCTAACTTTAATAATCCATTTAATTTCATCTATCGGGTCCTTTAATCATTTATCGGGTCATACAATCGGGTCATTCAATCATTCGGGTCCAAATCAATAAACAAGCAATCGGGACAAATGGTGTCCTATTTTATAAAAACTAACATGTTATCTCCCTCGCGGGTTTATAAAACATTTCATAAAAACATTTAAAAGAGTGCGAGGCTATGAACTCACGTTGATGTGGGAAGGCGATTATCGGCGATTTGGATGTACGGTACGTGCTTCAATCACGGAAACCTAGACAAATAATACTCATCTTAGACTCATGTCCAATGACTTTATAAAAATAACAATTATGTATACATATGATGATTATATATATATATGATGATCAAGTGGGTTTATATATTCTCATTTACTTATTTTAGTGTTATGTGTTGGGAATTTTTCAAGACTAGTTATACTAGTTCAATCTTGTTTATATTTTGAAGCCCAATGGGCCTATTACAAGCTCAATACTATTCATTAGTCCAATTATACTTTTATTATCAGTATTTATACTTCATATGTTGGGCCTAAATGGGTTAAGCCCAATAAATAAGTTTATAAGTGTTTTAGTCCATTTTGTTGTATTATTAGTCCAATAACGTTAACTTATCCCGTTAATGTCCGTATGTTATATAGTTCGGGTTTTTATTGGTTTTTACTTGTTATACCTGTCTATATATCAGTATATAAGTTTTATAAAGTTTTCATTAGACGGGTCCAACCATCTAAGTTTTATTTAACAAAAACGTTAATTTTACGGTAATAGCCGAAAAAGTCGTAAAAATCATGTTTATAGTTTTATAACTTATAAAACATAACAAGTTACCATTTTTATAAAATGTCCACTTATTTATCATTGTACATATTTATATAAATAAAATTCATAAGTTAGTGGGTTTTAACTTTACATTTTATACAATATAATTTTGAGTGCTTATATAATAGTATTAAACATTAATTCTCAAAATCTAATTTTTATTTTCAAGTTCACCAAAACTGCCATATCTAGAGTTATATATGGAGATAGAAGCTAAAATTTTTATCACATAAACTACATGATATTTGCTCCATTTAACTCTTCTATAGCTACTGTTGAATCATCTTCTAAGTATTTTCTAAAAATCGTCCAAAACAGTGAACTTAGATTTGTACCTTAAACTTGTTTTGATCATATCTCACTCATTACAATGATTCCATTGCATGACCAACTCTCACATGTGTACAAGACCCATAGCTTACTGTATATTAGTTCTACTTCATCATTTTATCAGTTCATGACATGTTTCTTTACTGTTTTATACAGCCATCATTTTTAAGCAAGATTTTAGCCTTGTTTCTTATAGTTTTCACCTTTTTAAGCATGTTTATCAACACCAAATCCCCACAAAATATTTTTATCATCATATAATCGTCATATACATATACAATAGGAAAGAAAATACATGATTACATAATCAAAATAACAAGAGGATGAGGATAACAATCTTTATACCACCATGATGATGAAAAGATGGGATTGATGATGAACAAGACTTGGTTTTGGGTAACCAATCTTATGAGATATGAACACCACTTCTAGGATCATTAAGTATTTGTAGACTCTTTGAGAAATCAGCCCTAAGACACCAATAAATCTCCTCCTTGGATGTTAAAATCACCTCCAATCTTCAAGACTTCAAAGGAGCATCATCATGTGTATAAATAACACATGAATTTATGGTTAAAATAGATCAAATGAGGGTTGTTTTTTAGGATTGTGGGAGGAAATGATAGAGAGAGGAAGGGTGGTTTAGTGGTTTTGCATGTACAAGTGAAGAAATGGTTAGTGAAAGATGGTTTTGTTTGTTGGATAGCTTACTTGTTAAGCTTAGGCTAACAAGTGTAGCTAGTAAGCTTACACACTTGACACCTCATGGTGTTGAGTCAATGTTTTGGCCATCCCATGTTAGTGGGGTGGCGCAAAACTTGTTTTGTCTCATCCCACTAATTTACGGGTATTCCTTGATTCTAGTTTCCTCGATTTGCGTGCCCTCGGGTCGTTTTACGAAAAACGTTTTTATAAATTATGAATCAACGTCACAAAACGAATCCAATAAAAATTGTCTCATCAAAAACGGAGTTCGAAAACGTAAATACGTAATCCTAAGGTTTCCGGTTTAGTCGTAAAGGAAGTTAAAATAAAATTGTAAGTCCTAGTCTCTTCTCGTAAATTTGTGAGTTTATGAACCAACACAAATTTAAAACTCCAAAATAATATTCACGGATAAATTTATTTTCTGAAATGTCGGACTGTCACCAAAGACGGTGTATGTAAACGTAAGCACGTAACGTTGAATCCTCCGGTTTAGACGTAGTCGATGCTACTTCAAGATGTAAATCCAAATTACTTCCCAAAAATACGTGAGTTCATATTGTAACATTAAAATAATGTTTTCAAATAAATATTGAGAATAAAATATCAATCATAAATTGACGGATTGTCACAGCATTTACCCCTAAACAGGATCTTTGTCCTCAAAGATCATCTTACCTTACTACTTGCTTCTTATAGAGTTAAAGCCATGTGGGTATTTCCTCCACATTCGGTCCTTTCTCACAAGTGCAATTCATTATAATACGCGAGTTTCATCAAACATAACTACGGGAATAAGATCAGGCTTAATGTTGACTTACTTTCTCTATCCATGATGTTCACGGGTTTTTGATGAATGCAACTTTTCGCCGATCTAAGCTCTACTAAGAATAATCAGATTCTCATTTGATAGATATTCCATCAAGTTCGATATACGAAACATAATTCACGCAGTCTTTGAAGTCCTAGGGTAGATCCAGCTTATATGCCTTTCAAACCAATCTTTTATATCATCTCAATGGTCCCATACAACGGGGACTTATATCCCATGATTTGTCAGATCATGAATTCATTTTTCCAAGGTTAAATTTTTTGGCATAACTTCGCTACCCATTTGGCACTTCAAGATCTACATTTCATATTCACATAACCTCCTGCCCACTACCGGCAGTCAGTATTCAGATCCTAATTTCAACAATCATTTCAGATCTCACGGGTCGGGTATTTTGTAAGGTTAGGTTCGCCATCATAGAAAACCTTAAACCTAAAAGACATGTCCAACTCACAATGGGTGTATGTCGGGTGTCTTTATCTCAACTCCTGCTTACAGATGCTCTAATATAGATCCTAACAAGATTCGATCTCGATACTAACACGATAATTATCAATGATAATCTTTCCAAAGGAAAGCGATTATACAGTTTATTGCCAAAGGTCATTCATTCAAACATAAAACAGCACTTATATTACTTTGCATCGTTACTTTACCTCGTCCCTTCGATTGGGGTGGTACATAGTACTCTCATCAAGGTTCGTTCACAATGATTTCTGAGCAAATCTCTAGAAATTCGATGCGAAGCGAGGATCTTGATAAAGATGTTCGATACAGGCACACTATGTTTACATAACTATTTTGCATTTATCATTAACGGGAATGATATTAGCAGATTTGGTCAGTCTGTCGACGATGACCCAAATCGAATCAAATTCAGATGATGACCTTTGCAATAGCTAAACGTTTACTAATGCATGAGGCGATGTCTGCCTTCATAATTTGCCATTAGTACAACTTCTTCAGACAAAGATACTTTTAGTCATAAAATGACATACATATAATACTTATACATACAAATTCCAACATAACTATATCTCACAATCCTCCATATTTAGACAATTACATGTGGTCTTTAAAACATTTAACGCTATCGGCTCCTCAATTCTAATGGTTCATATTAGCCGCGAACTCCTTTTTATTATTTATATTATCCTTCTTACAAACATCGTTTATTTTTATATTGCTCGGCAATTTATTTTTCACCTTCATTATTAAGAAATACATCCTAATTGGTTCTTTATATTTTCGACATAATGTGTCAGTAATTACATTCACTTTTCTTCATATTTTCTAAGCTTTAGTTTCGTTTCAGCTATTATTTTTATCAGTTTTTCCCAATCCGACATCTAAAGCATCGATAATCATTACAACTAATTAAATAATAATTATTAAATTTTTATGAAACGTAAACGTAAAAATTTTAAATTGCTTAGTTCGACCAATTATATAAAATGCTCAAAATAATTTTTAATTTAATTAACACAATTTTTGTTGATTGATCGAAAATAATTAGTAAGATTCGTAATTGTTCGAGAAACCTTTGTTTATATTTTGGTCAAAATTTTCTTAGTTGAAAAGCAAAAATTGTTGTTTCAAATTTCAAGTTATGGTTTAAATGGTTTTCCTCAATCCTTCTTAAGTTATCTTGAGGTATACACAAACATTTACCCCTAAACAGGAGTTTAGTTAAATGATTTGTGTATAAGGGAATAATCCCTTAAAAATCCTTTGTTAAAACATTTTTCAAAACATATTTGCACTTTTCTTTTTAGTAATACTCAAAGTCTTAAAAGGGCTCTTAATTTTTGAAGAGTCAATATAGATTCCATTATCTTTTAATCACACGGTCAAATAATGTAAAGGATTAAGCCTTAAAATTACATGTTAAATATTCAAGATACATGTTTTTATTGTTCGGCCAGTTCAGGGCAATCTATAAATAATTATTAACTCATTCTTATTCTTATAAACAAACAAATAGTCCTTAATGATCACGAGCATGAATTTATCAAATTACAGCCTACACACGTGATTCACCAAATTTATGAATGCTACATGTGCATCGGTCAATCCAAACGACATCACGTGAAACTCATAATGTTCATTACAAGTACAGGATGTAGTGATTGGAATACATAATCCTTTTTCGCAGATGCGAAGTTGATGATAACTATGTCGTGGATCAAATCTTTAAAACATACACTAGAACCTTGTAAATGATCGAACAAATCTTCCATTTCGAGTTATGGATATCGTTTTCGATTGTCAATTTACTCAGTTCACAATAATCTATAAATATAAGGAATGATAACACCATAGCTCTTCATGATGACAGGCTTGGTATAATAAAATCTTTCTCCGACAACTCTCAGTTGTACGATAATTCCTTTAATATAGATGGTGTTGACGCATAGTGCACAAGCCATAGGTGCAACACCGGGAATATAATCAAATACCAAATTCTACTTGCCTTAATGGCGAAAGTCTAGGTAATTCACCAGCAAATACCTAAAGCTTCAGATAACATAAACATCTTTTAATACATTTATTTTAAGTTCTTTCTAGATTTCAATATCTATGACTAATTCACAACCATTCACGGTATAATTTCAAGTCTAAATACAGGGTATCGTCATCCACCAAGAATTATTTAGATCACTTTTGATAATCAACATCTTATCTTTTTAGGGGAATTCTATTTGAGTTCCCATCAATTAAGACAATGTCGTCATGTCATAATCAATCAATCCATTCTACTGGCACTATCAACTTTCCAGTTTCATTACCGTTGATAAGATGTGAACTTCTCAAAAGACTAATAATAATTCATAATCCTTCACAAATTTAAGGATATATGGAGACACAACTAACCTTAAAAGAGTAAGGTTAACGCATAATCTACGCGGAAGAATTTCAAATCAGATACAGACGAAAACATTTAATGAATATGAATATATCCCATGTTTTCATAATTTGAGTACGCATTCGAAAGCTCCTCGGATCGTTACCCAGGTCATTCAAATGAAATCAAATCATAAGAAATGATAAGAACGTCAATACATCCAATTGGGTATCAACACTCGGTAATCAAATACTTTTCCTAAGAATCTCACTACGGGAGAATTGGACAAGAAAGAATTGTCAATTGTCAAATAAGACAATTTCCACAGATGAGTAAATTCTACTTATAAGAATAGATGCAACAGGCACATATGTTGGTGTCCCTAACACTATGTCCCTATTTTTCACTTCTTACAGATCTCATAAAATTTAATCTTTCACAATCTTCAAAGAATATGTAGTGTTTATTCATTAGTTTTATGGTGACTACTAATCAGTCGTGCATGGTCCATTCCAAATTGTATGTAGGCGCGCAACTATATACAATTTCAAGATTAACGATGCAATACTCAGTTCGTCAGAACTTTTATCATCATGTTTATAATAAAAAAAATTTCATGCTTAATTCTAATATAAGAATCAAAAATAAATTTACAATGATTTTCTTTGTTATGAAAACAATTAGGTTTTCCAAAGTGTTTTATAAACAACTTCATTTCAATAACAATCACTTATAAATCTCACTATGAATAATCCTTATAGTGATGAAAATTCAATTTTTCTCAAAGGATACGGTTTTGTCTTATAAAAACAATGAGTGATCTGCAAAAGAGTGATGAAGAGTTGTTCACCAAGAACTAACTACAATATAATAGGAAATGAGCTTAGCCAAATAATCATGAGGTTCATGACCTCGATGGCACTCAATAATCCACAACGTAACTCAATTCGAGATGAGTATTTGTTCAATGGTTGCATCACTAATGCGAACATTAGGATGAAGCAATAAAAATAGATAACATCGATACATGTAGAATTTAGCAATCAAAGGTAGTCTTTTCATTAATCACAAACAAGTCAAAATTGTACCGTAACACATTACGTGTCACTATGTCATACAATTCTCAGAACTCATCCTACCAACTGATATCTCAGTTAAGTTAGGGATTTTTGAAAGATACCACAATGAATACTAATCTACAAGAGTCATTAGGTGTTCCACATGTCCCAGAAGATCCATCGGTCTCAATTCAGAAGAAGATTTCTTCAATTTATTTCTTGGACACTGGGCCTCCTTATTAGTGGACAATGGCCTAGGAACAATACTTAACACGAATCAACAATCAATTAAAACCTTATAATTCAATCAAAGAACTTACCGACTTCCTCCTAACAATCTCATATTCCATACGGGTTAAATTTTACTTTATTCAAGTTTCAACCACTTTTATACTCAATTCGATATCCTACCTCATTCTCCAATACTTTCAATCTTTATCCTTAGGCCTTAAAAGGGCAATAAAAGCTCAATATGAATATCACTTAATTTCCAATCCTATAACTCTTACAACACTAATTATCAAATGAGTCTCTAGTATGAAATGACTCATACATTCAATTAGACTTCTCGGAAAGGTATTAGTGGCATGAGGCTTTTGGGTAATGGTTCTAATGACAGCCTCAAGTGCGACATTCACCCTTTCGATCTCAAATTTAAGAATTGGATGACAACGAATCAGATGACACCTTTCCAGGTGGTAACGTTTTGTCAAACTCCACTCTATAAGGAAAGATCGTCATGACATCGATATCAGTTTTAATTTCGCCAATTCTTCTATCAATATCACAATCAACTAATATCTACATTTCTACGAATATCAACCATTTGTTGGGATCATAAACATCCACAACTTGGTTTAGATCTAGGATAGCTAGAATTCCTATGAGAATAGCTTCGATTAATTTACTAGGGGATTTAGGGTTACTTGTGACAATCTACGTCGTATAAATACCTCGTATAAAAATCAAAATAATCATCAAACAATCATGTAATAAAATTACATCATATATATATAATCCAAGTTATATATATATTAAAATAACACTTCTCAGTCTGTTCTTGTCGGTAACTCGGGAATTCTTCGGCACCGTTATAGTCAAAAGATTTTTAGACATTTTTAGAAAAATGTTTATAG
Source organism: Glebionis coronaria (assembly GCA_025667525.1). NCBI lineage: Eukaryota > Viridiplantae > Streptophyta > Magnoliopsida > Asterales > Asteraceae > Glebionis > Glebionis coronaria. Next base: position 28,568,700 of record CM046874.1, on the reverse strand, counting down.
TTAAAAGATTTTGAAATGTTTTATTCAAAACCTTGGTTTTAAAAATCTTTCGTTCTCTATAACGAGAGCTCTGGTACCAAACTGTAACACCCCCAAATTTGTACAACTCAATACAGGGAAAGACTCGTTGGTGTTACGGGATAGCACATTACTCACATCATAGACAACGCATAAAAATCGCGTCGTTTAATAATAAATCATTTCCATTCATAAACATTAAAGTTACATCGGTCCCAAGTCATATTATTTCATACAAAGTTTTACAAAATATTTGAATGGAAAATATTGTTTAAGTGTGGGCCATGAATTCTTGTCGTCTTCCCGAGAATTACCTTCAAGTACCTGAGATAAAACATGTTAAAAGAAAAGGTCAGCGATAACGCCGAGTGAATTCATAGAGTTTAAATAAATTCCATCATTATATCTTTGGTATAAAATTATTACCAAAAATCATTTTGTACAAATCATTGTAATAGGCCATAAAATAGCCAAAGTCATTTTTATACAAATCCTTATCGAAAATCATAATATAGGCATTTGCCTTAAAAATCATTATACGAGCCAATGTCGTAAAAACATCATACAATACGTCTTATGACGTTGTATGAAAGTTAAATAAAAACCGTTATATGAATATGGTTATAAAAAACAAAACACGAACATAATATCAATAGTATGACCCTGTATTGCTAGTCAGGCAATACATCGTAATTCGGTGCGTCTATTAGTATTTCGTTAGTTTTGGATTATTGTAAGCCGCATGACATTGTTACCTTACTAAACCAACAACGGGTAGCTAACCCGATACTCAATTTGCCCATCTAAAGTAGCGTGTCGTCACAAAGGTCACGCTATGGAAATCTTCTCATACATAAATTCGCTTACCAATCAATGTGGCACGACGGGGATCAACCGTCAAGGCGCGAACTGGGGTGATCGTCCCCAAATAGTACTATTATATGCATAAGCGTCTACCAAATCCCGGTAGTACACAATTCATGCTAATGGGACTTTTAGTGACATAACCTAACTTTAATAATCCATTTAATTTCATCTATCGGGTCCTTTAATCATTTATCGGGTCATACAATCGGGTCATTCAATCATTCGGGTCCAAATCAGTAAACAAGCAATCGGGACAAATGGTGTCCTATTTTATAAAAACTAACATGTTCTCTCCCTCGCGGGTTTATAAAACATTTCATAAAAACATTTAAAAGAGTGCGAGGCTATGAACTCACGTTGATGTGGGAAGGCGATTATCGGCGATTTGGATGTACGGTACGTGCTTCAATCACGGAAACCTAGACAAATAATACTCGTCTTAGACTCATGTCCAATGACTTTATAAAAATAACAATTATGTATACATATGATGATTATATATATATGATGATCAAGTGGGTTTATATATTCTCATTTACTTATTTTAGTGTTATGTGTTGGGAATTTTTCAAGACTAGTTATACTAGTTCAATCTTGTTTATATTTTGAAGCCCAATGGGCCTATTACAAGCCCAATACTATTCATTAGTCCAATTATACTTTTATTATCAGTATTTATACTTCATATGTTGGGCCTAAATGGGTTAAGCCCAATAAATAAGTTTATAAGTGTTTTTGTCCATTTCGTTGTATTATTAGTCCAATAACGTTAACTTATCCCGTTAATGTCCGTATGTTATATAGTTCGGGTTTTTATCGGTTTTTACTTGTTATACATGTCTATATATCAGTATATAAGTTTTATAAAGTTTTCATTAGACGGGTCCAACCATCTAAGTTTTATTTAACAAAAACGTTAATTTTACGGTAATAGCCGAAAAAGTCGTAAAAATCATGTTTATAGTTTTATAACTTATAAAACATAACAAGTTACCATTTTTATAAAATGTCCACTTATTTATCATATTACATATTTATATAAATAAAATTCATGAGTTAGTGGGTTTTAACTTTACATTTTATACAATATAATTTTGAGTGCTTATATAATAGTAATAAACATTAATTCTCAAAATCAGATTTTTATTTTCAAGTTCACCAAAACTGCCATATCTAGAGTTCTATATGGAGATAGAAGCTCAAATGTTTATCACATAAACTAGATGACATGTGCTCCATTTAACTCTTCTATAGCTACTGTTGAATCATCTTCGAAGTATTTTCTAAAAATCGTCCAAAACAGTGAACTCAGATTTGTACCTTAAACTTGTTTTGATCATATCTCACTCATTACAATGATTCCATTGCATGGCCAACTCTCACATGTGTACAAGACCCATAGCTTACTGTATATTAATTCTACTTCATCATTTTATCAGTTCATGACATGTTTCTTTACTGTTTTATACAGCCATCATTTTTAAGCAAGATTTTAGCCTTGTTTCTTATAGTTTTTCACCTTTTTAAGCATGTTTATCAACACCAAATCCCCACACAATATTTTTATCATCATATAATCATCATATACATATACAATAGGAAAGAAAATACATGATTACATAATCAAAATAACAAGAGGATGAGGAGAACAATCTTTATACCACCATGATGATGAAAAGATGGGATTGATAATGAACAAGACTTGGTTTTAGGTAACCAATCTTATGAGATATGAACACCACTTCTAGGATCATTAAGTATTTGTAGACTCTTTGAGAAATCAGCCCTAAGACACCAATAAATCTCCTCCTTGGATGTTAAAATCACCTCCAATCTTCAAGACTTCAAAGGAGCATCATCATGTGTATGAATAACACATGAATTTATGGTTAAAATAGATCAAATGAGGGTTGTTTTTGAGGATTGTGGGACAAAATGATAGAGAGAGGAAGGGTGGTTTAGTGGTTTTGCATGTACAAGTGAAGAAATGGTTAGTGAAAGATGGCTTTGTTTGTTGGATAGCTTACTTGTTAAGCTTGGGCTAACAAGTGTAGCTAGTAAGCTTACACACTTGACACCTCATGGTGTTGAGTCAATGTTTTGGCCATCCCATGTTAGTGGGGTGGGGCAAAACTTGTTTTGTCTCATCCCACTAATTTACGGGTATTCCTCGATTCTAGTTTCCTCGATTTGCGTGCCCTCGGGTCGTTTTACGAAAAATATTTTTATAAATTATGAATCAACGTCACAAAACGAATCCAATAAAAATTGTCTCATCAAAAACGGAGTTCGAAAACGTAAATACGTAATCCTAAGGTTTCTGGTTTAGTCGTAAAGGACGTTAAAATAAAATTGTAAGTCCTAGTGTCTTCTCGTAAATTTGTGAGTTTATGAACCAACACAAATTTAAAACTCCAAAATAATATTCACGGATAAATTTATTTTCTGAAATGTCGGACTGTCACCAAAGACGGTGTATGTAAACGTAAGCACGTAACGTTGAATCCTCCGGTTTAGACGTAGTCGATGCTACTTCAAGACGTAAATCCAAATTACTTCCCAAAAATAAGTGAGTTCATATTGTAACATTAAAATAATGTTTTCAAATAAATATTGAGAATAAAATATCAATCATAAATTGACGGATTGTCACAGATTAGCTTTTAATGATTCTATTTCTTTCAAGTGTTCAATCTTTTCAAAACGAAATTGGTCAAATTCAGAACATGTTATTTTCTCTGCTTGAGGGACCATTTCAAAAGCTTTGACCTTTTCTTTATGCAACGCAAGCTCAGCTGTTAGGGTGGAGTTCGTATCTACGGATTGTCTGAGAGCCATATGCATTTGATCAATAATATGTTTAGGCACCATGACCAAATCATATTGAGCATAAGATTCCATACCCGTCGTAGCATTTGGTTGAGGTTCACTCAAATGTGTAAGATTGGGTACCACATCATTTGAGTTACTAGTTCCCGAATGTTATTCGAGGTTGTCATTTTCATGCCCAACTTGATGTGGGTTATCATCATTACCAAGATTGGTTGTGGTGGGTACCTCACTGACGACATCAAAACCGTAGTAAGAAAGATTAGCAACAAGAGAAGATGAGGCTGAGTGAGTGTCATCACAATCCGAATCATATGCATCAAGATCGTCTGCTTGATATGCTGCATTAGAAGTAGAAACGACTGTGATGCCTTCATTATATGCTGCCCCTGGGTCTGCAAGAAATGATAACTCTTCTGAATCCAATATCTTTCCCTTAGACTGAGCATCAACCAAATACATCTCCTCACGAAACCATGTTGCATCCCTTCTTCTTTTTGGCTAAGTGCATTCCCTAGCCATATGACCTTGTCCTCGGTAATTGTAGCAAGTCACAACCTTTTGAGGACCAATAGGGCTTCCATTTCCATTAGCTTGAGAATTCACAGCTTGAGCATTCACAGTCCTTGTAGGAGGTCCATATGAATTTTTCCTTCCCTGAATAGGTTGCACCATCACTTGACCATCTTGAACAGTGGCTTGTTGTCGAGGATTTGAAGAGGTGTGGAGCTGATTGTTTGTTGGTGGAAATCCTCTAGTTGCAACAAGTTTTGACAAGTAGGCAGTGAGATGGTTTAGAACATCAGCTGGCGTATCATTTGGAGTAAAGACCGGTGCTTGGATTGGTGGAAGTTCATTGGAGTAGAAGGCTTGTGCTGGTTGTGCTTCAATTGGAAAATATCCTTGCTGAGGAGTATAGCCCATTGGAGAAGTGTTGGCTTGTGATGGTGATGTCTGATGTGGTGGTTGTTGTGGAAAAGATTGTTGATGAACACTTTGTTGAAATGCTTGTTGTGGCATCATTAGTGGTTGATAAGATGATTGTTGTGGTTGTTGATAGGTGTGTGGTGGTGGTTGCTGCAAGTAGGATGGTTGTTGATAAGTATAAGCCATGTTTTGTTGAGAAGCATACATCGCAAGTGGATCATGAACTTGAGGTGTAGACAACCGAGCCTCGATCACATGGCATTCATGTTGTTGAAGAAAAGCTTGAAGTTGATCCACATTGGTGTTATGCAAGTCCTTAGCCAATCTAACATCCGTCACGTACTTTTTCCATTCTAAAGGAAGAGTGTTCAAATACTTGGTGTTCAATTGAAACGTAGGAATTGCCATGCCATAGATATTGAGCTCATTCAACAATAGGGTAAATCTCAGATAGTAATCATTGAGAGTCTCCCGTGGAACATAGACAGACTTATCAACAATATCATAAAGCTTACACTCTCGTTCTTGTTTAGTTAACGAAGTGCCTTGCATTAGAACACGAATTCTATCCCATAACTCTTTGGCAACTTTATGTTTACTGACGAGTTTGTAGACATCTGGAGGAAGGGCTTGGAGAATGATATTTGTAGCTTGTTTATCACACTTGTCTTGTATCTTAGCATCTCCAGTTAGTTCACCCGTTGTGCGAGGACGAGTAACAACACCTTCCGTCACAGTACCATATAACAATGGTCCATTGAGCACCGATGCCCAAATTAGATGTCCATTTTCTTTGTTCAACATATAAAGTTCCATTCGGGAAACCCAATCCTCATACATAGACTTCACCAACATTGGTGGACGATTATCCGTACCCGAGAGGATGGACTTATCCGTAAGAGATGTGTACTCCATTTCTATAAGTTAAGATTTACAAATGTTGATCGAACAATGAAAGAAAGTAAATGTATTTGTTGTTGTGTGTTAATTCCGAGAAATAATGTTGTAATCCCCTAAGTTATGTCCTCGATAAACCAAAAAATCCAAGTCAAAATTGCACCCGATTAAAAATTTTCAAAAACACGTTTTTGAAAAATGTTGGATCGCAACACTTGATCGCAGTGGAGATCGTACTCAGATTGTACTCACTATGATCGAACTCAGATCGTACTGGTGATCGCACTCACTATGATCGTACTCAGATCGTATTGGTGATCGCACTCACTATGATCGTACTCAGATCGTACTAGTGATCGTACTCCTTGATCGTACCCAACGATCGTACTCGGATCACACTCGTTTGATCGTACCCAACGATCGTACTTGGATCGCACACGTGATCGTACCCAACGATCGCAACGTGTGATCGTACTCGTGATCGCAACGAGTGATCGTACTCGTGATTGCAACGAGTGATCGTACTCGTGATCGCAACGAGCGATCGTACTTGTGATCGCAACGAGTGATCGTACTCGTGATCGCAACGAGTGATCGTATTATGTGATCGTGTTATTGGATCGCAAGTAGAAACCCCAGGTTTATGCGATCACAATACACATATCGTACTATGGATACCACTTTTCTCGGACAGTACAAAACACAACAAATTCGAGATTCTAAGCCTAAAAATGAATCAAACACCCAAAAATTTTGTGTTTTTAATCAAAATAACAATACCAAATCCCTACAACAAGTAAGTGGATGAAGTATATTAAGATTAAACCATAAAAACACAAAAAAAAAATTTGTCCGTGTAAAACCCGCATGCTTTTACCATGAATAGTACCCTTAAGGTCGTACGTACTAGATTTAAACTTTCTTAATATAGCATGATTACGATTACGTGTTAGGATTTTACGTATTACGTACGTGTTAGAACACGATAAGTATTTACTACGCACAATCACGTAATAATTATTTAACGATAATTAATCACGAACATGCGATCATGAAATCATGAACGTAATTAAAACACGAACTATTATTAATTACGTATATATATTTATTACGAGCGTAATTAAATATATTAGGTCACGGTAATTATTTAACGAGAACACACAAAACGCGAACACAAATAAACACGAACAAACACGTAAAACACGAACACGAGAACACACTTATTAATTAGACACGGAAAATGATCGGGTTACCCCTTGTGAGCCCCATTCCCACGAAAATTAGGAGGGAGGATGGGCTTAGCCCATCAATTTTTCACAAAAAGGGTTTTTCACTACTCATTTTTCATTCACAGAAGATTTTAGAAAAAAACCCTAAAACCTCCTCCTTCCTTGTCTTTTGTGCTGCCACCCTACAATCACCATACATGGTGATTCTTTGATCTTTGATCTTGAAGATTTGTTGATTGTTCGTGTTTGTTCTTCGTTCTCTTGATCTACGAATTCGGTAAAACCTTTTTAAACCTTTTCTTTTAATTTAATCTTTTTATTAATTATGAACATGTGATGTTTTTATAAAAAAACATATTAATTAATCATAGATCTAACATGTTTTGATGATTAATTAAATCAAAGGGTCGTATTAAGGGGTTTTTTGTTTTGGCCGCAGGCTGCAACCGACCCCAAGGGGGTTTCGGTTTGCCAAGCCGACCACCACCAAGACCATATGGTCTTGGTTGGTGCGTGTGGGTCCCACGGCAGCAAGGGGTACCTCGAATTGGTTTGGGGTACGGTGTCGATTTCATGTCCGGTTCATGTTTTTAAGCCTAGATCCGGTTCATGGTTTATGTTAGTTTTTTTATGTTATGAACTTATGTTAAAATTAAATTAATAAAGATGTGATTAATTTAATAACATGACTTAGGTTATTTAATTATTATTAATCATGAAATTATTTCAACCTAAGTATTTATATTATTAAGACTTATAATTAATTAATTATTTTAAAACCATGGATATAATTAATTAATTAACATGACTTAGGTTATATTATTAATATATAATAATGCATATTTTAACCTAAGTATTTAATATATTTAATTAAAACATGTTATACTTTAATTAAATATTATAACCTATAGTTTAATTAAATTACATGAAATAATTATTAAACTATACAATATATCGTATGACTTAGAAAATAATCATGTAAACACTTAGGCTTATTTACTTCGCTTATTTAACCAGCTTATTTCTAATTATGGAAACTTTCTATTTTTAGAAACTTAATTAAATAAGGCAGCAAATTTATTTATGGAAACCAGCTATTTTTAGAAACTTATTTATTTAAGGCAGTTAATCTATTTATGGAAACTTATTTAATTAAGGCAGCTAATCTATTTATGGAAACTTTCTATTTTTAGAAACTTATCTATTTTAAGCAGTAAATCTATTTTTGGAAACTTTCTATTTTTGGAATCTTTCTATTTTTGGAAACTTTCTATTTTTGGAAACTTTCTATTTTAGGAAACCTACTATTTTTGGAAAGTTACTTATTATTACATAGTAAGTATAATAACACATGAAATACCAGAAATACTTAATCAGATTAAATAGAATATAAGATTTAATACAGTTTAAGGCTTTAAACAGTAAAACATAGTAAGAACACATAAAATAAGCTAAGACATGACATAGAACCAGCTATGTATTTAGTAAGCAGATACTTATTTCATGTACGTATTTATGTAGCACTAGTGTTTCGGAAGTAGGATTCTCGCAGTTCATCGTTCTCGTTCACTGGACATAAGGTACGGATTCCCGTCCTTTCAGTATGGACATTCTTTCCTTATTAAGATTTCCCAGTATGCAGCCAACTGTTTTCCCGTAGTATAAGTATGAGTTTGATTGCTTATGTTTAAATATGATTACCTATAGCCATATACATTCATGACCAGTTTCACCTAGTTATGGAGGTACCATAACCATAACATTAGAGGCACTGATGTTATGACTTCACCACGGCGGAGTGATTGCTCGTGGCGTCCCTTCAGCTTTTGGCCATTTATTTATATTTATCATGTGGGGCGTATGGGTGCATCCTAGTTACATGTTTTAAGTCAGGATTTCATGGTGAATGTGGTGTGTGCCTTACATCCTTCACAAGGAGCTGATCCCTCCTACCCAAAAACCAGTATATTAAATTAGAGGCAGCCCCTCTAATTTGCATGATGAGGTCACCCCTCCATGTATTCATGCACGGTGGTTTTTTTCATGACCTATATTGGCTAATGGTAAAATACGTTAAACAGTTTTTACAAGATAAACATAAGGCTTTTCAAACTATAAAACCCGTTTTATGAACATGTTCCGGCTTTACCAGGACTTATACATTTCCGCTGCTATTAAGTCTTTATTATGCTTAGTCATTCATACTATGTCTATATCCGTGCACTGAGCGTTTTGCTCAGCCGTTACTTTCCTTTCCATGTCCCAAAACGGCAGGTACCCTAGGAAAGATTCGAGCATTTGGAGGACGTGCATAGGATGGAAGCTGCTAGAGACTTCTTTTCCTTTTGCCTTCATATATTTATGCTTGTTTAGTCTTTCATTCATTTATTTTGCTTTATTATGTTTTGGGCTTATGTTTGGGAACCGATGTTTGATTCCGGTTATCCCTATGGTCATGTAATATTTTATACATTTATCCTTGTATGCTTTGATGACACGCCATAATTACGCGTGACATTCCATTATCAAAATGGGGTGTTACAGTTATGGTATCAGAGCCAAGGCTTCGACCTGTAGGCTCTAAAACTCGACCTGTGACTAGTGGGTAGTCACCAGGAGCTTCCTAAGCCAACGTCTGTTATTCTACGTATTGATGTTTTCAGCGCATTGTTGTTTTAACCATGATGTTTTCAGCACCTTGAGGTTTTAACCTTGATGTTTTCATCGATATTGTTTTGCTAATATGGATGGACAACCGTCATTCATATTTAGTTATGTGTCATTGTTTCATGCATAATGTTCCTCGTGAACTGTGACTATGTGGACTGAACCCTAGTAGTTCATAATAAGTCACATAAAATATTTTCTGATAAGTTTTGACAGATAAGTTTCATTGATTTATGTTTCATGCATCATTGTTGCAGGGATTATGACTAAGTAATGGTTGGTACAAGACTGGCCCTATTTAGTCGCATGTGCTTTTATCGAAACTTTTAACTTTGGGACCGACCCATAGGCGTCCCCTCGCTATGTCTTTTGTTTTGGGACCGACCCATAGGCGTCCCCTCGCATATATAAAGGTTTTTATAAACTACAGTACGCGTTCATGCACTGTTTTTCATGCATAAAATTTTTCTCATGATTTAAATTGGCATAAAAAAAATTTCATGTCTCCTCATAAGTTATTATGTTTTATGTCAAGTATGTTTCATACTGTCATGGTTAACTTCAGTTTCATGCTGATTATGTTATACATTTCTTCGTGATAGATGGTTTCATGTTTCTTCATGATAATTCCGTCTTCATGTTGATTATGTTTTACGCCTCTTTTGTTATTTACGTTGTCCCGCAAGACATTGTTGGATTTCATTGAATTCTGCTTTCATGATAGTCATGGTTGGTTTTCATTGATCATGCTGTCAGGCAAATCATCGTTGAAATATTTGTAACCACACTTTAGCGTTTCTCTATGCAACCAGAATGAGGTATATACTGGCATTGCCAGGTTATCATGATGGTTTTCCTAACCGGTTAAATGATATACTTTCTTTAGATCATGATAAATGATCGACCCCATACCGATCATTTCATGTGCATTCAACGTGTACTCCATGTACCGTATTCCATGTGTATTACACGTACGTAAATCCATGTGTATTTCACTTGCAATACTGCACGAGTATTCGCTAGTCGATTCTGAATCACCTCAGGTGTGTTTTCAATTGCTGATGTTCTACAAAGATTGCTGATGCCGCTCATAACTGGGAGATGTTACTAAAGGTTGATGCTGCTGACGTTCGGAGACGCTACGAGATGCAGATGCTGTTCACAACCTGGAGATCCTACAAGACGAAGACAAAGGCGTCGGAGCAAAGCAATTGGACGAGAAGATGCTTCACCATCAGACGATTTCCATCAATCATTGTCCCTAATTCTTAGTTACATGTCATACGTCATTTAGCTGTCATTTCAGCCATATGAGTGTAAACCGGTACCAGCCGGCCACTCAGCTGAATAGTTACATGAATCACGGTCATGAGAATGACCATCATGGAACTGACAGACAGGACGATAGTAACCACTACTATGACAGCAACTATCCTAGAGATCGCAACCGAAACTCTGGCCACGGACGTGATCAGAAATACAAGGATTAGTAGTCCAACCGATCCGCCAATTTTGGCATAATAACCTTATATTGTGGTTATATTTGTTTCACTTCTCGAGACATATGTCAAGACATCAGTCAAGACACATGTCTCACGTATACTTTCTGAAGACACATGTCAAGACATCAGTCAAGACACATGTCTCACGTATACCTCCTGAAGACACATGTCAAGACACCAGTCAAGACATATGTCATGCTTATAGTTCCAAGAAACGTGTCAAGACACATGACTCACGTCCAACTATGGAACATTTCTAAGAAATTCAGAGTACCCTCCAAGGGTATATCCATTTTGTTGTGCCATGTATTAATCAGGCCACAAGAATTTCACTACCATTACCGGCGCATCAGTGAGAACTGTCACGTTACCGATGTCACTTTTATTCTTGTAACCATAAATCATTGATTCATGACCATGAAGGACGCCTTTCGTATTCCCACGTATACGAAGGTTTTCCTTCAGCTTAGTGATGAGATCCAAGCTGCTAACGCATTTCCTCGGACAGACACGAGATGAATTTTATCCTAATTATGTACTATGAATAACACACCATGCTACGATTCATAATTATGTACAGTAATGTTCAGGCTCCTGAATACATTCAGCTTGATTTCCATCGGGAAAATCTGTACAAATTATCTATGCTTACAAGCATGTGCGTTGTTAGCCATGGTCGCTAAAATTATCTAGCTGTCAGTAAGACACGACCACTTAAGTCCTTTTACGCATAACCAGTTGATTATTCCAAAGTCTTCCCATACATTCCAGAAGAATCTACAAGGAGAAGGATGGTACCATGAGATTATGTGTCGACTACCGTCGACTTAAACAAATCACCATTCATGACCGTTATTCTCCTCCACGTATTGATGACATGTCCAATCAACCGTATAGTGTTAATCACTTTCCCAAGATCGAACTCATGATCATGCTGCCAACAGTGACGAGTGAAAAAGCAGGACATGTCCGTGACTGCTATTCGTGCACGACTCGGTCATGCTAGATTTATGATTTTGATTTAGTCTCATCAATGCTCCAACAGCATTATAGACTTAATAAATTGAGTTTCCATGAACTCCTAAACAAATTCATCAGCGTTTTCATTAAGGATAACCTGATTTCCTCTAAGCCTAACTCTATGACAAGAGAAATTCTACCCTGGAAATTTTTCCAATATCAATTCTGTTTGATTACAGTAACACACTGAATCACATGGGTTTTATGGTTAATCTTACCATGACTCAGCTTATGCGTAAAGGAGAGAACCCTACACTACATTAGGTGTTCTAGGAAATCCTACGCTGGGAGAAGTCTAGATTTAGAGACTCAGGGTTTCGCAAACTCCTATGTATCAAGTTCTACGAAGCAAGATACAGTTACGTTCATATCTAAGTACCTGACATACCAACAGGTTATGATAGGACACCAACGGACTGGGATGTTTCATCATCTGAATTTGTGAACTAAAATGGGACAAGATCTCCATGGATTTTGGTTACCAGATTAACGCAAACTCAGAAGAAGCATGATGCTATCTGGGTTATTGCAAACAGTTTGATCAAGTCTGCGGAATCCTTACATCCGCAAGGATTGCAGAACCAACAGATTGATCGGACACATTCCACGCCAAGGCTCATCCGATCACTTGGTAATCCCTAAGCTATCGGGTCAGACAAAGATTCGCAATTGTACTCCTAAAATTACTTCACGTCTTCATACTGATTCCACGACTTGCTTTCGCGCTCGCGTTCATGACACTATTCACGTTCATGATCGTATTTTGGCTTACGATTTTACGTTCATTTTCTTCTCATTCTAGGAAGTTTGCAAGAACTTGAGAGACCAGACCCAAGTTTAGTATAACTGCCTATCCTCAGATAGACGTTTCTCGTCATAATCTATGTCGCACCTTCTAGCGTTTGTCGTTACCGTCATTATATGCTATGATCACGATATGTTTCACATTTCATGTTCATTCCATGTTCCTCATATCATGATCAAGATATGTTACACGTATCAGGGATCACGATATGTTTACTCATACTACACTCGCCATATCTCCACGTAGCACGTTCAAAATTTTTCACGTATCACGTTCAAAAATTTTCACGTACTACGTTTCTTTATGTCTCGCGCATCGTTTTTAGCTAACAGTTAAGTTGGATTGTTTCGCACCATAATGTTTCAGTTACTCTTACACGTTAATTCTTATTCCCTCGATCGAATTTAGGGGATCTACCTTACGTTGATAACCAAGAACTTCTTCGTATTCCAAGTCAAGGTCAGGAGGACCAAGACTTATCATTCGTGTCAAAATCTTATAAAGGAACCGTTCCAAGAGGGAAGCCACTTGGAAACGGACAATTTCATCCGGACTTCTTATCCGTTTTCTCTTATCAATTAGATATGTCCTTTCAGCCACGTCACGTTCCATGTCCTTTTTAGACATGTCACGTTCCGCGTTCTTTCTGCCAGGTCACCTGCACATTAATTTATCTTACATACCCTCTCAGTTTGATTCGGGTATGTTTCTCTTTCAGTTATGTTATCTATAATTCGGGGACGAATTATTCTTTTTAGGGGGGAAGAGTTGTAAAACCCGCATACTTTTACCATGAATAGTACCCTTAAGATCGTACGTACTAGATTTAAACTTTCTTAATATAGCATGATTACGATTACGTGTTAGGATTTTACGTATTACGTACGTGTTAGAACACGATAAGTATTTACTACGCACAATCACGTAATAATTACTTAACGATAATTAATCACGAACATGCGATCATGAAATCATGAACGTAATTAAAACACGAACTATTATTAATTACGTATATATATTTATTACGAGCGTAATTAAATATATTAGGTCACGGTAATTATTTAACGAGAACACACAAAACGCGAACACAAATAAACACGAACAAACACGTAAAACACGAACACGAGAACACACTTATTAATTAGACACGGAAAATGATTGGGTTACCCCTTGTGGGCCCCATTCCCACGAAAATTAGGAGGGAGGATGGGCTTAGCCCATCAATTTTTCACAAAAAGGGTTTTTCACTACTCATTTTTCATTCACAGAAGATTTTAGAAAAAAACCCTAAAACCTCCTCCTTCCTTGTCATTTGTGCTGCCACCCTACAATCACCATACATGGTGATTCTTTGATCTTTGATCTTGAAGATTTGTTGATTGTTCGTGTTTGTTCTTCGTTCTCTTGATCCACGAATTCGGTAAAACCTTTTTAAACCTTTTCTTTTAATTTAATCTTTTTATTAATTATGAACATGTAATGTTTTTATAAAAAAAACATATTAATTAATCATAGATCTAACATGTTTTGATGATTAATTAAATCAAAGGGTCGTATTAAGGGGTGTTTTGTTTTGGCCGCAGGCTGCAACCGACCCCAAGGGGGTTTCGGTTTGCCAAGCCGACCACCACCAAGACCATATGGTCTTGGTTGGTGCGTGTGGGTCCCACGGCAGCAAGGGGTACCCCGAATTGGTTCGGGGTACGGTGTTGATTTCATGTCCGGTTCATGTTTTTAAGCCTAGATCCGGTTCATGGTTTATGTTAGTTTTTATGTTATGAACTTATGTTAAAATTAAATTAATAAAGATGTGATTAATTTAATAACATGACTTAGGTTATTCAATTATTATTAATCATGAAATTATTTCAACCTAAGTATTTATATTATTAAGACTTATAATTAATTAATTATTTTAAAACCATGGATATAATTAATTAATTAACATGACTTAGGTTATATTATTAATATATAATAATACATATCTTAACCTAAGTATTTAATATATTTAATTAAAACATGTTATACTTTAATTAAATATTAAAACCTATAGTTTAATTAAATTACATGAAATAATTATTAAACTATACAATATATCGTATGACTTAGAAAATAATCATGTAAACACTTAGGCTTATTTACTTAGCTTATTTAACCAGCTTATTTCTAATTATGAAAACTTTCTATTTTTAGAAACTTAATTAAATAAGGCAGCTAATTTATTTATGGAAACCAGCTATTTTTAGAAACTTATTTATTTAAGGCAGCTAATCTATTTATGGAAACTTATTTAATTAAGGCAGTTAATCTGTTTATGGAAACTTTCTATTTTTAGAAACTTATCTATTTTAAGCAGTAAATCTATTTTTGGAAACTTTCTATTTTTGGAAACTTTCTATTTTTAGGAAACTTTCTATTTTTGGAAACTTTCTATTTTTGGAAACTTTCTTTTTTAGGAAACCTGCTATTTTTGGAAAGTTACTTATTATTACACAGTAAGTATAATAACACATGAAATACTAGAAATACTTAATCAGATTAAATAGAATATAAGATTTAATACAGTTTAAGGCTTTAAACAGTAAAACATAGTAAGAACACATAAAATAAGCTAAGACATGACATAGAACCAGCTATGTATTTAGTAAGCAGATACTTATTTCATGTACGTATTTATGTAGCACTAGTGTTTCGGAAGTAGGATTCTCGCAGTTCATCGTTCTCGTTCACTGGACATAAGGTACGGATTCCCGTCCTTTCAGTATGGACATTCTTTCCTTATTAGGATTTCCCCGTATGCAGCCAACTGTTTTCCCGTAGTATAAGTATGAGTTTGATTGCTTATGTTTAAATATGATTACCTATAGCCATATACATGCATGACCAGTTTCACCTAGTTATGGAGGTACCATAACCATAACATTAGAGGCACTGATGTTATGACTTCACCACGGCGGAGTGATTGCTCGTGGCGTCCCTTCAGCTTTTGGCCATTTATTTATATTTATCATGTGGGGCGTATGGGTGCATCCTAGTTACATGTTTTAAGTCAGGATTTCATGGTGAATGTGGTGTGTGCCTTGCATCCTTCACAAGGAGCTGATCCCTCCTACCCAAAAACCAGTATATTAAATTAGAGACAGCCCCTCTAATTTGCATGATGAGGTCACCCCTCCAAGTATTCATGCACGGTGGTTTTTTTCATGACCTATATTGGCTAATGGTAAAATACGTTAAACAGTTTTTACAAGATAAACATAAGGCTTTTCAAACTATAAAACCAGTTTTATGAACATGTTCCGGGTTTTCCAGGACTTATACATTTCCGCTGCTATTAAGTCTTTATTATGCTTAGTCATTCATACTATGTCTATATCCGTGCACTGAGCGTTTTGCTCAGCCGTTACTTTCCTTTCCATGTCCCAAAACGGCAGGTACCCTAGGAAAGATTCGAGCATTTGGAGGACGTGCATAGGATGGAAGCTGCTAGAGACTTCTTTTCCTTTTGCCTTCATATATGTATGCTTGTTTAGTCTTTCATTCATTTATTTTGCTTTATTATGTTTTGGGCTTATGTTTGGGAACCGATGTTTGATTCCGGTTATCCCTATGGTCATGTAATGTTTTATACATTTATCCTTGTATGCTTTGATGACCCGCCATAATTACGCGTGACATTCCATTATCAAAATGGGGTGTTACAGTCCGAATGTTTTTAAGATCAAAATAGGCGTAGGAATCAAGAACACAAACACAAAAACCAAACAATCATCCCATGGCTCTTGATACCATTTGTAGGATATGTAAATCTTGCTTATGTTTTAGAGAGAGAAAGAGATAGAAAGATAGATGATTTCACACACACTTTAGAGAGAGAAAGTGATTAACTATGTGTAAAATGAAATGAAAACTACACCCTCTCCATCTAAGGAAAGGGTTTATATACCAAGCCCATAAGATGGGTTTGGGCTTACAATTAGGCCGGTCATACAAGCATGGACTGGGCTTTTCCTTGTTTGATATATTAAAAGATATCTAGACTAGGAGCTACTACTTAATATATTGTCGGAGTGACCGAATCTTCCTAAATACGTAAAAACGTATTTCCAACAATCAATGTAATCAATCAATGTTTAAGATCAATAAATCTCTAGTCCTCTTCTTCTTTACTTCTTAATGAGCAAACACCCGCTAAAAGTGGTGCCCAATCTCGATACTATGCGAGAGGGCCTTATCATACTATGGATCAATTTAGCTACTCTAATATTTATGAGGTGTTGAGTTTTGTTGGGTCTTCTTCTATTTTTTAGATGTGTCTGTATAGGAATCTGATATAATCTTCAACTAGTTGCAAGTCTTGTGCATGTATGAAGTCTCGACATGGTTAAGTTGATGCGTTATAAACCAATTGAACCAACTTCCATTGAAAAACTGATCAAATTAAACCGGGTTTTATATTTTCAAAACCCATTTAAACCCGCTGAATTTAAAGTGACCCGAGTCAATCTGCTTAGACCCGTCAGGTTTGGAGTGACCGGATTGAGCCGATTGTCGAACCTATAGCCCGATGTCTCGATCAGGTAGACCCGATGGACAAACCTATGAACTGGTGATTAGCTGAAACCATTTTCAAAGACATTAAAAGCTTCAACACTTCTAAAAATAGTTTCAATAATTTCATAATTACATAATTTTTCAACTTTCAAGAATTAAAAGTTTTTTCTTTTTTAGATAGTATGGATAAATGATTACTGTAGTATTTAGTTCATTAGATACTAGCAAGGTATCGTGCAATATGACGATGAGTACTCTATGACTGAATTCTATGATGAACAAATTTATATGGTTATTTGGTTTTTTAGCACTAACTTTTGAATAACGATAATTTTCATCCTGGAACATATTTCAAAAATGTAATTATGATCTAAGATTATTATTATTTTTAAAATTGTTTGTGCTTTAGTTATAAAAAAACAATAGAGGATGTGATAAAAATATAAAAACTTGACACGTTTGCCTTTATTTTCAAAAAGAAAATGACGAAATATAATATAGTTTCAATTGATAATTTAGTCAATACGTGTTGATCCCAAACTTAGATCGACTTAGGTTTATGTATACGAGATTAGATCAAGTAATACAATTAGAGAAACCTTTGTATATGTTTATGATAATCTAAGTGTTATGCGGAATTAACACTTAAACAAGAACACAATGATATAAACAAACTTTCACTTTGATTAATGATATCAAACTTCCATACAATGAAAGTAGTTTACGTATGAAAAACTTATATTGAACATTAACCTAAAGGTCTTCTTTTATAGACATAAGAAGCCTTGTACAATAATCTACGTATCAACTATTCTAGGTAAAGATAAATATAGAAAATACATTGTTGTTCCTATCTTTACTAGAAGTAATCTAGAATACAATAAACGCGTAGAGTATATCTTCCCATCAGTGCTTGTCTTCAATATATCAAAGCTTGACTTTGTCTTGTCAACGCTTGAGCTGTCAGCGTTTGTTTTACTCCTGTCAACGCTTGTTTTACTCTTGTCAGCGCTCAAGTAGACTGACCATAATTTATTCCCAACAATCCTCCCCTAAACTTGATATCTACACCAATGATCAAGTTTCTGAATAAACATTAAGTACTAGGAGGAATCTTACAAACCTTCTCATATTGGTAATAAATAAATCTGATCAAGTCTTTTGCCACGTCACTCGAATAATCAATTTTCAGCTGAGTGTTCTTCATCTTCTCCAAGATTTCCTTGGACATGAAATACTGACCATCCACAAGTAGATACTCAACAAACTTTGTAGCACTCAAATAATAAACACCAGCAGCTGAATACAATCTCCATTTAAGACCACTGAGATCATCTTCAAGATCCTTCCAAATAGCAGGATCCTCATCTTTTGGTCCACACATTCTCTTGAATGTGGACCACAGTTTTATTCCATTGGCTGAAGTTGGTGCTTCAGCCTCATACTTGGCCTCTAACAACCTCCATAGGTCTACCAAGTCTTCTCTATCACAACTTGCAAACAAAGATATAAGGGTGGTAAAAGTGTGCACCTCTTTTCCATACCTGCCAATATTCCAAAATCCACATTCATCTTCTTCATAGCTCACAATTGGATTTCTGGAATCTAGTGGTAACACTTGTACCATATCTGAAGCTTCTAATGGTGTGAGCTTGAGGCTCTTTCTTATGACAGCTTCACTTGGATGTAATGGATCCATATCTTTGGGAAACTCAAGAGAAACTCCCTTTTTCACTAGTCTGGGAACAAACATTGCTTTCTTGAGCTCCATTTCCTCTGCAAGTTCTTCTTTTCTTTCATTAGAAAGAAGTCTTAGAGTGTTTGCTTCCTGCACTCTAACCCAAATGGGATAAGCTCTACATTCCAACTCATCAAATTTCAATGCCTTCAATTTCTGATAAGTCCACCCTGTTCCATGACACTTGAGCAACATGCAGTACAACTCCCTTCTATTCCTTTTCAACTCTGAGAGAACATTGTTGGCTTTATGTTTCAAAATGATCTTGCAATCCTTTTGTACTCTGAGAAGAATCTCCAAACCCCATATCTGATCTGAAATGGTCAAGTGTGGATTCTTCATACATCTATCTTCCCAAGCATGATACATTTGAACCACCTCTGGCATGTCAAAATCAACCTGCAATTTCAACTCTCTCAATTTCTCCTTAGCCAACTCATCTCCATACTGAAGTCTTTCTGGCTGTTCTATGATCATAACACTTGAGTCTGAGCTAGCTGCATCACTTCCTTCTTGCTCTTCTGAAGTGACAACAAATGGTGACTCTCTCACCACCTTTCTTTCTTGTTCCACAATTTGTGCAGCCAACTTTCTATCAAACTCAATTTGAGCTGCATTCTTTGGAACAATCTCTTCTACCATAACACCCTTACCCTTATCTAATGGATCAATTGTTGGTAAGGTAGATGGTGATACCTGTGAAGAAACCTCCTTGATGATAGATGATGACTCGGATACATCACCCTCATTTGTAGGTCTGTCAAAGCCCAATTTTGCTTTGTCAGCGCCCAAAATACTTATGTCAGCGTCCAAATTCTCCTTGTCAACGCTCAAATTTCCTACCTCAGCGCCTTTTGCAATTTCCTCCAACATGGTTGTAAATGATAAATTTAAGTTTGTAGGAGAGACTAGAGACGTATCAAAACCTGTCTGTGTAAAACCCGTAAAAAATAAGGTCATAATTTAATTCTATTTTCAATTATTTTGAAGTATTTTATAACGTTAAATATTATTATGTTTAACGGTTTAAGTTGAAACCGATATTAAATATTATATTTTAATATTTTGACGAGCAACGAGGACTACTAGTGATCGCGATACCGACGGATGCCAAAAATTTTATATTTTATTATCGATAGTTTCGATATTTAATACTTTCGACGATATCGTTTCAATTACGTATCGAGTCGTTATGTTATTATTTCTCGTGTGCGTTTAAACTTTTAAAAAGTACAATCTAACATTTTCAGGTAGTGAAATATTTTCTCGTATAATATTTTGAAACTTATTTTTGTGTTGGTTGATGAACTCACAATTTACGGATTTAAATTTGGGCTTACGTGCATAACTTAGCGTCCTTTACGACTAAACCGGAAACCTTAGGATTACGTATTTACGTTTTTGAACTTCGTTTTTGATGAGACAATTTTTATTGGATTCGTTTTGTGACGTTGATTCATAATTTATAAAAACGCTTTTCGTAAATCGACCCGAGGGCACGCAAATCGAGGAATACCCGTAAACTAGTGAGATGGGACAAAATACATTGTCCCACCCCACTAGCTAGCTTGGATGGCACCAACATGACACCACAACCATATGTGGCATCATGCTAGCTAAACACTTACAAGTGTAAGCAAAGCTTACACCTTAAGCTACAACTTTCCACTTCCACTAGCTAAAACCATCAACATTTCACACACACCATTTACTTACATGCAAACCAACACAAATCCTCTCAAAACCTCCTACCCTTGTCGTCCATATTCAAGCTACAAACACCCCTTTTGATCTTTTCTAGCCATGAAATACATGTTTACTAGCTCTATCATGGAGTTATCTTGAAGCCTTGATCATTTGGTGGCCATATTAACAACATTGGAGGTGATTTGCTTGTGTCCTAGGGCTGATTTCTCAACTATTGTTCTTGGTGTTTGATGATCTTGGAGTTACTTGTGGTGTTCATCAAGTTCTTGTCTTCCAAAAACAAGAAATACACTTGGTTGGTAAAGAAGATCATCCTCTCCATTTTCTCTTGTTATTTTTGTAAAGAACAAATGTATTTTCTTTATTTTTGTATATGTATATGATGTATATATGATGATAAAAATGTTGTGTGGGGATCAAGTGTTGATAAATATGCTTAAAAATGTTAATAACCATGAGAAATAAGGCTAAAATCATGCTTATTTAGTTGGCTGTATAAAAACAGTATATAACTAAAACTTGAACTGATAAACTTGCATGGTATGATCCATTTACAGTAAGTACAAGATGTTATACACATGTGAGAGTTGGCCATGCAATGGAATCAATATAATAAGTGAGATATGATCAAAACAAGTTGGTGTTCTAATCTGAATAAGCAGTTTTGTAAGGACTGTTAAGGCAAGATAAACTTAAAATGAGCAGTAGCTATAACTAAGTTAAATGTAGCACATAATATGAAGAACATGTCATCCAAAAATGAGCTTCTAATTCATTATATAACTCTAGATATGATAAAAATGGTGAACATGAAGATAAAAATCAGATTTTGAGAATTAATGTTTATTATTATTATATAAGCACTCAAATTTTATTGTATAAAATGTAAAATAAAAACCCACTAACTTATGAAACTTATTTATATAAATATGTAAAAGGTTAATTAAAGGGTTAATATACACAAAAGTTACTAAAGTTTGTCAAAAAATTCGATTTCGTTCCTAAAGTTTAAAACCTAACAGATAGGTTACTCAAGTTTTGGTTACCTGTTGCAAAAGTTACCCCTTATCTTTTAACCCTTTGTAGCCGGTTAACTATGGACGTGGCATTTATTTTCTTTAATAAATTATACTATAGATTTATTATTTAATCAAAATAAACCAATTTATTTGACCAATTCTTTGTAACACAACAGGCATCACAAACATGTCCCATGACTGCGATTACCATCTCCCCGTGCTTGCCAAAACCTAAAACTTTATGTCTTTGAATAATGATTGATGGTTTGTATCATTTTAAGCTTCTTTTAAAATCAGACACAACAAACAATTGCAAAAGGATGACCCACGAGGAAAATCATAAGCTATGTTTAACATTGTTTACTTGTTGATTAATGGAATCAAAGCAACAACACTTGGATTACACAAATCCTTGAAATTGCTTTTTTCTGAAAGACATAATCATCTCAGATCCAGAAACATTAACAAATAAAAACCAAATCTTTTCCTCTCTAAAATATGATATTTTCCTCTTCAATATCTTCCAATAGAACCCATTCCGAAAATTACAACTTACCCGAAATATTTATCAGAGAGTTTACTCGAGACTTTTGAGATTGGTAAAAATTCCATGTGTGATCTATATTGGTCAATAGTGTACCAGAGGCCTCGTGAGAGATGCCAGCCAACATTAAACTAAAGTTTGTATTTATGAATAATGATTAAAAGGGTTTTGATTTGTAGAGAAAATTTGAAGGTTTTCATTTATTAGAAATGGTTTATAGAAAAAGTGATAGGATACAGGAGGTTTTTTTGTTTGTGATTGAAAAAGAAAAATGGAGATAGATGAAAAAGAAAAATAGAGATAGATCTGAGTTTTTTAAAATGTGAATTAGAGGATGATTGATTGATATACAAGCTGGACCCACACAAAGTGTGACGTGGCAAGTGAAAAAGGTTTCTATCCGGTAACCCATCGAAGGAGTAATAGGGATATAACTTTTATAAACGTCTAGTAACCTAAAAGACAACCCTTTATACTTTGGTAACCTATCTGTTAGGTTTTAAACTTTAGTAACGAAATCGAATTTTTTGGCAAACTTTAGTAACTTTTGTGTATATTAACCCTTAATTAAATGGATGAACTATATAAATGGTTGTAGAATAATACTTATAAGTAATAAAAACTATAAACTTGATTTTTTTACGACTTTTTCGGCTATTACCGTAAAATTAACGTTTTTCGCCAAATAAAACTTAGACGATCAAACCCGTCTAATGTAAAGTTTATAAAAGTCATATACTGATATATAAGTAACTAATACAAGTAAAAACCGATAAAACCCGAACTATAGGACATACGGACATTAACGAGCTAAATAAGCATATTGGACTAATAATTGGACTAAATAAGTTAAGCACTTATAAAAAGAACTTATTGGGCTTAACCCATTTGGGCCAAACATGGAAAGTATAGATACTGATAATATAGGTATAAAATAGATTAAAACAAGTTAAAGAACTTATACTAAGCTTATTGGACTTAAAATAGGTAAGTAGGTAAAACTAGTAAACTAGTAAAAAGTTACCAAAACGTAAACACTAAAATGAGTAAACAAGGATATTTAAACCCACTTGATCATCATCATATGTACAAAATCATCATATGTATATTTTTATTTTGATAAAAGTCATTAGACAAGAGTCTAAGACCGATTATTATTTATATAGGTTTCCGTGACCGAAGCACGCCCGTAGCCGATAATCCGCCTTTCATTATCAACGTGAGTCTATAGCCTCGCTTTATACTAGTTATTAAATGATTTTAAACCCGCGAGGGGGAATACATGTTTTTATAAACTTAGAACACAAGATTTTTATGGTATGCTTTGTCCCTCTATGAATGGACCCGTGGTTGCCTTTAAATTGCATTAAGTGATTGCCTTTGTTAAAACCTCAATTATGGACCGTTAATTAACCTATGATGGGTTAAGCGCTAGTACAATTAATAGATCTATGGGGGAAGCCGCCCCGGTTCAGTTTTTGTGGACTTGTCATAGAAGCTTAGGCCCGACCTCCACACAGTTTGAGCATATTGTATTGAGAAGTCAGGTATACGGAAATGTACCAATAATCTGGAGGTAACGACAATTAATAAATCTCTCGTCTTATTAGACTGATATGGGAGTGTCTAAGGGCTCGGTTCCATGAGCTTATTGCAATTTATGCTATATACAATTATCATTGTTGATGCAAATTATTATTTGATGCTTATAAGCATGCCACAAACTTATAATCTTTGCTTGTGTTCAAATTGATTACACAAACCTATAGATTCACTCGGCATTTTTGCTGATTGTTTTACTCACATGTATTTCAGGTAATCAAGAAGTGGAAGCTTGGAGGTCACGGGGAATGAAGTTGTGCACTGCTTTTGTTGTTCAAACTCTTTGATTTATTTATCGTTCCATTTTTAAAACAAACTAATATGTTGTTTTAACTTATCTTTTGGTAACGATTACTTGGGACTACGCTACTCTGACAAATGTTTTAGGAACGATAAATCTAAAATGTCTCTTTTCGAGTCGTTCTTTATAAATTATGTGTTGTTGTATCAATGTTTAGCACCCAAAGATGTATTCCGCTGCGTGTAAATTTGGGGGTGTTAAAGATTGGTACCAGAGCCATGAGTTATAGAGAACTAGGTCTTTTTCTAAAAACCTAAACTATAACTGTCGGTTTTATTTTTTTCAAAGAGTCGGTGCACATGATTTCGCGTGACTTCAGGTTCAAGCTACTTCTGGGATTACAACTTTAGTATACATTATTATGTATGCCTTATTGCTAAGTATTTCTGAATAAATACTATAATCCTTTATCGATAGATATTTATGTCGTTAAACTTTTCGATAAAAGTTTATCATTTATTAATGATTAACTTAAATAAATACAATGAATTTCAAGATCTTTCTGTATTTATTTTTGAAGTATTTAAATTGCTTTTATTGCAAAAATTTTATATTATGACCTTACATAACTTCATCTACGCGCGTTACTTTCATTGTTTAACCCTTTGTGATATCTATATAGATATTCAAATCGTCTTCCGGCTATTTGTGCTTGGAAGTCTTTTAACGTAATCTCCAGACCATTGTGTAACTCAATGTGTCCTTGGAATAGACTAACCGCTATCGTGTGAGTCATACATTTTGAAACATTTCTTAAAATAGTGTTGAATAATACCATGGTTTTTCATAATATTTTGTTGATTTTTATCATCGTTTTACACGACATGCGAAGATTTAATTCGTTGACATTTATATGTATCGACTCCGAAGTGTATTGTTCACTTATATCTCGGTAACGTCATCGTCATTTTATAAATCATCGTCTAGATTATGGCGCTAGAATTGGAATACGATTTTACTTATATAAAATTGTATCATTTGTTTTTCATTAACCTTCTCGTTCCCGGAGTGTAGCATGTTAATGTTCCATTCTTTTCTTGCTATGTTTTGTGTTTTTGACAATCGTGGCACCAAGGAGATTTGCCTACATTGCTCTTTGAAATCTAAATTACGAACGTCTTTCACCGTTTTGCTTCCTAAATTTCGTGTTGAATACCTTGAAGCATTTTCTGTCATTCATCATGCTATATTTTATTTGATGCTCATTACGAGACTTATTTTTCGTTGTTATAAAATCCACAAGACATGTGTGTATATATGTATATATTTTGAGCCGTTAAGAAGTGTCGAAAAATACACTTTATGCAGAAACTGTAGGGGCAGTATAAACAGGTCAAAACTTAAAAGTAAAACCTGTGTTTTTAAAATAAAATAGTCAAACCTGCACAGAACTTGCAGGGGTATTTTGGTCATTTTACATTGGTTTTCAGGTCTCGGGTAAAACTAGAAAGTCGTCTGAAACGTCGTTTTGCATTAAAATGCTTTAGACTCCGAGTCTTGGAGATGTCGTTTATCGGGTCAATTAATCGGCTCATATTAAAAGTTAAATCTGATAGAAAATTCAGAACATGAGTTTTAAATGTTTCTAAGCTGTTTTGATTTCATTTGAGATCGTAAAATTTTAACAAATATTATTTTACAACTAACGAATACTAGTTGCATGTGAAAATGTTTAAAAATAGAAACATTACAGGATTAGCAATTACCGGATTAATGGTGTAATTTGAAAATGAATAATATATTTTCTTAAAAGCATGTTGTGTCGACTATCTTACATAGAATACACATATGGATTGATTTATTCTTTTTATATATATGACTCTTTTGTCATTCGATATTATTTTTATTTTTCTTTTAACCTTCCACTGACTTGGGTTGAGTTTTGAAGTTTTGTCTTCACATTCTTCGTCGATATTTTATCGCGTGTCTCATGGCGTTTTCGTCTAAACCTTATAACCTTTTGAAACCTTAACGACTTGTAACCATTTCATTGATTGTTTTATGAGCTACTATTCGCCACTTTTTGCAAAACTTTGACTACTTTATACGTTGTCATAATGTCATATTATAAATAAATCTGATATTGTTTTACGATTATTTTCACCAATTGTTTTTACTTTGGTCTTAATACTTTTCGTAAGATTAAAAGTTGCTTATTAAGTATCTCACAAATTACTTGTATCCTATAAATTTTTAAACTATTTTTAAATTCCGTTTTACAAATGGCATGGTTTATATAAAGATAAGAAACGTAATACTTTTCGACGAAACGGAGCACTGCATTGCTAGCCCTAAATTATACATGGCCTGATCACCTATGTCTAATTTAGAAGGAGTCATGCTAGGCTGAATAGTAGTCAACTTAAAAATCTTGATAATAAAGAACTTTTTACTTGTATTTATGATAAAGATAAATAAAATGAAATAAAGTGAAAAGAAGTTTTGAAAACCTTTATAATTTATGCAAGTGGCACAATTTCTATGCATCCGCATACGTTTTCTTACCTTTTCTTAAACGAATTACGCGCTTACGAATACGTTTTTACTCGACGATCGCTTTTTCACTTGTTACTTCATTTTGTCTTGTAACTGATTTCTTTTGGCCGTTCGTCTAATTATGGACTGTTAATAAATGACCTAAAAGTCTCGATATTTTATCCTTCCGTCTCGTCCAATCTTCCTTATGCGACTGGGTAGATCTTTGGAATGTCTCCGCACGTGAATAATGAATTATCACTAGAGTGATTTCCGTATATCCGGGATGACGTCCGTCACTCTCGTTTGTCTCGAAATCCACCCTTGTGAACCGTGCTTTGACTTCTCCCTTTAAACACTAACATCGTTCGTTTGATTTGTTTTACTTACAAGTGATTATTAGGAATTTCCTTTTATTAAAATTTTTGTATGGATCTTATTTCCGATCGTGTAACGACCACCGCTAAGTTAACGAGCTGATATTGGTGAACCATCGACCGCACCAACCAAATTTGACAACTTGTTTAATCAATTATTTCTTATCGTCATACCATCAATGCCTTTATTTTATTATTCTCTTTAAGAATTCATACGACATTTGCTTCGTCCTCTTTTGTACCATTGATTTCGTATTAACTGTTGACCATTATTTCCATTCGTATTCGGTTGTTATCTTGTCACATTTCGAAAACCCGAATGTAAACCATATTTATTTTGGAATGATAAACACCTTTATGTATTCCTACAAAGTATTATAAAATTTTTATGGAACTTGTCTACATTTTCAAATGATTTTCAATTATCGAAATAACCCTTTACAAGTAAAAGGCCAAATTTATACATTATATTTTGTATAACTAAAACTAATGTTTAAAATGAAATTATCTCTATCTTTGAAGTAATTGACTTATCATACTTTACTTTTAATGTAATAAAATTACCGGTTTAATTTATATTTCTAATAATGATTTAATTTGGAAATTATATTTTCTAATTGTAACCATCAATATGAGTTTAATTAATAAATTCATGTCATTCTTTCAAAGTTTCTTAAGACAACCAAAATAAATTATGAAGCTATTTAACTTCTATTTTTAATATATCATCTTTATCAAGAAAGTACCTCAATTGCGTTTTAAGGTAATACCAAAACCGGGATGAATGATTGTGACAAACGTTATTTTAATGTTAATATTTAATTCATTCTTCGCTCTCATTTTTCTAGTATTGTGAATAATTATGTTTTACGGTTACGTGAGTCGAGATCCCTCGTCGATCGTTAATCTTAAATCATTTTACCACATCTTGTTCGTTTATGCGTTTATTGAATTTATTTTTATCTCGTTCTGTTCCTCGTACTGAAGATCACTATTTTATTTTGAGTTTAAAATGAATCTCGGGAAGTAGTGTATAAGAAGAAACGATAAGTGTCACCAGGATTTATGCGTGTACTTGTGGAATGATTGAGGACCGAATCTCTTAATGAATGGAGTTAATAAATTCGTTACAACCTCGAGGAGTAAGTTGAAGCCGACACCGCAAGTGGAAAGACTCTTGAGATCAAGTAGTTATTATCAAGGGTTCTTTCAAGGTTTTCTCAATGATTAACGGTGGAGATCTATACTCGATGTTTATGTTCGACCTTTTCTTTTATGTACTTACATGGTGTGTGATCTAGTCAAATGATCGTAAGTTGTGAGAACTTGAGACGGCATCATCCGCTGACGTCCGATCATGTAGAACACATATTATGTAATATCTTTTGACTTTCAACGACGATATTTATTGAGACTTTAATGCGCGCTGGCGAAAGTGAGGCGAGTTGAGCGCCGGGACGTCGCTCCCTTAAGGTGGTGAGGATGTAAAACCCGTAAAAAATAAGGTCATAATTTAATTCTATTTTCAATTATTTTGAAGTATTTTATAACGTTAAATATTATTATGTTTAACGGTTTAAGTTGAAACCGATATTAAATATTATATTTTAATATTTTGACGAGCAACGAGGACTACTAGTGATCGCGATACCGACGGATGCCAAAAATTTTATATTTTATTATCGATAGTTTCGATATTTAATACTTTCGACGATATCGTTTCAATTACGTATCGAGTCGTTATGTTATTATTTCTCGTGTGCGTTTAAACTTTTAAAAAGCACAATCTAACATTTTCAGGTAGTGAAATATTTTCTCGTATAATATTTTGAAACTTATTTTTGTGTTGGTTGATGAACTCACAATTTACGGATTTAAATTTGGGCTTACGTGCATAACTTAGCGTCCTTTACGACTAAACCGGAAACCTTAGGATTACGTATTTACGTTTTTGAACTTCGTTTTTGATGAGACAATTTTTATTGGATTCGTTTTGTGACGTTGATTCATAATTTATAAAAACGTTTTTCGTAAATCGACCCGAGGGCACGCAAATCGAGAAAACTAGAATCGAGGAATACCCGTAAACTAGTGAGATGGGACAAAATACATTGTCCCACCCCACTAGCTAGCTTGGATGGCACCAACATGACACCACAACCATATGTGGCATCATGTTAGCTAAACACTTACAAGTGTAAGCAAAGCTTACACCTTAAGCTACAACTTTCCACTTCCACTAGTTAAAACCATCAAAATTTCACACACACCATTTACTTACATGCAAACCAACACAAATCCTCTCAAAACCTCCTACCCTTGTCGTCCATATTCAAGCTACAAACACCCATTTTGATCTTTTCTAGCCATGAAATACATGTTTACTAGCTCTATCATGGAGTTATCTTGAAGCCATGATCATTTGGTGGCCATATTAACAACATTGGAGGTGATTTGCTTGTGTCCTAGGGCTGATTTCTCAACTATTGTTCTTGGCGTTTGATGATCTTGGAGTTACTTGTGGTGTTCATCAAGTTCTTGTCTTCCAAAAACAAGAAATACACTTGGTTGGTAAAGAAGATCATCCTCTCCATTTTCTCTTGTTATTTTTGTAAAGAACAAATATATTTTCTTTATTTTTGTATATGTATATGATGTATATATGATGATAAAAATGTTGTGTGGGGATCAAGTGTTGATAAATATGCTTAAAAATGTTAATAGCCATGAGAAATAAGGCTAAAATCATGCTTATTTAGTTGGCTGTATAAAAACAGTATATAACTAAAACTTGAACTGATAAACTTGCATGGTATGATCCATTTACAGTAAGTACAAGATGTTATACACATGTGAGAGTTGGCCATGCAATGGAATCAATACAATGAGTGAGATATGATCAAAACAAGTTGGGTGTTCTAATCTGAATAAGCAGTTTTGTAAGGACTGTTAAGGCAAGATAAACTTAAAATGAGCAGTAGCTATAACTAAGTTAAATGTAGCACATAATATGAAGAACATGTCATCCAAAAATGAGCTTCTAATTCATTATAGAACTCTAGATATGATAAAAATGGTGAACATGAAGATAAAAATCAGATTTTGAGAATTAATGTTTATTATTATTATATAAGCACTCAAATTTTATTGTATAAAATGTAAAATAAAAACCCACTAACTTATGAAACTTATTTATATAAATATGTAAAAGGTTAATTAAATGGATGAACTATATAAATGGTTGTGGAATAATACTTATAAGTAATAAAAACTATAATATAAAATGTAAAATAAAAACCCACTAACTTATGAAACTTATTTATATAAATATGTAAAAGGTTAATTAAATGGATGAACTATATAAATGGTTGTGGAATAATACTTATAAGTAATAAAAACTATAAACTTGATTTTTTTTACGACTTTTTCGACTATTACCGTAAAATTAACGTTTTTCACCAAATAAAACTTAGACGATCAAACCCGTCTAATGTAAAGTTTATAAAAGTCATATACTGATATATAAGTAACTAATACAAGTAAAAACCGATAAAACCCGAACTATAGGACATACGGACATTAACGAGCTAAATAAGCATATTGGACTAATAATTGGACTAAATAAGTTAAGCACTTATAAAAAGAACTTATTGGGCTTAACCCATTTGGGCCAAACATGGAAAGTATAGATACTGATAATATAGGTATAAAATAGATTAAAACAAGTTAAAGAACTTATACTAAGCTTATTGGACTTAAAATAGGTAAGTAGGTAAAACTAGTAAACTAGTAAAAAGTTACCAAAACGTAAACACTAAAATGAGTAAACAAGGATATTTAAACCCACTTGATCATCATCATATGTACAAAATCATCATATGTATATTGTTATTTTGATAAAAGTCATTAGACAAGAGTCTAAGACCGATTATTATTTATATAGGTTTCCGTGACCGAAGCACGCCCGTAGCCGATAATCCGCCTTTCATTATCAACGTGAGTCTATAGCCTCGCTTTATACTAGTTATTAAATGATTTTAAACCCGCGAGGGGGAATACATGTTTTTATAAACTTAGAACACAAGATTTTTATGGTATGCTTTGTCCCTCTATGAATGGACCCGTGGTTGCCTTTAAATTGCATTAAGTGATTGCCTTTGTTAAAACCTCAATTATGGACCGTTAATTAACCTATGATGGGTTAACCGCTAGTACAATTAATAAATCTATGGGGGAAGCCGCCCCGGTTCAGTTTTTGTGGACTTGTCATAGAAGCTTAGGCCCGACCTCCACATTGTTTGAGCATATTGTATTGAGAAGTCAGGTATACGGCAATGTACCAATAATCTGGAGGTAACGACAATTAATAAATCTCTCGTCTTATTAGACTGATATGGGAGTGTCTAAGGGCTCGGTTCCATGAGCTTATTGCAATTTATGCTATATACAATTATCATTGTTGATGCAAATTATTATTTGATGCTTATAAGCATGCCACAAACTTATAATCTTTGCTTGTGTTCAAATTGATTACACAAACCTATAGATTCCTCGGCAATTTTGCTGATTGTTTTACTCACATGTATTTCAGGTAATCAAGAAGTGGAAGCTTGGAGGTCACGGGGAATGAAGTTGTGCACTGCTTTTGTTGTTCAAACTCTTTGATTTATTTATCGTTCCATTTTTAAAAGAAACTAATATGTTGTTTTAACTTATCTTTTGGTAACGATTACTTGGGACTACGCTACTCTGACAAATGTTTTAGGAACAATAAATCTAAAATGTCTCTTTTCGAGTCGTTCTTTATAAATTATGTGTTGTTGTATCATTGTTTAGCACCCAAAGATGTATTCCGCTGCGTGTAAATTTGGGGGTGTTAAAGTCTGTTTCTTCAAACTTGTTAGGGCCTCAGCAACATCCAAAGATAGACCATCATGGTTGCCCTTATCACTCACATTTATTTGATCATCCTCCCCTTTGGAAGATTCCTCAATCCCTCTCCTTGCACTAGCAGTCTCCAAAATAACAATCCTCTCCCTCAATTGCTTGAGTTCAAGGCCTTGTGTGCTGACAACTTGTACCAAGTCTGCATTTTGCTTTTGCAAGCTCATGCAAACTGCCGTCAATTCCAGTAGGGTCATTGGTTCCAATATGCCCTCTTCTAAAATGGGTATTTGACCTCCCAAGTCAGATTCATTGGGCATGGATGAGGTCTTAATTATGGTGGGACTGCCTTGGCCAGCGTCTAAGCCAGAACCAATAGTCCCAGCCTCATCCATAACACCAACCACACTTGTGGTGGTGGTTCTCTCTGCTACATGGCTAGGACCACTAGAGGAGAACACTTCAGTAGTCCTTTGGCGTTTTTGTAACCTATATTGTATTGGTGGAGATGAGGATGTGGATTGGGTGGATGTGGGTTGGTTAAGGGGTGTTTGGGTCTGTGAAGGTTGTGTGTCAACGTTTGAAATAGGCACATCAACGCCAACATTTAACGTGTCAGCGTCGAAGGGTTCTTGGTCAATTTGCATATGTTGAGGTGAAGGTAATGGTTCAGGTATTGGGTCAATTTGGGGTTGGGGGTCTGGTTGGGGTTGAGCTGCTTCAATAACAGCAATCATAGCTGGGGTTAGGGGTAGGTCACGATGTGGGGGTGAGTTCATCTTCATAAAAATTGCTTTCTTTTGCACAGGGATCTCATAAAAATCATTATGATCCCTTGTGCAGTATCCTTGAACATCAAAAACCATTTGTAAAAATCTGGGATAAGCTAAAGTCATTTTGTTCCCTTTAATTTTACACATGCCCTCAAAAATCATTTTAGAATAATTAAATTTTTGCCCAGTAGCAATGCACACAATAGCACTTGCAATAGATCTATTGATCTCATTGTGTGCAGTACATTTGGGACTCAAACATTGTAGGAGGACATGTATGAGGTACTTCCAGGCTGGGGGAAATTCCTGTTTATGATATTTATTTAAAGTACCTTCATCATGAAAAAGGATAACCTAAAGCCCTTAGTCCTTGTTCTATTTCACTAATGGGAAGGGTGGTTATACCATCAGCATCATCAAGATGCAAAGCTTGGCGTACCAAAGCTTCAGTAACCACCCAAGGTCTCCCATGAACAATAGAAGATAATGTAGTCACTCTATTAACTGTTGAGGAACTAACATTGTTCCAAAACTATTTAATATGTGTGACAGGAATAAGTGGTGCATGAGAAAGAGCATACCTAAAAGGGGATGCGTTCAAATACGCCACCATTTGTGTGTACTGGGGAAACAGAGTATCATCAGCTTCAAGATACGCGATCATGTTGTGTTGACTTTTGAACCCCAATTCCAAATCTGATGGTTTAAACTTTGGTGCCATTGTTGAAAGTTGTGAAAATGATTGATGAAGATGAAGTTGATAAGAGAAAATTGTGTTAGACAATAATAATAGGTACCCTGTTTAAAAATAGGAGCCAAATATATAGGAGAAGAAAATGCATGTGATTGGCCCAAAAATAGGCAAGTATTTTCAAAACACAATCATGAAAATATTGAAAAAGAATAATTTTATCTGATGCATTAAATGAGGTTTATCTGCTCCCAAAATTACGGCATAAAAATATGTCAAAAAGTAACAACTGGTTAGGTCCCATTGAGTGTCAACGGTAAAAAATAACCTATCAATGCCCAACGGCTATATTCTTGTCAACGTTTGCCATAGCCATGTCAGCGTCTAAATTGGTCACAACAACGCTTGGAAAAATACTTGTCAGCGTCCAAAAATAAAAATGTTTAAAAAAATGAAAAATGACCTTAACAAAGTGATTTATCCTATAGAAGATAACCAAAAAGCTGATAATTATTATAGGGCGACAAGCACTGTCCAGGTATGCACACTTGCTTATGCAAGATAGACATAACAGTCCTCTAGTGTCCCTTGCTAACCAAAACTCTTAACAATTAAGTTACCTTATAAAATTCCTTGTTACTCCTAGGTAAATCCCATAACAAAATTATTCCCAAGTCTCCCAACAGACCACAACCAATTCTAGGCCAAAAATGTCTTGGCAGCATGCATAGTATATCAACTTTGCATGCTACAGTGCCTCATGATTTAGTAAAACTAACTCATACTCACCTGTGGACACAATCTAGAATTGTGATAAGAGTATCATATGGATACCCAAACATCCTAAAGGTTCCTAAAACCTCCCCTTAAACTATGATACATAAGTTGCTAAAAAACATGCATGAACATAAAAAATTTATGTCAAGATAGGAATTAAAAATTCCAACCATCATCCATAAACAAAAACATGCTCAAATGCTTCTCCAATGATCCATAAGCAACTCTGTATCCAATGGTATACTTCTAACACCACCTGCACATTTAGATTGAAAACCACAAAACTAACATTGTTGCTGACAACGCCCCGATAACACATGACAGCGTTGAGGGAAGCTTTGTCAGCGTTAGACAAATATATTGCTGA
This sequence comes from Glebionis coronaria, assembly GCA_025667525.1. NCBI lineage: Eukaryota > Viridiplantae > Streptophyta > Magnoliopsida > Asterales > Asteraceae > Glebionis > Glebionis coronaria. The sequence continues at coordinate 28,534,130 of CM046874.1, read as the reverse complement.
CAATGTTACAAAAACACTTATCAGCGTTCAAGCAACCTTTGTCAGTGTTAGAAAAATATAGTGGAAAATCTAAATTATCAAAAAGACCAATAATAATGCATTATCCTGTACATACTTTTACAAAAAGACTCCAAAACACATATTATGTGAGATTGATCATTCCAATACTTGTTACCAAGTATTGAAACCTCCCAGCATCAAAAGGTTTAGTTAGTAAATCTGACACATTCTCTTCTGTGTCAATCCTATCTGGTTGTATTAAACCTTTTTCAAAACAATCTCTTATAAAATGGTGTCTAATTTCTATGTGTTTAGTTTTAAAATGATGTACAGGATTCTTAATAATGCATAAAGTGCTGTTATTGTCAACAAATATCTTGGTATGCATGAAATTATACCCATAGTCCAACAGCTGGTTCTGAATCCACAAAACTTGTCCACAACAAGCAGCTGCAACTACATACTCAGCTTCAGTTGTAGAATTAGCCACCACTGTTTGTTTCTTGCATTGCCAAGATATCAACCTGCTCCCAAGAAACTGACATCCACCAGTTGTGGATTTCCTATCAAATTTATCACCTTCATAGTCACTGTCTGAATATGCAATCAGCTCCAATGGTGAATCCTTTGGGTACCACAAACCAAGACTAGGATAGCATCTTAGGTACCTAAAGATCCTTTTCACAGCATAAAGGTGACATTCTTTGGGAGTCACTTGATGGCGTGCACAAACACACACAGCAAACATGATGTCAGGTCTGGAGGCTGTAAGATACATCAATGATCCAATCATGTATATATAGTGTCTGACATCAACATCTTTCCCATCTCCAATCTTTCCCCAAGGGTGTTCTCTATCCATAGGAGTAGTAGCCCTCTTTTCATGTGGAGAAAAGCCAAATTTCTTCAAGATCTCTGCCACATACTTATCCTGGGAGATGAAGATACCATCTTCTTTCTGCTGAACTTGTAAACTAAGAAAGAAGTTCATCTCCCCCATAGCACTCATCTTGAATTTGTCTATCATCAGCTTGGAGAAATCCTCACTCATCTTTGGATCAGTAGACCCAAAAATGATATCATCAACATAGACCTGAACAAGCAACACATCCTTACCTTTCTTCTTTGTAAATAGTGTCTGATCTATGGTGCCCCTCTTGAATCCATTGTCCACTAAGTAAGTAGACAAAGTACCATACCATGCTCTTGGGGCTTGATGAAGTACATACATAGCCTTTTTGACTCTATACACCTTGTCTGGATTCTTTGGATCCTCAAAACCAGGAGGCTGCATCACATATACCTCCTCAACAATTGTTCCATAGAGGAAAGCACTCTTGACATCCATTTGATAGACAGTGAAGCCCATGTAGGATGCATAGGCTAAAAAGATCCTAATAGCTTCAATCCTTGTAACTGGTGCAAAGACTTCCTCATAGTCTATCCCCTCCTCTTGTGTATATCCCTGAGCCACTAACCTTGCCTTGTTTCTGACCATAATTCCTCTTTCATCTCTCTTATTTCTTAGAACCTATCTTGTCCCTATTGGTCTGACATATCTGGGACAATTAACCAGCTCCCAAACATCCTGAATTACAAATTGGTGAAGCTCATCCTGCATTGCTTCCACCCAACTTGGTTCTTTGAGAGCGTCAAATATCTTCTTGGGTTCCTGTTGTGACAGAAAACAGGCAAACAAACATGCTTGCACAAGAGGGGTATCAACCTTCTTGTGAATATTGGCAATAAACCCACCAAGACCTTGATGAGATCTTCTAGTCTGAACAGGAGTCATAATATCACCAATGATTTGAGAAGTGGGGTGATTCTTCATAGTAGAAGTGAGAACTCCTCCTTCAAAAAGTCTGGTGTCCTCAACCTCATTCTCCATGTTGCCAATATCTTCTTATTTAGACTCTCTTTCATCAACATGAGGATGAACCTCTTCATATAAATTGGAAGGTTCACCTTGTTCAAAAATAGAAGAGAAAAGATGTGCAGAAGTGTTGTCAACGTCTGTACCTTGTTTGTCAGCGTGTGGGCTAACAACGCTTGAACTATTGTTGTCAACGTCTGAGCCATCAACGTCTGAATTGGTCTTGTCAGCGCTAGATTTGCCTTTGTCAGCGCCTGAAGGACCATGCATGTTGTTATCTGGTGGTACTTAGAGACCACCATTATCTTTACCAGCAGTAGCAGCAGCAGCAAAAGCATCTGTCCAAATGGGGATTGTAACATATTCTTGGATAGGAGATAACTTCTCTGCTTGTGATCCAACCTTTTCATGAACTTGTGTACCTGAAACATCAACAACTTGTTCTTCCACAACATTTGAAGTTACCTTCACAATGTCTGGATTAGTGACAGGCATATAATTTAAAGTTCTAGATAAAGGTTCCAAGTCAAACAACCAATTTGGACCACTTTCAGGATCACTAGGTTTATTCTCTAAAAACCTAACATGTACTCTTTCAAGAATACGTTTTTCTTCTTTAAGATAGACCCTATATCCCTTGCTCTGCACAGAATACCCCATGAAGTAGCCTTCATCACCTTTTGCACTAAATTTACCTAAGGCATCACTAGTATCTAAAACTACTACATGACAGCCAAAAGGTCTCAGAAAACCAATATTAGGTTTTCTACCCCAAAGTAACTCATAAGGTGTTTTGTTCTTAATTTTGTTAACCAATGCTCTATTTTGAACATAACAAGCTGTATTAATAGCCTCAGCCCAAAAGGCTATAGGAAAATGAGCATCAGCCAACATGGTTCTGGCTGCTTCAATTAGGGTTCTATTTTTCCTCTCAGCAACCCCATTTTGCTGTGGGGTTCTGGCAACACTAAATTGCCTAGTAATTCCTTTCCTGGCACAAAAATCATTTAACTTTTTATTCCTAAATTCACCACCATTATCACTCCTAAGCATTTTAACTTCATTGCCTGATTTCTTCTCAATCTGAGTGATAAAATCAATTAAAGTGTCAGCTGTATCACTCTTCATAGCTAGAAAGAAGGTCCAAGTAAACCTAGAAAAGTCATCTGTTATAACAAAGCAGTAGGACTTACCATTCAAACTTTCTATATTGGTTGGACCAAAGAGGTCCATATGAAGCAAATGAAGAGGTCTAATACTAGAGTGCACTTGTTTGGACTTGAATGAGACCTTGTGCTGCTTGCCTTTAAGGCATGCAACACAATAGTGGTCATTGTGGAAGGCCTTCTCAGGCAAACCATCAACCAAGCCAAGTCTCACAAGCCTGTTTATATTCTTAAAATTTATGTGCCCTAGTCTCCTGTGCCATAAATTACTCTCATCTACTGAAGCTTTAGCATAAAAACAAGACATATTGTTATTCATTCTAATCCCATTCAGATTCACATTGTATATGTCTTTATGCCTAGGTGTTCTATATTCAATATATTTCTCATCAGGGATCTTATAATCCTTGCTTAACACCAAACATTCAGTATCAGTAAACAGAACTTTATTTTTGTTATCACAAACTTGTGATACACTAAAAAGATTGTAATCAAGTTCTTTTACCAAAAATACGTTCTCAAAACACAAATTCTTGGTAAGAAGGGTTCCTTTGCCTGTGATAGTACCATATCCGCCTCCAAAGTAAACCTTATCACCATCCTTAATGGGAGTGAAGTTTGTCAGATAATCTTCCTTCCCTGTCATGTGCCTTGAGCATCCACTATCCCAATATCCATAATCATTGACTTGTTTTTGAATGCCCTGCACATAAAGAAAACAAGTTAGTTTTCTTTGGGAACCCAAGCCTTGGAAGACTTGGATTCATCTGGTTGTTTAATAAGAACAGACTTAGTTCTCACAACAACCCTATTTTCATCCTTCTTAGGATGAAATACCCAGTTAACCCCAATAGGTTTTGTAATGACCTTGGAAATGTAATTAAATCTGTTGCAGGTCATTGAAATCCCATTATCATTAGGGTTTTGATCTTTCTTTGGTCTCCATGTTAAGCTTGAAGAAGCTTTAGACCCCTTACCCTGTGGTTGCAAATATTTATGTCTGGTCCCGTTTCTGTCAGCGTTGGAATTGGTCTTATCAACGCTGAAGTTGCCCTTGTCAGCGTTGAACCTAGGGTTTGCTATAGAAACCCATTGCCTATTAGACCAAGTGTTTATCTTTTGAAATGGTCTTTGTCCATGAGTGTTAGACCCTCTAGTGAAGAATGGGGCAGGTCTAACAACTTGTGGACTTTGCTGCACATAAGGTTTGGGTCTGACAACGTTTGACTTTCTAACAACGTTGACTTTGTTCCTGTCAGCGCTGAATTTGTTCCTGTCAGCGCTGACTTTGGGAGCGTTGACACACTTATATGCAAAATGTGAAAAGCTACCACAAGTGTAACAGGCTTTTCTAGACACAACCCTAGGTCTAGAAGAGAAGAAGCCTGTTCCATCATTGCTAACTTGGCTCTTAGGTGACCTAGTATTCCTATACATCTCTGCATACTTAATGCTAGGTTTTCTAACAGTGTTTGAGCCAAGATCAACAGCCTTACCAGTGATTGGGTTTGTAACCTTAATGGGAGTTGACTCATTAGGACTTTCACATAGCAAGCCACCCTTAACAAATAATGTAGGGTTAGCTTTCTTCCATTCATTCAGGTCAGTCAAGTTTTGTTGATACTCTTCAACTGGGGTGACAACTCTTGGTGGAGGAATGAATTCCTCCTCTTGGAGTTCTGGCAAACCAGTCCAAGATAGGTCCTTTTGTTGGACACCATAGAAGTCACCAGCTGGTGGTGGAACCATAGAGTAGTCTTGCATCCCAATCCCAGTCATGTCCTTAGGATCCCTTTGTTTACTCACACATTCTCCTAGGGTTTGTGTGGCCTTATCAAATCTTTGAATTTTAAGGCCAACATTACCTTTATTCTTAATGGCCTCATCTAACTTAGCCTGTAACTCACCATTAACTCTTTCCATGATGTTTCTAATATCCATACTAGCATTTAACTCATGTTTTAAGATATTTATTTTATCTTTTAAGTCAAATTCCATTTTCTTGTATTCAGAAACTGTCTTCTCAGTTTGAGTGAGAGCTAGTTGGTAATTAGACAGTTTGCATCTTTCAGTACTCACATCACTTAATAATATTAACACCTCTTTGTTAAGTTTCTCAGTGTTTAACCTACAACCTTTACTACAAAAATCATCATCGTATACCTCAATATCAGATGAAGAGGAGGAGTGTGCCATGAGAGCATATTCAACATGCTCTTCTTCTTCTATTTCAGCAACCAAAGCTTTATCATCTTCCATATCCTTAGCCAGATAGCTCCAATCCCATCCCATACCATCAATTCCTTGAACTGCAACCATGGCTTTAGGATCCTGAGTCTTAACAATTTGACTTGAGGGTTTACCAACATCAGATCTTCTAGGAGATCTGCATTCCCTCATGAAGTGCCTCATACGATGACAGTTGTAGCACTCAACTTTGGATTTATCGAATCCAGCTTTGTCTTTTGCATTGAAGGTCATCTTCTTCTTAAACCTTCTGTTCCACATGTTTGCTCTTATACTAGCAAGAGCCATGTTCCACTTAATGTCCATCTCTTCCAAGTGCTCATCACTTATCTGCTCAAGGTCCTCATATGTAATCACTGAACCATTGGGCAAAGAAGCAATATAAGCACATACAGTATCCAAATCCAAACCAGCAGGTTTAACTCTTGGTGAGTCACTTTTGAATGTATCAGTGTTTGAAAAGGAGACGTTGACAGGACATGTTCCAGCGCTGACACATGATAATCCAGTAACTGGATGCATGTAGGAGTCCTTCTGATTGAATTGACCTTCACTATGAGAGAAAAAGGCCATGTTACTGTTGGTAGACTTGCTTCCATGCTCTAAAAGAGTTTCATCTTCCAACAGCCTCAGTTTGTTGTAGATGTCATCAAACGTGGAACTTTTGTAAGTATTATTGGCAAGAATAGATCTTGCCTCAATCTTCCACGCCTCACCAAGACTTTTAAGAAAAGTAGCATTAATGTCAACATCACCAAGTTGTGTCCCCATGAAGGACAATTTTCTAGTAATATCAAGCAATCTACTTCTCACACTACTAAGCTTTTCATTAGGTTGAGCCTTGAAGACAGCATAATCATGCATGAGTTGCTTCTTCTTCTCTTCCTTAGTATCTTCATTGCCACCATATGCAACTTCAAGAGCTGCCCAAAGGTCTTTAGCAGATTCATAACCTCTGTATTTATGCTGGTTCTCTTGTCCCAAAGAGAGTTTCAGAATATTTAGGGTTTTCATATCAACCCTTTTCTTTGCTATGTCTTCAGCAGACACAGCTCTACCATCTTCAGGCTTTTCTTTCTTATCGGCTTCAGAACATCCAGCAACAGCTGCTCTTCCAGCAATAGCATCAGCAATCTTTTGGGCTTTATTGAATGTGTTTCCATATTCAGTAATCTCCCAGAGTGTGTAGTCATAGATCCCTAGATATTTCTCAAAGTTGAATTTCCACAATTCAAAGTTGGTTGCATCAAGCATGGGAATATTGATGTTTGGTAAAGGTGAGGAGGAGGAGGTTATTTCTGGAGTTGACATGATGTTGTTAGGGTTTAGAGAAAATTAGGGTTTTGGTGATTTTTAGGGTTCTTGTGTTCTTTAAGATCAAAACGTTCCTCAACAAGCTCTGATACCACTTGTTGATCCCAAACTTAGATCGATTTAGCTATATGTATACGAGATTAGATCAACTAATACAATTAGAGAAACCTTTGTATATGTTTATGATAATCTAAGTGTTATGCGGAATTAACACTTAAACAAGAACACAATAATATAAACAAACTTTTACTTTGATTAATGATATCAAACTTGCTTACAATGAAAGTAGTTTACGTATGAAAAACTTATATTGAACATTAACCTAAAGGTCTTCTTTTATAGACTTAAGAAGCCTTGTACAATAATCTACGTATCAACTATTCTAGGTAAAGATAAATATAGAAAATACATTGTTGTTCCTATCTTTACTAGAAGTAATCTAGAATACAATAAACGCGTAGAGTATATCTTCCCATCAGTGCTTGTCTTCAATATATCAACGCTTGACTTTGTCTTGTCAACGCTTGAGCTGTCAACGTTTGTTTTACTCCTGTCAACGCTTATTTTACTCTTGTCAGCGCTCAAGTAGACTGACCATAATTTATTCCCAACAATACGTGTGACACATCTTTGTTTCACTCACTTTCACTTCAAAATTAAGATGAAAGTATTCATTAAAAAATATATATATCCCTCACTTTAGTTCATTCCTCTCCATTCACTTAATTTGTTTTAAAATTATGAAAAACACACAAAAATTTTAGTTTCTCCCATTTACTTTTCCTTTTTGTTTTTAAAATTATCTTGAGTACGTAGTATAAAATAAGTACATTGATGATCGGGTAAAATGATGAAGAAGTAGTTAATATTTATATGTAAAATGCTTTAATATATCTAAACTTTATTATACAAAGTTAAGTACGGAGCATGTATTATGTATTTCTATTTATGTTTTACCATGCTTATAAAATGTGTATATATGATTGTATATTTATGTAATGTCGTGTTTTAGTTAGGAGTATTAATTATGTATTATGTATTTTGATTATGATTAGTTGTAAAATGTGTGTATATAATTGCATATATTTGTAATGGAGTTTTTTAATTAAAAGTATTAATTATGTATTATTTATATATATTATGCTTTATCATAGTTGTAAAATGTACATAATTATATATTTAAGTAATGAGGTTTTTAATTAGGAGTATTAAACAAAGAAAAAAGTTGTACATAAACATTAAGATGTTATATTATTTAAATCTGATTTTTTTTATTGCGTTAATAAGAAGTACAGTAAACTGTATTTTTGTAAGTATTACTTCAACTTTTAACATTTAACAAAAAAAAAAATGATTACATAATATGGATATAAATAAGATTTTTCTGTTTTGTGCCTTGGGAGCACATGATAAGAAGGTAAAAAGTACACATGGTCTCACAGAAAAGTACACATAGTACCACATGTTACGGATCTCTGTAAATTTTTATGTAGAAACTTGTGTACTTTTTATTTACTTACATTCTTATCATCTTCCCTTAAAACACAAGATAGAAAAACCACATAAATATTCTAATTTTAAACATGTATTAAACTTTTCTCTATTTGACACCAGTTTAGATTCAAAAGTTATAAAGATTAGCTAATGAGTCTTTTGTTATTCGCCACTGAACTATATAGCCTATACGAGTCTTTTGTTATTCACCACTGAAATCATAACTATAGCCTATAGGTATGCTTTTAGACATTGCCAATAGTCGAATGAGATGTGTTGCAACTAGACTCGATACATACATGTTTTTCTTGGTAGGTTCTGCTTTTTCAATAACTAAATTTAATTCATGAACTTAGCAACCTTTTTATTGTAGCCAAGTAATAGTGTGAACACTTTCTAACTCCCTAAAACAGTAATAATGTATACAAATAGATGATTGCTTCACTTTCGTTTTGATGTGTTATTTTCATCTTTCAACTTGCAAAACTATTTTCGATGGGATATGACAGACAATCAATTGGTGGTGCAATAACATTTCACTTCTTTAGCATAATGTACGACTACTTTTTCAAATAAGATGTTTGTGTGTCGATTTATATCCATTCATTTAAATGATTAAGGTTGTAACTGGTAACTTGTCATTTCTTTGATTATTTTTAACGGCAAATGTTAGTGGTTAGTGGGTCGAGTCGTGCAATGACATCTAAGCGGTAGAATGTTGTCTTCGAACCCTCGCCTAGTTATGTTAAACTCTTTATCCGCTTCACCTGAGAGACCCTTGGTAGGTCTTGAACCCAAGACCTTCAGGAACCTCGCCTAAGGAAACCACTTATTAGAACCTTGGTGGCCAACTGAGTTAAACCAGTTGGTTGTTCGTGATTTTGTAGAATTAGAGTGAATCGTGCACAACCAAATACAATATAAAGAGGTACAGGAATATTCTAGACTTGGGCTAGAGCCCGATATAAACGAATACCATGGGTTATCTACAATATAGGCTAACGCTTCCACTAGTTAGAGCGGGAGGACATCAGACGCTCAAACTTGTGTGAAACTCTTCAAATAATGTGGTAGGAAAACCTTTTGTAAAAATATTTGCATATTGATAACCAGGGACGTCCGTGGATTTTAGGGGCCTGTGCCATTTTTATCATATAGGCCTCTCAAACAAAAAAAACTAGAAGTATGTATAAACATAAATGTAGAAAAGGATAAGTATTCGGCAACACAACCGGCTACTATTCAAGCTGCTATACTAACTGTTGGAATTCTAACTGAAGAAGCGGTCAAAAGTGAAACCTTAGGCTAAGACTGACGAGAAGCGAAAGGAAATGAAAGTAGTAGCAAAGGCTGAAAATGTGGAGAAGGATAACAAGAAAGCGAAAGGAGGAAAAGGCTTCGCTATTAGCGTCTCATTTCAAGGAAATAATGGGAACAATTATCCAAGAAGGGTAATACAAGCTACAACTTGAGAGGAAATGGAACCATCTCAAAGTGCTCAAGATGTAAAGTGATGCATGTTGAAGGAGGATTATGAGTTGAGTGCTACAACTGTGGCAAGAGAGGACACATAGCTAGAGAATGTAGATCGCCAAGTCAGCGTGTGGCACCCATACGCGCGGTGCAAGGAGGAACTGAGCAAAGGACTTGCTATGGATGTGAAGGAAAAGGTCATTTGAAGAGTTCTTGTCCTAATAGGAAGCGAGGACACAAGCCGGGAGTAAAAACATTAGCGATAGAAGGGAAAAAGGATGTGTCGGGGACTGGGAATCAAAGACAATGGAGATCTTTTAATGTGAATCTCGTTTATGCTCTTCAAGATCCTAAAGTGACTGGTACGTATTTCTTAAATAACCTTTACGCTACTATGTTGCTTGATTCGGGTGCTGATTTTAGTTTTACATCTACTAAGTTTGCACCCTTACTTAATATAAACCCTAGTATCACGAATCCTGGCAAATTCTATCAACTTCCTCTTTCTTACCAGTAGCTACTTTTATATCCTTATTCCATTTCGATATAGCTTTAATACCCCCAGGTCATGGTAGTTTCGACGTAATCATAGGAATGTACTATCGAGCCATAGAGCCATGATCGTATGTCACGAGAAAGTAGTAAGAGTACCGGTGGGAAAAGGAAGGATATTGTGTGTACAAGGAGAGCGTAGTCAAGGAAAGACTAAGAAACTGATGAGCACGAAATCCGAGGAACCAAAGATAAGCAACATCGAGATTGTAAGAGATTTCGCGGACGTATTTCCAAGTGATCTTGTTTACCGCCACAACGACAAGTCGAGTTTCTCATCGACTTAATTCCTGGAGTAACACCCATTGCTAAAGCACCTTATCGATTAGCGCCTATGTATATGCAAGAGTTGTCAGCGCAACTACAAGAGTTGCAAGACAAAGGATTCATTCGACCAAGTTATTCGCCATAGGGAGCGGCCTATACTATTCGTGAAGAAGAAATATGGAGAGATGAGGATGTGTATATAGACTATCACGAGCTAAATAAGTTGACCATCAAGAATCTTTATCCACTCCCGAGGATAGATGATTTGTTTAATCAATTGCAAGGAGCTCGATACTTCTCTAAGATAGATCTTCGATTAGGGTATCATCAACTGCAAGTGCATGAAGATGATATTCCAAATATTTCTTTTAGAACTCGATATGGACATTTTGAGTTTATAGTTATGCCGTTTGGACTAACAAATGCGCCAGCAATATTCATGGACTTGATGAACCGAGAATGTAAACCATATTTGGATAAGTTCGCCATTGTATTTATTGACGATATCCTAGTATACTCGAATATAAAAGAAGACCACGAGGATCACTTAAGACTACTACTGGAGTTGTTGAGGAAGGATAAATTGTACGGAAAATTCTCTGAGTGTGAATTTTGGTTGAAGGAAGTACATTTCCTTGGACATTTGGTATACCAAGATGGAATACACGTAGATCCAAGCAATATCGTAGCAGTGAAGGAATGAAAGGCACCATCGACACCTATTGAAGTACGATCATTCTTAGGATTGGTTGGTTACTATCAACGATTCATAGAGAACTTGTCTAAAATCGCCAAACCTCTTACGTCACTAACCCAAAAGAATTAAAAGTACGAGTGGGGAGGAAATCAAGAGGAATCTTTTCAAATGTTGAAGGAAAAGTTGTACAACGCACCAATATAGTCATGGCCTGATGGAATCGAAGATTTTGTTGTCTACTGTGACGCGTCAAATCAAAGATTAAGATTTGTTCTTGTGCAAAGGGATAAGGTAATCGCCTATGCATCAAGACAATTAAAAGTGCATGAGAAGAATTACAGAACCCATGATTTGGAATTGGGATATGTTGTGTTTGCACTTAAGATTTGGAGGCACTATCGGTATGGAACAAAGAGTGTTATCTATACCGATCATAAGAGTCTTCAACACATATTCGATCAAGAGGAATTGAATATGCGACAAAGGAGGTGGTTGGAGCTATTTAGTGACTACGAGTACGAGATTAAGTATAATCCTGGTAAGGCTAACGTAGTGGCTGATGCCTTAAGTGAGAAGGAAAGAGTAAAACCTAGACGAGTAAGAGCGATGGCCGTGACGATACAAAGCGGAGTAAGAGAGTTGATATTCCATGCACAAAAAGAAGCACTTAAGGATGAGAATATCAAGGAGGAAGCATTGAATGGAACGGACAAAAAACTGGAGAAGAAAGACGATGAAAACCTATACTATATGGACCGTATATGGGTTCCATTAGTGGGAGATATAAGGACTAAAGTTTTAGATGATACGCATAAGTCTAAGTATTCGTTACATTCTGAAGCCGACAAGATGTAATACGACCTTAGAGATATGTATTGGTGGTCGCGAATGAAGAAATATATCGTCATATATGTTAGTAAGTGTCTAACATGTGCAAAGGTGAAGGCATAACACCAAAGGCCATTTGGTCTTTTGCTACAACCAGAAATTTCCCAGTGGAAGTTAGAATATATTACGATGGACTTTATTACAAAGTTACCAAGATAAAGTAGTGGACACGGTGCGATTTGGGTAATCGTAGATAGGTTAACTAAATCTGCCTATTTTTTAGCTATACGAGAAGACTACGACATTGAGAAGCTAGCAAGACTATACGTCGAAGAAATCGTGACGCGACATTGAGTGCCAATATCGATCACTTTGGATCGAGATGGGCGATTTACTTCAAGATTTTGGAGGACGATGCATAAAGCGTTAGGGACATGAGTACGACTTATCATCCTCAAACGGATAGACAAAACGAGTGTACGGTACAAACGTTAGAAAATATGCTGAGAGCGTGTTTTATTGACTTCGAAGGAAGTTGGAGTACTCATCTACCTTTGATTGAGTTCTCTTATAACAAAATTTATCACTCGAGCATAAAATGCGCGCCATTTGAATCACTTTATAGAAGAAAGTGTAGATCGCCAATCATGTGGGGCAAACTTAGGAGACAGTATATTGATAGGACCCGAGTTAGTGCAAGAGACAAGCGACAAGGTTATAGTGATCAAGGAATGACTGCAAGCAGCAAGAGATCATCAAAAGAGCTACGCGGATCAACGAAGGAAGCCATTAGAGTTTTAAGTTGGAGATAAAGTGATGTTGAAAGTTTCGCCTTGGAAAGGAGTTGTGAGATTTGGAAAGAAAGGGAAGTTAGCCCCTAGATATGTAGGACCTTTCGAGATCATAGAAAGGATTGGACCAGTATCGTATAGACTAGAGTTGCCAAAGGAATTGAGTAGCGTGCACGATACATTTCATGTATCTAATCTTTTGAAGTGTTTAGCCGATGCTAACCTTCATATACCGTTAGATGAGATTAAGGTGGATAAGACCTTGAGATTCATAGAGGAACCATTAAAGATCATGGACCATGAGGTCAAGACTCTAAAGCGTTGTAAGATACCTATAGTGAAAGCGAGATGGGCTTCTTACATGGACCAAAATTTAGTTGGGAACGTGAAGATCATATGAAAGCTAAGTATCCCCAGTTGTTTGTAAGTAATAGTAACGAGATCAAGAGTTAAATCTCGGGACGAGATTTTTAAAAGGAGGGGATACAATGACAACCGTAGATTTTGGAAGTTTAGTTACGACCTATTATGCATGGTTACGTATTATGTTTATGTGCTTTGTGTGTTATAAGTGTTTGAAACGATAATCTTGCGAGATTTGAGTACATGATTGCGGATCATGGTACTAGTAGTGATGAAATGTGAGGAAATGAAATCACTTTTACATTTAATTTATGTGCGTTTATCTTTTAAGTAACTTGCGTGTACGTATTACGTCTTACTATATGTATATTTATTCGATAAATATATTAAGTATTTATTAGGTTTTTGAGAAACTAACTAAATATAGAAACTTTAAGAATGAAGGTTTGATGGAAACTTTATTATAAATTCGAAGGTTTTAAGTTATATGCATAAGGTTTACACCATAGGACCTAAAACGAGTAGCAAAATATAAGTTGACCAAAAACAACAATTTTGGTACTTTTGGGGATAGTCGGTCGCCCATAGGGGAAAGAAGAGGAAACTCAAGACTAATTTGACTCTAGTTATAATTAATTATCTAATTAATACATAAGGGGATTTATTGATAAACCAACACACTTTTCTTGCTCCTTCTCCCTCTGCCGGTCGTCGACCAACACCGAACAAGGGGGAAAACCCAAAATTAATTTAGGGTTTAAGGTATGTTCATAATTCATGTTTTCAATTAATTAATTATGTAAGAACCTTGATTGATGGTTAATCTGATTAGGGTTTTCATTAATTAGGTTTAGTATTCAGTAATTAAAATTTATGGTTTCATAAAAGCTTGAATTAATGGTGGTAATTTATGGAGGTTGATTAGGTTTAATTAATGGTAAAACTGGATTAGTGTTTAGGAAAATTTTTAGTTTAACTTGTTTTGATTATACCTCGATCATACGAAAAGCTTTTAAGGTTATTCAAAAGCTTAAGATTATCTACAGAGGGTCTACTTTCTAAGGGTGGTAATTAGAACATTTATAACGGTCGTTTGGTTTGTCAAAACCTTTGTACAAGAGTCGGAGTCAAAATTGTTTTAAGGACAGCAAGTATTCAACTTAAGTTTGGGGTTACTTCGGGTACTTAAACTTTGAAAGGAACATTGGGATTAATATGAGAGTTTATTTATATGTTTTATGAGTCATAAACCAAAGGTGAAGTCAATTTGATTTGTTTAAGGTCGTCTGCTGTAGTGAAACTTTTGGGGTATAATTTCAGTCAGAAACTGGACATGTAAAAGTAAACACATATATATAAGAAACTTGAATAGGGTTTTTAGCTTTGTAAAAATTATGAGAGGTACTCAATACATGTAGAAATGTAGGGTATGATTTCCAGAGAAGGATCATATGTTTAGGTATTTTATTCGTTAGTGTTTTGTGTCACTAAAAAGGGGACAGATTTGGGTAAATTATGAACGTGTTAAGGCTAGAGTATAATCACTATGTGAAACACATAGAGTATCGAGATTGGGTTAGTATTACGATAGATACTTAGATACCCATCATAGATGTTGTTACATCGATGTCGGATTAGTATCCTAAACCGATGTTAACATGCATTTATTATTTGTTTGTTATATATATTGTGTGCTTCTGCGAAGACTTTGGATTACTTTGCATAAGGTGAGTTGTACTAAGCCCCTTTTAATGTTTAATAGTTTGGTCTGGAAATGATACTGTTAAGTTTAACAAATGTCGTCTTATTGTTTTGTAAATGATATGAACATCTGTGTATAAGTATGAGTATGATATGTGATACACTGCACATGGCAGAGTGCGCATCGGTATAAGACGCGGTCGTGTGTGAAAGTGTGGTATATACACGACCGGAGACATCACATGCGATGTGGTGGGGATTATCCGGAATGCGATTCCTTGAAGTGAAGGTTCGCCACCTTCGTCGGGATGGTTGGATCTTAGCGCATTTTCATTTGATCATAGTTAGAGATAATTATGATATTGTTAATAGATAGTATGTGATATAGCCATACGTTGGTTATGATGAGTGTTGTTATATGTTCATGGTCTTAGCATGCATGTGGTAAATGTTTTGGTTTTAAACTAGTAGTCTCACTAACTTTGTGTTGACAGATTTAGTATCATTTTTCAAGCAATCGCGCTATGTGATTATGGAGCTACTTGGATTAGTTGGACCTTATGATTGCATTGCGGATTCGAGTTGCTTTATGTTTAGGATTTGCTTTTGAACTTATGTTATGTTATGACTTGCATTATGTGAGCGTTATGTGTTGCATATTGGATAGATGGTTATCATGACACGTTTGTGTTGTGTCTATTTTATTGAATCTCATTTTAGATTGTGTTTCATTATTCTGACACCATTGTGTCGTGATGATATCTATTTGTTCACGCTTCGCAATTTTTGCCTTGACGGGGTATGACAGAAAGAGTGGAAAATGTTATATTTTAGGTTGTTGAAGAGGGTCTGATATACTACTTTTTGCTAGGTTCAATTTACTCTCGATATCCTCTCGAATTGATCTAGGTCTTAAGTGGAATGATTGTTCTTGGTTACTAAATAAAGGGGTTTGGTTTTCTAATCTAATAAAAAGTGGAAATGAAAGTTTAAGTTAAAAAACAATTACTTTAATTATAATTAACTAAGACTTGGTTTAAAATTTAAAGTTCAAATTAAAATTAAAGTTAAAATGTAAATTGTGAAATATGAGCAGAGAAATAGTAAAATAACAACAGTAAAACAGTAACTTTAAAATACCCAAAAATAACTGATTCAGAACTTTAAACCTTGATTCGGAACTTTCTGATTCGGAAGACACTATTCATTCATTCGGAACTTTCTCATCCGGAACTTAATGGCTGATTCGGAACCTTCCGGATGAAGGTGCTGATTCGGAAGTTATTGAAACTTCCGAATGAAGAACTGATTCGGAACTTATGGTTTGATTCGGAACCTTCCGGATGAAGGTTGATTCGGAAGTTGCTGGTTCGGAAATAACTGATCCGGAACTTTAATGCTTGATTCGGAACTGACTGGTCCGGAAGTCACTGATCCGGAACTTAGTGCTTGGTTCGGAAGTTTCCGAATGAAGCCTTCATTCGGAACTTTTTGTCTTGATTCGGAACTTTGGAAACCCAGTTACAGAAGCAGTAACGAAGAACACGGAACACAGGTTTTTAATCAAAATCAAATCAAACACTTAAAAAGGTTTTACCAAATTAAACACAAATCATTTAGACAATATAAGCAACAAATCCCACTAATAAAAACACAAATCCAAACAACTTTTGAAGATCAAATCAAGAAAAATAAAACTTAATAACTTGAAGATAAAGATGATGATGAACAAGATGAAATGAAAGATTAAACAAGAACTCGGTATTGAATGATTGATGTTTTGACAAGATGAAACAAAGATTAAAATTACAAGATTAAAGAACTAAAGATAAAAATCACCAATCACCCTAGTGGTGATGGTGTTAAACGAACCAGGAGAAAGAGTGGGGAGGAAGAAAGAAAAACTAGCTCGTCTAAAATGTGTGAGGGGAAGGCTATTTATAGCCTTGTCCTTTGGTTGGTGAGTGGGCTCTCTCCCGTTCTTCTTGTCTTTTCGTCTTTTCAGAAAAGCTTCCGTTTTCGATTCTGATTCGGGATTTGTTGTCGATTAAATTCAACTCGTCTTTTAATTTCTTCGTTTAATAGACTTGAGTTTCTTCGACTTATATAAATCTTCCATCTTTGGTCCTTTTCTTCGATAAATCTTCGAATAGGCCCAGTGACTTCAAATCTTTTGCATCTCTTGGACACTAGACTTTATCTTGAGTCTTTTTCTTCAGTAAAACCCGTGTAATCCCATGTTTTCTTCAATATTTATCCGGTTGGCTCTGAAAACACAACAAACACAAAAACCACGCATAATTCCAAACAAATGATATTAAATACGTGTTTTGGTCTCGTTTTAGCCCGAATTAAGTGGTAAAAGGATGGGTGTTTACACACCTATCAAATCCCCTACACTTAACCATTGCCATGCCATCATGCAATGCTTAGTGATAAAGCAAGTTTACACTTTTCTCATAATTAATCAACCTTGGCCTTATTTAAAATTCTACTTAACAAAAATTAAAGAAATAAAACTTCAAAGGTAACAAAGGGATAGAAAACCATTTTCACTTGAAAATAGCTACATGGAAATAACTTGAAGAGAAATCGATGACTTACATTAGGGCTTTGGTGTTGCGAAGATTTATCACCCTCAAGTTTCACGTTCCCCAAACTAAGCTTAAAAACGAGATCATTGTTATTATAAGTTAGCAATTCAAACACTTACACATATGGCTTAATTAAATGCTTAAACTCCCTTATTCCTAGGTGTATCTCTTATATTTTATTTTTGTCTTAGAATGATCATGAAGATGCATTTTTGGACTTATTTCGATAGTTTATTAGGGCTGAAAGCAAAGTAGGACGATTTGATCAATAGTTAGCTAAAGGACAAAATCTCTTAAAACTGCTTCTCGGGATATCAAAAAGTTCATATCTTGGCATAACTTGGTTCACGATTTGAGACCTTTCTCGGGCCGATATTTGGCATGTACTTCATTCTTCATATCTTCGAGAGACGTTCTTGAGATAATGGTCTTCTCATCATAATAGAGTTTCTTCACTTGGAGACTTTTGAGGGGTACTCCAACTTTGTTGACCACGACTTCATGATTATTTCTTCAATCTCTAATTGGGATTTTGAGATACAACGATCCGCCTCCTTTTCGGACTTGGATCTATTTATCCTCATACCTTGTTAGGGTCTTTTCGGATAGACTTCTCCATGATCTTTATGGGAGTTGATTGCTTTTCGTCGTGAGTCTTGATCCTTCATATTGACTTTAGGAATAATGCTTTTCACATCACTTTGGATCTTCAGCAATAAAATTGAATCCTCATGCCTTGTTAGGGCCTTTTCGGACTCGCCAATCTTCGCGCCCCGCTTCATAAGTTATGCCTTGGCTATGAACTCTTATCATTACCGAGCAACTTTTAAACGATCTTGGGCTAGAAGCTAAGTAACTTTTCAAATCGTAAGACCTTACTTATTGCAGATAAATTATTAGCAGGTGATGGGAGAATAGGCAAATAATTACACCAAGTGAGCTTGTGCAAGAATACAGACTTATAATTGACTCTATCATTTCTCGTCCTCCACAATTTAAAATCTCAAGTAATGAGACTCGTGGATGCTTAGCCTAATAAACCAATTAAGGTCTACATGGTTAAGGATACTAGCTAGAATAAACTTGGATAAGTCTATTCGGGTTGAGTCAAAATAAACGCAACGGGCCTAATAGATCAAAGATTCCTAAACTAGCTACACCACTTTATTAATATTTTTGACTTTATTGCGGGATATATACATATGAAAGCAACGATAAAAATTTAAAAATTACGACTAAATGGCCAAAGTTAATAAAAAATTTGAAAAACGCTGAAAAATAGGATTTTCCGGTTAATTGAAGGCATTTTCATGGAAAAAGTCCACTTAAAACTTCGATAGAAGTCCCCCCTACACTTAAGATAAACATTGTCCTCAATGTTTAAGCATGTGGGAGAAGTCTCCCCTACACTTAAGATAAACATTGTCCTCAATGTTTAAGCATGTGGGAGAAGTCTCCCCTACACTTATGACATTGTGCACGTTGGTTAACTCAAGTTAAGGAAGAGACGACTAAAGTGATCAATTTCAAATGTGAGTATGAAGAAAATTGAATCACGATAGTTGAGAGATAGAACCGGATTTCGGATAAACACGGGAGCACGGTTCTTCAAAGATTCCAAGAGTGCACTTATCCCTGTAATCACATCACCACACAAAAGCAAACACATATAGAAGTCCCCCCCTACACTTAGGGGATTAAAACATGCAAGGATAGATACTCGGGCTGCCTCCCGAGGAGCGCTTGTTTTTGATAACCGAGTCACGAGCCTGACTCGACCCAAAATTAGTTCATGGGGAACGTGGTGAGGGATGGAATCACCTCCTTAGAGGTGTCCTCACCAAAGTACAACTTCACTCGTTGGCCATTCACCTTAAAATTTGGTCCATCAGGTTGAGCGAGCTCGAGAGTACCATATGGAAAAATTTGGGCAATGGTGAATGGGCCGGACCAACGAGATTTGAGCTTTCCCGAAAAGATTTTCAACCGAGAGTTAAAAAGTAAGACTTTGTCTCCAACATGGAACTCTCGGTTTTTAATCTTGGAGTCGTGAATGAGCTTAGTTCTTTCCTTATAGATCAGAGAATTTTCATAAGCCTCATTACGGAGTTCATTTAGCTCATTGAGTTGGATCTTGCGTAGGTCACCGGCTTTGTTTATATCAAAATTAGCCCACTTAAAGGCCCAATAAGCCTTGTGCTCCAACTCAATGGGGAGGTGGCACGCTTTCCCGTACACAAGACGATAAGGCGTACAGCCGATCGGGGTCTTGTAAGCAGTACGGAAAGCCCACAAAGCATCATCCAATTTATCAGCCCATGAGGCACGATGCTCTCCCACAGTCCTTTCAAGAATTCGCTTCAGCCCTCGGTTGGATATTTCAGCCTGGCCATTAGTTTGTGGGTGGTAGGCTGTGGAAAGACGATGATTTACACCGTACTTAGCCATGACTCGAGCAAATTGATCGTTGCAGAAATGAGTCCCACGATCACTAATAATGGCGCGAGGCACACCGAATCTAGCGAATAGAGCTTTTAAAAAGATACAAACCACCCTTGCGTCATTAGTATGCAAAGCTTTGGCTTCAACCCACTTCGAAACGTAGTCAACGGCTACAAGGATGTATTTGTTTCCTTTAGACGAAGGGAATGGCCCCATAAAGTCGATACCCCAAACATCAAAAATTTCACACTCTTGAATGAAATTCTGAGGCATCTCGTCTTTATGTGTGATTTTGCCTTGCTTTTGGCAAACATCACATCTTTTGACCATATCGTGAGCGTCACGGTATATGGAGGGCCAATAAAATCCCGAATCAAACACTTTCTTTGCGGTGTAGTTGGGACCAAAGTGACCACCGGTGGGTCCTTTGTGGCAAGCATCAAGGATGTCCGACGCTGCCGGTCCATCAACACATCGGCGAATTATCAGATCAGCACATTGTTTGAAGAGGTAAGGGTCGTCCCAAAAGTAAGTCTTGATGTCGGTAAAGAACTTCTTCTTTTGCTGGGACGTCAACCCTTCCTTGAGAATTCCACCCGCCAAGTAGTTTGCAAAGTCCGCAAACCACGGGGTTTCATTCGGCTTCGATTTTATAGACATTAAGGTCTCCAAGGGAAAAGAATCATTGATTTCTTTGGTCGGATGATCCCCTTGGTATGGATCCTCAAGTCTACTAAGATGGTCCGCGGCTAGGTTTTCTGCTCCTTTTTTATCGCGGATGTCGATTTTAAATTCCTGGAGCAGCAAAACCCAGCGAAGAAGTCTTGGTTTGGAATCTTGCTTTGTCAACAAGTACTTCAACGCGGAATGATCGGTGTACACAATGGTGGTGGAAAGGACAAGATAGGGGCGGAATTTTTCAAAAGCATAGACAACAGCTAAAAGCTCTTTCTCAGTTGTCGTATAATGCAATTGTGCCCCAGTCATTGTCTTGCTAGCGTAATGGATCGGTTGGAAGTGTTTGTTCACTCTTTGTCCAAGAACCGCTCCAATAGCAAAATCACTAGCATCGCACATCAACTCAAAGGGCAGCTCCCAATTAGGGGTAACCAAGACGGGTGCCTTAGTAAGCTTATCCTTAAGCGAGTTGAAGGCATCAAGGCACTCTTTGGAGAAGATAAAAGGAGTATCTTTTTCCAAGAGGTGGGTCATCGGGCGAGCGATTTGAGAAAAATCTTTGATAAATCGACGGTAGAAGCCCGCATGACCCAGGAAACTTCTCACACCCTTCACAGTTGAAGGTGGAGGCAACTTTGCTATAACATCAACTTTAGCACGGTCTACTTCAAGACCGGCTTTCGAAATCTTATGTCCAAGCACGACGCCTTCTTTTACCATAAAATGGCATTTTTCCCAATTTAGAACAAGGCGAGTGTCTTCACATCGCTGTAGCATACGTTCTAAATTGGCAAGGCAAGCAGAGAAGGAATCCCCGAAGACCGAGAAATCATCCATGAAGACTTCCATGGTTTGTTCAACCATGTCATGGAAGATAGCTAACATGCACCTTTGGAAAGTCCCGGGCGCATTACATAAGCCAAAAGGCATTCTTTTGTAAGCGAAAGTGCCGTAGGGACAAGTGAATGTAGTCTTCTCTTGATCTTGGGGATCGATGGGTATTTGAAAATAACCCGAGAAACCATCAAGAAAGCAGTAATATTCATTACCAGCTAATCGTTCAAGCATTTGGTCCATGAAAGGTAGAGGGAAATGATCCTTTCTCGTGGCATCATTGAGTTTGCGGTAGTCTATACAAACTCTCCACCCAGTAACGAGACGAGTAGGAATCAACTCGTTGTGTTCATTGGGAACAACGGTTATACCGCCCTTCTTGGGCACACAATGGATTGGACTAACCCACGGTGAATCCGAAATAGGGTAAATCATACCCGCATCAAGAAGTTTGATAACCTCTGTTTTGATGACTTCATGGATTTTTGGATTCACCCTTCGTTGGCTTTGAATGGTGGGCTTATAGTCGTCCTCCATGAGAATTTTGTGTGTGCAAAAGTGAGGATCAATTCCACGAATATCCGAGATTTTCCACGCAATAGCCTTCTTGTGATCTTTCAACACAGCGACAAGTCGGGCTTTCTCTTCATCCTTCAAATCCTTAGCAATGATGACTGGCGACTTCTTCTCTTCTTCGAGGAATATATACTCAAGATGGGGCGGCAACTCCTTAAGTTCTAAATCCGGGGGATTTTCGACGGGAGGCGTGTTCGAAGTCGGAGTCTCGATAGCAATGATAGTGGGAGATGGAGGAGAAGGATTGTCTTCTTTGAGGAGGTTTGCAATGAAACTGAGGTCTTCATCCCAAGTGGCAGTAGAATCGTCATTGTTTTGCTTCACATCTCCCAAGGTGGCTTCCAAATCTTTCCAAAGGAAATCACTTTCTCCAAATAGAGATAGTGATGAGTCGATAGAGGAAACGGTCTCAACATTGGGAAGAGAGGTAGGAATGTTTTTACAAGCATCCTTGAAGTGTTCTTCACAAGCCTCATCAAGAACGTCAATACAATTAACATTCTCGTAAGAAGAAGGCTGTTTAGATAACTTTCCCATGTTGAAGACTACTTTATCGTCACCCACTCTCATGATAAGCTCACCGGCTTCAACATCAATGAGAGTGCGACCGGTCCTCAAGAATGGACGACCAACAATGAGTGGCACACGGGGGTCCATCTCGTAGTCGACGACAACAAAATCGGCAGGGAAGGTGAATTTGTCGACTCCTACAATGACGTCTTCGGCTATCCCCACTGGATAAGCAACCGTACGGTTGGCCAATTCCAAAGTCATTTTGGTGGGGACTAGCTCTGGGAGAGATAATTGCTTCCAAACACTTAGAGGCATAAGATTAATACTGGCACCTAGATCGGCTAGGGCCATGCAATTCTCTACTCCCGGGAAATTGCAAGGGATAAGAAAACGACCCGGATCACCAAGCTTGATTGGCAATTTCCTTAAGAGCACTGCAGAGCAGTTCTCATTAAGTTGGGTGTTGGCGAGATCGAGGAGCTTTTCCTTGTCGCTCAGAAGATCTTTAAACATTTTGGCATACTTGGGCATGTGAGCGAGAGCCTCAGCGAAGGAGATATTGAAATTCAGTTTCTTGAACATTTTTAGAAAGTTCGAAACTTGAATATCATCCTTGCTCTTTTGCTTCTCTTTCCTCAACCTTGAAGGATAAGGTATATTGGAAGAAGAGGAAGGCTTTAAGGGAATAGGATCACTCACAACCACGGGTGGAGGAGGGGTAGAAAGAAGAGGTGGAGAAATTGGGGAAGGAGAAGGAGGAGGAATAGGAGCAGGCGACTCGTTCTCCTTAGTCACAACCACCGGTGGAGGTATAGGAAGCTCGGGTTCCTTGGTACCTTTACCACTTCGAGTAGTGATTGCTTTCATCTCCCCTCTTGGGTTCGCAACGGTGTTACTCGGAAGAGTACCCGAAGAAGAGGGTTGATTACCTTGGAAGAAACTAGCCATCATGTTCCTCAGATCAGTAGTCTGGCTATCCAACGTGTTTCTCATGTCAGCTCTCAAATCATTTCCTTGCTTGACCAAGTCTGCCTTCAAATTGCGCACTTCCTCTTGGAGATTTCCCACTATCACATCATTGGTCCTCATATAGGTGGCGACCTCTTGGTGTAGTGCAGTGTTGGTTTGGTTGGAAGGAGCATTGTATGCAGGTGGTTGGTAAGCTGGTTGTTGGTAGACTTGATTGTTACGTTGAGGTGGTTGTTGCTGCTTGTGAGGTGGGACGTATGGTTGTCGAGGTTGTTGTTGTTGTGTAGGGCGGTTAAGGTTTTGTTGTTGGTTTGGGTTGGTTGGAGGAAAGCCAGGTGGTGAAAGATAGTTGTTGTTGCGGTAGCTAAGCAAGTTACGGTCACCTTGAGGTCTAGCTTGATAAGCAGGTTGTTGGTAGGTGCCATATGCCGCATTCACATTCTCAGCAGGGTAATCTTGGGTGGCGGTACAAGTTGTATAAGAGTGGGGACCACCGCATATCTCACAAGGTTGGCTGACAGCGTTGACTTGTGCATTTTTGGCGTTGTTGCTGTTGTTGTTGCTGACGGTGTGGGTGACAAGCGATTCAAGAAGCGTAGTGATTTTGTCTAATCGCTTGTCGCTGTCATTAGTGCTAGCACTAGCAACATTGGTCCTAACACTCTTGGTTTGCACACGAGACTTGTTCTCAATGATATCCCAAGCAGCATTGGAAGTCTTAGCCAATAAATTACCCCCCGAGGCACTATTCAGTGAATCTTGGTCATTCATGCTTAAACCATTGTAAAAAGTATTTATTTGATGAACTTTGGTAAAACCATGTTGTGGGCATTTTCTTAAAAGATCTTTAAAGCGATCCCAGGATTCACTGAATGACTCGTCGTACTTTTGTTCAAAGGTTATAATCTCATTCCGCAAAGCGGTAGTACGAGAGGGTGGAAAAAAGTAGTTGATAAACTTTGTTTCCAAATCCGTCCACGAGAGAATACTCTGTGGCGGTTCCTTAGCAAGCCAATGCCGGGCTTGTCCCTCTAAAGAAAAGGGAAAAAGTTGTAACCTTATCACTTCTTGTGGAACACCATTGAACTTGACCGTGTTCGTGAGTTGTAGAAATCTCTTGATATGGTCATGTGGATCATCAATGGTTCGTCCAAAGAATGGTTGAGCTGAGACCATCTGGATAAAGCCTGACTTTAGCTCGAAATTGTTGGCGGCAATTGGTGGAATAACAATTGGATCCATGTTGCCATCGATATGAGCTTGCAGCAATTCAATCATTGGGCGATTATCCGGAAGGTGCTCATTGTTGTTGTTATTCATGTTGTTGAAAGGCGGGTTGTTGTTGTTATTATTGTTGTTCGGAGGTGGTATGTTATTGTTGTTTTGTACACCAGCCATGTCTAAGTTATCGAGAGGCTCGGGCTCTTGATAAGACGTGGATCGAGTGCGCATACACCTGCAAAAGAACGAACAAGGAAAAACAAAGCAAAAATATTTTTGGTTTTTATTGTTTTTTTAATTTTTAGGATTTTTGAAAATTTTATATTTTTTTGTTGTTTTTGAAGATTTTCTTGAAAAAGTAACGTTCACGGGGAACGGATCCCAAAATCCAATTTCTCACAAAAAACTTTTGATCTTAACGAGAAGAGCCGGCAGCGGCGCCATTTGATATACTACTTTTTGCTAGGTTCAATTTACTCTCGATATCCTCTCGAATTGATCTAGGTCTTAAGTGGAATGATTGTTCTTGGTTACTAAATAAAGGGGTTTGGTTTTCTAATCTAATAAAAAGTGGAAATGAAAGTTTAAGTTAAAAAACAATTACTTTAATTATAATTAACTAAGACTTGGTTTAAAATTTAAAGTTCAAATTAAAATTAAAGTTAAAATGTAAATTGTGAAATATGAGCAGAGAAATAGTAAAATAACAACAGTAAAACAGTAACTTTAAAATACCCAAAAATAACTGATTCAGAACTTTAAACCTTGATTCGGAACTTTCTGATTCGGAAGACACTATTCATTCATTCGGAACTTTCTCATCCGGAACTTAATGGCTGATTCGGAACCTTCCGGATGAAGGTGCTGATTCGGAAGTTATTGAAACTTCCGAACGAAGAACTGATTCGGAACTTATGGTTTGATTCGGAACCTTCCGGATGAAGGTTGATTCGGAAGTTGCTGGTTCGGAAATAACTGATCCGGAACTTTAATGCTTGATTCGGAACTGACTGGTCCGGAAGTCACTGATCCGGAACTTAGTGCTTGGTTCGGAAGTTTCCGAATGAAGCCTTCATTCGGAACTTTTTGTCTTGATTCGGAACTTTGGAAACCCAGTTACAGAAGCAGTAACGAAGAACACGGAACACAGGTTTTTAATCAAAATCAAATCAAACACTTAAAAAGGTTTTACCAAATTAAACATAAATCATTTAGACAATATAAGCAACAAATCCCACTAATAAAAACACAAATCCAAACAACTTTTGAAGATCAAATCAAGAAAAATAAAACTTAATAACTTGAAGATAAAGATGATGATGAACAAGATGAAATGAAAGATTAAACAAGAACTCGGTATTGAATGATTGATGTTTTGACAAGATGAAACAAAGATTAAAATTACAAGATTAAAGAACTAAAGATAAAAATCACCAATCACCCTAGTGGTGATGGTGTTAAACGAACCAGGAGAAAGAGTGGGGAGGAAGAAAGAAAAACTAGCTCGTCTAAAATGTGTGAGGGGAAGGCTATTTATAGCCTTGTCCTTTGGTTGGTGAGTGGGCTCTCTCCCGTTCTTCTTGTCTTTTCGTCTTTTCAGAAAAGCTTCCGTTTTCGATTCTGATTCGGGATTTGTTGTCGATTAAATTCAACTCGTCTTTTAATTTCTTCGTTTAATAGACTTGAGTTTCTTCGACTTATATAAATCTTCCATCTTTGGTCCTTTTCTTCGATAAATCTTCGAATAGGCCCAGTGACTTCAAATCTTTTGCATCTCTTGGACACTAGACTTTATCTTGAGTCTTTTTCTTCAGTAAAACCCGTGTAATCCCATGTTTTCTTCAATATTTATCCGGTTGCTCTGAAAACACAACAAACACAAAAACCACGCATAATTCCAAACAAATGATATTAAATACGTGTTTTGGTCTCGTTTTAGCCCGAATTAAGTGGTAAAAGGATGGGTGTTTACACACCTATCAGGGTCGGGCTAAATGGGCAACTACTATCTATCTTAGGATTATAGTTTCATTGTTAGGTTTTATAAATATCGTGTAATTGTTATGAATGTAATCAATAAAGTTAAAATAATAAAATAACGTTAATTCTTATTTTCTAGTTTTTAATGAGTAAACACACGCTTGAAATGCTTCGAGTATCTTAATACAACCTTAACCAACCAAGTCGTATCAGATTGTGGTATTTAGATTTTGCGTTTCAAATGTTTCAATCAAGTATTTGGTCATACCATAAAAAATATTAGAAAACAAAATAAAAGTTGTCTAGGTGATAATAATATAGTTCAATATATGAAAGTATCAAACCATGTATTACAAATTTCTAATCATATAAGAAGTATTTTAACATGTTTGTTTTGTCATGAATAATAATTGTACCTGTTAATAATTCAAATTTGTCAAATAAAAGTGCTATGAAACAGTTGAATCTGACCCTCTATGATGCCTTCATCGTTACTTAAATAACTAAATAAATAATTGATTGAATTTAATAGGACATGAAGTTGATTGCCCATGCCCAACCCAAGCAAGAGTTGACTTAATAAATTTCATAATAATAATAATACATTTTCATAATAAATTACTACTATAACAATAACAAACACAATATATAATACTTCACAAACCAACCCATTTCCTACACACACATTAATCATTTTCTTCTTCATTTCTGATTCCAATTCTTAAAAGAGTGGTAGCAGGTTTCATTTTTCAGCTTTTTGCTTATTATATTTCCATCTTTTTGCAACATTTAAGCTATATAAACCATCTTAGTTTTATGCTTCCTTAACCATACTTTTATAAAAAAACCAACTTAGCATGTAAACTTTGTTACACTTGTAATATTTCAGCTTGATCAAATCCATATTCCAAAAACAAAAACCAAAAAAAAAGTTTTTATTATTGCATTATATTGTTTCATCTAGCTAGCTCACTTGGTTAGTCTGGCTATTTTCAAAATTTATAAACCTTAATCCATCTTTTATAAAAACCTACCCATTATGTAAATTTAAGCCATCTATTAATTCCTTGTGTTTTATAAAAAAAAACCAAAAAAAAAAATTAGTAATTTTTTCATTTTGGAAAAAAAAGTTTGTTTATCTTGTTTTAATCTGGATCAAGTTAAGGTGATTGTGTAGAAAAAACTTTATAAAAATCTGAAAAATATGTAAAGTTTTTTACTACTAATCATTTATTGATCCTTTATTTTTATAAAAAAAACCCAAAAAAAAAAAAAAAAAACCAAAAAAAATCTAAAAAAAGAAAGTTACTATAAATGGAAAGTGGAGGTGATGGGCAAACGCCACCGGTGTCAGCACCGGCGACGCCAGGGACGCCGGCGCCGTTGTTTCCGGCGTCGAGAGTGGACTCATTGTCCTATGAGCGGAAGTCAATGCCGAGGTGCGCGTGTTTGCCGGTTTACGCGCGCCCCACGTGGGGCGCGTCGCATTCGTGTTTTACGGATTTCCCTTCCCCGGATATCTCTCTCACGCGAAAGGTATATATATCCAGTTTCTTGCAACTTTTTATTATGTGTTGATTTAAGTAGTACTAACTCAATGTTTCATAAAAAAAATTAAGAATATTGTGTTATTTTACATTTATATATGAAAAAAATAAAAAATTTGTGTTATTTTATCTATATAAATGAAAAAGTAAAAATATTTTTAGGTGTTTAACGACCAAAAAGGTGATGTTATGGAAGGAGTGCCCTTTTATTCCGGTGTTGTGAGAAAAAGTGATGATATGACAACACTTTTCTCGTAACATCACGTTGAGAGGGTACATAGTTCTCTTATGTACTTATACATGTAAAGTTTCTATATAGTATAACACCAATGTTTTAAAAACCGATTTTTAACTAATCCGGTAGCGTCACAAGGTAATTTGACTAATTCGCGATTCAACTCGAATTTTAAAGTGAAGATTAGTACTCCTTGACACGTTAAATGTTCATATTAGTACTAGTATATTTTGATGTTGTTTACTTTATATGAATAATTTTATATTTTTATTTATCTTTAAAATTGATTTTATATATACTAAAGTGTACTAATGTGTAATGTACAATATATATTTTTTTTATATTTGAGTACATATGAAATTTTTAAAAAAAAAGTGAAAATGAAATTGCTCCTACTTTATATTTCAGCAAGTAAAAATTGAATTTAGCAACTAGATATGATATTTGACTTTTTTAAAACTTGTGCGTTTACAAAAGAGTAAATTGTAAAATTTCAGCAAGTAAATTGGTTTTTTTTTTTTAAAGTCAGTCTTGATGCATGCATAAATAAATGGCAAGTATTAAAAGGAATAAACTATGTCATCCATGTGGGCATAGTTAGTAGTACATCGAGTATAATAATAATCATGTAAGTTTTTTTAGAATGACAAATGTTAGCGGTTAGTGAGTCGAGTCGTGCAATGAAATCTAAACGGCAAAATGTTTTTTCAAACCCTCGTCTGATTATGTTAAACTCCTTATCCGCTTCAAAAAAACCTCCCAAATAATCATATAAGTTAGTCATCTATTTTCATCTAAATGGTTGATACGAACAATGTAAATTTGAGCAAGACTTTTATCCACTATATATGCAGTTGGGAGCGGAATTTGTGGGAACGTTTATACTGATATTCGCAGCAACAGCAGGACCAATAGTGAACGAAAAGTATGCAAACTCGGAGACACTGATTGGAAATGCAGCATGTTCAGGGCTGGCAGTGATGATAATTATATTGTCGACAGGTCATATCTCAGGAGCCCATTTGAACCCGTCTCTCACTCTTGCATTTGCAGCATTGCGTCACTTTCCATGGTCACAAGTCCCCGCATACATCTTAGCTCAAGTATCGGCCTCCATATGTGCTTCTTTTGCGCTCAAAGGTGTCTTCCACCCCTTTATGTCTGGTGGTGTTACTGTTCCTTCTGTAAGCACTGGCCAAGCGTTTGCCCTTGAATTCCTCATTACCTTTAATCTCCTGTTCGTTGTCACGGCTGTTGCTACTGATACTCGTGCTGTAAGTATAATCTTTTGTTCGTTTTTCCTTTTTTTAGATCTATGGAAACCCGATCTCATTGGTGGATGTTGTTTATATTCAGGTGGGAGAATTGGCGGGTATCGCAGTTGGAGCTACTGTTATACTCAATATTCTCGTTGCTGGCCCATCAACTGGTGCTTCAATGAATCCAGTGCGTACGCTAGGTCCAGCAATTGCAGCAGGGAACTACACTGTGATTTGGATTTACTTTTTGGCACCGACACTTGGTGCCCTTGCTGGTGCTGGAGTCTACACTTTGGTCAAACTTAATCCAGGTGAAGGAGAAGAACCGCGTGCTGTCCGAAGCTTCCGTCGTTAAATGCAGCCAATGGTTCTATTGGCATACAGGATATGTACAAGTTACGTATCACTGACATCTATCTTCGTTTCCTAAGTTGTGTGATAAAATAAAACGGGGTGCGGCTCATGTCCCTTGTGAACTGGTGTGCAAGTGTCTGCAAGCGAATGTGTGTGGTCCAATATCGTTTGCTTTTCATGTTGATTATTGTAATAAAAAAAACGCGTACACGTGTAAAATGTGTGTGTTTCATGTTATAATATATGTAATCTTTGTTGTGCAAGTCTTTAAGTTTCTCACTGGACCACTTAGATTTGTTGCGTTCAGGTGCCTTTTTGTCCTACATGGTTCATAAGGTGGAGTTGTGTTATGATCCCACATCGGCCAAGTATGAAATTGGTTGATGGTTTATAATGTCTAGGTGTCCCCTCCTCTTCAAGCTAGCTTTTTGAGTGAGTTCTACACTTATGAACCGATACGAGCCTACTCATATTATGCTAATATGTGCTTTTCTACCCCACCTCATATTATGCTAATATGTGCTTTTTAACCCGCTGTCAAGGAGGCCTAGTGGTCAGGCGTCTAAACGTTCACACACGAGGTCTTAGGCCCAAATCTAACAAGGTAAATTTGTAGGAGCGAAAACGGTCACACGAATACCCCGGTTAGACCGTAGTATGGGAAACGATACGAGCCTAGTATGGGATAGGTTCGTATCAAGTTGCTTTTCTACCCCTCACTCATATTATGCTAATATGTGCTTTTTAACCCGCTGTCGAGGAGGCCTAGTGGTCAGGCGTCTAAACGTCCACAGAAGAGGTCATAGGCCAAACCTAACAAGGTAAATACTTAGGAGTGACCTAGAAAAGAGTTCGAAAATGGTCACACGAATACCCCAGTTAGACCGTGTATATCTAAGTCAAAGACCAGTACTCCCTAACCCTTGTAACCAAAAAAGGAAAAACATCATGCATTTACCCGTGCTGTTTTTAGCATAATAGGTACTAAATGACTTTCGAACTCTATATTCTAATCATATCTGAGATTTATCGATTAAAAATGTACATGACTAATGTTTTACACCAAACACACACATTACTGAACCCTACCATCTATTGTTACGGTATTCCATTCACCAGCTTGTGAAACTTTTGAGCCATGGCGGGATGATTTTTGTCTTCACATACCTTAATAAGTGATTGTATTGTTGTAATAATTACCTCTTTCTTTTGGTTCCACGTGGAATCTTGTTCAGTTTCAAACTGATTCACAAGAGATGAACATAACGCCTTGAGCCACTCCTCAAGAAACGATGATTTCTACAAGGAATTAACATAAATATGAGCCTGCCAACATTAATATTCGAAGAGATTAATGTTGATCCGAGCTTACCTTGACAAGAAAATCATGTACAGGGTGATGAGGAGTTACTGAAGCAAGGCCAAGGACGTGCAACATGGTCGATGTTAACTGCAGCAAAGTGAACTATGAGTTTAGCCTGAAAGAAACTCAATAACAGATGGTATTGCGTATAGAAGAAAAAAGATTTTAGAAAACCGAACCTGCTTCTCAAGTGCAACCCTATATTTGAAACTTGATGGAGCAAACATCTGGTCCGTACCAAGATTCTCTAGTGTGTGCTCGACCCCTTGAACAACATCTGAATAGGACTGCCCATAATCTGCAGAATACACGATATAAGTAAGATGAAACAGAATGGTTCAAGTTCTATAGTAGGAGGGGTGAGCGCGGTTCTGGAACCGCAAAGAACCGACCCGGAACCGAAGGAACCGAGAACCGAAAAATGCATATTTCAATAACCGAGAACCGAAGTGCATATTTACGTTCCTTTCGGTTCTCGGTTCGGTTCGGGTATTTTCGGTTCTACCCGAATGGAACCGAAATTTTTACATATCCAAAATCCTTTAAATGAGATCCTTTAAATGATTCTGCCATAATCCATAGGAAATGTATACATATACTACGTAATGCTTATCATTTTAACCGTATTTAAAGAAAACATAATAACAGTCACTTATTTACGAAAAAAGGAATTGCATTCATCATTTAACAAAACAGAGGAAGTGTCACCACAAATTCATGTCATTGTGCCATATATAAAAACAAGATACGAAACAAGACACAAAATTGAGTAGGTACGAGGAAACAAACAGCTACAAATGGATTCTAAATCTTTGGACAAAACCACTGTTAGCACATATATGTAAATAAACACATTTTTTTTGCCTTTAATCTCCTACAAATATACACCAAACGCATCTTGCATTAGCTAACTACAAAAAGTGTGAATATTATTAGTGTACATTATTTGTGACAATGAAAAGATCATACACTAATGGAAAAGGTATCTCATGAAATGTAGCATAATTAAGATTTGAGCGGTTCTTCGGTTCCGGAACCGAACCGAACCGAGAACCGAAATTTAAATTATTAAGAAACCGAGAACCGAACTGCGGTTCCAAAAATTGGTTCGGGTTAGGTCGGTTCCGGTTCGGTTCTCGGTCCATATAGGACACATGAGATACAAAAGCATGGTTATGTATATTTTAGAATCATGTTTATATTTTTTAAATCAATTAAAAACAAAAAGAAGAGACGAAGGCGACTCACCGAGTATAGATGGTGGGACAGCCAATGCAGCTGCCGCTTGTATCCTGATCTTAAAATTAGACGAATCACGGAGCAGTAGTAGCAGTATACTAAAAACTGAAGAAGCCCTGTGGAAATCATAGTGAACAATTAGTCAGTTCTACTTCATTGCAAAAGGAACAACAATCACATTTGATGATAGAAACTTAGGCGATAATAAGTTTCAACTTCTTACCAATCTGTATCTTGCAGTTTTAATGTCTCATTAAGAAATAAGCTGCTCAACGCATGACAAACATTCCACCGCACCTGTTTGTATACCAACGCCCAAGCATTAGAGAAAAAAATAAAAAACACAACTGGTGCAAAAAATTAAAAGGATAAAAGAATAAACACTCATTTTGAAGTTTTAGGAAAATACCTTCACATTTCCGGTTGTGACACAAGAAAGAAAAGCCTGCACCATTCTTTCCAGCCAAGATGAATCAATTGCTACAGATACATCATTGGAATCAATGTTTGTATTATTCTCTTGCATGTCTTTCCTTGAACAAGGAACGAATCTTGACAGATTGCCGAGGGCTCTCACGGCATTTGCTTTTATCTAAGCAGCGATAACAGTAAGCAAAAAAAATCAAAAATAGAAGAATACAAGTAATGCATATATATGTATTTTGATGTTACTTACCTTATCTCCATCCCTTGTAAGCCTTAGAGAACAATCAATCAACAGAGCAATCATCCTCGAGCATTCCTCAAGATCTATCACGTCAGATATAGATGAAGTTAAAGATCGTAGAAAACCGAACAGAGCATAAGAGTAGAATAGTCAACGGTCAGCTGAGAGTTTATGACTCACCTACAGAAGACCTTGCTAAGGTATATCTATCAATAGAGTGGCGAACAGAATCACATAAGTTAGCTAAAGCCCAAGAGGCTGCAATCCGGACCTGAAGATAACAAGGTATAATATATTTAGCTTAAATACAAACATAAATCAAATATGATTAATGAAAGAGATATTACACTTGGAATAAAATAATAATTACCGGGACTAAAGAATGACGACTATTGACTTCTGCAGCATTGATAAACTTGCGAAGGATCTCCACACTACATCATTCAGACATTTTTATGTCTCATCAGTTGAAGTTTATATGCACACCTTGAATTATTATTTAAGATTCAAAGTACCTTTTTAAAGCTTGAGGAAAACATGCAATCACACCGATGGCACGACAAGCAGCGGATCTTACTGATGGGACATCATCATCAACAGCAGCGTTGATCTATAGAGTTTTCATAAGGTGAAACGGATATTAAATATCTGATAACGAAGATAATAACATTGATGGTTTTATAAAAACTTACAGAATAAGCAATAATAAGATCCTGATTTTCTTCTGGAAGAGCGAAGAAAACACTGGATGTTATTCCTGCAAAGCAAGTGATCGATGCAGCCCTTACCTACCAAAAATAATGAAAAACGGTGATTAGCGCATAAATACACAAATAATCTTCTATATGATGAACGCAAAATATCAACGGATATAACCAACCATGGCTGATTTATGAAAGAGAGTTGATGACAATTGCTTTTCAAGAGCTTCACACCAATGCTGGCAGCCAGACACAGAAGCTGGATGATCATCACTAGGTACTGATTGGCTCTCTAGTCCGTATGATGGAGCTGATGATATCGTTTTTACTTTGATGTAATCATGCGTAAAAGGACTGTTAAGTAATTTATCATCAGAAAGATCTTCGGTTCCTTTAAATCCGGAGAGAGCACGCAGACATTCATCCAGTAACTGTGATACAGGTTAACTCAAATCAATGTAAAAATTCAAAAACCCCTTATTTATTTAGCTGACAAGTAATTATTAAGATTGAAGAAGATATTAAATCTGACAAACAATGCGAGTTCTTACCTTGATCGCACTGGTTATAACTTTTTCCCCACTTGTCCCTACGGAGTGCCCAGAATTTACAGTTACCGCCCTTGAAGAGCCTCCACGAATATCCAAAAACTCAGAAATGACAGAAGAGACTTGTTTCCAGCATAGAGTCATTATATTTGGGTAATTGTGAGCCACAGCTTTCAAAACCTGCAATTAATGAATGATTTAATACATGCTTTGTTTCATTAAATAAAATGTTTTGTCTTTCTAATAATGACATCGCTATATAATCTACAACCAGTATCCCACAGACAATTTTAAGAAAGACAACCCACAGAAACAGATGCAATCTATATAGGACTCCCAGGACCCGTAGTGGAAGTTCACCCTAAGACTAGAGATCTTTATGTGATTCAATAAATTACGATAATAATGAGAATGAGAACTGAAATTTTGATGTCACCTGGAGAGCCTCAAGGCTAACGACTGGGGTTGTAGATGGTTGAGAATAATGAAACATCGTAGAAAGAACACCAGAATGAATTTTATCATTTTTAAGACCTGCAAAGGACAACTTTTTAAGGGGCTTCATGAAAAATAAACACAAGAAAAAAAATATATATATATATATAATTCATTATGACTCTCGAGAAATAATGCATGGGTTAGGAAAGCTAACCCGTAGATAGTTCCGTCACAAACATTTCATTCACTTTGAGTGAAGGTGGCGAGACAGATAAAGCATCCGTCAAGCAACTTAGAGCACCGGCCTGCAACAATTTTGTTTATGATCATATCCCTCTATAGCTGAGCACTCAAAATAACAATGATTTTTTGCCAACTGCTATTCACCAAAACCAAAAGCAAAAAAATCTGATATCAGAACACTAACCAGCAGCCCACTTTGGTCATTATGAATATGAAAGCCCTCAACAATCCTCTCGTGAAGATTCAAGATAACTGTAGGCAACAGCTCATCGGGCATTCTTGAGTATCTGTTGATAAGGATGTAATAGAGTAATCACTAACTAAAT
The DNA here is from genome assembly GCA_025667525.1 of Glebionis coronaria. Classification (NCBI taxonomy): domain Eukaryota; kingdom Viridiplantae; phylum Streptophyta; class Magnoliopsida; order Asterales; family Asteraceae; genus Glebionis; species Glebionis coronaria. Next base: position 28,498,634 of record CM046874.1, on the reverse strand, counting down.
AGCATTACAAGACAATCAGTAATAAACTAATAACTTTAAAAAAAAAGCTACAGAAATACTGTAGCAACAAAGACGTAATGATGAGAATTCTTACGGTGTACACGAGATAATAAGTGTGAGAATCTTGAACAAGGAAATCAGAAATCCGCTATTTTTTTCATGTTTGATAATATACAGGATACCTAGAAGAGATAGAAAAAAAACTTAATCAAACTGTAAATCTATAGTAAAACGGGGTCACTTGAAATATGGCTGAGTGAAAACTTATAAACCGTGAGAGCAAAAGCTTTAGATACCCGTGTGAAGCTGCATTAAGATCTGACCAAGCGAACTGGAAAGAGAAGTAAAAGATCCCAGCTTAGTAGATTCCTTGAATTCTGCCACCTGGAGAAAAACAGATGCAGGCCCCTCCAACATGGTCGCCAAAGTAGATGCAGATGCAATGCGTGCCTGCAAATCACAATTCAATTAAAAAAGAAACATCAGAAAGGCACCGCCATGATAACCGGAAACAATAATGGATATAAATAACATTAGTACCTTGAGATGAGGATCAAAAAGTAAACATGTCATAAGGTTTGCTTCATACCTCCTGTCATGTAGCATGCCAAATGAATTACACTTCAATAATCCGAAGAACCAAATCACGGTACAAGAAACAATAGAGATAACGCTCTTTTACCTTGCTTGCAGGACTTCACTAGAGGGCAAAAGTATTGTCCATTGTGCAGTAAACGACTTGGGATCAGATCGGCAAAGATCCTTTCTCGCAAAATTGAAAATGATATCATTCAATACAATCATTATCGCAAGTGGGGTTGATTTTTAAGTTACGAAAGAGCTAACATACCTGAATGCAAACTATAGCAGCTACTCTAACCTTGGAGCTACGAAAATTGCCGCTACCCTTAGTTGATCCATCACTATCACTTAAATCGGAATCAGATGACATATAATCTAAGTCTGATTTACTGGTTGAACTGGGATCTTTTATTTGGTTCTGTTTACGCACATGTGGAGGCCTATAGCGACCACTGCTAGATTCAGCTGCCTGAGAAGTATGGCTTGAAACCCTAACATCCTTCTTGTAGGCGCCCACGGGTAAGACATTCTGTGACTTACTAGTAAGCCCGTAACCCAAGAACATCCTCAGAGAAGCTACGAAACCAGCAACCTGTAAGGATATATACGAACGTAAACAATATAGTTTAAACCTCGACTAAAGGCACCAAGATGTTAATAATCCAAAAATTACATGGTCTTGAAGGGGTCTTTTGGCATTTACGAGAACCAAATGCAGCGATTGTAGAAGCGATGTATAAAATCTGCAGAACGGATGCAAAAAGTTCACTTATTGACCAGAAGCAGTATAGCGATTGAGATAGTCTAATACCTGGTAACAGAGACAGGGGACTACCTATCCATTATATTGTTTTCCAAGAGCGGACCCTTATTTGTCAATGCCTCCATAATGCTTTTAAAAGCCTGATAAAATAAAATAAAATAAGATAAAATAGTTGAGCAAAACACAGCATACCAATATAAGCTTGCAAAAAATGAAACAGAAAATGCGCACATCAACAGTTGATTGCCAACGGTCAGCCGGTAAGGAAGTTCCAACTCTTGAGAAAACTTCACTAATCATGGTAAACGCAGTCGTCTGAATTTCCCATAAACTAGTTTTGTGATGAATCATCTTCTGAGCTGAAGGGCAAGCATTATAAGAGAACGATACCGTCTTGATAAGAAAGTCTAATAGTTGCACGTTGTCTGACAACATCATTGTTCTATGGTTAACATCAACAAGAGACCTGTACAAAAGGTTGAAGCTTGTAAAAAAGTAAAATTGAAAATAAGCCGAAATAATTGATAAAGAACAAACCTAACAGTCTCTAGGCACTGTTTTGTAGCCTCAATGAAAACAACGTTTCCTGAAGGATTTCTCTTGATTCCAGCTGTCCCGAGAAATATTTCCACCATTCGTCCAAAAGTGCTAAGTAAAAGACCCCATGTTGTCGATGTCATTTTAAAAGATATAACATGGCTCAAGTTCTGGATCTGTATAAACCAAAAAAAGCAACGACAAGCTTAGCGAGCAAGATATGTATAAACTCAAGAAAGAGTATGATAAAAAAAAAAATACAGCGTCATCCATAAAAAAGTAAACCAGTGGATTTCTAAGTGTCGGAGGAGTAAAAGACAAATCCTCCAAGGTAACTAAATGAGAAATTTAACAAGCTATTGAGGAAGCTAATAACGGGAAGGTGTGATTGGATCGGATTACAAGAATATGAGAAACAACTGCAGCATGTTTACATATGTGTTAACTTTCTTATGGTCTATCACTAAATTCAGACTATTACAGATCTAATCAAGAAATGACTTTTGAACATGTGCAGCATATAAGGTCTGTTTGGATAAAGCTCTACAGAAAATGGTGGTCCTTGTCCAAAATAGTAGACTCTTGGTAGCGAGAGTTAGAGTGACTATAAGTTAATTTAGTGCCTGAATAACACCAATTCCTCCAAAGCCCCTATCTCTACAGTATGAGCCGAAAAATAATCGTCGCAGACTCCCCATTCTTCACAACATACTAGTTTGGAAAAAAGTCCTCAGCCCTAGCCCTTGCCTGTTGTACATGACTTGTGCACACTATGAAATAGCCTTGTCAACATGGTAATCCAGCCTAGTATTTTGGGTTTAACACTTACGGAATGCCATCAGATTCTATCATCATCAAGGTGTGGATGGCATACATCTCGTCAAATAATAATTCTACTCATCCCCTAGTGCACATTACTAAGGGTATGTTTGGCGAAAATACAAGTAGCAAGAAGCAGCAACAACGAGCAGTAAGAGTAGCAGGTTTGTTTTGATAAAGCGTTTGGTAACATAGATGTATGCTTGTACGAGTAACTATTAAGGGTAAACGCTAGTTGCTAGCAAATGTTCCTTCAAGTATCATTTTGATTTCGAGCGTTTATACAAATTAGGAATGCTAGTTGCTTTGCGAAACAAGCATAGTGTACAAAATGCTAAACACTAGTTAAACATTCCATAAGTGTTGGTTCATTAGATATCGCAAATCACTTTAAGAAATAAATCTTGGTAAGAACCACCCATTATGATAGATATTGTCCAATTTGACTAATGGTTTTGTTGTTAAATACTTATAAAGGCGGACCTAAGATTTATAATTGCTTGTTGCACAATTTTTTTTATGATTATTAGTACTAAAGTTGTCTCACATTAGGTAAAAATGGGCGTTGCACGTGTCGAGAAATAACCTATTTTATAAAAACTTTACCCTTTGTGACCTAAAATGGACGTCGCACGTGTCGAGAAAAAACCTATTTTATAAAAGCTTTACCATTTGTGACCTAAAATGGGCGTTGCACGTGTCGAGAAAAAACCTATTTTATAAAAACTTTACCCATTACCCGTGCCACACCCGGCTCCCATGTGGGTCCGCCCTACATTATAAAAAAACACGTCTACCATTTAATTTAAGTACCTTAAATACCCAACATCTCATCTATAAATCTATAATCTATTCATGAGCAATGTGGGATAACATATCAAATTATAACATCTCATCTATAATCTATTCATCTTAAATACAACTTTTCCATATTTAGGTGTCATAACAGTTCATAACACACTGGGAAGTAGCTCTACCGCCTCAAATGCAAGGAAACCAAATGTATCAATCGCGAAAGGAATAAACACATGTTGATACATTATACTAAAATACCCAACACCTCGCCTATTCACGAGTAACGTAAGATAACAAATGGTTTACGCGTCTTATTAGTCCTCTCAAACACAAATATAACCTGACACAGAAACTTAAGTCATAGAAACAAGCATTGTGTACAAATGCTAAATGCTAAACGCTAATTGCTAGTTGGTTCAAAACGCTCCTTACTGCTCACCGCCAAACATTTCATAAGTGTCGGTTCATTAGCTATCCTAAATCATTTAAAAAATGAATCTTGGTATGAACCGCTCATTATCATAGATAATGTCCACTTTGGGTCACGGTTTTGTTCTTGATACATTCATTGTACTAAAATACCCAATATCTCTCGTTCATTAACTGCTACTACTAAGAAGTCTCACCAACATATACGATACAAATATCTTCTATAGCATTATGTTCTTGATACATTGTACTACGTAGGATAACAAATGGTGACACCTAGTCTATTCACGAGTAACGTAGGATAACAAATGGTTTACGCGTCTCATTAGTCCTTTCAAACACAAATAACCTGACACGGAAACTTACGAAACTGGATAACTGCAGCAACGTCTGAACCGCAACCTGGCTCGCATCCTCAGACGACATCCCCCGCCCCAATTCGACCAAAAACATCACATCAGACATCACCTACGTTAATAAATAAAAACACATTTCACTATGTAAAAAGACATAAATTTATAAAAAAACAAAAAACAAAAAACAAAATGGTATGATTATGATTATGATTAGGACCTCGTGAAGAGGAAGGGAGGTTGCAACGGGGATGAGGGATTGAGATTGAGTGAAAATTATACGATTCATGAGATCGATTTGGGTTGTCGTGTTTGTTGGTGAGCTTTGTAATTCGTCTCTTAAGGTTAGGAATGATGTCCGCCATGATAATGATGATGATGACGTCACTCTCTCCATTCATACACACACAAATGGGGATGAATGAATCACTAGCAGCTCTATGTTTGTTTATACATGGGTTCTGAAAATACCTATGTTTGTTTGTGGGTTTCATATCCATTTTCAAATAGTAAGTGGGTGTTTGGTTGGTAGGTACATGAATAAGAATTGGGAATGGCTAAGATTGAGGTTATTTTTACATGTTACTTTAACTAGCATGCTATTTAAGAGTTTATTTTTTTAACAAGCTCTGTCAGCTAAACAAAACTTATTTTTAATAGAAGCTTATTTTTACAAAATAATAAGCTCATATTACGATAAGCTCTGATAAGCTTACACATCAAACATATCCTATGTTATATAAGTGGCTTATGACTTATCATAGTATTTTATAAAACATTTTAACATGTTATTTATTAAATACTTGAAATTTCAATTTACAATATTGTTAAACTATTTGTACAAAATAAGACAAAGTAGATACATGTATTTAAAACAATACATTATATTTTATAATTAAAGTACTTCATCACTTCATTTTACAAAGTATAAAAGTAGACGCAATCTGTAATTTTAGAGAGAGAGGTATCACAACAAGCATACCCTTCAAAATTTTGTCTAGTCAGCTGTTAACTCAGCGTCACATCACACCAACACAACTCACAAAAATATCCCCTCACTCACAACACACTCAACCCCTCATCACTTCGGCCCCACCACTATCTTTTCTTTGTCTTTTTTTTCATTTTCATACAAATTAAATTTCATTTTATTAAAATTAAAATTGCAAATACTTAAATAAAAATACATTACGAAAATAAAATAAAAACTAAACTAAACTAAAAACATTTTAAAAAATTACAAAAATAGAAAAAATTTAACCAAAAAAAACAATATAACTAAAAATAAAAACATATATTAAAAACACCTAACCCCTCACCTTATCCACCAAACACCTCCCCTCTCCTCTCTTCTTCTCTTCTTCTTCTCTATAACTAGAAAACACAGACAAAAAACTCACACTGTAAAAGAGAAAAAATATGAAGAAAGAAGAAAGGTGAAGAAAAAAGAAAAAGAAAGCCCCACATCTTGCTCGTCGTTCATATTTGGGAAAACCGAAATTCATTCGGCGAATAGGGGGTGTGGCGAAATGGCACGACGAGGCACCACGGTCGGATCGACGAGAGGTCCCTCATCGTGGTACCTTCCTCTCTTAGTCCCCAACTAAGAAAAAAATTTTATTTTCAAAAAGAGACATGTACTTTTCTATTAACTAATCAACATACTTACTTTTTTGACACGTGTCGAACTGATCGACTTTTTTATAGAAAAAAGTACAAAAAAAGTTGATCATTTGGACACGTATCAAAATGATAAGTAAGTTGATCAGTTGATGGAAAGTACATGTCTCTTTTTGAAGTGAAATTTTTATGTCTTAGTTAGGGACCAAGGGTATAAATTATGTTTACTTTTGTACTTACCTCTTACAAAAACACATGGTACAAGTAACGAATCTTCTTACAAATGTAATTAATACTATAATAATTACAAATAAAGAACAAGGATGAAGTATGACCTAGTGTGCTTGTCACAATGCTTATGGATATCTTTGTTGTGTTGACTTTTTTAGGCTACCAAACTTCGAGAATAAACTAATTTATATTTCTTTGATGTCAAGTCTCTACCAAAAGAAAAAAAATAGTGTTTTGATTTTTGAAAGACACCTATGTGTATTCACACATATACGTTATATACTACACGTAAAGTTTTCGACATGACAATATGTTGTCGACCAACACGTTTTTGACGACAATACTGTAAGTTTATGGACTTTAACTTTATTAGACGTGTGCTAAGATCGAACTCGAGATTACGTGATTGCACACAATATGTAAAGAGTTAATTTATTAATAAATATATTTTATATGTTTATTAATTAAAACAAGCTTAAAACATTTAGTGATCGTTAAGTTTTAATAGTTAAGAATATAATGATTAATGTGGATAAAAATAGAAGAGGAAAGAAGGTTCCGGAAACACCCTAGAAGGGGTGTTCCGGTCGGATGGGGGAGGGGAAAGGAAAAATGAAACTTTTTCTTTCCTAAATCCTAATTACTAAACTTGAGCCCTAAATTTGGTACCCCTATAAATACCCATGGGATTTAAAAATCCCACATAACTTTTCATCCTTCCATCTCCTCTCTCTTTGCGATCGACCGAATACCCCTAAGGGTTTCAGTTTGATTTTTTCGACTCAACGTATTGTTCATTTTATTACGTACTAGTATTACGGTTAACTCGTTATTATACGTGTATACAAGAACGTAATATAATCTCACTTTAGATTATATCTTGGGTCGATTAACAAAACGGTAAGAGGTTAATCATTAATTCTCATAAACCCTAAATTGGAGATTTGTTCGTGTTCGTTGAAATTGCATTGCAAAAAGGTACGTAACCCTAATCGATTAATTATGAATGTGTTATTGTATGATCTTGTTTAAACTTCTTTCACTATTACGTGCTTTGATCTTTACTTGTATTTTTATAATTGATATTAACTACATAAACCTTCAAATACATGTAAAGTTTTCGACGACAATATGTTTTCGATGACAAAAGAAGATGTTGTCTGTCAAAAAGTTTAATAAAGACGGGGTGTACACTTCAAATGTCGTGTATCGAGAAATCTTACGAGAAAAATAGAATAGACATGTGTAACTTATAGGCTCATCACTGAATTTTTGTCTTTCGATTGTTACACTTTTATAAGTATAAAATATCGTGATGCATTACTTGCTGATTATTTGGCCTGTGACATCTTGCAGACACACTACAACATTCTTTTACCATAATATTTATTTTAAAGTAGCCGTCGTCGCATCGTGCGGATACCCTACTAGTATTTATATCATGAGTTCAAACATTTGCTAAGTGTTTGGTTTATCTTATATTGATAAAACTAAAATACTAAAATGATTAAAAAAGTACACAAAAATAAAATTGGTGTAATTATTAAATAAACCTCATTATACAAGCTCATAAACCTAGTCATATAACCTTAGGTAAACACTTAGTTTTGGCTTAACATATAAGATAATAAGTTCATTATATAAGCTTAGCAAAAAACCCTCGTAAGAATGCCCATGCTTGTCGATTTGATACTCATTTTCACTACTAAACATGTTAGTGCAAAACGTGTAATGAGGTATGATATGGGCTTAAGTCGCTTGATGGGTCAGGCCTTCAAGCACCATTAGGGTTAGATCTTGCACTAAGCCAAGTAGTTGAGATAATTTTCTGCATAAGCAAAGTAAACTGTTAGCCTTATCATGGAGACGGGCCCTACGATTGGACTATGGCGTAAAATTAAGTAAACATGTTTAAGTATGTGTGCGTAGGTGAGAAAATCATACGAGAGGTTCTTTTTATAGGCGAGTCTTATGGTAGGGTTTCCTATTATTTCGTCTATAAATATAGTTGGTGTAATGGTAGGAGCGGGCCCTTGTCGAGAAAAGATTCATGTTTTTCATAATAATTAGATTAGTTGGAAAGAAAATGATGATTAGATTAGAAGGAGGTGGTGTAAAAAATAATGAAATAACTAAGTCGTGCTCGATTAGAGGTATTAAAGGGTAGAGAATGATAATTGTAATAATAAGGACTAATACCATTAGTTGCATATTTTCATTAAGGATACCTCCATGAATTTCCTACACCTCCTTGACCACTCGAATCAAAGATCAAAAGAACCGTGAAGAAATCTCCAAATCGACTTGAAAATCAACCCAATATTGAGAGCGAAAATACTTCCAATACAAGATAAACATGTTAGAATATCAAATACGAAGAGAAACCATTCGTCTATCAAACATGATCACATACGGAATACGAACATAAACTAGACAACTAAGCTATAAGTTTAACGGATAAGAGAATTACAACAGCTTTCATATGTGAAAGTAATGACTGCCTAAGAGATTGTGCATTCAACCGTTGATTAACTCAACTTAAACTCAAATTCTCGCCATCTTTCAATTAAATGAAAAAACATAATTACACAACCCAACACAACGAAACAATACGCACACAACAATCGGATAAAACTTGTGTACATCACATGGATCTCAATGCCTGATATAGACATATTTTCAGTTTATTTTTTAATAGGGTCATTCATATTATGCATTCAACAAAATTATACTAATTCTAAACGCATCCTTTTATCTTTATTATTCATTATACATCTGCATTTTTTTCATCTTCATTTCCTTTCCGGTCACAACATACATTTTTTCTTTCACGAATCAAGAAGAAACTAAGAAGACGGTCAAGATACTAAATACGTAGTAGAAGAAATTACGACATGGGTTGGAACTTTTACACATTGGAAAAGACCACCACCAATCGATTTTCAGCAGGTTTTTCACGGCTTTTACCGGGTTTGAGTTACCCAACTCGACAAAACCGGTGACACCTGTTGGGATTTGAAAACTAGTTAAACCATTAACTAAGAGTACGCAGCGGAATGGATCTAGTATAAACAATCATGATTAACACATAATAATAAACAAATTAAAACTAACCTTGAATTAATTGAAGCAATCAAGTAATAGATCTTGATCTTGAACTATAACGGTAAAATAACCATCTCTAATGTTTGCTCACATGACACGTCAAACGAACAATCACTACGATGCTAGTAGTAACTTCACTTCAATTGATCTTGTAACTAAAAACCCTAGATCTAAAACCCTAATTGGGATTACGTAAGGATATATTTATAGAACGTTACAAGATGCTTGGAAAAATCACCGGGAAACCGTTGTTAGGGCTTCTTATGTGTCGAACCACAAGGGAGAACCAAAACCTAGATCTAATGATCTAGGGTTTAGTTAAAAGCTTAAAGACTTTACAAGAAACTACCAAAAGGTGATACATCTTATAAAGATTTAACCTTTAAGTGATTTTAGGGTTAAGGAAAAAGTTTTGAAAGTTTTGGTGTGTGTGTGTTACGATCGGACGAACCAAGGAAGGGGAGAGACAAAAAATTTGTGAGGTATGGAGATTGTATATATACTAGTCTCCACCTCCTCAAAAATTAAGGCCCAACCCACACTTTGCTAATTTAGGTAATTACTTAACTTGATTAGCAAACTAAAACAATCCCATAATACCCTAGGGGGTATTTCGGCTGACTATAGGCCAAGGGTTCCAAGAACCGACTTTTTAGTCCCTTGACTTTAATTAACGAACTCACGATAAATTAATTAAAACCCGCTAATTAATTTAACTACTGTTAATTAATTAATAGTGAAGTTTTTATTAAACGTTTAATTAATAAATGAATAAACGTAAATAAAAGTGTGTTATTCGTGTTGAGTGTGTGCCCCCGATAGGCTCACGCATTTACCGATGGCTAAACGACCGCATATCTCAACAGCTCCCACTTGTGAGAGTTTAGACATACAGTGTCTGTTAATGCAAGTGATGCCTAAAAACATTATTAGTGTTAACTAATCTTTCTTAGTTTTGATCACAACAAACTATACAACACATTTAGTGTAAAACACAAAACGAATTATTTAACTAACACTATCATCAAGGTAATAATCATATCACTAACTTTTCTTAATCATACTTAGTGATCATCAAAGTGATTATCCTTAAAACTCACTTTTGTTAATATGACAAAAGATTTTTTAATAAACTTTCTTTTTAAGAAAATGTTTTATTAAAATGGAAAATGTAAATTTGAAAATGGCATATTTCATATGCCATAAGAATATCCTTTGAAGGTTTAAAAAACCTCAGATATTCCTACCTCACTAAAAGATAAAATCGGAGCGTAGTCTACTGGGCGGTCCTTTAAATAGCTAGGCGGTTCTCTAGCGATAAGGAACCGCCGGGCTAGATAAGGAACCGTGCCCAGCTAGCCGTTGCACTTTGTCTCCTATAAATAGTGGATAAAATCTCATTTTCCAACAACCTTTTTTGGACGTTTTTCTCAGCCCCCTTTCTCTTTTCTATAGCATAATCATTAGTAAATGATCACTTAATGTGTTAAGTATGTTTACATATGATTATCCTCTTGATCCCCTCCTTTACCTTGTCCAAAGAGAAGATCACTCACTCACTAGTGTTGTGATAAAGATGAATCCATGAATTAGTCATGTTCATCATGTTAGCCTTTTTGTTTTATGTTAATCCATTGTATTTATGAATACTTGGACTAGTTGTGTTTATCCAAGCTATTTGTGAATACTTGGGTTTGTTGTGTACATCCATTGCATATGTGTTTGCTTGGATTTATGTTGTGTAGATCCAAGCTACATGTGTGTACTTAGATATGTCTAGTTGAGTTGTAATAGATTGTGTAGTAGTTCTCACTAAAATATAAAGTGATGTGGTTGTGTCTTGTGAGTTCTCACTAAACTTGAAAGTGATTAGTAGTTGTGTTGTGTGAATTTATCACTTAGCTTCAAAGTGAAGAGTCGTGAAGATTGGTTCTAGCTTTGGATTAGAACTCGACATCTAGCCTTGTGTCGTAAAATGGTGAAGTAGGCAACGTCGTGAAGATTGGTTCTACCTTGAGATTAGAACTCGACATCTAGCCTTGTGTCGTTAAATTGTGAAGTAGGCAACGTTGTGTAGATTGGTCCTAGCTAAAGATTAGGTCTCGACATTTAGCTTAGTGTCGGAAAATAATGTAAGCGACGATGTAAGGTTTTCTCCGCCAAGAAGGGAGCTTGTGGATATAGTGGAAATCTCGAGTAGGTATTGTAACATCCCACTTGGATAAGTGGACCGTTACGTGTATTTATGGCGTGTCATCAAAGCATAAGGTAAATGTCCTAAAACATTAACTGACCATAAAGGAAATACCGGAATCAAACATCGGTAATCCAAACATAAGCTCAAAACATGAAAAGTAAAATACTGAAGGAAAGGACTAAACAATGTACAAATAAGCAGAATAATGTAAGAAGTGCATAAAGTAAGAAGTCCGGATAACTTCTTTCAATGCACATGACATCAGAATCCTAAGAGCGTCCTGGTGTACCTGCCGTTAGAACATGAAAGAACTACGGCTGAGCATAACGCTCAGTGAACGGATATAAAGCATGATAAGGAATTACTGAAATGAAACAGATGATAAAATACTGGAGCTGTAAGACTGATAAGTAAAGTTGCAGCGGAAATCTATGTATAATCTGTAAAGTCTGATTTATAAATAACAAAGCTGAACTGTTATCTGTTAAATCTGAAAACATGCATTTACTGTATTTTAATTGCCAGAGCTTATATAGGTCATGTGCTGTAACAACGGTGCATGAATAACTGGAGGGGTGTCCTCATCATGCTGTAGAGGGGTGACCTCTAAATAACTGTAGAGGGGTGACCTCTAAATACTGTGCTGGGTGGAGGGATCAGCTCCAATGTGAAGGATGTAGAGCACACATCACATTTACCCTGATAACTTGTAAACTGATAAGCCTAGGATGCATCCATACGTCCCACTAAACATACTGATAAAATGTCCAAACTAAACATGAGTGGGACGATGCAGGATATCACTCTCCTACATGTGAGTCACGACACCGGTGCCTCTAGTGCCATGGTTACGGTACCTCCGTAACTAGTACATAAACTGGTCATGCTTGTATATAATGCTCAGACAATATCTTAGTTATAAAACTGATTTCTGATAATTCTTATAACATATAAATAGGGAAAACAATTGGCTGCAGACGGGAAATCCTAATCATGCATAGAAGGGAAGTCCTTACTGAAAGGACGGAAATCCGTACCTCGTCTCTAGTAACGAAATAAGAATGAAAGCTGAAGGATCTACTCCGACTTCATGGATACTACATAAATAAGGAATGTAAAATGAGTTGTTTGTTCATGGTATAAGTTACTTGTTCATCGTTTGAGTTACTTGTTCATGGTTTATCGTGTCTTTCCTTGTTTAGTAGTTTTCTTATATTAGTAGTCTTCTTTAATGTTATTTGTTGATGCTTTCTTGATTAGTATATTTCATGGTTCATGTATTGTTATACTTGATATTTTCATACATAGTGACTTTCTAAAAATAGCAGATTTCCATATATAGTAACTTTAAAAAAAAAATAAAAATAATAATAAGTTTTCATATAGAGTATGTTTCTAAAAATGATGTAGCAAATTTGGTTTTATGATTTCAAAATTTTCAATCTTTTTATTATACTTATATATGTAGACACCTTATTTTAAAACAAAACTGAGATAGGACCTAACTAAAACATACTTTTGTTAATCATGACCCATTGATTTAGTTCCTTCCTTATATATATTTTAGCATGATCTCAGCGTGAAGACAATAACGAATTATTTTACTCATGTGTAAGCCTTATTATCATGTAAATGACATATCTTGAGACATAAATGTATATGATTATGCTAGATAGAATCATACTTGCTATCAGTATAAATTAATAACGCATGTTCAATAATATACCTCTGAAGCAGTTCGAGATCAAGACGAACACTAATATGAACACGACGCAGACACTGGTATTATATTTAATGTAAATCCGTGTCAAAACTCAAACCAAACATCGAGTCGAAGCTCCAGCAAATGAGACCGAACCTTTCACCCAAACATGGGTCAATTGAACCAAAACACGAACCACCATCCAATCTCAACTCGTACTCGAACTGACAAAACCGAAAACTTGTATGGCCACGAGCACGAACAACAAGAACATGAACCAAGGCTCATATCTTGAGTAGTGATTATGACGCCTTTCTTTTTACCCCTAGCTTATGTTCTTCTTTTTTTTCATTCGAGAGTTCTTTGTGTGTAAACGAAAGGTTATGTTTGTAAGGGTTTAAGGAAGTAACTCACCAATAAAATGGAATGTCTTGTCCAAGTTTTACGTTTTCACACAAGGAGATAAGGATTGAAGAATTGATTTGATTATATCCCAAAATGTTCGGGATTCGAACGTGATTTGTTTTGACTACTAACCAATCTTATACTTGACTTTTGTGAAGACACACATTATTGCCTCATTCTTGTATGGCTGTTTCTTTTCATTTTTTTTTCATAATTATTTTTTTTCTAAACACCTATAGTTAAATAGTTTTAGTAACTGACATAATTTCTATCAATAGTTTAATAAAGGAAACTTCAATGTGTATTATCCTTTTTATGTATAAAATAAATAAGTTAAACATTACAAAATCTTTGGGTTTTACAATTCTTCCCCTCTAAAAAAAAGAAATTCGTCCTCGAATTAAAGGTAATAAACTGGTGAAGTTATAAAAGCTGAAAGGACATATGTGTTTAAAGAGCATGAAGGCTGAAAAGACATATAAGATGAAGGATCATTCGTCCTTGAATTAGAACATAATGCTGATGAAAGGGTATAAACGTGACATGACTGAAGTAAACATTGAACGTGTCCTGGCTGAAAAGGACAGGGAACATAACATGACTGAAAGAACTTAACCGAATTATTGAAAGAAAAGATGAGAGGTCTGGATGAACTCCTTCGTTCCAAGTGGTTTCCCGCTTGAAACGACCCTTCAAGATCTAAGCATAATGAAGACCCTGGTCCTGATGACCCTGTCCTAATGATGTTGAATAGTTTCTGGTTCCTTACTTAAGATGGATTTTCTGAATCTGACGGAATGAGTAAGCTATAACATGTAGGATACATGAAATGGTACGTATAAATATCCTGAAAGATAACATTTATATATCTGAGCAAGCTGCTGAAAATATATAGGGACGAACTACGTGAACAATTGTGAACGTGCTACATGAGCAATTGTGAACGTGGTTCACGATTATATGAGGAATATTGGGCAATGTAATATACTGTGCACGTGATACGTGAAACATAGTGTGAACGTGATGCTAGGACCTATCATGAACCTATGCTGACCGAGGAAAGTATACCAAACGATACGGCCTGAGACGTGAAACGTCTGCCTGGGTATGGAAAAGTTATGCGAGACTTGAGTCTGGTTTCTTATACATTCTATGACCGTATTCAGTAATAGACTGTGAAACGTGTATCGTGAAATGGAACACGAATCTGCACGTGAACAATGTCATGAACACGAACGTGAACTTAAATCATGAGCTAGCACAAAATATGGTTTGGAACAACATCATAATGTGAACGTGAGAAGTAAACGTGAAGGTGAACATGAACGTGATCGTGACATGAGCGTGAGCGAAATTCGCGAATGTGAAAGTTCTATCTGACATGATTATTGATGGAATACTGTGAAATCGTATGATTTATTGCTGAAATTCCTGCAGATTTGCTACTGCGTAGTCATTTTGGATAAAAGAAGACGTGTAGGTTGGTTAACTAGTTAACAACAACTTAGATAGCATCATGCTTCTGTCTGAGGCTGTGGTAACTGACAATAACCTCCATGGAATCTTATCTCATTTCTGTTCAGAAATTTCTAATGGTAGTAATACTCATTAGCATTGTCGGTGTCCGATCTTGAACCGGCGGTATGTCAGGCATCGAGATATGAACATAGCTGCATCAATTGCGTTATACTGCTTCTATCAAAATCCTGTCTGGGATTATGGTACGTTCTGGTGGAATATGGGTGAATAGTCATGAAAGAATTTTGAGTCTGGTAAAATTGATCTCTCCTAGCGTAGGATCTTATGTGATACAAAATTTTAGTGTAGGTCCTCTCCTTTATGCGTAAGCTTAGCCATGGAAGGCTAATCGTGGGAACTGTCCGCAATTTCTACGGTATCAGTCAACTGAGTTCTAGAAAAGTTTGTACTATAGTCATAGGCGTCGATCTTGACCATCTGGTGATGGCCTTCATCTTCGCATGAGTGTCTGAAATTCTTTCTTCTAAAATAGGGTGGCTCAGAAATGGCACTTTGTTCATTTGAACTCACATCTGAAAAGCTGCGTATATAATTTTCTCCTATCGAAGAATCTGCAGGGTCGTGAAAAGATGATTCTGATGTTCTTCTCTAGAATTTAGGAGGTCGGGATGTTATCAAAGAACATACTGGCGATTTTGACTGTGAAGTCAATGAAAAAAAAAATTCCCAAAAATTCAATACTATAGCTGGGGCATTAGGGAGCTCAGACGTATAAGTCAAAATTTTAGAGAGATTATAACGTGTTCAACAGCAATCTGGAAAACATCATGTTCTTCTCTCACCACTGTTGGTAGCATGATCGGGAATTGTTCTGGAAAGTGTTCAAGACATCGTAGCAGGCTAGGTAACCTTCTATTCGTGAGATGAACACCGATTATGGACGGTGATCTTGAATTTTTTTTTCCGGTGATCGATACGTGTTCTCATGTTACCGGCCTTCTTTCTGATAGACAGAAAACGGTGCACCTCCTGGTGGTGTGCTAGGGCGAATAAAACCTCGTTCCGGTAACTCTTGCAGTAAATGTTGCAACTTTTTTTTTAACTCAGCTGAGGCCCTACAATAAAGAGTTTTGAAAACAGGTTCTGTCCTTGAGACAAGCTCGATGTTAAGTTATGTCTCGTGGTTAGGAAGGAATTTCTGGAAAACTTTCTGGAATGACACCTGGAAACTCTGGAATAATCTGCTGATCATGAGTTTAAGGAACTTCAGAAGTTGATTTATAACTGGTAGCTATAAGTCTTCGTAGCTTTGGACTGATAAGTTACGCGCTTGTAAGGCAGAAACAATTTGTACTGATTTTTCTCGCAGAAAAATATAATGACTATATTCGGGAGTTAGTAAGACGGATTTTGTCGTTAACTGAAAGGAGAACCTTAATAAACATGGATGGTACTGTGGAGTCTTTAATGGTTTAATTTATGCATGGCATGACAAAACGGGTATACCCCCTAGGAGGGTACCGTGAATTTTCGAGGGTCTGGTTTAGAAGACAATTACTGAAATTATGAGTCCTGACTCGTGCCCTGAGAAGATATTTGTATGACATGTATCATGACTGGTATCCTGACATGTATCTTCCGAAACAATACTAGAGACATGTGTCTTGACTGATGTCTTGACATGTGTGTTGGTAGACGAATAAGGTTGAAAATTTTGGAAACTGCTAGGATTGGCGGACCGGTTAGACTACTGACCTCTGTATTTCTGGTCACGTCCGTGCCGGAGTTCCGACGGTTACTGACTGATTAATTATAATCACGGTGGTTGTCACTACTTTTTTGTCTGTCAATTAAAGACGGTCATTATCATGACCGTGATTCATGTAACTATTCTGCTGAGTGGCCGGTTGGGTTTCGGTTCCCACTCTTCTGAATGAAAGGTTAGCTGAGTTTAGTGTGACACCTAGATGAGAAGGTAAAAGTATGAAATGGAATGGTAGTGTCTGATGGTTGAAATTTATTCTTGTCAGAAATTTCAAATTTATAATTTTCGTCCTTGTTCCGTAGAGTCTTCATAGCATAAACAGCATCAGTATCTTGAGAAATCTCTAAAGTTTCGGCAGCATCAGCATTTGTGAGGTCTTCAAAGTGTTAGCGGCATCAGCATCTGGCAAGATCTTCAACTCCCAAGCAACATCAACATCTGGTAGAATATCGACAAGCGGAAATGCTTGAGGTGATTAAGGACCGATTAACGGTACACATGAAGTAAGGTACATGAGGTACACATGAAATATTGTACGTGAGGTACACGATGAATATTGTTCATGTGGTACCGCTGAAGGTTTGCTGATATGATCGATACTGGTGTCAACCGTCTGACATGGTCAACGGAGATAATTTTATTTAACTAGTTAGCAACTGAACTGAAACAACATGATAGCCTGGTAATTCCTGCGTAGACTTAATGTTGGTTTTTTTTGCAGAGGTTCAAGGATATGATTAAACGAAATTTTAACAATGGTCAGCATGATGACATGACTGATGAAGACCAAACATGATTTATTATGAAAAACATGACTTTTACTATAACCATTCTGTGTCTTAGCATGAAAACATCATCACCTTGCTAAAAACGTCATCCTCATAAGGAGACGTGAAGCTGAATCAGCATGAAGATGACATCAACATGAGGGTATGAACTTGACTGATACAAAGAACATAGAAGAATAATCAACTCAGGTTCAACATCAACTGATGTGGATAGTTATGGTTTAATTCACAGTATTCATAGTAGGAAGCATGTGACTAAATATGGGCGATTCTGATTCGATCCATACTTGTCATAATTTCATGAGAACTGTCATGTATAGAAATTTTCAATCTGGGACTAAATATGGATGGCTGTAGTCCAACCCATACCAGTCAAAATTTATAAAATGTCATGATATGACAAAGGTGAACAACTATGGATCGGTTCACAAACAACATGCGACTGAAAAACATGAAATTTGATCTGAGAAATGGTGAACGCATATGGGTCACTTCACCTAATAACATTCGACTGAAAACATGAATCTGCCATGAGTAAGGGTAAACGCCTATGGATCGGTTTATCAATACAAAATCTGAACGAGCAAGGGTGAACGCCTATGGGTCGGTTCACCAAAACAAAAATTCGTAGAAAAGCACATGCGACTAAATATGGCCAGTCCTGTACCAACCTCTTACTTAGTCAAAATTTTAAGAAAACTGACTGATAAATAAAGAAAACTGACTGTTAAGTGCATAAGAAACCTGAAAGATAACAACGCTAAAATCTGGGAAGTTCCTGGTGACTACCCACTAGTCACAGGTCAAGTTTTAGAGCCTACAGGTCGAACCTTGCGCTCTCCGATACCATAATTGTAACATCCCACTTGGATAAGTGGACCGTTACGTGTATTTATGGCGTGTCATCAAAGCATAAGGTAAATGTCCTAAAACATTAACTGACCATAAAGGAAATACCGGAATCAAACATCGGTAATCCAAACATAAGCTCAAAACATGAAAAGTAAAATACTGAAGGAAAGGACTAAACAATGTACAAATAAGCAGAATAATGTAAGAAGTGCATAAAGTAAGAAGTCCGGATAGCTTCTTTCAATGCACATGACATCAGAATCCTAAGAGCGTCCTGGTGTACCTGCCGTTAGAACATGAATGAACTACGGCTGAGCATAACGCTCAGTGAACGGATATAAAGCATGATAAGGAATTACTGAAATGAAACAGACGATAAAATACTGGAGCTGTAAGACTGATAAGTAAAGTTGCAGCGGAAATCTATGTATAATCTGTAAAGTCTGATTTATAAATAACAAAGCTGAACTGTTATCTGTTAAATCTGAAAACATGCATTTACTGTATTTTAATTGCTAGAGCTTATATAGGTCATGTGCTGTAACAACGGTGCATGAATAACTGGAGGGGTGTCCTCATCATGCTGTAGAGGGGTGACCTCTAAATAACTGTAGAGGGGTGACCTCTAAATACTGTGCTAGGTGGAGGGATCAGCTCCAATGTAAAGGATGTAGAGCACACACCACATTCACCCTGATAACTTGTAAACTGATAAGCCTAGGATGCATCCATACGCCCCACTAAACATACTGATAAAATGGCCAAACTAAACATGAGTGGGATGATGCAGGATATCACTCTCCTACATGTGAGTCACGACACCGGTGCCTCTAGTGCCATGGTTACGGTACCTCCGTAACTAGTACATAAAGTGGTCATGCTTGTATATAATGCTCAGGCAATATCTTAGTTATAAAACTGATTTCTGATAATTCTTATAACATATAAATAGGGAAAACAATTGGCTGCAGACGGGAAATCCTAATCATGCATAGAAGGGAAGTCCTTACTGAAAGGACGGAAATCCGTACCTCGTGTCCAGTAATGAAATAAGAATGAAAGCTGAAGGATCTACTCCGACTTCATGGATACTACATAAATAAGGAATGTGAAATGAGTTGTTTGTTCATGGTATAAGTTACTTGTTCATAGTTTGAGTTACTTGTTCATGGTTTATCGTGTCTTTCCTTGTTTAGTAGTTTTCTTATATTAGTAGTCTTCTTTAATGTTATTTGTTGATGCTTTCTTGATTAGTATATTTCATGGTTCATGTATTGTTATACTTGATATTTTCATACATAGTGACTTTCTAAAAATAGCAGATTTCCATATATAGTAACTTTAAAAAAAAAAAATAATAATAAGTTTTCATATAGAGTATGTTTCTAAAAATGATGTAGCAAATTTGGTTTTATGATTTCAAAATTTTCAATCTTTTTATTATACTTATATATGTAGACACCTTATTTTAAAACAAAACTGAGATAGGACCTAACTGAAACATACTTTTGTTAATCATGACCCATTGATTTAGTTCCTTCCTTATATATATTTTAGCATGATCTCAGCGTGAAGACAATAACGAATTATTTTACTCATGTGTAAGCCTTATTATCATGTAAATGACATATCTTGAGACATAAATGTATATGATTATGCTAGATAGAATCATACTTGCTATCAGTATAAATTAATAACGCATGTTCAATAATATACCTCTGAAGCAGTTCGAGATCAAGACGAACACTAATATGAACACGACGCAGACACCGGTATTATATTTAATGTAAATCCGTGTCAAAACTCAAACCAAACATCGAGTCGAAGCTCCAGCAAATGAGACCGAACCTTTCACCCAAACATGGGTCAATTGAACCAAAACACGAACCACCATCCAATCTCAACTCGTACTCGAACTGACAAAACCGAAAACTTGTATGGCCACGAGCACGAACAACAAGAACATGAACCAAGGCTCATATCTTGAGTAGTGATTATGACGCCTTTCTTTTTACCCCTAGCTTATGTTCTTCTTTTTTTTCATTCGAGAGTTCTTTGTGTGTAAACGAAAGGTTATGTTTGTAAGGGTTTAAGGAAGTAACTCACCAATAAAATGGAATGTCTTGTCCAAGTTTTACGTTTTCACACAAGGAGATAAGGATTGAAGAATTGATTTGATTATATCCCAAAATGTTCGGGATTCGAACGTGATTTGTTTTGACTACTAACCAATCTTATACTTGACTTTTGTGAAGACACACGTTATTGCCTCATTCTTGTATGGCTGTTTCTTTTCATTTTTTTTTTCATAATTAGTTTTTTTCTAAACACCTATAGTTAAATAGTTTTAGTAACTGACATAATTTCTATCAATAGTTTAATAAAGGAAACTTCAATGTGTATTATCCTTTTTATGTATAAAATAAATAAGTTAAACATTACAAAATCTTTGGGTTTTACAGGTATACTCGAGGAGTGGAGTATAAACGAGGATAGAGCCTCATTGTCGAACCACTATAAATCTTGGTGTCTTCTCATTAGGTTGTCTCTTTCCTTACTCTTTACTTATTTTATTATCTTACACTTACCTATTACCATTTGTTAGGACCATTGGAATAGTTAATTGTAATAGGTAGACTAGGAGGTATGTAGTTCCTCCTGGTCCTAGTAGTAGTCGGAGCAAGTCGTGCTCCTGGTCCTAGTCAAAGTCAAACTTTGTTATTTATTTATTATTCTGTTAGGATATGCATGAGATATGTTAGGAAAGGATATGCATATCAGTTTTACACGTTTTGTTTAATGTTTTATTAGGGTTTCCTTGTAGTATAAAAGGAACCTTAGGCAGAAGGGTTAGACACACCTTCATCAAACGTAGTTCTAGTTATTATCAATATTAGAAATCCTTAGAAAGGATCAAGTCTTTATAGTTATTCTGTTCTTCTTTATAGTATTTGTATTTTGCATTCATATTGTGTATAGAGTCTCTCTGTGAATAGACTTGTGATTACAGAAGTCGTTCACCGTTCCTGACAGGCTGCAAGATTTACATCTAGTGAACCCAACAAGTGGTATCAGAGCCTGGGAGAGTCTCTGTACAAGAAGAATCAAGTTTTCTTATTACTAACATTTTTGT
This sequence comes from Glebionis coronaria, assembly GCA_025667525.1. NCBI lineage: Eukaryota > Viridiplantae > Streptophyta > Magnoliopsida > Asterales > Asteraceae > Glebionis > Glebionis coronaria. The sequence continues at coordinate 28,477,079 of CM046874.1, read as the reverse complement.
TTTATCATGTCTGCCTCAAGTTCTACTCAAACAGGAGAAGACAGCACTCCTAAAACTGTGCAACCTCAGCAGATCGTTGTTACGGTTTCCAACACAAATGGGAAATTCCCTCTTCTGAAAAAGGATGAGTATGATAGTTGGGCAATGAAGATGGAATGGTGGATCACCAACACTGATCAAGACCTTTGGAAGGTTATTCTTAATGGGAACAGCAGGAAGCTAACTGGAAGAGACAAGAATGGTAATATTACTCTTCTTGACCTTAAAACTCATGAAGAAATCATAGCCATTCAGAAGGAAGTCAAAGCAAAAACTATTTTGCTTCAATCTCTTTCTAATGATCACATGGGTGACTTCTACCATTTGGATGATGCTAGAGAGATCTGGAATGGAATAAAAGCACGGTTTGGTGGGAATGAGGAGTCAAAGAAAATGAGAAGATCCATGCTGAGAGATGAATTCACAGAATTCAAAATCTCAAAAACTGAAGGTATACATCAAGGGTATGACAGGTTCGAAAAGATTTTGAGCCAATTGAATCAACTTCGGTCGAAACCTGATGATGGTGATATTAATGCAAGATTTCTCAGAGCCTTACCTTACTCATGGAATCAGGTGGTAATCTCTCTCAAAGCAAAAGGTGGGCTTGACTATCTCAATTTTGATGATTTATTTCATAAGCTCAAAACTTTTGAACCTCATGTGAGAGGATATTCAAGTAATTCTTTTCCAACTCCTGCTAATTCTGCCTTTGTAAGTTCTATGGCATCCAGTCCCATGTCGTATGCTAGTAGCCCAAGCAATACTGTGTCTTCTCAACATACTTTTCAGCATACTTCTGCTCCTGATCCTACAGCCAAGTCTGGTAGCATGGTAGAAGCCGTTCTTCATTATTTTGTGGCTGATGTTGATGCTCAACAACAACTTGCTTTTGATGACTTCAAACAGGTCGATAAACTTGACCTGGATGAAATGGATCTTAAATGGCAGATGGCCATGCTCACTCTTAGGGTTCACAAGTTTGAAAAGAAAGCTGGTCGAAAATTCAATTATAACCCAAGGGAGCCAACAAGGTTCGACAGAAGCAAGGTTCGATGCTATAACTGCCAGCAGCAAGGTCACTTTGCAAGGGAATGCCCTAGCAAGAATGACCAGGAGAAGAGCAGATACTCAGATTTTAAGGTTCAGGAGGTAAAAGATGACAAGAAGGCATTGGTATCTGTTGACTCTATGGTCAACTGGAATGAACATCAGACTACCACTTTGGAATCAGCTGAGTCCTCAACTGATGTGTTTGCAATGATTGCTGGGAATCTATCCGATGCAGAAGAAGCAGACGAGTTTGCTCTTATGGGCATCTCACCTCAGGTACAACATTGTCCTCTTGGTTGTCATGATAAATATTCAGAATTGTTGTCCCAATTTAATGAAGTTAATGATCAGAATGATAAGTATTTTTTAGAAGTTCAAGCCTATAAGGCTTCTTTAAACACATTAGAACAACAAAAGAGGTGGCTACAAGATACTCAACGTGAGTATGAGGATAAAATTAGGATACTAAGCATCGATTTAGAAAACACAACAAATATGCTTAAATATACAGAAAAGGTAAAAGATGCCAGTATCAAAGAAAAACAGGAGATGCAAGAAAGATTAGATGCTACAATGTTGAGATTTGATAAATGGCAAAAGGCACCTAAAAATCTTTCAAAATTAATTAATAGTAGCATGTCTGTTAGGACTAAAAGAGGGTTAGGATTTGATAAATATATTGATTCAGAAGATGTGTTTGATTTATCTTTTTCGAGTGTCTTTGATGCCGACAAAGAGGAAGAGGGAGAACCTAGTTACAATAGGTTTAAACCAGCAACAGAAATGCATGTTGTCCCTCCACCTCTTACTGGAACTTTTATGCCCACTTCTAGGCATATTGACTTGGATGGATCACAGATGCATGAGTCCCCAAAAAGTTCTACTAATTCTAATGACTTTGTCTCGTGTACTTTCAGTGACAAAGCCAGTGACTCTGCATCAAGTGGTTCAAGTGAAGAGTCGAGACCTACAAGTTCCAAGTCGAATGATCATGCTGCTACTGGTGCTAGGAAGTGTGAAGAGAGAGTTACTTTTAAGTCAACTGTGTCTGGTCCTGGTTTATTGAGTCCTAGGAAGATTGATTCTCCTAGAATTGTGTGTAATAAAGTTAGCAGTATGAAACAATGTCATTCTAATAAAAGGTCGATTAAAACATGTTTTGTTTGTGGAAGTGCATTTCATTTGATTAAAGATTGTGATTTTTATGACAAACATACTTCTGTTCATCAACCATTTCCTGCTCCTGGTCCACCAGGAGTTGCTCCATATCCTTCTAGAAGACTCAATCCTAGTGCTCAATCATTTTCTTCTTCTAGAAGGACCTCTCCATTAGCTTCTGATCATTGGAGAAATATTGGATTAACAACAAATAGATCCACCAGTAACTATTTTTAGAATTTTAATCCAATTTATTCACATAATTTTGACCACATGTATTTTGGTTTGGGAAGTTTGGGAACTGCTGTTAAGCCCTCAGCAGGTTGTTCTTGGTCAAACAATAATACCAATATGATGCATAGGCAACCAAAGAACAACGGTGGATCTCATCAATCTTCTTGGCTCTCTACTAAAGATCCACAAGGCAGGCTCAAACCTGACAAGGTTTGGGTCCCCTTAAGACACTAACTTTTGCATTTTTATTATCTTGTTGTTGTAGGTTACTCCATACCAAGATCCTAGTCTAGGAATTGTTGATAGTGGTTGCTCTAGGAGCATGACAGAAAATAAAAGTCTTCTCTCTAACTTTATACCATTTCAAGGCGGCAAGGTCTATTTTGGTGGAGGTGAAGGCAGGATCACTGGCAAAGGAAAAATTCAGACGCCTAATCTAAATTTTGAGCAGGTCTACTATGTGGAAGCACTTCAACACTTCAACTTGATATCTGTCTCTCAGATTTGTGACAAGAAGCAGTTTGTTCTCTTTACGGATACTGATGCACTTGTGCTATCCAAAGACTTTAAACTTCCGGATGACTCACAGGTTCTGATCAGAATCCCTAGAAGACACAATCTCTATAGCATCAAGCTGAATGAAGTCAACCCTACTGGTCAACTAGCATGTTTGGTTGCTAAAGCCTCAGAAGATGAAGCCACTCAATGGCACAGAAGGATGGGGCATGTGAACTTCAAGACCATTCACAAACTAGCAAATCTGAATCTGGTCTCTGGTTTACCTCCCAAGTCATTTAGAAATGATATAAATTGTATTGCTTGCTGCAAAGGCAAACAGCATAAAGCATCCTTCAAGGCCATTACTGCTCTTAGTCTTATTACTAAACCATTGCAGCTACTACACATGGATTTATTTGGTCCTACCTCCATTAGGAGCATTGACCACAAACAATTCTGTCTGGTGGTAACTGATGGATATAGCAGGTTTACGTGGGTGTTCTTCATGGCTGCCAAGAGTGAGACCTACTCAATTCTTAGAGATTTTCTTACCCTTATAGAGAACCAGTTGTCCAAGAAGGTTAAAGGTATTCGTTGTGATAATGGAACCGAGTTAAAAAATAAAGACCTCATAGCACTTTGTAATGCTAAGGGCATCAAAAGAGATTATAGTGCAGCAAGAACTCCTCAACAGAATAGCGTGGCAGAAAGAAAGAACAGGACTCTAATAGAAGCAGCAAGAACAATGCTTGCCGATTCCAAGCTTCCAACCATGTTCTGGACAGAAGCTGTTAATACTGCAAGTTATGTTTTGAATAGGGTTTCTATTACAAATCCCCACAAGAAGACACCTTATGAGCTCCTAACGGCCAAAGTTCCAAATATTTCTCATTTGAAGCCTTTTGGGTGTCCTGTCACCATTCTGAATACTAGTGACTATTTGGGGAAGTTTGATGGCAAGACAGATGAAGGATACATTGTGGGATATTCAGCTCACTCTCGGGCTTATCGTGTCTACAATCTCCAAGCCAAGCGGGTCATTGAAACTATTAATCTCAGGTTTTTTGAAGAGAAGTCAAACATTCAAGGCAAGGGTCCTGAATGATATTTTGATCTTGATTATCTTAGTGATTCATTAGGATATTTTCGTTTCAAAACTAACCATGATGCAGGTCCACAAGTGTTTGCAACTTCTAGTACAGGTGCTCCTTCGAGTCTTTCTGACTCAGATGACGAGGATGATATTTTTATGGTTCCATCCTACTCCACCACCGTCTCTCCTACTCCTCCTAGTGATGCAACTCCATTGGATGTATTGGATTCACAAGTAGCTCTTGACATCCTACTCAAACAACAACAAGAAGCTAATACAGCAGCTGCTCAAGGTGGCTTTGAGTTTCCCTTCGCAAGAAATTGGCTCGACGTAATAAGGTTGAACCCTCGCCTAGTGATCCCACACCTCGCCGTTCGCTTCGCAAGAAATTGGCTCGACGTGTTCGACGTGGCAAGACTGTTCCCTTTGAGAAGCGTGCTCCCGAAAATCTTATTGATGCAGCTTCTGATAGTGACTCTGATTTGCCTTTGGGTAATGGATATATTACTGGTTGGACGGTTACGCATTCCACGACTCTTCCTGGTACGGTCTCTCATAGGATTACTCTTAGTGATGGGTCTGTTAGGTTTGCTTCGGGTCTGCAATGTGACACCCCAGGCAAATCCCACATCGGCTGTGGCCAGGAGAGATCCATGGTTCATAAGATAACAGTCGCCTTCTCATGACACAACGCGTTTTGTGGTCTACTGCAATTGGGGTTCTTAGGAACTGGCAGTTAAGCGTGCTCATGTCAGAGTAGTACTAGGTTGGGTGACCAGCCGGGAAGTACATACAAGAGGGCCACAAAGCAAAGCCGTGAGCCTGCGGGCAAAGCGGACAATATTGTGGTCTGAGTAGGCGGGATGTTACAAGTGGTATCAGAGACCACTCCTGAGCCGTTCGGGATGGTGGGGCAAACCTCATCGAGGACGATGAGTCCCGAAGGGGGGGTGATTGTGACACCCCAGGCAAATCCCACATCGGCTGTGGCCAGGAGAGATCCATGGTTCATAAGATAACAGTCGCCTTCTCATGACACAACGCGTTTTGTGGTCTACTGCAATTGAGGTTTGCTCATGTCAGGGTAGTACTAGGTTGGGTGACCAGCCGGGAAGTACATACAAGAGGGCCACAAAGCAAAGCCGTGAGCCTGCGGGCAAAGCGGACAATATTGTGGTCTGAGTAGGCGGGATGTTACATGCAAGGTATTTTGTCTTGGGCGGAACGTAAGGATCTTATGGCTTTGTATGGGTTTGTGGATGCTGGCATGCCTGTTCATCCTAATGATGTGCCCTCCTGGCCTGGTCTGCGAGTATGGGCTGATTTGAAGATGATGCTTGATGCCCCTCTCCATGCTCCTGTTTCTGGTGTCTGGAAGGATCAGCCACAACGGGTTATTCAGCGATGGAAGTTATATGCGGGATGTGGTGTGCATATGTTAGAGTTGGAATCTGGTCTTATGGTATTCATGCTCACAGATTTGGATTATCCGTTGACGATTGCTTCGATGGAGGCTATGTTAGCTTGTCATTTGCAGATTTCTAATGCCCCATCCGGGAATGAGTCTGCTATGGCAACTGCTTTGGTGGAAGGGATCCAAGCTCGTTTGAAAGCTGATAAGGTGGCTGCTTCTGGTCTGTGATATGGTTGGTTTGTAAGTGTTTATGTTTTGTGTTTTTGATCATTTGTTAATATTGCAATTCTTTTCACCAATATGTAAAGTGATTGGTGACTTTCATTCATTATAGTTAAAAAAAAAATAAATAAAAAAAAAAGAATATACTTTTTATATAATATCTGCTTATACTTTAACCACATCATGGATTTTACACTTGTGAATATAATACCATCTACTGATTCACACTTTGGGTTCTGGTTGCTGAGTCATACTTGTGCTGGTTACTGGTTTCATCTGGTGTTGGACTTGGTCCTCACAACAAATGGTCCTCAACTCACCATGTCTAACCGACAAGAAAGAGTTGATTCACCTTGAGGGTACGGCTCCTGGTGTGATTCTCAAATCCGTTACCCAAAACTGGATGGTTTTCACTTGCCATGGTCCTAGACTGAAAAGTGGCTAATCCAAGGGGGTACGGCTCTTGGTAAAGATTGTATCAAATCCGTTGATAGTTGTAATAGCTTGCTTAAAGCTATAGGGTTTTCAACTCACCGATGCTTCATTGCTGAGAGTTGGCGAGTCCAGAGGGGTACGGCTTCTGGTAAGGACATATCAAATCCGTTGACGGCTGTGATGGTTTGCCTAAAATCATCAGGGTACCCCCACTCACCATTGATTCACGTTCTAAGATTTGGGCTGGGTTCTGGTCTCCCAGGGTGATGCTTATTCCACCACAATGACTGGCTAGCCCAAGAGCGAGCAGCTACTTGGTAAAGGCTCATCAAATCTGCTCATGTTGCTGTAAAGATTCAACATGATGCGGATTTGTTTCACGCTTTGGAGAAGCTTCTAGTGTTTCATGTTGCGGCGGTTCTTCTGTTACTTATCTTGCTGATGCTGCTGTTTCTTTTGTTGATTCAATCCTCAAGCTTTATTGCACGTTTTCCAGGAAACTTGAACTCAACAGGTCAAATTCAAGTTTAGGGGAGGATTGTTAGGACCATTGGAATAGTTAATTGTAATAGGTAGACTAGGAGGTATGTAGTTCCTCCTGGTCCTAGTAGTACTAGGAGCAAGTCGTGCTCCTGGTCCTAGTCAAAGTCAAACTATGTTATTTATTTATTATTCTGTTAGGATATGCATGAGATATGTTAGGAAAGGATATGCATATCAGTTTTACACGTTTTGTTTAATGCTTTATTAGGGTTTCCTTGTAGTATAAAAGGAACCTTAGGCAGAAGGGTTAGACACACCTTCATCAAACGTAGTTCTAGTCATTATCAATATTAGAAATCCTTAGAAAGGATCAAGTCTTTATAGTTATTCTGTTCTTCTTTATAGTATTTGTATTTTGCATTCATATTGTGTATAGAGTCTCTCTATGAATAGACTTGTGATTACATAAGTCGTTCACCGTTCCTGACAGGCTGCAAGATTTACATCTAGTGAACCCAACACCATTGCTAATGCATTTGAATTGAACCTAATCATTATGCAACTTAACTTCAAGTAAAAGATAGTTTTGATACAAACCTAATTGAAAGTAATTTTAATTAGGTGACTAATCGAAGAGAAACTATTCAACCCCCTCCCCCTTCTAGTTTCTACAATTGGTATCAGAGCGATGGTCACTCAAGATCTTTGAAGTATATTGTACTTTAAAACTTGGATCGATCCATTGTCTCCTCAAATTAGAAGGTCAAGTTGTACTAAAGTTTCTCTTTGGTCAAAACTTTTTTTTCTTGGAAAATATGTCTTTTAATTGGTAATATTGCATCCCTTTTAGATTAGTAGCTTTTATGCATTTTAGATCTACTCTTGAAATGTATCTACTAGTTTGCATCTTGCTTTGTGTAGGTACTCATGAAGATTAATCATTTAATTGGTTGTGGATTGAGTTACTTGCACTTGTAGAAGACTCATCTTCATTGATCTTCAACATCTTTGAATGATGATATCAAGATGATTGGGAATGATAATAGTCCTTGAAGACTTCGTACTCATCATATTCATTGTTGGGCTTTGCATTGATTCCTTGATGGATTGGAATGCTCTTTGTGGCCAAGGTACGCTTTCGCTCTTCCACAAGCCCTTTGATCATTACTTGACTATGTGCTTGTTCTTGTCATCCTTGCCTTGACATTTGTTTGTGGTTTGTGATTCTTTTCTTTTATCCTCTCAAACCTTCATTACTTCAATACTTGACTCACTATGGTGATGTAGAGTGAGTTAGTAGTAGCTTAAAGTATCAAGCATGATATCCATGGTTTGCACCCATACGGTTAGTAGGCCCTTTGTGGGAGAAAAAGTGAATTAATACCTTGCTCATATTTTGGTTTAGACTAAGACTATTATTGAAAGTGACCTTAGTCTATGCATCAATATTTCCTTTGTGTTTATTCATTACCAAAGCCGTTTAACACTTCGCCGGAAAGGCACGTCTTAAACCACTATATATGACACAAGCTCTTCGTCTCCACGATTTAAAGATTGTCATTAATCCCTTGAGCATTGGTCTTAGTCTTGATTCACTTCCCTTGACTTCTCTCCACTTTGCTTTTTCGCTACGCGTAGTCGTTTGTCCGTTTCGGTTCTTTTCGATCTCGATTCAACTCGTAATCCTTCATTAAGGCATATTCCTTAGTGTTATGATGATCCAATGATATTCTAAAAGGTTTAAGATATATTTTTAAGTATTTTAGAAAACTTGGTTTTCAAAAATTTGGCGTTTTTCATTGATAAAAACCTGCCTCTGTAGGCGATTCTTTATCTCTGGCGGTTCAAACCTGCGGTTCTCTATCGATAAGGAACCACGGGCAGTAAACTTGTCAGAGCGCCAGTTTTATTAATTTAATATTTTTCAAACAAAACCCTCTCTCTCCCAAAAACACACAGCCATCGAGTTCCCCTTTTTTCCACCATTGTTGAAGCTTCAAAAACCTTCAATCACTCAAATTAATTGATTCCAAGTTGTGGGTTTCACTCATCCTTCATCAAACATCAATTTTGTAAGTATTTTCTTTCAATTTCATCTATTTTGTTCTAGGGTTCATCCTTTCATAATTGGGGATTTTTAAAATTGAAATTGAATTAGAACCTTAATAGGAATATGGGTTGACATGGTTATTTTACTATGATTCCTTAGGTTCATATTCATTGAGATTTCACTAAAACCCACTTGTAGAACAAATCCGAATTTTGGCTAAATGATTTTGGTTAAAAGATGGAATTGAGATGAACCCATGAACAAATAGGTAATTGCATTGTTAATGCTTACCTAAAAACCTTGTTTTGAAAAAACAATGTTATAGTCCATTGTTGATCCAACATAGTTCATATGTTCTTGGTTAATAATGGAGTAGATATATTGTGAACATGAGAATGATATGGATTCAATCCTTTGTTTGTCAAGAAATTGATATAACACATTCTCATTTTTTGATTTTTGATTTTATTTTTCATATGAGTGATTGGAAATATATTTTCTTGTGTTTATTTAGGTACTAATCATGCCTTCACAATACCAAAAGGATCATCAACTCACTAAATAATATATGCCTAACCTTTCTGACTTTTGTCACTCAACACATCTCGCCCATACTTATTCCTCCCTTCAATCCCGTTGTTTTCATGAGGGTAAAGTTGTACAAAAGGATATTAGGGATTATGTCTACATCAAATATATGTTTGAAAACATTGGGTTTGATTGTTTGTTGCACATTAAGGAAGACATCTATCCCCGATTCCTATTGGAGTTCTTTAGCACATAATCCGTCATTGAAAACAATGATGGAATATTTGTTAGGTTCATCTTGAATGGTCAACTCATACAATACTCTCTCGAAGTCTTCGGCCAAATTCTTGATGTCCCATTTGTAGGCACTTGTCGCTTCACGGATAAATGGAAGCTTAGTGCTCTCCTTGAATCCAACAATTGTCCTCCAAATGATCATGCGGAAATTGATCTTGACTACATTGTTGACATTGTCTCCAAAAAGCGTAATCGAGCCGTTGTAAGAAGCCTTCATTCTAAGGTACGTTTGATGAAACGTCATGAGGTTCTCTTAAGCGACCTTAATGATAATATGGTCCAATGGACCAATATACTTAGGGAAAATGTGTTTTGTCTTGGTGGAAACCGGGATCATGTTCCGGCGTGTTTAGTGCATATGTTATTTTGCATCTTTACCAACACCAATTACAATTTGGAATATTTTATCGCTCAACGGATAAATTATGCTATTCACAAGCCTAAAACAAACCTCCCTTACGCAATGCTTCCCACTCGCCTTTTTAAAAGGGTTGGCCGTGATTTTCCCAATCCTGATCTTTCTCGTTTTCAACCGGTCAAACGGGTTATGCTACCTATTCAAGAGGTATATGAGAGAAAGACAAGATGTGATCGTAGACCTAGAAAATCCGACCAACAAGAGTCCAATGATGAGGACATTGACATGCCAACAAGTGATGGTGATGGCATTGGCACAAGTGCTCCTATTGGCTCTTCGAGTACTTCTCACCACTCCACAAACTCATTCGTGGACGGTTTAGATGACATTGTTTCCCCTCCTCATCATTCCACTAGTGAAATTCCGGATAATCTCAATATGGAGGAACTTTACCGTCAAAGTCTTCGAACCCGAGGTGAGTTACATAATCATCGAGTTGAGTCAAGGAAGGGATTCAAGTACTTGGGAAACATGATCAATGGATTGGGCAAGAAAAGAAGATGAAGACTTTGAATTGTTTCAAAGTATACATGTTGCTAAACATGTAATATGATGTTGAACATTTGCTTCTTTTTACTTTATTTTGGTTATGTATTAACTAATACTACTTGTTTGGATTACTTATTATTTTAATCCTAATGTTGTCTATGCCATCGTGTTTACGATTTGCATAGCTTTGTGCATCCTATGTGTTAGTTAGCTTCCTAGATTTTGGTCAGTAGTTAACTTTGGCTTGTTAATCCTTTGGTAAAAATCTGGGCTAACCAAAGTTTGAGGAAGTGCGATTTTTGAACACCTCTGGTCGCGGTTCCATATCGACCAGCGGTTCCTTATCGATAAGGAACCGCCCATCCTAGATAGGGAACCGCCGGCTAATGTGTCCGACAGAATCTTTGCTTTACACTATTTTCCTTAATCTGTGTAAACCTTGCTTGATTCTTTGCAAAAACCTGCACATTTCCTAAACTAGGTTACCTAAATTAATTATTCACATAAAATGTTTTTAACCCATTACTAGTTTGGATCATCCCCTCACCCTTTTAAACCCACCTTGTTAGCCATGTTCTTCACACATCAAACCATTCATCCTTAACCCTTAAACCACTCATTACAACCATGGTTTCTACAAGAACCTCAAACTCATCCAAAACCTCCACTTCAAATAAAAACCTTAAGATTAAGATTAAGTTGCCCAAAGTTAACACTTCACCCTTTCACACACCCAAGAATGAGATTGTTCCAATTCTCATCTCTTCATCACCCTCACCACCTCTTGCTCCATGCAAGACTACCTCAACCCATGGTACCAACCATTCTCATGGTTCTACCTCCTCTTCATTCCAATCTAGAAGGAATGAGCTAACCTCACCCTTCACTCCAATTACTCTCTTGGATGTGACTAACCAACCTCAACCCATCCAAAGCATTCCCATTGTGAATGACTTTGTTGATACCTTGGTGACTTCACCTTTTACCCCTCCAAACTCACCCACATCACCCATTTCACCCTTGGAGAACATACCTCCACACTCACCCACATCACCCTTGGAGAACATACCTCCTCCACCTCCACCTCCCTCAAACACTCCAAACTTAGGTGATCCTCGCTTTTATGAGTATTTCATGCACAATGGCACTAATTGCCCTTGTTGCCTCAACAACTACTATCTCATTGATATCCTTAGATTGGAGATGATTGGGGCTCACATAAAGTTACAAAGCCTTTTGTTGAATCTCTTTGCCAATCATCCTCCTAGGAGATAAATGATGATTTTCTTTAATAAGTGTTTTTTAAGAAAAACCAAGCCAAGGAAGACTACTCATCAAGAACTAGTTTTAAGCTAACTTTGTTTTAGTTAGTTGTTTTCATTTCCTTATTGTATTTCCTTCCCTCCATGAGTTTTTCATGAGGATGATTTATGGATTTAGCTTTATGTTCTATCTTTATGTGCACATTAATCTACTTTAATTTTAAATTAAAACTGAACCTAAATCTATCACAACCTCTAAAACTTGACTAAAATTGGTTCAAAATGTTATCTAAATATTTTGTCACCCTTTGTCAAGACATTCTTTGTGAATGTGTTGCTTTTATGCAACCATAGCATAATTTAGTGCTAATAGAGGTAAAATTCCAAGATTTGCAATTTTTTGAAAAAGTCTTATTTTTTCTCAAAACCCTGGAAAATCATGGTTTCACGTCCACTGTACGCGGCTCATTAAGTCGCGCGGTCCCTTAAGTGCTAAGGAACCGCCGGTCCCTATAAGGAACCGCGGACTGATAGCCAATTATTGGATCGTTTTTTGTGTTTCTTCATCACCCTATCCCCTGTCAAGATTCCGTGTTTACTCAATTTGGCTAAACATTCCTTGACACTTCACATTTTATTTTCAAATCTTTGCCTTGTCTACTTTCTTCTTATACCCCCACCTTGAGATTTCATTCTCACACCTCAACAATGCCTAACTCCTCCTTTCATAACCTTGACATTTCATTGTCACAAACCTCCTCACCCAAAGCTTCCTCATCCAAGCTTTCCAAGAAACCGAAGATCTCGGTTCGACCTATTTGGATCAAGAAAAATGAACCATCTTCTTCCAAACCACCTAAGAACCCCACCTTCTCTCCAATCAAGTATTGTAATGAGACCTACTCCATTAACCCCATCACCGAAGAAAAGGAAAATGTTCCCCCACCACCAAAACCTTTCGAAACCCCTCAACTTAATGACTTTTCAACCTTCCCAAACCTCACAAGGCATTGTGAAAACATTTCCTACCCACTATCCTTGCCACCACCAAACCCTAGGTTTGATGGCCTTCCCACATCTACCGAATTTGTTTTGCATCATGGATCCTCGTGTGCTTGTTGTCGATTTCAACAAATTGAACTTGCTCATGTGTATGAGAAGTTAAATTTTCTTGAATTCCTCCTCACTCGACCTCCTCTCAAAGTTTTCGTTCCCGTGGACAAAACTTCGAATGATGCCTCGTCGTCTTATTTTTCCAACTAAAGGACTAAGCACTCTTGGAGTCAATACTACTTTAGTTGTTTTGGAGTCAATAACATTTTAAGCAATCTTGTAAAATTATCACTATTAGAATAGCTTATGCTTTGTGGTTTATTTTCCCTATTTTTTGCTTTAGATACTCATATTGTATGTATGACTATCTACCTTGTTTATTTCTTTCATATTTTTGTAATATGAAACCTTTGTGTTGTTTTTGTTTTCTTTCTTTGATCATTCTCTCTTTTTATTTTGAGTTGATCGTGGTTAATCTTTACAATTGATTATGGGTGATTCCATCAATTCTAAACTTTAACCCCTTGACAAATTTATCATATTCATTGGTTGGATGTTTCTTTTCTACATCCATTCCACCAATTGAACTTTTATTTTGTCATTTACCTCTTTGGACATACTTAACAATACTTGCTTATAATTTGAGATTTCTTCTCCTTCTCCCCCTCAAGTTACTTAGTAGGTAGTGATCATATATACATTGGTGTTTCTTTTCTTTCTACTAACCTTTGTGTAGCATGTCACCTTAGCTCATACACTTGGTGCCCCAAGCAAGGGGAGCAACCACCAAGGGGGAGCTACTAGCAAAGTCCGGTTTTATTCAAAGACTTGTGCTAACCTTTTTGCTACGACAAAGGGGGAGAAATGATAGTGATAAACTCGTTAATAATTCGATATTTTGTGTTTCTACGTAAATGAGTTTATAGTTTGTCGTAATCAAAAAGGGGGAGATTGTTAATGCAAGTGATGCCTAAAAACATTATTAGTGTTAACTAATCTTTCTTAGTTTTGATCACAACAAACTATACAACACATTTAGTGTAAAACACAAAACGAATTATTTAACTAACACTATCATCAAGGTAATAATCATATCACTAACTTTTCTTAATCATAATTAGTGATCATCAAAGTAAACTCACTTTTGTTAATATGACAAAAGATTTTTTAATAAACTTTCTTTTTAAGAAAATGTTTTATTAAAATGGAAAATGTAAATTTGAAAATGGCATATTCCATATGCCATAAGAATATCCTTTGAAGGTTTAAAAAACCTCAGATATTCCTACCCCACTAAAAGACAAAATCAGAGCGTAGTCTATTGGGCGGTCCTTTAAATAGCTAGGCGGTTCTCTAGCGATAAGGAACCGCCAGGCTAGATAAGGAACCGCGCCCAGCTAGCCGTTGCACTTTGTCTCCTATAAATAGTGGATCAAATCTCATTTTCCAACAACCCTTTTGGACGTTTTTCTCAGCCCCCTTTCTCTTTTCTATAGCATAATCATTAGTAAATGATCACTTAATGTTTTAAGTATGTTTACATATGATTATCCTCTTGATCCCCTCCTTTACCTTGTCCAAACAGAAGATCACTCACTCACTAGTGTTGTGATAAAGATGAATCCATGAATTAGTCATGTTCATCATGTTAGCCTTTTTGTTTTATGTTAATCCATTGTATTTATGAATACTTGGACTAGTTGTGTTTATCCAAGCTATTTGTGAATACTTGGATTTGTTGTGTACATCCATTGCATATGTGTTTGCTTGGATTTATGTTGTGTAAATCCAAGCTACATGTGTGTACTTCGATATGTCTAGTTAAGTTGTAATAGATTGTGTAGTAGTTCTCACTAAACTATAAAGTGATGTGGTTGTGTCTTGTGTGTTCTCACTAAACTTGAAAGTGATTAGTAGTTGTGTTGTGTGAAGTTCTCACTTAGCTTCAAAGTGAAGAGTCGTGAAGATTGGTTCTAGCTTTGGATTAGAACTCGACATCTAGCCTTGTGTCGTAAAATGGTGAAGTAGGCAACGTCGTGAAGATTGGTTCTACCTTGAGATTAGAACTCGACATCTAGCCTTGTGTCGTTAAATTGTGAAGTAGGCAACGTTGTGTAGATTGGTCCTAGCTAAAGATTAGGTCTCGACATTTAGCTTAGTGTCGGAAAATAATGTAAGGGACGATGTAAGGTTTTCTCCGCCAAGAAGGGAGCTTGTGGATATAGTGGAAATCTCGAGTAGGTGTACTCGAGGAGTGGAGTAGAAACGAGGATAGAGCCTCGTTGTCGAACCACTATAAATCTTGGTGTCTTCTCATTAGGTTGTCACTTTCCTTACTCTTTACTTATTTCATTATCATTACACTTACCTATTACCATTGCTAATGCATTTGAATTGAACCTAATCATTATGCAACTTAGCTTCAAGTAAATGACAGTTTTGATACAAACCTAATTGAAAGTAATTTTAATTAGGTGACTAATTGAAGAGAAACTATTCACCCCCCCCCCCCCCTTATAGTTTCTACAGCGTCCATAATGAAGCATATAGCAACACTTCATTATAACCAATAAATGTTGAGTTAATAGTTTTAAGAAAAATATCTCAAAAGTATTCGATGGTATATGATTATAAACTTGTTGATAATCATCCCTTTGTTTCATTTACCATTAAATCATAGATATGGATCCTAACTCATTCCACATAGTTTAACTTTAATTCTCATGATCAAATTAATTTAGATAGTCTAAATGTAGACAAGAATCATCTTGATCACACTTTGGGTACGACCATACAATTACCTAATTAATTTTGGAGAGGATCCAGTGGTACTTCACTGCACTATATCAAGTGGAGGAACAAATTTTATATTGACTGCAAGTGTCTGTGGATGCTGCTACATAAGTCGAAAGGATTTTGGTCAGAGGTACGTGAGTTCTTTTATCTCGAAACAGGTGAGCAAAAAAGAGGTTATGACTTAATTATAAGCAAATGGAAAAGTTCGATTCGTCCTAAAGTTGGTCAATTTACTGCGATTTACGATAAAGTCGTACGTAGGCATCCGGTTAGGACTTCTGAAGATAATCTTTATCAAGAAGCCGCACTTGAATATCGCACTATTCGTCATATGGATTTTGAATACTATGGATGTTAGAAAATTTTGAAACAAAGTACCGCATGAAGCATCATTGGAATGTGATGAATATATAAATATACTGGTTATTTAGTTTAATTTGTGGTATCTTTTATTTAGTAATCTTATTTTGTGTTTTTTAAGAATAATTTTTTTCTTTTTTCCCAAGTTTAGTTTTCCTATAAAATTAGGACTTATTTGTATAGTTGTTAATGAAGTTATTAATAAAAAACAGACTTTTAGTCTTTGTTAATTGACTTAAATCCAGGTTAGGGTTTATTGTTCAATTTTCACCCTAATAATCGGGCATTTGTTTGAATCAACGATTGTTGGAAGAGTTGTTTCTGGTATTCTTTGTGAATCAACAGATTCAATTATCTATCTTTATTTTTCCGCTACATCAGTTGGTATCAGAGCCGTAGTTCCTGATTAAGATGTTAGAATATCCGTTTTTTGAGGGTGATGGTTCATGTTTTGATGAATGGGAAGATTATGGTGCGGCTAGTGATGATTATGAAGGACCTCCAATATCTGATGATGATCAATATGAAGAAAAATCTATGCTAGTTTATAATATTGATATTAAAGATGCCATTGAAGAAGAAGGATTTATCGGAAAAGAAGAATTTGGTCAGAAAAAAGATTACATTGAAAACATTGTAGTTGTGGCTACTAATCTTTATTCATCAATGATCCAAACTACCATTGTCGACAAGTTGGGTTTAAAGACGATCAAGGTTCGAGGTAGATTCATTATAAATAAAGGAAATTTGATGCAAGGTATACAACTTTGGATGCTACGAGTACAAGGACGAGCGACACAAACTCGAGGACGAGTTTTTTGAAGTGAGGGAGAATGATGAATATAAAAATATACTGGTTATTTAGTTTAATTTGTGGTATCTTTTATTTAGTAATCTTATTTTGTGTTTTTTAAGAGTAATTTTTATCTTTTTTCCCAAGTTTAGTTTTCCTATAAAATTAGGACTTATTTGTATAGAATTAATGAAGTTATTAATAAAAAACAGACTTTTAGTCTTTGTTAATTGACTTAAATCCAGGTTAGGGTTTATTGTTCAATTTTCACCCTAATAATCGGGCATTCGTTTGAATCAACGATTGTTGGAAGAGTTGTTTCTGGTATTCTTTGAGAATCAACAGATTCAATTATTTATCCTAGTTGACGCTACATCAGAATGCCACACTTTGATAATCTAGTAGTTTAAGTTTTTAAGTTTACTATTTATTATTATTATTATGTTTCGTAATATTCTTTTTTATGTAATGTTTTTTATTTTGTGTATTGTTTTTTATGTAATGTGTTTTTATTTAATGTAATGTTTTTTATTGAATAAAATGTTTTTTATTGAATAAAAAAATTAAAAAACTGAATTAGGTCGCACTAGGTCGCCTTGTTGAGGCAAATAGGTCGCACTAGGTCGCTGGAGAGAAAAAGCTGACGTGGCAAAAAAATGAGGGTCGTACAAAGTCGCTGTTGTGGGTAGCATAAACTAAAACTATGTTATTTGTCTCTATTGGTTTGTAGCATTAGTAACTATAGTTAAAAAGATTATCATTTGTGTTATATTAAAGCAAATTTTGGTATTGTTAATGGTTAAAGGTTACACTTGGGGCTTATAATGACAAGGTGACAATTTTTATTAGAGTTCTATGGTTTGAACCCCTCTGACAAATGGTCCCCCAACGTCAACACCAGTTTAACTTACAATTCGTACAAAATTTATCAACAACTTTTACAAAAAAAATTGAAATAGAAACTCAGCCATCTCTCTTCTGTCTCACACCCATCTCTCTTCTATCTCATCCACTCAACCATCACCATCGTCATCACCTTCGGTTAAATATCACCACCATCACCACTCAAATATCCAAATCTGTACTCGTAGTAGTCATTTTCTCAAATAAATTCAAGCCTGATCTAAAGCACAAAGATGTGACCAAACACTGAAATCGATCAACAAATAAAAAAAAGTTTAGATATGATCAAAAGCACATTCACCTTTTAATTTTTGGGTACTGGAAGAGCACACCGGATCTAAAGCACATTCACCCAAATCGACTGACATACCGCATCGGAAGCACAAACACCACCGGGTGTGGTTGTAGTGGTTTTTGATTTTCCAGCGACGGTGGTGAGTGCTTGTGGTTTTTTTCGGCGACGCAGATCTGGTCATTAAGGATGATGAAGAGGGTGATGTTTATACATTTTACATGTAGATCTAATACCCTAATTTAGATATGAAAAAATGGGTGGATATACTAGATCTGAAATGAAAAAAATGGGCGTGTGAGAGAGAAAGAGGTGTGAGAGAAAGTTTTATGTAGTATGAGAAAGTTAACTGTTAGTATACGTACTTTTTATTCTTTTTCTTATCATTGATGTCTGAATGGGTGTTTTGATACCAGACAATGGGTGTCGATACCCACAAACCCATTTATTATTGAGACCGGGTTGATTATTACCAAAAAGAGTTTAAAGACAAGTTATCTAGACAAGTTATATTCTTTAACGACAATTAAGTAAAGACAAGAAAGATCTTGCTTTCTCTTTTGTTTATTGAATCAAAGAAAGATGGAAATGATGTTTACACGACGTATAGAATCAACTCGAGTCATGACTCAAGGTTAAAGAAATAACGAAAATGAAGATGATTATAAACATATACCATATCTAAAACAAAATTACATACAACCATTACAATCAAACCCAACATCAACAAAATCAAAACCAAAACCAAATAAACCTAATTTTCCATCGTCACATGCAACCTTTTACATCATCTCCACTTCATCAGTTAAGACTCGAATACAAAAGAGTCATTTAAAAGGATGTCAGATTCATTTTTAGGTTCTATAACCCACAATCACGAGTTCATCACATATCTTTTTTTTAATGGCTAAATTTTATTAAAACTAAACTATGAAGAAGCTAGAACTATAAATTAATAAGGTTTGGGCTCTTGAGCCAATCGACCCAACTAACTGATGAATTACATCTAAAATGACACCAATGATACGACTTACAAACAACTTCATAAAAAAACAGCGCCTTCCTAAAAATCTTTGCTTCAAAAATAGTTTTATTACGGAAATACCATAATAACCACCACATATGTGACAATCCGTCAATTTCATGTCGATATTTTAATCTCGACTATTAAGTATTACGTGTTTACTTTAATGAGAATTTTAAATTATCGATTAACCGAGAAGGTTATGGCTTGAAACTTAACGTAAGAATGTCGTGTAGATGAAAACCGGCAAGGAATACGTTAGGTATCGGTATTATATTCTCCAAATTATCATATGAATGATTTTATTATATTTAATCTTTATTTCTAGTGTTTTATGTTTTAACGAATGACGAGAACTACTAATCATCGCGATACCGACGGATGCCCAAAAATTTACGTTTTATTATCGATTGTCTCGATATTTAATATTTTCGACGTTACCGATTTAATTACGTTTTAAGTCGTGTCGAAGTTATATTATCATATTTTTGAAGCGTTTTAAATTTTGAAAAGTATTTTTACGAAACCCGAGTCCCGTAAATATTTTCAACTTTGACTAATGGTCATTTTCTACCCTTTAATTTACTTAATTACTTTTTGGTCCAAAACTATGCCTAATTGGCAAAATCTACCCTAACCTTGGACTATAAATAAATTTTCCACTATCTAATTTAATATTAAAACTCATTTTCACAAAAAAATCACAAAATCTCTCTCTTGTTCTTCATTTGGCCGTCCACCCCATCACCAAAACCATCATCAAAAATCTTTTTCTACTTTGATTCATCCTAATCTAATTAAAGACCCACTTTACAAATTCAACAAGGATCATTTTGGTATAAATTTTTCCCACATGCA
The DNA here is from genome assembly GCA_025667525.1 of Glebionis coronaria. NCBI lineage: Eukaryota > Viridiplantae > Streptophyta > Magnoliopsida > Asterales > Asteraceae > Glebionis > Glebionis coronaria. Next base: position 28,457,327 of record CM046874.1, on the reverse strand, counting down.
TTCACTTTATTTTTCTTTTCAATTTTTGATGAAGAACATGTTGTTTGATCCATTTTTATGGTGAAACATGTTGTTATTATTATTATATTTGAGTGGGGTGTTGTTGCATGTATAAATTTTTATACTTGATTTTTATTAGATTAAATTCAAGGGTGTTAGAGGTTAGATGATTTGTTGTAGATGATTGATAGATGATATTAGGAGTATATAAAATGTTAAAATGGGTCAAAAAATGTTGATTTAGTGTGATTTTTAACTTGTCATTTTAGACCAGTAGGTAAAAGGCCATTTTTGGGTTACTTACTATATGAATCTTTTTAAACTAATGAGATAGGGTTGTAGAAAATTTTGTTAGCTTCGATTTGATATAAAGTAGGACTTCCAACTCCAAACGAGTGCGAAGTTACAAAAGTTTTAGTATTCGTGTACCGGGAGACGAGTATCGGCACAATCCGAAAATTGTTCTCGATATTTGGATCGAATCTCGGGGACTATAGTCTGAGTTTTAAAAATGTTCAAGGGCTGTTGTAAGTTGCTAAACCTCAGGTCACGAGTCTATTTTCAGACCCGAGTGTCGGTTTTGTAAACGAAATTGTTTAAATATGTCAAAATGGTTTTACAAGTCAAAGGCGTAAAACTGTCCGGTTTTTATAACACGAAGGTGTGTCGGGCATAAGGTCTTAGAAGTAATATTTTTGAATGAAACTTGAACTGAGTCTTCTTCATATTATATGTGAGTTTGTGACCAAGTTTCGTCGAAATCGGACAAGTGTAGATAGGGTAGATTGGTGTGTACATTTGGAGTGTACATGCTGATTTGTATTTTGGACACGTAGTTCAATAATTATGTGGCGTGAGTTGAGTATTCGCCATTGGACATACTGATTTACTCAAGTGTTAAGTCATTATATAAATGACTTAGCTACTGGTCCGAGAGAAGTAAAATGATAGTTTGACTTGCGTTGACTTGGCGTCTTAAGACGGGTCAATATCGAGAGTGCAAGTGTTTAAAAGAATAGTGTTGAATAAAAAGGGAATAGTAATAACACTTGTATTGTATATTTTTCGGGATTTTCATGGTTTTGTAATTTTTATTTTTATATTATTTAAGTATGAATTATACTTGAGTCGATTATTAACGAACGCGCCTTATCTGGTAGGTTGCGGTTTTCGTGTTTAAACGGGCATCACTAATCGTCGGCGATCGTCTCATTACCACTATTGACTAAGGTGAGTCTATAGCCTCGCTTTTATAATTGTTTTGAATGATTTTAAAACCCGCGAGGGGGATAACATGCTTGTTTTATAAAAATAAAGGGTACAACGAGAAGTTTTGGAAACCCACTTATTGGAAAAGCATTTATTATAAATGAAGGGCGCAACGAGAAGTTGTGGTAAACCCTCTTTGTTGTAAAATTGAACACAAGGATCCCGATTGTATGTTTAGATGAAAGTTATTACATAAGTTTGTTTAGCCTTAAAAGACCCATGAATCGTGAACTGTTAATCGAAGTAACGCTAATGCTATGGATAGATCTATCGGAGTGACGCCCAGTCTGGTCGAGACTAGCTATCGCGTGGTGTTGTGATGCACTAGTAATGAAACATCGGATGCATTGTATAAGAGAAATATACGCACTTGGCTAGGTGTGTTGGGCTGAAATAATATATGTTAACGTTCAATGTCACGAGACTTATGTAATGACACGATAATTATGTCCGTACAACATAATTGTCTTGGATAAATTATAACCAGGGAAGGTTATTTTGAATACTTGTGTTCTCTTTATTTAAATTAAACTCTATAGATTCACTCGGCAAATTTTGCTGACTTTTTTTTGCATGTTTTATCTCAGGTCCATTGGGAAAGCACTCGAGGAAGGCGGTTTCGTGAAGCTTGCTTATTTGAAATGTTTTGGCCCGCTTTTATAAATAATATCCATTCAAATAATTTTTACCAATTACTAGGTTTTGTAAACTTGAATTTATTTGGGACCGTGTGTGAAATTGTACTTTTATTGAATGAAAATGAATGGATGTTTATTGAAACGACTCGTTTTGAGTTATTTTCTATGATTATGAGATTGAAGCATGATAGTAACACCCAATGACCCTTCCACTGTTATGACCGAAATTTGGGGGTGTTACAGATTGGTATCAGAGCTCAAGTTATAGAGAACGAAAAGATTTTCCCAAAAATGAATTTTTGAAATCTTTTAACTATAACTGTTGCAAGCGAAACCTCCGAGTTGCCAATGGACGAGAATGAAAGTATTTATATATATGGGATTATATATATGTTGTAATCTTTATCGATTATTTGAACTTGTAAATTACAAGGTATGTTTTCATTTATTTAATTATAAATGATAATTTTATACTTATACGAGATTTATATGACGTTGATTGTCACGAAGCCACCCTAGTCATTTTAATGTTAGCGCCGAAGCTATTCCTTAAATGAATCATGTTATTCTCGAGATTAACTAAGTTGTGGACATACATAATCCCAACGAAATGGTTAATATTCTTTATGATATTCTTTTGGTTACAAGGATTTTGATTTCCTTGATTCTTATTCTTGATTTATCGATCCGTTCATTTCGTTTAGCAAATTTAATTTACATTTTCATTAGTCTTCGACATTATACTATTTCGATAGAAACAAGTTTGTGTAAGATGGTACTATTGATTGTTAGGATATGAGATTGATTGTTATGGTGTTCACATGCCAACTAGGATTCCATATCATATCACTGATCATTTTATGCTAAATCAGTTTCTCGTTTGTTTCGATCTTGATCTTTTGCGTTGAGCTGGCGATGCTTAAATAAAGTGATTTATAATCGTTGAAATAAATTGGCCATTTATTTGAACAAGGAAATTATAAATTGTTGAACTACAAATTTCTGAATCTTATTTGGAAGGACTTGATCAATCTATGGAAATAATGATTCATAAACGTGTAGGCTTAAGCATATAGCATCTGCGTGATTAAACTCTTATTGACTCATAATTCGTTTGCTCGATTCATTCTTTGATTTTGTTCCTCTAATTCTTTGATCGTGAAATGGTTGTATTGGGGCTTTTCCAAAACCGTCAATTGAGGAGGATATCAAGCGTCTCTGAAAAACACTGAAGAAATCTTCTTCTTGTGGGACCGAGGAGCCTTCTTAGCCATGTAAATTACCTAGTAAATCTTGTGGATTAGTTTATCAATTGTAGTATCTTTTCATAAATCCGTAACTAAACTGTGACATCAGTTAGTAGGACTAGTCTTTTAAGTTGGATGGCATTAGACGATGATTATCTATAATGCTTAACAATACAACTTGTACTAGTTTGTGATCAATGGAATGACTATATTTTGATTCATAACTCTACATCGCTCTATTATTATCTTTTTTTGCCTTTCTCATTTAAATTCATGTGGTATAACGCAATCACTGAATGAATACTCATTATGATTTGATTTGCGTGCACAAGACTCGTACGGTCAATGAAATCTATGACTGAAGCACGAACGTGCCAAGTTATTAGTAAATAAGTTGCTGTATCTTTAGCTGAATTTATGGCCAACATGAATGATGGATCTGGATCTGGAGCTGAAGCTAAAACTGGTGGAACTGGAACCGGTGGAGCTGAAGCTGGAGCCGATAATGTTCGTGGTACGAATGGAACAAATGTGCCCGAAGTTAGAGGCTATAACTACACTTCATTCATTAGTTGCAAACCGCAGACTCTTAAGGGGACTAAAGATGATGGAGGATTGTGTCAGTTGTTGAAAAGTTGGCGTCAGTCTTTCAAATTAATGACCCTAATCAGGAGGATAAGGTGCAGTATGAAATCACTACTCTCCAAGGTCGTGCATTAATTTGGTGGAATGGCAGACTTGCTTCCATAGGTATCGTTACTTATGGGACACCATGGACTAAGGTGAGGAAACAGTTAACTAAGGAGCTTGTCCTCGAAGCATTTCCAAATTATGGAGCAAGTGTTGTACAATCTGAAACTGAAAGGAACTAACATTGGTAGATATATCAAGTGTTCCCATAAGTTGACTCCTTTATGTCCAAGAATTGTGTAACCCAAACCGTCAAGGTCAAGCAGTATATTCACGGCTGACCAAGAGTAAATGCAGTGATGTGACTTCTTCTAAGCCAATTGCTATTTGTGAAGCTGTCTGCATGGCTTATTAGCTCATGGGATACATAATTCTAGGCAAGGCTGATGAGGTTACTGAAGGAAAAATAATTCCAAATTGAAAATTCTTTTCGTACATTGGAGCTCGTAAGTATATCGAAAAAGGTTGTGGATTATTCATGGCTTAGGTATCGTAGAAGGAATCGTAAAGAAAGTGAGTAGAGATATTGTAGTCATTCGTGACTATCCTGAAGTGTTTCTGGAAGATTTGCCAAGGCTTCCGCCTCCAAGGCAAATAGAATTCCAAATTGATCTAGTTCATGGTGCTGAAACTGTGGCACATGAGCCATATTGATTAGCATCATCCGAGCTGAAGGAATTTGTAGATACTAGAAGGGGGGGGGGGGGGGGGGGCGGGGGGGTTGAATAGTTTCTAATATTTACTTGTTAAATAATGGTTTTCAAAAAAAAAAATCCTTTTTCTCAAAAACTTAGACTTGAGGAAATAAGTGAAATCTTCTTATGCACAATATGAACAATGATAGTGTAACTAAACTAATACTAACTAATATATATGCACAAAGAATAAAGAATGTAAAGAGTTAAGGGTAAAGAAAGATCAAACCAAACACCAAGGATTTATAGTGGTTCAACAACGAAGCTCACTCCGCGTTCCTACTCCACTCCTCGAGTACTCCTTACTCGAGAGTTCACTACACAACAAGCTCCTTGTGGTGGAGAAAACCACACACATCGCTTAACAAATTTCCGACTCTAAGCTAAAAGTCAAGCCCTAATAGTAGCTAGGACCAATCTACACAACTATACTTAGTACATACACAACTTCCAAATAGACACAACTACTTGGATCTTCACAACTATTACACAACAACAAATGTATAAAATTTGATCTTCAAAGGATCTTTGGTGGTGGACTCAATACTTCACAATGATAGTGTTCTTCTCTTTGCACTTGAAGAGGAAGGGATGGATGAGATAGATTCACTTCTAAACAAGTAGTAATCAATCAAATGATCAAGGATTTGAGTGATTTAAGAACTATGTTTGAATCTGGAAATTTGTGTGCAAAAGAGGTGAATTGAAAATCTGAGAAAGGTCCACTATTTATAGGACAAAGGGCCAACGGCTATATCTGCCCGCGGTTCCTTATCTCAGCCGGCGGTACCTTATCGATAAGGAACCGCCTAGGCGCTAGGGAACCGCCGGACTAGACTCCGCTCCCTTTTTGTCCTTTAGTGGTGGAGGTCATATCTGATTATAAAAATATCCAGAAAGTATATTCCAAATCAAAAGGGAATATGCCAATTTCAAATTTTCAAATATTTAATTTAATAAAACATTTTCTTAAAAAGAAAGTTTAATTACAAACTTGTCACACTTAATAAAAAGTGAGTTTTAAGAAAAGATTAAATCACTTGATCACTTGATTAAAGTTAATACTTGTTTATTCATACCTTAAGTGAAAATGGGTAAAATGAAAAATACTTGAACTCAAGAATCCGTTTTTCGTTGTTTTCGTAAATGCTTGTTTTTTACATATTGTCGTAATCAAAACTAAGCGAGACCGAAAAATGCAAGTAACGTTTTTAGGCATTATTGCATTAACAATCTCCCCCTTTTTGATTCCGACAATACATAAACTCAATCACACAAAAACAAGATTTTTCGAAGACGAGTTTATTCATTTCTCCCCCTTTGTCGAAGCAAAAAGGTTGCACAAGTCGGTGTTGAAGAGACTAACTTTGTAAAGACTCCCCCTTGGTGCTTACTCCCCCTTGCTTGGGGCACCGAGGAATCGAGATATGGTGACAAGCTACATAGAAGGGTTAGTTGAACAAAAGAAACAACCAACAAGAGATAGCTATAGGTCACAAACAAAAAAAAAGAGAAGAAAACACAAAGACTAAGATCCAATTGAAGTCATATAAACTAAAAGGAGTCATACAAAAGATGTATGAAAGAGGAAACAAGCCACAAGCATAAATCTAATCCTAGTTAATCTAGAATTCTAAGATTTGCTTGAATTAGGTGTCTTGAGGATAAGCAACCAATGATTATATGAAAGACAAGGTAGTGGCGGGATGTGGTGGTGGTGGCTTGGTGGAGATCTCATAATCAAAGTGAAGAGGTTGCTTGATTAAGAGACTCTTGATGTAGTTCAACTCCTCATAGATGTGTGCCATAGCAAGACCTTGATATTAACAACAATGACAATATGTCTCATGGTGCATGACATTATCATGAGAAGGATGAGGAACACTAAAGGGTGGTGGTGGAAGAAAAGATGTTCCACAATCAACATTCTTGGAAGGAGAGATGTGATTAAGAGTGTTCTTGGGTGAATTTGGATTGAAAGAGTTCTTGGGTGAGTAGGGATTGAAAGCAATTGGGGAAAATGGAGGAGAATCAAAGTTTTCATTAGGAGAGTAAGATATCTTGGGATGTGAAGTAAGGCAAAATGCTTATGGTTAAATAGGGAAGGCTCAAGGTATTTTTGGGGTGGTCAAAGGATTGAAGCAAAGATTCTCAAAATTGTTGGAACAATTTTGAAATTTCAGAAATACCCGAAAAAAAGGAAGCACTGTACGCGGTTCGTTATTGCTTCTGGCAGTTCCTTATTGATAAGGGACCGCGGTTCATATATGGAACCGCCTACAGTGGCTGAGTTTTGGTGGTGAAGGAAGATTTTTCAGCAAATCTTATTTTTCTAGTCTAACTTATCATAATAATATGCTTAAAAGCAAAGATAGACAAAGAGAACACATACTAACTCACCAAATAGGGATTGACCACAATACACGGATTTTAAAAATCGATGTAGGAGGTGTGTAAGACAAGACCTTAAGTCATGACACAATGATCCTCCATGATTCTATCTTGTTCTTGCTATGTTTGAGAGAATCATACATATGAATTATGTAAGCTCGAGATTAATAGCAAGAATCTATGAAAAACGTTTTTAGATTTAATTAACAATGTCAAAACATTTCTTGACCATTTTCGAAAGAGACTTTGAGGATTTTGAAAAGGAGAAGAGAAGATTTTCAAGAAGAGTTTAGGAGACTCAATGACTCAAGGTGATAAAAGACTCAAAAGAGAGATAGAGACTCAATAAAAGGAAAGCAATTAAAGAATATGTTCCATTAATCATAGACCTAGACACAAGTAATTAAAAGGTTCCCTCTTAAGTGGCTTAGTGAAGATGTCGGCTAAGTTATCCTCGGAGGGTACCTTCTCAATTGAAATGTTCCCCTTTTGAACATTATCCCTAAGAAAATGGTGACGAATTTCTATGTGCTTGGTTCGCGAATGTTGCACGGGATTCTTGATAAGGTCTATAGCACCTTTATTATCGCACATGATGGGAACATCATCAAGATGAATCTCGTAATCAACAAGCGCTTGCTTCATGCATAGAGATTGTTGGCATGCTTTTCCGGCACTCGCATACCCGGCTTCGGTGGTGGTTATCGCAAGAGCGGTTTGTTTCTTGGAGAACCAAGAAGTTAAACAACAACCCATGAAGGTACAAACTCCACTAGTGATTTTCCGGTCCACATAGTCTCCCGCATGATCCGAGTCCGCGTAGACAATGGTTTCTACGCTGGTCCCTTTAGGATACCATAATCCTAAATGTATAGTGCCCTTAATGTATCGGAAGATACGCTTAACCGCTTCAAGGTGAGAGGTTTTGGGAGCCTCTTGGAAGTGAGCACAAAGGCAAACACTAAACATGATATCCGGTCGACTTGCCGTTAGGTACAACAAACTACCAATCATACCTCTATATTTGGTGTTGTCTACCGACTCACAATCATCATCTACGGTGAGTTTAGTATCCGAGGCCATTGGGGTCTTCATTGGTCTAGATTCTTCTAATCCAAATTTCTTTAGCATTTCTTTAGCGTACTTAGATTGACTAAAGAAAATACCATCGTCAATTTGTTTAATTTGGAGTCCTGAAAAGAAGTTAAGTTCTCCCATCATACTCATTTCAAACTCATCATGCATGATTTTGGCAAAGTCATCACACAGTTCTTGACAAGTTGAGCCAAATATAATGTCATCAACATATATTTGCACGATTATGAGGTGAGAACCTTTCTTCTTTATAAAGAGAGTGTTGTCTACCATTCCCATGGTATACTCATGTTTAACAAGAAACGCTTTAAGTCTATCATACCAAGCTTTGGGTGCTTGTTTAAGACCATAAAGTGCCTTCTTAAGCTTGTTAACATGATCCGGTTTCTCAAAATCAATGAAGCCGGGAGGTTGAGCCACATATACCTCCTCATTGATCAAACTGTTAAGAAAAGCACTCTTTACATCCATTTGTTGGAGCTTAATATCTAAGGCACAAGCGTAGGCAAAAAGGATTCTAATGGATTCTAATCTTGCTACCGGTGCATATGTCTCGTCATAATCAATCCCTTCTTGTTGATTATAGCCTTGTGTTACAAGTCTAGCTTTCTTACGAGACACAACACCATTCTCATCTAGATTATTCCTATATACCCATTTGGTTCCTATAATGGTAGAACTTCTAGGCGGAGGAACAAGTTCCCAAACATCATTAGCAACGAATTGATTCAATTCTTCTTGCATCGCAATGACCCAACTCTCATCCGTCAAAGCTTCTTTAACATTCTTTGGTTCAATCAAGGAGACGAAACAAAAGAAGTTGCTTTGGTTTTGGACTTGAGATCTTAGGGTCCTTTGATTTAAGTCACCAATGATATTATTGAGAGTATGATCCTTAGACTCCTTAATGTTTACTTCCTTTTCAACACTAAGGTCTTCAACTCCTATTTTCTAACCTCTTTGGCTTTAACTACTTCTACTTCATCCAAGTCATCATCAACCAATGGTGGTGTCTTGGTTAAAGGAGGGGTTTCATCAAAAGTCACGTTAAGTGATTCTTTAATTACGCCCGAGTTTCTATTGAGGACTATGTGGGCTTTGCTAGTTTGGGAATAACCTAAAAAGATACCTTCGTAAGACTTTGGGTCAAACTTGGTAAGGTAGTATTTGGTGTTGAGGATAAAGAACTTGCTTCCAAACACCCAAAGTATTCCAATGAGGGTTTCTTACCTTTAAGAATCTCATAGGGGGTCTTTCCTAGGAAAGGTCGAATAAGAATTCGGTTGAGAATATAAGTCGATGTGTCCACGGCATTGCACCAAAACTTTTGAGGCAAAGATTGCTCGTTTAACATCGTCCTACTCATCTCTTGGATGGTCCTATTCTTCCTTTCAACTACCTTATTTGATTGTGGAGTGAGAGGAGCCGAGAAGTTATGGGTAATACCATGAGCTTCACAGAAAGCACCAAATTGCACTTTATTATCAAATTCCCTACCATGATCCATCCTAATAGAGACAATTGGACATCCTAGTTGATTTTGAATTCTTCGACTAAGGATTTCGAAATGATCGAAAGCTTCATTCTTAGATGCCAAAAATCTAGTCCAAGTGAATCCAGAATAGTCATCAACTATAACTAGGGTATACAGGTTACCTCCATAACTCCGTATGGCGGTAGGTCCAAAGAGATTCATATGTAGGAGTTCTAAGCACCGAGAGGTTGAAACCAAATTCTTGGTTTTGTGACTTGAGTGAACTTGCTTTCCAAATTTGCAAGCATCACAAAAGTGACTATCAAACTTCATCTTGGGGAGGTATCTTACCAACTCCTTAGAGACTAAAGATTGAATTAGACGCATATTAGCGTGACCTAATCTCCTATGCCAAAGAGTAGAACTATCATCTATAGTCGCAAGACATGTGTTGTCTTTTGACTTCTTATTTACCTTTATGACATAAAGCCCATGCTTTCTAACACATTTTCCAATGACTTTTCCATCTTTTACGATTTCACTATCATTTTCCAAAAAGATGACCTTACACTTATTGTCACAAATTTGACCTATGCTTAAAAGGTTAAACCCTAAATTATCTACGTGCTCAACATTTTCAATAGTCATGGAGTCAAGAGAAACCGTACCTTTGCCAATGATATTACCACGTAGACTACTAGCGAATGTGATGTTACCTCCATCATATGCTTTGTAGCGCGAGAACAAACTTCGATTGCCCGCCATGTGTTTAGAACAACCACTATCCATAATCCACTCGTCGGGTTCCAATTCAATTCCCAAGAATATCTAGGTAACAACACACACGATCAAACATTTGCTCCCTAATATCTCATGGGTCCAAAATTGTTAGTTCCAAACATTCCTTGCATTTGGTTGGGATGCATGAATGGAGGGGGGGTTCCCCATGGGGAACAAAAGGGAGGAGGATAATAATTCATAAAACCATTTTGTTGTTCATTATTTCTTCTAGGTGTATTTGATCTTGGTTTAGAGTTGTGGTCATTCCTTCTAGGTGTTGGAGTTTTACTTCTAGGTCGTGAATTGTTTTGACTATCTCTTCTAGGTGTTGTCGTTCTACTTCTAGGCCTAGACTCATTCCGTACTCTTGGTGGAGTAGAAGATGGTCTTGATAAACTTCTATTTCCCGTTAGAGGTTTACTTAAAGGCTTGTAGAACTTATCAACGGCACTGTCGTCAAGTATGGGTAATTTGACTTTGTTAACAATAAGATGCTTAGGATGTTCACCTAAATTTGACTTTTCAGAAAGTTTAGGATTTTCATCAAAAATACTTTCTGGCCGCGGTACATTATCTATGGCGGCGGTTCCATAGTGATAAGGAACCGCCCCATACAGTTTGGGACCGCGTACAGCAGATAGTTTTTCTGAAAATCGGACTTGTTTAGGTTCACTAGTTGATGCTTCATTTGAGTTAAAACCTACACCAAGTCTTTCCTTAGAATGAATTTGTTTGTTTAACATATCATCAAGAGCACTAGTACCTTTCATGAACTTTTCCAATTTAATGGAGGTGCTCTTGAGATCTTCATTCTCTAACCTAAGTTTCTCACAACTTAAGCAACCTATACCAACTTCTTTATTTTTCTCAAGCTTGGCTAATTTTTCCCTAAGTTCATTAATCTCATTTTCAAGCTTAGTTTTAGTTGATTTTAAGGTGTTGTTCTTTTCTATGAATTTAAGGCTAAGTTTGTGTAAATTATCATATTGGCCTTCTAATTCAATATCATCTAAGGTGGAGCTATCATTGCTATAATATTCGGTTTCGGAATGTACCTCTTTAGAAGTGTGAGCCATGAGACATTTCTCCTCTTTGGGGTTGTCATCAACATCTTCACCGCTATCTCTCCAAGAACCACTAACGAATGCCGTGTGATTCTTATCGCGTGAAGGCTTTGGACACTCACTAATGAAATGATTTGGATCACCACATCTAAAGAAATTCCTATCACCTTTTTCATTCTTAACAAATCGATTCTTTGAGAATGGTTTCTTGTCATTGTTGGGTTGCCTCACGTGTTGACCTCGTCTTTTGAAGAACCTCTTGAAATCTCTCACCGCCAATGCATACTCCTCGTCATCACTATCCGAGGAACTATCATGATCGCTTTGTGCCTTTTTGGCTTTGAGTGCAAGAGACTTCCTTTCACTCTTTCTTTTCACCAATTCCGAGTCCTTCAAAATTATCATCTCATGAACCTTCAAGTTGCCTATGAGTTCATCAAGTGATAAAGTTGAGAGATCTTTCGATTCTTCGATCACCGTGACTTTTGCTCTCCACTTCGGATGTAAGGCCCTTAGAAACTTCCTAACATTGTTCTTGCTAGAAAAACCTTCATCAAGTGCTTTTAGACTAGTAATAATAGTGTTAAATCTAGCAAAAGCACTATCAATAGCTTCATCTTCTAAGATGACAAATTGTTCATATTGTTGGACAAGAAGATCGATTTTGCTTTCTTTGACTTGTCTATTACCTTGGTGGGTTACTAAAAGAGTGTTCCAAATATCTTTAGCGGTTTCACACATAAAAATCCTTTCATACTCTTTCTTAGGCAAAGCATTATAAATCACCATTTTAGCCTCATTATTTTTTGAAATTTTCTTTTTAGTATCGTCATTAGCTTTGTAAAAAGTGACTAATTCCTTTGTTTTAGAAACTTCATAAAATTTAACATACCAAAGATCTAAATCTTTTGATTTCACATAAGTCGCAAATCTATTTTTCCAATAAATAAAACTATCAGTTTCAAAAAGTGGTGGTCTTTGCATAGATTGCCCTTCTAGGTACTTGTTGGAATCCATAGATCGATTCAAGTTTTAAAATACAATATACTTTAAAAATAGTTGAGCAACCCCCTCTGATACCAATTTTAGAAACTAGAAGGGGGGGGGGGGGGGGTTGAATAGTTTCTAATATTTACTTGTTAAATGATGGTTTTCAAAAAAATCATTTTTCTCAAAAACTTAGACTTGAGGAAATAAGTGAAATCTTCTTATGCACAATATGAACAATGATAGTGTAACTAAACTAATACTAGCTAATATATATATGCACAAAGAATAAAGAATGTAAAGAGTTAAGGGTAAAGAAAGATCAAACCAAACACCAAGGATTTATAGTGGTTCGGCAACGAAGCTCACTCTTCGTTCCTACTCCACTCCTCGAGTACTCCTTACTCGAGAGTTCACTACACAACAAGCTCCTTGTGGTGGAGAAAACCGTACACGTCGCTTAACCAATTTCCGACTCTAAGCTAAAAGTCGAGCCCTAATCGTAGCTAGGACCAACCTACACAACTATACTTAGTACATACACAACTTCTAAATAGACACAACTACTTGGATCTTCACAACTATTACACAACAACAAATGTATAAAATTTGATCTTCAAAGGATCTTTGGTGGTGGACTCAACACTTCACACTGATAGTGTTCTTCTCTTTGCACTTGAAGAGGAAGGGATGGATGAGATAGATTTACTTCTAAACAAGTAGTAATCAATCAAATGATCAAGGATTTGAGTGATTTAAGAAGTATGTTTGAATCTGGAAATTTGTGAGCAAAAGAGGTGAATTGAAAATCTGAGAAAGGTCCACTATTTATAGGACAAAGGGCCAACGGCTATATCTGCCCGCGGTTCCTTATCTCAGCCGGCGGTACCTTATCGATAAGGAACCGCCTAGGCGCTAGGGAACCGCCGGACTAGACTCCGCTCCCTTTTTGTCCTTTAGTGGTGGAGGTCATATCTGATTATAAAAATATCCAGAAAGTATATTCCAAATCAAAAGGGAATATGCCATTTTCAAATTTTCAAATATTTAATTTAATAAAACATTTTCTTAAAAATAAAGTTTAATTAAAAACTTGTCACACTTAATAAAAAGTGAGTTTTAAGAAAAGATTAAATCACTTGATCACTTGATTAAGGTTAGTACTTGTTTATTCATACCTTAAGTGAAAATGGGTAAAATGAAAATTACTTGAACTCAAGAATTCGTTTTTCGTTGTTTTCGTAAATGCTTGTTTTTTACATATTGTCGTAATCAAAACTAAGCGAGACCGAAAAATGCAAGTAACGTTTTTAGGAATTATTGCATTAATAGAATTATTTGTGTAGTTTTAAGAACTATCTGATACATGTTTTATTCGACCGAGCTCGTCAGTTTGTAGAACTCCTATTCTATTCGCTAAGAAGAAAGATGATTCATTTCGTATGTGTATCGACTACCGAGAGCTGGATAAGCTAACAATCAAGAATCGTTACCCATTTTCATAAATTGATGATCTATTTGATCAACTTCAAAACTCTCGTGTTTACTCCAAGATTGATCTTTGTTTTGCTTATCATCGACTTCGCATACGCGAGGAAGATATTCCTATTACGGATTTTAGAACTTGTAATGATCATTATGAGTTTAGGGTTATGCCTTATGGTTTGACCAATACACCTGTTGTATTCATTGACTTAATGAATTGTATGTGTAAGCCGTGTCTTGATAAATTCGTAATCGTTTTCTTTGATGATATTCTAATCTGCTCTAAGAGCGAGGAAGAACATGCCGAACACTTAAAGATCATCTTGAACTTGTTAAAGAACGAAAAGATGTAACCAAAATTCCTAAAGTGTGATTTCCGGCTTGGTTGTGTACAACTTCTCTGTCATGTGATTGACAAAAGTGGCACACATGTTGATTCTGCGAGAATTGAAGCCATCGAAAATTTGAATGTTCAAACTATTCCAACTGAAGTACGACAATTTCTAGGTTTGGCTGGTTACTACTGAAGGTTTATTATTGTAGAGATTTTACTAGTTGAAAAAAAAGTTCGTTTTCTCGGTGTCTCTTCGAATTGATTTTCGGTTAAATGTGCGACTCAGTTGTTCTTGGTGGAAATAATATTCTTGGTTTTGGTAAATTAAATGTGCAAGACTTAAAAAATAAATGACGAGTAATTAAAACTAAAACTAGTTGAAAAGTAAACAGTGCAATATTTAAAACCTTGAAAGTAAACGACGAGAATTTAAATGACGTAAAATTAAAGCTTGACGAAAAACTAATTTGACGAAGTAATAAAAATGAAGACTTAAAATAATTCAAACTTAAGAATAAAACTAAAACACGAAATTAAAATAAAACCAACTCCATCGGAATCCAGATCGGAATATACAAAGAAAATCTATCGGAATGTTTAAGACAAAAGCTATCGGAATGTATAAAAAATGAAAGCATCGGAATAACATTAAAAAGACAACCCATCGGAATAACTCATCGCAACCCCATCGGAATGCAAGCTATCGGAATATGGCTGTCCAAAATTGGACAACATTCCGTCGCAATACAAACCTAAACCCCGTCGCAATCCAGATCGCAATGTGCGATCGGAATCACGATCGGAATAGGGGGATGAAAACATAAGCCATCGCAAAGTAGAACCCACAATGGTTATTGCGATTGAACAAAAGCTGCCCGTCGGAATGTGTAACTCCCCAATATTGCGATGGAAATGAATTTGGCAATAAGCACAAGTTTAATAAGCTAAGACTAACAAGCATGTACCTAAACTAGATAAACGAGAATAAGGTGAACACAATAAGCTAAAATTCAAAATCTTTCACGACACAAAATAGATAAACTTTGTAAAAAGACTAAATCTTTTTAAGAAAACTTAGAAACAATAAGCTAGACACAAATTAAGCCAATAAGCATGTCAAGCTCAAAGCTTGATTCGTAGGAAACTTAGATTAAACAAAAGACAAACCTTTTCATAAATCAAACATAAAACTTAAACAAATTTGTGTAAAGAAAAGAAATCGGATTTGAGATCAAATAGAAAAGAACTAAGAAAGTTAGAATAAGATTAAGCTTAAAACAAGAATTAAATTATCAAAGGTAAAGGCTTGATTAAAAACAAGAAAGGAAGATAAAAGTTTGGGATCCCAGTGAGAGAAACTGTCACTTTCTCTCTCTAGAATCACCTACAAAAAATGAAAGAAAAACTAAGCTAAACTAAAACTAACCAACCCTCCTAAATGAGTTTAGGAGGGTATTTATAGGAAAATGGGGAGGTGCATGTGTTGCCTCCTCTTTCTTTCTTTCTTCACGTCTTCTCGTTTTTTTAAGTCCTTCGACTTTATCGACTTTGTCTCGGGATTAATTAAACTCGTCTTATAATTTCTTTATTGATTAGACTCGAGTTCTTCGGCTTTATTAAACTTCCGTCTTTAGACTTGTTCTTCGATAAATCTTCAGAATAGGCCTTGGACTTCCGTTCTTTTTTCACTCTTGATCTCTTGACTTCGTCTTTTGTCGTTTTCTTCTATAAAAGCCTGTGAATGCCCGTGTTTTCTCCACTTTTCACCTTTTCGTCCTAAATCACAACAAAAACACAAACCACACATAATTCCGACATTTACGACATAAAATACACGTTTTGGCTTGGTTATTATTGTAATTAAGTGGTAAAAAGATGGGTGTTTTCACACCTATCAAATCCCCTACACTTGACCATTGAACTGTCCTCATGCAATGCATTAGTTACAAAGCTCGATTACATTTTTCATCATAATCAATCCACGTTGGCCTTTATTAAAGAGATAGAAAACTATAAACATTCAAAGTAAATAAATCAAAAACATACCTTAGGGTTTTGGAAATGTCATGAATGATCATCATCCTCAAGTTTTCACTTTCTCCAAACCAAGCTTAAAAACGAGATCATTGTAATTATAAGTTAGCAAACTACCACGAACTCATGTGGGCCAATTATTCACTTAGACTCCCTTATTCCTAGGTGTATCTCTTATATTTTATTGTTGTCTTGAATGATCACGAGGATGCATTGTTTGACTTATTTCGATAGTTATTTAGGCTAAAAATAAAGTGAACGATTTAATCAATAGTTAGCTAAAGGACAAAATCTTTTAAAACTGCTTCTCGGGACCTCAAAAAGTTCATATCTTGGCATAACTCGCTTCGCGATTTAAGACCTTTCTCGGACCGATATTTGGCGGTGACTTCATACTTCAAATCTTTGAGAGACGTTCATGAAATAATGGTCTTCTCTTCATAATAGGAATTTCTTTACTTGAAGTTTTGAGAGATTCTTCATATATGGACCACAACTTCTTCATTTTTCTCCAATCATTACTTTGGACTTTGATATACAACGATCCGCCTCCTTTTAGGACTTGGATATATTTATCCTCATACCTTGCTAGGGTCTTTTCGGATACACTTCTCCATGACTTTTGGGGAGTTTTTGCTTTTCGTCGTGTGTGTCGATCCTTCATATTGATTTTCGATAAATGATTCTTCACATCACTTGGGACCTTTAGCAACAAAATATAGTCCTCATGCCTTGTTAGGACCTTTGGACTCGCCAATCTTCGCATCCCGCTTCAATAAGTTATGCCTTGGCTATGAACTCTAATCCATACCGATCAACTTTTAAACGATCTTGGGCTAGAAGCTAAGTAACTTTTCAAATCGTACAACCTTATTTATTGCAGATAAATTATTAGCAAGCGATGGGAGAATAGGCTTATAATTAACTCACATAAATTCCCGAAAGAATACCAAACTTATTATTTGCTCTATCATCTCTCGTTCTCCACAGTTTTAAAATCTCAAGGAATGAGACTCGTGGATGCTTAGCCTATTAAATCAAAGTTTTGGGTTTTCGAGTCGCCTATAGGATCTTGCAAATTCTTAGACTTTTTCAAGTTTAGAAATCGCATTTTAAAGTTCCCTTGATAAACTACTCTCTAGGATCAATTATAGGAACTTGTGAAAAGTTCTTGTTCTTAACCCGTGAGAGTTAAGATTTTCGCGTTTTATAGCTCCCTATATAAAAGCCTAGCAAAACTTGACTTAAACACGTTAAGGATACTAGCTAGAGTAAACTTAGATAAGTAAACTCGGGTTGAGTCAAAAGATTCATAACGTTTGAAAACTAAAACCACTTTATTAAAAATTTATTCTAGCAAAGAAAGAAAATAACTATACAAAAGGAAAAACTAATAGGCCAAAATAGATCAAAAATTTTGAAAAATGTCGAAAAATTGATTTTCCGGTTAAAATGAAGACAATTACAAGGAAAAGGCCACTTAACTTCGATAGAAGTCCCCCTACACTTAATATAAACATTGTCCTCAATGTTTAAGCATGTCGGAGTAAACTCCCCTACACTTAGGACATTGTGCACTTTGTTTAAATCTCGCTAAGAAAGGGACAACTAAAGAGATTCCTATTTTAATATTGAGAAATATAAAATAGTGAATCGAAAAGAGTTTAGGATAGAACCGGGAAGAAGGGAACACGGAATCACGGTTCGTCAAAAGTCATCAAGAGTGTGTCTTTGAAGCTCTAATCCCTGCACATGATAAGAAAGAAAACAAGAAACACCACGGGGCTCCCCCTACACTTATGGTAAAGATAGATAGATAATTGGGTTGCCTCCCAAAAAGCGCTTGTTTTTGTTAACCGAGTCACGAGCCTGACTCGTCCCCGAATTAAATGGTCCATGGGGAAGCCTCGAATGTAATACCGGGATCAAAGACCTTGTCCTCGTTCCCGGTTGACATCAACAAAGGAGAGGCGGGGGGATAAGTCTTGTATGGGAGAAAGGTCCTTTCAACATACGAAAAGTATGTGAACTCAAGATCCACGGGAGGTGGGTTGGGTGAAGTAAGCACATTGTCCTCCCCCAAAGACAATGGATGCTGAGCAAGCGGCAAGGCCGTATTGTTATCAATCATAGCATAATCAATGTCACCTCCCGGGTCAAAGCACTCATCCTCCGAAATAGTGGCTAAAGGGGAGGATGAAAGGTGCTCGGGAGGGGGACTTGGGACAATATCTTCCTGCAGCAAATTATCAAAAATAATGTCCCCCTCCGTGTCAGAATCATCAATACCAGGAGGGTTGGTTAGTTTTAGTTTAGCTTAGTTTTTCTTTCATTTTTTGTAGGTGATT
This sequence comes from Glebionis coronaria, assembly GCA_025667525.1. Lineage (NCBI taxonomy): Eukaryota > Viridiplantae > Streptophyta > Magnoliopsida > Asterales > Asteraceae > Glebionis > Glebionis coronaria. The sequence goes on along the minus strand of CM046874.1, from coordinate 28,438,796 downwards.
CTAGAGAGAGAAAGTGACAGTTTCTCTCACTAGGATCCCAAACTTTTATCTTCCTTTCTTTTATTTAATCAAGCCTTTACCTTTGATAATTTAATTCTTGCTTTAAGCTTAATCTTATTCTACCTTTCTTAGTTCTTTTCTATTTGATCTCAAATCCGATTTCTTTTCTTTACACGAATTTGTTTAAGTTTTATGTTTGATTTATGAAAAGGTTTGTCTTTTGTTTAATCTAAGTTTCCTACGAATCAAGCTTTGAGCTTGACATGCTTATTGGCTTAATTTGTGTCTAGCTTATTGTTTCTAAGTTTTCTTAAAAAGATTTAGTCTTTTTACAAAGTTTATCTATTTTGTGTCGTGAAAGATTTTGAATTTTAGCTTATTGTGTTCACCTTATTCTCGTTTATCTAGTTTCGGTACATGCTTGTTAGTCTTAGCTTATTAAACTTGTGCTTATTGCCAAATTCATTTCCATCGCAATATTGGGGAGTTACACATTCCGACGGGCAGCTTTTGTTCCATCGCAATAACCCTTGTGGGTTCTACTTTGCGATGGCTTATGTTTTCATCCCCCTATTCCGATCGTGATTCCGATCGCACATTGCGATCTGGATTGCGACGGGGTTTAGGTTTGTATTGCGACGGAATGCTGTCCAATTTTGGACAGCCATATTCCGATAGCTTGCATTCCGATGGGGTTGCGATGAGTTATTCCGATGGGTTGTCTTTTTAATGTTATTCCGATGCTTTCATTTTTTATACATTCCGATAGCTTTTGTCTTAAACATTCCGATAGATTTTCTTTGTATATTCTGATCTGGATTCCGATGGAGTTGGTTTTATTTTAATTTCGTGTTTTAGTTTTATTCTTAAGTTTGAATTATTTTAAGTCTTCATTTTTATTACTTCGTCAAATTAATTTTTCGTCAAGCTTTAATTTTACGTCATTTAAATTCTCTTCGTTTACTTTCAAGGTTTTAAATATTGCACTGTTTACGTTTCAACTAGTTTTAGTTTTAATTACTCGTCATTTATTTTTTAAGTCTTGCACATTTAATTTACCAAAACCAAAAATATTATTTCCACCAAGAACAACTGAGTCGCACATTTAACCGGAAATCAATTCGAAGAGACACCGAGAAAACGAACTTTTTTTTCAACTAGTAAAATCTCTACAATAAAATGGCGCCGGTGCCGGCTCTTTTCGTGAAGATTAACGGTTTTTTGTGAGAGACGCGTTGGATTTTGGGATCCGTTCACTTGTGAACGTTATTTTTTGTATCAAAAATTTTTCAAAAATCCAAAAACATTTGAAAAATCTTAAAAAAGCATTTCTTTTTTAAAGTTTTGCACCAAAAATATTCTTCTTGCTTATCTATCTTTCTTTATGGATTTTTATGTCCATTGCGTCCGGTGTGGGAAACAATTATCTGGGAACAACTCTTGTCAAAGGTATACATGTGAGCAGTGCGGGAACGATATCGACAATACGCAATTCCTATTCGGATTTTGTCCTTTGTGCAACTCGATTAATTCGTCCTTTTTGAACCCACCTCCTCCCGTTCCCCCGTGCATCTATTGTGGAAGCGATTCTCATTGGCATGTTTCGTGCCCGGTTCAATACCCGTATAGACACGGGCAAGAACTGGGGTACAATTATGAAAATGATAATAGCTATCCACAAGAGGCACCCAGTTTCTCTCCATACCCATGGTGCTATATTTGTGGGGGTCCTCACGATGCTTCTTTTTGTGATCCGTCGCAAATCTTTGAGAAAGTACCGTGCTATCATCCTAGTGTCTATAACTATCAGCCCCCACATCACACCCTCAATCATCAATCCTCTCAGCAAACAAGTCTTGATCAACAACTCACTTCTTTGAATGGCATTCTAGAAAGTCTAGCTTAACTCCGAGCTGACTTGCATCAGGAAAGGCAACCGTTGCTTGATGTGGACGAAACCTTGAAAACCACCGACGCCTTTTTGAGCCAATTTAGTCGTTTTCCCTTCTTTTCTACACCAAAATGTTTAATTACAGCGTGGGATAGAATTGGTGAAATTGTACATACTCGGGGCGATGAACAACAAAAGTTGCTGCATGAGCTTCTTAAAGATGTGGAGGTTATCAAGGAAGAGTTAGCCGACTACGTCACTCCTAACTGGACTCGTCCCATCTATTATGATGATGATGACGACGACTAAAACTAACCAACCCTCCTAAATGAGTTTAGGAGGGTATTTATAGGAAAATGGGGAGGTGCATGTCTTGCCTCCTCTTTCTTTCTTTCTTCACGTCTTCTCGTTTTTTTAAGTCCTTCGACTTTATCGACTTTGTCTCGGGATTAATTAAACTCGTCTTATAATTTCTTTATTTATTAGACTCGAGTTCTTCGGCTTTATTAAACTTCCGCCTTTAGACTTGTTCTTCGATAAATCTTCAGAATAGGCCTTGGACTTCCGTTCTTTTTGCACTCTTGATCTCTTGACTTCGTCTTTTGTCGTTTTCTTCTATAAAAGCCTGTGAATGCCCGTGTTTTCTCCACTTTTCACCTTTTCGTCCTAATACACAACAAAAACACAAACCACGCATAATTCCGACATAAAATACACGTTTTGGCTTGGTTATTATTGTAATTAAGTGGTAAAAAGATGGGTGTTTTCACACCTTTCATTTATTGAAGGATTTTCTTTGATATCAAAACCAGTAACTAAGCTAACTCAGAGAATGAACCGTATGTGTGTGGCATTGATGAAGAGAAAGCTTTTCAAACCATGAAAAGGAAACTCTGTAGTACGTCGATCTTATCGTTACCTAAAAGAAGTAAAGATTTTGTTGTTGATCGTGATACATCTTCTATATGATTTGGAGCGGCTTTGATTTGTGTATACTTGTAGGAAACCTAGGAAGAATGAGGAAACTACACAACCCACGACTTGTAATTAGGTGCGGTGACTTTACTCTTCGTCTATTGAGACATTAATTGTATGGCACTAATGTACGGTATCCACCAATAGTAAGAGCCTACAATGTATTCTGGAATAAAAGAGGTAAATAAGCCTTTAAGTGATTACGATTGTGTTATTCGTTATCATTCGTGAGGTAGGAGAAAATTACAATGGATTCATTGTTAAGCTCTCGAAAACTCAGTCTGGATTTAATTCGGTTTCTATCAATGTTGACTGATTGACTCTGCTCATTTCATTCCGATAAATAAAATTGATCACGCGAACTAAGAATCGTTTGCTATCTACTCGTAGTAGACATAAAAGTTATGATGAGGGGAAACAAAAACCTTTGGAATTCGAGGTAGGTGAAAAGGTTATGCCAAGGTTATCACCATGGAAAGGGTGTTATATATTTTGGAAAACGTGGGAAGTTAAGTCCCCGTTAGTTTGGACCATTCGAGATGATATCGAGTGTAGGTCCGGTGGCATGAAAACTTAAATTACCTCGAGAGCTACAAGGAATTCACAATACTTTTCATACGTCGAACCTAAAGAAATTTCTTCCCAACGAAGATCTTACTAACTCTCTTGATGAAGTATGAATCGACGGTAAGTTGAATTTCATCAATGAACCTGTTGATTTTATCGATGAGGAATTTAGACAACCAAAGCAAAGTCGTATTCCTATTGTCAAATCTGATGGAACTCAAGACGAGGACCAAAAATACGTTTACCTCTTTGATTTCAACGAGCGATCGAGGAAGAACGCAAGTTGATCTTCGGGACAAAGATCCCAATTTGGTGGGGATAATGTGACAATCCGTCAATTTCATGTCGATATTTTAATCTCGACTATTATGTATTACGTGTTTACTTTAATGAGAATTTTAAATTATCGATTAACCGAGAAGGTTATGGCTTGAAACTTAACGTAAGAATGTCGTGTAGATGAAAACCGCCAAGGAATACGTTAGGTATCGATATTATATTCTCAACTTATCATATGAATGATTTTATTATATTTAATCTTTATTTCTCGTGTTTTACATTTTAACGAATGACGAGAACTACTAATGATCGCGATACCGACGGATGCCCAAAAATTTACGTTTTATTATCGATTGTCTCGATATTTAATATTTTCGACGTTTCCGATTTAATTACATTTTAAGTCGTGTCGAAGTTATATTATCATATTTTTGAAGCGTTTTAACTTTTGAAAAGTATTTTTACGAAACCCGAGTCCCGTAAATATTTTCAATTTTGACTCATAGTCATTTTCTACCCTTTAAATTACTTAATTACTTTTTGGTCCAAAACTATGCCTAATTGGCAAAATCTACCCTAACCTTGGACTATAAATAATTTTTCCACTATCTAATTTAATATTAAAACTCATTTTCACAAAAAATCACAAAATCTCTCTCTTGTTCTTCATTTTGGCCGTCCACCCCATCACCAAAACCATCATCAAAAATCTTTTTCTACTTTGATTCATCCTAATCTAATTAAAGACCCACTTTGCAAATTCAACAAGGATCATTTTGGTATAAATTTTTCCCACATGCATTCACTTTATTTTTCTTTTTAATTTTTGATGAAGAACATGTTGTTTGATCTATTTTTATGGTGAAACATGTTGTTATTATTATTATTATATTTGAGTGGGGTGTTGTTGCAAGTATAAATTTTTATACTTGATTTTTATTAGATTGAATTCATGGGTGTTAGAGGTTAGATGATTTGTTGTAGATGATTGATAGATGATATTAGGAGTATATAAAATGTTAAAATGGGTCAAAATGTTGATTTAGTGTGATTTTTAACTTGTCATTTTAGACCAGTAGGTAAAAGGCCATTTTTGGGTTACTTACTGTATGAATCTTGTTAAACTAATAAGATAGGGCTGTAGAGAATTTTGTTAGCTTCGATTTTATATAAAGTAGGACTTCCAACTCCAAACGAGTGCGAAGTTACAAAAGTTTTAGTATTCGTGTAACGGGAGACGAGTATCGGCACAATCCGAAAATTGTTGTCGATATTTGGATCGAATCTCGGGGACTATAGAATGAGTTTTAAAAATGTTCAAGGGCTGTTGTAAGTTGCTAAACCTCAGGTCATGAGTCTATTTTCAAACTCGAGTGTCGGTTTTGTAAACGGAATAGTTTAAATATGTCAAAATGGTTTTACAAGTCAAAGGCGTAAAACTGCCCGGTTTTTATAACACGAAGGTGTGTCGGGAAGAAGGTCTTAGAAGTAATATTTTTAAATGAAACTTGAACTAAGTCTTCTTCATATTATATGTGAGTTTGTGACCAAGTTTCGTCGAAATCGGACAAGTGTAGATAGGGTAGATTGGTGTGTATATTTGGAGTGTACATGCTGATTGGTATTTTGGACACGTAGTTCAATAATTATGTGGCGTGAGTTGAGTATTCTCCATTGGACATGGTAATTTACTCAAGTGTTAAGTCATTATATAAATGAGTTAGCTACTGGTCCGAGAGAAGTAAAATGATAGTTTGACTTGCGTTGACTTGGCGTCTTAAGACGGGTCAATATCGAGAGTGCAAGTGTTTAAAAGAACAGTGTTGAATAAAAAGGGAATAGTGTTGAAACTTGAACTGAGTCTTCTTCATATTAATGTGAGTTTGTGACCAAGTTTCATCGAAATAGGACAAGTGTAGATAGGGTAGATTGGTGTGTACATTTGGAGTGTACATGCTGATTGGTATTTTGGACACGTAGTTCAATAATTATGTGGCGTGAGTTGAGTATTCGCCATTGGACATGGTGATTTACTCAAGTGTTAAGTCATTATATAAATGACTTAGCTACTGGTCCGAGAGAAGTAAAATGATAGTTTGACTTGCGTTGACTTGGCGTCTTAAGACGGGTCAATATCGAGAGTGCAAGTGTTTAAAAGAATAGTGTTGAATAAAAATGGAATAGTAATAACACTTGTATTGTATATTTTTCGGGATTTTCATGGTTTTGTAATTTTAATTTTTATATTATTTAAGTATGAATTATACTTGAGTCGATTATTAACGAACGCGCCTTATTTGGTAGGTTACGGTTTTCGTGTTTAAACGGGCATCACTAATCGTCGGCGATCGTCTCATTACCACTATTGGCTAAGGTGAGTCTATAGCCTCGCTTTTATAATTGTTTTGAATGATTTTAAAACCCGCGAGGGAGATAACATGCTTGTTTTATAAAAATAAAGGGTACAACGAGAAGTTGTGGAAACCCTACTTATTGGAAAAACATTTATTATAAATGAAGGGCGCAACGAGAAGTTGTGGTAAACCCTCTCTGTTTTAAAAATTAAACATAAGGAACCCGATTGTATGTTTAGATGAAAGTTATTACATAAGTTTGTTTAGCCTTAAAAGACCCATGAATCGTGAATTGTTAATCGAAGTAACGCTAATGCTATGGATAGATCTATCGGGGTGACGCCCAGTCCGGTCGCGACTAGCTATCGCGTGGTGTTGTGATGCACTAGTAATGAAACATCGACTGCATTGTATAAGAGAAATATACGCACTTGGCTAGGTGTGTTGGGCTGAAATAATATATGTTAACATTCAATGTCACGAGACTTATGTAATGACACGATAATTATGTCCGTACAACATAATTGTCTTGGATAAATTATAACCACGGAAGGTTATTTTGAATACTTGTGTTCTCTTTATTTAAATTAAACTCTATAGATTCACTCGACAAATTTTGCTGACTTTTTTTTGCATGTTTTATCTCAGGTCCATTGGGAAGGCACTCGAGGAAGGCGGTTTCTTGAAGCTTGCTTATTTGAAATGTTTTGGCCCGCTTTTATAAATAATATCCAATCAAATAATTTTTACCAATTACTAGGTTTTGTAAACTTGAAGTTATTTGGGACCGTGTGTGAAATTGTACTTTTATTGAATGAAAATGAATGGATGTTTATTGAAACGACTCGTTTTGAGCTGTTTTCTATGATTATGAGATTGAACCATGATAGTAACACCCAATGACCCTTCCGCTGTTATGACCGAAATTTGGGGGTGTTACAACATAACTTGAAAAACTCCCTCTAGCAGCGACTTATTTTTTGATGGAAGACGAACACTATCAAGCCAAAGCAGCCAACTTTCATATGAGTCCAAATCCACAGCAAGTATGCTCCATCAGTGAGTAATCAAATCAAAACCTTGATGAACCATCGGGAATGTAAAAAAAGATGAACCGACGTCTCCACACCTTGATCACAGATGGGACACAAGATTGAATCAATCTGGATACCTCGACGTGATATATTTGCGTAGGCAACGAATTTGTCATAATCTTCCAAGTATGCACATTAATCTTTATCGGGACATATTTGTCCATCTAGTTTGAAGATCCGTCCTATGGAGAAGCTTATCATCAATCAAATTACGAACCGAAGACACCTCAAAATCCCCCGTTTTATCTAACCCTCACAGCCACCTATCTGCGTTCGCATTGAGATTCACTTTCTTCATCAACTCAAGCAGTTTATCTAACTGATCCATCTCCAAGCCACCTCTAGGATTCCTGCGAAACGATAGAGATAATCAGGAGTGCATCATTTTCCTACGCACAGTGATATCTTTACTCGTTTCTAATGCATACAGACGATGAAATCTATTCTTGAGCACACCCCCTCAATCCATCTACCCTCCCAAAATTTAGTATCCTCCCCATTACCAACCTTTAACCTCAGATACTGAAAAACATTAACCCCTTTATCAACTAACGAATAAAATTCCTGAACAATAGTTGTCCAACAAGAACTATATCCACCTTTTATATTCGACCCAATTTTCCCTTCTACCCCGTGAATAGCCAGGATAACTCTAGCCCACAAAGTCTTTTTTTGAGAGAGAAATCGCCATATCCATTTGAAAATTAACCCTCTATTCATCGCATACAAGCTAGATACCTCTATCTTTAGAGGCTAAATGTGAAAATCCGTCAATTTATGGTTGATATTTTATTCTCAAATATTATTTAAAAACATTATTTTAATGTTATATTATGAACTCACTTATTTTTGGGAAGAAATTTGGATTTACGTCTTGAAGTAGCATCGACTACGTCTAAACCGGAGGATTCTACGTTACGTGCTTACGTTTACATACACCGTTTTTGGTGACAGTCCGACATTTTAGAAAATAAATTTATCCGTGAATATTATTTTGAGATTTTAAATTTGTGATGGTTCATAAACTCACAAATTTACGAGAAGATATTAGGACTTACGATTATAATTTAACGTCCTTTACGATTAAACCAGAAACCTTAGGATTACGTATTTACGTTTTTGAACTCCGTTTTTGATGAGACAATTTTTATTAGATTCGTTTTGTGCCGTTGATTCATAATTTATAAAAACGTTTTTCGTAAAACGACCCGAGGGCACGCAAATCGAGGAAACTAGAATCGAGGAATACCCGTAAATTAGCGGGATGGGACAAAACAAGTTTATCCCACCCCACTAACATATGGGATGGCCAAGGATGCAACACCTCATCCCATGAGGTGTCAAGCTTAACTAACAAGCCTTAACACTTGTAACTAGTTTCACATGTAAGCTAAGCTTACAACTACACCACCAAAACCATCCAACACCTAAACCACTTCTCCAAAAACTCATACATGCAAACCACTCTCTCCCTCTCTCCCTAATTTTGTCCACTCTCTCTCTAAAATACCATTTTGATCAAATTTTGATCAATTCTAGCCATAAACTATGTGTTATCTACACATATAATGAAGAAACCTTGAAGCCTTGAAGATTGGAGGTGATCCTAACATCCAAGGAGGTGATTTGGTGATGTCCAAGGGCTGATTTCTAAAAGGAATTTACAAATATTGGTGGTCTTGAAGATTGGTGTTGATCTATCACAAGTTTCTCCATCAAAAATCCAAGCCTTGATCATAAACTACATCATCTTGGTGGTATAAAGATTGTTCTCTCCATCCTCTTGTTATTTTGATTATATAATCATGTATTTTCTTTCTTATTGTATATGTATATGATGAATATATGATGATAAAAATGTTGTGTGGGGATCAAGTGTTGATAAATATGATTAAAAAGATGAAAAACCATAAGAAACAAGGCTAAAATCTTGCTTAAATTGGTGGCTGTATAAAAATAGTAAGTAACCAAGTTATGAACTGATAAAATTGCATGGTGGAATCCATTTACAGTAAGTGTTAGATGTCATACACATGTGAGAGTTGGCCATGCAATGGAATCATCAAAATGAGTGAGATATGATCAAAACAAGATTATTGTACCAATCTGAATAGTCTGTTTTGTAGGGACAGTTAAGGATAGTTAAACATGGAATGAGCAGTAGCTATACCTAACTTATTTGTAGCACATAATATGAAGTTTATGCCATCCAAAAATGAGCTTCTATCTCCTTATAGAACTCAAGATATGATAAAAATGGTGAAGATGAAACTAAAAATCAGATTTTGAAGAATTAATGTTTAATAGTATTATATAAGCACTCAAACTAATATAGTATAAAATGTGAATTAAAACCCACTAACTTATAAATTTCATTTATATAAATATGTATAAGGTTAGATAAATGGACACTTTATAAAAATGGTAGTTGAATAAGATTTATAAGTTATAAAAACTATAAACATGATTTTTACGACTTTTTCGGCTATTACCGTAAAATTAACGTTTTTCGCCAATTAAAACTTAGACGATCAGACCCGTCTAATGTAAAGTTTTTAAAAGTCATATACTGATATATAAGTACCTAATACAAGTAAAAACCGATAAAACCAGAACTATATGACATATGGACATTAACGAGCTAAGTTAACATATTGGACTAATAATTTAACTAAATAAGTTAAACACTTATAAAAATTACTTATTGGGCTTAACCTATTTGGGCCCAACATGTAAAGTATAAATACTGATAATACAAGTATAAAATGGATTAATACAAGTTAAAGAACTTATAATAAGTTTATTGGACTTAAAATATGTAAATAGGTAAAACTAGTAAGAAGTTACCAACACATAAACACTAAAATGAGTAAAAATGTATAAACCCACTTGATCATCATCATATATATAAAATCATCATATGTATACATAATTGTTATTTTGATAAAGTCATTAGACAAAAGTCTCAGACGAGTAATATTTGTCTAGGTTTTCGTGATTGAAGCACGTACCGTACATCCGAATTGCTGATAACCCGCTTTCCCACATCAACGTGAGTTCATAGCCTCGCACTCTTTTAAATGTTTTTATGAAATGTTTTATAAACCCGCGAGGGAGATAACATGTTAGTTTTGATATAATAGGACACCATTTGTCCCGATTGTTTGTTTATTGATTTGGACCCGAAAGATTGTATGACCCGATGAATGATTTTATGACCCGATGTATGAGATAAAATGGATTATTAAAGTTAGGTTATGTCACTAAAAGTCCCATTAGCATGAATTGTGAACTACCGGGATTTGGTAGACGCTTATGCATATAATAGTACTATTTGGGGACGATCACCCCAGTTCGCGCCTTGACGGTTGATCCCCGTCGTGCCACATTGATTGGTAAGCGAATTTATGTATGAGAAGATTTCCATAGCGTGATTATTGTGACGACACGCTAACTTAGATGGGCAAATTGAGTATCGGGTTAGCTACCCGTTGTTGGTTATAGTAAGGTAACAATGTCATGCGGCTTATAATAATCCAATTAACGAAATACTGCTTTAAGCATTGAATTAAGATATATTGCCTGACTAGCAATACAGGGTCTTATCATTGATATTATGTTCGTGTTTTGGTTTTATATAACCATATTCATATAACGGTTTTTATTTAATCTATACAACGTTATAAAACGTATTGTATGATGTTTTTAACGACAATGGTTCGTATAATGATTTTGAAGGCGAAAGCCTATATTATGATTTTGATAAGGATTTGTATAAAATGACTTTGGCTATTTTATGGCCTATTAAAATGATTTGTACAAAATGATTTTCGGTAATAATTTTATACCGATGTTATATTGATGGATTTCATTAAACTCTATGAATTCACTCGGCGTTTTCGCTGACCTTTTCTTTTAACATGTTTTATGTCAGGTACTTGAAGGTAATTCTCGGGAACACAACAAGAATTCATGGCCCGCACTTAAATAACAATTTCCATTCAAATGCTTTGTAAAACTTGTATGAAATACAATGACTTGGGACCAATGTAAATTTGATATTTATGAATGGAAATGCTTTATTAATAAACGACGCGATCTTTATGCGTTGTCTATGATGTGAGTAATGTACTATCCCGTAACACCAACGAGTCTTCCGCTGTATTGAATTGTGTAAATTTGGGGGTGTTAAAGTTTGGTACCAGAGCTCTCGTTATAGAGAACGAAAGATTTTTAAAAACCAAAGTTTTGAATAAAACATTTCAAAATCTTTTAACTATAAACATTTTTCACAAAATGTCTAAAAATCTTTTGACTATAACGGTGCCGAAGAATTCCCGAGTTACCGACAAGGCCAGATTGAGAAGTGTTATTTTAATATATATATATATAACTTGGATTATATATATACATATGATGTAATTTGATTACATGATTGTTTGATGATTATTTTGATATTTATACGAGGTATTTATACGACGTATATTGTCACAAGGAACCCTAAATCCCCTAGTAAATTAATCTAAGCTATTCCTGTAGGAAATCTAGCTATTCCAGATCTAAACCAAGTTGTGGATATTTATGATCCAAACAAAATGGTTGATATTCATAGAAATGTAGATATTAGTTGATTGTGAAATTGAAGAAGAATCGGCGAGATTAAAACTGATATCGATGTCATGCCGATCTTTCCTTATAGAGTGGAGTTTGACAAAACGTTACCACCTAGAAAGATGTTATCTGATTCGTTGTCATCCAATTCTTAAATTAAATTCGAAAGGTTGAATGTTGCACTTGAGGCCGTCATTAGAACCATTACCCAAAAGCCTCATGCCACTAGTACCTTTCCGAGAAGTCTTATTGAATGTGTGTGTCATTTCATACTAGTGACTCATTTGATAATTGTTGTTGTAAGAGCTATAGGATTGGAAATTAAGTGTTGATCATATCGAGCTTTTATTGCCCTATTAAGGTCTAAAAATAAGATTGAAAAGTATTGGAGAATGAGGTAGGATATCGAATTGAGAATAAGTTGGTTGAGACTTGAATAAAGTAAAATTTAACTTGTATGGAATAAGAAATTGTTAAGAGGAAGTTGTTAAGTCCTGTGATTGAATTATAAGGTTTTAAATGATCGTTAGTTCGTGTTAAGGGTTGTTCCTAGACCATTGTCCAATGATGAGGATGCCCAGTGTCCAATAAATAAATTGAAGAAATCTTCTTCTGAATTGGGACCGATGGATCTTCCAGGACAGGTGGGACACCTAATGACTACTGTAGATTAGTATTCATTGTAGTATCTTTTAAAAATCCCTAACTTAACTGAGACGTCAGTTGGTAGGATGAGTTCTTGGAATTGTATGACATAGTGACACACAATGTGTTACGGTACAATTCTGACTTGTTTGTGATTAATAAAAAGACTACCTTTGATTGCTAAATTCTACATGTATCGATGTTATCTATCTTTTATTGCTTCATCCTAATGTTCGCATAGTGATGCAACCATTGAACAAGTACTCATCTCGAATTGAGTTACGTTGTGGATTATTCATTTTGAGTGCCATCGAGATCATGAACCTCATGATTAACTAGCTAAGCTCATTTCCTGATATATTGTAGTTAATTCTTGGTGAACAACTCTTTATCACTCTTTTGCAGATCACACATTGTTTTTATAAAGTTAAAACAGTATCCTTTGAGAAAATTTAATTTTCATCACTATAAGGATTATTCAAAGTGAGATTTATAAGTGATTGTTATCAAAATGAAGTTGTTTATAAAACGCCTTTGAAAACTTAATTGTTTTCAATACAAAGAAAATCTTTGTGAATTTATTTTTGATTCTTATTTAAGAATTAAGCATGAAAATATATTTATTTTTGATGACAAAGTTTTGACGAACTGAGTATTGCATCGTTAATCTTGAAATTGTATATAGTTGCGCGCCTACATACAATTTGGAAGTGACCATGCAAGGCTGATTAGTAGTCACCATAAAACTGATTAATAAACACTACATTTTCTTTGAAGATTGTGAAAGATTAAATTTTATGAGATCTGCAAGAAGTGAAAAATAGGGACATAGTGTTAGGGACACCTACATATGTGCCTGTAGCATCTATTCTTCTGAGTCGAATTAACTCATCTGTGGAAATTATGTTATTTGACAATTGACAATTCTTTCTTGTCATATTCTCCCGTAGTGAGATTCTTAGGAAAAGTATATGATTACCGAGTGTTGATACCCGATTGGATGTATCGACATTCCTATCATTTCTTTTGATTTGATTTCATTTGAATGACCTGTGTAACGATCCGAGGAGCTTTCGAATGCGTACTCAAATTATGAAAACATGGGATATATTCATATTCGTTAAATGTTTTCGTCTGTATCTGATTTTAAATTCTCTCGCGTAGATTATGCGTTGACCTTACTCTTTTAATGGTAGTTGTGTCTCCATATATCCTTGAATTTGTGAAGGATTATGAGTTATTATTAGTCTTTTGAGAAGTTCACATCTTATCGACGGCAATAAAACTAAAAAGTTGGTAGTGCCATTAGAATGGATTGATTGATTATGACATGACGACATTGTCTTAATTGATGGGAACTCGAGTAGAATTCCCCTAAAAGATAAGATGTTGATTATCAAAAGTGATCTAAATAATTCTTGATGGATGACCATATCCTGCATTTAGACTTGAAATTATACTAAGAATGGTTGTGAATTAGTCATAGATATTATAATCTAGAAAGAACCTAATATGAATTTATTAAAAGATGTTTCTGTTATCTGAAACTTTAGGAGGTATTTGCTGGTGAATTACCTAGACTTTCGCCATTAAGGCAAGTTGAAATTGGTATTGATTATATTCCCGGTGCTGCACTTGTGGCATGTGCACTATACGTCAGCACCATCTGAATTAAAAGAATTACCGTACAACTGAGAGAGTTGTCAGAGAAAGCTTTTATTCTACCAAGCTCATCATCATGAAGAGCTATGGTGTTATTATTTCTTATATTTATTGATTACCGTGAACTAGGTAAATTGACGATTAAAAATCTATATCCACTACCCAAGATGATAGATTTGTTCGATCATTTACAAGGTTCTAGCGTATATTCGAAAATTTGATCCACAGCATGGTTATCATCAATTTCGCGTCCGCGAAAAAGATTATCTATTCCAATCACTACATCCAGAACTTGTAATGAACATTATGAGTTCCACGTGATGTCGTTTGGATTGACTAATACACATGTAGCATTCATAAATTTGGTGAATCACATGTGTAGGCTGTAATATGATAAATTCATGCTCGTGATTATTAAGAACCATCTGTTTGTTTATAAGAATAAGAATGAGTTAATAATAAATTATAAACTGCCCTGAGTTGGCTGAGAAATGAAAACCTGTACCTTGAATATTTAACATGTGATTTAAGACTTAATCCTTTATATTATTTGACCATGTGATTAATAGAAAATAGAATATATTGACTCTTCAAAAAAAAATTGGAACCATTAAGGCTTTGGGTTTTACCAAAAAGAAAGTGGAAATATGTTGTGACAAATAATTTATCAAAGAAATTTTTAAGGGATTATCTCCTTATGCCCAAATCATTTAACTAAACTCCTGTTTAGGGGTAAATGTTTGTGTATACCTCAATACAACTTAAGAAGGATTGAGGAAAACCATTTAAACCATGACTTGAAATTTGAAACGACAATTTTTGCTTTCAACTAAGAAAATTTTGACCAAAGTATAAACAAAGATTTTTCAAACATTTGCGAATCTTAATAATTATTTTCGATAAATCAACAAAAATCTTGTTAATTAAATTCAAATTTATTTTTGAATATTTTTACATAATTGGCCGAACTAAGAAATTTAAAATTTTTACGCTTACATTTCATAAAAATTGAATATTTATTATTTAATTACTAGTAATATTTATCGACGCTTTAAAACGTCGAACTGAGCAAAACTGATAAAATAGTAGTTGAGATGAGACTAAAACTTAGAAAATATGAAGAAAGAATTTCTGAGTAAATTGTAGACATGATAATTATATCATCAGGAAAAGTGAATGTAGATAGTGATACATTATGTAGAAAAGATAAAGAACCAATTAGGACATGTTCCTTAATAATGAAGGTGCAAAATAAATTGCCGAACAATTTAAATATAAACGATGTTTGTAAAAAGGATAATATAGATAACAAAAGGGGTTCGCGGCTAATGTGAACCATTAGAATTGAGAAGCCGATAGTGTTACATGTTTAAAAGGCCACTTGCGGTTGCCTAAATATGGAGATTTTGAGATTTAGTCATATTGAAATCTCGTAAGTATAAGTATTCTATTCCTGTCATTTCTAATTTAATGTATCTTTAGCTGAAGAAGTTGTACTGATGGCAACTTATGAAGGCAGACATCGCCTCATACATTAGTAAACGTCTAGTATTGCAAAGGTCATCATCTGAATTTGATTCAAATTGGGTCATCATCGACAGACTGACCAAATCTACTAATATCATTCCTGTTAATGATATATTCTTGATGAAGAAATTGACTCTTTTGTATTTAAAGGAGTTGTGTAAACATGGTGTGCCTGTATCAATCATCTCTATCAAGATCCTCGCTTCGCATTGAATTTCTAGAGATTTGCTCAGAAGTCATTGGGAACGAACCTTGATGAGAGTACTCTTTACCACCCCAAATCGAAGGGACGAGGTAAAGTAACGATACAAAACACTAGAAGTGTTGTTTTATGCATGAATAATTGAACTTTGGTAATAAACCGTATAATCGCTTTCCTTTGGAGAGATTATCATTGATGGTTATCGTATTAGGATCAAGATCGAATCTTGTGAGGATATATATTAGAGCATCTGTAAGCAGGAGTTGGGATGAAGACACCCGACATACACCCACTGTGAGTTGTACATATCTTTTAGGTTTAAGTTTTCCTATGATGGCGAACCTAACCTTACAAAATACTCGACCCGTGAGACCTGAAATGATTGTTGAAATTAGGATCTGATTATTGACTGCCGGTAGTAGGCAGGAGGTTATGTGAATATGAAATGTAGATCCTGAAGTGCAGAATGGGTAGCGAAGTGATGCCAAAAATTTTCACCTTAGAAAAATGAATAGATGATCTGAAAGATCATGGGAAATAAGTCCCCGTTGTATGGGACCATTGAGATGATGTAAAAGTTGGTTTGAAAGGCATATAAGCTGGATCTACCCTATGACTTCAAGGACTGCGTGAATTATGTTTCGTATATCTAACTTGATGAAATGTTTATCAAGTGAAAATCTGATTATTCCTTAATGAAGTTTAGATCCGCGAAAAGTTGCATTCATCAAAAACCCGTGAACATCATGGATAGAGAAAGTAAGTCAACATTAAGCCTGATCTTATTCCCGTAGTTATGTTTGATAAAACTCGCGTAATGTAATGAATTACACTTGTGAAAAAAGACTGAATGTGGAGTAAATACCCACATGGCTTTAACTCTATAAGAAGCGAGTAGTAAGGTAAGATGATCTTTGAGGACAAAGATCCTGTTTAGGGGTAAATGCTGTGACAATTCGTCAATTTATGGTTGATATTTTATTCTCAAATATTATTTAAAAACATTATTTTAATGTTATATTATGAACTCACTTATTTTTGGGAAGAAATTTGGATTTACGTCTTGAAGTAGCATCGACTACGTCTAAACCGGAGGATTCTACGTTACGTGCTTACTTTTACATACACCGTTTTTGGTGACAGTCCGACATTTCAGAAAATAAATTTATCCGTGAATATTATTTTGAGATTTTAAATTTGTGATGGTTCATAAACTCACAAATTTACGAGAAGATATTAGGACTTACGATTATAATTTAACGTCCTTTACGATTAAACCGTAAACCTTAGGATTACGTATTTACGTTTTTGAACTCCGTTTTTGATGAGACAATTTTTATTAGATTCGTTTTGTGCCGTTGATTCATAATTTATAAAAACGTTTTTCGTAAAACAACCCGAGGGCACGCAAATTGAGGAAACTAGAATCAAGGAATACCCGTAAATTAGCGGGATGGGACAAAACAAGTTTATCCCACCCCACTAACATATGGGATGGCCAAGGATGCAACACCTCATCCCATGAGGTGTCAAGCTTAACCAACAAGCCTTAACACTTGTAACTAGCTTCACATGTAAGCTAAGCTTACAACTACACCACCAAAACCATCCAACACCTAAACCACTTCTCCAAAACTCATACATGCAAACCACTCTCTCCCTCTCTCCCTAATTTCGTCCACTCTCTCTCTAAAATACCATTTTGATCAAATTTTGATCAATTCTAGCCATAAACTATGTGTTATCTACACATATAATGAAGAAACCTTGAAGCCTTGAAGATTGGAGGTGATCCTAACATCCAAGGAGGTGATTTGGTGATGTCCAAGGGCTGATTTCAAAAAGGAATTTACAAATATTGGTGGTCTTGAAGATTGGTGTTGATCTATCACAAGTTTCTCTATCAAAAATCCAAGCCTTGATCATAAACTACATCATCTTGATGGTATAAAGATTGTTCTCTCCATCCTCTTGTTATTTTGATTATGTAATCATGTATTTTCTTTCTTATTGTATATGTATATGATGAATATATGATGATAAAAATGTTGTGTGGGGATCAAGTGTTGATAAATATGATTAAAAAGATGAAAAACCATAAGAAACAAGGCTAAAATCTTGCTTAAATTGTTGGCTGTATAAAAATAGTAAGTAACCAAGTTATGAACTGATAAAATTGCATGGTGGAATCCATTTACAGTAAGTGTTAGATGTCATACACATGTGAGAGTTGGCCATGCAATGGAATCATCAAAATGAGTGAGATATGATCAAAACAAGATTATTGTACCAATCTGAATAGTCTGTTTTGTAGGGACAGTTAAGGATAGTTAAACATGGAATGAGCAGTAGCTATATCTAACTTATTTGTAGCACATAATATGAAGTTTATGCCATCCAAAAATGAGCTTCTATCTCCGTATAGAACTCAAGATATGATAAAAATGGTGAAGATGAAACTAAAAATCAGATTTTGAAGAATTAATGTTTAATAGTATTATATAAGCACTCAAACTAATATAGTATAAAATGTGAATTAAAACCCACTAACTTATAAATTTCATTTATATAAATATGTATAAGGTTAGATAAATGGACACTTTATAAAAATGGTAGTTGAATAAGATTTATAAGTTATAAAAACTATAAACATGATTTTTACGACTTTTTCGGCTATTACCGTAAAATTAACGTTTTTCGCCAATTAAAACTTAGACGATCAGACCCGTCTAATGTAAAGTTTTTAAAAGTCATATACTGATATATAAGTACCTAATACAAGTAAAAACCGATAAAACCAGAACTATATGACATATGGACATTAACGAGCTAAGTTAACATATTGGACTAATAATTTAACTAAATAAGTTAAACACTTATAAAAATTACTTATTGGGCTTAACCCATTTGGGCCCAACATGTAAAGTATAAATACTGATAATACAAGTATAAAATGGATTAATACAAGTTAAAGAACTTATAATAAGTTTATTGGACTTAAAATATGTAAATAGGTAAAACTAGTAAGAAGTTACCAACACATAAACACTAAAATGAGTAAAAATGTATAAACCCACTTGATCATCATCATATATATAAAATCATCATATGTATACATAATTGTTATTTTGATAAAGTCATTGGACAAAAGTCTCAGACGAGTATTATTTGTCTAGGTTTCCGTGATTGAAGCACGTACCGTACATCCGAATTGCTGATAACCCGCTTTCCCACATCAACGTGAGTTCATAGCCTCGCACTCTTTTAAATGTTTTTATGAAATGTTTTATAAACCCGCGAGGGAGATAACATGTTAGTTTTGATAAAATAGGACACCATTTGTCCCGATTGTTTGTTTATTGATTTGGACCTGAAAGATTGTATGACCCGATGAATGATTTTATGACCCGATGTATGAGATAAAATGGATTATTAAAGTTAGGTTATGTCACTAAAAGTCCCATTAGCATGAATTGTGAACTACCGGGATTTGGTAGACGCTTATGCATATAATAGTACTATTTGGGGACGATCACCCCAGTTCGCGCCTTGACGGTTGATCCCCGTCGTGCCACATTGATTGGTAAGCGAATTTATGTATGAGAAGATTTCCATAGCGTGATTATTGTGACGACACACTAACTTAGATGGGAAAATTGAGTATCGGGTTAGCTACCCGTTGTTGGTTATAGTAAGGTAACAATGTCATGCGGCTTATAATAATCCAATTAACGAAATACTGCTTTAAGCATTGAATTACGATATATTGCCTGACTAGCAATACAGGGTCTTATCATTGATATTATGTTCGTGTTTTGGTTTTATATAACCATATTCATATAACGGTTTTTATTTAATCCATACAACGTTATAAAACGTGTTGTATGATGTTTTTAACGACAATGGTTCGTATAATGATTTTGAAGGCGAAAGCCTATATTATGATTTTGATAAGGATTTGTATAAAATGACTTTGGCTATTTTATGGCCTATTAAAATGATTTGTACAAAATGATTTTCGGTAATAATTTTATACCGATGTTATATTGATGGATTTCATTAAACTCTATGAATTCACTCGGCGTTTTCGCTGACATTTTCTTTTAACATGTTTTATCTCAGGTACTTGAAGGTAATTCTCGGGAACACAACAAGAATTCATGGCCCGCACTTAAATAACAATTTCCATTCAAATGCTTTGTAAAACTTGTATGAAATACAATGACTTGGGACCAATGTAAATTTGATATTTATGAATGGAAATGCTTTATTAATAAACGACGCGATTTTTATGCGTTGTCTATGATGTGAGTAATGTGCTATCCCGTAACACCAACGAGTCTTCCGCTGTATTGAATTGTGTAAATTTGGGGGTGTTAAACTAAAGCTTTCTTCCGATTCATCCAAATAGCTTTCTAATTATTACTCCCACAACCGTTAAGAAAGCGACTACGTAAGGTCTCAATGTAAATCAACACACCCATCAGAACTTTGAACAACGAAAATTGATATAACATCATAGAACCCAAGACCGATTTAACTAAAGCAAGACGACCTACAATAGACAACGTATTCATCTTCCAATTAGATAATCTTTTTCTAACTTTCTGTTGATCCCTTTGAATGGATATATATTCTGTTAAGAATTTGTACAATAGCTTGTAATCAAACTAGAACACTTGAGAAATCTTACTCAACCAAATAAGTTATGCGGAATCTAACTTATAAAGCAAAGAAGAACATAATTACTTTTAACTATTTGATCTTCTATTAATCGAATTTTAATGAGGTACAATAAACTCATTGTACCTATGTTCCTTTTATAGTATAAGGAACCCTAGAATATTCTATTATGATAAGTATATCACACACGATATATTATCAATATTCTAAACTATTAAGTATATCACATAAGATATACTCTAACTATAACTATGACATATCTTTTCTAAAGATATATTCGTCCTAATCAATATAGCAATACTTAAATTATAAATAACAGTACTTACTATGTACCGCGTTAACACTAATGGTACTTGCCAACACTAACAGTACTTGTACTAACGGTACTTGGTACTTTATAAATAATTCCCAACAATCCTACCCTAAACAAGAATGATAACTTGTTGTCTTCTTGTTTCTCCATGTATTAAATGTATAAGAATACATGTCATCAAACTTGGATTGAACTTGGTAATCTTGTACTTGTATACCAACTGAATGTAGCCAAACACTTTATGCAGATCTTCTTCTGATATGATAATCTTCAAGTCTTCATGAATATCATCTTTGTCTTCAAAATGAGATCTTCTTGTGTCTTGTAAACACTCTTTTGTAGCAACAATATTGTCTTCATATATGATCACTTCCCCTTGAGTGTTAAGAACTCATCTTTTTTGTAAGCTTCTCGAGTTAAAACATATACCACATATGTCTTTTTCCCTTTTTGGAATCTTCAAATATGAGTCTTCTTGTGAATCAATATTTCTGCTTGTATCTTCTTACCTGAAATAAAATAGTTAACAACAAACCAATATGTATTAGCATCATGATTTTTGGCAAATCATCAGCTATCAACGGATTTGATTTATTCTTTACCAGTTAGCCGTACACTCTGGAATAGCCAATACTTTATTCATAAAGAATAAGGTGTACTGATAACCCTACAATTTTTAGTAAACTGTCAACCATCAACGGATTTAATAATGTCTTTACCTAGTACCGTTTGTCCTAGGACTAGCCAACTCTTTGTCTCAAAACATGGTGAGTTAGAACCATACAGTTTTTAGCAAACTACCAGCTTTCAACGGATTTGAGAAGTCTTTACCACAAACTGTTTACTTATGGACTAGCCAGTTCCTATGTGTGTTATACATGGTGAATGATGACGTATAGTCCCTATTCGGGTTGTATGACCCGACCTATGGGTACTACCCGTATCCATTGGGTATGGATTGTTACTGCGCAACACGCGCAAGGCCCAAGAGGCCCAATAAACCATTGGGGCACGGCGAATGGTTACTTAGTTAAGTCCTCATCGCAGCGCGACAGGATAAAGACAGAATATAATCTATCTTATAGATATATTCGCCTAAGGGTAAGAGATATACACTTACCTTGGTTGTGCGATAAAAAATCAAGCTATTCTGGGTCATTATCTCTTCCTTAGGCCGCAAGAGTAGGAGATCCCAGCCAGGACTCTCTCGGGTATAAAAGGAACCCCCAAGGTTTCACAAAGGTACGATACACACAATACTCTAAACCCTCACATAATACTCAAACCGGTTACTTATTCTCACGTTGGAGTCTAATCATGGGACAAGTGCCCATGGTAAGCCTAACGGTGTCCTTTTTTAGTGTGCAGGGTCTTCAAACAAGTTTCACTTGGTGCAAGAGCCAGAGTCCAAAAGACCACGAATTAAGCCTAATTTGGGTCTAGCTTGGTCCATCCAACTTTTGTATCAACAAGTTGGCGCCATCCGTGGGACCCTGTACTAAACTCCGAAAGATGAACAAAGGTGGTGCAAACCCATACCATCCAAAGGCCGGACCTAAGAAGCCACAAGTCCCACCCTTGGGAAACGAATCACTCAACAACCCAGGACGAGGGTTGGGAGGAAAATCACCACAAGTGTTTACTCCCTCACTGTTTACCCCCCGTCTCGCAGGCAGCAGGAGATGCCTCGTCCTCACGTGAAACCCCGGCTATACCACTTAACGAGGCCTTAAACACAAGGACTGAGCCAACACTATAAACCGTAGTAGAAACCACTCCTGAACCTGACCAGGACATGAGCCAATACGTTGCAAAGAATTTCGCAGCTCTGGTGCCACTCATGAAGGCACAAACGAAGTCAAACCTGACAAGGGACTTAAGGGTCAGCCTGGACTTCGATAGAGAGCTTAAAGCTCTGGAAGGATCAAGTTCCAAAAAGGAACTCTGAAAAGAAAGAAGGAAAAGAAGGAGGGAAGGAGAACTATACGCATCTACACCTCGCACTGATGCACCATTCATCGAAAGTGCGCTGTCTCTACACGACTCCGATAGTTCGAGAGGGGAAGATGCTTTCCTCACACCAGCAAATAACAGGCAACATACTAACGTGAAGGACATGTTAGGACCTAACCCGGGGGGAATCACGCGTCAGCTGAGCCATACCCGCGTAGAAAAAGTGTCCTTAAAAGGTTAGGGTCATTAGAAAGAAGCCCTTCCCTAGAATCCTGCTTACAGGAATGGAGCAGGAGTGCTAGAAAAACTCAGTGGGAAACTTTCTCGAGTGAAAAGTCATCAGAATCTTAACTCAGCGATCGTCATCCACGACGAAAGAGGGTCGTTTCTTCATCCTCGGAGACCTCCGAATCCCCAGGGCGCGACAGGAAACGTCGTAAAATGACCAAGCATCCAAGAATGCGCACTGAGGAAGAGTTGTCTCTCCCATGGCATCGTGACAGAGGAAGTTCGTTTTCAAAACGTATAACTATGTTTAAAGACAGCAAGAAGAGACGAATGTCGTCCAACGTCAAAACCTATGATGGAACAACAGACCCGGATGACCACCTGAAGGTGTTCGAATCCCAGGCAGGAATAGAACAATGGCCGGAAGCAGTGTGGTAACACATGTTTAATTCAACCCTAATTGGGAACACTCGAAACTGGTTTGATCGACTTCCACGAAGAAGCATCGATGGTTTCGAGGAACTAAGGAAGGCGTTCAGAAGGAACCATGTCCAGAAAAAGAAGTGCGACAAGAGCCCTGTGTCACTCGCGAGGGTCAAGGAGAGGCACAATGAAAGTCTGGAAGATTTTATGGAGCGCTTTAAATCAGAGTGTAACCAGATCAAGGAGTTCCCATAGATCCTAAAAATTTCAGGGTTCCTTGCAGGCATTACCAATCCAGACCTAATAAGATAACTAAACGATAGGACCCTAGAAACCTTTTACGGAGTGATGAAGAGGGTCGGAGCATTTATTCAAGGAGAAGTAGCATCAGCCGACAGGCGGCCTCGAATTTCAAATTCCAAGATGGATCGAAGAAGCAGCCGTACGGCTAGAAAATTAGCTGTACCTTGGACTTCCGCAGCACAGCGAAGCCTGCGCGCAATAACAACAGCAAATTCACCCCATTGCAAAAAACACCTAGGGAGATATTCCTCTCCGAAGGCGTGAATTTCCCAAAACCCAGCCCAATGATCGGTCCAGCAGACAAGAGGGACAACAACAAGCACTGTGAGTACCACAATGATAAGGGACACGCTACGGATTGGTGTATCCAACTGAAAAGGCACATTGAGAGTCTTGTCAAGGATGGTAAACTAAACCATCTCATACAAGGACTAGATAAAGGGGGTTGATGCAAAGAAGAATGAAACCAAAAAACAGAAGGAAAAACCCATAACCATTTACATGGTACAAAAGGGGAAGTCACACATGCATAGAAAAACGATACAAGGGTTCTCGTACGACAAGGAGATATCGTTCCTCGTTCTTACTGATATGGATTACAGGATAGGTTCACTATCGATCAGCATAATGCTTGGAAGTCATGTCATAGGCGATATGTGTGTCGATGGAGGATCCGCAGCGAACATACTGAATGAACATTGATTCGCGCAATTGCCAATGGAGATTAAGAGGGAACTAAAAGAGACCTCGTCAGTGCTCACATGATTTAACAGCGACAAGACTCGACCCTTAGGACATCTCTGTACACAAGTAACAGTGGGACCTATTGGACACTCGACAACTATGTGGATGGAATTCATGATTGTGTGATCCCAGTCGTCATAAAATGTTTACTTTTTGATATAGTTCATCAAGTTATACTTTTAGACTATTAAACTTAAGAACACAATCTTTAGAACACGGATGTACCTCAGTATCTTCATGAGAGAGAGCCATCAAACCAAGCTCTTCTTCTTCTTCCTCGTTAGTCCAATGAAACACTCTATCTGATGTAACCAATGCTTTAGTTCCTTTAGGGCTTCTGTTATCTCTTTTTGGAATGCTTTCAGAGACTCTTTGACTGGTTGTATAGCTGTTCTTGGACTTCTGACTGCTTCCTTCAGCCTTATCCCTATTGCACTCCCTTGCAAAGTATCCATTCCTTCCACAGTTGTAACATTCAACTTGGATATGTCATATCCTAATGGTTCATTAGGATAAACATTCATCTTCCTTCCAGTCCTTTTGTAGAGCCTATTGGATCAAACAAAGACCATAGCAGCTTGCCATTTGAGATCCATCTCTTTAATGTCAGCATCATCCATCTGGAATAAGTCATTGAGGGTCAACCTTGGTCTGTTGTCTTGTCCAGCAAAGAATGAGAAGGCATCATTGTCACTAAACAGTGATGAGGATCTTCCTTGTGAATAATGAGACATAGATGGACTGCCTTCAGTACTTTGAGAGTAAGTACTTCTAGTTAGTCCTCCAGCGGTATTTTGGAAGTAAGTACCGCCACTTGATCCACCAACGGTACTTTGAGAGTATGTACCGATGCTTCCTTCTGACACAAAATCCAAGTTAGACTTTGGTGCTGCTGTTGCTTTGGTTACTTCAATGCCTTTAACATCTATCTCATAAAATCTAAGATTGTTATAGAGATGATCAAAAGGAGTTGAATCCAGATCATACCTTGTGATGAAGTGCATGGCCATTGCTTTCCACTCTTGTGAAACACTTCTCAAGAATTTTAGATTGGCTTCTTTATGAGGAATTACTAGTCTATGAACTGCTAATTTAATGAGCAATTTACCGAACCTTCCATAACCACTATGGATTCCTTCTGTACTGGAAATTGAGAAGTTATCAAATTCTTGTTTCAAAACAATCTTTTTCATCTTCTTAGACTTGGCATTGCCTCCAAATCTAAGCTTGATGGCAGCCCACATAGCCTTTGCATCCTTGAAGTGATGAAAGCTAGGTAGAATGTCTTTTGAAAGTGCCATAGCTGAAGCAGTTCTGGCCTTTATTTCTCCGATCTCTGCTTGTACCTCTTCAGCAGTGACAGCAGGTAAAGCATAACATGTACCATCAGGTAACCAATACAACTTCTTAGGAGTATTCCCATTCTTGATAACCTCCTACAAAGTATGATATGTGTGATTCAAGTAATGTTTCATCTGCATTGCCCATGTCTCATAGTTATCACTTTTGAGAACAGGGAGTTTCACAACATAAAGGGTATGGGAAGAAGGTGTAGTTGTATGAGTAACTACAACATCTGTATCTTGTGCACCTTGTGTATGTGGAGGTGCATGATGCACAACTTCAGGTTGTCCCTGTTGTATGGGATCAGGTTCTGTAATTTCTTCCAAGTGAGGATGTTCACCGGATTGAGACATTGGATTTTTTTGAGTGGGGATTTACGGTTGTGTTCTTTTTATTCAGAGTTTCTCAACAAGCTCTGATACCACTTGTTGATCCCTTTGAATGGATCTATATTCTGTTAAGAATTTGTACAATAGCTTGTAATCAAACAAGAGCACTTGAGAACTCTTACTCAACCAAATAAGTTATGCAGAATCTAACTTGTAAAGCAAAGAAGAACATAATTACTTTTAACTATTCGATCTTCTATTAAACGACTTTTAATGAGGTACAATAAACTCATTGTACATATGTTCCTTTTATAGTATAAGGAACCCTAGAATATTCTATTATGATAAGTATATCACACATGATATATTATCAATATTCTAAACTATTAAGTATATCACATAAGATATACTCTAACTATAACTATGACATGTCTTTTCTAAAGATATATTCGTCCTAATCAATATAGATGTACTTACATTATAACTAACAGTACTTACTATATACCGCGTTAACACTAATGGTACTTGCCAACAATAACAGTACTTGTACTTGTACTAACGGTACTTGGTACTTTACAAATAATTCCTAACACTTTCTTCATAGTATCCCTCCACCTATTAATCTGTGCCATTTTCCATCCAATAATCGATCCCAGGTACGTAAAAGGAGTGTTCAAAACAAAACATCCAAGTCTATTTGCAGCCCTATTAACGTTACTCACATCAATATTCACTCACATTATTTTACTCTTACTCATATTAATGCGTAAACCAGAAGCCTTGTAAAAGCACTCAAGAACATTAACAAGAATATTAATATTAGTGTCACACCATTTACCAACAAAGATCACATCATCCGCAAAAACATGTGAGACAATTTAACCCCCCCCCACCGAGTTTAATGCCATTATACATACCCGCATCGACAACACGTTGAAATGAGATATTACGACTTTTCAAAATCAAAATAAACAAGAACATGGATAGAGGATCACCTTATTTGAGACCTTTCGCAAATTTTAACTATGTCGTGGGACTCCCATTAAGAATAATAGAACCCCTTGACGAAGTAAGACGACACTTGATCCATTTACACCATTTATCGCCAAAACCAAATTTCCTAAGAACTTCATCAAGAAAATCCCATCTAACCGAGTCGTAAGCTTTCTCAAAATCAACTTTAAAAATCATGGTCTGTTTCTTTTTCTATTTACTCCATTGAAGAACCTCATTAAGCATAAATGGACCATCAAGAATCTGTCTATTTGATATAAAAGCTGATTGAACCTCATCAACAATACCATCTAAAACACTTACCAATCTATTTGCCAAGATCTTAGAAATGATTTTATATATATTCCCAATCAAACTAATTGGTCTGAAATCATTAACCACATTAACATTCAGAGTTTTAGGAATCAAAGAAATAAAATATGAGTTACAACCTTTCGGAATGTCAAAATACAAGAAGAAGTACCTCACCGCTGTAATGACATCGTCTTGGATAACATACCAGACACGCCGAAAGAAACCAAACGTAAATCCATCCGGTCTAGGGGCTTTACCACAATTCCATATCGCTGTTTTAATTTCTTCATTTCATACCTCCCTTTCAATGTTCCTAGACTGCTCATCCGAAATATTCTTAGGAAAGTTCATTAGAATGCTCACAACATTATTACTAGGTCTACAGAAACGAGCGCTGAAATGATCTAAGAATTGTGACTTAACTTTTTTGGGATCATCAACCCACACACCATCTACCATCACACCCCGAACATTCATATTTTTTTGGTTTTTTATTGAGCATACCATGAAAAAAAACTAGAATTTTCGTCCCTTTCGATAGCCCATTTTATTTTAACTTTTTGAGCAACTTCCTTAGCCTGAAGTTTATCAATGCTTTTTAATTTGTTAATAACCACCATTCTTTTGTTGAGTTCCTCCTCTCCCCCTTTCCCACTATCAATAATGTCCTCAACCATCTATATATCACGCTTACACTGATCTTTCTCCAGCAAAAGGCGAGATTTATTATTTCTGTTCTAGTCCCTAATTTTATTCTTTAAGTACTTCAATTTACCCATCAGATATCCCATCTTATTTACCTTCACCCCTTCGTTCTCATTCCACGCGTCTTCAACAGTCTTACTAAAACCCTCAATTTCAAACCAATAATGGTTCACTTTAAACGGAATAGGCCCATAGTCCACAAATAATTCTCACAAAAGAATGGGTCTATGATCGGATAAATACCGATCCAAAGTGATCGCAGAACTATTCGGGCAAGAATTAATAAGATTCTTCGAAACCAAGAATCTATCTAGCTTACTCGTTTTAGTGGCATTCTTATGGCACCACGTATAGTGACACCCTCCTAATGAAATCTCCATTAGACATAATTCTCGATAAATAAATCAACAGAGCGAGCACCTTTCTCATTAAAATAAGTCTGGAATCTATCAGCTTTACAACGGACTTCATTGAAGTCGCCCATGATTATTACTTCACCTTCCCATTTACCAGTTTCTTGTTGCAAGAAATCCCATAACCTAACTTTCTCCTTATTGTTTTGAGGGCCATAAACCGCAATCACCATGAACTTCTGCCCCGTAAGCCGCCATGAACCACGAGTAATAACAAAGAATCTGATGCGGTATGACTCTCCTTCGCAAACAGATTATAGTCCACACGCAAAGAATACCACCAAAATTACCCACAACATCACTATGAATATAATCGAAACCCAAATTACCCCAACACGCCCTAACACATTGAGTTTGCATCTCATGCATCTTCGTTTCTTGTAACGTTAAAAAATTCACCTTATGTTTTTGACATAACTCCTTAACCTAATATTTTTTAGCCTTATGGGCAAGGCCTTGGATGCTAAGTGATAAATTTTTTATCTAAACCCGTCGTCCGCTCCTTGTGTGTCTATGATCTCGGTAATATTATCCTTACAACCCTCCCTTTTATAACCCACGCCTTTACCTGCTTTGATTACCTCATCCAGTAGCCCCAGAAAAGAGCCTCTAGTGCCTGGTATTTTAGAAATTTTAAAATGTCCCGATGTCAATGACCCCTTAGCACCTTCCGTACCCTTTTTACTAACCTTACTATTATATGAGACATCCTCCCTACTATCTACCTGAACCGAGTCTTGTCCTTCATTGCCAACACCTTTTAAAGAGTTTACCTCATGAACCCCAACATGTGAGAAACCAGGGGGAAATTCCAAGCTGGAATCCTGCTTTGTATCCAAAGAGATTTCTTTATTAACCTGTTTATTATTTTTGTCGAGCAAATCATATAAATTAAAAGGATCCTCTGATTCTTTCACTTCCTGATCATTAGCAATATCCTCTACAATTGTCAGCATGAATACCATTTTGTTTTTTCACTTCTAGATGACTCTCTTTGTCACTTTCATCACATAATTCCTCTATACCCTGTTCCTTAACTCCATCTACATTGGCTACATTTTCCTCTTGTTCTTCATCATCATACTCCTCAGCAAAATCTAGAACCCACCCCACTGTTTCTTTTGCCCTCACTCCATAAATTTCCCCCTTATATATAACATTAAAATCCTCCTCTATGCTCCTAGTAAACTTTATGTGAATACAAAGTCTCTTTGAGTGAAAACACGAATAGTAATGATAATCGACATCCAAAAGTTCACCCCATTTTAATGCAATCCTACTAAAAGTGTTGTTTGACCATAACTTAAGTGGAATCCCTTCCACCTCCACCCAAGCAATACGTTTCTTTGGTTGACATTCCAATGTGGCATCCTTGATATCCGAAAACCAAACACCCACACTATTACAGTCTTTGAATTTTTAAGCGAATTCATAGAGCTAAATTCTAATAACACCCAAAATTCCCCTAAATATTGAATATTCACATCCATAAATCCTTCATTAGCCAACATCATCTTGAGATTTTCCAAAGAAGAAAATTCTTTCACACTGACCATAAGTGTGTTGACAAGGTTCTTGGAGACCAAACAATCATCATTCAACACCAAAGCTGCTTGTGATACGGTTACTCCATCACCCTTACTTGCTTCCCCTTTCACGACCTTAGCAAATGAGACACCCCTCCCTCTACTGAGATGATCATCCTTAAAATTCACATTACTATGAGTTGTACCTTCCATCTTTCTTCCCACACTATTATCGTTTAAAGATCCTCCCTTATAAGAACCATTGATCGATGTTCACTGAAATTTAGCAAAATTGGCCTGTAGCTTGTGACTTTTAATCCACACCGTACACAAATTACTCACAAGCCTATCAACAATAAAAACATTTATGAAATAGACAAAACCAAAACGTTTACCATTCATTGCTCTCTTATTAGGAATATACGAATCTATCACATGCCCATAAACCTTACATGACTAGAACAACTCCTTGGCCGAAATCAATTCTGGAAAATTGGTAACATAAATTGACGTAGATATCTTACCAACGTTGTCCTCCTTGGATCTGTAACTTCTCATTCCAAGACGAAGAAACAAATACTTTGGATTGAAGGGAGATCATTTGAAAAATCATAATATGAATGAATAAAAAAGGGAAAAAATACAATCGAATGAAACCCTAACAATCTTGTCGATTCGATTAAAGAGTAATTATGGACATAACAATCAATGAAATCACGATTCCCGGTAAATCAAATGATCATAGAAAAGTTAAGGGGATAATAAATCACAAGCCTAACCCACTCACATTCAATAGCAGTGGAACCAAGATCACACTAATACGGAGATCACATAAATCATTCGTTAATCAATGACCACAGATGAAGGGGAATCAGATTCGGCAGAAAGGATGGATGGAGAAATGAAAATCACCAGAATGGGGAATCATTCGTTTTGAGTTCATCACATATCTAAGTACGTTGAGGAAGTTGATATACAATAATAAAGATTGATTAATAAAAAAATGTTCTAATCATTTTCTTTTTTGCGTTTGGAAAAATTATGGTATAATGAGAGAAGTCTAGATTTGTAAAATGGTATAATAGGAGAAGTTTAGAAAAATTATAGTTCTTCGTTTAGCATAAAGAAAAACACAAGATATATATAGATCTCATGTTAGAATATCGAATACCAAGAGAAACTATTCGCCTACCGAACATGATCACATATCAAATACGAACAGAAACTATTCGACAACTAAACTATAAGGATTAACATATTAAAATATTACGAGAATTTTCTTATGTGAAAGTAATGACGCGCAAGGAGATTGTGCATTCAATCGTTGGTTAACTCAACCTTAAACTCAAATTCTCGCCAGCTCTCAATTACATGGAAAAACATAATTACACACCTCAACACAACGAAAAATTACGTAAAAAACAACCGAATACAACCCGTGTACACCGCAAACGTCTAAACACCTCGTGATGTATTTTTCAGTTTATCTTTTAGGATTTTGCTAATGACAGCCCTAGGGTTGTCGTTAAGTATATTAACTTTATTAGAGCACATCGTACGGTTTGAGACCTCGGCTCAAGCCGTGGGCAAAAAGTGGTGCCACATCACCACTTTTTCCCGTAACACCAAAACACCCCATAACCCCACAAACATCCTCCCTGGTTAACACCAAACTTTCTCGTGTTATCGTGATCCCACCACTTTTATTTCTATTTTTATTCAACAATTTATTTTAAACTAAAAACTTAACATTTCATTAATAATAAAAATATAAATACAAATTTTTTAAAAATACACGGGAAAAAAATACACGTAAAGAAAATTACGACTTAAAAAATAGCAATAATTTAAAAACATCAATGATTAAGGTTCCATAAATTCTCAATTAGATCACGTCGAAGGTCATCGTGAACTCTCCTATCCCGAAGTTCCTTGTTTTTCTTTCGATATGTCTCACATCGTTCTACCCAAGTACGTCCAATATTCTCTTGAGAAGGAGCATACATATCTACGTATTCACTAATGTCGAACTTTTGGTCTTTGAATATCATGTTATGTAGTATAACGCAACAATACATGATTTTGTTAATCGTTCTGACTTGGTAACTTCGTGCTGGTTGTTGAATAATTCCTCATCGACTTTGTAATACCTGGACGCTCGCTCAACATTTTTTCTTGAACTCTTTTAAATTTCATTTTCCTTTCGTCCGTTGCAATTGTATACGACTTAACAAACGAAGCCCATTGAGGGTAAATTCCATCTGCTAAATAATATCCTTGCTTGTATGTTTTACCGTTTACAATAAATTCAGAATCTGGAGCCTCGTCCAAAAGAAGCTTATCAAATAACCGTGAACCATATAAAATGTTAAGGTCATTATTTGCCCGACATTCTGAAATAAGAATGCCATATCCATAATTGTTGGTTTGCAATAACCTCGAGCATAATTGTTAGGTATTTCTTATCACGCCTTTTAAATTGACCATGTAAGGATTTAGGATAATTTTTCCATTCCTAATGCATACAATCTATGCTCCCGAGCATACCCTAGAGATTATGCTTCCTATTGTGCAAATCATAAATATGCTCTATATCATCATAAGTAGGCGTTCTAAGATACTTTTCTACATATAATACTTAAATGCATTTGGTAAAGTTCCATAAGCATTCACGTGAACAACGTTCGACTACTTGCAAGTATTCATCTTGTTAATGCAATAATGCCTAAAAACGTTACTTGTATTTTTCGGTCTCGCTTAGTTTTGATTACGACAATATGTAAAAACAAGCATTTACGAAAACAACGAAAAACGAATTCTTGAGTTCAAGTATTTTTCATTTTACCCATTTTCACTTAAGGTATGAATAAAAAAGTACTAACCTTAATCAAGTGATCAAGTGATTTAATCTTTTCTTAAACTCACTTTTTATTAAGTTTGACAAGTTTTTTATTAAACTTTAATTTTAAGAAAATGTTTTATTAAATTAAATATTTGAAAATTTTAAAATGGCATATTCTTTTTTGATTTGGAATATTCTTTCAGGATATTTTATAATCAGATAATACCTCCACCACTAAAGGACAAAAAGGGAGCAGAGTCTACTCCGGCGGTTCCCTAGTGCCTATGCGGTTCCTTATCGATAAGGAACCGCAGGCTGAGATAAGGAACCGCGGGCAGATATAGCCGTTGGCCCTTTGTCCTATAAATAGTGGACCATTCTCAGATTTTCTCTTCACCTCTTTTGTACATATATTTCCAGATTCAAACATACTTCTTAAATCACTCAAATCATTGATCATTTGACTGATTACTACTTGTTTAGAAGTGAATCTATCCCATCCATCCCTTCCTCTCCAAGTGCAAAAAGAAGAACACTATCCTTATTAAGTGTTGAGTCCACCACCAAAGATCCTTTGAAGATCAAATCTTATACATTTGTTGTTCTGTCATAGTTGTGACGATCCAAGTAGTTGTGTCTATTTGGAAGTTGTGTATGTACTAAGTATAGTTGTGTAGATTGGTCCTAGCTACGATTAGGGCTCGAATTTTAGCTTAGAGTCGGAAATTGGTTAAGCAACGTGTACGGTTTTCTCCACCATAAGGAGCTTGTTGTGTAGTGAACTCTCGAGTAAGGAGTACTCGAGGAGTGGAGTAGGAACGAGGAGTGAGATTCGTTGCCGAACCACTATAAATCCTTGGTGTTTTGTTTGATCTTTCTTTACCCTTAACTCTTTACATTCTTTATTCTTTGTGCATATACATTAGTTAGTATTAGTTTAGTTACACTATCATTGTTCATATTGTGCATAAGAAGATTTCACATATTTCCTCAAGCCTAAGTTTTTGAAAAAGGATTTTTTGAAAACCATCTTTTAACAAGTAAATATAAGAAACTATTCAACCCCCCCCTTCTAGTTTCTACAATTGGTATCAGAGCGAGGTTGCTCAAGAATTTTTTAAGTATATTGTATTTTAAAACTTGAATCGATCTATGGATTCCAACAAGTACCTAGAAGGGCAATCTATGCAAATACCACCACTTTTTGAAACCAATAGTTTTATTTATTGGAAAAATAGATTTGAGACTTATGTGAAATCAAAAGATTTAGATATTTGGCATGTTATTACCAATGGTGATTTTTTACCTTATCAATTTAATGAAGTTTCTAAAACTAAAGAATTGGTCACTTTTGACAAAGCTAATGACGATACTAAAAAGAAACTTTCGAAAAATAATGAGGCTAAAATGGTGATTTATAATGCTTTACCTAAGAAAGAGTATGCAAGGATTTTTATGTGTGAAACCTCTAAATATATTTGGAACACTCTTTTAGTAACCCACCAAGGTAATAGCCAAGTCAAAGAAAGCAAAATCGATCTTCTTGTCCAACAATATGAACAATTTGTCATCTTAGAAGATGAAACTATTGATAGTCCTTTTGCTAAATTTAACACTATTATTACTAGTCTAAAAGCACTTGATGAAGGTTTTTCTAGCAAGAACAATGTTAGGAAGTTTTTAAGGGCCTTACATCCGAAGTGGAGAGCAAAAGTCACGACGATTGAAGAATCGAAATATCTCTCAACTTTATCACTCGATGAACTCATAGGCAACTTGAAGGTTCATGAGATGATAATTTTGAAGGACTCGGAATTGGTAAAAACCAAGAGTGAAAGGAAGGCTCTTGCACTCAAAGCCAAGAAGGCACAAATCGATCATGATAGTTCCTCGGATTGCGATGACGAGGAGTATGCATTGGCGGTGAGAGATTTCAAGAAGTTCTTCAAAAGACGAGGTCAACACGTGAGGCAACCCAACAATGACAAGAAACCATTCTCAAAGAATCGGTTTGCCAAGAATGAAAAAGGTGATAGGAATTGCTTTAGATGTGGTGATCCAAATCATTTCATTACTGATTGTCCAAAGCCTTCACGCGATAAGAATTACACGTCGTTCGTTAGTGGTTCTTGGAGCGATAGCGGTGAAGATGTTGATGACAACCCCAAATAGGAGAAATGTCTTATGGCTCATACTTCTAAAGAGGTACATTCCGAAACCGAATATTATAGCAATGATAGCTCCACCTTAGATGATATTGAATTAGAAGGCGAATATGATAATTTACACACACTTAGCCTTAAATTCATATAAAAGAACAAAACCTTAAACTAAACCAAAACTAAGCTTGAAAATGAGATCAATGAACTTAGGGAGAAATTAGCCAAGCTTGAGAAAAATAAAGAAGTTGATTTAGGTTGCTTAAGTTGTGAGAAACTTAGATTAGAGAATGAAGATCTCAAGATCACCTCCATTAAACTAGAAAAGTTCATGAAAGGTACTAGTGCTCTTGATGATATCTTAAACAAACAAACTCATTCTAAGGAAAGACTTGGTGTAGGTTTTAACTCAAATGAAGCATCAACTAGTGAACCTAAACAAGTCAGATTTTCAGAAAAATCGTCTGCCGTACGCGGTCCCAGATTGTATGGGGCGGTTCCTTTTCACTATGGAACCGTCGCCCTAGATAAGGAACCGCGGCCAGAAAGAGGTTTTGCTGAAAATCCTGAACTTTCTGAAAAGTCAAATTTAGGTGAACAACCAAAGCATCTTATTGTTAACAAGG
This sequence comes from Glebionis coronaria, assembly GCA_025667525.1. Lineage (NCBI taxonomy): Eukaryota > Viridiplantae > Streptophyta > Magnoliopsida > Asterales > Asteraceae > Glebionis > Glebionis coronaria. Next base: position 28,403,090 of record CM046874.1, on the reverse strand, counting down.
TCAAATTACCCATACTTGACGACAATGCCGTTGATTAGTTCTATAAGCCCTTGAGTAAACCTCTAATGGGAAATAGAAGTTTATCAAGACCATCCACTAGTCCACCAAGAGTACGAAATGAGTCTAGGCCTAGAAGTAGAACGACAACACCTAGAAGAGATAGTCAAAACAATTCACGACCTAGAAGTAAAACTCCAACACCTAGAAGGAATGACCACAACTCTAAACCAAGATCAAATACACCTAGGAGAAATAATGAACAAAAAAATGGTTATATGAATTATTATCCTCCCCCATTTTATTCCCCATGGGCGACCCCTCCTCCATTCATGAATCCCAACCAAATGCAAGGGATGTTTGGAACTAACAATTTTGGACCCATGAGATATTGGTGACCAAATGTTTGATCTTGTGTGTTGTTACCTAGATATGCTTGGGAATTGATTTGGAACCCGACGAGTGGATTAAGGATAGTGGTTGTTCTAAACACATGACGGGTAATCGAAGTTTGTTCTCGCACTACAAACATATGATGGAGGTAACGTCACATTCGCTAGTAGTATACGTGGTAATATCATTGGCAAAGGTACGGTTTCTCTTGACTCCATGACCATTGAAAATGTTGAGCACGTAGATAATTTAGGGTTTAACCTTTTAAGTATAGGTTAAATTTGTGACAATAAGTGTAAGGTCATCTTTTCGGAACATGACAATGAAATAGTAAAAGATGGAAAGGTCATTGGAAAAGGTGTTAGAAAGCATGGACTTTATGTCATGAAGGTCAATAAGAAGTTAAAAGACAACATATGTCTTGCGACTATAGATGATAGTTCTACTCTTTGGCATAGGAGATTAGGTCACGCTAATATGCGTTTAATTCAATCTTTAGTCTCTAAGGAGTTGGTAAGACACCTCCCCAAGATGAAGTTTGATAGTCACTTTTGTGATGCTTGCAATGTTGGAAAGCAAGTTCACTCAAGTTACAAAGCCAAGAATTTGGTTTCAACCTCTCGGTGCTTAGAGCTCCTACATATGGATCTCTTTGGACCTTCCGCCATATGGAGTTATGGAGGTAAGCTTTATACCCTAGTTATAGTAGACGACTATTCTAGATTCACTTGGACTAGATTTTTGGCATCTAAGAATGAAGCCTTCGATCATTTCGAAATCTTTAGTCGAAGAATTCAAAATCAACTAAGATGTCCAATTGTCTCTATTAGGACGGATCATGGTAGGGAATTTGATAATGAAGTGCAATTTGGTGCCGTTTGTGAAGCTCATGGTATTACCCATAACTTCTCGGCTCCTCGCACTCCACAATAAAATGGGGTAGTTGAAAGGAAGAATAGGATCATCCAAGAGATGAGTAGGACGATGTTAAAAGAGCAATCTTTGCCTCAAAAGTTTTGGTGCAATGCCGTGAAGACATCGAATTATATTCTCAACCGAATTATTATTCGATCTTTCCTAGGAAAGACCCCCTATGAGATTCTTAAAGGTAAGAAACCCTCATTGGAATACTTTAGGGAGTTTGGAAGCAAGTTCTTTATCCTCAACACCAAATACTACCTTACCAAGTTCGACCCAAAGTCTTACGAAAGTATCTTTTTAGGTTATTCCCAAACTAGCAAAGCCTACATAGTCCTCAATAGAACCTCGGGCGTAATTGAAGAATCACTTAACGTGACTTTTGATGAAACCCCTCCTTTACCCAAGACACCACCATTGGTTGATGATGACTTGGATGAAATAGAAGTAGTTAAAGCCAAAGAGGTTAGAAAAATAGGAGTTGAAGACCTTAGTGTTGAAAAGGAAGTAAACATTAAGGAGTCTAAGGATCATACTCTCAATAATATCATTGGTGACTTATATCAAAGGACCCTAAGATCTCACGTCCAAAACCAAAGCAACTTCTTTTGTTTCGTCTCCTTGATTGAACCAAAGAATGTTAAAGAAGCTTTGACGGATGAGAGTTAGGTCATTGCGATGCAAGAAGAATTGAATCAATTCGTTGCTAATGATGTTTGGGAACTTGTTCCTCCACCTAGAAGTTCTACCATTATAGGAACCAAATGGGTCTATAGGAATAAGTTAGATGAGAATGGTGTTGTGTCTCGTAACAAGGCTAGACTTGTAGCTCAAGGCTATAATCAACAAGAAGGGATTGATTATGATGAGACATATGCACCGGTAGCAAGATTAGAATCCATTAGAATCCTTTTAGCCTACGCTTGTGCCTTAGACTTTAGGCTTCAACAAATGGATGTAAAGAGTGCGTTTCTTAACGGTTTGATCAATGAGGAGGTATATGTGGCTCAACCTCCCGGCTTCATTGATTTTGAGAAACCGGATCATGTTTACAAGCTTAAGAAGGCACTTTATGGTCTTAACAAGCACCCAAAGCTTGGTATGATAGACTTAAAGCGTTTCTTGGTAAACATGAGTATACCATGGGGATGGTAGACAACACGCTCTTTACAAAGAAGAAAGGTTCTCACCTCATAATCGTGCAAGTATATGTTGATGACATTATATTTGGCTCAACTTGTCAAGAATTGTGTGATGACTTTGCCAAAATCATGCATGATGAGTTTGAAATGAGTATGATGGGAGAACTTAACTTCTTTTTAGGACTCCAAATTAAACAAATGGATGATGGTATTTTCTTTAGTCAATCTAAGTATGCTAAAGAAATTTGGATTAGAAGAATCTAGACCAATGAAGACCCCAATGGCCTCGGATACTAAACTCACCGTAGATGATGATTGTGAGTCGGTAGACAACACCAAATATAGAGGTATGATTGGTAGTTTGTTGTACCTAACAGCAAGTCGACCGGATATCATGTTTAGTGTTTGCCTTTGTGCTCGCTTCCAAGAGGCTCCCAAAACCTCTCACCTTGACGCGGTTAAGCGTATCTTCCGATACATTAAGGGCACTATACATTTAGGATTATGGTATCCTAAAGGGACCGGCGTAGAAACCATTGTCTATGCGGACTCGGATCATGCGGGAGACTATGTGGACCGGAAAAGCACTAGTGGAGTTTGTACCTTCATGGGTTGTTGTTTAACTTCTTGGTTCTCCAAGAAACAAAACGCTCTTGCGATATCCACCACGGAAGCCGAGTATGTGAGTGCCGTAAAAGCATGCCAACAAGCTCTATGGATGAAGCAAGCGCTTGTTGATTACGGGATTTCTCTTGATGATGTTCCCATCATGTGCGACAATAAAGGTGCTATAGACCTTAGCAAGAATCTCGTGCAACATTCGCGAACCAAGCACATAGAAATTCGCCACCATTTCCTTAGGGATAATGTTCAAAAGGGGAACATTTCAATTGAGAAGGTACCCTCCGAGGATAACTTTTCCGACATCTTCACTAAGCCACTTAAGAGGGAACCTTTTAATTACTCGCGTCTAGGTCTAGGATTAATGAAACATATTCCTTAATTGCTTTCCTTTTATTGAGTATCTTATTTTCTTTTGAGTCTTTTATCACTTTGAGTCATTGAGTCTCCTAAACTCTTCTAGAAAATCTTCTCCTTTTCAAAATTCTCAAAGTCTCTTTCGAAAATGGTCGTGAAATGTTTTGACATTGTTAATTCAATCTAAAAACGTTTTTCATAGATTCTTGCTATTAATCTCGAGCTTACATAATTCATATGTATGATTCTCTCAAACATAGCAAGAACAAGATAGAATCATGGAGGATCATTGTGTCGTGACTTAAGGTCTTGTCTTACACACCTCCTACATCGATTTTTATTTTAAAATCCATGTATTTTGGTCAAATCTCTATTTGGTGAGTTCGTATGTGTTTTCTTTGTCTATCTTTGCTTTTAAGCATATCCCTATGATTAGTTAGACTAGAAAAATAAGATTTGCTGAATTGAAAAATCTTTCTTCACCACCAAAACACAGCCTCTGTAGGCGGTTCCATATATGAACCGCGGTCCCTTAGCGATAAGGAACCGCCAGAAGTGATAAGGAACCGCGTACAGTGCTTCCTTTTTCGGGTATTTCTGAAACTCCAAATTTGTTCCAACACTTTTGGGAATCTTTGTTTCAACCCTTTGACCACCCTAAAAAATACATTGAGCCTTCCCTATTTAACCATAAGCATTTTGCCATACTTCACATCCCAAAATGTCTTATTCTCCTAATGAAAGCCTTGATTCTCCTCCATTTTCCCTAATTGATTTCAATCCCAACTCACCCAAGAACACTTTCAATCTAAATTCACCCAAGAACACTCTTAATCACATTTCTCCTACCAAGAATGTTGATTGTGGAACATCTTTTCTTCCACCACCACCCTTTAGTGTTCTTCCTCCTTCTCATGATAATGTCATGCACCATGGGACATATTGTCATTGTTGTCAATATCAAAATCTTGCTATGACACACATCTATGAGGAGTTGAGCTACATCAAGAGTCTCTTAATCAAGCCTCGTCTTCACTTTGATTATGAGATCTCCACCAAGCCACCACCACCACCTTCCGCCACTACCTTGTCTTTCATATAAGCATTGGTTGCTTATCCACAAGACACCTAATTCAAGCAAATCTTAGAATTCTAGATTAACTAGGATTAGATTTATGCTTTTGGCTTGTTTCCTTTTTCATACATCTTTGTATGATTTTTTTTACATGACTTCACTTGGATCTTAGTCTTTGTGTTTTCTTCTCTTTTTATTTTATTTATTTTGTGACCTATAGCTATCTCTTGTTGGTTGTCTCTTTTGTTCAACTAACACTTCTATGTAGCTTGCCACCATATCTCGATTCCTCGGTGCCCTAAGCAAGGGGGAGTAAGCACCAAGGGGGAGTCTTTGCAAAGTCCGTCTCTTCAACACCGACTTGTGCAACCTTTTTGCTTCGACAAAGGGGGAGAAATGAATAAACTCGTCTTTGAAAATCTTGTTTTTGTTTGATTGAGTTTATGTATTGTCGGAATCAAAAAGGGGGAGATTGTTAATGCAGTAATGCCTAAAAACGTTACTTGCATTTTTCGGTCTCACTTAGTTTTGATTACGACAATATGTAAAAACAAGCATTTACGAAAACAACGAAAAACGAATTCTTGAGTTCAAGTATTTTTCATTTTACCCATTTTCACTTAAGGTATGAATAAACAAGTACTAACCATAATCAAGTGATCAAGTGATTTAATCTTTTCTTAAAACTCACTTTTTATTAAGTATGACAAGTTTTTTTATTAAACTTTCTTTTTAAGAAAATGTTTTATTAAATTAAATATTTGAAAATTTAAAAATGGCATATTGTTTTTTGATTTGGAATATTCTTTCAGGATATTTTATAATCAGATAAGACCTCCACCACTAAAGGACAAAAAGGGAGCGGAGTCTACTCCGGTGGTTCCCTAGTGCCTATGCGGTTCCTTATCGATAAGGAACCGCCGGCAGAGATAAGGAACCGCGGGCAGATATAGCCGTTGGCCCTTTGTCCTATAAATAGTGGACCATTCTTAGATTTTCTCTTCACCTCTTTTGTACATATATTTCCAGATTCAAACATACTTCTTAAATCACTCAAATCCTTGATCATTTGATTGATTACTACTTGTTTAGAAGTGAATCTATCCTATCCATCCATTCCTCTCCAAGTGCAAAGAGAAGAACACTATCCTTGTGAAGTGTTGAGTCCACCACCAAAGATCCTTTGAAGATCAAATCTTATACATTTGTTGTTGTGTCATAGTTGTGAAGATCCAAGTAGTTGTGTCTATTTGGAAGTTGTGTATGTACTAAGTATAGTTGTGTAGATTGATCCTAGCTATGATTAGGGCTCGACTTTTAGCTTAGAGTTAGAAATTGGTTAAGCAACGTGTACGGTTTTCTCCACCATAAGGAGCTTGTTGTGTAGTGAACTCTCGAGTAAGGAGTACTCCATGAGTGGAGTAGGAACGAGGAGTGAGATTCGTTGTCGAACCACTATAAATCCTTGGTGTTTGGTTTGATCTTTCTTTACCCTTAACTCTTTACATTCTTTATTCTTTGTGCATATACATTAGTTAGTATTAGTTTAGTTACACTATCATTGTTCATATTATGCATAAGAAGATTTCACATATTTCCTCAAGCCTATGTTTTTGAAAAAGGATTTTTTGAAAACCATCTTTTAACAAGTAAATATAAGAAACTATTCAACTCCCCTTCTATTTTCTACACATCTAGTAAATCGGGTGTTGTACCATACGCCAATTGGCGTATTGCCGATGTGCTTCTCATAGTCGCGCTAAAACCTATACGACCCGTTGTATCACAACGTTGTTTAAAGAAATAAAAGTAGGGGTAGTGGTTGGACATTGTAACTTGTTATATCATGAACTATTTGTCTAAAAAGCGTAGAACTCATACGATACCTTCAGCGAAATCGATCTTCCGGATACTTTGGCGGAGTTTCAAGGTCACCAAAGTAATCGGCCATAAGTTTTCATTCTGCATCTTCTCGTTCACGTGGGATGGGCGTTCTAACCGACGAACCGGTATTAACACTACTTTCTTGCTCTTCATCATTTAACAGCTCGATTTGTTCTCAATATTGAATATATCGTGCATAATCTTCCATATCAAATATAAAAAAAGAATTGATAACGCTAACGACGACGCGAGCCACGGTGCAGTTGTCGCGCCGTGGGCTTGCGCCGTCCGCCATAATATCAGCTGGTACCTACGGCCCAAACGACGACAATGTAACCCACGATACGGTTGACTGCGCCGTTGGCCTGCGCCATCGTGGCCAACCGACTGACCAGCCATCATACTATGCTCTCTTACAATTATCTGTAATAATATAATTCAACCAACCACATTCTATCAATTATATTCACTAATTTTTTTCTTAAGATTTTCTTTATTGTTGTTGTTAGATTTCCTTATTTTTTTTAACCAACTGAGCTAGCTCAGTTGGCCACCAAGGGTAACATTGGGGAGGTATTCTTGGAGAGGTCTCGAGTTCGAGTCTCACCAAGAACCTTCTGGGGCCCGAATTAAGAAACAGTAGTGGGGTTCTTAAAAAAAAAAAAGATTTCCCTATTTTTTAATAGGGTCATTGATATTTCTGCATTCAACAAAACAATAATCCCAAGAAAATATCGGAGTAAAAGCTTACCTTGAAATCAAATAGAAGAAGCACATTTATTATACATCCTTTATTCATTTTACATCTGCAACTTTTTTCATCTCCATTTCCTTTCCGGCCACAACATATAATTTTTTCAGTCACGAATCAAGAATAAAACTAAGAAGACGATCAAGATACTAAAAAGAAGAAATTACGACATGGGTTTGAACCTTTACATATACGACAGCCATATTTTGATTTAGCAAGGTTTATGCATGCATGCATTGGTATATATATATACAGTTCACAAACTGTTTGATGATATCGACAAGCAAATTAAATATAGGTAGGAATGCTAGGTTTTTAGACATGGTGTATGTTATAAATTTGTTTATCTAAGAAGACATGCTTCATGGTTTGCAACTAGAAAAACTCTTTTCGATCTGAATAGGTTTTGCCTAGAAACTTGAATTCTGATAAAGTTAGTTATCGTTAAGTTTTATTTCAAGAGAACCCACACGTACATGCAACTGTTATATATACCTTAGAACTATGGATGATGATTTTAGCACGTAGTACGAGACCGGAAAAGATCTTATCTCACTGAGTTCTCTTTTATCATATACGTAGTACATAAAGATATCACGATACCTAGGTCTTGTGGCACGTAGGCTAGGTCCAGCACTAAGAGTTTATAAAAAGGCAAAGTAAGAAGTTATACATGTCATGTACATGCTCAACTTCTCCTGTCTATATATGTCGTTGGGGGTAACAGCTATTAATTTGGCTCAGTTAGTGGGCTTGAAAAGCTAGAACAGTGCGATGCTTGATTAGATGGAAGCTATATATGCTCAAATAGTTTTATTACTTGCGTAAATTCAATTTGCATCGATTGCAATTTGCAGACAATGGTAATCTTTGGTGAAGAGGACGTGCTACTGCTAACTGTCTTCGTTGAGGTCCTAAGTTGGCAGTGGTTTGCTTAATTAGCAGTCTTTCACTCTTTTTTGATTTTTAATGTAGTTATTGACAAGATATAATTATTTGGTGATCCATTTGACTCTCTAATGTTGTTTCCTGTTTATAACAAAACACGATTAGCTTGACGACTGTGAATTAGTGACTCGTTGGTGTGCGAGACTAATGAACAAACCTTGATAACCAAGGAGTACTTCTTATGGGAGTAGGGGATTAAGTTATTTATATACAGTAATAACTTAAGTTACGTATGGGTATACGTAATAATGTCCAGCATCTGAACTTTCCAGCAATAACCAGCATAATGGCATCATACTGTTAACTGTTATTTAAGCTTTGATCCGTAATCATGCACTAGAGTGTGAACTATTGTAGAATTGATTCACTATATGTTTATAATACTTTTAAGTTTTGAGCATCGTTACCAGCTGTTTGACTAGTTACCAGATTCTACTTTATGAACAACTATTGGCCGACTGATTATTACACGCACATATGCACCCTTGATGATTTCATGAGCTTGCGTCACGTTATTTCTGTTAAGGTGAGTGAATAGATCGTCACTCTTTTGGTGAAATAAGAAAGTGAACCTTTTCTTTCTTGTGTGAAATCGGATCGCTAGATGACCTGAATTCTAAGAACTCGCTCTCTCATTCGTTTCCAAACAGCATAATAAGATTGTTTTTTTGGGAACAAAATGCTTACTTATGGTGTTTTTTAACCCGCAGTCTTGGAACTTTGACAAGGTTCTTTTGATAAAACCTTGATATGTTGTAATTTAAATCGCTTATTGGTTAGGGAACAATCAGAGCACCAATTCACCATAGATGTGATTGTGAATTGAAGTTTTTTTTTTCTTTTTTGGTAACCATGGTTTCCGCTCTTTAGGCTGACTAATCAACGGGGTTTGAACCCACCGAATTGAATTGAAGTTTCTTGATGGCATCCATTTCACTGAAGCATGCATGCACCATTGTTAATAAACAGTACGCAATCGAATTTTATGATGAATAATAAGTAACAGGGATATATCGCTTTCTAATAAAAGCATGAACAGATGCTTTGCTAGAGAAAGGAAGCATGTATCAGAGGTCTCTTTCTTGTCCAAGTCGTATGGAATATTTATACGAAATAGCACTCATGTTGTAGCACGCCGTAAGTGATTTCAGGTACTTCGTGTCTGTTTGTTTCTTTCCGCATAGTCGTAAAATGAAACTGATCAGACAATGGACATCTCTTTTAGCTTGTCAAATTGTGAGCCATAAACATCCACTAGCTAATTATCTTTGTATAATAATCAAAGAATCAACTGTAAAGTCTCTAAGACTTTCTTAATATGATCCTTTAGGTCCTTAATTGCCCACTTTTAATTATTTTTGTCGAATAATTGCTACTTAGTTTCCAAAAGCATATATAACTAATAGTCGCCTGGCCCCTTGTTCCCACTCATAAATGCATTGATTTTGTTTCAACATGGTCTTTAGTCCCTTCCAAAAAAATGCAGAAGTATAAAAAGTTGTTTATCGCCATTTTCTGTTGATTCGATCATAAAAAAAGATACAAGCTACGTGCCATTCATAACTTCACAAGTTTGTTTTTGCAAAAGACATGTATAACATATGTTAAATTTTAGTGATAATCACATAACTTGATCTGTAGTTAGATTTGACATATTGTTCTCTACTTCTTTTTTATGACTCGACCAAAGTATCATATGCTAATTCCATGGGGGTTCTCTCTCTACAGAGGGATGGACTCGATCGATCTTGTAAGGATTCGCCACTTTGTTCTTATGCCTCAATAAGTAATGTTAATTACTTAAAAGAGGAGGGCTCACATGGCACTTTATGCTTAGTAGTGTTGATAAGCAAAAGAAAGGTCTCTAACTTATTGTATTAAAGGGTTAAATTAGCTTATTTCCTTTTGTGGCTGTGTATATAATGCATTAACTATGCTTATTATATGGTTGATGATAACAACATATTCCCAACTTCCATTTGTCACCAATTGTATAAGAGAACAGTCAAAAGAGATATAGAGAATAGAATATAAATCACTGCTATCGAACTCGTGTGCGATATAAGCTGTCTGAACAAAGCAATTGATGTGATCAATCCAGAGAATTTTGTTCTTTCGTCACAAAGTTACCAACTTGTTCTGTATCCTATCGCTCTATTTAGACACCACCAGATTTTTGGTTTTTTGTACTTGTTTTGTAATCTAGAAAAGTATTTACTAAGGCGTGTTCACCCTCATTCTCCTTAGTCGGTAAGATCCATGGATAGTAAGGGCTATAGCAAATGGTATCCGGTTTTGGTTATGATCGTGATACATTTTGTCTTTGCTACCACTAATGTTCTACTAAAAAAGGTTATAGACGAAGGACTCAACCACCTGGTCTTCATCAGCTATCGCCTGACTGTCGCCACCATCTTCTTGGCTCCTGTGGCCTTCTTTTTCGAACGGTATATATCTCTCTTAAGTAAGTTTGAAATGCCATTTTGCATAAATGTTTGTGATGATTTGCTTCATATTTCTTGCAGGAAGAGTGGAACAAAGCTCACATACAGAATAACATTCTACCTTTTCATAAATGGCCTACTTGGGTTAGTAAAGTAAATTTTTGTTCATCTTCTTATGCTAGTATCTATATTTATCTTTTTGTGGCTACAGGGCATCGCTGACTCAGTACTTGTTTCTTTTTGGTATACAATACACATCCGCCACTTTCTCTTGTGCGTTTCTCAACATGGTGCCTGTTATCACATTTCTCATGTCATTACCCTTCGGGTTTGTATCTTCAAGCCTTCAACATATGTACCATCTCTCTATAGAGAGGTATTTTAAAGTATGTATATATGACGCTACACTGATACGTTCAGGTTGGAAAGTGTGAACTTAAAAACAAACGGTGGAAGAGCCAAAGTGATAGGGACACTAGTCTGTGTAGGAGGTGCCACTTTGTTGACCCTTTACAAAGGAGTGCCGTTATTTAACAGCCATCCGCACTTGCAAGGGACAACTGAGTCAATCCATGCTCAATCTATCAGCATATTTTTAGCAACAAAGAAAGCAAGATGGACTTCAGGGTCGTTGGCATTGGTTGCAGGTACAATTTTGTGGTCTTCGTGGTTTCTGGTCCAATCAAAGGTTGGAAAGAGATACCCGTTGCAGTATTCTAGCACCGCAATCATGATGTTTTTTGGTGCCATACAATCTTTTGCCTTGAGCTTATCCATCGAAAGAGATCTTTCTTCATGGATACTTAAAGATAAATTAGAAATATTTTGCGTCCTTTATGCTGTAAGTCACTAATAACTTTTGCGTTATTCATTTTACCCTTTATATTTTGGCACAAAAAAGAACGTAAACAGAAATTTAAATACACGCAGGGGATTATAGGATCTGGTTTATGCTTTGTTGGGATGTCATGGTGTGTCAAGAAAAGAGGTCCGGTTTTCAGTGCAGCATTCAGTCCTTTGGTTCAGATGATAGCAGCCTTATTCGACATTCCATTACTACACGAACCATTGCATCTTGGAAGGTACTGTACTTCTAATGCTACTTTTTTTAATTGATGCTGGAATTCTATCGGTTATCTGATTCTTGGTTCATTGGTTGTGAACAGTGTAGTAGGGTCTGCTGTCGTGGTAGCAGGATTATACATTCTCCTTTGGGGAAAGAATCAAGAAATGCAAAGTTCTAGTGAAACCGAAGTTTCAGAAAGCGGATTGGTTAAAGTTCAAGACCTTGAGTCTCATCCTACCGTAATAGCGTGTGATTCAAAGGATCCACCAATTTAAGATAGTTAACCCATGCCTCACATTGTCTTTTTGTTATTAAATTGATTGGTTTTCATTAGAACTCCATGAGCTTGTCTAACCATATCTCGACGATAAGACAATGAGATGCTTTATTCCCAATAAATATAGATTCTTCCCTGTAAGGAAAAAAAGCTTGATGTAATGTGTGATTGCACTCACCCCAAATCCACACCACCACTACTGCACCAAAAAATAGTTGCTTTTGAGTAACTCGCTAAAAGTTGAAATTTTAGTGCTTTCTAAATCTTGGGGCGATAGATGGCAAAATGACCGGACGACTTTGTCTAATGGCTAAAACTTAAAGCCAGAAAGAGTAAACTTATGGAACGGGTAAGAATGAGCGACTTTACACGATGGGTCAAAAAGTATTGTGCATAAGTTATTTTTAACATGATAACAAAATTATAAAGGTTTAATTACTAGATGAAGACACTAACAATGTTTTAAAAGGCTTAATTTTCTAAAAAGATTTAACATACTACGAGTTTGTTTAAAATCGTTCGGCGGTTTATATATCTCATTATTAACATCTGAACTTTTTAACAGAAAATAAAAACAGATTACAAAGCGTGTGAACAATGAACAATGGACAAAGCGTGTCACGCAGTCTACAAATCACAGAATAGAGTTCATAAAATGGCCTGTCCCATCAGTAGCAGTTTAGCCGATGCATTTTGGTTTAATTCAATGTATACGAAGTCGAACAAACTTGATTTGATCTGTCGTAGCTATAAAAGTAAGTATAATGCTGCATGTTAATCTTTAACATATTATATAGCTATATGTTAAAATGATGTACTAGTTAACACTAAACTGAAAAGCTGTTAACATACAAACTACAAACTGTAATTTTTTTTCAATATTATGATCATTTTATTTTAATTACATTACTTAACGGTGTCTTCGTTCTTTAATTAATTTGCATGCCGATCACATAATGCACCAGAACAACGAACCCTTCGGCCTGCTTGTCTTATGTAAATGAGTTGTAGCTACTCGTTCATCGCTTCTACCTTTCGAAAGTATATCTTCAAACCCCTTTGCTATACATATGATGAGACATCTAATACAATAAAACATAAGAACTTTCTTCTTCAGTAAAACATTATTACAGGATTGATTTGTTTGTAATGGAGATATATTGATGATCATTTTATATTTGATAAACAAACATGTTTTTGTTTAAGATGGAGCAACCTACAAAATAAAATCAAAACCAGGACAACTAAATAAGGTACTACGTATTTGATTGCTACAAAAAGTCAAAAATGGAAAACGGGTTATTTGTAAAGAACAAGTGTGTTCTCTTTCATATGTTAAAATCTTAGTCCAAAAGCCCAATTAAAACACAAAACATTGTAGCCCATATGTGTATTAGATCTACCTGGGGTGTTCTATTGGTTTGCTTTTAACGACAAAATTTTATTAAACTAGCAAGACGTTAGAAAATTACAAAGTACTTTTATGAAAACAATTAGAACAATCTATCCAAGAAAAACTTTTACGACAACAATTAGAACACCAATTACAAAAACAAAAAACAATATTATCAAACAGATCGGAATGTTTAGAGGGAGTATCATCCAAGATGAGGCGATTACGAAACCTCCAAATGGACCACCAAGCTACCGAAAACAGACCTTCCAATAGATCCTTATTAGCCGAAGACATAAGAATCGAGAGGAACCACTCCTGCCATTCCTGAAACGAGGCCCAGTCCTGCGTATCTAGATTCTACCATCTACAAATTCTATGGAGAACCAATCGCGCAAGATCACAACAAAAAAGAATATGATTAACGTTTTCCTCGTGGAGGGAGCAAACCGGGCAATATGTAGAATCAACCAAAACACCTCTACGAACCAAATTGCTTCTGGTTGGTAGGCAATCACGTCTGACACGCCACGTGAAAATATTTAGCTTAATAGGAACGAACTTTACCCATCGAGTAGGGCTGGTACCTAAAGGAAGCAATAAATCATCTGAACGGTTACGAACATCTTTGACACGAACCACTCAAAGGGTGGCCTAGTGGCAAAAAGATTTGTGACTATCACTCCAAAGTGTGTGAGGTCTCAAGTTCAATTCCCACTAGGTGCAAACAACCTTGAAGTGGCCACGCCAACCTCCTGAAAAGGGAGGGCTTTAACTGGTTTGAGTCTGTGTGGCGGTGGGCTCAAACCCCGTGAATTAGTCGGCCAATGAGTCGGAAATCACGGTTACAAAAAAAAAACATCTTTGACACGAAAATAACCATCACCCGACAGGTCGCACACCCAACGATCACTTGAAATAGATAATAAGGTCGAACTCAGGAGGTCACTAAGGGCATCCAGCTGTTGAGATTCAGATCCTCCTCGAATCGGTCTATGAAACGAACTAATTACCGGGCCATTCATTTTGACCGCGACTGATGCATCTTTATCTAACTCCAACATGAAAAGACGAGGATAGCAAGATGAAGCCACTCATCACTAATCCAATGATCCAGCCAAAACCTTGTATTAATGTGACATCCGTCAAATTTCCATCTTAATTTATTCATGTAGTACGAGTACTTTAACTGTTTACCGACGAGTTGTCGACATAAATGTGTTAATTATTTTGCTTTGCGGACAAAGCCCTTTTTAGGGAGAGCATATGTAACATCTCGAGTTTTCGCGATTATTAAGTTGAATGCAATACACGAAGTTGGTGGGCGTTTTATGTTTGTCGTACGTTTATTTGGCATACTCACTAGATCACGTGAAGTCTCGCGAAATTGCCTTTGTTTTGGGATCGTGTGTCAAACGGTTATAGTGTCGTGTTTATTCAGTTCGCGTCTAAACTTAAACATCGTGAACCCGAGTCGAGTTGTATAAACTGTCACAGCATGTACATATATTGAGTATAAACTTTCAGTCATGTTTATTGCAAAACTTGCCTTACAAGTGTCCCAATTTCAGTCATATGTCTAGCTACAAATAAACCCCATAGTTTATTTCCCACTAACCACTACAAGACAGCACACATGCCTAGTTTACCCCATTTGGGTATATCACAAGTTACCATTTTCAGCTTGAAGGTAACCCTAGACTATCAATACATGATTAAATACAAATCCAAAGTTACCCAATGTCCAAATACAAAGTTTATCACAGTCCAAATTACAAACACAAATTCTGTACAAGTCTTTCAAATACAACTCCTGGGTAGGTGAAGATTAGCGTCCAGCCGACCCACACGTCGCGTCCAACCTGCAAAACCGAAAGAGTCAAGCCTTCCATCCCGTCCGAACCTGCAAACCGAAACATAGCATCCCATTGTGAGTCTTTTCGTCTTTTCGTTTTTCCTTTATGAAGTCCTAGTTGTGCTCGTCTTTTACAAACCTACGAATAATCAAACCAATGTGTTAGTCATTGTAACGGCCTTATTTTTAACTAAAAACTGAAAAGGGTAAACCTTAGTACTAATACTTGAAACATGTCTATGACTTTACTTTTCTGTCAACCAAACCGAGACCCCGACTTAGACCAAACCGAGACCCCGACTTAGACCAAACCGAGACCCCGACTTAGAACAAACCGTGACCCAACCAAGACCACAAACAAGACCAAGCCAAGAACCAAACCGATACTCAATTCAAGGCCAAACCGAGAACCAAACCAAGCTACTTACTTTCTGCCGAAACTATCAACAATCAATACCATCTAAACCAAATGTCTTAATCACTTCCATTTTTACAGAAACACCCTAAAAACCCTCAATCATGCCGCGGGTATAAAAACCCCCATTTCAAATCGAAACCCTAAAAATTTAAAAACCTTTTAAAACATTAAATTAACACTTTCCACATTTCAAAAACACCACATAACCATGAGTATCAGTCGAATGTAAAAACCCCCAATTTTATAAAAACCCTAGATTGATTTTTAATAATTAAAACACTAATTAAACCTAATCTAAACCCGAATCCAATAGTTAATTTAATTGAAAACGAGATAAGCAAAAACCCCCAATTGACCAAAACCCTAATTTTTATAAACCGATTATATGTTGAAATTAATTTGATTTTATACAAGAAAACATCAATTAATTGCATTTAAACCCGAGATTGATAAAAACCCCCAAATGTTTCAAAACCCTAATTCGTTTATTTCAAATCCGAGAGCCACATGGTTCTCAACAAGTTTATACAAATTAATCAAACCCACTGATCTTTTATAAATCGAAAACCAAATAACTTTTGTTAAAAGAAATGAAGGAGGAACAAACTTATCTTTGATTTTTGGCTATTGATTGACGTAACCATAAGGATGAACACATCAGAAACCCAATCGGTTTGATGTGGGGATGAAACCCCACATCTCACGCGATCTAAACACCTCAGACCACCCATACACGATTGTTATATTCAAACTGATAAGGATATTAGCCATGGAAGGGATGAACCGATCTAGATTTGAGAGAGAGATGAGATTGGGGCGGTGGAGTTATTATCGAGGGAAGAGAGAGAGTGTAACTCTCTGTTTTTGAGAGTTGTGTGTGTAACACACGTATATTTACTCCCTGGTTCCTTGTTTATTCCGCCTATGGGCCGGGCCGGGTCATATGACCCTTGGGCCGGTTGTGAGTAAGGGTATTGGACCCATTTTGGGCCAAGTATTTATATTAAGTTTAGTTAAAAGCCCATGAAACGAATTTTGTAAATTAAGGGTATAATTTAACCCGTAAAACCCGACCGTTTAATAACCGATTTTTATTTGTCGTACTTTTCCGTAAACGTAAGGTTTCGTCAAGCACAACTAGGGTGTCGTGTCTTTTATTAATATAATTTTTCGTATCGTAACTCGATCCTCATAATTAAATAGGTCGCGGCTAGCGTAACCGTACTCTCGAGCTATTTTATCTTCGTTCTCTTTGCTGAATTACGAGGTGAGTTTATAGCCCCATACTTTACTATTTTCACTGCTTTTGGGGTGAGACATTGCTTGATTTTAACGTGTGAACACAAGTGCATTTACTGATTTATATATTAGTCTAAGTCCCACTAAAAACCCAGTTGCTTTGGCCCGTGAATCGTGAACTGTTAATTACTTTGTGTAAGCGCGAATGTTATGGATAGATCTATCGGGATTGACGTCCCTGTCTGTCTTGTCCAACAAGGGGACAAGCGGGCACAGTTTCATTTGAGTCTGAGATAGGATGTCGTGGGTTTAGGCATCTAGTTTGGGCTACATTTATATGATTATACTGCCGGTGTTGTTAACGCTTCGGTGTCACGAGCTTAGACTGTAATAAATACTTTTGGGATGACTTTGTATCTGTTATATTGTCATCACATTTGGGAAAATCTTGTGGTTCATTAAACTTTTCCACTTAACTAAACCTATGAACTCACCAACTTTATGTTGACACTTTAGCAATGTTTTTCTCAGGTATTAAGAAGGAAGATGCTAAATGAGGTCTCATGCATTGCCGTCATTTCTTTGAAACAACGATCATTTGTACCATTTGAGAAAACTATGTTTTGTAACTGTATTCAGTTTATGCTTCCGCACTTTGTTAAAACTATTTATTTTATTAATTACAAGTGATCTATTTTCCGAACGTCTCATTTAGAGGTCGTTCTTTGTGACTATGTGCGTATGATAATCATGACGTCACCACTCCCTTGTCGCCATTATACTCTGATATTTTGGGAGTGTGACAGATTGGTATCAGAGCCATAGTTATAGAGAACTAGGTTGCATTTAGTAAATCTAGACTATAACTGCTCTATGTTTAATCGATTATCATACGGATTGTAAGTATTAAGTATATGTAGATACATAAGTAATAAATGGGATACATGTGATTTAACAATTACGAGGTATAATTACATGGGTTACATGTGCAACAACAAAATCTGAATTATGTTATATGGGATACATGTGGATTCAACAATGATTGCTATGTTATGTTAATGTCCTTTTTACGGACTAATTTTATAAGATATTTACACACATTTATTTTGTTTATGATTACAGCGATGTCTTCATCTGATGATTCCACGTCTACAGGAGCATACTACAACCGTAGTTCACAGTCGACTATCAGTTCATCAGTAGGACTACCTAGAGGATCGCCATCAGGATATCCGTGGTACCGGATGGTTTCAGATGACGATACAGAGAGAGAGACTGAGGAGGTTCGTCATTCACCGATCCGTATTCCTGATGCATCAGCTGACGATGTACTTAGCCTAGAAGGCGGAGGAGAGGATGACTTAGACACTGACGTAGTGCAGTCACCAGGTCAGACATCAGTGACTAGAGATGAGACGGTAGAGGAGACAGAGGATGATGAGATGGAGTTCACAGATGGGGAAGGAGAGCCTATGGAGGTCACCGACACTGAGGACCCTCCTACTGCATATGCTGCTACTCCTGAGGTTTCCCTAGCACACATCTCCTCATCTGCATCTGAAGACGAAGGAGAAAGGACTGCTATTCCTGCTCCAGCACCTGGTACTCTACCTTTCTACTATGTGAGACGACGTCTTCGGGGGAGAGCTGCTCGACCACCACTTTCACCTTACCGACCCCTCATACCTTTCACTGCCACTGACAGGCATGCAGCCCGCACACCTGCCAGTCCTGTCCCAGAGACACCACTACTACTACCACCACCAGAGACTGTACCTGCTGTGTACCAGAAGATGCTTACTGATGCTGGTATCTCTACTGGGCCGAGAGCTACGACTCCTCTTCCTAGGAGAGCTACATCGACGGTGGTGATGCTTGGGGCGGCAGATGGATGTGTGACGACACGATTGAACAGGTTGGAGGATGCTGTAGAGGCTTTAGGTGAAGAGTATAATGAAGTGCAGGATAAGTTGGAGGCACTGGCGAAGAAGAGTCCAGTTAGGGATGAGACAGTGTTGACAGTATGTGTGACCCGTCTACGAGGACAACTTCTTACTGTTCTTGATCAGATGGAATCCATGCCGAACGCTCGTCTTGAGGAGATTGGAAGCCTGATGACCCGTTGGGGAGTAGAGCCATTGGTGGAGACAGGCGGACTAGAGGCACCAGTGGAGGACCCTGTTGCAGACTTGGATAAGAGGTTTAGAGCCGCTTGTCATGACACCGATGTTAGACTGAGAGATTCCCAGGCTCGTGAGCTCGTGGTTGAGAGGAGGTTAGCAGAGTTGGAGAGAGAGCTTCATCAGCGCCATGAGGGCACTAGTTAGATTTATCTTGTACCATCGACCTATCCTTGTATGACCACTAAGCTTTGAAGTTTGTCTTAGCTAGTTGGTATTTTATTTTCTTTTATTATGTTATGACAAACTATGATGTACTATCAAACGATTCTATGAATGATATTATGGGTTGCAAAAATTGTGAGATCATTATATATTGTGTATTATATCCTGGAGCATTTCATAATTGTATTGTGTGTGCCATGCATGTTATGTCTGGCAAAACTCATTATCCTATTACCTTGTTAGATTATGGCGCCAGTTAGAAGATCCGAAACGCAGAATCCACCAGCCGCTACCGGTGGAATTGACACCGTCATGCTAAGCCAAATGATAGCCGAACGAGTGGCCGAGGCACTCGCGACCGCTGAAGCAAATCGTACAGCTAGCACACAGGAGGAGACCAACCAAGGAGCTACTAATGCTATTGCACGGACTTGTACCTACATGGAATTTCGTGCAGTTACGCAAGTAAGTTTCCGCGGTACTGAAGGAGCAGTAGGATTAACCAGATGGTTTGAGAAGCTAGAATCCCAATTTGGGATTAGCAATGTCGCTGAAGCCGATAAGGTGAAGTTCGCGTCAAGCACGTTAGTGGATGGTGCTCTGACTTGGTGGAACGTCTATGCTCGTGCAGTGACCATTGACGTTGCCCAAGCGACGCCCTGGAGTGAATTTAAAGCTATGTTTGTGAGGAAATACTGCCCACGAAATGAAGTCAAGCAGATGGAAGTTGAGCTGTGGAACCTGAAGGTCAAGGGTACTGCTCTTACTGCTTACAATC
Source organism: Glebionis coronaria (assembly GCA_025667525.1). Classification (NCBI taxonomy): domain Eukaryota; kingdom Viridiplantae; phylum Streptophyta; class Magnoliopsida; order Asterales; family Asteraceae; genus Glebionis; species Glebionis coronaria. The sequence continues at coordinate 28,383,189 of CM046874.1, read as the reverse complement.
AGCGCTTTCAAGAGCTGATCTTGTTATGTCCTGAAATGGTGCCCAACGACGACCGATTGTTGGAGCGATACATTGAAGGACTACCTTTGAGCATCAAAGGGAATGTGACTTCATCCAAGCCAACTGATTTGCACGAGGCAATCGACATGGCTCAGAGTCTGATGTACCAAGTGGTACAGGAGTTGGGAGAAAATACTGGGGATAAAAGAAAGTGGTCTGGCAACCACTACAACAACAATATCAACAATACCAACAACAGCAACAACCCAAACCACTACAACCAGAACAAGCGACAAGAAGTAGCAAGAGTGTTTACTGCTGGACAAGGAAATACTGGAAACTACGCTGGAAGACTTCCTTTCTGCGGAAAATGTGGCCGACACCACGAAGGAGCATGTCCCCCTACGTGCTACAATTGTGGGAAGGCGGGACATAAGGCAAAGGAATGTCGAGCACCACCTCGTTCTACTAATCAAAGAGGACCTGGAACGCAAGGTGGCCAAGGAGCAAATGTCACTTGCTTTGGGTGTGGAGAGAAAGGTCACTACAAGCACAAATGTCCAAGCAGTGGGAACCAAGGTCGTAGTAACCAGATTCGAGGGAATCAAAATCACAACCAAGGGAACCAGAAGCAGAATCAAGGGAACCGAGGAGGAAATAACCGAGCCACAACTAGTACTCCTGGAGGATTCACGGCACCTAGCAAAGTGTATCATCTCTGTGCTGAAGCTGCAGTGCAAGACAACAATGTTGTGACTGGTACGTTTCTAGTCAATAACAACTATGCTTCAGTACTATTTGATTCTGGTGCGGATAGGAGTTTTGTGTCGTCTATATTTAGTGAACGCCTAAATGTTACCCCTACTGCGTTAGACGTTAAGTATAATGTAGAATTAGCCGATGGGAAGTCAGTAACCACCGACGTTATTCTGAAAGGATGTAGTGTAAGGCTACAAGGTCGTTCGTTTAGTATCGACCTACTCCCTATAGAATTGGGAAGTTTTGACGTCATCATTGGAATGGATTGGATGTCGAAGCATCACGCGGAGATTGTATGTCATGAGAAGTGTGTCCGTGTTCATTATGGAAACGACGTACTCATCATACAAGGCGAAAGAAGTGGAGTGAAGAATGGATCAAGATTGGAAGTCATCTCATGTATCAGGACCCAAAGATACATTGAGAAGGGATGCCCGGTATTCTTGGTTCAAGTAACACAAAAGGAAGGAGAAGAAGATCACGAGAAGAAGGTGGAAGATGTACCGATCGTTAGAGACTTTCCGGACGTATTCCCAGAGGATTTACCCGGACTACCACCAGCACGGCAAGTGGAGTTTCACATCGAGCTTACACCAGGAGCCGCGTCTGTTGCTAGAGCCCCATACCGTCTAGCACCGGCCGAGATGACAGAGTTAGCTGAACAGATAAAGGAACTTTCTGACAAAGGTTTCATTAGACCAAGTTCCTCGCCTTGGGGAGCGCCGGTCTTATTTGTCAAAAAGAAAGATGGATCCTTTAGGATGTGTATCGATTACCGAGAATTAAATAAGCTGACGATAAAGAACCGCTACCCATTGCCGAGGATTGACGATCTTTTCGACCAATTGCAAGGATCTAGCATATACTCGAAGATCGATTTAAGGTCAGGATATCATCAACTAAGGGTTAGAGAGGAAGACGTTCATAAGACGGCTTTTAGAACCCGGTACGGACACTACGAGTTCCAAGTTATGCCTTTTGGTTTGACAAACGCGCCTGCGGTATTCATGGATCTCATGAACCGAGTTTGCAAACCATACTTGGACAAGTTTGTGATTGTATTTATCGATGACATTCTCATCTATTCTCGTAATGAAGAAGAGCACAAGGAACATTTGAAGACCATATTAGAGCTGCTGAGGAAGGAGAAGTTATATGTAAAGTTTTCCAAATGTGAGTTTTGGATAAACACAGTGCAATTCCTTGGGCATGTGATCGACAGCAGTGGTATTCACGTTGATCCTGCTAAGATCGAGGCCGTAAAGGATTGGGCGACTCCAACAACACCCACGGAGATCCGTCAATTTTTAGGTCTTGCTGGTTACTATAGGAGATTCATTGAAGGTTTCTCCAAGATAGCTAAACCAATGACGGAATTGACTCAAAAGGATAAGAAGTTTGAGTGGAAGGAGGATCAAGATTTGGCATTCCAGACATTGAAGCAGATGTTGTGTGAAGCACCTATACTAGCCCTACCCGAGGGTAATGAAGACTTTGTGGTGTGTTGTGATGCATCTATAAAAGGGTTAGGTGCAGTACTGATGCAAAGGACTAAGGTCATAGCTTACGCATCAAGACAACTAAAAGTGCACGAGAAGAACTACACAACGCATGACCTAGAGTTGGGAGCAGTGGTGTTTGCCTTGAAGATTTGGAGACACTACCTTTATGGTACTAAGTGTGTTGTATTCACTGATCATAAGAGTCTACAACATATTTTGAATCAAAAGGAACTCAACATGAGACAACGACGTTGGCTAGAGTTGCTCAGTGATTACGATTGCGAGATCCGTTATCACCCGGGCAAGGCAAATGTCGTGGCCGACGCTTTGAGTCGAAAGGAGAGAGTTCTTAGGGTGAAGGCTTTAGTGATGACCATCGACTTAGACCTTCCATCCTTAATTCTCAAGGCTCAGAAAGAAGCAGTCGAGGAAGAAATTCTCAAGACTGAAGATGTTGGAGGAATGATAAAGAAGTTGGAAGCACGTTCGGATGGAACGTTATGCCTTGATAATAGGAGTTGGTTACCATGCCATGGTGACCTACGATCCTTGATTATGAATGAGTCGCATAAGTCAAAGTACTCCATACATCCGGGATCTGACAAAATGTATCATGATCTGAAGATGTTGTATTGGTGGCCGAACATGAAGGCGGATATTGCTACATACGTTAGCAAGTGTTTGACTTGTGCCAAAGTCAAAGCCGAACATATGAAACCATCAGGATTATTGGTCCAACCCGAACTGCCAGAATGGAAGTGGGAAAGGATCACTATGGATTTCATTACCAAGCTACCAAAGACCGCAGCCGGATTCGACACGATTTGGGTAATCGTCGACCGACTCACCAAATCGGCTCATTTCCTACCCATCAAGGAGACTGATGGAATGGATAAGTTAGCAAGGACATACTTGGAGGAAGTAGTCACGAAGCACGGTGTGCCTGTGTCTATAATCTCCGACCGAGACAGCCGATTTACTTCGCAGTTTTGGAAGTCACTGCAGAAGGCATTGGGAACGCAGTTGGATATGAGCATTGCGTACTATCCCCAAACTGACGGTCAAAGTGAACGGACCATTCAAACCTTAGAAGATATGCTGAGAGCTTGTGTGATTGACTTTGGTAATAGATGGGATAGACACCTACCTCTGGTGGAGTTCTCATACAACAATAGTTATCACACTAGCATTAAGGCAGCGCCGTTCGAAGCACTGTATGGTAGGAAGTGTCGTTCACCCGTGTGTTGGGCAGAGGTCGGTGAAGCACAACTCACTGGACCCGAGATCATACACGAGACTACTGAGAAGATCTTTAAGATTAAGAGCCGTATGCAAGCCGCAAGGGATCGACAGAAGAGTTATGCTGATATGAGACGCAAACCCCTTGAGTTTGAAGTGGGTGATAGAGTCATGTTAAAGGTCTCACCTTGGAAGGGTGTGATTCGCTTTGGAAAGCGTGGAAAGTTAAACCCTCGTTACATTGGACCCTTCGAGATTATAGAGAGGATTGGTCCCGTAGCCTATCGCTTGGAATTACCCCAAGAACTTAGCCGAGTGCATAATGTGTTCCACATTTGCAATCTGAAGAAATGCTTAGCCGACGAGACACTCGTTATCCCTTTGGAGGAGATTCAACTCGACGACAAACTCAACTTTGTAGAAGAACCAGTAGAAGTTATGGACCGTCAAGTTAAACAACTCAAGCAAAGCCGTATACCTATTGTGAAGATCCGATGGAATGCGCGTAGAGGTCCAGAATACACGTGGGAACGTGAAGATCAATTCAAGAGCAAGTATCCTCATCTTTTCGCTAACCATCCTACTACAACAACGTCTTGATTTCGTGACGAAATCTCTAAAACATGGGAATACTGTGACATCCGTCAAATTTCCATCTTAATTTATTCATGTAGTACGAGTACTTTAACTGTTTACCGACGAGTTGTCGACATAAATGTGTTAATTATTTTGCTTTGCGGACAAAGCCCTTTTTAGGGAGAGCATATGTAACATCTCGAGTTTTCGCGATTATTAAGTTGAATGCAATACACGAAGTTGGTGGGCGTTTTATGTTTGCCGTACGTTTATTTGGCATACTCACTAGATCACTTGAAGTCTCGCGAAATTGCCTTTGTTTTGGGATCGTGTGTCAAACGGTTATAGTGTCGTGTTTATTCAGTTCGCGTCTAAACTTAAACATCGTGAACCCGAGTCGAGTTGTATAAACTGTCACAGCATGTACATATATTGAGTATAAACTTTCAGTCATGTTTATTGCAAAACTTGCCTTACAAGTGTCCCAATTTCAGTCATATGTCTAGCTACAAATAAACCCCATAGTTTATTTCCCACTAACCACTACAAGACAGCACACATGCCTAGTTTACCCCATTTGGGTATATCACAAGTTACCATTTTCAGCTTGAAGGTAACCCTAGACTATCAATACATGATTAAATACAAATCCAAAGTTACCCAATGTCCAAATACAAAGTTTATCACAGTCCAAATTACAAACACAAATTCTGTACAAGTCTTTCAAATACAACTCCTGGGTAGGTGAAGATTAGCGTCCAGCCGACCCACACGTCGCGTCCAACCTGCAAAACCGAAAGAGTCAAGCCTTCCATCCCGTCCGAACCTGCAAACCGAAACATAGCATCCCATTGTGAGTCTTTTCGTCTTTTCGTTTTTCCTTTATGAAGTCCTAGTTGTGCTCGTCTTTTACAAACCTACGAATAATCAAACCAATGTGTTAGTCATTGTAACGGCCTTATTTTTAACTAAAAACTGAAAAGGGTAAACCTTAGTACTAATACTTGAAACATGTCTATGACTTTACTTTTCTGTCAACCAAACCGAGACCCCGACTTAGACCAAACCGAGACCCCGACTTAGACCAAACCGAGACCCCGACTTAGAACAAACCGTGACCCAACCAAGACCACAAACAAGACCAAGCCAAGAACCAAACCGATACTCAATTCAAGGCCAAACCGAGAACCAAACCAAGCTACTTACTTTCTGCCGAAACTATCAACAATCAATACCATCTAAACCAAATGTCTTAATCACTTCCATTTTTACAGAAACACCCTAAAAACCCTCAATCATGCCGCGGGTATAAAAACCCCCATTTCAAATCGAAACCCTAAAAATTTAAAAACCTTTTAAAACATTAAATTAACACTTTCCACATTTCAAAAACACCACATAATCATGAGTATCAGTCGAATGTAAAAACCCCCAATTTTATAAAAACCCTAGATTGATTTTTATTAATTAAAACACTAATTAAACCTAATCTAAACCCGAATCCAATAGTTAATTTAATTGAAAACGAGATAAGCAAAAACCCCCAATTGATCGAAACCCTAATTTTTATAAACCGATTATATGTTGAAATTAATTTGATTTTATACAAGAAAACATCAATTAATTGCATTTAAACCCGAGATTGATAAAAACCCCCAAATGTTTCAAAACCCTAATTCGTTTATTTCAAATCCGAGAGCCACATGGTTCTCAACAAGTTTATACAAATTAATCAAACCCACTGATCTTTTATAAATCGAAAACCAAATAACTTTTGTTAAAAGAAATGAAGGAGGAACAAACTTATCTTTGATTTTTGGCTATTGATTAACGTAACCATAAGGATGAACACATCAGAAACCCAATCGGTTTGATGTGGGGATGAAACCTCACATCTCACGCGATCTAAACACCTCAGACCACCCATACACGATTGTTATATTCAAACTGATAAGGATATTAGCCATGGAAGGGATGAACCGATCTAGATTTGAGAGAGAGATGAGATTGGGGCGGTGGAGTTATTATCGAGGGAAGAGAGAGAGTGTAACTCTCTGTTTTTGAGAGTTGTGTGTGTAACACACGTATATTTACTCCCTGGTTCCTTGTTTATTCCGCCTATGGGCCGGGCCGGGTCATATGACCCTTGGGCCGGTTGTGAGTAAGGGTATTGGACCCATTTTGGGCCAAGTATTTATATTAAGTTTAGTTAAAATCCCATGAAACGAATTTTGTAAATTAAGGGTATAATTTAACCCGTAAAACCCGACCGTTTAATAACCGATTTTTATTTGTCGTACTTTTCCGTAAACGTAAGGTTTCGTCAAGCACAACTAGGGTGTCGTGTCTTTTATTAATATAATTTTTCGTATCGTAACTCGATCCTCATAATTAAATAGGTCGCGGCTAGCGTAACCGTACTCTCGAGCTATTTTATCTTCGTTCTCTTTGCTGAATTACGAGGTGAGTTTATAGCCCCATACTTTACTATTTTCACTGCTTTTGGGGTGAGACATTGCTTGATTTTAACGTGTGAACACAAGTGCACTTACTGATTTATATATTAGTCTAAGTCCCACTAAAAACCCAGTTGCTTTGGCCCGTGAATCGTGAACCGTTAATTACTTTGTGTAAGCGCGGATGTTATGGATAGATCTATCGGGATTGACGTCCCTGTCTGTCTTGTCTAACAAGGGGACAAGCGGGCACAGTTTCATTTGAGTCTGAGATAGGATGTCGTGGGTTTAGGCATCTAGTTTGGGCTACATTTATATGATTATACTGCTGGTGTTGTTAACGCTTCGGTGTCACGAGCTTAGACTGTAATAAATACTTTTGGGATGACTTTGTATCTGTTATATTGTCATCACATTTGGGAAAATCTTGTGGTTCATTAAACTTTTCCACTTAACTAAACCTATGAACTCACCAACTTTATGTTGACACTTTAGCAATGTTTTTCTCAGGTATTAAGAAGGAAGATGCTAAATGAGGTCTCATGCATTGCCGTCATTTCTTTGAAACAACGATCATTTGTACCATTTGAGAAAACTATGTTTTGTAACTGTATTCAGTTTATGCTTCCGCACTTTGTTAAAACTATTTATTTTATTAATTACAAGTGATCTATTTTCCGAACGTCTCATTTAGAGGTCGTTCTTTGTGACTATGTGCGTATGATAATCATGACGTCACCACTCCCTTGTCGCCATTATACTCTGATATTTTGGGAGTGTGACAATTAACCCCGCTACCGATTCTCTTTTTACAATGAGACCAAAAGTCAAAACCTTACGATTTTAACCTTTGGGTTTCCCGCAAAATAAAGCACCAGTTAGAACATATTTTGGTCTAATGGGAATCAATTTGACTACCATACAAAGTTTGAATAACCTGACACCATAAAGACACATCATTAGCAACAAACCGCCACATCCATTTCATGAGAAGATCTCGGTTAAGAGCAAAGTAACTAGAGACGCCTAAACCTCCTTGTTTCTTGGACGCAAGCACTTTATCCCACGCCACCAAAGTGGTCTTTCTATAATTTTGATTTGATCCATTAAAAATCGAATCCGAGTGCCTTCCATTAAATTCAAAACGCCAACCGGAACCTTAAAAATCGACATATTATATATAGGAGATGCTCCAAGAACAGATTTTAAAAGTGTAAGACGATCCCCTATAGATTAAGTTTACACCTTCCATTTTGATAGACGATCTTTAAGTTAGCCAAAATATCCTCCCAAGCATTTATTCGAGTTGAACGTGTACCAACCATCATGCCTAGATAATGAAATTGATTATCCATAGATGATCAACCAATAGACAAGGCCACCTGTTCGACGTCACCTCTAGGAATTCCCACTCCCAATAATTGGCTTTTAGAAATATTGATACGAAGCTCAAAAGCAAGGAAGAAGCATTTCAGGATATTTAAAATACCTTTGATATGGTCATCAGACCATTCCCCTATAAACATAGCATCATCTGCATAAAAAAGATGAGATATAGAAACCGAATCCGATAATTGAATACCTTTATAAATCCCAGCATCAATCGCCTTTATGACAGAAACATGAAGAGCTTCCATTACAAGAATAAATAAGTAAGGGGCTAGGGGATCCCCCTGCTTGAGACCATGACTGCAAGTGAACTCGTTGGAAGGATCCCATTAACTAAAACGAACGCCCTAGCAGAATTAAGCGTTCCACTGATCCAATTACACCATGTCTGACCAAAACTGAACGCATGAAGAACCTCAAGTAAAAAATCCCAGTGAACTGAATCATAAGCTTTTGCAAAATCCACTTTGAAAAACATCGACTACTTCTTCTTCCTTTTACACCAATTTAGAACTTCATCAAGAATAAAAGGACCGTCTAAAATTTGTCTACCTGCTACAAAAGCTGACTGATTGTCTGAGACGAGGTCCGTAATAACCGATGCTAACCTATTAGCAAGAATCTTGGTGACAACCTTGTAAACGCTCCCGATCAAACTAATAGGGTGGATATCATTCACGAATTTAACATCAATTACCTTTGGAATTAAGGCAATAAAAGATGAAGTACAACCTGCGGAAAATCTGCCATGCAAAAAGAAATATTCCACCGCTTCACAGAAATCTAAACTAAGAAGATCCCATAATTTCTTGAAGAATTCAAAGGTGTATCCATCCGGCCCTGGAGATTTGTTATCGCCACAGTCCCATACAGCCACACGGATCTCATCACGGGAAATATCACGATCCAGAAAGTCTGCTTGAGAAGACAACAATTTTTTATCGAACTGGCAATTAATCTTTAAATGATGCATGGGAGGTTTATCAAATCCATTAGCAAAGTGATCATGAAAGGAAGCTTTGATAATACTCGGATTGGTGTGCCAAGTATCATCAACAAATATATCTGGAATAGCAAGATGAGATCGTTTCTTAATAATGATCCCATGGAAGAATTTGGAATTTTCTCTTCTTCGACCGCCCACTTGATTTTAGATTTCTGAAACAACTCTTTGGTCTCCAAAACATTTGCTTTAATAAGGTTGTGTTTCAATTCCATCCGACGGTTACACGAGCCATCATCAATGTCACCTCTGTCGATTGCTTGATCCAGCAATCTCAGTTCGTTAATAATGTTATTTTTGGATTCCACCAGATCCAATCGTTTAGCATTCACCTATTGACAAATGATAACTTTTAAATCTTGCAACTTCTTCTTAAACCGAATCATAGGGTTGATATTAGAGTGAGAAAATAAGGACCAAGACTGTATAATAAGATCATAAAAACCAAAAAAGTTAAACCAGGAATGATAGAATCTAAATGGAGTTGGACCAAAGTCCACACGCAATTCTTGAAGCAAAATCGGCCGATGATCTAAAAGATGACGATCAAGAAAAATACCGGTAATGGAAGGGAAGAGCACAAACATTTCCATCCGAAATAAGGAACCTGTCAAGCTTACTTATTTTTAAGCTGGTGGGTGCGACCAAGTATATTTATAACCCTCCAATGTGATATCTGTGAGACCTGCAGTAGAGATAAAACGATTGAAATGTCTAGTGAGAGGAATTAAAACAAGAACCTCTTCGTTCGTCACTCGAGCGGACTTCATTAAACTCTCCCATAATAATAGACTTCCCCATTCCACCGTATAATGATAGATGAAATATATTCCTATAACATCCTCTTCTCTGAGGCATTTGAGGGCCATACACCACAACGAAAAGGATCTTAGCATTGTTCGGGAGCCAATTACCATATATAGCAATGAAGTTATCCGAAATACTAACATTATCTTTCTTGAAAATAGACTCCTCCCAAATACACAGAATGAGTCGGGTTTGCATTGGCGAATTCGAATTGTCAGGTTGGCAAATCAGAAAACCTCAACAAGAACTTAATGTATTCAAATAAAAGGCTTAGCTATTGTCGGGATATGCTATCGTTTAGCCATCGAGAATGAGTGAGCCTATCGGAGGCACACACTCAAACACGGAGAACACACTTTATTAATATGTAATATTTATTATTAATATCAAATGTTTAATTAAACTTCACTTAATATTTAATTAACGGTCGTTATAGTTTGTTACTTGTTTAATTAACTAAATGTATGCGTAAATTAAAGTATAGGGGTTAAATGTCAACACCCGAAACCCTATGGGAGCCCATAGTTAGCCGACCACCTTGGGGTTATAGAAGGGGGTTTTGGTAAATTATTAAGTTAAGCAAATTTCTAATTTAGCTTAACTTGAAGTAGGAAACAAGAAAACTTAAGAGGTATGAAGGCTATATAAACCCCCATACTTCATTCATAATTTACGTCCTCCCTCTCCTCTCTCCACCGATTTTTGGTGCTCACCCCCTACAAATCTCTGCAAAATCTAAAGTGTAAACCTTTGCAACATCGACTGCCTTTTGGTACTCCCTTGTGAAGTAACTAAGCCTTTACTAAATCATTGGTACTCTTATCAAAATTTTAGCTTTGTTTTTGGATTCTCCTTTGTTCGGACATCATATAAACCCTAATTAGGGTTTGCATAATTTTGGGAATTAATCTTGTAACGACTACAAACCGATCATTACGTAATCCCTATCTAGGGTTTTGCATCTAGGGTTTTCTAGTTAAAAGATCTACACTTTCGTTTGAAGTGAAGTTACTACTAGCATCATAGTGATTGTTCGTTTGACGTGTTCTGTGAGCAACCAAATAGAGACGGTAATTTAACTGTTAAGTTTCTACTTCAAGATCAAGCTCCATTAATTGATTTATTCAATTAATAAAGGTTAGTAATTAATTGTTTATTATTATGTGTTTTAATCATGCATGTCATACTAGATCCATTCCGCTGCATACTCATAATTAATGGTTTAACTAGTTCTTAAATTTCGACAATGGCATCACGAGTCATTCGTATGAAATTTGTGGGTTACATATAGATAAACACGCTAGATCCGCCTAAATACTCGCTTTATTGTATTTTACATGACAATAACATGCATTATTTCCATAAAAGTTTAGTGTTGATCTAGATCTAATAAAATTGGGTAGGTTTATTAAATTGGTTAATAAACATATTTTATTTTTTTATCCGGCCAAAAGACTTACGTAATCAAATTATTTGATGTATGTGACTGCTCTTGGTTATCAAAAGAGTGTCTTTTGGTTCTTCAATTGGGGAAGACTCAATTGAGAAGTCGGATCTTATATGTTAATGCTTTCATATAAAGCATGCCTTCACTTCTACCCCTCTTTCTGTCTGTTTTTATGTGCTTATATGTTTTCTGTAGAAACTAGAAGGGGGGTTGAATAGTTTGTTATCGGTTTATCTCCTAATTAAAATTCCTTTCAATTAGGTGAGTGCAAAAACAATCTTTTAATTGAAAGCTAGTTGCATAATGATTAGGTTCAATTCTAATGCATTAACAATATGTAGTAAGTATAATGATAATGAATGTAAGTAATGAGTAAGGAAAGACACAACCTAGTAGGAAGACACCAAGATTTATAGTGGTTCGGCAACGAGGCTCTATCCTCGTTCCTACTCCACTCCTCGAGTACACCTTACTCGAGATTTCCACTATATCCACAAGCTCCCTTCTTGGCGGAGAAAACCTTACAACGTCGCTTACATTATTTTCCGAAACTAAGCTAAATGTCGAGACCTAATCTTAGCTAGGACCAATCTACACAACGTCGCCCACTTCACCATTTTACGACACAAGGCTAGATGTCGAGTTATAATCCAAAGCTAGAACTAATCTTCACAACGTTGCCTATATCACTATTTTCCGACACAAGGCTGGATGTCGAGTTCTAATCCAAAGCTAGAACCAATCTTCACGACTCTTCACTTTGAGGCTAAGTGAGAACTTCACACAACACAACTACATATCACTTTATAGTTTAGTGAGAACTCACAAGACACAACCACATCACTTTATAGTTTACTGAGAACTAACACAACTTATTACAACTCAACTTAACATATCCAAGTACACACATGTAGCTTGGATCTACCCAACACAAATCCAAGCACACACATATCCAAAGGATTTACATAACTCTAATCCAAGTATTCACATATAGCTTGGATGAACACAACTAGTCCAAGTATTCAAAAATACATTGGATCTATACAAGACACAAATAAACAAATGATGAACATGACTAGATCTTTAGGAGAGAATGATCTTCATCAAAGCTTCATCTTTAATCACATCACAAGTGTGTGAGTGATCTTCTCTTTGGACAAGGTAAAGAAGAAGATCAAGAGGATAATCATAGGTAAACATACTTAAAATATTAAGTGATCATTTACAAATGATTAGGATTAGAAACAAGAAAGAAGACTGAAAAAGATGTCCAAAAAGGGTTGATGAAAGTGCAGATTTGATCCACTATTTATAGAATACAAATGACAACGGCTATCTGGGGGAGGTTCCTTAACTACCCAGGCGGTTCCTTATTGATAGGGAACCGCGTAGGCACTTAAGGAACCGCGGAGAGTAGACTCTGCTCCTTTTTGTCTTTTAGTGAATTTGAAATATCTGAGACTGTTTAAACCTTCAAAGGATATTCTTATGGAATTTGGAATATGCCATATTCAAATTTACATTTTCATTTTAATAAAACATTTTCTTAAAAATAAAGCTTATTAAAAATCTTTTGTTTCATTCGACAAAAGTGAGTTTTAAGGCTAATCACTTTTATGATCACTAAGCATGATTATGATATGTTAGTGCAATGATTATTACCTTGATGATAGTGTTTGTTAGATAATTCGTTTTATTATTGTATTTGATAATAAATGTCTTTGTAATTTGTCGTGATCAAAACTAAGAAAGATTAATTAATACTAACAATGTTTTTAGGTATCGCTTTGCATTAACAATCTCCCCCTTTTTGATTACGACAAACTATAAACTCATTTACGTAAAATACAAGTTTATTCGAACTATTAACGAGTTTATCACTATCATTTCTCCCCCTTTGTCGAAGCAAAAAGGTTAGCACAAGTCTTTGAAGAAGAAAAGAACCGGACTTTGCTAGTAGCTCCCCCTTGGTGCTTACTCCCCCTTGCTTGGGGCACCAAGTAAATGAGTTAAGGTGACATGCTACACAAAGGTTAGAAGAAAGAAAAGAAACACCAATGTATATATGTGCACTACCTACTAACTAACTTGAGAGGGAGAAGGAAAAGAAATCTCAAACTAGAAGCAAGCGTTTGCTAAGTATGTCCAAAGAGTGTGTATTGACAACATCATAGTTTAATTGGTGGAACAAAGGAAGAAAAGAAACATCCAAACTAATCAAAGATGATTAAAATGTCAAGGGGTTAAATTTAGAATTTATGGAATCACCCATAATTAATTTTAAGTTTTAACCAAGATCAACTCTTTAACAAATATGTGAAATAGAATTAGCGGGAAAGAAAACACACATAACATTCATATTACACAAATATGAAATAACATAAAAGATATATATTCATACACACAGTATGAATATTTAAAGCAAAAAATATGGAAAATAAACCATAAAGCATAAACTACTCTAATAGTGATAATCTTCCAAGATTGCTTAAGTTTTATTGACTCAAACAACTAAAGTACCAAATGTGCCTTAGTTGGAAAGAAAGACGACGAAGCATCATTCGAAGTTTTGTTCAAGGGAACGAAAACTTTGAGAGGAGGTCGAGTGAGGAGGAATTCAAAGAAATTTAGCTTGTCATAGATATGATCAAGCTCAATTTGTTGAAAACGACAACAAGCAAACGAGGAACCATGATGCAAAACAAAGTCGTTAGATGGGGGAGGTCCATCAAAATTTGAGTTTGATGGAGAGGGAGATAATGGATAAGAGATGTTTTCATAATGCCTAGTGAGGTTAGGGAAAGTAGATAGGTCATTGAGTTGAGGAGAGTTGAAAGGTTTAGGTGGTGGTGGAAGAATTTCCTTTTCTCCGGTAATTGGATTTATAGAGTAAGTCTCGTTCCAATATTGAATCGGAGATAAAGAGGAATTCTTGGAGGATTTTGGAGAACAAGAATCATGATGATTCTTGTTCTTTTTGATCCAAACGGGTCGAAATGAGATTTTCGGTTTCTTTGAAAGCTTAGAAGAAGAAGCTTTAGGTTGAGAAGATTGTGACAAAGAAATGTCAAGGTTAGGAATGGAAGAATTAAGCATTATGAGGGATGAAGAGAAGAACTCCCAAAAGAGAAGAATTTAAAGAAAATAGACAAGGCAAAGATTTGAAATGAAAATAAAAGGTTTTAGGGAATGTTTAGCCAAATTGGGTAAACAAAGAATCTTAACCAAGACAGTGGTCAAAGAAGAAAGACCAAAAATAAGCCATGAACGGCTTTCCTGTGCGTGGTTCCCTAAGGAAGCACGCGGTTCCATATCGATATGGAGCCGCCTGGGGGCTAAGGAGTCGCGTCCAGTGGACAGCAAACCATGATTTTCAAAAGTTTTGGAGAAAAATAAGACTTTTTTTCAAAATTTTGCAAATCTTGGATTTTCATCTCTTTTAGCACTATAGTATGCTAGGGTTGCATAAAAGCAACACATTCACAAAGAATGTCTTGACAAAGGGTGACAAAATATTTAGATAACATTTTGATCCAATTTTAAGTCAAGTTTTTAGAGGTTGTGATAGATTTAGGTTCAGATTTAGATAAATTGAAGTTGATTAATGTGATCACATAGGTTAAAGCACATAAAACTAAATCCATAAATCATCCACATGAGAAAATCATGAGGGAAAATAAAAGAAATACAAGAAATAAAATGACAACTAACTACTACAAAGTTAGCTAAACTAGGTCTTGAATTCATAGTCCTCTTTGGCTTGAATTTCTTTAAAAAGCATGTTATTTTGAAAACCATCATTCATCTCCTAGAAGGAGGAGACATGGAGAACAAGGCAAGCAAGAAATCATGCAACCTTCTATGAAGACCAAGCATCTCCAACCTTAGGTTTTGAATGATGTAGTTATTATAGAGACAACATGGGCAATTTTCACCATGAGCTTCTAGGAACCCAAAGAAGTAAGGATAACCCATGAAGTGAGGAATAGGAATGCCCAAGATAGGGGCATTAGTATTTGAGGGTGGAGGAGGTGGTGGAGGCATAGTGTCCAAGGGTAAGATGGGAGAATTTGGTGGAGTGAAAGGAGAGGTAACCAAAGGCTCAAGGACAAAGGAATGATTTGTAGAGGTTGAGGTTGAGAAATCCCATCCAAAGGAGGACTAGGAGTGAAAGGTGAAGAAAGCTCATTCATTCTTAATTAGAATGAAGAGGAGGTAGAACCATGTGAATGGTTAGTACCATGAGTTGAGTTTACCTTACATGGAGCAAGGGGTGGTGAAGGTGAAGAGGAAATGAGAATAGGAGAGATCTCATTTTTAGGAGTGTGAAAAGATGAAGAACCAATGTTAGGTAACTTAATTTTAATTTTAAGGCTTCTTTTGGAAGAGGAAGTTTTGGAAGAATTGGAAGTTCTAGTGGACACCATGGTAGTGTGTTGAGGTTTAGAGAAGAGTTGAAGGGATGATGAACACAATCAACAATGGAGGGTTTAAGAAGAGAAGGTAATGATCCAAACTAGTAATGGGTTAAAATCATTTTAGGTGAATAATGAAATTAGGTAGCCTAGTTTAGGAAAGTGCAGGTTTTTGCAAAAATTTTATCAAAGTTTTACACAGATTAAGGAAAACAGTGTAAAGCAAAGATTATGTCGAAGCAGTGACAGGCGGTTCCTTATGTAGGGCCGCGGTTCTTTATCGCTAAGGAACCGCGGATTCGATATGGAACCGCGACCAGTGGTGTCAAAAATTTGCACTTCCTCAAACTTTGGTTAGCCGAGATTTCACACAGGTAAATAGAAAGCCAAAGTTAACTATAAATCAAAATCTAGGAAGCTAACAAACACAAATTATGCATAAAGCTATGTAAATCGAAAGATCGATTACATAGTTAATTAAGGATTAAAATAGTTAGTAATCTAAATAGGTAGTAATAGTTAATACACACATAATAATAAAAGAGAAGTTTAACACCACAAAACATGTCCAACAACATGTTCATTATGAATCAAATCCAAGTCATCATCTCTCTTCTTGCCAAGTCCTTTGATCAATCTTCCCAAGTACTTGAATCCACCTCTTAACTCTACTCGATGATCATGTAACTCACCTTGTGTTCTAAGATTTGACCGATAGACATCCTCAAGACTAAGGTTCTCCGGAATTTCACTAGTAGCATGGTGAGGAGGAGGAGATAGGTCTTCTAACCCGTCCATGAATGAGTTACTGGATGGGTGGGAGTTACTCGAAGAGACGAAATGAGAACTTGTACCTATGCCATCACCATCACTTGTTGGCATAAAAGTGTCCTCATCATTGGACTCCTGTTGGTCGGCTTTTCTTGAACCTCTATCACTTCTAGGCTTTCTTTCATATACCTCTTGAATAGGTAACATTACCCGTTGAACCGGTTGAAAGCGAGAAAGATCGAGATTAGGAAAGTCACGAACAACCCTTTTTAAGAGGCGAGTAAGGAGCATGGCATAAGGAATGTTTTTTTTGGCTTGGTTATAGCATAATTGGTTCGTCGAGCGATAAAATATGCTAAATTGTACTTGGTTTCGGTAAAGATGCAAAATATCATATGCACTAAACATGCCGGAACATGATCCCGGTTACCACCAAGACAAAACACATTTTCCCTAAGGATGTTGGCCCATTGGACCATATCATCATTAAGGTCGCTTAAGAGAACCTCATGACGTTTCACCGAACGTCTTTTAGTATGAAGGCTTCTTGCAACGGTTCCATTACGCTCTTTGGAAATGATATCAAGGATGAAGTCAAGGTCAACTTCCAAGTGGTCATTTGGAGGAAAATCGTTGGATTCAACGAGAGCCTCAAATGGCACACCAAGAATTTGATTAAAGGCTTCGAGAGAGTATTGAATGAGTTGACCATTCAAGATAAATCTAATAAATATTCTACCATTTTCCATAATGTGAGAATAAGTTCTAAAGAACTCCAACAGGAATTGGGGGTAAATGCTTTCTTCTATGTATAACAAACAATCAAACCCAATTTGTTCAAACATAGACTTAATGTAAGCATAATTCCTAATGTCCTCTTGGATAACTCTACCCTCGTGGAAACAACGAGTTTGAAGGAAACGATAGTTGTGGGCAAGTTGTGTTGAGTGACAAAAGTCGGCAAGGTTAGGCATATATTGTCTAGTGTCTTGGTGATCTTTTTGATATTTTGAAGGCATGATTTGTACCTAAATACAAAAAAATTGTTTGTCCAATCACTTATATGTTACATATGAACTAAGAGTTAAAAATATGAGAATGTGTTTCATCAATCTTTTGACAAACAAGGTTTAATCCTTATCATTCTCATACTCACAATGTTCCTAGTTCATTATTGACAATAACACATTCATCATGTAAGATCAACAATGAACTTGAACATTGGTTTTTCAAAACAAGGTTTTTAGGTAAGCATTTAACAATACCATTACCAACTTGTTCATGGGTTCATATCAATTCCATCAATCAACCAAAATAATTTAGTTAAAATTCGGATTTGTTCTACAAGTGGGTTTTAGTGAAATCTCAATGAATATGAACCTAAGGAATCATAGCAACAATACTATGTCAATTCTTATTCCTAGTAAGGTTCTAATTCAATGTCAATTTTAAAAATCCCCAATTATGAATGTATGAACCCTAGAACAAATTAGATGACTGAAAGAAATAACTTACAATTAATTGATCTTGGATGATGGATGAGTGAAACCCACGAACTTGAATCAATTAATTTGAGTGATTGAAGGTTTTTGAAGAAGCAACAATGGTGGAAAACCAAGAACACGTCGGTTGTGTGTGTAAAGGAGAGATAAGATTTTGTTTGAAAATGGATATTTTAATAAAACTGGTGCTTTAGCGAAGTTTCTGCCCGCGGTTCCTTATCGATAAGGAACCGCGCATTTGAACCACGCCTGATAAGGAACCGCCTACAGTGGTCGGTTTTTATCAAAGAAAAACAAAGAATTTTTGAAAACCAAATTTTTTAAAGTACTTAAAAATATATCTTAGACCTTTTAGGATATCATTGGACCACCACAACACTAGGTAATAATGCTTTATAGAAGGATTACGAGTTGAATCGAGATAGGAGAAGACCGAAACGGGCAAACGACTACTCGTAGCAAGGAAGCAAAGGGTAGAGGAGTCAAGGGAAGTGAATCAAGACCAAGAACATTGCTCAAGAGACAAATGACATTCTTCAAATCGAGGAGACGAAGAGCTTGTGTCATATATAGTGGTTTAAGACGTTCCTTTCCGGCGAAAGTCTAAATGGATTTGGTAATGAATTATACCAAGCAATTTTGATGCATAGAATAAGATCATTTTCAAGAGTAGTCTTACTCTATTTCAAACATGAGCAAAGTATAGATTCACTTTCTCTCCCACATGATCAGATAATTATTGCTAGGATTAACAATAATAATATCCTTAGTATATTTCAATTTCAAATGTGTAAAACCCACCTACAACTTAATGAAGTAGTTTGATATCTCACGGGATTCACTAATCATCCTAGAGATGAGCTTAATTGCACAAGTTACACATGATATTGGGCCTACTAACCGTAAGGGTGCAAACCATGGAAATCATGCTTGATACTTAAAGCTTCTACTAACTCACCCTACATCTCCATAGTGAGTCAAGTATCAAAGCAATGAAGGTTTGAGAGGGAAACAGGAAAGAATCACAAACGACAAATAAATGTCAAGGCAAGGATGCCAAGAACAAGCATATAGTCAATTAATGATCAAAAGAATGATCAATAGGGCGTGTGGAAGTATGAAAGCGTACCTTGGCTACAAATTACATTCTAAGCTTTCAAGGAACCAAAGCAAAGCCCAACAATGACTAATAGTGACTACTAAGTCTTTAAGGACTAGTATCACTCCTACCCACCTTGATATCATCATTCAATGATGTTGGAAATCAAAGAAGATGAGTCTTCTACAAGTGTAAGTAACTCAATCCACAATCAATAGAATGATTTATCTTCATGAGTACCTACACATAACAAGATGCAAACTAGTAGATACATTTCAAGAGTAAATCTAAAATGTATTAATACTACTAATCTAAATGAGATGCAATATTATCAACTTAAAAGGCTTATTTTCAACAAAAATAGTTTTGACAAAAGCAAAACTTTAGTGCAACTTAACCTTCTAATTTGAGGAGACAATGGATCGATCCAAGTTTTAAAGTACAATATACTTCAAAGATCTTGTGTCGCCATCGCTCTGATACCAATTGTAGAAACTAGAAGGGGGGGGGGGGTTGAATAGTTTCTCATTGGTTTATCTCCTAATTAAAATTCCTTTCAATTAGGTGAGTGCAAAAACTATCTTTTACTTGAAAGCAAGTTGCATAATGATTAGGTTCAATTCTAATGCATTAACAACATATAGTAAGTATAATGATAATAAATGTAAGTAATGAGTAAGGAAAGAAACAGCCTAGTAGGAAGACACCAAGATTTATAGCGGTTCGACAACGAGGCTCTATCCTCGTTCCTACTCCACTCCTCGAGTACACCTTACTCGAGATTTCCACTATATCCACAAGCTCCCTTCTTGGCGTAGAAAACCTTACAACGTCGCTTATATTATATTTCGACACTAAGCTAAATGTTGAGACCTAATCTTAGCTAGGACCAATCTACACAATGTCACCCACTTCACCATTTTACGACACAAGGCTAGATGTCGAGTTCTAATCCAAAGCTAGAACCAATCTTCACAACGTTGCCTACTTCACCATTTTCCGAGACAAGGCTAGATGTCGAGTTCTAATCCAAAGCTAGAACCAATCTTCACGACTCTTCACTTTGAAGCTAAGTGAGAACTTCACACAACACAACTACATATCACTTTATAGTTTAGTGAGAACTCACAAGACACAACCACATCACTTTATAGTTTAGTGAGAACTAACACAACTTATTACAACTCAACTAAACATATCCAAGTACACACATGTAGCTTGGATCTACACAACACAAATCCAAGCACACACATATGCAAAGGATTTACACATCTCTAATCCAAGTATTCACATATAGCTTGGATGAACACAACTAGTCCAAGTATTCACAAATAGATTGGATCTACACAAGACACAAATAAACAAATGATGAACATGACTAGATCTTTAGGAGAGAATGATCTTCATCAAAGCTTCATCTTTAATCACATCACAAGTGTGTGAGTGATCTTCTCTTTGAACAAGGTAAAGAAGGAGATCAAGAGGATAATCATAGGTAAACATACTTAAAATATTAAGTGATCATTTACAAATGATTAGGATTAGAAACAAGAAAGAAGACTGAAAAAGATGTCCAAAAAGGGTTGATGAAAGTACAGATTTGATCCACTATTTATAGAAGACAAATGCCAACGGCTATCTAGGGGCGGTTCCTTAACTACCCAGGCGGTTCCTTATCGATAGGGAACCGCGTAGGCACTTAAGGAACCGCGGAGAGTAGACTCCGCTCCTTTTTGTCTTTTAGTGAATTTGAAATATCTGAGGCTGTTTAAACCTTCAAAGGATATTCTTATGGCATTTAGAATATGCCATATTCAAATTTACATTTTCATTTTAATAAAACATTTTCTTAAAAATAACGTTTATTAAAAATCTTTTGTTTCATTTGACAAAAGTGATTTTTAAGGCTAATCACTTTTATGATCACTAAGCACGATTAAGATATGTTAGTGTAATGATTATTACCTTGATGATAGTGTTTGTTAGATAATTCATTTTATTATTGTGTTTGACAATAAATGTCTTTGTAATTTGTCGTGATCAAAACTAAGAAAGATTAATTAATACTAACAATGTTTTTAGGTATTGCTTTGCATTAACATTTTCCATTATGAATTTCAAAATATAATTATGTTAGATTCTAGTAATCATAAAAACGGATCTCTACTTAGATCCAAAATAGCTTTAAACATGTCTCATTAATTACACTAATTTTTGCCTTGCGAATATGCTATGTGTTATTTGTTAAAAATTATTTTTGGAACAAAAATTTGTATGGACATAAGAATTATAAAACTTGGTTTTATTATAAGCTAATTGTTTTGAGAAATCATATTGTCACTCGAGTTGGGTTTACATACCATAATGATAGCTTATAAACCATCCTCTCAACGACGTGATTTGCAAAATTAGTTATCTTGTAATACTTAAATACAACACCTTTTGTGATTTAGTAATGATGGATCTTGCTACTACACTTGTACATAGTTAAGCTATCTGCGATTTGAATGATCTTTAATTTTCTCCCGTGTCACATACATGCTTTGGCATCTATGTGATTATTATCCCAAGCACTTGGGCCTTCGACACATGAAGAGTAGGATATAGCGTTTAATCATTCTTTAATGCTTTCTTGCGATAAAGCACGCCTAAACTAAAGTTTTTTTGGGTAAAGGGTTTTACCCTGGTAAATGGGTATTAATCACAAAAAAAGGATAAGTACAATGGAATGTGGCTAGAGTACCACATTAACCTCAAGACAAGCTTGAACTACTCACAATATGGACAGACCCATACGTGACAACCTACATCAACACAAAAGAACCTAACACTTTAGACATAGATCCTAAATGTGGTAGGCATATTCCATCGCTCCAACAAAGAGTTCACCATTCGTGAATTCTTAAACTTGAACGTTAACAGCCTCAGCCGAACCGTGACAACAAGATGATCAAACAATTCACGAGGTGATCTTTTACCCTTCTTGAACAACCTATTATTCTGCCCGATCCACCCAAAATAACACGAAGCAGCCAAAACCATTCTACCAATGATACTTCTAGCTGTTGTTTGAGAAGCTAGAGGCTGAAGATAAGCAATAATATCATCAAGAATAGGAGGCACGTTTCCCATATTAGCAAGATCACGAGTAAGACTCTACACCTGCGAAGCATATGTACATTCGAAAAATATATGAGCATGAGAGTCTAGTACCGCTTCACATAAAGGACAACGAAGAGAGAGCAAGTCTATCTCATCACCCACGTCCCATTGCTGTAACCTATCTTGAGTTTTAAGGGATCGCCTCATAATTAACTAAAGGTTAAATGCATGACATGGAATGCAATGCGAGAACCAAATGACTCTACACCAAGCCACCACATTCCCTCTAGGTCGAAGGACTTCCCATGCAGCTCTAACCGAAAACATCTCCAAATCCCCTTGAATATTTCTCCATTTACACACGTCATTATTATTACTTGTGCTATCAGATTATTAATATTTCTCCATTTACACAGCCTCAGCCTAAACTAAAGTTGGCAAAAGATTTTCTTAACTTGTGCTATAAGATGATTGCATGCATCTTTTTACACACTTTTGATATTTATTTTTCAAAAGTTATGTGATACCTATTTGAATTATTAAGTCTATGTCATCCAATGTATTAGCACTTGCAATTGGTTTTTATCAACTGGTCAGACTTAGGTGAATTCCAACCCAAGGCAAATTTTTCCATAGGTCGGACTATGCTAATTTATGCAAGCTTTACATTGGTACGACTTAGATCGAGTTCCTAGTCAGATCTTGAACCCGAGGCATACTATGAGATGAAACATACTCATGATCTTATTATATGTAGAACAATTTTGGTTGAGATGTTCATTGGTACTCGTAAGAGTTGTAAGGACATCCCCTTCAAACACTCTACAACAATAAATTTCATGAATCGTCTCATAAATACAAAGAGTTGCACTTGTAATGCAATTAACGCTCGATGCTTACCTTTTGTCCTACTTATAATTAGATGGTCAGACTTCCTAATGATGAGTGGGAGGATAATGGGATCTTAGTCTCATTAGTAACTAATTGGATAGTTAATTCTTTGAGAATGTAATTATCGAAAATACTAATCTTTTGAACTTTTATGTTGTAGATGAATACTTCTACCTCTTGCTTAAATAGTTCGGTTGTTAAGTCCTTCCCCCAGAAGATGAAATTGACTGAAAGCAACTTCGTCGACTGTTACCGTGCTCTTCCGATCGTGCTAGAGACCGACGATCTGTTTTCATTCCTTGAGAAGCCTATTCCTGCAGTCCCTGTTCCTTCAGCAGGCCAACAAGTTTTTGAGTCCGACCGAGAAAAACACAACACTTGGACAAAATGGTCAAAGGAAATTGGTGGCCTTATGCTCATGACCATGCCTCCTGAACTCTAGAAAAATATGGAAGGGCGTGGTGCTAATGGTATCCTGAAGGAAATTGTTTGAGTTTAGAGAAAATATATCGTTCTCTACACCATCACACACACACGTTTCATTCATAGTTACTTATAGCTTCAAGGTTGTAAATCCTATCACTATTAAGAGTGATCGTATTAATATACTAAAGCTACAAGGTTTGATTAATTGTTATTATTCTTCTTAGTATTAGATCCTATTTTCGGCATAGTTTGTGATATTCCCAATCAAAGTTTCTACCATAGTTGTCTTGGATTTATCCAATACAACTAAACCTTATATCAGCTGAGGAGTTAAACATTTGTTCAGAACGGGATCGACAAGTAGTATCAGAGCTAGTTGAGAAGATTTGAATAAGAAGAACAAGTTTTCTACACTCAAGATTTGTTTTTTGAAGAAGACATGTCTTTCACTTTAAATCCTATCAGAAGTTCAAGTTCAGACTCTAAGGTAATTATCAATAAATCTTGTTCTATAATTTGTCTGAAAAACTATGAAGAACTTCAAAAATATTGTAATGGTATTAAAAGAAACTATGATAGATCTGAATGTAGTTTTTTGGTTATAAAAGAGGTGTTAAAATGTTAGAAGAACAAACAAAATGCTATAAAGAACAAAAAAGTGTTTTTAAGAATAAAATCATTCTTCTTAAAAGGGAAATAGCAACACACGCTTTGAAAATAGTGAGCTTAAGTCTAAATTATAGACTAGTGAAACTAGTAAAAATGAAAATAAGTTTAAGTTCAAAAGGTTTGATAGTGCTACTAAAAGTCTTGAAAAGATAATTGATAGTCAGGTTCTTGACAAGTTCTGACACCCTAGAACCGAGGTCATTAACGTTACCCTAAATTACGCTAATTTTTGAAATTTTTAATAAATTTTAATTTCTATATATATTAGTATTTTGGTTGAAACCGACGTTTGAGGTTATAATTTTTACGATTGACGATTCAAGAAGGACGATGACGAATACGATCCCGATGGATGCCCAAATTTCTATAATTATTGACGTTTTATCGATAATGTAATTTTTCGAGAATTTTACTTACGGTTCGTATTAAGTCGAGTCAGGTGAGTTTTATAGCTTTCCGAGTACATTTAAAGTATCCCAAAAGTATTTTGGAGTGTTTGGGATTATTTCCGACTCCCGTAAAATTTTCTAAAAAGACTAGTGAGTCAATCCCGCAAAGTTTTAGTGTCGTTTTTACTTGAGGCCAAAAGAAAGCCTAAATTGCACAAGGGGTCCTTCCAATTTTACAAAAAGGGGAATGTACACACACACACTTAACAAAAACACTTGGAAAAAAAAAATTTGTTCTCTCCCTCTCTTCCTCCTTAGGCCGACGGTCACCCCCAAACCACCAAAAACCACCATTAATTTTTTTTTCTACTTGGTTTTGATTAAAACTAAGGTTAGACCACCTCTAATCTAATCATTCCCTACCTTTCTATGTAATCAAATCCAACATGCATTCAAACTTTTTTTTCAAGAATCAAAGGAATTTTTCAAACTCGTTTTTGATGTTAATTGGAATAATGCATGTTAAATTCATGTGTAATGGGGGTATAATCACTAAACAAACCCACCAAAATTGATTTGGTTGTGGTGTTTTGGTCACCCAAACCCCACGGCTAAGGGGGGTGTTTGGGGAGCCATGGTGATTGATGTTTTGAGCATTGGTTTTGTGTTTAATCTTGTGTTCATAGGTGTTTTAGATGGATACAAGTACTTGCATGTTTGTTTTTAGGATTTTAGCTTATGAGGTTGATGATCAATAGGGGTTAGGAACTGAAAATATGGTTTGGTTGTGATTAGGGAAGCTTAGGATGATGCCTAGTGATGATAAATAGGTTTGGAATCGAGCGTAAGTGTGATTTTGGTATGGTTAAATTTAGGCAGAAAGTTTAAGGCATTTTTGTAAAAATCATTTTGAAAACAGGTCTTGTGGATAGGATAGACTTGTAGAGAATTTTCTTAGCTTCGATTTGGTATAAGGTAGAGCTCACGACTCCTAACGAGTCAAAAGTTATGGCGTTTTGAAATTCGTGTACCGGGAGATGAAAACCGTCATAATCCGAAGTTATGATTGGTTTTAGGTCAAATCCCGGGGACTATAAGTCTAGTTTGGTAAATGGTCAAGGACTGAATTTTGGTGTCAAACCTGCACATTTGAGTCTACTATAGGACTTAGGTGTCAAATGGGTCAATGGAGTATTTTAAACGGGTCCAACTTGGTCAAAGTACAATTTCAGTCCGAAAAACGTAGTTTTTGGAAAAGCGTTGAGTAACGGGCCGTAGAAGTAAAAATTTTTATTGGGATTAAATATGTGTTATCTACAGGTCTTATAGTATTTTTGAGAATTTTGTCAAATTTTATAAGGATGGTTAAGTATAGTAAAATAGTCCGTACTTTTGGTAAGTATCGGCGAAAATGAATAAAAATGGATAACGTTAATAATAAGGACGAATGGTGTAAAATGAGTAACGCTTGTTGTTTTGTTTTGGCGTGAGTTGTAATTGTCCTAAGTGACTAGTGTTTATGTATTTTATACAATACCATAAGGTTTTAAAATGAGATTACTCATTACGCGTTATTTGGTTGATAGGTGTTGATTTACCCGGGCATCCGTATCGTCGTCAGTGACCGTCTCTCGAACTATCGACTACTTGATATATAAGGTGTGAATTTATAGCCTCGCTTATTATTATTTCAAACTGTTTTACCCGCGAGAGAAATGCATGCTAGTTTTTAAAATGAACATATGTCATGAATGATTGTTGGTCCCGAATGTTGCCTTTGAAATTGTGTTGAGTACCTAGTTGCAAAAGACCCTAATTTCATGAACTATTAACTATTGTTTAGTCCTAGCGTGGATTAGAAATAGCCGCTTATACAAAGTGATAGTACTATGGGGTTGACTACCCTATCCGAGACGAGGGCTAGTACGTTGATACCCCCTGCGGACGGATAATTTGTGATAAGAGATAAGGTATAATTGCAACTGATGCCTTATTAGGGGCCTTGGTTTCATCTGAATCACGCCGGTAATTATTACGCGGGTGATTGAGTTAACGGTTTAGTGTCATGAGCTTAAACACAATTGCCAGTATCTTGAATATAGATTGTTTGATCGACAAGTCTATGAATGATCGTGAATGGTTTTTATTTCACATATGTTCAAAATGAATTGTAAAACCTATGAATTCCACTCAACGTTTTCGTTGACCAAATTTAGCATGTGTTTCAGGTAACCGCTGAGGTGTAGCATGGAGCGTGCATGGGATGGATGTTGTGTGTATGGCTTGGAGTCTGCTTGTTTTTCCTTCCTTTTCTACTTAAACATTTTTAACTTTAATGTTATGTTGTTGTGAAACTGTAATTTTTGGGTTGAGATTCATGGGGGACCGAAAACGCTAAACTCTGTTGTACCAAGTGGGGTTGGAAAAACCGTAGACATGTATCTTTTAACAATTTTTAATTTAAGTTTTAAGTTGACGTCTCTTTAGAGTCGTTCGATATATCTTGTGTGCAATGATAACTGCGTAGCACCCAAATGTTGTAGTTCCGCTGCGCATAGCATTTGGTGGGGTGTTACAGATTGGTAATCAGAGCCATGAGTTATAGAGAACTAGGTCGTTTGTAAAAATCCTAAACTATAACTTTTGGGGTCGTGAGAAATTGTCCAAGCACACACAACTATCCTGCATGGCTCCGGTAAGATTTATTTTTGTATTCATGGCATTTGACGTATACTTTTGAGTTGATGTATGTATGTGGGTAATTATTACGTAAGTATGGAAATTACTATATGTAGACGTTGAAATTATACATGGAATATCCGACACCGTAATTTTCGTATTAATCATGCATGAGCATCATATTATTACATTTTGGGCATATGTACCACCTTTGCATTGCATTTGCATGCATGTATTTATAAATATTGTATAATTACTTACGTACCCTCCGAAATTCGCTGTTATTGCAGGAATGGCCGAGGTACCGCCTAATGGTAATGGAAACGATTACGTCGTAGGTCACGAAGGGGGACCGTTTCCTCCGAACCCGCCGGATAATGACAATGGATGGATCGCTCTAGAAGAAGAAATAGGGCCGGAAAATGACAATGATGAAAGTGAGGTGGACAACTTTAGCATCAGTAGTGATGAGAGTGAGGATTCTGAGGAAGAGCCCGAGGAACTAATGGATGATGGAATTCCCGAGAATGCTGTAGGTCAGACCGAACCTGATTTGTTTCAATCTCCGAATTCGCCAAAGGGTTATGAAGTACCTCCAACTGATCGATATGAGCAGCAACCCTTTAATCGCCCGATGGACAATTGTAAGGACTATTTGAGGACAGTGCCAGGATTTGTTCGAGTAAGTAATGGGAGCAGTGCAGAGTCCAGCAAATCATCAAAATCGCAGCCTATTCATGAGAATATCGCAAGGGTCTACTTTCCGAGACCAAGACACTACTGGGATCCCGAGGGTCGTTTGAGGAGGATGGATAGGTTGATGTATGAGCGGTTTGTAGTTGAGACCAGGGTAATTAAGAGGTTTGATAAGAATGAAAGGGCACACCAAAGACTGTTGGAAAGGACTGCAAGAATTGAGTATGATGGAAATGCAAACAAAAGTGATATCAACAGTCTAAGATCGATGATCGCGAATTTGAGCGCTAGTCTTGATCGTGTTAGGGAAGATCAAGTGAGATTGTCTAGGATGCAGAGTTGGGAGCATCGAGTGAGAGCATCATTGCCCCCAGATTGGAGATTTGTGGATGATTTGGAAATGGAAGCTAATGACTTCATGATCCAGCCACCTACCAGAGGTTCTTGTATCAATGTGGGAAATCAGGTAGCGATTGAGTGTGGGTCTACGCCAGGGACGAAAAAGGAGACTGAATGTGGACCGGATGATAAAGGAAAGAGAAAAATGGATGATGTGGACAAGGATGATAGCAATGAGGAACCCGAGGAAGATGATGACGAACCGCCATCCAAGAGGCCATGTGGATCACCACATGCCTAGTTGCTTGTCTTGTATTTTATCTTTGATCGTTGTAATAGAACTGTTTTAGACTTTTGTATGATGGCATTATGACGAAAAACTTGAGGACTTAAGTTTTATGGTGAATGATTGTAGTGGCAAATACTTGTCACAATTTTGGTTGATTATCAATACAATCCATGTTTACCTTTCATGATCTGTGATATATCTTAAATTTGATCTTTTCTGATGTGAATTGATGAATATTAGTAACTCTGTAGTGATGTGTCGTTGTATTTATATTATGTCTTGAAAGAGAAATCCATCTTTATCTTGATGTGTGTACTTACATTGTTTTTCTATTTTCCCTGTCTTGTAGAAAGAGATATTTGATAACGCACCATGCCTCCAAAGCTAACCGCCGATCGTGTGAACACGATGATTCAGGAAGCCATTGCGAATGCGCTAGAAGCAGACCGAGCAGGAAGGAATCCAGACCAGGGCAGAAACGCGGGGAGACAGCAAGCCCCAAGAGAATGTACTTACTCTAGTTTCATAAAATGTGGTCCCACGCAATTTCGTGGAACTGGTGGAGCTCTAGAACTTAGGAGATGGTTGGAAAAGGTTGAAAGTACTTTCGAGATTAGTGGTTGTTCAGAAGCGAACAAGGTCAAGTTTGCGGCTGCTACGTTTCTTGACGATGCATTAAGTTGGTGGAACACCCAAGTAGCCACTGTTGGATTGGCAGTAGCGAATGCAAGAACATGGACTGCAACTAAAGCTCTTTTGACCAAGAAGTTTTGCCCGGAAGAGGAATTGGGTAAATTTGAAGATGAGTTTAGGCACCTGACTTTGAAAAACAATGATATCGCTGCTTACACCAGGAGGTTTAATGAACTAAGCCTTTTGTGTCCAGATACCTTCGCTGATGGTAACAAGAAGATGAAAAAGTACATCAAAGGTTTATCCAGTAATATCAAGGGTGAGACGACTTCGTCTAAACCTGGGTCGTTTGATGAAGCGGTCCAGATGGCTCACGCATTGATGGATGTCAAACTCCAGGACAAGAAGAACTTCATTGCTGAAGGAAATAAGAGGAAATGGGAAGCGGCACAGAGCAATCAATCCCAGGGTCAAAGCCGAGGTGGAAATCGAAACAACCATGGTTAGAACCGCAATCAGCAGTTTAACCAGAGAAGGAATGAAGGGATGAGAGCTGTGACAAACCCCAGAGGAGTAAAAGTGAATCCCCACTGTGGTAGGTGCAACTTGTACCATGTAGGGAATTGCCCGCCTGCATGCGGCAAATGTGGAAAAGCAGGTCACAGGATGTCTGATTGCCGAACGAAAGGGGTAGCCACTGGGGCGAATGCTATCAGAATGAGGGGATGTTTTAGATGTGGAGAGAGAGGCCATATGCAAGGGAATTGCCCGAAGGCAGGAAACAAGCAAGGAGGTAACAATGCTGCTGCCGTGTATCAAGTAGGGACGGCTGATAAACCACAGGGTCCTAACGTCGTTACCGGTACGTTTTTGCTAGACGCTTGTTATGCTAGTATTTTGTTTGATTCTGGCTCCGACAAGAGTTTTGTAGATGTTAAATTTAGTCGTCATATCGATAGAAAACCGGTGTTGTTAGCGACTAGTTATAACGTTGAGTTAGCCGATGGGAAAATTGTTAGTACGAATTCTATACTGAAAGGGTGTACCTTGAAGTTAGGAAATTACGCTTTTAAAATCGACTTGATGCCTATAGAGCTAGGATCGTTTGACGTGATTGTGGGAATGGATTGGCTAATGGCGCACAGTGCTATGATCGTCTGTGGCGAGAGATTAGTTCAGATTCCGTTAAGGAATAAAGTCTTGACTGTGAAGGGAGACGAGTGCACTTCTCGTTTGAAGGTGATTTCCTGTTTGAAAATGATGAAGTATGTAGAGAGCGGATGCGATGTGTTTTTGGCACAAGTTTCGAGTGATGGTGATTTAGAGGCGAGGATTGAAGAGGTACCTGTTATCTGCGAATATCCGGAAGTTTTTCCAGACGAGCTGCCGGGTTTACCACCCACCCGTGAGGTCGAGTTTCGAATTGATTTGGTGCCAGGAGCTGCGCCGGTTGCGCGTGCACCCTATCGACTAGCACCATCCGAGTTAAAGGAGTTATCAGATCAACTGAAGGAGTTGATGGACAAGGGATTTATTAGGCCGAGCTCATCACCATGGGGAGCGCCAGTGTTGTTTGTGAAGAAGAAAGATGGTTCATTTCGGATGTGTATTGACTATAGAGAACTCAACAAGCTGACGGTTAAGAATCGGTATCCATTGCCGAGGATTGACGATTTGTTTGATCAATTGCAAGGTTCCAGTGTATACTCAAAGATCGATTTAAGATCAGGGTATCATCAACTACGTGTAAGAGAGGAGGATATTCCTGTAACTGCCTTTCGTACGCGGTATGGACACTTTGAATTTCGAGTGATGCCGTTTGGGTTGACAAACGCGCCTGCTGTATTCATGGACCTTATGAATCGCGTATGCAAGCCGTATCTAGATAAGTTTGTTATTGTTTTCATCGATGATATTCTTATTTACTCTAAGAGTAAGGAGGAGCACGAGAAGCACCTGAGAAAGATTTTGGATCTGTTAAAGAAGGAGAAGCTGTATGCGAAGTTCTCGAAGTGTGCGTTTTGGTTAGAATCCGTGCAATTCCTTGGCCACGTGATTGATAGCAAGGGAGTTCGCGTGGATCCTGCCAAGGTCGAAGCGATCAGGGAATGGTCGGCACCGACAACGCCGACTGAAGTTCGACAATTCCTTGGTTTAGCTGGGTATTATCGAAGGTTCATTGAAGGATTTTCGTTGATAGCAAAGCCATTGACAAAGCTTACCGAAAAGAATAGGGTGTATGAATGGGGAAATGAGGAAGAATTCGCTTTCAAAACGCTCAAGGACAAGTTATGTTCCGCACCGATATTGTCATTGCCTGAAGGAACCGAAGACTTTGTAGTATATTGTGACGCATCTCGTAAGGGTTATGGAGCGGTATTGATGCAGCGTGAAAAGGTGATAGCTTACGCGTCGAGACAACTGAGGAAGAATGAGGAGAACTACACGACGCACGATTTGGAATTAGGAGCTGTAGTCTTTGCGTTGAAGTTGTGGAGACACTATTTATATGGGACGAAGTGTGTTGTATTCACTGACCACAAGAGTTTGCAACACATTTTAGATCAAAAGGAGTTGAACATGCGACAGAGACGATGGGTAGAACTACTGAGTGATTACGACTGGGAAATTCGCTACCATCCTGGCAAGGCGAATGTTGTAGCGGATGCACTGAGTAGGAAGGAACGAGAGAAACCTTTGAGAGTCAGAGCTTTGGTGATGACTGAGAGCGTTGACTTAACCGAAATTATACTGAAGGCTCAAGAGAGGGGACTAATGAAAGGGAATGTTGAAGCTGAGAACTTGGGAAGAATGTTGAAACCTCTTTTTGTGATTAGGTCAGACGGATTGAGATATTTCGAGAATCGGATTTGGTTACCATTGTGTTTATCTGAGGAAGGAAAGCCTGGAGTACGAGAATTGGTTATGAACGAGTCTCATAAGTCGAAGTATTCGATACATCCTGGATCGGATAAAATGTATCACGACCTGAAGAAAGTCTACTGGTGGCCGAATATGAAGGCGGATATTGCTCGTTACGTTAGTAAGTGTTTGACTTGCGCGAAGGTTCAAGCAGAACATAAGAGACCGTCTGGGTTGTTGGTACAACCAGAGATCCCAGAATGGAAATGGGAGAAAATCGCTATGGATTTCGTGACAGGTTTACCTAGAACTCCTAGTGGATGTGATATGATATGGGTAATAGTGGATAGGTTAACGAAATCTGCTCATTTCTTACCTATGAAGAAGACGGACAGTATGGAAAAGCTGGCCAGTGTGTACGTGAAGGAGATCGTTTGCAGACATGGAGTGCCGTTATCGATCATTTCGGATCGCGATAGTAGATTTACTTCGGAATTTTGGAAATCGCTTCAACGTGCGATGGGCACTGAATTGAATTTAAGTACGGCTTATCACCCGGAAACTGACGGCCAGAGTGAAAGAACTATACAGACGATGGAGGACATGCTCCGAGCGTGCGTGATTGATTTTGGAGGAAGTTGGGAACGCCACTTGCCTCTAGTGGAGTTTTCGTATAATAATAGTTACCATGCGAGTATCAAGGCAGCACCGTTCGAAGCATTGTATGGAAGGAAGTGTAGATCGCCTGTGTGTTGGAGTGAAGTAGGAGAAAGTCAATTGACTGGACCCGAAATGGTTTTAGAAACGACAGAGAAGATTGTGCAAATCAAGAACCGACTACTTGCCGCGAGAAGCCGACAGAAGAGTTATGCCGATAACAGAAGGAAACCGTTGGAATTTGAAGTCGGAGATATGGTTATGCTCAAGGTATCGCCGTGGAAGGGTGTAATTCGTTTTGGGAAGAAAGGAAAGTTGAGTCCGAGGTATATTGGACCATTTAAGATCGTTAAACGAATTGGACCAGTAGCGTACAAGTTAGAGTTGCCGAGCGAGCTTAGTGCTATTCACGACACGTTTCACGTATCGAACTTGAAGAAGAGTTTGGCGAATAAGGAATTGGTGATTCCTTTGGACGAGATTCAACTGGACGACAAAATGCATTTTGTGGAAGAACCTGTGAAAATTATGGACCGAGAGGTCAAGAGGCTGAAGCGTAGTAGAATTCCTATTGTGAAGGTTCGATGGAATTCTAAGCGTGGACCGGAATACACTTGGGAACGTGAGGACTTTTTCAAGGAAAGGTATCCTCATCTGTTCCAGCGGTACGAAATGTGAGTATAAGAAGAGGCGAGCACCGGGACGTCGCTCTCTTTAAGGAGGGGTGGATGTGACACCCTAGAACCGAGGTCATTAACGTTACCCTAAATTACGCTAATTTTTGAAATTTTTAATAAATTTTAATTTCTATATATATTAGTATTTTGGTTGAAACCGACGTTTGAGGTTATAATTTTTACGATTGACGATTCAAGAAGGACGATGACGAATACGATCCCGATGGATGCCCAAATTTCTATAATTATTGACGTTTTATCGATAATGTAATTTTTCGAGAATTTTACTTACGGTTCGTATTAAGTCGAGTCGGGTGAGTTTTATAGCTTTCCGAGTACATTTAAAGTATCCCAAAAGTATTTTGGAGTGTTTGGGATTATTTCCGACTCCCGTAAAATTTTCTAAAAAGACTAGTGAGTCAATCCCGCAAAGTTTTAGTGTCGTTTTTACTTGAGGCCAAAAGAAAGCCTAAATTGCACAAGGGGTCCTTCCAATTTTACAAAAAGGGGAATGTACACACACACTTAACAAAAACACTTGGAAAAAAAAAATTTGTTCTCTCCCTCTCTTCCTCCTTAGGCCGACGGTCACCCCCAAACCACCAAAAACCACCATTAATTTTTTTTTTCTACTTGGTTT
Source organism: Glebionis coronaria (assembly GCA_025667525.1). Classification (NCBI taxonomy): domain Eukaryota; kingdom Viridiplantae; phylum Streptophyta; class Magnoliopsida; order Asterales; family Asteraceae; genus Glebionis; species Glebionis coronaria. The sequence goes on along the minus strand of CM046874.1, from coordinate 28,349,275 downwards.
TGATTAAAACTAAGGTTAGACCAACTCTAATCTAATCATTCCCTACCTTTCTATGTAATCAAATCCAACATGCATTCAAACTTTTTTTTCAAGAATCAAAGGAATTTTTCAAACTCGTTTTTGATGTTAATTGGAATAATGCATGTTAAATTCATGTGTAATGGGGGTATAATCACTAAACAAACCCACCAAAATTGATTTGGTTGTGGTGTTTTGGTCACCCAAACCCCACGGCTAAGGGGGGTGTTTGGGGAGCCATGGTGATTGATGTTTTGAGCATTGGTTTTGTGTTTAATCTTGTGTTCATAGGTGTTTTAGATGGATACAAGTACTTGCATGTTTGTTTTTAGGATTTTAGCTTATGAGGTTGATGATCAATAGGGGTTAGGAACTGAAAATATGGTTTGGTTGTGATTAGGGAAGCTTAGGATGATGCCTAGTGATGATAAATAGGTTTGGAATCGAGCGTAAGTGTGATTTTGGTATGGTTAAATTTAGGCAGAAAGTTTAAGGCATTTTTGTAAAAATCATTTTGAAAACAGGTCTTGTGGATAGGATAGACTTGTAGAGAATTTTCTTAGCTTCGATTTGGTATAAGGTAGAGCTCACGACTCCTAACGAGTCAAAAGTTATGGCGTTTTGAAATTCGTGTACCGGGAGATGAAAACCGTCATAATCCGAAGTTATGATTGGTTTTAGGTCAAATCCCGGGGACTATAAGTCTAGTTTGGTAAATGTTCAAGGACTGAATTTTGGTGTCAAACCTGCACATTTGAGTCTACTATAGGACTTAGGTGTCAAATGGGTCAATGGAGTATTTTAAACGGGTCCAACTTGGTCAAAGTACAATTTCAGTCCGAAAAACGTAGTTTTTGGAAAAGCATTGAGTAACGGGCCGTAGAAGTAAAATTTTTTATTGGGATTAAATATTTGTTATCTACAGGTCTTATAGTATTTTTGAGAATTTTGTCAAATTTTATAAGGATGGTTAAGTATAGTAAAATAGTCCGTACTTTTGGTAAGTATCGGCGAAAATGAATAAAAATGGATAACGTTAATAATAAGGACGAATGGTGTAAAATGAGTAACGCTTGTTGTTTTGTTTTGGCGTGAGTTGTAATTGTCCTAAGTGACTAGTGTTTATGTATTTTATACAGTACCATAAGGTTTTAAAATGAGATTACTCATTACGCGTTATTTGGTTGATAGGTGTTGATTTACCCGGGCATCCGTATCGTCGTCAGTGACCGTCTCTCGAACTATCGACTACTTGATATATAAGGTGTGAATTTATAGCCTCGCTTATTATTATTTCAAACTGTTTTACCCGAGAGGGAAATGCATGCTAGTTTTTAAAATGAACATATGTCATGAATGATTGTTGGTCCCGAATGTTGACTTTGAAATTGTGTTGAGTACCTAGTTGCAAAAGACCCTAATTTCATGAACTATTAACTATTGTTTAGTCCTAGCGTGGATTAGAAATAGCCGCTTATACAAAGTGATAGTACTATGGGGTTGACTACCCTATCCGAGACGAGGGCTAGTACGTTGATACCCCCTGCGGACGGATAATTTGTGATAAGAGATAAGGTATAATTGCAACTGATGCCTTATTAGGGGCCTTGGTTTCATCTGAATCACGCCGGTAATTATTACGCGGGTGATTGAGTTAACGGTTTAGTGTCATGAGCTTAAACACAATTGCTAGTATCTTGAATATAGATTGTTTGATCGACAAGTCTATGAATGATCGTGAATGGTTTTTATTTCACATATGTTCAAAATGAATTGTAAAACCTATGAATTCCACTCAACGTTTTCGTTGACCAAATTTAGCATGTGTTTCAGGTAACCGCTGAGGTGTAGCATGGAGCGTGCATGGGATGGATGTTGTGTGTATGACTTGGAGTCTGCTTGTTTTTCCTCCCTTTTCTACTTAAACATTTTTAACTTTAATGTTATGTTGTTGTGAAACTGTAATTTTTGGGTTGAGATTCATGGGGGACCGAAAACGCTAAACTCTGTTGTACCAAGTGGGGTTGGAAAAACCGTAGACATGTATCTTTTAACAATTTTTAATTTAAGTTTTAAGTTGACGTCTCTTTAGAGTCGTTCGATATATCTTGTGTGCAATGATAACTGCGTAGCACCCAAATGTTGTAGTTCCGCTGCGCATAGCATTTGGTGGGGTGTTACACAAGTGCAAGTGAGGTCTAGGATATGATGATAATTACCATGCTGGTGAGCCCCCTTGTATACTTTCCTTATATGAAATACTTGTCATCCACTGGTTTTCCATTCCAGAACAAAGAATATGAGTTTGTACGCATTAGAGTAGAGCAAAAAAAGGAGAGTAATAATGTCGTTTTCTCTAACAAATCTTGTGTTGACATTCCAGAAGATGCACTAGTTGTTAGTCCTAGTACTGGTGTTCCTCTGTCTGAGGATGGGACATTTGAGGTTAGTAGTTCTAATAGCATAAACTCTCAAACTACTGTTAAGCTAGATGAGAAAGTTGTATTTGAAAAGGCTGGTAAATTGAGCCCCAATGCTTCTACTTTTAAACCAGTTAGAAAATGAGTTTACTATACAAAAATGTATAGAAAAAACAAACCTAAACGTAACCAAAGAAATTGGAATGGTCACAAATCTCAACAACTAGGAAATCAGTTTCTTTGTATAATTGATGTAGGGCAAAACAAGATAAATAAAAAGATAACAAATTGAATCTGTTGATTCCAATGAATACTATAAAAAATCTTCCAACTATCGTTGATTCAATAGAATACCGATAATTAGGCAACTACAACAACCGTTGATTCAAACGAATACCGGTTATTAGGATGAAAATCAAACAATAAACCCTAAACCCGGGCTTAAGTCAATTAACCAAAAGATAAAGACAAAAAGTCTGTGATTTTTATTAATAACTGGATAACAATAAACCCAAGTCCGACATTTATAGGAAAATTAAACTTGGAAAAAAAGATAAATAAGATTATTCCTGAAAAACAAAATAAGGAAAGTAAATAAAGGAAATCACATAAAAAATAACTAAATACGACATTTATTGTTATGCTCCTCCGTCATTCTCCCCTCCTTTTCAAAGACTCGACCTCGAGTCTTGATTGTTTCCAAACATAACGTAGAAACCAAGTCTGTAGATTTTTCATACGCTTTTTGATATCCCCGCAGGATGATGAAAATCACCAAGTAAAGAATTCCCGTATTGTGTGCATTGATCGTCAACAATGCACGCTTTTGTTTGGAGAAACTTAACAACCAACAACACTGAAAATATCTCGTTTCTTGTTATCTGTTTGTTCAACTTGGGTTCAATTATGAAGTGTGCCCATATTTCATCACTGCGAGTTTCCACAACCCCTTTAGAAACTATCAGCCCAAAACGTAGAATTATGTCTAGTATTTCAAGAAAGAATCCTTGTTCCTCCCAAATCATCTCTATAAGAATCTTACAGGAGACATCAAGGTCCTCCACCATTAGTGGAGAAACCATTTTCTGATTTCCCAACTCGCAAGCCCATGTCACGCCATTTGTGCTTGTGTCATTAGAGTCAATCCTGTTATATATTCTTTCTTCAGCTAGTTTTATTTTGTCAGCTTGCTTTGCTACATTTTGCATGAAAATCATGTGCTTGATGATCCCATCTAACAAACAGTAGATACTAATCTTCTCACCATTGGGAATAAGCAACCTCAACTCAGCCATTCGGTCCAAAATTTGTCGGCGATCTTTGGGTCGTGGTCAAGTCCCTGGTTTGGCTTTTTTCTTGATGGGATTTGACGGCTCAACTTGCCTATTAGTTTGCATAACTGTGCTCAAATCACTCACACTATAACCATCACTCATGCGTAAACGAATACTGGTTATTAGAAACAATCTTCCAACTATCATTGATTCAATATAATACCGATAATTAGGCAACTCCAACAACCATTGATTCAAACGAATACCAGTTATTAGGATGAAAATCGAACAATAAATCCTAAACCCAGGCTTAAGTCAATTAACCAAAAGATAAAGACAAAAAGTCTGTGATTTTTATTAATAACACAATAAACCCAAGTCCTACATTTATAGGAAAATTAAACTTGGGAAAAAAGATAACTAAGATTATTCCTGAAAAACGAAATAAGGAAAGTAAATAAAAGACATCACATAAAAAATAACTAAATACGACATTTATTGTTATGCTACTCCATCAATAATAAAGCTTTTTATGTGTGTGGTAGCTTTGACCATCTGCAGGCTAAGTGTAGGAGTGGGAAGAGGGAAATGGTGATTTCTGGGAATAACTATAACACATTTGTTTATAACTACTATTCTAACCCAAGTCCTAACAACAAGAGGATTCCTAAATCAGTATTACTAAGAAGTGGTCTAAAAACAATTAATTATGCTAGTTATATTAATGCTGGTAGGCCGTAGGCCTGTTAATGTTTTCCACCCAAGACCTCACTTTGGTAGTGCTAGACCGAGATCATTTATAGCACAACCAAATATCAGAGGACCCATCTAGAGGAAAACAACCTTAGACCATCAAAATTGTTATAAAAAAATAGTGATGTTAGGCCTAAGATTAATATTGGTTGAGCAAAATTTAATATTGGCTTTCAAAAGTCAAATTGGTCTAATAATGTCAAACCAAACACCAGAGTATTAAATGATGTCAAAGGTAATGAAAATAGGATAAATGCTATTAAGCCCTCAACATGCTGGGTTTGGAAACCAAAACATGAGGTATTAGACCAAGTTTCCAAATTAAATAGTACATGAAAGACCTTGACAAGATATGATTATGTTGATGCATTAGGAAGGTTAAAGTGTGTTCTTGCTTGGGACTTCAAAAGATACTAATTTTTCTTGCAGGCAATTCATAAAGAAAGTGTGATTATGAATTGATGTGGTTTGTATTTTTATGCTTTGTGAACAAACTTTTTGCAAGAGAAATTGAATGTAACTGAATATGTTGCTGAATGATGGAAGTGGTTAAGACAGGCACAAGCAATTGAAACACAAGCAAAGGAGCTTATTGTTTGGGAAGAGTTAGTACAATAGTTTCAACATGACATGCCATCTACATAAAAAAATTTCAAAGTCTCTCCTTTCTCAAAGGAGACTCTATATGGTTTTGTTAATGCTAAAGCCCCCATCAAGCAAGGGGAGGGTTTATTATAAGCTCAAATTGATTGATGAGGAGCTTCAGGTTGATATTGATGAGAGAGATCTAGAGGCTGTTGATATAGTTTTGGGGTTGTAATCTGAAAAAATTGATTCAAAAATGGTTAGCATATGGGCTTCAGGGAAAGTTTTATGTTCTAAATGCTTAATCATTTACATAGTATTTGTATGCTTCAAAAATTGATGTGACAAAAAAGGGAAGATTGGGTAGTTTTGTCATTATTTTGTGAAGCTCCAAGTTGCTTACATTCACTAGTCCCCTATTGAAAAAGTTGATCAAGAGGTTAGTATAGCTCAAGGGAGGCTAATATTAGTGGAGATATTAGTGTTGGTGGTGCTGGAATCAATATTGGCATAAATATATTTATACGGCTAGAAGTACGTGAGCCTAAGGTGTCACACACTTATACAATGAAATTAAGACTTGTCAAATATATATATAAATATATACTATATATTATTTGTATTTATTTAATTTACCAAGACTTTGTTAGTTTATAAGTTAAAGGTTTAACGGTTAACTAACAGGAAGGCTTTAAACTTTAAGGTAATTATTGTAAATACCATATAAATTTATCTAAAGTCAAAAGTCAACCCAAGGGGTGTATGGGGTGATATTCGACCGGCGCAAGCTTAAAGGAAAGTAAAAGAAGGCTTTAGAATCTTAATTAAATATCTTTGAGAACAAGTAACCTCCTTCGGTGTTACCACTATATAAGGAGAATTATTGTTCTCATAAATCATTCATTCCATTTATCTCTAAACCACAAATATAGACCCCCTCCTTGGGAGAGACAGATTCTACTAAACCCTAATATTAGGGTTTTATATTTTGGTGTTCTTATTCAAGTTTGGCGAGATTTAGCAATAGAGTATAATCGTGTAGGTGTACTATGGATACACACAGAGAAAATATACTTTTGATGTCTAAGGGTTTGAGTAATTCATGTACTATAGATGAACTAGTGATAGTTCCTAATTCGTGTTTCTAGTTTTTTACTTGATCGTATCCAAGAAAATAAGTACATCATTTCCCTTATATGTTAATTGTTATATGCGTACTTGATTTATCTTCTACTACGTTGACTCATTATGTTATGTTTACGTAGATGCATGTAATCATTAATTCAAAAAATCATAACACATAAAGTTATGGTTGGCAAAACCCAAAAATAATTTAACTAATTGTATCCTCTCTATATTTTTATCTTTAAGTTTACTTTTGGATCAAAGTATTTGTTTTGACTAGATTGAGCATTTTTAGACCATCTCTAATCGTGAACAAATCATAAAAGAAATCATATCAAATTATCTTTTAAATTAAAAGTTTTATAAACATAACTCGATATACATCATAAAATTTAGTAATGACTCTCTATCTTCCAATAATTATAAGAGGTTTAGGTTATAACACCATAACATCGCTTTTTTACTGCTACCTCAGTGCTACATCAACTTTTACATAATACCATCAACACCCCATAACATCACTGGTACCATAACACCAAATAACATTACTTTTTTCATCAACCCCATTATTTTTCATAAAACATCCTCAATAATTTCATCATTTAAAAAACCTAAATTACTTTCATTCTTCCATAAGAAAATACATCCAGATAAAACAATTACATTCGAAACTAAAAACAAACCTACATTTGAAATTAAAAAAAGCGACATTCGAAAAAAAATCTAGTAGCGTCGGGTACCAAGTTTTGCTTTGTTTTCTTGACCAATACCCGTCATCCTCGTCCAACTCCTTCGTAGATGTCGAAAGGAATCTTATTTGCTCCAAACACATCAAAGTGAGATTTTTCACTTTAGTAACCTCGAAGGCTTGTTCGGCCGCTTCTTGTTTACGACGAATCTCAACCTTCATAAACTCCCCAAATTGGGTATTTCCCGTCCTTTCCCCCGTGCTCGTTCTAGTCTCGGTTTTGGATTTATTACCCGTCACGTTTTTTTATGGGAGAACGTGGTCTTGCATCCGGACCAAATATATATTTGGTTTTAATTCTAGGACGGTAATCAATCAGATAAGGAGCGTCCCCATTCGAATAGGTTCTCAAAAGTGCTCAAGCATCTTATTGACTAAACGGGTATTGTTATGTTGCTCCCGATACATACTTCTATCCCTTTTCATAACATACAAATCTCCCTCGCTACTTTTTTTTCTAAATGTTGGCTACGTTTAAACACCACATTAAACTTTTGACAATTGACGTTCAGCGTATGCCATTTGCTTGTAACTATATCCTTGTTTCGGTTTTTTGGAAATTTCGCTCGTTGAACTTTGCCAAAACCCGAAACCAAAACGTCTTTAACTTTTTCCCTCTCCTAACATTTGGATCCTCGGACATTTAAATGTAACACTTTGCAAGCAACGTTTCCTCATCTGAAGTGCAACATGTCGTGCAATCCGACACGCCCATATTTCTTTCCTAATCCGGATAGACTTCAATATTCCCAGATCTTTTTGAGGTCCTTATCTTTCGGGTTCGTTTAGGTGCATCAGGTTTTGAGTATGAATTTGAAGATATTTGTTCCTGATGTAGTGGTGGCGGGTTTTTTTGTAGGTTTTCGAAATCATGGTTTAATTGTTGTTGATGGAAAAGGAAGTCTTGATGTTTTTTGTTGATGAAAGAATTTGAGAGTCATGAAAAATGAAAATTGAGACGAATTTAGGTTTGATGACGAACCCTCGCCAGGGTTTGATGCACAACTGAGTAGATTCAAGAACGATGGGTCGTTCGGGTTAGGAGAAAGATATCCGACTATTTTTTTTGAATTGAAAAAGTATACAATTGTAAGGATATTGTATAAAAGTTGTGTGAAATAATGGTATAGAAAGAGGTATTTAAATAAAGTTGTTAGGGTTATTTTTATTTTTATTTTGAATTTAAAGCAACTGGCTTTTTGAGATGGGGGTTTATGGAAAAAAATATTTTAGGGGTTGGTACTAGCCGTGGGGAGGGGGTTGTCGTAATAAGAATAAAAAAACATCAATCAACGCGCATTGATGGGTTAACGGAGAGCTTCAACGGCGTTACGTATACGAACTCCGGTAACATAACGGTGCCATAACGCCCCTCTAAATACATTTATCAAACTTTTTAAATTTACTTTTTACCTTTTTTGTTATAGATAAGATTATCCTATTAATTCAATATGGATATTAAATTTTGAACGATGTTTTTGGAGGCTAATATACGAAAAGGATTTGATCATGTAGATGGCCTTCTTGTTGATTAACCTAACATTTTGGGCTATGATAGTTTAGAAATTGAGGTTATTTTAATAGTGAATGTTTTAGGGAGAATTTTATATGTCTCTTTTTTAATATCAAATTTTATATATATTTAATTTTATTTAAAAGTTTCATATATATTTTTAATACAAAATTTAATATATATTTAATTTTAAACTTAAAATTTTATATATGTTCAAATACCATATTTATATATAATAAGAGCTTAAAATAAATATTAATTGTTATTTAAACCTAAAATATCATTATATCTTTGTTTCTTTTTTATAATTACATATATATTTCATAAACTTTTATATAAACATCCTCTTAAATCACTATATTAACACACGTTGATGCAAAATATATTTTTAATTAAAATATTTAAGAAAAAAGAATGCTTCATTACAATTATCAAACAAACACACAAGTTTTATCATTCGGCCAGTAACAAAATAAAACTTACTAATATATGATTTTTAGGATAAAATAATCATAATAATACTAACATCAATGGATAATGTACAAGAAAGAAGAAGAAAGTGATTATTGATGGAACTGATAATTCGTATTTATAAAATTGAAGACATAAGTAGTGTCATAATATGATAAGAAAACTAATTGTGGCTATTATTTCTGGCAAGATTAGTTAGACCCTATTCAAGATTACTTGTTTTTATGAAATTTTAATGATTTGTTGTTTTTTTATTAGATGTATGAAATACATGAATTATTAGCTAAAATATAAAAATATGATAGTTATTTTATGTTTAAATAATAACTAATATTTATTTAAGATTTTATTGTATATAAATTTTGTATTTGTACATATATGAAATTTTAAGTTCAAAATTGGATATATATCAAATTTTGTATCAAAATAAGAATATATATAAAATTTACACAACAAATTTAATACTTTAAATGTAACACTTATACCAAATAAGTATATCAAATTAAAGTCCAACTTTTCATATTCTATCTTCTTATAAGTGTCAATCAATGCATCAAAGCCACGATTTAAAGAATGGACTGAAATTCATGGAATTATTAATTTCTGGTCATAGTATACTTCCACTTTTATCACTACTCGATAAAAAATTCATTTAGAATTTATTAATATGTAAATATTTCTATTTATAACATTGTGTTTTTGACTTACAAGTGGATGAGAACATATTTAATTTAGAGCGTATGATACGGTAAAGCATGGCTTAAGTCATACTCATAACGCGAGCACGAAAACGTCAGCCTCATACCGTTCGTCACGTTATATCATCTCGAGCCGTAGTTGCCAACTCAAAATGATGGGTATAACGCAAGCCTACGGCGCGAGCCCTGCACCATGGCTCGCGTTATACCTCGTATCATTATTCTGATGGACCTATTGTCACTTGCAACGTACCCAATTCGTTATAAAGGTTACCGCAATCTACGACACACATCAAGCCCCAAACCATTGCTTTGAACACATCAAGCCCCAAACCCTTGCTTTGAACACATCAAGCCCCGAACGTCACTACAACAAAACAAGTGTTTAGGGTCGCCCTTTTTCTAGGGTCGACTTAGTCGTCCATAGATTAAGGGGGGACCCACCACTTTTACAACAAATTCTTGGTCAAAAGGGCTGTGGGGAAAAAGTGGGGACCACAAAACCTAGGGACGACTTAGTCGTCCCTAGGTTAAATAAACTTATTTTTCCCTTTTTAAATCTTTTTTATATATTTAAAATTAATATAAATATTTTTTATTTAAAAAGTTTAAAATGAAAGTGGGGACCAGAAAACCTAGGGACGACTTAGTCGTCCCTAGGTTAAATAAACTTATTTTTCCCGTTTTTAAATCTTTTTTATATATTTAAAATTAATATAAATATTTTTTATTTAAAAAGTTTAAAATGAAAGTGGACCCACTTTACCTTAGGGACGACTAAGTCGTCCCTAGGTTAAGTAGATATATTTTTTTATCTTTTTTATTTGTTTAAATTTATATATATAAAAAAAAAAAACTTTATACCTATTTAAAAAAAAACTTTTTTATTTAGTTAAAAATAACTTTATACCTATTTAAAAAAAAACTTTATATATATTTAAAAAAAATTTATATATTTAGAAAAAAAATTATACATATTTAAAAATAACTTTATACATATTAAAAAAACTTTATACATATTTAAAAAAAATTTATACATATTTAGAAAAAAAAGTATACATATTTAAAAATAACTTTATACATATTTAAAAAAAAACTTTATACATATTTAAAAAAAACTTTATACATATTTAAAAAAAACTTTATACATATTTAAAAAAAACTTTATATTTATTTAAAAAAAACTTTATACATATTTAAAAAAAACTTTATACATATTTAAAAAAAACTTTATATTTATTTAAAAAAAACTTTATACATATTTAAAAAAACTTTATATTTATTTAAAAAAAACTTTAGATATATATTTAACACTTAAACACGCGCTTAATTAAAAATATATATTACAACGATAATAGATTCATAAATAAGAAAAAAAACATCACAAACTAGTTAAAACTAAACGTACAGATTAACACATAATAATAAAATACAAATTAACACATTAAAATAACAAATAGATTACTACTCAAAGCTAAGATTTTCCATATCATTTAAAAGCTCATGAAGTATTGCAGCCGATTGACATGCGTGGTCTTCAGGATGCCTTTCCATTTCTAGTCTTGTCTCTAGCATCTTTATCTTTAGATCTTTGATCTTGCAATTAGAGCACTCAGTTGGTGCAGATTGATCCCGTCACCAACAATAACACATTTAACTATTGTTATCGTCCCACCACACACTCGGCTTATGAGATCGGCTCTACTTCACAATCCATACCCGGAGGTTCTCGTGTAATCTCAAATCCCCATGAGCACGATTACCGGTCCGTTGACGAGTTGGGTCGAGATAGGAATGTACAAAACAGTGGTGACGACTTATCAGGCGATGACGAGGTGAATGACGAGGGGAGTGACGAGGAGGGTGACGATAGGGAAGGTGACTTTTCACCTAACGAGGATGCGGAGTAGAGGTTGTGGTAGTATTTTTCTTATTATGCATGTTTAATAAAGTTTGAGACTTGTAGCGTTTGAAACATTTGATTTAGGATTGAATAAGTGTATTTGATGAATATTGTATCGTGACGTTGGATAATTTATCGTAATATGGTATTGTAACGTTTATTGATTTGTTATTATTCTGTATTTGTCGAATTCTGCCATTTTGAATTGTGGATTTTGTCCGGAAAAAGTTCCGAAAAAAATCTGGAAACTGCAAAATAGCCCAGTTTTTTTTTAGCCCCCAGGTACACCTAGGGACGACTTAGTCGTCCCTAGGAAATTAAATATCATCCAGTTTATTATCCTAGGGACGACTTAGTCGTCCCTAGGTTTAAAAAAGCCCAGGTGTCAATACCTAGGGACGACTTAGTCGTCCCTAGGTATTGAATACCTGGGCATTTTTAAACCTAGGGACGACTAAGTCGTCCCTAGGATAATAAATATATTTTTTTTTTATTTTCTAAAAATGTTTTTTTTAATATTTATAAAAAAGATTTTATTAAAAATAATAAAAAAAAGAATTTTTAAGAAAAATTTTAAAAAAGATTTTATTTATTTATAACCTAGGGACGACTTTGTCGACCCTAGGTTACAAAGTGGGTCGTCCCTAGGTTAGTCAATTTTTTCAACGTAGTGGGGTTGCGGGACCCACTAAGTCGTCCCTAGGATACAAAGAGGGGTTCGTCCCTAGGATCCTAGAGACGAATTTTTAGGCACAACCTCCTAGGGTCGACTTAGTCGTCCCTAGGAGTTTAGGGTCGAAAAAGTGCCTCCCTAGGGACGAATAAGTCGTCCCTAGGGTTCAAAATTGTTGTAGTGCGTACCAAGACTTTGTGGATCGAGATTCCAGTAAACACGAAAGTACTCATAGAACTTACAAAGAATGGTAGCTAGTATACTTAAAGATCGACTAAAATCCCACTAGCTCGGTAGCTCCCACTTCTATGTATAAAAACTAAGTACTAGTGATAAAACTAAAACATATACTAATAGTTACCCTACACAAAGAGCGAATAAACTTTAAAATAAACTAAAGTCGTATTTGCACTATCACTTGATTGTTCGATTTCTTATTTTATTTCATTTTAAAATTTTAAATTTCTCCATCATTATGTTAACTTGCACTATTGATGGCCCTAGACTCAACTGCTTTATCTAAAAAAAAAAAAAGCTCAATCTTTAGTGTGTATAGTACTATTATATACCGATCTTTATTCAAGTAGACGAAAAAAACCAGGCATGCATGACATATTTAGAAATGATGTAGTGTGTGCATAACGTGTTGTAGATGTGTGGATATATCTGTAGTGAATATAGTTGAGCAATCAAGGAAGAGAATATATATGTTTGATGGTGGCTGGTTAATTTTGAGATAACAAGTAAAGGTGTCAGGGACGGAACTAGAGGTTCCCGAGAATCCTATGGATTTTTTCGATATTGTGTTAATTTTTGAGAAAATTATCTGTTTTTGCATTTATGTTAAATGTATCCGGTTCATTAAAATATGTTTCTCGTATTACGATTAAAAATACGATATTTAATTTTGGTTCTATCCCTGATGGTGGCTATTGGGTTATAGGTTTTTCTCAAAAAGATGCCTGAAAAAGAAGATTTTCAAGGAATATATTTGGTTTCCTGTTTCTCGTGATGTGCATTATCTTTCAAATCCATCTTTGAATTCCTTAACTCGATCTCATATTCCATCAAAGTTTTTTTCTTTTTTTTACTTTAGGGTTTTTGTCAGTAGTCACGTTCCTACGTATTAAAAATTGCAACTACAAAACTTAAGGTCAAATTAATCCATAGTTTAATATTAAAAGCAATGTTTTAAAAACCGGGTTGATAGACCCGGCATCGGGCCGGATGTGATCAGGTTTTTGTTTGTTTGAGAACCGGATTGAACCGTCGGTTTTTCGTTGACCCAGTTTAATTAAACCGGCCGGGTCACATTTTTTATAAAAAAAAGATTTAAAAACTTTTTTTATAAATATTTTTAAGTTTTAAAGATATATATTAAAGTAATGATTAATAGTGTTAGTTAAATTAAAGTCAAACTAACTTAAAATGTTCACTAATATTGTTTTTTATAATATATTACAAATTGTAAGTATAAATTAATTACTTCTCATATTTTTACAATAATATTATAAATGTAAAACTAAAAATTAAGGTTAGTGAGTAAATAATAAATACTACACTTTAAAAATATTAAAAATATACATATATAAGGAACCTGCAGGTTGACCCGGCGATTCAACCAGTTGAACCGGTCACTCGACCGAGTAAACTAAAAAACCGGGTTTTAAAACATTGATTAAAAGAGTGAATATGCATGCATTGTTATTAAAATATGTTATGGTAGACATGGATTGTGTTGTGGTATGAGATAATCGTGATACACTTATTTTCTGGCTGGCTTTCATGCCCTCGATCGGGGTAAACGAATGAGGTTTTTTCTGTTTAGGTTACCCGGGGAAGACGGGTATTTAACTCAAATGTACGTGGTCGAATCAAGTATCCTGTGAGCGTGAGGCTAGCTAGGTATGGTGGTGGCTTCTTCCCATGCTAAACTTTTTGGCGAGTAGCACGATTTGCTCCGGTTTAGATACTTTTGTACTAACTAATTGACGGGTTCTATCAGCATCATATACTTAAAACTAACGATTTCACGAGGTTGATGTAAGAACACATGATGAATATTTTCCCGTGGCTCAGATGCGATTCCTTATAGGAAAAAGGTACTTTTTGACATTGCTTCCCACACGTCCATGTCTACACATATATCCAATACACAGTATAAGTAAAGCCCCCATGATCTCCTATCCCTGGGGCATATGTGTGTGAACTTAAGCACAAGCAACACAAACATAAGTCGATCTGTTTCGAATATATTACAAACACAAAGGATCTTATAAACTTAAGGAAGAGATACATTCTCAGATAGCTATCATCTGAGAATACCTTTTAAACTTGGTTTCCTTAAATCTTTTCCAACCCTTCATTAAAATTTTCATTCATTTAAACTAGACCGACCTCGTTTGTTTACATATGGCAAGCCTACGATCCGAGAGTCTATTTGGCTCTTTCATCTCTGCTGTGATCAGATACTGCTTTAGCTATCAAGCAAGCTACGAAACCAAAGAGCACCACAAACACGACTTCATGCCTAAGGGAAACGGTCGACGGCCTCTTTCATTACAGGTTAGCGATTTACTTTTCATGGCTACCTATTTTTGTTCTTTCTTACTAGTTCACATAAGGATTATTAGATTTGTTAGTAGCTATAACCTTTGTTCCTCACCTTTTGTTGTTGCTGCCAAAAAAAGTGGATCAGCTTATATTTTTCCCTAACCATGTTTTATCAACTTTGCTTTACTTGATAGACGGTTGAGCTTCAAGTCAGGATGTGTTGCACTGGATGCGAGCGGGTAGTCAAACGCGCCATCTACAAGCTTAGAGGTACGCATTTACCTTCACATGTCACAAGATAGAAATGTTCTCTTTACTAACAGGTTCCTTGAAAAATAGGGGTGGACTCAGTGGAGGTGGAACTAGAACTAGAGAAGGTGACCGTGATTGGATACGTGGACCAGAACAAGGTCCTAAAGGTTGTGAGAAGGGCGGGAAAGAGGGCAGAGCTTTGGCCTTACAACCAGCCACTATACTTCACATCATCTAGCAACTACTTCAAGGACACGACCACTGAATACAAACAGAGCTATAACTACTACAGGCATGGATATAATATTGGCGACAGGCATGGAACGATTCCTGTCAGCCAGAGGGGGGACGACAAAGTTAGTAACATGTTTAACGATGACAACATTAACGCCTGCAGTGTCATGTAGTCGGCAAAATGTTTGGTTTACTGTAGAATTACTTGAGTTTATTACGGATAAGTACGTACTCATAAACGATGATATATGCCAAATGTACTCACTGATTGTGTCTTTTCTGTATGGTAATCTGATACCTATTCGGATGATGAATGATGCCCGAGCTTAACGAATCAATAGTTATATTTTTCATGAAAGCTTGTGTATGTTTATGTATATTATTCGCACAGTTTAGCTTGCTTCAACATAAGGGATTCTTTTGATCTTTTCTTTTCCTTTACAAGCATATATGGATATTTTTTTTTCAAGTGTTTCCTTATTGGGAATCTTATTCATAGAACAATATACTCATAATTGTATAGTTTACAATACTTTATGTTTCAAGATTCGAAAAAACGTGAAACAGATTGATTTTGGACTTGACCCTCGAATTCATGCAAATCGGACATAGAACATAAATCCAATGCACGATACAAGGCGCATCAAATTCGAATATTGAAAACTATTCCCCTCTACACACACACACAAGCATTTCAGTATCGGATATCTTACATTATACATACTGCTTGCCAAAACGGCAGCATATATATATATATATATATATATATATATATATATATATATATATATATATATATATATATATATATATATATATATATATATATATATATATATCTCATACTATTAGGCAATAGACTATAAGGCCCAAGCCTGTCTGTGGGTACGGGTCCATTAGGGTTTCTAGATTATGTAACCTCTATATATTGTGCCTCAGTAAACAATATAACCTACGGGAAATTATGTAAGCTATCACATACATGTTATCGGTCGCATATTAATTAAGACACGAAGTATTTGGCCTTAGGGGTATTAATTTAGTACATTTTAGCAGTATGTTTTTTTTAACGACAGTTTGGTGCAGCGGAGTATCTTGCGTGCCACCGAGGCATCAAGTCTCTCGACCCGAGTTCGAATCATCTCACGAAGAGAATATCAACCCCATGCTAGCCATCCAGTTTCCCATTAAGGGACTTCAAGGCATTGCGATGAGATTCAAACCCGACTGTCAATTCTGGGAAAATCCCCCATATGGAGTCGAACCCCTGACCTCCCCCACATGGAGACTATAACCAAACGCATCTATCCAACTGAGCTAGACTGCATTTGCATTTCAGCAGTATGTTTACCAAGTGCTCGTGGTTTCAAGTCTTGGTAAGGACAATGTGTACAAGTATTTTTCTTAAGAGCCATCAAATATTACTTCCAAATAATGTATCCACGGCCGACAAAGAGCAGCTATTCGTATCAGAAACCAGATATATTCTACTACACAAAAAGATGTCGATGAATCCGTGTACCATTTTTCGTTGGTGACGGTTTTTTGGGATTCATCTGTTAAATGGAATTCTTGGAGTTCTGTATTCAAGAATAATAAAGAAAGAGGATAGATTACATTATGACATTGACATGTTCCTTGTTTCATACGAATCCATGTAGCATTTTTTCTCTTATGGTCGACATAGTATCGGTACCAAAAACGCAAAAGCAGTAGAATAACAGAATTGATGTCAAGATGCTTATTGCTTAGGTGGAATGGGCTTGTACAAAGAAGTGTCTAGATGTATTTGGGCTAACTTATTGGGTCAAAAATTTCTTACATCTAACAAAAGGCAAGTGTTCTGGGCTGCATGCATGAACAATCAGCTGATATTGCTCATCTAAAATAATAGTACTGATAAATTTTTTCGGTTAAAGGTTTCTCTGGTAAATTTTATTAGTTTTCTTATTCTAAAAAAACATTTAATTACAACGGATGCAGGTGAATCATACATATCCGCCCGTTACACAGGCAAAGAAACACATTAAGCAAGACTACAAAGTCACATATTCTATAAAGAAAACTAAAATTTCGTACGCCCACGAACTCTAATTCCAAGATTACCAGCTATAAACCAAAGATTGTTCACAATATCCTGATCATCATACATATTATCATCATATGGATCGTATTCTTCATCACCATTCTTATAAGAACAGTAGTGGTAATTCCAGCAACTTATAATTAGTTATTCATAAAAGATTTACATAATTGTGTGCTTTGAAAAAGAAAAAATTAGGAATTAGATTATAATTGTAATGTAAGGTTTATGTTATATATCTATTGTATCAAGCATATATGAAATTTTATGAGCTAACCAACATGACTCTAGCTACCATTTGAGTTACAATAGAAACATCTCATCTCAACTTGACTTGTTACTGAACTGCTCATTTAACGACGACGTCGTCGAGTAGGTAGGTAAGGGTACGTGTCTTGTAAAGTGAAGTGGCCATGGATGATGGATGGAAGCACTGTTGCAAGGGATTGTAGGGAGGTCCCATTTGCATTGCAATGGGCATTTGGCAGACTAGGGGGACCAAAGGTGGTACCACACAGAGATAAAGATACATAGGGGACACTGATATATTTGTGCATATATAGCAATGACTGCATTGCATTTCACGGTTAATTCATTACAGGGTATAGTAATTAAGAATGATGGATTTAAATGTTGTTATTAGTAGTAAAAATGTAAAATCAGAATTCTATATACATATAGTCCCCCCCAAGAAAGTGCCCATGCTTGAAGCTGCATGCCATCCATTTTTCTCACCTCAAAACTATAAATTAAATTCATGGCAACTCATGCCTCTAGTGTGGGGACCTTCTCCTATCTTAATCTACTATTCTTATCTTACTAATTACTACTCATAAGCATCACTTATTGTTGATGACCATGGACTATCAAGATATATACTTATAACTTACTATAGAACATGACCTCAAGTAGGATATGATTGACTGGCTTAAATCCCTTATATATTTCTCGAGTAACGGTTAATTAGGGTGACGTTTGCTTTTTATCCCCCGTGCTCCTCGACGCTTGTTTGAGGTTGCATCAAAAACGCTCTAGAGTGAAAAACAGTGGCTCGGTCTCTGTGAGTGAGGACTTTTATCTTGTCCTGGCTATATGCAAGAAATGTTTTCATACTTTTAGTAACCCTCGCAGTTAAAGCATAGGAAGATGATAGTTTAGGTTTTTCCCATTTTCTAGTATTTATTTGTATATCTTTGGCTTCTACCGCCTTGCTAGTAGCTTTCTATAGTATATAATTATCTTCTCCTTTCAAAAATTTTTAAAAAAAAACATGATACTCATACAAATTTCATTGCTCAACAGATGATTGTTTGGCCAAAGTCGTCCATGCCAACTACTTGACACAAGCCTGACATATAATAAGTCTTCGGCCCGTAAGCATATATAAGTTAACCTCATAACTCATTATGGCCTTATTGCTATTTTATTTATTTTTAGTTATATTATCTGGTTTACCTAACTTATATAAAACAAGCACAAAGAGCAAATATTGATGCCCCTTGTCTAATCTTGTCGTTTTTTTGCTTACAAACTAACGTGGTGTTTAATTTAGGAAAGAATCCTTGTAGTTTTCCAAGTGTTTAAAAGTTTTTGACCACTCATACAATAATACAATCTAATTATCTTAAACAGACAAATACTAGGTGGTCTTAACTGCTAAATATAGACTGCACACATAATACATTATTTTATATATCCAATTATGGACTCAAGATTACTATTCATAAGATAAATTCTTTAAAAATTACCACTAATGTACAATATAAATAGTAGGCTGAACAACGGACCTAGACCGGACCAAAAAATAAAAAGGTCGAAAACTCTGAAACGTTCCTATTCGATCTAGATCGGTATAGTTTTGTACGGTCTTCGATCCGGTTCAGTCCTTTTAAACATAATTAATGGGTTTTTTTTAAGACTGAACCCGACCGACCGATACCAAAATGATCCAAGCCCCGGACCTAAATTATCCGGTCCAGTTCGGGTCGATCTGATCTGGTCCGAGTACGGTCCAAATGCTGCCTTAATAACTAGAATATGAGTTGGTCTTCTAACAAAAAAAGCCAAAAAGTCAAGTTAGCCTAATGGTTAATAAGTCAGATGCTTGCTACGGATTGCAGTGTTTCTTACATAGTACAAAGTTCGAATTGAAGCTTAATCATTAACTCTGGAATCAATGATTCATATATATGGAAATTTTTGTCATCAGGATTTCGACATTAAAGATAGAGTACTTCTTTTCTGTCAAAACATGCTCATATACTTTTGTTTTTTTTTAACCAAAGAAATAAATATATCAGAACTCTAGTAAGATTCTAGCAAGAATTACAAAGCTTTAGAAGGGGCGGTACAAGGGTTACAAATTCATCAATCCAAAATAAGTATATTAAATAAAACGTTTGTGAATCTAGATTTCAAAAACATGGAGTACTATTTATAACATGTTGTATTCTATAGTTTTTCGTTTTTCTAAAAGTGAACCAATTGAACGATGATAGTTTAACGTAGTTTAGGATAAGATGTTTGTTGGGCGGGCGAACACTATCTCAATGCGAAATCTCCACAAGTACCATAGGTTAGTAGTTTGCACAACCGTATCATAGATAGTGAATGGACAATGAATTGAATAAATAAGGTACCGCAGTAAATTTAAAAGATATGGTGGTTGTTTATTTATTACTGTTAGGCTTTAGCTAGTTAGCTAAATAGGTACAAAAGCAAGTATAAATTTGGCAGCCACACTGTGACAGCCCCATCCAGGTGAAGGTATGTGGGGTCAGATAAGATTATCAGATAACATGTTTAGACCAATGAAAGTTGATTAGTGAGTAGTCACTAGTACATTAAACCTCAAGGATAAAAGAAGCTTAACTCTGAAGATGAAAATCTAGGTCCTTTTTTGTAGGACAGGTAACTATCAAACATTTTGTCATAATTGCTTTTGAAGCTTTTGGTGCTTCTTCTGCTGCACTTGTTTTTATGGGATCTGCTGCCCACACTGTCATAGTTTCTTCTTAGAATCATATTAGTTATTTACCTACACAACTACTGCTAGAATCTATTAAGCTCAAACACTTGTCTCCCAACCACTACATCTTCTTTTCTCAAACACCTCGTTTATTTTTGTCTAAATTTTATTACACAGCACGACTTATAGGTTATAATTATGTACCCGGTATATAGTGTGGTCCTAAATGCTGAAAGCACATCAATTGGCATAAACTATATCGGACCCATCGTGTAAGCATTACCATAATTGTTGCCGTGAACCTCCTATATAGGAATCCATGTATTTTCAATGTTAGAAGGAAGGAACATAAACCTTATCTTCAATGTCAAGTAGACGAGGGAACCTTTTTATAATGGATCGAGTGGTTTACCGACATGATATGGTTAGTGATGTTCTTCTTGACATATATAAATGTAAAGGAGACGTCTGTGAACTTTTTGTGAACTTTATGACTGACTCGTCAGATGGAAGATTGACTCTCAGACCGAATGATATTTTGATATTTGAGTGGGTTGGAAGAAAACAAGAGTGCGTGGATTTGGCCAGGGTTTCTCCTATCGTGAGGTTGAGTAGTCGGAGTTTTAGAGTGGGTTAGACTGCTTTGAAATCAGTCTCATGCAAAGTGACTAAACACGAGAAAACATGTATTGAAAATCAGCATATGTTTATTTTTTTTTTCGTATTTCATACATTGGTCTCCTTGTACATAAGACGGTCGAGCTACTTAATAGAGTTCAACTAGTTATGAACATTAATTTATGACTCATAAATCAAAAAATATGATTTTTCATATGATTAGTTTTGCAATTCAAAAGAAGCCAGCGACGTAACTTGTTGCTCGTTTAATAATAGTTTATAATAAATATTATTCTTTGTAGTATGTTGTTCATTTGCCCTTGCTACTTGCTAGGGCGTTCATATATTCAGTTTTTAATCGGCATTTATTCATATAATAAAGAAGTTGGGAAGAAAATACAATTAGGATACCATGTGTTACAAGGATCGCAATACCACTAGATCCAGCTAAACGAACTTTTATTACATCTATTTGATATCCAAGTGTATTTGTAGAGCTTGATGTCAATGAGAATGTGATATTTTTTTGACGTTTTTTATTAAACGTTGCTGCCTCTTTATGGAAGCACCAAATGATCCATAAGATGGATTGAACAATGGCATTAACAAGGTTCGATTGATGTATAGTAAAGTTTTTTCGGTTTGTATGGTTAAATATATTGCAAAAATAAATACAATACTGAGTGAACTCAACCAACCATCCTTTGATTCACTATATGATTCACAGTTTACAATACAAAAAAGAAAAAACAAAATTGATCAAAGTATGGTCAATCAATATAACGAATAGATAGAAACTACTATATCAATACAATTGATCCATTACAATATAATAAATCGAAACATAGATGATTCAAGAGAGACAAAAGAGACGAATAAAACAATGAAACCCTAATCAGCTTTAGCTCCAGCTTATGTAGTGCTCATGAGAATTCCAACTAGGCAAAAGTAGTC
This sequence comes from Glebionis coronaria, assembly GCA_025667525.1. NCBI lineage: Eukaryota > Viridiplantae > Streptophyta > Magnoliopsida > Asterales > Asteraceae > Glebionis > Glebionis coronaria. The sequence continues at coordinate 28,327,432 of CM046874.1, read as the reverse complement.
CTTGAGGAATAAACCGACATATAAACACATATAAACCTTTAGGGTTAGTGTTACAAAGAATAAGATAATGACAGTTGTAGTCCCTCAAGTTTATACAAAAAAAAACTTGCATTCTTAACACCCTTCCTCAAAAGTTTCAACTTTGAACATATCAAGCATACCAAATTTTCTGCACAGCTCATTGTGTCACTCAATACCAAGTGCTTTATTAAGCACATCAATAATCTGCTGAGAAGTGTAAATTTTCTCAGTTTTATTACATCACTAGCAACCTTTTTTGTCACAAAGAAGAACACCTATTTTAAAATGTTTATATTCCTAGTGAAACATTAGGTTAACAACAATATGCAAAGTAGAGTTGTTATCGCATTAAAGAATCTGGTAACAATCCTTTAACACCCATGTCACCTGGAAAATTAGACAACCAGATAATCTTACATGTAGCAGAAGCCTTTCTTATAAACTCAGCCACAACTGAAGATTTGGAAAAAGTATACCAGTTTTTACTTTTCCAAGTTACCAAAGAATGACCCAGAAATAGACAATACTCAGACTCAAACTTTCTAGTTGTACGACATCTTGCCCAATCAAAATCAACATAAGCTTTAAGCTTAAGGTTCTCACTTTTATTGATTTGAATACCACCCCTAGAGATTCCTTAAGATTAAGATATCTTAAGACTCTCAGGGCAATATCCAAACATCCAAATAGGAAGCAAACGAAGCATGCATGAATTGACTTAAGAAGTGAACCACATACAATATAGCTTGTCTCGTATTGGAAAGATAGATTAGCTTAAAAACCATCTATCATAATTACCAATATTATCAAGCAGCTTATCATCATTAGTCTCAACATGACAAAGATTAGTATTCTCATGTAAATAATTATCAAAATGGTTTGCACCAAGTAAACCATACTCATGTTAAAGCTCAAGACAATACTTCCTTTGACTAAGACAATACTATCTACTTTATCCAATAATTATATAACAAGAAAATATTTTAATTTTCCTAAATCTTTTATTTGGAATTTAGACTTGAGAAACAATTTAAACTTCTCAATTTCAGAAAGGTCATTACTGGTAATCACAATATCATCCATATACACAAGCTAGCAAAAAACACGTTCTTATATCTTTTTGCAAACAAAGGATAGTCAAATTTAGACTAAACAAAAGCATTTTCAAGTAAATCATTGGTAAGTTTATCATTCTATTGTTTGGGGGATTGTTTAAGCCTATATAATGATTTATTCAATTTGAAAATTCCTTTTTGAGTATCAAAACAAGAGGAAGGGTCATACAGTCAGTCTCTATCAAATCATCATAAAGAAATACATTATTAACATCAAGTTGAAACAGATTCATTATTACAAATAGATGTATTAATCATACATCTAATAGTAGACATTTTGACCATAAGACTAAATGTTTCCATATAATCAAATCATTCCCTATGGTTAAGGCCCTTGGAAACTAGCCTAGACTTAAATATCTCAACCTCACTAGAAGATTTATACTTACTTTTCCATAACCTTTTAGACCCAACAGGTTTTATTCCTTATGAAAGATCTCAAATAGTCCAAGTACCATTCCTATTTAAAGCCTCAATCTCATTATTCATAGCTTCAACCTATTTAGATTTTTAATTGCCTCATTATAAGATGTAGGTTTATTGTATCTAATAAGAGTAATAGACAAACAATAATTAGATATATTAAGGCTGACATAGGTAACATAGTTTTCAAGCCCATATAATCTACTACTCCCTATAACATAATCATTATACTTAGCAGGACTACTAGACCTCCTGATTTGAGGCTACACTTGGATAATGTTCTCAAGCAAATTATTTTCAGTATTAGAGTCAAAATTAGAAGGGACATCGTCCTAAGAATGATAACGTCCAAATCTAACATATTTTTGGGAGCGTTATCCGTACTTTTGTACGTGTATATTGGTTATATCTATGATACTTTTGTGCATATTTGTGCCCAATTGTGTTTGCAAGTCTTTGTGTAGCCAATTGTAGGAATAGAGTATAAAACAACGTAAATATAGAGATTAGTACGAGTACGAAGAATCCTAGTCAAGTTCAAGACCCGTGTACAAGTTACAAGCCTTTAAAGATCAATTTCGGGTGCAAGAACAAGTGTTTCCAAAGAGCATACAAGTCACTCAGCATGAAGTTGCCACCAGCAAAACTCAGCCGACTTGCCACCAACAGAATCAAAGTCGCCACCAACAAAATGCAACTGATTTGCCACCAGTAGGATTCAAGTTGCCACCCACATTTGTGTTGGCAAAATTTGTGTCTACATTCATGCAAGCTCAAGGGAGAACATACAAGAAGATTCTAGACTTTCTTTGGCTCCAAGCATTTGTCTTTGGCTCCACGCCAATCATTGAAGTCTAGGCCTTAACTTTGCCAATAAATAAGACCCTTGGGGTTATGTAATCATATATATCTTCACATAATCTCATTACTCTTTCATAACCACAAAATAACTCTCTCAACCTTGTCTAAACCTCCATTCCCAATTCCCAGATTTGAGCAAGGTGGTGCAAGAAAAGTCACTTTTGGAGTCCGAAAAGTAAAGTTAACATCACGAAACTCTTAGGGATCATTACCCTAATCATTAGCAACATATTTCCACTTTGTAAGACTCTTAATTATGAGTTATAAGACTATTATTTCAGAGTTTATTTCATTGTTTGTTATGAATAGCTAAATCTCATTCTACACTTGGTAGGATGATGTTTGTGGTATGAAGCAGTGGTTGTGGTTGTGATTTATGTTTATTTTAATGTCAATCTTTCCTTTGAACAATTAGTACTTATGTTTCATGTGACAATTGTTATCAAAACTTAATTTGTTGGTAAAGATTTCATAGGTCGAAAGGGTTATTTTCTACCAACAAGTCATAGCCGGTTTGTCTATGATTGGCTATCTTTTGTATTGATCATTTCTTAAGAAGTTTTGGTTATCAAGAAACATAATTATAAGTGTTAGCAAATTCGTGAAACGACCGTGAATCAGATGTGTTGAAATTGGATTAAGTCTTGAATTGAGTGATTGAGTCTAATGCTTGTTTTCTCTAACCAAAGTCTTGACGAAGATTAAAGCTTTTAAAAGCAATAGATTGGATTATCCATCTAATTATCATAATCATATTTGTTAAACGTGTTATCACAATCATACCACTACGGATGCCTAAACTAGTCTTTACCAAGTGTTGCTTTTAATCTTATTATTAATCTCATCATTTTACTTGTTATTTGTTTGTCTACAATTGCTACAATCAACGATTATAGTTTTATTTTTAAATGATCATAGGTTTTCCAAATCCCCGTGAATGATCTCGGTATTACCACATAAAAGCTATACACAAACGAAAGGGTTATACTTGCCCGTGCGTTTTTACTTAATCCGGTAATTCGTGTTTATAAATTTAAACTTGTTCTCCAAATCCATCACACAGGAGACGCACCAAGTTTTTGGCGCCACTGCCGGGGATTTGATTGTGTTCTTAGTTCCAAAATCATCCTATAGTCAAACTCATTGTAGCGTTCTTGTTGGCAAAAAGCCAAAAATCAAAAACTAAAAATAAAATAAAATTACAACAGCATTGATTTTGCCGCCGGCAAAACCAACCTGCCGCTGGCAACTTTTCCACAGAAGTCTTTTTGCCGACCGGCAAGCCTATTTTTCCGACCGGCAAAACCGAACCTGTTAAAAAAATTATGTTTTTATTTTGTTTGGTTTATTTAATTTCTATTTTACTTATTTTCCTACTAGTTATATTTTGTTTGTTTTTATTTTCGTTACTTGTAGTCTTTTTCAAAAGTTCTTCAAGACTTGAATGAACACACGTTCTTTCGATCAAGAATTTCTTAGTCCATACACCGACCGCGAACGTTATATTCATTAATCTCGAAAGAAAAACCGCAAGAAGCAACCATTTGTTTCTTTTGAAAACCGAACTTCAAAAACCAAAAACCCACCATTTGATAATCTCTTGGACGCACTTGTCGTCTATAACCCATTTAACGATCTACCATTCCCAATGGCTGACGATCAATCCATGTGGGCAACCAACCGAGTAGTAGCACCTACCCCCGAGGCTGCTATTTTTCAAGTTGAGCTTGGAGAAAACTTCACCGTGAAAGGTCATCACCTTTCAATGATCAAAGACCACCAATTTGACGGCCGTACGAGGGCCGATCCGCATAAGCACATATCCGAATTCATAGAAATATGTGGCATGTTCCTTTATGGAGCTGACGTCGATGTAGACGCTATAAAGCTCAAACTCTTCCCATCATCTCTATCCGGAGATGCAAGAGTTTGGTATAATGAGTTGACGCCCGGTACCATTGCAACATGGGAACAAATGAGAACTGCTTTTGTTAGCCGTTTCTTTCCACCCGCCATGTACGAAAGACTCATGGGAGAAATCCGAGGTTTCGCCCAACTTCCACAAGAAACACTCATTGATGCGTGGAACCGAATGAAAGACCTACTTTGTAGTTGTCATGGACATGGTTTATTGAAAGAAACCATCATCCAAATCTTTTATCATGGTCTCAATGAACCGACGCAAGCAATCCTTGACGTTGGAGGACTATTTCTCTATAAGACTCCCAACGAAGCATATCAATTGCTCGAGGACCGAGTTCTCTTAAAACTCGATTGGTCCAAAGATAACCGTTCCAAACCTTTCAAAAAAATCGTTGCTTTCGTTGAAAGTAGCAAAAATTCTAAACTCATGGAAAAGATGGACGCTCTCACATCTAAATTCGACTCGCAATTCAAAACTATCAAAGACAAAATGAAAGAGATGTGAGGCGAATCTACTCTTTGTGGAGGACCACACCCATCTACGGAGTGTGATGATACACCAATAAGAGAACCACCACAAGAAGCAAACTACGCCCAAGGATACCAAGGAGGATACCGAGGAGGTGGTTATCGAGGTAACTACTACGGTAGAAACTCCGGCACATGGCGTGAGTACCCCAAAAACAAAAATCGTAACTCACAACCTCATGAGAACGATAATTCCGTTCCATAAAATGAGAAGAAACCAGAAGAATCAAACTTAGAAAAAATGTTGTTAGCTTTCATAGAATCTCAAAAATCAACAAACACGTTCATTAAGAACCAATTCTTCGATCTCAAAGCCAATGTTGAAAGAGGACAAAGACACCACACCGCCACTATTAGTGATATCGAAACCAAGAACGGTCGAATCACTGACCAATTAGCCAATCGACCAAGTGGTTTGTTTCCAAGAAACAATCAAACAAACCCAAAACCATATATGGATAAACCATACCGCCCACCACCCGCCCGTAATGAACATGTGAATGCCGTATTCACAAGAAGTGGGCTAGGTTATGATCCACCACAAAACCCAAACACCAATTCTCCCACTTTCGCCGATGAAAGTAAAGATGAAGCCGATGAGCCCGAGAAGGAAGAAACCGTTCCTCCTTCCAAACCAAAACAAAAACAAACCACACCCATTCCAACACCAACACCAAATGTGTATACACCCAAAATTCGATATCCTCAACGCCCACGAAAGGAAAAGACAGAGGCTCGTAATGCCAAATTCCTTAAGATGATCAAAGAAGTTAAGATCAACGTTCCCCTTGTTGATATCTTAACCGGCATGCCCAACTATGGGAAATTCCTCGAAGATCTTGTGAGCAAACATAGTAAGACGGAGCAAATCTCTGCTGCGTTTCTGAATGAAGAATGTTTTGCAGCCTTGCAAAGAAAACTTCCACCAAAGCTCAGAGATCTGGGAAGCTTTCTCATACCATGTACTCTAGCCAACAATGTTGAATGTCACGCCTTGGCCGATCTAGGCGCGAGTATCAATCTTATGCCATACTCATTATACAAAAATCTTTCAAACAATACTTTGAAACCTACAAGTATGAGTATACGTTTGGCTAACCACACTTACCAATATCCCATTGGGATATCCGAGAACATGCTTGTTCAAGTTGGCAAATTCATATTTCCCACCGACTTCGTAATCCTTGAAATGGAGGAAGACCATCAAGTCCCTCTCATTTTAGGACAACCATTCTTGCACACCGCCGATTCTATCATTCGTGTGAAGAATAAAGCACTCAACCTTAGAGTTGGTGACGATCGAGTCATATTTTTAGTCGATAAAGCTATGCAACATTCTCATTCTGATGATGACACATGCTTCCGCGTGGATGTTATCGATGAAGTAACGGAAGAAGAATTGGATGCATTACTTGATGACAACGCACCATTCCAAACAACTTCGGAAAAGATTAGCGATACCGATCGTGATCGTGAATTCGAAGAATTCATGGCCCTTGATTCTGAAGTAACTCTCGAAGAATAGGAAAACAAACCCTTCGAAGTCGAACTTTATAGTTCCCAAATCTATTCATGATCCACCGACGGATCTTGAATGGAAACCTCTTCCCGAACATCTCGAGTACGCTTATCTAGATAAGGATTCACTCCTTCCGGTGATTATCTCAACCTCACTCGAGGAAGATGAGAAGAAACGCCTTGTTTCTATCCTCGAAACCCACAAAGAAGCGTTTGCATGGAAAACATCCGATATACCGGGAATTGATTCGCAATTTTGCAAACACAAGATCAATCTTGAAGACGATGCCAAGCCCGTTATTGAGAGGCAAAGTCGACTTAACCCAAACATGAAGGAGATTGTAAAAACCGAAGTAATCAAACTCCTTGAAGCATGAATCATCTTTTCCATAGAAGATAGTCCTTGGGTTCGTCCTATTTACTTCGTTCCTAAGAAAGGAGGAATGACTGTTGTGACCAATGAACATAACGAACTTGTTCCTACAAGAATCATTACTGGTTGGCGTTTGTGTATTGATTACCGCAAATTAAATGATGCCACATGAAAGGATCATTTTCCTCTACCATTCATGAACCAAATGTTGGAAAGACTAGAGGGGAACAAATTCTTTTGTTTTCTCGATGGCTTTTTCGGATATTTTCAAATACCTATCAAAGCATCCGATCAAGACAAGACCACTTTTACGTGTCCTTTTGGAACGTTTGTATAGGCGTATGCCTTTTGGTCTTTGCAATGCACCTGCGACTTTTTAAAGGTGTATGATCGCGATCTTTCAAGACATGATCGAAGTATCAATGGAAGTTCTCATGGATGATTTCTCAGTCTTCAGAAAATCATTCGAGTCTTGCCTTTTTAATCTAGAGCACATGCTCATCCGATGCAAACAAGCTCATCTCTTGCTCAATTGGGAGAAATGTCACTTTATGGTGACTAAAGGAATTGTGCTTGGGCACAAAGTCTCCAGAGCTGGATTGGAAGTAGACAAGGCCAAGATCGAAGTGATATCCAAATTACCACCACCCACTAACGTTAAAGCCGTTTAAAGTTTTCTAGGTCATGCGAGATTCTACCACCGATTCATAAAAGACTTTTCCAAAATCGCTAGACCGATGACCAAACTCCTTGAAAAAGACATAGTCTTTGATTTCAACGAAGAATGCATAAAGGCATTTGAAAAGCTTAAAGACAAGTTAACGAATGCACCAATCATGGTTTCACCAGATTGGTCGCGACCGTTTGAACTTATGTGTGATGCAAGCGATTTCGCTATAGGAGCCGTATTAGGACAACGCTAAGGAAAACATTTCCGTCCTATACATTTTTCGAGCAAAACTCTAAATAGCGCGCAGCTCAACTACACGATCACCGAGAAAGAACTACTTGTCGTAGTTTTTGCTTTTGACAAATTTTGATCCTATCTCGTGTTGTCGAAAACGATTGTATTCACCGATCATTCCGCGTTGAAATACCTATTCTCTAAACAAGATGCTAAGCCGCTTCTTATTAGATGGATTTTACTACTCCAAGAATTTAACATCGAAATTCAAAATAAGAAAGGAGCTAAAAACGTCGCAGCCGATCATTTATCGCGACTTAAAAATCCAAACATGGAAGAGTTAAGGGATGAAGATATCGATGACTATTTTCCTGATGAAACTCTTATGCAAATCTCTACGGACAAATCTTCGTGGTTTGCAGATTTTGCAAATTACCTCGTTGGAAGAATTCGAAGAAAAGGTTTAACCTATCACCAACGATGTAAATTATTTTCCGACCTAAAACACTATTTCTGGGAAGATCCCTACCTTTTCAAGGTATGCCCCGATGGCATGATTAGGAGATGTGTTTATGGTGTAGAAACAAGAAAGATCCTTGATGAATGTCATCATGACCCTACTGGGGGATATTATGGTCCTTCCACCACCGCGAAAAAAGTGTTTGATGTTGGTTTCTATTGGCCAACAATTTTTAAAGAGGCCTATACTCTAGTCGAAAATTGTGATGCTTGCCAACATACTGGTAGCCTCTCACGAAGAGATGAGATGCCTCAAAACAGCATCCAAGTTAGCGAAATATTTGACGTATGGGGAATTGATTTCATGGGACCCTTTCCCAAATCCCATAAGTTTGAATATATCTTAGTCGCTATTGATTACGTGTTCAAATGGACCGAAGCCGAAGCTTTATCCACGAATGATTCACGAGCCGTAATCAATTTTCTGAAAAAGCTTTTATCTCGTTATGGAATACCGAAAGCTTTAATTAGCAATCGAGGTTCCCATTTTTGTAACAAATAAATGGAGAAAATCTTAAAGCGTTATGGAGTTACCCATCGCTTTGCCACCGTATATCATCCATAAACGAGTGGATAAGTTGAGAATACCAACAGAGCCTTAAAACGAATACTCGAAAAAATGGTTAAGGTCAATCCTTCCATTTGGTCAAGGAAACTTGACGACGCTCTATGGGCATTCCGAACAGCTTTTAAGACACCAATTGGCACAACACCTTATCTTTTATTGTACTGTAAAACGTGTCACTTGCCCTTTGAAATTGAGCATCGTGCTTATTGGGCATTGAGAAGCTGTAATCCTGATCTCAAAATCACTGGAGAAAAACGATTCTTGCAATTGCATGAACTCGATGAATTAAGACTCCAAGCTTATGCGAATTCCAAATTATACAAAGCACGTACCAAAGCTTATCATGACAAGAAACTTCGAATCCGAAAAGAATTCAATAAAGGAGAAAAAGTTCTCTTGTTTAATATGCGATATAAATTCAAAGCTCCAAAGCTTAAACAAAAGTGGTACGATCCTTTTATAGTAAAACATGGATACCCATCCGGTTATGTTGATTTGTATGACAATAATGGAGGAAGCTTCATTGTTAATGGACACCGTGTTAAACTATACCATGATGAGTGGAGTGAACATTTTACGCTCGATAAAAATAAAGAAAACAAAAAACAAGTACGAGTCAGGCTGATGACTCAATAATAAAATAAGCGCTTCTCGGGAGGCAACCCGTGTGTTTTAAAATTTTTAAGTGTGATTTTCCTTTTTAAATTAATTTCATGCTTACACCCCACAATTGTTAACCAATGTTTTGCTTAAGTATGAGAGGGTGTATCATGTGTCGCTTTTATAAAAACCTATAAAAACAAAAAATAGAGTGTTTTCGTATTTTTGTGTGTTTTATTTTTTTGTAGGTACCGCAAGTTGAAGGCGAAGACAAGAATCTTGTATGATACATGATATGCCCGTGATTCTGGTTTTTCTCTTATTCCCTAACTTTTGTTCAGTTTCATCACATTTAGGACAATACTAAACTTAAGTGTGAGGGGGTTGTAGTGAAATCGAGAAAAAAGATGCTTAATTGCCATATTTTTGGGCTATTTTAAAATTTCGTTCTGTTTTGCCCTTGTAAATAAAAAGTTTCAAGCAAATGTATATAAATAATTAAGAAATTATCCAATCGGTAATTTTTGAAAATTTGAGATATATTTTTGTGTCAAACTTACCCAAGTCAAAGTCTCATATAATAGTAGAAGAAAAATCCCAAAAATAAATAAATTAGGAGAAGGTTGCAAGCTCAATGTTTGTCAAATACAACTTGAACTTTGCAAGTATGTTGATCCATGGCTAGGAGTATTAGCCAAGAAAAAAAAGAAAGAAAGAAAAAGTCAAAAAGACAAATAAATAGCCAATGAGCTATAATGTTATGAAGTTGAAGGAAGAAGAAGACATAAAAGGTATCGATTAGCCAATGTGCTAAGTCAGGATACATGTTGCTTCAATTCATATGTTATTAGTGTAGTTAGAAATAAAAGACTTTCTAGATTTTTATGGTGTATTAGCTTTATATCTCAATTTTTCAACCTTAAAAACTTAAGTCGATGAATTTTATCTTATACTTGTACTTGTTAGACTTGCATCGAATTTTTCAAAAATACATGTACCTTTGGATTTAATTTTTATTTTCTTCTTGCTTGAGGGCAAGCAAAACTTAAGTGTGAGGGGATTTGATAACGCCTAAATCCAACATATTTTTGGGAGCGTTATCCTTACTTTTGTACATGTATATTGGTTATATCTATGATACTTTTGTTCATATTTGTGCCCAATTGTGTTTCCAAGTCTTTGTGTAGCCAATTGCAGGAATAGAGTATAAAACAACGTAAATATGGAGATTAGTACGAGTACGAAGAATCCTAGTCAAGTTCAAGACCCGTGTACAAGTTACAAGCCTTTAAAGATCAATTTCAGGTGCAAGAACAAGTGTTTCCAAAGAGCATACAAGTCACTCAGCATGAAGTTGCCACCAGCAAAACTCAGCCGACTTGCCACCAACAGAATCAAAGTCGCCACCAACAAAATGCAGCTGATTTGCCACCAGCAGGATTCAAGTTGCCACCCACATTTGTGTTGGCAGAATTTGTGTCTACATTCATGCAAGCTCAAGAGAGAACATAAAAGAAGATTATAGACTTCCTTTGGCTCCAAGCATTTGTCTTTGGCTCCAAGCCAATCATTGAAGTCTAGGCCTTAACTTTGCCTATAAATAAGACTCTTGGGGTCATGTAATCATATATATCTTCACATATCTCATTACTTTTTCATAACCACAAAGTAACTCTCTCAACCTTGTCCAAACCTCCATTCCCAGATTTGAGCAAGGTGGTGCAAGAAAAGTCACTTTTGGAGTCCGAAAAGTAAAGTTAACATCACGAAACTCGTAGGGATCATTACCCTAATCATTAGCAACATATTTCCACTTTGTAAGACTCTTAATTATGACTTATAGACTATTATTTCAGAGTTTATTTCATTGTTTGTTATGAGTAGCTAAATCTCATTCTACACTTGGTAGGATTATGTTTGTGGTATGAAGTAGTGGTTGTGATTGTGATTTATGTTTATTTCGTTGTCAAGCTTTCCTTTGAACAATTAGTACTTATGTTTCATGTGACAATTGTTATCAAAACTTAATTTGTTGGTAAAGATTTCATAGATCGAAAGGGTTATTTTCTATCAACAAGTCATAGCCGGCTTGTCTATGATTGACTATCTTTTGTATTGATCATTTCTTAAGAAGTTTTGATTATCAAGAAACATAATTATAAGTGTTAGCAAATTCGTGAAACGATCGTGAATCGAATGTGTTAAAATTGGATTAAGTCTTGAATTGAGTGATTGATTCTATTGCTTGTTTTCTTTAACCAAAGTCTTGACGAAGATTAAAGCTTTTGAAAACAATAGATTGAATTATCCATCTAATTATCATAGTCATATTTGTTAAACGTGTCATCACAATCATACCACTACGGATGCCTAAACTAGTCTTTACCAAGTGTTGCTTTTAATATTATTATTAATCTCATCATTTTACTTGTTATATGTTTGTCTACAATTGCTACAATCAAGAATTATAGTTTTATTTTTGAATGATCATAGGTTTTCCAAATCCCCGTGAACGATCTCGGTATTACCACATAAAAGTTATACACAAACGAAAGGGTTATACTTGCCCATGCATTTTTAGTTAATCCGGTAATTTGTGTTTATAAGTTTAAAACTTGTTCTCCAAATCCATCACACCGGAGACACACCAGAGAAGAAGGATTGTCACTTATAAAAATTGCTCATTCAGTCTCACTATCATCAGTGATATTAAAATCTATGGTGCAAGACTGGTCATTGGAATCATCATTAGGTAATGAAATACCTCTTAGTCATCACAAGGACTTGAGGTTTGACTCCCATTTTGTTTCCCATCATAAACAAACATTGAACATGATGTTTGAATGTCTAACCGTATGATATAGTAAACTACCCATCATGCCATGATGCTTATTGTTTTCTACAGATTCATCATCTTCATCCTTGTTGAGATTAGTTTTGGATGACATAGGAGTTTTAATAGGTTTTGAGTTTTCAAGACATAATTTATTTAACATTTATTTTATGTAATTCGACTAATTAAAAAAATGCCATCCACTAATTTTTTTTATTTGACGACCGAGGGAAGAAGTTTATATTATCCATTATACTCATTATGAACACATCGTGCATGATTTAGAAAAGTCACCGCAAATCTCTTGACAAGTTGATTAGAATACAATATCGTCATGTTCAAAAAAAAAAAAAGAATACAATATCGTCCACATAAATTTGAACAATTATGATGTAAGAGTCCTTTTTCTTTGTAAAAAGTATGTTATCAACCAATTTCATGGTATATTTATTTTAAAGAAGAAAAACTTTAAATATATCATACCAAGCCTTTGGAGCTTGTTTTAACCACATAGAGCCCTTTTAAGTTTATAAACGTTGTTAGATTTTTCAAATTCGATGGACCCACAGGTTGAGCAACGTATACTTCTTCATTTATAAAACCATATAAAAACGCACTTTTGACAATTGGAAAACTTTAGAATCATTTGCACAAGCATAAGCAAGAATTATTCGTATAGATTCTAATTTTGCAACGGGGAAATATATGTTTCATCAAAATATATACCTTCTTGTTGGTTATAGCCTTATGCGACAAGCCTAGCTTTATTTTGAGAGACCACACAATTTTCATCCAATTTATTTTTTATATACCCACATAGTACTGATTATGGTTTGGTTTTTAAGAGGTGGAACAAGACTTGAATAAATTGGTTCTCTTGCATAGAAATAATTCAATTTTCCATTAATAGCTTCGTTAATATTTTGGTAATCTTCCGAGGGATGGTCTTTATATTCTTTTATATTAACAATATCTTTGTTTAATGATCCATTTTCCTTGTTTTTTTAACGAAAATTATTTCGTCTCAAAAATATATATTTTAGACGTGCGTCCAACGAGACTTAAACCCACAAGCTTCTGGTTAGTGGGCACTCACTTACCACTGGATCAATGTCCTAGCAGCTTTCTTGTCTTATATTTCTTTGATTTTTTTAATAATTTCACGTTCTAATTATATCGTCGTCGATAAGCGGAGTTGATTTGGGAGGAGGACTTTCATCGTATTTTACATTAAGAGATTCTCTAGTTTTCATAGTTTCTTTATTAAGGATTATATATGCTTTTATATTAGGAGAATATCCCAAAAATATGCATTCGGTAGATTTGAATCAAATGTAGTAAGATAGTCTTTAATTTTATAAATAAAACCTTTGCTACCGAAAATTTAAAATATCCTGAAGACGTTTTCTTATCATTAAAGAGTTTGTAAGGAGTTTTATTTAAGAAATTCGTGATTAATATTCTATTAAGTATATTTATAGATGTATCGATAACATTACACCAAAACTTTGAGGGATAAATTGTTCATTAAGCATGGTTCAACTAACTTCTTGTAAATACAATTTTTACGTTCAACAACCCCATTTGATTACAGAGTACGTGGATCCGAAAAGTTGTGAGTAATACTGTCCGCATCACAAGAGGATTTGAATTGTAACACGTAATCAAATTTCCGATCATGATCCGCACGGATGGACAAAATAGGACAAGCTTGTTGAATTTGAAATTTATTACTTATGAATTCAAAATTGTCAAAAGCATCATTTTTAATTTCCAAAAATCTAATCCATGTATATCTTGACTAGTCATTAGCTATGACCAACATATATAAGTTTCCTCAATAACTTTGGATAGCCAATGGACCAAACAAGTATATATGTAAAAGTTTTAAACACCTAGTAGTTGAAACCAAAATTTTCTATGTTGAAATCATCACAAAAATATTGTTCAAATTTTAGTTTCAGTAAGTTTCTAGGAAGTTCTTTAATTGATAGCGATCGTATAAGTCGCTTTTTGGCATGACCCAATCTTTGATGCCAAAGGGTTAATATCATCTATAGAATTTACACAAAGTTTACTATTGGGTGTTTTTCTGATTTTCATTACATAAAAATAATTTTTCCTAATCCATCTTCATATAGTAATGCGGTCTTTAGTATTTCACTACCGGTTTCATTAAATAGAAATTATACCTTTTATCTAGTGTTGCAAAAAAGTTAAATAAGGCCGATTAATCACCGCTTAATCGATATAATCTATGAACCTTGTCGATTAATGTAAAAGGTAATTAATGACGGTCAACTGTGGTCAACTATGGTCAAGGGAGGTTAAACTTGCCGAAAACGTGCAAATCTTGTCAAAAATACCGAAACTCACTATAAAGTTGTGTTTATCACTTATAGTAACTACTTATATGTATAATAATTTAGATTTTAAGAATAATATTGCTTAAAATACCTAAAACTCTTTAGACATACCTAAAATTTTCCAGAAATACTCAAAATTCGCTAAAAACACCGATTTGATTAATCACCGATTAATTCCGCCTAGAACGATTACAAGTTAGAAGATGTTCGATCGACCGACAAGCGATTCATGACTTTTACAACCTTGCTTTTATCCAAATTTGACTAACGTTAAGCAAGTTAAAGTTAAAGTATAAGTTATCTAAATGATTACCATCATTTATAGTTAAAGAGTTATAAGTAATCATTTCCTAATGATTTTTCTTTTGCCATATCCTCCAAACACTACGTTACCACCATAATGTCAATCAAATTACACATCTTTATTTCTCGTAAATCATACTAAAAACGATTAAAATAACCTTAAATACGCTAAATATATGCTTGTTTTATTGTTTGTGTATGTGTAGGCACAAATATCGAGAAATCACAAAAAAATAACAAATACAAGACAAAACATACACCAGAAACGAAGACGTACAAGAAACCGAAGCACGAATCTCATTTAACGGGTTCAAAACCCTATTTCTCTCAAAAAGGACTAAAATGCCCTTGTGATTATTCAAAATTACCAAAATACCATTTCATTACCCCAAGGACCCTTAATGATAGATTAAATTACAATTCTAGTCCTTTTTCAATTACATTGTTAGTCCCTAGTCCTCGGAAGGACTAAGAATGAAATAATAGTAAGGTAATGGTGGTTTAATTAACTTAACTATTACACTAACCCAATCCATTAATTGGTCCAACATAAAATCGACCCAACAACACCAAACCCTTAACCCACCACCCAGCCCATTTGTTTAAACGAGGTTAATTAGTTAACACGTTTTGAAATATGAGGGAAAGTCGTTATTCTCTTCATCCTCCTTTTAGTTTTCACCATACCACCGTCAAACAAAGGGTAAACATCAATTACCCCTTCCAAAACACAATTCAAACCATGAAGAAACAAACCCACATGGATATGTTAGCCACGAAAACATAAATAAACAAGAACCCTATCTGGTAGTAAAAAAGAAACCATGTGACATCCAATCAATGGCTAAAAAAGGCCCCTTGTGAGCACTCCAATCCAACGGTTCCTAAGAGCTCTATGTCAGGATTCAACACAAGAAATTATCACAACTATCAAATCAAGTAGAGGGTTCTAGAAGAATAATTTTAGTGTTGAATTTGGTTCAAGACAACAGAGGATGACAACATTAGAGTATCTTCATCAGTATTATATAGTATAGGTCACTTGTAATTTATTTTTCTGTTTCTAAAATTCTATGTAAAAGCTCTATTTTGAGTTACATCTTATTTTTATGTAATAGTCTTTAAATTTCCTTTAAATTCATTGTCATTTACAGTACTTGAACTTGTTATTTCAATACATTTCCATTTCCTTGCACTTGTCTTATTTTACAAAAATCACAAAAAGTTAAAAAAGGCTTGTATTGTAACATAACTTATTTGTATCTTATTCTAAATAACTTGTGTTATTTAGTTCTTTGTTACTGCTTGAAGGAGTTTAAGTCTTAAAAAGACTTGGTTACTTTGTTTATTTCGAAGATTTCAAGAGTTAGGTTTCAAAAATAGAAATAAGCTAAGAGATTATTGGGTTTTATAAGCTATAAAGGGAGCTTATTGGGTGAAGATATAGTTTATTGGGTTTAGATTTACATGTTGTTAGGTCAGAAGTTGAGCTTTGGACCTCTTGTATGTGTCTATTTCCTTTTTAACATTTCTTTTATCATTTTCTTATTAAACTGCTTATTTGGCCTTTAATCTTTTTATTTCTACTAGTTTATCTTTTTTTTTATTATTTGTTTAATTTGTTGCTTACTTGTTGCCCTATTTCATCTTTATTAGTTTTAAATTTGAATATCAAGATCTTAAGGGGTGTTTGGGTTAAGCTTATTTGATAAGACTAACTCAAGCTTTTGCCTTCATTTGTTTTTAGACACTATTGTTAGGTTACAAATAGCTTATTTTTGCCTTTGGTTAATCTAAAAACAGAAGAACACAAAAAAATTTAGGTTTCTTTCTTTTTGCTTATTGTCAATATGAGGATTCTTAGATCTTTAGAATTTCACATTAGATTGTTACTCTTGTTTTTTCAGGTTTGGTTTTAATTTGTTTTGAGGTTTTAGAATATCAATTTTGGAAGTACATTTGCCTTTACAACAGTTAGCTATAGCTTGTTATATGCCATTTTTGATCACTTTCTGTGATCAAAAGCTTGCAGCATCATAGGGAACTGATCTTGAGGTTTTAGATCCTAGAACTTTGGAATTGGTTAGTGTAGTTAATAATTCTTTATCTGTTTTTAGGTTTTAGTTAATATATTTCTTATTTAATCTTATGGGTTAAGCTTGAATTTGGAAAAAAGATTACTTAGGTGCCTTAAAATTTTACTATCCTTTCTTTCTTCTTTATTTAGATTAATTTTTCTGTTTGATTTTGAGTTTATGTGGCTGTTTTGTGTTGGTATTATTGTTATCTTATATATTTAAGCCTATTTAGTAAGTTTGGCTTCTTGGAAAATCAGAAAAAATTATAGCAAAAATTAAAAACCCTGGGAGTCGAACCCTAGACTTTTTGCTAGCCAATACACTTAACACACACTACTTAACTATCCTGCCCTTGGGTCTTTCCTATCATACGAGCCTAAAGGATTAGTAATAACCCTTTCTTTTTTCTTATTTTCAGACCAATAAGTCATAAATGCTTATTAGCCATTTTTGGCTTATTCTCTAAAGCTTTTTCTTTATTTTCTTTTCTAAAGCTGTTTTCCCAGCTTATCTTTAGTATTTTACATTTCGGCTTCTTTTGGTTTGTGTTTTAATTGCGTACGACTATTTTGGCTTTTGGCCAAAGTTCTTATTTGTTTCTAGCTTATTTTCAGTCATGCACTAATTATATCCCTAAACAAATCTTTTTCTTTCTTGTTTTTCTACATTTCCTCTAAAATTCAGACGTCGAGGTCAAGTCCTTTGCCATCCCGACTCTTTTGTTGTTTTATGGCAAAGGATTATTTTTTATTCTAGCTTATTCTGGCTTATTTCTTCAGGTTTTTCAAAAAATTCTTTTTCCATAGCTCTTAGATCCTTATTTTATAAAGCCTTGCAAGTTTTTTGGCCAAGAGGTCAACAAAACAGTCAACCCGACTGTTTAGTCCTCTAGTGTATTTTGCTTTTTCCTTTTTATAGCATATTTTTACAGCTTATTTGAAATTTATTTTGTCAAATAGCTTTTAAATAACTTTTTAGGAGTCTTGTCAAATTTCATTTCTTTTAGTGGCTTATTGAAGATTTTGGCTTTTTTTTTCTTAACGGTAAATTTATTAAGAAAGAGCCACAAAGGCGAAGTACAAACTATAGCTTAACAAACAATTAAATGGGACACACCCCCATCTAACCAAGCTATAGAAATCACAAATACAAAGAACAATATCATAACAAAATAATGGAAATGGACAAACCCCATTCTCATATCAAACTACCAAAACAAACTATTACAAAGCATAACAGTCTGCATACCCAAACACTAACTACTTGATCCCATTTGATAAGAATCAAGCTCTGCACATCCATGGCACTTCAAAAACAAACTCGTACATAAGCAGTGATAAGAATCCCACTTCAGAATACATGACTGCCTTGATTCAACCACAAAGGGAAGCAACCAAGACAGCCAATCCATCCCCCATGGAAAAAACTCATCCCCAAGCTAATACAAGTTAATCAGGCAAAGAGACCTGCTCACAACGCCATCAGATAACAAATGCAGAAAAATATAGGAAAGGTGCCATAGTAGCACATCCAGCTTATTGCCTCCTCAAAACCCCCAATTATGTAAAACCCAGTGGGAAACCATAAAAGGGGGAAAGAGTACAACTAAACTAGAATCCTTTCCATGATGCAATAATCTAGTATCTATCAGCACGACATTAAACAGATACAGATTATTAATAAAGGGAGGACAAGCATCACAAACCAGATTTGGCATCTAAATATTGTACACTGAGTAAAACTCATGTGTCCACTATTAGCACATCAAATCTTCCCGAACAAACCATAATAGTCCTCCCCCAAACTCCCAGACATACTGGAAGAAATACAAAATACCATAATACCTTCACATTCAGCAATACAATACCATGATGGAAACCTCCAAACTATTGTAATAAACCACCACATGCTCATCTGGAAATATAGATGACCCTGCCAGAAAATAAAAAGAAACCAGTAGACAGCATAGAAGATGTAGAATAACCAATCAATAACAAAGCCAACCCAAACCAAACTCCCAAACAACCCCTGCTAAGGTCAAAACTAGGACATATATGAACCCACACCTTATTGCACAACCAGAAACCAGTCCCCCCAAAGGACCAGGCACACCAACCAAGCGCAGAAAACACCCTACACATTAAGATCCAGAAACAATCCTATCCTCAAAAGCAACTCTAATACCTTGGTTGCTATTATGACAAAGCTTAATATTCCACATATCAGCAGCTTTAACAACATTAGCAGATGGTTTCATAGTCAGACTTAACAATTTAAGTCTAACCGTATCAACAATCATCTTGACTAATACTGTAACATCCCTATGATTCATACCCATTCTTCTATTGTTACGCTCTTGCCATAAAAAATAAATACAAGATCCAAATAATAACCTCTGAATAATGCTCCAAATATTATTCCCAGCAGGTTTACTCACAAGACCCGAAATCGCACAAGGCCAAACATTACTAACATTATCCATAAGGGCCATTGGTTTAAGTCTTTCCCACAGCCTTTTAGAAAAACTGCAAGCAAAAAACAGATGGCCATGTGATTCATTATCGTAACCACTCAAAAAACAGGACACATTACCAACGTTAAACCATTTAGCTAACCTATCCCCTGTTTTGAGTCTTTCCTTAATGGCAAGCCAAGTAATAAAAGCATGCCTAGGAATACATTGATTGAACCATACATGCTTAAACCAACTCACCTCAGGATACTCAGTCTTTAAAGCTCTCCAAACCTCCGTAGGACTAAATCTTCTTTCACTACCTCTCTTATTAAGCCAGACAGTCCTATCCATTCTATTCATATCTAAAACCGGAACAGGAACATCTAAAACATCTTTTAGATTATCATTCCAATTAACAGGCCACACCCACACACCATTATCAATAAGATCAATAACCTTACTGTTAATAGAAAAGCCAGCCAACTTAATCATTCTATGATTAATAAGCTTGCTAAGAGGGCCCTTTAAATGCCACCTATCAAACCAAACATTACACGACTTACCATCACCAAGCTTGACAAAAACAAACTCTTTAATCAAAGTGTCTTTACCAAAGTTGTTTATACTTTTAAAATATTGAATTTAGTACATTAAGTTTTATAATAAGCTAAAGTTTTGCTTATTGGGCCTTATAAGCCCATTAAGATAGCTTATAGCTTATTTGAGCTTATTCAGAGGCTTTTCAAGTATAAGTTGCTTTGTTAAAGTTGCTTAGAATCATACTTTAAGCCTATTTTTACTTTTTCTTTTTCATTTCTCTTGTTTTTAGTTTTTTTGAATTAAAAGCCCATTAAGATTTTATAAATTTTGATTTTGGGCTTTTTGGCTCATTTGACTTTTTAAATTACTTTTTATTTTTCATTCTTAATTTAATTAAGTTATTTTAAGCTTGCTTTTAAATTTTAAAATTTTTGAATATTTTATTATTTTTCTTCTATTTGCGTGATTTGCGTAAATCGCGTTTTAGTTTTTACTTTTTTTGTAGGATTTAAAGTCTTCTTTTCATTTATCTTCTTATTATTCGATCAAATATCCAATTTCATCTCGTGAAATCTCAATTTCACTGCCTCTTTGTATACAATGACATCAGGTTAAATATTATATTTTGCGGATTGTATTTTTATACTTTCCCCTTTTATTTTGCATACATCATTTTGGCACCGTTGCCTTAAGATTTTTCTCAAAGGCAAATTTCTTGATTTTTAAATCGAAGACCTTTTCATTTTTTAAAATTGTGAATATTTTATTATTATATTATAGAATACAAAAAACGTCACTTGAACTCAAGTGACAACAAAAATATCGTATTTTCGTTTTTTTGTATACATATTATCATATATAGTAAGAACAATCAATTCCAATATATTCCGTACTTGTTATCATTCCGATAGTAATATGCGCATCAATCAAAGAAAGAAAAGAGAAAATAGATAAGTACCATTAAAATATTTGATCTTGAAGAATACAAACCCTAAGAAGGGATTTAGGAGGGTCGTTCCTAATAACTACGGCCTGAATTGGAAAAAGGCATTTAATAGCTTTGCGTCGCCTCGTTCCTCCGCCATTTGGTGAGTATTTTGAGAGGGATAACCGATTATCGATTTGCCACCCAAAGTATTATCAAATATTTGTTTTGTTTTATTATTGAACCTCGAGTGTGTTAATCATACCACTCAAAGTCGAACGAGATCCTTCACTTCACGTGTTTGATTTCACTCCTTTGTGTTCTTTATGATGGTTGTAAAATTACGTCTTTTAGGAAAAAGAGCGTAAAAATAGGGCAAGCGTGCACGACGATTTAGGAAAACCGTGTGTAAATGACCCTAAGTGAGTTCGTTCTCGAGGAGGCAAGTGTGTTGTGTTAAGAGTTGATTAATGTTTGTGATTATAATGATTTATGAAAGAAATGAGATTAGAAAAGAAAAGACGGTTACGAAGACGGATCGAGCTAAGACGGAAACGCGTTCACGTAAAACCGTAAAAACTACAAAATTTAAAATTTTAACCTAAAAATTAATTATAAGCTAAACCAAGTCCAAAATAGTATAAATAAGAAATAAAATCCAATAAAAAAATTTTAAAACCTTTTATTAATTAAATATTCAATTTTAAATGCTAATTAAAGCCCTAAAATTAAATATAATTAATCAAAATGTCCAAAATATGATTTTATTGAACAAATAACTTACTTATATTACTTAAAAACTAAAAACTATTTTTCCTAATTTTTGAAAACTATTTTTCTATTTTTTAAATCACTAAAATTATTTTAAAACTAAAATAATTATAAAAAATAATAAAATAATGCTAAAAATAGTCTACCAATTTTAAAAAGCCTATTTTACTCTAATGAACAGAAGAAAAATGAAAAAGTTGGAGAAATATTAAATTTTTCACTAAATGACAAAACTAATTTAATTAAAACCCTAATTAACTTAAATTAATTCTAAAAAATTAATAAAAAGTTGAATAGTAAAATATGTTTTAACTAAAAATCTTAAAACAATATTCTAAGTCCAAGAAAATTGATTAAACTGAAAAATATTACTTTTTAGCACTAAAAGACAAAAAACAGAAATATTAAAGTTAATTAAAAATGCAATAAAACCTAAAAATTACCAAATGAACAGTAATTAAAAATTTAATTAAACAGAAAAATCCTAAATTAAATAAGAAAAATAATAAAACTGGTTTCAAGTTCTAATTCCACTTTTTAAGCACTAAAGACAAAAAAGAAAGAAAACTGATAGTGACTTGTTGACTGGGTTTGTCTTTTAGCTAAGTAGTGGGAACACAAGTGCTAGCAGTGGGAAAGGAGTTCCCACTGCTTGTATTAAAAAAACGGGTCTGGTGCTTGATTTGCTTGTAACTTTCTGAATTTTTGGTTTTAATCAAATACAAGGGCACCCCCACAACCAGTTGAGTTGTGGGGAGTCAATGAATCAATAAAATCACACAAATTAATGCAAGAAAAACACACAAGAAGCACAATTAGGGGACTAAAAATCAGAAACAAGGCCCTGGGTGTTTTTGCTGATATAGTGTGCACAAATATGATTTTTAATGGCACAAATCTTGCTCAAACATTCACCAAATCACACAAAGCCAATAACAAGCCCTAGGTTATCAGATTAACTAACAATGAGCAAGATGGTGGGCAAAATTAAACTAAAACAAGGCAGAAAATTGCACTTATCTGATTATATGCCTTCTATATCAACTTTTAACACATGCTATTCTTATAACACTTAACAAAATGGATTACACTAACTGATATAACATGAGACTACTTAACCAAGTGTATTTAGAGTGTTTTCAAACCAAGAATCTGTCAAACTCTTGCCTTAAACTCTATTCCCAAACACACCCTTATCTACTGAAAACTGAAATTAACAAAGAAAATTGCATACAAATCTTATTTAAACTGAATAATGATTAACCTAACATGCAAATAATCATCTAACAATCAGAATCAAAGCATAAAATTAAACCAAGAACAGATTCTACACAAAACACATAAATCTCATATAATACTCAAAAAAGATTCATAAAAAGGTTCAAGCCAAACCTTGGGCTGAGGCCTTCTTTTAAATGGACTGGATGAGCTTATGGGAGCTTATGGGATGTGTAGAGAGTCCCTGTTGGGGTTCAACAACAGAACCAGGGAGAACAATATCTTCAATAATAAAAAAAAATGGAATGGGAATGAGAGAGGTCTTTCTTTGATGCCTCCTTGATACCTGCACACAACAACCAACCAGGAAGAAAAGCTACAAGTAGCAAAGGCTACAAGCTTGGCTTGTAGCTTTTGCTACAGTGAAATGTTAAAAAAACTAAAAAACAGATTTTTCTTTGAAAAAATCTTTGAAAAACTGAAACTCTTGAAACCAATCCTTGAAAAACCTTTAAACTTAAAACAACCAACTAAACAATCCTGAAATTCACTCACTCATATCCACTTTCACTTCAAAGTGTGAGTGAATTTCAGATTGAGAAAAACTTTTTACACTACAAAAACTTTTTATAAAACTTTTTGGTAATTAAAAGTAACTCAACAAAACTCAACTGAAATTTAAAGTTTATTCTAAAACATGAAAGAAATGGAACTCAGTCATATGCAGATTTAAGAATTTTTCAGTAATTCAAAGAAAAGAAAAAATTACATAAAACTGGAACTAGAGTAAAAATGGGTACAATCCACCCATTTTATAGCATTACAAGGAAGCTTCTAGGAGCTTGAATAAAATGATAATAAAGCTAAACCCTAATATGCAAAAATCCGAATCTGCCCTTGCTTTTGAATCTTCAAACTTGGTCAAATCATAGCATGTGATGTCCAGCTGTTAGAAGGATGATCTTGAACGTTCACTTGGTCCTTTGGGACCAAGGAATGCGACTTGAAGCGTTGGATGACTGAAAGATGCTAAAGTTGCCATTTTTAGGGAACCAGGGGACATGGGGGGTCCATTTTGGGGTCACGGGAGAGGTGTTTTGTGAGTGGGATGGGATGAAGGAATGCTAAATCAAAGGTCTGGAGATTTTTAGATATAAACCCTTTAATTAATGGTTTAATTGAATTAGGGTTTAAGGGGATTAAATGGGGGGAAAGAGTTGTTTTAATCCGTTTGGGTGATTAAGGGTATTTAAAAAACGTGTTTACCCTCAAATTTAAACTGATTAATAAAAAAATCGTTTTTAAAAATTGAGTGGAAAGTGAGGTGGATGAGGGGGTTCGTTTGATTGGTTGAGGAGAGAGAGAGAGTGACGTGTCAAGTTGTGAGAGGTGGAAGGGAGTTTAGTTGTCTGCCATAATCAGTCCCTGGATTCCCATTCACTTGCTATTTTGATCAAATCAGCTTAAAACCTTCAATCCTTTGTTAATAAGTTTGGCAGCTTTGTCAGATTTGGCACAACATTTTATAAACTTTTTCCAAAGGGTTTTAAATGCACAAATTGTATTTTTCAAGGGCCATTCTTATAATGTCTTCAAACTTCAAGGACTTTGACTTGTTTGTTAACTTCTTGGAGGACCATTATTGACAATTTAGTTTTGTTGAGGGACTAAATTTGCCAATTCTTCAGAGTTAAGGGTCCTTTTTGTAATTTTGACAAACTTTAGGGACCAAACTTGTAATTATGAAGATACAAGGGTATAAAGTGTCAATTCTTCAAACTTGGAGGACCAATCTTCAATATTCTTCAAATCTTCAAGGGTTTTCTTTGGAAAATTCTTCATTAGGGCTTGGTTCATCGTGCGGCTTCGTTTCCCGTGTTCGTTTTTGATTGATTCTTGTGATCTTTCGTCATTTTCTCAATATCCGTACCTAAAATACACAAGCAACAAACACAAGCATATATTTGGGTATTTTGATGATATTTAAAGCGTTTTAAGCCCGATTTAGACGATGAGACTATGTATAAATACAGTCTCATCACTCCCCCATACTAAACCATTGCCGTGCCCTCACGCAATGCTAGAATAAAGTATCGTAGCATCTCCAAAATTTAATTTAATTCACTTTATTGAAATGATAAACTAGCTACACTACTACTATTACTACTACTTGTGTTATAGACATAATGTATGATTTTCATCGCAAAATGGGACGTTTAGGTTCATAGAATAAGAACACGTGAATGCTTCGTTAGAAATAATTTCATCGTCCTCGATTTTCACTCCAATTCCATGTCAAGCGTGCAACGAGATCATTGTCATTATAAGTTAGTAATGCTAACACTACTCATATGCCCTAATCACGTACTTATCCTCCCATTATTCCTAAGTTGTATCTCTTATATTTTATTTTGTCTTGTGTTTCACGAGGATACATTGTTTGACTTATGCGATAATTGAGATTTAGGTCTAAAAATAGAGTCCTAACGGTGTAACTAAGACCATCAAATCAATAACCCTTCCTAATAGACAACGATGTTAAAAAATTAAGTTGACAAGAAGAATCGATAAACACGGTTTTATAACGGTTTTGAACATGAGACTTATTACCAAGACTTTTATACGCCCCCTAACGGAAGGGCCTTATTATCTTTGGTTTACCTCCATCTTTTAATCAACTTCGCCATGAAGCTTTTATTATGACTTCGGTCTTGCCTTGCCTTTTATTATCCGCCTCATCGGTGGTTTTATTAGCCAAAGACGTATATCCCCACGCTAGAGCGAATTTTGGATCTTTAAAGCTTCGAAGATTAAGGCTTGATTCACTTTCAATTTTGCATAGATTTTTCGGCCTTGTGGGGCTTCAAATTGTTTGCTAGATTTAGGTGAGCACTTGAAATCTTATTATTGGGTGAAGCTTTCGATTATTCGGGTGCCAATACTTCAAAACCGTGACGCTGGCGATACCTTAATGTCTTCCCAATTTAATTACACGGAAGCTACTAGAAAAGACTAGAAACCCAACAATCCTAACTAAACCGCTAAGTCAATATTTATTAAGCAAAAAATATTTACATGCGAAGGGAGAATAAGCAAACAACGAGAACACATGAGTTTTTGAAAGAATACGAGTACTCTACGTTTAGCATAGTAACTTATAATTAACTCTATCATTTCTCGTCCTCATTTAAGATACTTAGCCTAATGTGTAGTTAAAGAATCAAAGCTAAGTGCTCAACACGCACGATCGAGTCAAAAATTACTCTTATTCTCGCCATCGGAAAATCTACATTCGTGTCTTCAAACACTTATAAAACATGAGAAAAATTTTAAAATTTGGCCATTTTAAGCCTTATTTTGCAACAAAAATGATAAACAAAACGATAAACTTTGGAAAGCGTGAAGGTTTGGCAAGGCAAGTATCTATTCACCCCCCCATACTAAAGTTAAACATTGTCCTCAATGTTTCGAGTCTAGGGGTGTAAACACCCCCATACTAGAGACGTAGTCGAATGCCTAATCTAGCATGGAAAGGGTGTAACCAATAAATTAATAGCCGTTTATGAAGTGTGCTATAAACCTAAGGTTAGAACATCAAAAGGATATATCATGGATATTGAGAAATGTCTCCAAAGCAAACGATCGAGTGCTCCCATAAAACGAACACGAGAGGCTCCAATCGTGAAGATCATGATCTAAAAACCACATATCGCAAACAACCACGGAACAAAGGTTGGAAGGGCACGAATCCTCACACATAAGCTACATTAGACTAAGAAAGCGATAATATGTACATAGGATAAGCATGGGACTCCCCCACGAGGCACCTCGTTTTTGATTACCGAGTCATGAGCTCGACTCGATCCCCTCAATACTAATTATCATTGGGGAAAGTGATTTGGTCGAGGTAGTTCAAGGATGGAACTTCCCCGCCAAAGTAGTGTTTCAACCTATGTCCATTCACCTTGAAGTTAGGACCATCATCTTGAGCTAGCTCGATGGTCCCATACGGAAATACTTGAGTCACGGTGAATGGACCGGACCAACGGGATTTCAATTTACCGGAAAAGATTTTCAATCTTGAATTAAAAAGCAAAACTTGATCCCCAATGTTAAAAACCCGGTTTTTAATTTTAGAATCATGCAACTTTTTAGTTTTTTCTTTGTAAATCAATGAATTTTCATAAGCAATGTCCCTTAATTCATCCAATTCATTTAATTGCATTTTCCGGTGTTTTCCCGCGGTCTCCATATCATCATTACAATGCTTTAGGGCCCAATAAGCCTTGTGTTCTAACTCGATAGGCAAATGACAATTCTTTCCATACACAAGCTTATAGGGAGTGCACCCAATGGGTGTCTTATGAGCGGTCCTAAAGGCCCATAAAGCATCGTCTAACTTATCCGACCAAGATTGTCGGTTTTCCCCTACGGATCTCTCCAAGATCCTCTTCAACGCTCGGTTTGAAACCTCGACTTGCCCACTCGTTTGTGGGTGATAAGCCGTAGAAAGACGATGTGTAACCCCATATTTCTTTAGAACCTTTTCAAATTGGTCATTACAAAAATGGGTTCCACGATCGCTTATGATAGCACGAGGGGTTCCAAACCGAGAAAACAATTGCTTCAAAAACTTGACTACCACACGAGCATCATTGGTGGGCAAGGCCTTTGCCTCCACCCACTTAGAAAGGTAGTCAACCGCAACGAGAATGTACTTATTACCACGAGATGATGGGAACGGCCCCATAAAGTCTATGCCCTAAACGTCAAAGATCTCACACACTTGGATGATATTTTGTGGCATTTCATCTTTTTGTGAGGCTTTTCCTTGTCGTTGGCATGAATCACAAGACTTCACAAGATCTTGTGCATCTCGGTAAATAGTAGGACAAAAGTAGCCGGCATCAAACACCTTTTTAGCCGTGAGATTA
Organism: Glebionis coronaria; assembly: GCA_025667525.1. Classification (NCBI taxonomy): domain Eukaryota; kingdom Viridiplantae; phylum Streptophyta; class Magnoliopsida; order Asterales; family Asteraceae; genus Glebionis; species Glebionis coronaria. The sequence goes on along the minus strand of CM046874.1, from coordinate 28,299,656 downwards.
GCACCGTGGTGACCACCCGTGGGTCCCTCATGGCAAGCTCTAAGGATGTTAGAAGCTTCGGTGCCAAATACACAACGTTGGATGATTTGATCCGCACAAGTTCGAAACAAGTAAGGGTCGTTCCAAAAGTAGAACTTGACGTCACGAAAGAATTTTCGTTTTTCTTGAGTCGTCATACCCTTAATGATGAAGTTACCCGCATGGTAATTTGCAAAATCCGCAAACCATAGGGTGGAAGAATCAAGCTTAGAATTCACTACAACAAGTGTCTCGAGCGGAAATGTTTCGGTGATTTCCTTGGGCTCGTAAACACTTTGGTGAGGATCTTCCAAACGAGAGAGATGATCGGCCGCTAGATTCTCGGCTCCTTTTTTGTCAACGATTTTGTGATCAAATTCTTGAAGGAGGAGAATCCAACAAAGTAATCACGGCTTAGCATCTTGCTTTGCCATAAGATACTTAATAGCCGAATGGTCCGTATACACTATGCATTTCGTCAAGACGAGGTAAGGTCGGAATTTCTCAAATGCATACACCACGGCAAGGAACTCCTTTTCCGTTGTAGTGTATTTAAGTTGAGCCTCGGTCATCGTCTTGCTAGCATAGTGAATAGGCAAGAAGTGCTTATCATGACGTTGCCCCAAAACGGCCCCTATAGCGTAATCACTAGCATCACACATAAGCTCAAAGGGGAGGTTCCAATTTGGAGCAACATGAATGGGAGCTTCGGTAAGTTTCCTCTTAAGGATCTCAAAGGCTCGTACACAATCTTCGTCAAAGACAAAACGTGCCTCTTTTTCAAGAAGATGTGTAATGGGTCGAGAAATCTTCGAAAAGTCCTTGATGAATCGTTGATAAAAGCCCGCGTGGCCTAGGAAACTCCTAACTCCCTTGACGGTTTTGGGATGAGGTAATTTGGCGATGACGTCTACCTTAGCTTGATCTACCTCAATCCCCGCTTTCGAGACCTTGTGCCCTAAGACGATTCCACTCTTAACCATAAAATGACACTTTTCCTAATTGAGCACAAGGTTGGTTTCCTCACAACGTTTTAACATTCTCTCTAGGTTCGACAAACACGAAGTGAAAGAATCACCAAACACGGAAAAGTCATCCATGAAGACTTCCATCGTCTTCTCGATCATATCATGAAAAATAGCCATCATGCATCGTTGAAAAGTTCCTGGTGCATTGCAAAGTCCGAATGGCATTCTACGATAGGCAAACGTTCCATATGGACACGTAAACGTAGTTTTTTCTTGATCACGAGGATCGATGGGAATTTGGAAGTAACCGGAAAAACCATCTAAAAAGCAATAGAAATCGTTTCCCGCAAGACGCTCCAACATTTGGTCCATGAAGGGCAAGGGAAAATGGTCTTTTCGAGTGGCTTCATTTAACTTTCGATAGTCAATGCACACTCTCCATCCGGTCACGAGTCTAGTGGGAATCAACTCGTTGGCATCGTTTGGCACAACGGTCATCCCTCACTTTTTAGGGACACAATGAATAGGACTCACCCAAGGGCTATCGGAAATAGGGTAAATCATTCCCGCGGCAAGGAGTTTAAGGACCTCCTTTTTGATGACGTCGTGAATTTTAGGGTTCACCCTCCTTTGACTTTGGATTGTTGGCTTGAAATCCTCCTCCATTAAGATTTTGTGGGTACAAAACTTGGGATCGATCCCCTTAATGTCGGATAACTTCCACGCAATCGCCCCTTTGTGGTCCTTAAGAACATCGACAAGTGCGGTTTTTTCATTATTCGAAAGATCCTTCGCAATAATAACCGGCAACTTGTCGTCCTCCTCCAAATAGACATATTCGAGGTGAGGAGGTAAATCTTTCAACTCGAGGATAGGTGGTTCCTCAAGTGAAGATTTGGGCTCGATACTCATAACCTCCTCGGGTGGAGGCAATGGGAAATCGTTGAGAAAATCCTTGATAATCGAGAAGTCCTCATCGTTGTCGAGGTCTTCGTCACAAGTACGTGGAACATCGAATTCTTCCAACGTAAAACCACCACCTTCGAAAGGAGTGAAGGTTGGTGTCGAATTATCAAGAATTGGATCTAACATAGTGGGATTGCCACTAGTTTCTTCATCACCAAACCCTACAACTTCTTGTGAAAATTCCTCGCAAACCACGTCGATCATATCAACGAGGTTTATGGTAGCAACAGAATAAACATGAGAAAGTTGAGAATTTTGAGTTGCGTTTATAACAAGTTCCTCGTCGTTGAAACGTAAGGTGATCTTTCTAGCATGCACATCAATTAAATCCATAGACGTATCTAAACACGAACGACCTAAAATAAGAGGAACTTGAGGATCCGTGGGGATATCAAAAACGATAAAGTCTACGGGATAGTAGAACTTCCCCACTTTCATAAAAACGTCTTCCGCCAAACCACATGCAAGAATCGTGGAATGGTCGGCCAACTCAATAGACATTCGTGAAGGAGTAAGATTAGGAAGATTGAGCGACTTGAAGATTGCAAGTGGCATCAAGTTAATGCTAGCACCAAGATCGACCAAGGCATAGCATTCTTCCATATCTTGAATGGCACAAGGGATCAAAAATTTACCGGGATCACCGACTTTTTGAGGTATGCGATTAAGATAAACCGACGAACAACTAGACATTTGGTGTAATTTCTCCTTGTTGTTCAACATACTCTTAAAGTTAGCGGCAAATCGAGGCATCATGACCAAAGCATCAGCGAAACTCACATTAAAATGCAAATCACGAAACATTTTCATAAAAAGCTCAAATTGGTAGTTGTCGCGCTCTTGTCGTTTCTCCTTCCTAAGTCTTGATGGGTAAGGCAAGGGTGGTGTGGGTTGGGGCATAGGCATAGCCTTTGGAATCTGGGGTTCCAAAATGGGTGATGGGTCAACCGTAGGTGTGGCATGAGCGGTACTTTGTGGGATTGAAATATGCTCCTTTTCGACCAACACCTCGGGTTCTTCCTCAATTTCCTCCACCGTTGGAGTAATTGGTTGAGGAGTCGGTTCCTTAAGTGCCTTACCACTTCGTGTGGTAATCACTTTCATCTCTCCCTTCGGGTTTGAAACGGTGTTACTAGGTAGACCACTCGAAGTAGAGGCTTTGTTTCCCATGACGGCTTCTAAAATGGCATTAAGCTTAACATCAAAACTATTAAACTTCAAATCTTGACTAGCGGCTTTTTGGTCAATTCTTTGTTCAAGCCTAGCATGACTTTGCTCTATCTTGTTGTTTTGACCTTGAATTTGGTTAGCAAAATCATTTTTCAATTCATTCCTCATGCTAAGATTTTCTTTAACAAAATTAGCCAATTCCTTAGTGTTTTTAGCCGTGTCCCTAGCTTGATTAGCCAATTGCTCTTGAATGTTTTCCAAAATCTTATCATTTGACGTGGCGTAATTCACAAAGTCCATTGGAAGTTCTTTAGTGTAAACATTTTGAAGACCTTGACTCGTGTTTTGAAAATTACGGTTTTGATTTTGATTTTGCAATTGGCTACTACTACTCCCTTGATTCCCATAGTTGTTATTACCCTTGTAATTATTCCTTTGATTGCTTTGGTAACCAACTTGATTGTTTCGATAATTGTTAGCATTTTGATTTGGTGAAAAACCCGGTGGAGTCAATTGATTAGTGCGAGGAACTTGACCGTTTTGGTTATAAGTTCCCGCGGCCGCGAAGGCACTCGAAGTGTTACCACCGTTGGTAATGCACTCGGAATAATCGTGAGCTCCACCACAATACATACAAGAAACCTCAACCGCTTTAATCGTAGCGGGAGCGGGTTGTTCACCAACTTTAAACTCAACTAACAATCCTTTCACTATATCAAAAATTTTGTTCTCCAAATTAGCCTCGATTTGGCAAGCATCAACGGTGTGTGACAATGAAGGCGAAGATGAAGACGAAGTCTTACGAACACTCGACGTGCTACGAGGACTATACACCTTAGACCTATTCTCAATGATTAACAATGCTTCCTCGACCGTCTTACACAAAAAATTACCACCCGCGGCGGCATTAAGATAATCACGCTCATGATCGTTCAAGCCATTGTAAAACGTGTCTATTTGATGCAAGTCGGAAAAACCATGATGAGGACATTCATGCAACATTTCCTTAAACCTATTCCAAGCCGTTGAAAAACTCTCATTATACTCTTGCGAAAACTTTGAAATCTCGTTTTTCAAGTGCGTAGTCTTAGAGGGCGGAAAAAATTGGTTCACGAATTTTGAAACGAGATCCTTCCACGTCAATATAGAATTGGGTGGCTCTTTCTCTAACCAAATTTTTGCGGGCCCCGCTAAGGAATACGGAAAAAGAATCATCTTAATCGAGTCGTTTGAAACATCCTTAAACTTGCATGTGGCGATGAGACGATTAAATTGGCGAATGTGGTTATGAGGGTTGTCCTTTTCGTCCCCTCGAAACTTGTTATTTTGAATCATGGACAACAAACCCTTCTTAACCTCAAAATTCTCCGCAAGGATAGCGGGAATCACAATCGCTTCTCCATAACCCTCGGTGGGTGCTTGAAGCAACTCCATCATAGTTCGATTAGCCATGGGTGCTTCTTTCACTACAATGGGTTCGTCAATAGGAGACTCCTCACTAGAAGGAGTGATGGATTTGTTTCTTCGTTTACGAGTACGTCTTGCTTTAGAGCGAGTTTGCATAAACGTCACGTACAACGAGAAGGTGAGCAAATAAGATTCTTTTTGGTGTTTTTACTTTTTCAATTTTTTTGTGGTTTTTGATTGTTTTTACTTTTTTTTTTGGATTTTTTGGAATGTATTAAGTAGACCAAAATCTACAAATCTCCTCCTTAATCAAATCTCTCGATTAAAGAAGCCACAAGGAATGAAAACGATCACGTGAAGTGAACGCCTTCAATGACTTTAGAACGATGGTGGAACACCAAATCGTTCAAGAGGGTTTAATCAATAGAAACCAAGAAAATATATATGATACTTAATAATACTTTGGGCGGCAAAACCCTCGATTAGCTTTCAAAATCAAAATACGCACAAGCAAGCGGAGGAAACGAGGCGGCGCGAAGCACTTAAGAGCCTTTTTCCTTTAGGTCGTGAAATACAACCGCCTTATACCCACCTTATAGTTTGTATTTCTCAAAATCGAGCTTCTCGAAAGTATTTATCTATTTTTTACTTTTTCTTTGGTTTGAGATTCGAATACAATGATTGGGTAATGACCTCCCAAGTCAAGGTTATGATTTCTCACGTATTTGGAGTACTTGTAAATTTATTGTTCTACGTATACAATATAGTAATAGTATTCACAAAAAACGAAAAACCGATAATACGTATTAGTAGAGTGCTACTAATACAATTACTTTATGGCTATATATAAAAACAACAATGGTTCAACCAAAACACAACACGCCTCCCCGGCAGCGACGCCAAAATGATGGTTGTAAAATTACGTCTTTTAGGAAAAAGAGCGTAAAAATAGGGCAAGCGTGCACGACGATTTAGGAAAACCGTGTGTAAATGACCCTAAGTGAGTTCGTTCTCGAGGAGGCAAGTGTGTTGTGTTAAGAGTTGATTAATGTTTGTGATTATAATGATTTATGAAAGAAATGAGATTAGAAAAGAAAAGACGGTTACAAAGACGGATCGAGCTAAGACGGAAACGCGTTCACGTAAAACCGTAAAAACTACAAAATTTAAAATTTTAACCTAAAAATTAATTATAAGCTAAACCAAGTCCAAAATAGTATAAATAAGAAATAAAATCCAATAAAAATATTTTAAAACCTTTTATTAATTAAATATTCTATTTTAAATGCTAATTAAAGCCCTAAAATTAAATATAATTAATCAAAATGTCCAAAATATGATTTTATTGAACAAATAACTTACTTATATTACTTAAAAACTAAAAAGTATTTTTCCTAATTTTTGAAAACTATTTTTCTATTTTTTAAATCACTAAAACTATTTTAAAACTAAAATAATTATAAAAAATAATAAAATAATGCTAAAAATAGTCTACCAATTTTAAAAAGCCTATTTTACTCTAATGAACAGAAGAAAAATGAAAAAGTTGGAGAAATATTAAATTTTTCACTAAATGACAAAACTAATTTAATTAAAACCCTAATTAACTTAAATTAATTCTAAAAAATTAATAAAAAGATGAACAGTAAAATATTTTTTAACTAAAAATCTTAAAATAATATTCTAAGTCCAAGAAAATTGATTAAACTGAAAAATATTACTTTTTAGCACTAAAAGACAAAAAATAGAAATATTAAAGTTAATTAAAAATGCAATAAAACCTAAAAATTACCAAATGAACAGTAATTAAAAATTTAATTAAACAGAAAAATCCTAAATTAAATAAGAAAAATAATAAAACTGGTTTCAAGTTCTAATTCCACTTTTTAAGCACTAAAGACAAAAAAGAAAGAAAACTGATAGTGACTTGTTGACTGGGTTTGTCTTTTAGCTAAGTAGTGGGAACACAAGTGCTAGCAGTGGGAAAGGAGTTCCCACTGCTTGTATTAAAAAAAACGGGTCTGGTGCTTGATTTGCTTGTAACTTTCTGAATTTTTGGTTTTAATCAAATACAAGGGCACCCCCACAACCAGTTGAGTTGTAGGGAGTCAATGAATCAATAAAATCACACAAATTAATGCAAGAAAAACACACAAGAAGCACAATTAGGGGACTGAAAATCAGAAACAAGGCCCTGGGTGTTTTTGCTGATATAGTGTGCACAAATATGATTTTTAATGGCACAAATCTTGCTCAAACATTCACCAAATCACACAAAGCCAATAACAAGCCCTAGGTTATCAGATTAACTAACAATGAGCAAGATGGTGGGCAAAATTAAACTAAAACAAGGCAGAAAATTGCACTTATCTGATTATATGCCTTCTATATCAACTTTTAACACATGCTATTCTTGTAACACTTAACAAAATGGATTACACTAACTGATATAACATGAGACTACTTAACCAAGTGTATTTAGAGTGTTTTCAAACCAAGAATCTGTCAAAATCTTGCCTTAAACTCTATTCCCAAACACACCTTATCTACTGAAAACTGAAATTAACAAAGAAACTTGCATACAAATCTTATTTAAACTGAATAATGATTAACCTAACATACAAATAATCATCTAACAATCAGAATCAAAGCATAAAATTAAACCAAGAACAGATTCTACACAAAACACATAAATCTCATATAATACTCAAAAAATATTCATAAAAAGGTTCAAGCCAAACCTTGGGCTGAGGCCTTCTTTTAAATGGACTGGATGAGCTTATGGGAGCTTATGGGATGTGTAGAGAGTCCCTGTTGGGGTTCAACAACAGAACCAGGGAGAACAATATCTTCAATAATAAAAAAAAATGGAATGGGAATGAGAGAGGTCTTTCTTTGATGCCTCCTTGATACCTGCACACAACAACCAACCAGGAAGAAAAGCTACAAGTATCAAAGGCTACAAGCTTGGCTTGTAGCTTTTGCTACAGTGAAATGTTAAAAAAACTGAAAAACATATTTTTCTTTGAAAAAATCTTTGAAAAACTGAAACTCTTGAAACCAATCCTTGAAAAACCTTTAAACTCAAAACAACCAACTAAACAATCCTGAAATTCACTCACTCATATCCACTTTCACTTCAAAGTGTGAGTGAATTTCAGATTGAGAAAAACTTTTTACACTACAAAAACTTTTTATAAAACTTTTTGGTAATTAAAAGTAACTCAACAAAACTCAACTGAAATTTAAAGTTTATTCTAAAACATAAAAGAAATGGAACTCAGTCATATGCAGATTTAAGAATTTTTCATTAATTCAAAGAAAAGAAAAAATTACATAAAACTGGAACCAGAGTAAAAATGGGTACAATCCACCCATTTTATAGCATTACAAGGAAGCTTCTAGGAGCTTGAATAAAATAATAATAAAGCTAAACCCTAATATGCAAAAATCCGAATCTGCCCTTGCTTTTGAATCTTCAAACTTGGTCAAATCATAGCATGTGATGTCCAGCTGTTAGAAGGATGATCTTGAACGTTCACTTGGTCCTTTGGGACCAAGGAATGCGACTTGAAGCGTTGGATGACTGAAAGATGCTAAAGTTGCCATTTTTGGGGAACCAGGGGACATGGGGGGTCCATTTTGGGGTCACGGGAGAGGTGTTTTGTGAGTGGGATGGGATGAAGGAATGCTAAATCAAAGGTCTGGAGATTTTTAGATATAAACCCTTTGATTAAGGGTTTAATTGAATTAGGGTTTAAGGGGATTAAATGGGGGGAAAGAGTTGTTTTAATCCGTTTGGGTGATTAAGGGTATTTAAAAAACGTGTTTACCCCCAAATTTAAACTGATTAATAAAAAAATCGTTTTTAAAAATTGAGTGGAAAGTGAGGTGGATGAGGGGGTTCGTTTGATTGGTTGAGGGGAGAGAGAGAGTGACGTGTCAAGTTGTGAGAGGTGGAAGGGAGTTTAGTTGTCTGCCATAATCTGTCCCTGGATTCCCATTCACTTGCTATTTTGATCAAATCAGCTTAAAACCTTCAATCCTTTGTTAATAAGTTTGGCAGCTTTGTCAGATTTGGCACAACATTTTATAAACTTTTTCCAAAAGGTTTTAAATGCACAAATTGTATTCTTCAAGGGCCATTCTTGTAATGTCTTCAAACTTCAAGGACTTTGACTTGTTTGTTGACTTCTTGGAGGACCATTATTGACAATTTAGTTTTGTTGAGGGACTAAATTTGCCAATTCTTCAGAGTTAAGGGTCCTTTTTGTAATTTTGACAAACTTTAGGGACCAAACTTGTAATTATGAAGATACAAGGGTATAAAGTGTCAATTCTTCAAACTTGGAGGACCAATCTTCAATATTCTTCAAATCTTCAAGGGTTTTCTTTGGAAAATTCTTCATTAGGGCTTGGTTCATCGTGCAGCTTCGTTTCCCGTGTTCGTTTTTGATTGATTCTTGTGATCTTTCGTCATTTTCTCAATATCCGTACCTAAAATACACAAGCAACAAACACAAGCATATATTTGGGTATTTTGATGATATTTAAAGCGTTTTAAGCCCGATTTGGACGATGAGACTATGTATAAATACAGTCTCATCACTTTATCAAGATTCTTTGATTGGAATTGTTTTTATATTGTTCTAAATATATCAAAAATCCAAAAAGAATTTAAATAGAAAATAAAAAATAATCTACTTATTCTTCCAATTCTTCTTCTTAACCCTCTAATTCTTGTTAGTGCATGAGCACTCGTTCGTCTAATTATCCTCCAAATAAAGTCACCATTCAAATCAACGTAATCGTAGAAGATGACAACAAGTAGAAGGACCCGAGATTTCTCTTATTGTTGAAAATCCAAACACGATGGCGGAGAATCGAACTATGATGGAGTTACTCCAAGCACCCACTGAGGGTTATGGAGAGGCGATTGTTATTCCCAACATTCTTGCAGAAAATTTCGAGGTTTAGACGGGACTATAATCATTGAGTCAAGCTACAAAATTTCTTGGTTATGAGCAAGATAATCCTCATGATCATATTCGGAATTTTACTCGACTTATGGCGACTTGTAAATTTTGGAGATGTACCAAACGACTCCATCAAGCTTATGCTTTTCCCATATTCTCTCGAGGGACTTGCCAAAGTTTGGTACGAGAAATAACCACCTGGTTCGATTTTAACGTGGGCCGATCTCGTATCAAAATTTGTTAATCATTTCTTTCCCCCTCGAAGACGGCACATTTTAAGAACGAGATCACGAGGTTTATGCAAAAACAAAATGAGACGTCTAGAGAAGCATGAGATCACTTCAAGAAATTGCTTAGGTAATCTCCTCACCATGGTTTCACGGAGTTGCACCAAATTGATACATTTTACAATGGATTGAATTCTCACGAGCAAGATTCATTAATTGCCGCTGTAGGTTGTCATTTTTTGTTCAAAACTCCAAGAGAAGCGTTGATGATCATCACGAACAGGTCAAAATTTTATCAACTACGAAGCACACCGAGTGTTTCCAATATTAGCTCAGCTAATCATGAGATTGAGAGAGTAGATGCTAAAGTCGACAAACTTACGGATGTCTTTATGAGCTATTTAAATGAGATGAGGAAGAAAGACACTCCCGCTATGGTGAAAGCGGTTGAGGATTCACTTGTTATGTGTGGTGGAGCTCATCCTTATTACGAATGTGCAACTACGGATGGCTAAACCTCGAATGCTAACGCGGTTAATGAAAATTTTGGCCAAAATTGCCAATTTTCGTGTCAATATGGCGCCACCACAAAACAATCAAGGGAATTATAACAATCAAATCGGTTTAATAATCAAGGAAACTACTCTCAAGGGAATCAAGGTAATTATTATCAAGGACAAAACCTTAAATTTTAAAATCAAGGTTTTTGAAAACAAAGGTCAAAATTCTAGTTTCAAAATCAAGGGAATTTTAATGGTAGTTTTCAAAACATGCAAAATAAAGGTTTACAACAAAATGTAAATGTTTTGCAATTACATGAAATCTAATGAGGTTAATATGAAGAATTTTCAAGGACAAATGAATACTATGAAAAACGAGTTTCAAAATACAATCAAAGGTCATTACAATAAGATTGAGCAAAGTCAAAATTGTTCTGAAAGTAAGATTGAAAACATGTTCATGCAATTAATGAGTAAACCATAGAGTTTGGGTTCGAGTTCTTTACCAAGGAACACCGTCGCTAACCCGAATGGAGAAGTTAAAGCTATTACCACTCATGTGACTCGTTCTCGTCATATTACCCCCTATCTTAGTAACTTTAGAGTTGTAACCTCTCGACCTTAGTCTTTGTAATGTAGTAAGATTAATGAAAAAACAGAGACAATGATGGATGAGAGGCCTTCTTCTTCTTCTTCTTTTACTTTTCGTCTTTCTCATATCCCCCCCCCCCCCCCCGTTTACCTGAGAAAGTCATTGATTGGACCAAGTTACCCTTAAAGAGACACGTGAAGATCCGAGCCGGGTTCTTATTCCTTGTGATTTTCCGAAGATTGAGGTATGTTTAGCACTTTCCGACCTTGGTGATAGCATAAATCTTATGCCTCTCTCAATTTGGAAGAAATTGCAATTACCGAGTCTTACCCCTACTAACATGATTATTGAGCTTACAAATCGAACACTTGCCAAACTGGTTGGTATTGCAGAAAATGTCGTTGTTAGAATTGGAAAGTTTTCCTTTCCCGTGGATTTTGTCATTCCGATTATGAGTGCGACCCTCGAGTGCCTATTGTTTTAGGTAGACCTTTCTTATCTACTGCTCATGCCAAAATCGACGTTGCAAATGGGAAATTAATTTTGAAATTTGGGGAAGAAAAAATTGAGTTTCAAATGGATAAAAGCTCCTTGTAATATTTTCAAAAATGATAAAGAAATTGACAAGTGCTTTGAAGGATTACTAAAAATGGTTTTTAGGAAAATGAGTTTGATGAAAAAATATGCTTATTTAATTGAAAAAGGTATAAGAAAACTCATGAATCGATCATTTGGGAATTTATTCGGGAAAGATGAAAAGATAATTCCAGAGGGAAACGTTACCGTTGCATCTTCTTTAAATGAGAACCTGTCGTCATTCTCCCTGAAGGAACATTTTCATAAGACCATCAAGGCAAAATATTCAATCAAATAGCCTTTCATTCGTAATCCTATACCGAGTGAGATTAAGGATTCACCATTTAAGAAGTTCGCCGATGAACTTGCTTTTTAGTCCCTCTTCCACCTTTAAAGGAGGACTATTTCTTTGATCCTGAGATCCTAAGCACACTTAAAAATGAACTAGATCTTATAGGCTCACTTCCCCCTAGAAGTGAGGAAGATGCTTTTGATCCCGATGTTGATATCACAGAGATTGAACGTTTGCTTTATTATGACCAACCGTCTCATGCGATTATCGATGATTCCATTCTCGAGAATTTCTTCGATGAACTTTCTCCCGTTGAGAATGGTGACCTTGTTTATGGGACTCATACCTCTGACTTTATCCGAGTTTTATAATGACGGTTTCGGAAAATCATGGTTAGATAAACCAATTTTTGATTAGGAGATCGAGAGTGTTGCTAATGTGGAACCTTTATACGACGAGGAAGAAGACACTCATTTTGAAAATGATTTTTTCCATGAAAATGAAATTTTTGAATTTTTTTCCCAAAGTCTTCCTTCTGTTCGTCAATTATTGGGTCAAAAAGTTGATGTGGCAGAAACTAAAAATGAAGAAACAAGACATTTGTTCACGTGACACTGACATGTGAAAGCTAGGCGTTGATACATGTATTTTGGACGCTGACATGTGAAAGCTAGGCGTTGATGGATGTCTACGGTTTAATAGAATCTTCTATTTAGGGAATATATTAAATATATTATTTAGTATATAGTTATCTAAATAGAAGATATACATGTTATTCATAGTTATCTCTTGTAAAACCCTAATCCTTACACTATAAAAGGAACCAAGGGTTATTAGTTTTTCATAACTTTCATATACAATGTAACCTAAAGCGTGTGTTGCACTAGACGTGGGATTAATGTATACACGTCTAGTGGTTGTTGATTATTAATATAATTAGCAACTCAGTTGTTTAAACCTTGTGTTATTGTGCCCAAACACCTTGTTAATGGTTATTGTTCTAATTCTGCTTTGATTATGTTAATCATATGAACAATGATCATTCCTAGTAGCTAAAAGATCGAGGAAACCAAGGTTTCCACAGTTGGTATCAGAGCCTCGTGGCTCGTGATGCTAGGACCAACAAGGTGTTCGTGTTTTGAGAAGAAAAGAAAAATCCGTCTAGGATTTTTCTGTGTGATTTTGTGTGCGCAGCAGTATTCAGAAGGCCATAACTTTTTATTGAACCATTGGATCGCCACGAATTTTTATGCATGTGTTATACACACATATATCTAGATATCTACCGGAGAAATTGTCTAGATCTATCCCCAAGAAAAGTTATTAAGCGTCGAAGTCAGCAGTGGTCATATACTGTTTTCTGTGAACGGTAATAGTAAAAACGCGATTTCTCCTTCGTTAACCGTTGGATCGTCGTGAAATTCGCGTTGTAGGTTCTTGACACTTGTGTCTAGGATATCACCGAAGGGATCTTCGATTTGAGCTCTCATGAGGAAGATATTTGATGTCGAAGTTCACTGTAGTTTATGGTTTTCACATAAAATCATGATTTAGGGTTTATAAAACCCTAGATCAATTAGCGGCAGATGTGTGTTATTTAGATGCTGATAGATGTTGGTGTGACGCTGATAGATGTTGGTGTAACACTGACAAGGCATGGATGAGGCGCTGATGGCCAGGCGCTGACAGGTTTAAAGATGGCGCTGACAATGTTATACATAGGCGCTGACAGGAAAATCATGTGTTGTCCGATATATTGATTCTCAAACGCTGATAAGTGTTGTCCGATATTGGACAACACATACTGATGAGATCTTGGACAGTGAAGGATCTTGGATGACAAAGGAATAGCTGTTGTTTGGAAAATTGGTTTGATTTTTTCACACAAAAAGAGGTATTTACACACGAAGGTGCATGGGATCTCCGTTTTTATACATAATATCAAGTTGATATTAATGGCTCGGATATTTTTAAAGGGGACAATAATTTTTCTAAGTTAGCACCAATTAGTGAATTATTATTGGAGTAATGTTTAATATGTAATCGGGATAGCCTTGTGAAGAGTTATTCAGTTAAAGCTTTTACATATGAAGATATTGACTCGTCATGAAGAGGTGTTGGCTTAAGGGGGAGAATTCTTATGGTAAGTTTGATATTCGAAGAAGATTTTCGCGAGTTTATGTTCTATCATATCTTTAAAGATGGTGCCTAGTCAACATTACTCTTTAGAGGTAACTTGTTCATGCTGACACGGTTGGTGACGAAGACTTGTCATAACACTTGAAGGAGTTACATTATCGTGCTCAGTGTCTCACAAAGGATGAGAATTTTGACAAAGGGATCGAGGTATACTTATATTTAATCATTGGTATAAGTTCTTCATCACATAGATAGTACAAGACATGGAACATAGGTTTGGGTTACTCTACTTCTACATCAAGATTACTTTATTTATATTTCTTCAAGATCATTACATAGAGCCTACATATGGAGAATCTTTGATTGCATATACTGTTTCCTTCCCTGTTGATGTGACAAAAAGGGGAAGATACGCATGCTACACTTGAGGGGAAGCAATTTGAAGATGATGTACCACTTACAAGAGATACACAAAGAGTTTTACCGACATCAACTAGGGGAAGATTGTTGGGTCAAAAAGTTGATGTGGCAGAAACTCAAAATGAAGAAACAATACATTTGTTCACGTGACGCTGACATGTGAAAGCTAGGCGTTGATACATGTACTTTGGATGCTGACATGTGAAAGCTAGGCGTTGATGGATGTCTACGATTTAATAGAATCTTCTATTTAGGGAATATATTAAATATATTATTTAGTATATAGTTATCTAAATAGAAGATATACATGTTATTCATAGTTATCTCTTGTAAAACCATAATCATTACACTATAAAAGGAACCAATGGATATTAGGTTTTTCATAACTTTCATATACAATGTAACCTAAAGCGTGTGTTGCACTAGACGTGGGATTAATGTATACACGTCTAGTGGTTGTTGATTATTAATATAATTAGCAACCCAATTGTTTAAATCTTGTCTTATTGTGCCCAAACACCTTGTTAATGGTTATTGTTCTAATTCCGCTTTGATTATGTTAATCATGTGAACAATGATCATTCCTAGTAGCTAAAAGATCGAGGGAACCAAGGTTTCCACATCAATATGTTGAAAATGTTAGGATATTAGTTTGAAAACCCAATTAATCATATGCCTAATATTGAGTAAGAGTAAAAAAGTTAATTTTTAATTTGAATGATGTTCCTACTTTTATTTCCTCATCTCTTTTGACGAGAGTATTTTTGGAGTTATTATGGGGGATGACCACTTGTTATATTTTCCTTTCTCCACCGAGGACGAGATATTTGATCCCAAAATCCCATGTTTATGGAAATTTTGGACTTCCGCTGATGTAACAATGGGAAGATCTTTCTATACTATTGGTGCGAGCTTACCTCTGGTAGCTCATCATTTTATGACCCTACCCATTGATTCACCCTTTGACCATTGTAGCTTTTATCCATTTGGGAAGCATGTTAAAGTTTCTTTGTCTCGTTTTTCATCCGACAACGAGGAAGTTATCTTCGACCCTGGTAGTTCACATCATGAAAGGACTAAGTCCTTAAATGACGGTTTCACCTATTTTCCCTATGATGGTCTATATTTGGGGAATCGAGTCGAGCTCGTTAATCGATTATAAAAAACGAGGTGCTTCGTGGGGGATTCTCGTACTTATCCTTGTATATACTATTATTATTATTATCTAATATTCTAATGTGAGGAGTCTTGTACTCTTCTGACCTTGTTCTTGTGTTTGTTTTTGATGTGATTTTGGATTCTCAAATTCTTGAAGACTCTCGTGTTCATTTTTTCACACATCACTCGAGCTTCAATCATTTGCTCCATTTGAGGAATCTGATATC
Source organism: Glebionis coronaria (assembly GCA_025667525.1). Lineage (NCBI taxonomy): Eukaryota > Viridiplantae > Streptophyta > Magnoliopsida > Asterales > Asteraceae > Glebionis > Glebionis coronaria. The sequence goes on along the minus strand of CM046874.1, from coordinate 28,284,020 downwards.
TGATTATATATTTTTTACTAATGTTTATCTTTAAGCATAATTCATAAATGGCTTTTAGATTTTCATCATACCCTTTCCATGCTAGGATTTTACATTTAAATCTTCGTCTCTAGTTTGGGGGTATTTACCCTTACACTTGGAAACATTGAGGACAATGTTTGATTTTAATATAGGGGTATCCTTGCTTTTGTTCGTTTTCTCACATACTTCATTTTTCTTCGTTTTCTCACATACTTCATTTTTCTTCGTTTTCTTTTTCTTTTTAATAAATGTCAGAATGGCCAAATTTCAATTTTTTTCTCAGTTTTCATAAGTGTTTTTGACACGAATGTATGTTCTGTTAGTGAGAATAAGAGTAATTTTTTCAAGCTCATTTATTTTAATTAGAGGTCTTTATAAGTGTTTTTGACACGAATGTATTTAATTAGAGGTCTTTATATAGTGAAGAAGAGAGATGGTAGAGTTAATTATAAGTAGTAATGCTAAACGTGAAATAGTTAGAATTCTTTCAAGCTAATGTATTTTACTTGTGGCCTTTTCTCGCGTAAGATTGTCTCACGATGTATATAAATAAGTGTTTTAATAAATAGAGTATTAACGGGTTGAATTCAATTTATTGATTCTTAAACCATTCTTTTAGTTTCCGTGTAATTAAATTGGTTAGACATAGAAGATTCGCCAGTGTTACGAACTTGAAATATTGACACCCTCATAAAGACATATTATATTTCTAAGTCATTCACATAATGAGCAAAAATTCATGCCCAAAAGGATAGAATCAATGCAAAGTATAAGTGAATGACTTGAAAAATTATAAAGCTCTACCAATAATAATCGTCTTTGGCTAATAAAATCACCGACGATGGTAATTAATAAACGACAAGACAAGATCGAAGCTAATAAAGGTCATGGTCAATAAGTCAAATATTCAAATCTGTTATAAAAACCGTGTTTATCGATCTTTCTTGTGGAATTAATTTTTTAACATCGTTTCTATTAGGAAAGGCTACTTGTTGATGGTTGTAGTTAAACCGTTTTTCTCTTTTTTCGGACTTAATCAATTATGAAATAAATCAATATGATTCTTCATGAACATAGCAAAAATAAAATATGAAGTTACGAAATTAGAAATAAAGGAGGAAAAGTAATACACAATTAAGGTTCTTGAGTAGTGTTAGCCTTAATGACTTGTAACAAACAATGATCTCATTTTAATCTTAGCATAAAATCAAGGACGATGACTTTATCTTCTTATTCAGGGATCCTAAAAGTTATTTTTAATGATGAAAATAATACATTATGTTGTTACATGATAGGTGTGTAAACACCCATCCTTTTACCACTTAATTCGGGCTAAAACAAGACCAAAACACGTATTTAATATCATTTGTTTGGAATTATGCGTGGTTTTTGTGTTTATTGTGTTTTCAGAGACAACCGGATAAATATTGAAGAAAACATGGGATCGCACGGGTTTTACTGAAGAAAAAGACTCAAGATAAAGTCTATTGTCCAAGAGATGCAAAAGATTTGAAGTCGCTGGGCCTATTCGAAGATTTATCGAAGAAAAGGACCAAAGATGGAAGATTTATATAAGTCGAAGAAACTCAAGTCTATTAAACGAAGAAATTAAAAGACGAGTTGAATTTAATCGACAACAAATCCCGAATCAGAATCGAATACGGAAACTTTTCTGAAAAGACGAAAAGAACGAAGAACGGGAGAAAGCCCACTCACCAACCAAAGGAAACACCTATAAATAGGCCATCCCACACACATTTTAGAGCTAGCTAGTTTTTCTTTCTTCCTCCCTTTTCTTTCTCCTGGTTCGTAGAACACCATCACCACTAGGGTGATTGGTGATTTTTATCTTTAGTTCTTTAATCTTGTAATTTTAATTTTTGTTTAATCTTGTCAAAACATCAATCATTCAATACCAAGTTCTTGTTTAATCTTTCATTTCATCTTGTTCATCATCATCTTTATCTTCAAGTTCTTAAGTTTTTACTTTCTTGATTTGATCTTCAAAAGTTGTTTGGATTTGTGTTTTTATTGATGGGATTTGTTGCTTATGGTGTCTAAATGATTTGTGTTTAATTTGGTAAATTCTTTTTAAGTATTTGATTTGATTTTGATAAAAATTTGTATCCCGTGTTCTTCGTAAACTGCTACTGTACCTGGGTTTCAAAATCTTCCGAACCAAGCAAAAAGTTCCGAATGAAGCATTCATTCGGAATCTTCCGAACCAAACATTAAGTTCCGGATCAGTATCTTCCGAGTCAGTTATTTCCGAATCAAACTGTTCCGAACCAAGCCCTTCATTCGGAAGTTTAAAACTTCCGAACCAGTGACTTCCGGACGAAGCAAAAGTTCCGAATCAGCTCAGACTTCCGAATCAAACACCTTCATCCGGAAGGTTCCGAATCAGCCATTAAGTTCCGGATGAGTAAGTTCCGGATGAGAAAGTTCCGAATGAATGAATAGTGTCTTCCGAATCAGAAAGTTCCGAATCAGTTAAATTTTGGGTATTTTAAAGTTACTGTTTTACTGTTGATGTTTTACTATTTCTCTGCTCATATGTCACAATTTACTTTTTAACTTTAATTTTAATCTGAACTTTAAATTTTCAACCAAGTCTTTGTTAATTATAATTAAAGTAATTGTCTTTGATTTAAACTTTCATTTCATTTCTTATTAGAATAGAAAATCAAACTCCTTTATTTAGTAACCAAGAACAATCATTCCACTTAAGACCTAGATCAATTCGAGAGGATATAGAGACATAAAATTGAACCCATTGAAAATGCCTGTATCATTACACATAAATAGTTAATTAAATTTGTGAATAAATTGAAAAAGGGAGTTGCTATGATACTTTATTCTAGTATTGCATGAGGCATGACAATGGTTTAGTATGGGGGATTTGATGTGAATCAAATTACACATCTTTATTTCTCGTATATTAGACTAAAATAGTATAAAATATCATCAAATATGTCAAATATATGCTTGTTTTTTTGTTTGTGTATGTGCATGCACGAATATCAAGAAAATGACAAATACAAGACAAAACAGAAACGAGAAATGAAGACGTACAAGAAACTAAAGCCGGAATCTCATTTGAAGGGTTCAAAAACCCTATTTCTCTAAAAAAAAGGACCAAAATGCACTTGTGATTATTCAAAATTACCAAAATACCCCTCCCTATAACCAGGGACCCTTAATGTTAAATTAAATTACAATACTAGTCCTTTTGCAATTACATTGTTAGTCCCTACTCCTCAAAAGGACTAACGATGCAATAGTGGTAAGTTAGTGGTAGTTAAGTTAACTTAACTATTAAACTAACCCAATCCATTAACTGGTCCAGCCGAAAAGCCTAACAATACCAAACCCTTAACAAAGGGTAGACATCAATTACCCCTTCCAAAACACAATTCAAACCTTGAAGAAACAAAACCATATGAGTATGTTTGCCAAGTCACCATAAACAAACCTAGAACCCTAGGTGGCAATCAACAAGAAAGCATTTGACATCCAATCAATAGCTAACAAAATGTTCCCTTGGTGGTCACTCAAATCCAAAGGTTCCGAAAAGCTCCAAGTCAGGATGTTAACACAAGAAATGATCACAACCATCAAATCAAGAAGAGGGTTCTTGAAGAATGATCCTTAGGTCGCATCTAGTTCAAGACAACAGAGGATGGCAACATTAGGGTTTCTCATCAGCACCATATAGTACATGTCACTTGTAATTTATTTTCCTTGTTCCAAAATACTGTGTAAAAGCTCTATTTTAAGTTCCATCTTTTTAATGCAATAGTCTTTAGATTTCCTTTAAATTCCTTGTCATTTACAATACTTGCACTTTTTATTTCAATTTATTTCCATTTCCTTGCACTTTTCATATTTTACAAAATTATTTTAAAACTCGTACTATAGCACAACTTATTGTAGCTTATTCCAAATAAATTGTGTTATTTAGTTCTTTGTTACTGCTTGAAGGAATTTAACTCTTCAAAAAGACTTGGTTACTTTATTTATTTTGAATATTTCAAGAGTTGGGTTTCAAAAAGTAGAAATAAGCTAAGAGCTTATTAGGTTTTATAAGCTGGAAAAGGAGATTATTAGGTGAAGATATAGTTTATTAGGTTTAGATTTACATGTTGTTAGGTCAGAAGTTGAGCTTTGGACCCCTTGTATGATTCTATTTCCTTTTTAACTTATTTTTTTATCGTTTGCTTATTAAACTGCTTATTTGGCCTATAATCTGCTTATTTCTGATTTTTTATCTTATTTTTGATTATTTGTCTTTATTTGTAGCTTATTGTTGCTTTATTCCATTTTTGTTAGTTTTAAATTTGAATATAAAGATTTTGGGGGGTGTTTCGGTTAAGCTTATTTGATCAGCCTAACTCAAGCTTTTGCCTTCATTTGCTTTTAGACACTATTTTTAGGTTGGACATAGCTTATTTTTGCCTTAGGTTAATCTAAAAACAAAAAAAAACACAAAAAGTTTAGGTTTCTTGCTTTCTGCTTATTGTTACCGTGATGATTCTTAGATCCTTAGAATTTCACATTAGGTTGTTACTCTTACTTTGTATATATTGCTTTTAAGTTTTTTTTGAGGTTCTAGGTTAGTATCAACTTTGGAAGTACATTTTTCCTCAAGACAATTAGCTATAGCTTGTTACTTGCCATTTTTGTTTACTTCTTGTGATCAAAAGCTTACAACATCATAGGGAATTGATCTTGAGGTTTTAGATCCTAGAAGTTTGCCATTGGTTAGTGTAGTTGATAATATTTATTTGTTTTTAGGTTTCAGTTCATAGATTGCTTATTTGAGCTGATGGGTTAAGCCTGAATTTGGATAAAAGATTGCTTAGGTGCCTTAGAATTTTACCATTGTCCTTTCTTTCTTCTTTATTTTGATTCATTTTTGTGTTTGATTTCGAGTTTATGTGGTTGTTTTTGGGTTAGTATAATTGCTATCTGGTATTTTTAAGCTTATTTGGTAAGTTTGGTTTGTTGAAAAAGCATTAAATTTTTTTATAACAAAACTTAAAAGGCCTGGGTTTCGAACCCCAGACCTTTTGTTATTCAGTACACTTAATACACACCACTTAACCATCCTGCCCTTGGGGCTCTCTTGTCATAGAAGACCAAGGGATTAGTTATATCCTTCTCTTTTTTCTTATTTTCAGACCAATAAGCTCATAAGTATTTATTAGACATTTATGGCTTATTCTCTAAAGCTTTTTCTTTATTTTCATTTTAAAAGCTGTTTTCCCAACTTATCTTTAGTATTTTACATTTTGGCTTCTTTTGGTTTGTGTTTTAATAGCATACGACTATTTTTGCTTTTAGCCAAAGTGCTTATTTGTTTCTAGCTTATTTTTAAGTCAAACACTATTTCCCTTATCAAATCTTTTTATTTCTTATTTTTCTACCTTTCGTAAAAAATTCAGACCCTCATGTCAAGTCCTTTTCCATCATGACTCTTTTGTGGTTTTATGGCAAAGGCTTATTTTATTATTCTATCTTATTTCTTCAGATTTTTCAAAATTTTCTTTTTCCATAGCTCTTAGATCCTTATTTTAGAAAGCCTTGCAAGTATTTAGGCCAAGAGGTCATCAAAATAGTTAACTCGACTATTTTGTCCTCTAGTGTATTTTGCTTATTGCTTTTTATAGCTTATTTTTACTGCTTATTTGAAATTACGTTTTATGGCTCAAACCCCGTGGATAGTCGACCAATGAGTCAGAAATCACGGTTACAAAAAAAAGCTTTTAAATCACTTTTTAGGAGTCATTCTCAAATTTCATTTATTTTAGTGACTTATTGAAGATTTGGATTTTTAAGAGAGCTTATTAGCTTATTTCAATAAGCTATAGTCTATTTTTGTCAAAGCGTCTATACAAAAGTTGTTATACTTTCAAAATGTTGACTTCAGTACTTTAAGTTTTACAATAAGCTAAAGTTTTGCTTATTGGACCTTATAAGCCCATTAAGATTACTTATAGCTTATTTGAGATTATTTTGAGGCTTTTCAAGTATAAGTTTCTTTGTTAAAGTTGCTTATCATATTTTAAGCTTAGTTTTACTTTTGCTTTTTCGTTTTTCTTATTTTTAGTTTTTTGGGCTTAAAAGCCCATTAAGATTTTATAAATTTTGATTTTCAGCTTTTTGGCCCATTTAACTCTTTAGATTACTTTTTATTTTTCATTTTTAGTTTAATTAAGTTATTTTAAACATGTTTATAAAATTTTGAATTTGTCAAATATTTTATTATTTTGCCTCGATCTGCGTGATTTGTGTAAATCACGTTTTTATTTACGTCTTGTTAGGACTTATGTAATATGAGTTTTGTAATAGGTTGACTAGGAGGTTGTAGTTCCTCCTAGTCATAGTAGTTGTAGGAGCAATACGTGCTCCTGGTCTGTTACAAAGTTAAATAGTATTAATAGTAGTACTTTGTTAGGATATGCATGAGATATCTTAGGAAAGGATGTGCATATCATCTGTTACACGTTTTTGAGTAAATGTAGTTTAGGGTTTCCTTGTAGTATAAAAGGAACCCATTGGTAGAAGGATTAGACACACCTTTCACCATTTCATTTCATATCATTAATATTATAAATCCTTAGAAAGGATCATTTTATTCATTTAGTTAAACTATTTCTTCTTGTTCTTAGTGTTTGTATTCCACACAAATACTTTGTTTTCATTAGAGTCTCTCTATGAATAAACTTGTGATTACAGAATTTGTTCACCATCCTTAACATGCTGAAAGATCTATATCTGAAGGACCCAACAAGTGGTATTAGAGCCTGGGAGAGTCTCTGTACAAGAAGAACCATTTTCTTTCTAACAATTTTTTTTACAATCCCTGAATCATGTCTGCTTCAAGTTCTAATGAAACCGGACAATAAACCACCACTCCTACACAACAAACACAAAAAATCGTTTCTACTGTCTCAAACACAAATGGAAAATTCGCACACCTAAATAAAGAAGAGTATGAAAGCTGGGATATGAAGATGGAATGTTGGATCACCAACACTGATCTAACATTATGGAAGATTGTTCTGAATGGAAACAGCAAGAAGAGTATTGGCAGAGATAAGAATGAAGCTATTACCATTCTTGACCCCAAAACACATGAAGAAATCACAGCAGTGCAAAAGGAAATCAAATCAAAAACAATTTTGCTTCAGTCTCTTCCTGATGATCATTTGGCTCACAAGAAGATCTTGATATATTGCTCCAGTAACAGCAAGATGATAGTACTGCAGCTAACAAGGGAGATTTTGAGTTTCCCATGGATACTCCTGCTGTTCTAGCTCCTCATTGTGATGTCAATGTTACTCTTGGTGCAAGTATTTCTCCTGCTGGAAGTCCACTTAGTGATCCTACTTCCACAACTAGGTTCTCTGGTCCCTTCTGACCTAGGAAACTACAATAAGAAGTCTACTACTAAGCTGGATGATATTCATAAGCAACCAATGACAGGCATATTCAACTCTACATCTTATGATGATGACTTTGTTGATGATCTTAATAACATGGCACTAGAGGTGGAAGTATCTCCTACTCCAATTCAGTAGATCCACAAAGTGCATCCTACATCTCAAATTATTGGGGATCCTGGTTCTACTGTCAAGACTCGCAGCATGTATAAGAAAGCTACTTCTGGTCATCATGCTCTTGTGAGCTATATTGAAGACCAAAAACAGAATAATCACACAGATTTTCTTCACTATTGTTTGCTTTTTTTCTATCTCAGATGGAATCTAGGTCTTTCTCACATGCACTAGAAGATCAAAGTTGGGTAGAAGCTATGCATGAGGAAATGCAACAATCCTTGTTTTAGAATGTATAGATCTTGGTTGATTTGCCAGATGGGAAGACAACTATAGGCACCAAATGGATTTTCAAAAATAAGAAAGATGCTAGGGGTATTGTGGTAAGGAATAAAGCAAGACTAGTAGCACAGGGTCACACTCAGCTTGAAGGAATCGATTATGATAAAGTGTTTGCTCCTGTTGCCAGAATTAAGGCAATACGATTGTTTTTGGCTTTTGATTCTTACATAGGCTTTACAGTGTTTCAAACGGATGTCAAGAGTGCATTTTTGTTTTGGAAAGATTGAAGAAGAAGTATATGTCACTCAACCTAAGGGCTTTGTGGATCCTCTTCATCCTAAGAAGGTCTACAAGGTTGTCAAGGCTCTTATGGTATTCACCAAGCTCCTAGAGCCTGGTATGAGCATCTATCTACTTTCTTGTTGAAGCAAGGCTACAAAAGAGGCACCATTGACAAAACATTGTTTCTTAAGAAGATTAATGACAAAGGATATTGATCCGGAACTTTTGAGAAGTTCCGGATGAAACCCTTGATTCGGAACTTTGGAGTTCCGAATGAATACTCTTGAGTCGGAAGTTTTCACTTCGTCCGGAACTTTGAAAGTTTCGGATGAACAAGCTTGACTCGGAAGTTTTGCTGACCCAAAAATCTTCCGGATGAAACCTTGATTCGGAACTTTGGAAGTTCCGAATGAGCACTTTCCCTCCTTCTTGGTTTGGAACTTTTCCTGGAAAGATCATAAATAAAGCAAACACTCCCGAAGAACAAGGAGATACAGTAACAGCAGAATAATAACAAATTTAATCAAAATAAACACAAACGTTCTAAATAAAATAGCAACGAATCAACAGTAATAACAAACAAACAATTTAAAACACAAAATCAAACAACTTTAACCAAAATAATCAAAAACCACTTGGATCAAAATAAAAGCATGAACATGAACATAAACACATGAATCAAAGAATAAGAAAGGTAGATAAGAGATTTAACAAGATAAAGTAAAGATTGACAATAATTAAATGAAAACTTACTTGAAATTAAATGAATTTAAGGTGCAAGACAAGGTATTTAAATTTGACAAGAAATTAAATGACAAGGTATTTAAATGGTGGAAGAGCTAATTGTCACACTTAGCCAACAACAATGAAATGTAACAAGCCTAATCTATATATAGGGGAGGATTAGGAAGCTTCCTCCCCTCTTTCCTTTTCTCTTAATTGCGTATTTAAGTCCCTCCTCCTTTTAATCTTCATTAATTGCATACTTAGTCCTTTTCTTCTAATCTTCATTAAACTTGGACTTTAAGGGACTTTTGGCTTCGGGATTTCTTTGAACTCGTCTTTAAATTCTTCCATAAAATAGACTTGAATTCTTCGGCTTTTGATAAACTTCCGTCTTTTGACTTTTTCTTCGATAAATCTTCAGAATTGGTCGTGGACTTCCGTTCTTTTTGCACTCTTGACTTCTTGACTTCGTCTTTCATCCTTTTCTTCAATAAAAGTCCGTAAATGCCCGTGAATGTCCGTGTTTTCTCCACTTTTCACCTTTTCATCCTAAATAACAACAAAAATACAAACCACGCATAATTCTGACATAAAAGACATAAAATACACGTATTGGTCCGGTTATTATTGTAATTAAGTGGTAGAAAAGATGCGTGTTTACACACTTATCAGATATCATCCTTGTCCAGGTGTATGTAGATGATATTATCTTTCAGTTCTACTAAGAAGGAATGGTGTGATGAGTTTGAACTGTTGATGAAGGGCGAGTTTCAGATGAGTGCAATGGGAGAACTTACCTTTTTCCTTGGACTTCAAGTCAAGCAGCAACATGATGGTATCTTCATTAGTCAAGATATGTATATTCATGACATTATTCAAAAGTTTGATGTAGAACCTCTTAGACCAACAACAACACCTTATGAAGTCACAAAGGTCAAACTCAAGATTGAGCCGAATTCTCTTGTTATTGGTCACTTGTACAGGTTTATGACAGGCTTAGTCATGTATTTGACTGCGTCTCGACTAAACATTATGTTTGCTGTCAGTGCTTGCTCTAGACATCAAGTGACACCCACCTCCTCTAATTTGAATGATGTCAAGAAAAATTTTAAGTATCTAAAAGCCCAACCCAAGATAGGCTTATGGTATCTAAGGGAATCCCCTTATGTACTTGAAGCCTACAACGATAATGACTATGCAGGTGCTAATAATGATAGAAGATCAACTACTGGTGGTTGTCAGTTTTTGGGTCGAAGACTTATCTCATGGCAATGTAAGAAACAGACAATAGTAGCTATTTTCTCAATAGAAGCTGAATATGTAGATGTTGCTAGTTGTTATGGACAGGTCTTGTGGATACAAAACCAAATGTTGGACTATGGTTTTCACTTTATGAACACCAAAATATTCATTGACAGCCAAAGCACCATTTGCATTATGAAGAATCCTGTATTTCATCAAAGAACCAAGCATATAAAGATTCAACACCATTTTATACGCGATGCCAATGAAAAGAAGTTAATAGAGGTTCTCAAAGTACATACATATGAAAATGTTGCTGATTTGTTTACTAAAGCATTTGATGGGCCTCAGTTTAATTACTTGGTGGTTAACATTGGTATGGTAAATCCTTGAGATCTAGGATTGAGGGGAGGCAAAGCCTAAGGGGAGGCTTGTTGATGAAGAGACTAATATGGAAGATGATGGTGTGACTATTCTGGCTAAGGCAGCTTTTGCAGCCAAGCCTAGTGAGGACATACCTACTCCTCCTAGTTCTTCTAACATTCCCACTTCTGCTGCTATCCCTATGCCAAGTTCTACAACTCGTGGTCTATCAGCTGCTGATAAAGGGAAAGCTCCAATGACTGATGCACCTTCTCCTCCTCGCAAGCGCACACGCAGATAACTTGAGGAAGAGAGGTTAGGCGAAGAAGATGCTAGGAGAATGCAAGCAGAGCAAGAGGCTGTGGCTGAGGCTGAAGCTCTTAAGAAGCAAAGAAACGAGCAAGTGAGGCATAATGCCACATTTTGGGATAACAAAGATGGATGGATATGGTCACCATTTTCACTCCAATATTACTCAGTTCTCGGATATCTTGGGGGAAGGTGTGAATGAAGCAAACTGTGCTCATCGGGTTACCTCACTCATTCATAGGCAAAGGGGGGATCTTGCTGCCCAACTGCGTGAAATCCGCCGCAACAGGCCCCTCTCATATGCTCAACAGAAGAAGATTATGCAACAATATGTGAAGAATCAGACTGGGGCTTACTTTACTGTTGGATGGCCCATGTAGAGGGTGAAGAAATTGTCGGATGAGGAGCTCAAGAATTTGTACAACAATATGCTAAAGCTCAAGCAGAAGGAGGTGCGTATGCCTGGCAATACTACATATCCAACACCTGCTGCAACAACTCCTTCAGCTCCTACACCCAATCCCATAGCTGCTCCTTCCACTCCTATTGATTGTCATGATTTGGGTTCTATTGTTGCTCCACCTCCTACTTCTTCACATGTTGCTGCTTCTACTCCACAAGTTTCCGCGTCTTCTCCTACACCAGATGTTGCTGCTCCTACTCCCATGGTTGTCGAGTCTACACCAACGGTTGTTGCCAATGATCCTTCACCTCACTATGCTTATACAGATGCACCTATTGGTGATGCCACCAAGACCAAGGTTAAGGAGGAACCTTCTCCTTCTATGGCTCAGCCTCGCATGTCTATTCGCAAGAAGAAGGCCCGCCGTGGCCCGGTCATTCCTTAGGAGAAGAGGGATCTTGCTAATCTAATTGATGCCGCTTCTGATAGCGATGATGATATACAACTTGGCAGTGGTCACATTGTGCATTGGGAAATTCAACCATCACCCATTGTTGCTGGTACTTTCACTCATATGATTCGCACAACATATGGCCACCATAAGTACTTTTCGAGTCTGCAACATATTCTATATTGGGTGGATCGCCAAGATCTTATGGTTCTTTATGGATTGGTTGATGCTGCTATCCTTGTGACTCCTGCTACATGGCCTGGTTTGGTTATATGGGTAGATTTGAAGATCATGATAGATTGTCCACCAGGTTCTCCTAGTGCTGGTATCTGGCAGGATCAACCACAATGGGTCATTTCTCGCTGGAAGTTGCATGCTGGGTGTGTTGTGCATGTGCTAGAATTGGAGTCTAGCAAGCAAATTTTCATGCTTGTGGATCAAGACTATCCACTTACCATTTCTACCATGGAAGCTATGTTGGAGAGTCACTTGGTGGTGTCCAATGCTCCTGCTGACAATGAGTCCTCTATGGCCACTACTTTGGTTGAATCCGTTAGGATATATCACGTCCCCTTTCTTTTTGACTATATGAAATCCACACTTTGACACCTGAGAACGTTGCATCTTCTAGTCTGTAATTCTGGTATGATTGTTCTATACTTCTTTTACTTTTTGTATTCTTTTCACCAATGTGTACAATTATTGGTGACTAACACATACTTTATTCATTTAAAAAACATATGCCTTTATATAATATCTGCTTATACTTTGAAAAAATGTAGATTTATATAATATTTGGTTATACTTTAACACAATGACATCTTTTCACACTTGGGCTATTTTATGTGTACTTCTGGTGTTGGATTGTTTCCATACAACAAATGGTGTTCACCTCACCATGTCTCACAGACAAGAAAGAGTTGATTCACCATGAGGGTACGACTCTGGTGTGATTATCAAATCCGTTAATGGTTGCCAGTTTACCCAAAATTGGATGGTCCTCACTCACCTTGGTCCTAGACTGAAGAGTGGCTAGTCCGAGTGGGTACAACTCTTGGTAAAGACAAACATCAAATCCGTTGATATCTGTAATAGCTTGCTCAAAGCTATAGGGTATTCAACTCACCGATGCTTTATTGCTAAGAGTTGGCTAGTCCAGGGGGGTACGGCTTCTGGTAGACTTTCTCAAATCCGTTGATGGTTGTGATGGTTTGCCTAAAATCATCATGGTACTCCCACTCACCATTGATTTATGTTCTAAGAGTTGGGCTGGGTACTGGTCTCCCAGGGTGATGCTTGATTCCACTAGAAAGACTAGCTAGCCCAAGAGCGAGCAGCTACTTAGTAAAGGCTTATCAAATCTGCTCATGTTGCTGTGAAGATTCAGTAAGTGCATATGTTTTCAAAGCTTTCAAGAAGGTCCGCAAGATTTATTAGTAGCAGCAAGGTTTGTGTTTTGTCAGTGCTATTACTTGATGTTTCTGTTGCTGCTAAGGGTGTACTGATTCAATCCTTAATTTTTTTCTGAAAGATCTACCAAGAAACTTGAACTCAACAAGTCAGATTCAAGTTTAAGGGAGGATTGTTAGGACTTATGTAATAGGTGTTTTGTAATAGGTTGACTAAGAGGTATGTAGTTCCTCCTGGTCATAGTAGTAAGAGCAATACGTGCTCCTGGTCTGTTAGAAAGTCAAACAGTATTATTAGTAGTAGTTTGTTAGGATATGCATGAGATATCTTAGGAAATGATGTGCATATCATCTGTTACATGTTTTTTAGTAAATATAGTTTAGGGTTTCCTTGTAGTATAAAAGGAACCCATTGGTAGAAGGGTTAGACACACCTTTCACCATTTCATTTCATATCGTTAATATTAGAAATCCTTACAAAGGATCATTTTATTCATTTAGTTAAACTGTTTCTTCTTGTTCTTAGTGTTTGTATTCCGTACAAATACTTTGTTTTCATTAGAGTCTCTCTGTGAATAACTTGTGATTACAGAAGTTGTTCACAATCCTTAACAGGCTGAAAGATCTATATCTGAAGGATCCAACACATCTTTTGTAATATTTGCGTAAATATTATATTTTTTGAATAAATTTACGTATCGTAATTTTATACTTAACCCTATATTTTGCATACATCACATCATCCCAAGTCTTATAAGTTGAGAACAATTATTTGTTACCAGTTATGTGACTAGGACATCTACTATCTTAAATCTATTAATTTAGTTCCAATTTTACCTTTAGACCTACCTATGATCATGGATTAGATCAAGCATTTGGTCCTCATTGTCTCATGGGTCTATTTGGGTTAAACATGTCATTTGATTGATAAAAATGAAATGTTGGGTTTGATCCCAAGGTCCAAAATTTGGAGGTTGGAATTGAGACCCGTTATGTGGTTGATTATAATGTAATTGATTATAGTTGTTTTATAGATATGTGGTGTTTTGTCTTCTAAGTGGTGTTTTAGAACTCCATTGATTTTTAGGATTACTATTGTGTTAAAGCGGGTGGTTGTTTAATATTTTATATAGTAGTACAATATGATTTTTCTTAGTTTTAATGACAAAATCCATGTTAGAAGAAGTGGAATGCTTGGAATTTCCTCTGCTGATACAGTATGTTGGATCCCTTTGCTATAACTAGCCGGATCCCTTTTGATAAAAGGATATGTGGGTTTCGCCGGATCAAAATAGTAGGACTCGAACGCACGAAAACCACAATTCACAAAGTATGCCGTGAGATAATCACGTGTAGATGAAGTACACGAAGTAGAAATAGAAGATGAAGATTGAAACCAAGATTAAACAAACAAAGAAAGATTATGTTAAGAGAGAAAAGAAAGAAAACATAGTGTTGTGATTTTCCTAGTGAGAGAAAACACATAGTTATTTCTCTCTCTACAACTTAACAAATGGGAAAATACGCACACAAATGAGGAGGATGTTTTCTTTTATTGTTTTAAGGAAATGTGAAGGCTTTCCTCACTTGTGTGTTAGGGACTAATTCTCGTAAACTAAACAATATTAGCTTGGAACTCTCGACACCATTAGGTAGCATTTTCCACGAGCTTCATAACGGTATATTATACGATTATCACTTTAAATATAGCTAACAATCTTCCCCTAAGGGGTGGTCATTTAATATGTGACTTCACTTCTTTGTTGTTGCAGACTTTTGAAGCTCGATGTCTTGAAAGTTCCTTCATAGTTCCTTTCGTGACTTGTGATCTTGGATATTTGATATTTGCCTTGACTTGACCTTAAAACTTTGCCATCTTATGATCTTGTGTCTTTCCCCACATAATCATACTTTGCGTCGTGTTGAAAGCTTGCTAATAATCTCCCTTGATAATTAGAGTAGCAAAAGTCTTTGTCTTTAGTTGTTTTTGAGCTTTCTTCATGTACTTGATAGATGCCTTGAGTATGTGGTCTTGAATCACAACTCTTGAGGATACGCCACCGTTTTCATTCCTTCGTTTTCCTGTTATACAATATGAATATTGTACACGTGATTACATATGTTCAAAGAACTTCCTTGACATGATTTTCGGCCATGGTAGCCCGTTCTTAATACTTGAACATCTTGAAAGAGATTTCATAGTAAAGACTGAATCAATTAAGAATCAAGCCATCATTTCTTTCCAGTTGACACAAGTTTGATTCATATAGAATCTAACAAGTTACCTACCGCGGTGCCGTTAGGTGATGACACTGGAAGGATTTACATTCGTCACTGTAAATACTAAAGAGTATTACTCTAAATATTCTGGCAAGATCATAAAGATATTGCGTTAAGGCCTGGAATGAGTCTGAATCAACTAAGGATCAAACCACTGTTGCTTTCCAGTTTACATATGTTCAATTCAAAGAGAATATTGCATATGACCTACCGTAGTGTCGTTTGATGTTAACACTGGAAGGATTTCCATTCATCACTGTGAATACTAAAGAGTATCACTCTGAATATTCTGGAAATATTACAAGGATAGAGGGTAGGACTCTATAAATTCTCGCTTGTGTTCTAATGATGAACAACAATTGATATATGGAATTGTGTCCTAATGAGATTTTTTGATGAATCTCGTTAGCTCTAGACTCTATAAGTGCACTTTTATTTGGTGATCGAAGGCGGGAGCAGACTGCCACCTTTTCAATATCTACTATCTTGGAGTGAGAAATTCGATAGAAATGAGTTAAACTCCATAACAATAAAACAAACTTATTTTGAGAGGATCTTGAGTTAGCTGAGATGGGTTGTGCATTGCATCATTGGGTCCATGATGTCTCGTCTTCAATACCAGAAATCTTCTAAGTGATTCTTACAGTAGATGTATTGACCTGGTTCCTGCCTAAGTTGTATGGAGGGCTGTTTTTTTACACCCTTAATCCTTACATTTCTTTTTTATTCTTCAACCCCTTCAATGCTTACCAAGACGTCATTACTAACACCTTGTTGTGATTGTTCCTGTGTTAGCTTAAGTCATTAGTCGACATTATTCCCTCACACTCAACTACTTCATCTTTCCTAAGGACTTCTAAAATCTAACAGGTTGTCCCTGGGAAGATCCCTCCAGTTCTGGTTGGATCATAGGACAAATACCTAACCACCTTTTGACATCAATACCGTCGTGAATAAATGTGTTGAAGGGCATAGATATCGTAACCAAAAAAACGATTGAAAAAGCAATCAAGATGTTAATGAAATCGATGTTTACACCTTGATAGTTTTCTATATCACGGAATACGCTCCCCTACATATGTGCATCATAAAATAAATGAATATTTGCACATAGTAGGACGAGAAAACACTTATGTCAAAGATCTTATTCAAAATGAAACATTTTGATCACATTTTAATCACTATTATCCCCCTCAAAAATTGCATGTGTTTGTAAAAAAATTTATGTACCTAGTGATTTAACATGGAGAGAATAATGTTTCATGAAAATTTGGAACTATCTTTTATGAAATATTTATACTCCCCTCGAAAAGAGATTATGATGTAAAAATAGGGAAGTATATGAGCACACAATTTTGAAATAATTTGAAAAAAGATCTTTTGAAATATCTTGAAAAATTATGCTCAAAACCGAGAAAACCTAATTTCCCGTTGTTGAGTAATAATGTACATAAATGAAACATTTTTCTTGTGTTCATGAGCTTAAAACTTTGAATGTTTTGATATAACCCCATGACCGAGAAAAATTAATTTCCTATTGTGGAGGATATGTCATAGACTTTCTTTTCTTTGGGGACCGGGTTATAGTCTAACATGTGTCTATAAACTCATTTTGAGAAAAATAGAAAAGACATGTTTTGAACACATTTGCAACTCTCACTCGAACTTTATGTACATACCCGTGTCCTTATTGCGTGACATTTCTAAGTACGTCCATATTATCAATCCTGAGAGACATGTCGAAGAAGAATATTTTTGGTATTTTTGAAAAAATTTCACAGTTTTTATTTTGTTTTTATAGGTTTTATGTTTTTGTAATTTGATTTTTTGATAGATATATACAAGGTTACCGCAATAGTGCAAGACGTTCAAGCTCATCGGGAGTAAAACTACGCATACCAATGCAACGAACCAAGAATTAAAATTTGTCTTAATGAAGAGCTTTGGTGAAAATGTCGGCTAGTTGGTAGTATGTCTTGACAAAATACAGATCGATCGTTCCTTTTTCCAGGTGATCTTTCATGAAATGGAATCAGACAGCTATGTGTTTAGTCTTGGAGTGTTGGATCGGGTTGCATTTTATGGATATGGCTGATTGTGAGTTACTATAAATAGTAACTTTGTTAAAATAAAAGCCATAATCCATGAGTTGTGTTCTCATCCAAAGGACTTGAGCACTACACACGGATAGAGACACATATTTTGCTTTCGTGGTGGAAAATGTTGTACAATCTTGTTTCTTAGAGGACCAGCTTATTAGCTTCTCGCATAAGAATTATGCTCCACCAGAGGTTCTCTTGTATGTATCATGACACCCTGTATGGTCGGCATCTGAAAAACCGGTTAGATTAAAACCAGAATCCTTCATATACCAGAGACCCATTTGAACGGTTCCCCAGAGATAACGAAAGATCCTTTTAAGCTCATTGAGGTGCTTCTCAGTTGGCTTAGCCTGGTACCGAGCACATAAACAAGTAGCGTGCACAATGTCCGGTTTGCTTGAGGTTAAGTACATAAGGGACCCGATCATACTTCGGTATTTATAGCATCTAAAAATGTCCATTTCTTATCCAAATCAAGCTTGAGTTTAGTGTCCATTTGAGTACCAATATAATAACAATTTTCAATTCCAAATATCTTAAGAATTTCGAGCACATACTTGGACTGGTTTATGAAAATACCACGGGGGGACTGGTTAACTTGTAGACCAAGGAAAAATGTCATTTCCCTCATCATTGATGTGAAAACTAGAAGGGAGGTTGAATTTTCTCTTTGGTTTATGTCCTAATTAAAATTTCTTTCAATTAGGTTTGTCCCAAACCTACCTTTTAGTTGAAAGCTATTTTCATAATGATTAGGTTCAATTCTAATGCATTAACAATGACAAGTAGTTGTTGTATGTGATGTAATAATAAAATTAAGTAAAGAGTAAGGAAAGAAGCAACCTAATAGGGAGACACTAAGATTTATAGTGGTTCAACAACGAAGCTCTATCTTCGTTCCTACTCTACTCCTCGAGTACACCTTACTCGAGATTTACACTATATCCACACTCTTCTTGGCGGAGAAAACCTTACAACATCGCTTACATTATTTTCCGACACTAAGCTAAATGTCGAGACCTAATATTAGCTAGGACCAATCTACACACGTTGCCTACTTCACCATTTTCCGACACAAGGCTAGATGTCAAGTTCTAATCCAAAGCTAGAACCAATCTTCACAACTCTTCACTTTGAAGCTAAGTGAGAACTCACAGCACACATACACACATCACTTTATAGTTTAGTGAGAACTAATACACAACACTTACAACTCAATAAGATATATCCAAGTACACACATGTAACTTGGATTCACACAAGAAAAATCCAAGTATACACATATACAATGGATTTACACAACACTAATTCAAGTATTCACAAATACATTGGATCTTCACAACTCTAATCCAAGTATACACATATACACTGGATCTACACAACTATAATCCAAGTATACACATATACATTAGATCTACACAACTATAATCCAATTATACACATATACATTGGATCTACACAATTATAATCCAAGTATACACATATAACTTGGATCTATACAAGACACAAATAAAAAAAGATGAACATGACTAGATCTAAGGTAGGATGATCTTCATCAAAACTTCATCTTTAATCACATCACAAGTGTGTGAGTGATCTTCTCTTTGGACAATGTAAAGAAGGGGAAGATCAAGAGGATAATCATAAGTAAACATAATTTACACATTAAGTGATCATTTACTAATGATTAGGATTTAGAAAAGAGAAAGATGGCAGAAAGATTGTCCAAAAAGGTTCTTGTAAATGTAGATTTGATCCACTATTTATAGGAGACAAAGGCCAACGGATCTCTGACCGCGGTTCCTTAACTGTGCCTGTGGTTCTTTATCACTAAAGAACCGCATAGCCATTTGTGGAATCGTAGTTATAGACTCCGCTCCTTTTTGTCCTTAGTATGGTAGTAATATCTGAGGTAAGTTTTACCTTCAAAGGATAATCCTATGGCATTTGGAATATACTATATTCAAATTTACATTTTCTATTTTAATAAAACATTTTCTTAAAAATAAAGTTTATTAAAAATATTTTATTACATTTGACAAAATGTAAGTTTTAGGGTAATCACTTTTATGATCACTAAACATGATTAAGATATGTTAGTGCAATTCTTAAATGATAATTACCTTGATGATAGTGTTTATTAAATATTTCGTCTTACCATTGTCGTTGATGATAAATGTCTTTTTAATTTTTGTGATCAAAACTAAGAAACATTAGTTAACACTAATAATGTTTTTAGGCATCACTTGCATTAACAATCTTCCCTTTGTTGATTACGACAAACTATAAACTCATTTATGTAAAATACAAAATTATTCGAATTATTAACGAGTTTATCACTGTCATTTCTCCCTCTTTGTCGAAGCAAAAAGGTTAGCACAAGTCTTTTAAGAAGAGAATAATCGACTTTGCTAGTAGCTCCCCCTTGGTGCTTACTCCCCCTAGCTTGGGGCACCAAGTGAATGAGCTAAAGTCACATGCTACACAATGGTTAATAGAAAGAAAAGAAACACCAATGTATATATATATATATATATATATATATATATATATATATATATATATATATATATATATATATATATATATATATATATATATATATATATATATATATATATATATATATATATATATATATATATATATATATATATATATATATATATTAGTCACTACCTACTAAATAACTTAAGAGGGAGGAAGAGAAAAAATCTCAAATTAGAAGCAAGTATTTGCTAAGTATGTCCAACGGGAGTGTTTTGACAACATCAAAGTACAATTGGTGGAATAAAGATAGAAAAGAAACATCCATACCAATTGTAGTGATTAGTATGTCAAAGAGTTAGAATTTTAGAATTGTCGGAATTACCCAAAAACAATTATAAATTTTAACCATGATCAACTCTTAACAATGTGTGTGATAAAGAATTAGTGGGAAAGGAAATAACACACATAACATTCATATTACAAAAATATGAAAGAGCATACAAGAGAAATATTCATACACACAATATGAATATTAGAACAACAAATAAGGAAAATAAACAACATAAGCATAAACTAATCTAGTAGTGATAATCCTCCAAGATTTCTTAATTTTTTATTTGACTCAAACAACTAAAACACAAAGTGTGCTTTAATTCGAAAAATAAGACGACGAGGCATCATTCGAAGATTTGTTAACGGGAACAAATTCTTTGAGAGGAGGTATTGTGAGAAGAATGTCAAGAAAATTTAGCTTTTCATACACATGAGCAAGTTCAATTTACTGGAATCGACAACAAGCATACAAGCTTCCATGATGCAAAACAAAGTCGTTTGATGGGGGAGGACCATCAAGATGAGAAGGTGGTCGTGGAGAAGGAGATTAAGGATAAGAGATGTTTTCACAATTCCTAGTGAGATTTGGGAAAGAAGAGAGGTCATTGAGGTGAGTTATGTTGCAAGGTTTAGGTGGTTGTAGAAGAGCTTCTCTTTCTCCAGTAATTGGATTGATAGAGAAAGTCTAATTCCAATACTCAATAAGAGAGAAATAAGATGTATTGCAAGGTTTGGGAGAAGAGGAGTCATGATGATCCTTGTTCTTCTTGATCCAAATGGGTCGAACCAAGATTTTTGGTTTCTTGTAAGCTTAGGCAAAGAAGCTTTAGGTTTAGAAGATTGTGACAAAAAGATGTCAAGGTTAAGATTAGAAGAGTTAGACATTGTGAGGGATTAGAAGAAGAACTCACAAAACAAGAGGATTTAAAGAAAGTAGACAAGGCAAATATTTGAAATGAAAACAAAAATTTTCAAGGAATGTTTAGCCAAAATTAGCAAACAAAGAATCTTGAAAAAAAACTGTGGTCAAAGAAGAAACACAAAAAACGAGCCAAAACTGGCTTGTTGTCCGCGCTTCGTTAAATGAACCTGCGGTTCTTTATTTATAAAGAACCATGCGACATTTACTGAGTCGCATACAGTGGACTTGAAAGTTTAATTTTACAAAGTTTTGTGAAAAAAATAAGACTCTTTCAAAATTTTGCAAATCTTTGATTTTTACCTCTACTTGCACTAGATTATGCTTTGGCTGCACAATAGGCAACACCCTCACTAAGGGTGTATTGACAAAGGGTGACAAAATATTTAGATAACATTTTGATCCAATTTTAGTCAAGTTTTAGAGGTTGTGATAGATTAAGGTTCAATGTTAAATAAATTGAAGTTGATTAGTGTGAGCACATAGGTTGAAAAACACAAAGACTTAATTAATAAAACATCCTCATGAAGGAAAAGGAAATACAAGAAATGAAATAATAACTAACTATTAAAAAGTTAGCTAAACTAGTTCTTGAATTTGTAGACTTCCTTGGCTTGATTTTTTTAAAAGCATTTATTTTTAGAAAATCATCATTCATTTCCTAGGAGGAGGAGCATTGGTGAACAAGGTTAACAAGAAATCTTGCAACCTCCTATGAAGTCCAAACATCTCCATTATTAGGTTTTAAATGATGTAGTTTTATAAAGGCAACATGGACAATTAGAGCCATGGGCTTCTAGGAAACCAAAGAAGTATGGATCACCCATGAAATGGGAAATGGGAACACCCAAAAGTGGAGTGTTAAAAGGAGGAGGAGGAGGCATGGTGTCTAATGGTAAGATGGGTGAATTTGGTGGAGTGAAAGGTGAGGTAATCAATGGCTCAACAAGGTCATTCTCAAAGGGAATGCTTTGAAGAGGTTGAGGGTTCACATTCAAGAGAGGACTTGGAGTGAAGGGTGAAGACAACTCATTCATCCTAGATTAGAATGAAGAAGAGGTAGAACCATGTGGATGGTTAGTACCATGAGTTGAGCTAGTCTTGCATGGAGCAAGAAGTGGTGAAGGTGATGAAGAAATAAGAATTGGAAAATCATTCTTGGGTGTAAGAAAAGATGATGAAAGTTGTTTAGGTAACTTGATCTTAATCTTAAGGTTTCTTTTGGTAGTAGAGTATTTGGATAAATTTATGGATCTTGTGGACACCATGGTTGTGTGTCTAGGTTTAGAAGAAGGCTTAGAGGATAAAGAAGAATAATAAACAATGGAGGTTTAAGAAGGAGAAGGGATGATCCAAACTAGTAATGGGTTAAAATTCATTTTGATAAACAATGAAATTATGTAGGCTAAATTAGGAAAAGGTTGTTTTTAGCAAAAATTTCATCAATGCTTACAAAGATTTAGAGAAAACTGTGTAAAGCAAAGATTCTATCGAATCCAGAGCCCGTGGTTCCTTAAATAGGGTCGTGGTTATTTATTGTTAAAGAACCGCCCAGATTTAAAGAACCGTGGGCAGAGGGCTAAAAAAGATGGACTTCCAACAACTTTTAACAGCCCAGAATTTAAACAAGGATTTATCAAGCTAAAGTAGACTACTAACCAAAATCTAGATAACAAACTAACACATAAATTGCGCAAAGTCATGTGAATCGAAACATCGATCACACGAACATACTAGGATTAAAATATCTAATAAACCAAACACAAAGTATTAGTTAAAACAAATCCAAGTCTAAAGAAGAGACAAGAAACAAAGTTTGAGTTACAATCGTGGCAACAACCAAGAGCAATACTTCAACTCACTTTCTTTCATGAACATTTCTCTATTGCCTTGATCCTTTCCTTAGGTTCTCTAGAAGACAATGCTTAAGATAGAAATGATAGTCGGAATCAATTTCTAGAGATGACAATTGAGAAATAGTGAATGACAAAGGGCCATTTGAGTTGAGAGAAGAGTCATCAATGGTATGAGAATCCACTTGATGAACATTTCCATCTTAATTTGAATCATACTTAGGCTCAAGTGAAAGGTTCCCTTCAACGGGAAGCATAACACGATCAATGAAGCAAAATGATGATGCATTTAAAGGTGAAAAGTCAAGAATAACTTTTCTAAGAAGGCGAGAGAGAATCATAGAAAAAGGAAGACTCGAATGGGACTCAAGGAGAACAAAGTTAAATCTTCTAGCTATGAAAAATGCAAGGTTGTAAGGGGTAGAAGTTGCAACATAATACAATATATATGCAAGACAAGCGGGAACAAAGTTGAGATTACCACTGAGATACATTGCATTTTCCCTAATGATTTCGGCCCAAGGGATCATAAAATCATTAAGATCGCTAGTGAGTAATTCCCAAGGAGTGAGAGCACAAATTTCTCCTTCAAGTTTACCAAGAATAGGATGATCACGAGGTTTGGCAATAGCACACGAAATGACCGAAGGAGAAGGTAGCTCAGTCACATAATGCACATCAATAGAGGCCGATTCTAAAGAGTAGATACTCCAAGCATCGGTTAACCTACATTGACCATTGTATGGAACCTTTAGAATTTCTCCAAATTCTTCAAGAGTTTATACAAAGGTTTTCCCCTTGATGGAAAATCCTATTGATAAACCATTATTGATGCACATTAATGTGAATGAACTAAAGAACTATAAGAGAATGGAAGGAAATATTGGCTCATCAATGTCAAGTAAACAATCAAAGCCAATGGATTTGAACATGAATAGAATGAAGTCAAGTCTATGGAAATTAGAATGGACAATGCGTCCTTCATGAAAACTACGAGATTCTAGAGACCGAAGAGTATTTTTGAGTGAACGAGATTGACACGAGGTAGAAAGAGTAGGCATGTATTATCTATTTTTCTCATGATCTTTTCGAGTTTTCAAAGGCATGATTAAGTACCTAAATACAACAAAAAAATAATGTTTCAATCACTCTTATGTTATATAATGACCAAAGATCAAAGACAAGAGAATGTGTTGAACCAATTCATTAACAAACAAAAGGATTACTCCTTATCATTCCCATGTTCACAATGTACCAAATTCATCATTGACTAGAACATATGAACTATGTAAAATCAACCATGAACTTGAACATTGGTTTATCGAAAATTCGTTTTTAGGTAAGAATTAACAATGCAATTATCAATTTGTTCATGGGTTCATATCAATTGCATCATTTAACCAAAATAACTTAGTCAAAATTCGGATTTTTCTACAAGTGGGTTTTAGTGAAATCGCAATGATTCGAACCTAAGGAATCATAGTAATATAACCATGTCAACCCATATTCCTAGTAAGGTTCTAATTCAATATTAATTTGAAAATACCCAATTATAAAAATAAGAACCCTAGAACAAATTGATTGAAATTGAATGAATGTACTTACAATTAATTGATGTTGGAAGAGGGATGAATGAAACACAAGACTTGGAATCAATTAATCTTGAGTGACTGAAGCTTTTGGAGGATCAACAATGGTGGAAAAATGATAAAACTCGTCGCCTCTATGGAGAAGAAAGGGTGGGGTTTTTTTGAAAAAGTCATTTTAATAAAAATTTTGTATTTAAGTCACTAGTGGGCCGTGGTTCTTTATTGATAAAGAACCGTGCATTTGAGCCATGACAATTAAAGAACCGCCTGTAGTGGGTGGTTTTTAACCAAGAAAATCAATGAAATTTTCAAAACCAAGTTTTTCTAAAATACTTAAAATATATCTCAAGCCTTTTGGAAATCATTGGACCACTTCAATACTAGATGATAATGCCTTAATGAATGATTACGAGTGAAATCGAAACCGAAAAAGACCGAATAGGACCGAAATGGAACAACGACTACTCGTAGGAAAGAAACAAAGAAGAGAGAAACCAAGAGGAGTGAATCAAGACCAAGTTCAATGCTCAAGAGACAAGTGACAATCTTGAAGTTGTAGAAACGAAGAGTTTATGCCATCTATAGTGGTTTAAGACGTGCCTTTCTGGCGTAAGTATAAAAAGCTTTGGTAATGAACCATACCAAGCTATTTTGATAAATAGAGTAAGATCATTTTCAAGAATAGTCTTAAGTTATTTCAATTTATGAGCAAAATATAGATTCACTTTCTCTCCCACGTGATCGGACAATTATTATTGCTAGGGTTTATAATAATAATATCCTTGGAATATTTCAATCCTAAATGTGTAATATCCTAACTACAACTTATAGAGTAGTTTGGTATCTTAAGGGATTAATCAGTCATCGTAGAGATGAGCACAATTGCACATATTACACATGATATAGGGCCTACTAACCGTATGGGTGCAAACCATGGAAATCATACTTGATACTTTAAGCTACTACTAACTCACTCTACATCTCCTAAGCGAGTTAAGTATCCAAGCAATGAAGGTTTGAGATGGTATAAGAATAGAATCACATACCATAAATAAATGCCAAGGCAAGGATGCCAATAACAAGCATATAGTCAAGTAATGATCAAAAGTATGATCAATATGGCGTGTGGAAGGACGAAAGTGTACCTTAGCCGCAAAATGTATTTCAAGTCTTCAAAGAACCAATGCAATGACCAAACATGACTAAAGGGACTACTAAGTCTTCAAGGACTAGTATCACTCTCATCCATCTAGATATCATCATTCAATGATGTTGAAGATCAAAGAAGATGAGTTATCTACAAGTGTAAGTAACTCAATCCACAGTCAATTAAATGACTAGTCTTCATGAGTACCTACACAAAGCAAGGTAAAAACTAGTAGTACAATTCAAGAGTAAATCTAAAATGTATAAATACTACTATTCTAGATGAGATGCTATATTACCAATTAAAAGGCCTATTTTCAATAAAAAATAGTTTTGACCAAATAGAAACTTCAGTACAACGAAACCTTCTAATTTGAGGAGACAATGGATCGATCCAAGTATTAAAGTATAATATACTTCAAAGACCTTGAGTGATCATCTATCTGATACCAATTGTAGAAACTAGAAGGGGGGGGGGGTTGAATAATTTCTCTTCAGTTTATGTCCTAATTAAAATTTCTTTCAATTAGGTTTGTCCCAAAACTACCTTTTACTTGAAAGCTAGTTTCATAATGATTAGGTTCAATTCTAATGCATTAACAATGACAAGTAGTTGTTGTATGTGATGTAATAATGAAAGTAAGTAAAGAGTAAGGAAAGAATCAACCTAATAGGGAGACACCAAAATTTATAGTGGTTCGGAAATGAAGCTCTATCTTCGTTCCTACTCCACTCCTTGAGTACACCTTACTCGATATTTCCACTATATCCACAAGCTCCCTTCTTGGCGGAGAAAACTTTACAACTTCGCTTACATTATTTTCTGACACTTAGCTAAATGTCGAGACCTAATCTTAGCTAGGACCAATCTACACACGTTGCCTACTTCACCATTTTTCGACACAAGGTTAGATGTCGAGTTCTAATCCAAAGCTAGAACCAATTCTTCACAACTCTTCACTTTGAAGCTAAGTGAGAACTCACAACATACATACACACATCACTTTATAGATTAGTAAGACCTAATACACAACACTTACAACTCAATAAGATATATCTAAGTACACACATCTAACTTGGATTCACACAAGACAAATCCAAGTATACACATATACAATCGATTTACATAACACTAATCTAAGTATTCACAAATACATTGGATATTCACAACTCTAATCCAAGTATACACATATACATTAGATCTACACAACTATAATCCAAGTATACACATATACATTGGATCTACACAACTATAATCCAAGTATACACATATACATTGGATCTACACAACTATAATCTAAGTATACACATATAACTTGAATTTACACAAGACAAAAATAAAAATGATGAACATGACTAGATCTAAGGTAGGTTGATCTCCATCAAGGCTTCATCTTTAATCAAATCACAAGTGTGTGAGTGATCTTCTGTTTGGACAAGGTTAAGAAGGGGATCAAGAGGATAATCATAAGTAAACATACTTAACACATTAAGTGATCATTTACTATTGATTAGCATTTAGAAAAGAGAAAGATGGCTGAAAGAATGTCCAAAAAGGTTCTTGGAAAATGTAGATTTGATCAACTATTTATAGGATACAAAGGTCAACAGATCTCTGACCGCGGTTCCTTAATTGTGCTTGTGCTACTTTATCACTAAAGAACCACATAGCCATTTGAGGAACCGCGGTTATAGACTCCGCTCCTTTTTGTCCTTTAGTGGGGTAGTAATATCTGAGGTAAGTTTTACCTTCAAAGGATATTCCTATGGCATTTGGAATATGTCATATTCAAATTTACATTTTCCATTTTAATAAAATATTTTCTTAAAAAGAAAGTTTATTAAAAATATTTTGTCACATTTGATAAAATGTAAGTTTTAGGGCTAATCACTTTTATGATCACTAAACATGATTAAGATATGTTAGTGCAATAATTAAATGATTATTACCTTGATGATAGTGTTTGTTAAATAATTCGTCTTACGATTGTCTTTGACGATAAATGTCTTTTTAATTTGTCGTGATCAAAACCAAGAAAGATTAGTTAACACTAATAATGTTTTTAGGCATCACTTGCATTAACAATCGACATTTCGAAACGGATTTTCATAAGGTTGGAAAATAATATGGAATATTTTAGGTTAGTATAGCAAAAAATTATATCATCTACATAGACCTGAGCCACCCAGATGTCGTTGCTGTAGTGCTTGATAAACAACGTTGGATCGATATTTCCTTTGCTGAAGTGATTTTGAAGGAGAAACGATGACAATTATTCGTACCATGCCCTCGGTGCTTGCTTCAATCCATACAATGCCTTTTCAACTTGTAGACATGACTTGGATGCTCACTGTTGATGAAACCTTCAGGTTGACATACGTACACTTCTTTTAAATACCATGCAAGAATTTAGTCTTTACGTCCATTTGGTACAGAGTGAACGATTTGTGTGCAGCGTATGCAAAGAAAATCCTAATAGCTTCCATTTTAGCAACCATGCGAAAGACTTCAAAATCAATTCCCTCCTATTTTTATACCCTCTCACAACCAACCGAATTTTGTTTTTTATGACTCTTTGCTCTTCATCCAGCTTGTTTTAGAATAGCCATTTTAGAGTAAGGGGATCCACATTTTTCGGATATGGTACTAACTCCCATACATCAAGCCAGATGAATTGATTGAGCTCTTCTTGCATAGACTCAATCCATGCTGGGACGGTCATTGCTTCTTTAACACTAGCTGGTTCCATTGTGCTAACCGATTGCGCATAGATACACATATCGCCATCGATACGCAACTGATTTCTTGTCGAGATTGGTCGTGAGAGATTTACAATCACTTGAACTAAAGGATGATCCTTAGTCCATTTGTATTCATGTGGAAGTGTTTGAGAAACTTGTGCTAACAATAATCTTGTTTTAAGTAAATTTAACTTGTTTTATCCGCTTGACGTGTTATGATATGTAACTAAATCCTAATACCTTTTTGTCACTGGAAGTTTGTTGACTTTCTAACAATTCCGTAAGACATTGACTATTATTTTTAAATTTAGAAAGCTTAGATGTAAGTGACTCATGTTTTGTATGGAGTTTGAATCATGATTTACGTCCTTCATCAATGCCCTTATCCTTTTCTAACCTTATTGTCGTTCCCATTCAATCCATAACACAAGATTTAGAGAGAGAAATAGTAGAAAAGTAGAGAGAGAGAGAGTAGAGAGAGAAGTGGAAGGTTTACACTAAAACTAGGTGTTTTATGAAATGAACCAACACCCTCTTCCACACATGGAAGAGGGTATATATACCCTTGGCATATGGGCCGTGGGTTTAGTATCCTTGGGCCGGGCTTGGCTTTGTTTTGGGCTTACGCCCCTAACTTATACAATATTAGCTTAAAGTCCAAGCCCGGTTTTCCCGACTAACCTATTACAATACAAGACCTTTAACGATTAAGATGACCTATTACATTCTTGTTCGACTATATAAAATATAGGGCTAACAATCTCCCCCAATGTATCGGTCATCTTAAAAAGCTTAAAAAGAATAAGATGATTGAGTGAATACATTCTTGTAGAGGAGATCTTCTTGACAATGAATGATCACACTATGGATCGTAGTGAGTGATCGTGATATTGGATCGCAAGTAGAAACCCTAGGTTTATGCAATCGCAATATACAGATCGTACCAAGGATTCAAAAATACCCCTTTTCTCGGATAGTACTAGAACACAACAAATTCGTGATTTTTAGCCTAAAAATGAATCAAGCACCCAAAATTTTTGTGTTTTTAACCAAGATAACAATACCAAACCACTACCAGATTTTTATCAAGAATGAACCATAAAAACACCAAAAAATTTTTTTGGTACAAGACTTTTAGAGCAAGATAGGCACGAAAAATCAAGAACACAACACACGAATCTTCAATCACCTATCCACTATAGGCTCTTGATACCAAATGTTGTTCCCATTCAATCTGTAACACAAGATTTAGAGAGAGAAATAGTAGAAAAGTAGAGAGAGAGAGTAGAGAGAGAAGTGGAAGGTTTACACTAAAACTAGGTGTTTTATGAAATGAACCAACACCCTCTTCCACACATGGAAGAGGGTATACATACCCTTGGCATATGGGCCGTGGGTTTAGTATCCTTATGCCGGGCTTGGCTTTGTTTTGGGCTTACGCCCCTAACTTATACAATATTAGCTTAAAGTCCAAGCCCGGTTTTCCCGACTAACCTATTACAATACAAGACCTTTAACGACTAAGATGACCTATTACATTCTTGTTCGACTATATAAAATATAGGGCTAACAATTATTATTTTATCGTTTATTTGCAAGACATAATTTTATAAGGTTTCGTTCTTAGTCTTTAAATGTTTGTTCTTGTTAGTGACTATAAGACTAATTTTGCCAAGTTTGTTGTATTCATGTGTAATCACTCATCATTTAAGAAGAACTACTATTTTAAAGAAAATCTCGTGTGCAAAAAGGCATATATCGTCTTTCTTAGGTTTATCATCTTCACTATCACTCCATGAGCCGCTCACAAACGCCTTTTGTTCGTTAGAGGAGTCTTTGGAACAATCGCTTATGAAGTGGTTTGGATCACTACACTTGAAGCACTTGCAATCAGTTTTTCTCTTTATGCCTTCCTTGAATTTCAAAAGGCTTCCTTATCATGGTGTGGTTGTCGAAAAAAATTTCCTCTTCTTCTAAAGAAGACTTTTAAGTCTCTTACCGTCATTACATATTCTTCATGTTCACTATCATCAGAGGAGGTATCTTTGTCGCTTAATTCTTTCTTGGCTTTCATAGTTAGAGACATATATAAAATTTTCTTAATTTTTGATGCCTTGGAATATGTTTCCAACACAACTTCATATAACTTTAGGTTTCCAATAAGCTCGCCGAAGGAGAATGTCGACAAGTCTTTTGATTCTTTGATAGTCGTTACCTTCGATTACCATTTGGTTGGAAGAGCTCTTATAATTTTTTAACATGATTTTAACTTGAAAAAGATTCGTCAAGTGCTTTTACAGAAGTAATAATAGTATTATATCTAGAAAATGCACAAACAATAGTTTCATCATCTAAATTTATAAATTGTGTGTATTGTTTTACAAACAAATCTATTTTATTCTCTTTTACTTGCTTATTACCTTGATGCGTAGTTAACAAAGCGTTCCAAATGTCTTTAGTATTTTGTGCATAAAAATTATTTCATATTATTTCTTAAGTAAAACATTATATAAAACCATTTTGCCTCATAAGTTTTAGAAATCATTTTCTTTTGATCATTACTTTGTCTTTCATGAACAATTTCATCTCTACCTGTAGCGAAGTTTCTAACGCTAGGTTGATAATCACCATCAACGATAAGATTTCATAAATTAATATCTTTAGATTTCACATATTTCTAAAATCTATTTTTTGAATATACAAAATCATTAATTTCAAAAGTGGTGGTCTTTGTATGGATTTTCCTTCTTTGTAGTTTTGGAGTTCTATTTGATTGATTTAAGCATTTGAAATACAAGATATTCTAAAAAGATTTAGTAACCTTCTCTTTTGATGAAAATTATAAAGAACTAGAGGGGGGTTGAATAGTTTTACCCATTTAGATTTATGTTTCAAGATATTTAAATATATAGTTATGTGAAGTTTGTTGGATTCATAAGTATTTGCAATAAGCAAAGATTTTTTTTTTGGGTAAAGGCTTTTCTCTGTAAATTTTATTATAAAAAAAATAATTCAATAAAATAGATGTTGGGTGAATCCCACATCTAAGCCCGTTACACATGCAATCTACTTCCCTAAGAGAACTTACACATATTAACTAGACAAAAGCAAATAAGTAAAGATAAGAGAGATAGAATTGTGACACAAGTATTTATAGTGGTTCGAATGCAAGGACATATTCCTTGCCCTACTCCAATCCTCGAGTAACACAACTCAAGATTTCATAAATATAAGATCACAATCTCCTTCAACTAGAGATAAAACTTAGAACTCTCTTACATGTTTTCTGGTGTAAAACTAAATACCATGTTCTAACAACAGTTAGATCCTACCTAAACCCATCCTACACTTAACAAGTATGAATTATAATTTACAATGATATGAATGAACAACAAGGATATGTGACTAAAGTATGATGGAACAATGGAGGGACTCTTATGTGAATGTTGATGTCGACTTACACCCGTACGATGATGATAAGCATTAAGATTAGTATATTCTGGACAATGTCTAGTCTAGTCGTGATAACAATGATATCAAGGCTTCGAGGTCGTAAGAAGTATTAGATTTCTATATGTTTAATGCGACTTTGTACTCTAGGTTTTATGTGTTTCTTCTTTTAAGGAAGTTGATTTCCTATGTAACGGGCGCAGATGTGGGACTCACCCACATCCATTATACTTAACTATTTTTTGGAGTAGTAAAATTTATCGAGTAAGTCCTTTACCCAGAAAGAATGAAGAACAATAATCGGTAGTGTGATCTTGGAGTGATGATGAAGACAAACAACTTGAGCTTAATCGTCTTGTACGCAAACTCGGTAATATCGCCTCCTAAAGAGAATTACTAAAAACATAAAGAGAAAGTAGAATATGATGAATGAGAATGGGCGAGGTACGTAAGGAGAAATGACTTGCTATTTATAGAAAAAAATCAATTATTCATTCAGATCCCACATATTCGTTTTTCTAGAAGGGATGTGGCTAGTGTTAGTGAAAGGATCCGACTGGCTAAAAGGTAATTCGGGTCAATCCGGGTCCTGGATATCGAAACCTAATAAATCTACCAACATCTTTCTAAATCTTGGCAAGATATAATATGATAGGTGATGTTAGGCATGAGGTAATAAGAGAGCTGGGAGTCGTTGGCACCAGAATGTGGTGACAAAGGCGCCACATAGGATTTTGGGCCTTTGGCACCAGATTTCTGTTGGTACCACATTTCAGGGGTAACCGTTGGCACCAGAATTTCTGGTGCCAACGAAAATAATAATTTTTTTCACACAAAATAACTTAAATAAAAACTTTATTAATAAAAAAAACATTACATAAAAAAATTACAATAAAAAACATAAAAAACATAACAATAAAAAAATACGGAACATAAAAATAAAAAAATACATAACGAAAAGAAATACACTAGTTCTCGGGAAGTGCATACGAAGCGCGAATTGCATCTTTTCTCAATTCGATGATAGCCCGATCCGATGCACTCATCTTGGTTGTGTCGATTTGAAGAATCGCGAATTCTTGAGCCACCTTCTTCGTGTGGAAATACTCAATTTTTGCGTTTGACTCACGCTCCATGATATCCAACTTAGCTTTTGTCTCACGCTTGTATTGCTCTTTCATCATTTGTTGATAAGATTTCAGGTTTGAACCGGAACTAGCCGATGAGTTGGTGGATCGTTGACTTTTAGCAACTCGATACGCCCCGGGTGGCCTCGGGACGGCGTCGGGACCGAAGAACTCGGGACCTTCTTCGGTAACACAGAGACGGTGTCGTCTTTCTTTAGTCGAATCGGGGTTCCTCCACTTATGCTTGTCCTTCAAAAAATTCCAAGCCGACTTGTGCTTAAAATTTACCCCCGTCATCCGTTTATACGCTAGCTCAACCCGTGTCATAAACCCCTCATCATTCTCCCCACTCATCATTTTGCATCTCGTCATAAAGACTATTCCACTTCTTAATCGCACGATTCAACGGGGTCCATTTTCCCGTTAATATGTTTTTGGTGCGTTTCGAGATTTTTTTTTATTTCGCCACCTCATTGTATGCTTGTTCAACCCTCCACCAAAAAGTATCCTTTGTTTGACTCACACCAACCTTAGGATCCTCCAAAATCTCTATGAAGCATTTGGATAAAAGAAACTCCTCGTCATCGGTCCACAAATGCCGAGTCGCATCATCTTCATCGTCGTCCTCCACATCAACCACCTCTTTCTCCTTCTTACTAGTCTTAGCCTTACTAGTCTTAGCCTTACGACGAACTTTCTTTGACGTTGGTGTCGGGACTTGTTCTTCATCTTCGTCTTCGTCGATTAGGTGATGGGATTGTTGGTCGGATTGTGGTGTAGGTTGTGGTTGTGATTGAGTTTGTGGTTGTGAACCCATTTGGGATTGTTGTAATTGTTGAAATTTCGCCCATTGATCATGTTGGTATTTCATGTAAGCTTCATTTTGTTGTGGTGGGTAAAACGGGGTATAGAAGTTTTAGGGTTGAGAAGACGCACCCGGATTCGAAGATGAACCAAGATTGTAGTTTTGGAATTGGTTGGAGGGATCGTTAATCATGTTGTTAGTCCAATTGAGATCCATTTTTTGTAAAGAAATTGAAAGAATTTAGGATTGAAGTAATAGATTAGATTGTAAAAAATGGGTGAAATGAGGTATAATATATAGGGATTTTAGGAGTGTTTTTTGAATTTTTTTTTTAAAAACCCAAGGGCTATATAAACGGCTAGTTTTAAAAAAAAATTTTAAACACTCTAGCCAACGGCTAGATTTTTTGAAAAATAAAAAATTTATGTTTTACAAAAACCCTCCAACGGCTAGAATACCCAAAAAAAAGGAGGGGGTTTGGCGTGAGTTGTTATGGTTGGCGCGAGGCCAGGAGTGGTGTGCCAACGAGGGTCTGGTGCCAAAGGGCTACCAGCCCTCCTAGCAACGACCACTCCCCTTGTTCTAAATAGTTTTTCTTTAAGTTATTTTCTTATAAAGAAAGTGTAAGTAGTATTTACTTACATATTTTGTATGTTTATGCAAAGTAAATATGTAGGTAATGTGTCTAGTTTTTTTTATGTGTTTCTTCCTCTAAGGAATTTGGATGCCTATGTAACAGCCAAGATGTTGGACTCACTCGCATTTTTAGTACTTAACTTTTGTTTTGGCGTAACAAAATTTACCTGGAAAACCTTTACCAAAAAAATATGTATGTGTGTATTATAACAAGTTAAAAAAACTATTGACTTAAACTTGTACAATATATTTTCTACTAACAATGATTTTATAATGGTTGTCACTAGTCGAAACAGAAGGGCATTTGTGCATTGCTCGGTTGCGACTGATACATGGCTTCAAATCCTCAAATGGTGGCACCTTGAAGACCTTCATCTCTCAAGTCTCATGGAAGTGATTTCCCTCGCGGACTGTTCTAATCTACCATCCCGTTTACGCCAGCTGTTCGATGGTGTGGTGCAGTCAACATTATGGATAATATGGAGTTTTAGGAATGAGACTGTTTTCAAGCTCAAAAGACCAAAGAAGGAGTTTATTTTGTACGATATAAAAATGAGTTCATTTAATTGGATCTCTAATAGATATAGGAAGTCCTTTTGTAACAGGGTTGAGTGGTTTTCTAACCCTCGTAACGCCCTCCCTTGTACCATGTAATCTCTTTTCCTAGCATCTTGCTAGTTTTATATAATTGCCGTTCAAAAAAAAAATAATGGTTGTCACTAAAACATCAAAAGATCGTAAAATATAAATAAACGTTTTTATGGTTTATTTGTATTAACACGGTCTTCACTTAACAAATAAACCTATAAAATTAGGGTTTCAAAAATCGAATACCATAGGGGAAATCAAATGCGTGGAACCATGACGATCAATCAGTTGATGAATAAGGTTAATACCGATGAACATAAAAATACATAGAATAAGGAGCGAAGAAAGTATATTACAGGTAACAGAACCTTAACGAATGCGTAAAATCCTAAAACTTAATTTGAGAAAACCTACTTGGTAAGGAGGAGTCCATTTTTTTATAATAACATGTACATCTACTGATGTATAATGATGGCAATGAGTCCCCTAATATATAATGAATTATTTGAATCTAAAATAACTTCCTAAAAATGTTTAAGTAAGACCTATGTTCAACCAACTGAGTGTTTTTAGGGACTATATTTCTATTTAAGGCAATTTAGTCCTTTGCAACATTCCTTTTTATAGGCGAGAATGAAGATGGATACGTGTGGGGTAATAACAACGCGTCAAGCTTTTAACTGGTAAAGTACCTACATTTAAAACGTATATTTTTGGAGCATGCCCAACTATATTTTAAGATACAATGTTGACATCTACTTATCTTTTTTTACTAACCGCTTGTACTATGAGAAGTGTTTTTCACTTATCTTACACTGGTTTTTCTCGTTTTTTTTTTCTGTGACTTAGATATATTTTTAATATATATGTTGAGGAAGATTTGAGTATTGAGAGATCTTCACGGAGTGAGTGAGCTATTGTTATCACCCACTGATCTCATCATCCTCTTTTTAATTTAAGTACTTCACACTTTAAGTATCGCCTTAATGTGTGGTGAGTGTTTCTCAGACTTTACTCTGTAGAGGACTCCATATGTTCTTATTAAAAAAATTGTTTTTATATTTTTAGTTAAAAAACAAACATGTTTTTACACTTGGGATATTTAGTACTCAAATCATACGTTGTTTTTACACTTAGGGTATTAAGGAACATTCTCATGAACATGTTTTTACACTTAGGGTATCATCAAACCTATATATATGGTGTTTCACAGGCTCGATTAAAATATAAATGGGTTATATAACAATATCACATTATGCCATGCAGTGTTGCAAAACAAGGTCTATAACGCTGATTAATCGCTGATTAATCACTACAATGCCACCTACCTTGTCGATTAATGAAAAGACGATTAATAAGGGTCAAATGTGGTCAAGGATGGTCAAAGGATGTCAAACTTGCCGAAAACTTGCAATATTTGCCGGAAATACAGAAAACTCGTTGTAAACATGTGTTTATCACTTATATTAACTATTTATATGTATGATAAGTTGTATTTTAAGAAGAATATTGCCTAAAATAACTAAATCTCATTAGAAATATTCAAAACTTGTCGAAAATACAAAAAATTTGCTAAAAATTCTAATCCGATTAATCACCGAGTAATACTGCCTAGAACGATTACAAGCTACAAGGTGGACGACCGATCAGCTAGCGATTCACGAGTTTTGCAACATTCATGCCATGTTTTAATAAAGAATAGGTTACATTTGCTAGATGCCCATATTTGGATTTATATTAGTTTGACATTGACATTGATACCGATACCTTAAGCTAGCTGTATTTTAACATATTCATTTGTTAAATTTTAAACGTGTATATTCTATGACTATATCCCAGCAATCCATGAAAGCTAAACCTATCCACTTTTATATACAAGTATATGATTATTATAATGTATATAAAGAAGCAACAGCACACTAAAACCTTACCAGCAAAAAGAGGTTAGTCTACCATTATTCCAACTCTAACCTTATATAACCAAAATAGGCACACTGTTGGGAAGTTGGCGTAACTAGGCTTTCCCATTTTTAAACATTTCATCCATGTGCAACTGCCAGCCCTATCTACTCACCTTTTGTTTTGAATTAAAAAATATACTAGACTATTTTTTAAATCTAAACAATACATGCATATACACAGGAAGGTTAAAAATCTCTATTGGTCTTTTTATTTGTGGAATTGCTGTTTAAGAAACTATACACAAACTTTTTAATCAAATTCAAACAAAATAAAATTATCTAGATAAATAAACTCACTACAGATCCAACCGTTACCGAGCCGACCTAGTGGTTAGCATCCTGCTGTCTTGGCAGGAAGAAGTATTAGGTTCAAACATTAGAAACCGTCATATAGATTTGCCGTGTACATCTGAGTCAAAGAATTATGTTTCCCGTATGACCAGAGAAAACCTCATCCGGTTAACCTATATGCAATGCAAAAAAAACTACTAGCAAAATTAACAAACCTAATGTATTTAACCACAGGTTTGAATGTTTATAACAATGATTTATGGATTCGAACAAATAGAACAAAGTCACATACTCCTTCTGTCTTATAATTATTGTCCAGCGAAAAAAAACACGTAATTTAATAAAAATATTACTTTTTCAGATTTCTTTTTTACTTTTGATACAATTAAAATTTTACTTTTAACCAATTAATTTATAACTTATTTATTACTTGTAATAATAGGGTGATATAGTAAAATTCATCTATATTTTATATCTATTTTTAGAAGTGAACAATTAATTTAATAACTTCTCAAGATAGTAATGTGAATATAATTTTGAGACGGAAAGAATAATATATAAGGCAGGTAAATAAAAGCTAGGTAGGCTATATATATGGTCAAAAAAGGCAAATCATATCATAAGCACGCACACATGAGGCGATTTAAAAATGATAGACATGAAAGCAAACGCTAGATTTTAGACCTCACTTCAAAAACTAGCTAGGGATTACATGGCTCTATTCATCACTTTTTTGTAACTTTTCATAATCTTAGACAAACACTGCAACATAACAAAATAAAATAATAATATAGAAAGGGGTGGCTGGAAATGGAATGTGAAAGAGTGAGGACAGAAACATGAATGCTGCAGTGAAAATATCAGAGCAGCAATATGTAATCAGGTTGCTTTTAATTTCATGAACAAAAGTCCAAATATCGTTATTGTTGTCTGCATGCCATTGCTACTGCACATTACAAGTCATGATCAGTTGCAACCAAATATACTGTTGTAATATATAGTGCTGGATATGTACTCTGTACCTTTTCATTAATGTTGTAACTTTGTAACAAAAATAATTAATGTTGCAACTTTTTCTTTGGCATTTACTATGTTTAGTTTTCCATAAGCCGGATCCTTTAAAGTTTATATGACCTGAACTTTAGAAGTAAAGTTTTCTCACAAAAATAAAGTAAACCGAGTCCCTTTGCAAGCTCCGCGGTTATGTTTGTAAGGAGACTTTACCTCTAAAGTTCAAATGAACTTTGGAGCCCAAATATATTACTCCACATCCCTCTAAAACACATCATTTGTAAGATACTCATAATTTGTTCTTTTAGAGCTAATTAAATTAGACAAAAACGAGAACTAGAAGCAAAATTAGCTAGATACAAAAAGCCTAACTAATTTGGTGTATATACAAGCAGCAACAAGAATGGAAATACTTCGCGTTGAAGCATAGTATACCGTCGGACACCAAATTAAGATAGAGAGACTACTTTCGATCTCTCTAATCCAAATGCATGTGGTCTTAATCATTAGTACGTTTATATGCTTAAATTTCATTAAAACTTCAAATCTAAGATAAGTTATACTCCAATAAGAACTACTTATGGATTGGATTTGTATATATCTGATCTATAAGTTATACTCCAATAAGCAAAAATCTATAAGAGTATAAAATGCAAGATGGCTGTTTAAATCCACCAGCGGCTTTTTGCTTGAATAGTAAGTAGTGCCACCACCTAAAACCTAGACCTAGTAAGCCTATGCTAGATGCTTTCTTTCTTTCCTTTAAACTAGTAGAATGGGCCCCAGTCTCATGTCTTACATACTCATCATCATACAACCCAGCCTTGGTTGTCCCCTTTTGTACCTTTCCCTGGTTATTATTATGCATTACAATTTGGCCCATGTGTACACCTACCAAAAATATTCTATATCTTTCAAAAATACATATCCTTTCTTACATAATTTTCATACAAATCTTCTTACACACACGTTCTTAACATGTTCTTAACATATGACAGAACTGACCGTTTATATCTGAAAAGATATAAAACAAATGTATATTTTATGATTGTGTATGTAGGAAGATATGTAAGATTGTTTTATAGAAGGATTTAACAATGCTCATATCTTTTCATAGAAATTAAAAAAAGCAAAATATAAGTTTTGATCATTAAGAACACATTTAATTTGATGAAGACCAAATGGATGGAGAATTGATTACGACTCATATAACGATGATATGTATGAGTATATAGTATCCCAGATAATGTCGGGTTTATAGCTAAAATTTATGATTATTTATGAAGTCGGAGTTCTAGGTTGTAAACCACATTAGATATCTTTATGTGAGACTCATCTATATTTTTTTGTACTTAAACTGTTTTTTGGCGTAATAAAATTTATCAAGAAACCATTTAACAAAAAAATAATGAAGATCTAAAATATAAGATTATATATATTATTTCATATTTACCACTTTGGCTTTCCTTAACAATGATTTTTTTCTTTTGAATGGCAATAAATATATATATATATATATATATATATATATATATATATATATATATATATATATATATATATATATATCAATGACACAAATGTGCAAAACTGCAAATAAATGGGCTAGTAGCCGAATAGCTAAGAAAACGACTCATCTATGTTGATCTTTGT
Source organism: Glebionis coronaria (assembly GCA_025667525.1). Lineage (NCBI taxonomy): Eukaryota > Viridiplantae > Streptophyta > Magnoliopsida > Asterales > Asteraceae > Glebionis > Glebionis coronaria. The sequence continues at coordinate 28,243,995 of CM046874.1, read as the reverse complement.
ACTTTATCAGCTACTTTAAAGTTCTAAATCATGTCATTTCTTGGGGCATTGAGTTTTATGTATATTGTAGATGAAATTAATGAAAGCTAACTGTCGTGGACAGTGTTTTAGATGCTCCCATAATGCATTTCTTCAGACAAATCTATTGCGTATAATTATGTATAGATTAATGGTAGTTGTGGGCAATGTTGTAAAATAAGGTATACAAGGTCGATTAATTTTTGTTTAATCGTTACATGGTCATCAACCTTTCCGATTAATGTAAAAGCGATTAACGGCAGTCAACTGTGGTCAACGACTGTCAATGGATGTGAAACTTGCTAGAAACCAGCAAATCTTTATGAAAATACCGGAAACTCACAATAAACTTGTGTTTATCACTTATAAAAACTATTTATATGTATGGTAACATGGATTATAAGAATAATATTGTCAGAAAATACCTAAAACTCATAAGAAATATCTAAAACTTTCCGAAAATACTCAAAATTTGCTAAACATGCGGATCCGACTAATTCCGCCTAGAAGGATTATAAGTTACAAGGTGATCGACCGACAAACTAGCGATTCACGATTTATTTTTCAACCTTGGTTGTGGGAATTAAAAGTTACTATGTTATTGGTTATGTATTTAAGATTGTGCGTGTTAGGAAACTATGACCGCGTACCTCTCTACATTTTGGCAGTCTATAAACGCGCACACAAACACGTACATAAGCTCATCTTGTGGCATGGCCAGTTTGTACATGGTACATATAAACTGTTAGCTATAATTAGTTCATGTATACTTATATAGTAAAACATAAGATGGTGTTGCATGTTTGGTATCTCTTGTTATTGAACATAAATCATGGTTTGTTTAGACAGACCAACTACCTATATGTCGTTAAGTTCTAGTGTATAATACCATTACTCGTTTCTAGCATCTATCCCTTTCCGCGTCCATCAAAGAGTGAATATATTTTAGTCACTAGAATAGTTCAACTCAACTCTTTCTAAGTTCTTGAAGACAAAAAATCTTAACTTTAGTGTTCAAGTCCCAAAGAAGAAGTTCAGTTCAATGTGGTTGTCAATGATGTTTGACCTCCTCATAAATCAAGATGTTGAGCAAAGAATCTTGTGCATATAGATTGTCAAAGGCGGAAAAATCTACTAAGCAAAACGAGATATCGCAAAGTCTTCTTAGGTAACACTACATTTCTAGAGTTAACAATTAGGATACAACAATTGTCAAACACAGTTTCCTAAAGAATGGTTTATCTCGTTACCTAGTAAAGAAACATTTAGTAATATCTCACAAACTCATTAAATGCTCAACACGTGTAAAGTTTCAAAAACTTAAATTTTTCATTATAAAAAGAGCATATTTGTTAAAGGGTAAAGGGGATGTTTCTTTTTTTATTAGGTATTATATGAGGCTCTTAATTAGTCTCTTAGTGGAAAGATAGGGGTTTTAATGTGAGGGGAGAAAAAAATGGTCAAAGAGATTTGAGCCCACTTCTCTCCCCACTAAGAGACATAAATAGAAAAGTAAACACCCCTTAAATGCACTTCTTACCCATTTAAGAGCATTTACTCCTCGAATAGAACTTAGGTGGTTGAACCCCTTGAGTGAGTAAGTAAAAGTTCTCACTTAAACCATAGTTAGGTTTGTGTCTAAGTCATAGACGAGACCACTGAATTGGCATTCCGCAAAAACATCATTGTCAAAATTCTTTGATTAATTTCTAATTAAAATATATAAACGTGGAAAATATTTGTGTTTTTGGATAAAGAGCTTCTCGAGTAAATTTAATTATTCTAAAAAGTATTTAAGTATAAGGGATGTAGGTGAATCCTACATTCTCGTCCGTTACATTAGAAAATAACTTCCTATAAGGAAGAGACACTTAAATCAACTACAAACTCACATAGAATAAAATGAATACTAAAATTTATTGCGTCAACGGACTCTGATTCCAAGATTATAGCAAGACTAGACATTGTCGGAATATCCTAATCATCATATATAGCATCATCATATGAGTCATAGTTATCATCAGCATTCTTGTAAGAATGTTTTAATTGTTCCCACATACTATTTGTCTCATATCTTATATCAGACGTTTTAGTAGTAAAAAATGTGATGTCATTATCCACAGGTTCCACAACATCCAAAACATTAAGCTCACCTGATAAATCATTCCTTTTATAAGGAACCGAATTCCCGTAATCATCCACAAGAATAAATTATCCTTACGCAATCTTCTTTTCAATCTTTTCAATCTCCTCAATAATCAAGGTGTAACTAAACTTTGGATGAGGAGTACCATCCTCATACATTAACTCACCCAAAAATTCAATCAAACCAGCAGACTTAGAAGTACCTCTATTCGTACCCAAATCATCATCATTGTGTTTTATATGTGTGTAAACTAATTTAGGTGTTATTGTTGTAAAGAGTGTAAAAACATAACCGATTACATGAAGAGTGGTTTAACTTTGTATTCAATTTTATAAAACTAAGAACAAGAACCAATTTAATTCAACCAACCACCCCTTTATATTTTATTAACTGCGTATAGCTATCACTTCAAATGTGATACTATGTTGTTTGATCGTACATACAAAGTAAAGAGAAACCAATAACAGAATCAAGATCTTACAATCCAAGATAAAGATTCATAAACCAAATCAAGAACTGAAATGATGAATATCAAAGACGACAGAAACAAGAGAGAGACTTTTCACACTTTTCACACACACACTCTATATCTAACAAATGAGATAAGTCTGTTTATAAAGATGTGTAGCTAGCGTTGAAAAGAAGTTTCCACAATTGCTAGATATAGTCCTTTATCTTTCAACACCTGCACACAACAAGAAACAAAAGAAAAACAAAGGAAATATAAAAGGAAAAATATTACCTTTCACCCCTTCAACTATTATCACTTATCAACTTAGTTTTAATACCCCCTCTTAAGTTGATTTGTGATATAAGTTGACAAGATTAAGCTTATCACTCAGGAAATTGTGATCTTTGATTGATAAGCCCTTAGTAAACATATCAGCCACATTGTCCTCAGATTTGACTTTCAAAGTCTTAATCAAACCTGCTGACACTTTTTCTCTCAAGAAATATAAGTCAATTTCAAAATGTTTTGTCCTTTCATGAAACACTGGATTAGTAGCAATCTGAATTGCAGAACTGCTATCACAGTTAATAGGAACTGGTAAACATATATCAACTTTAAGATCCTTCATGATCTTAATAATCCACATTATCTCACAAGCAACACTGTTCATAGCTCTATATTCAGCTTCAACTGAAGATTTTGCTAGAAGAGACTGCTTTTTACTTTTCCAGGAAACAAGATTATTTCCAAGGTAAACTGTATATCCTGTTACAGACTTTCTAGTAATCTTACATTTTGCCCTGTCTGAGTCAACAAATGCAGTAAGACTTAAGTCATTGTTTTTCATAAAGGAGATACCATTACCAGGAGAACTCTTAAGGTATCTAAGAACATGAAAAGCAAGCTTTAAGTGTGATTTATAAGGATCATGCATAAATTTACTAAGATTATGAACAGCATAGGCTATATCAGGCCTAGTTAATGTAAGATAGATCAATTTTCCAACAATTTTCTGATAACATGTTTTGTTATCAACAGGAACATCTTGTTCTATAACTTTCTGATCTTTTTTCTTTTTAGATGAATCTGGAATAGGTGCTTTAGCTGGCTTACATGCCAGCATACCATATTCAGCTAGAAGTTCAAGACACTACTTCCTTTGATTAAGCACAAGACCATTATTAGCATCAAGTACTTCTATGCCTAAGAAGTACTTAAGCTTTCCAAGATCTTTAATTTTAAATTTAGAACTCAAGTATTTCTTAAACTCATTAATAACAGATTCATTGTTACCAGTTATGATAATATCATCAACATAAACCAGTAATGCCACAAAAGAATCATCCTCATTTTTAGTGAAAAGTGAAACATCACTTTTACTTTGTATAAACCCATTTTCAACAAGCACACTAGTTAATTTTTCATTCCACTTTCTTGGTGCTTGTTTAAGACCATACAAAGACTTAATGAGTCTACACACTTTATTATCATTAGACCCATATCCCTCAGGAAGTGTCATGTAAATCTCTTCATCTAATTCACCATATAAGAATGCATTATTAACATCAAGTTGATACACAGGCCAAGCATAGTGAACAGCAACATAAATAAGGCATCTAACAGTAACAATTTTCACTACTGGTGAAAATGTTTCCTCATAATCAATACCCTCTTTCTGACTAAACCCTTTAGCCACAACCCTAGCTTTGAACCTTTCAACCTCACCACTAGATTTGTACTTAACTTTCCATAACCACTTACAAGCAACTGCTTTTCTACCTGGTGGTAAATCCACAATTACCCAAGTGTTATTTCTGTTAAGAGCATCCATCTCTTCATTCATAGCTTCAATCCATTTTGGATTTTTAATAGCTTCTGAATAAGATTTGGGTTCATGAATTTTATTCAAATTATTAGAAAAGACAAAATTATGCATAGACAAATTGGCATAACTAATCACACTATTTATATCATATCTAACCTTTTTATCCATCACATAATTGTCAAATTTAGTAGGAGTTTTAACAGGTCTACTAGATCTCCTTAACTCTGGTCTTTCTGGACTATTACCATTTTCAGACTCAAACATTTGTTTAAATTCCACAAAGTCATCACCCTCAGACTCATATTTATCATCATTATTGATAATGTCATCTCCTTCATAACTTCCTAAATTGCCACCTAGATCATTCTGGCTGCTGTCAATCTTGTCTAATCTAGACTCTTTGACTACCCCCCTAGAATGTCTGGCAACATTAGGAGAAGTGTCACTAGACACATCTACAAAGTAAGGAGTCACACTATTATCCATATCATTCTTACTGTCTCTCTTATCATCATATGGTTCACTTGACTTTGATTTTACTAGGTCAAAAAAGTTTTGACTGTTAACACCATTTTCTTCAAAAACAAACTCTTTAACTAAATCATTATTTTTAAAAGGATAAACAGTCTCATAGAACTTCACATCTCTAGAAAAGAAAAAACTATTTTTTTCTAGGTTATAAAGCTTATAACCCTTTTTTGTGTTAGAATACCCCATAAAAACACATTTATCAGACCTAGCAGAAAATTTATCTGAATTATTTAAAACAGTTGCAAAACACAAACAATCAAAACTTTTAAGCAAAGAGAAACTAGGTGAAACATTGTAAATCATTTCATAAGGACTTTTTCCAGAAAGCACAGAGGTAGGAAGCCTGTTAATAAGGTACACATATGTTAAAATACACTCAGACCACATGTTTAAAGGAATGCCCCCCTGAAACATGAGGGCTCTAGCAACATTAAGCAGATGTCTATGCTTTCTTTCAACAATACCATTTTGTTGAGGTGTGTATACACAAGAAGTCTGGTGTATTATACCCTTAGATGTAACAAACTTTTCAAACATATGATTTATAAACTCAGTCCCATTATCACTTCTAAAAACTTTAACAGACATATCAAACTGATTCTTAATGAGATTATAAAAATCTACAACCTTTTCAAAAACCTCATCTTTTCCTTTAAGCAAATACAACCAGACAACTCTAGTATAATCATCAACAATGGTAAGAAAAAATCTGAAACCTTCCCTACTCTTAATCTTATAAGGACCCCAAACATCTAAATGAATAATATCACCCAAATGCTTAGTCTTATGATCACTAAGAGGAAAAGGTTCCCTGGTTTGCTTAGCCTTGTGACACACATCACAAGGCTGAGTTTCACCCAAATCATCAATCTTAAGTGTATCTTTCAACACATTCAAAACTTGATCAGAAGGATGACCAAGCCTGTTGTGCCAAATACACTTAGAAAGCATACAACAAGTAATCTTACTATTAAAAATTTTCCTACCTGAATCAAACACATATAATCCATTATTCTCACTACCAGTCCCCAGGAGGGACTTTTGAAGAGAATCCTGAATAAAACACTTAGATTCAGTGAAAGAAACAACAAACTTATTGTCCTTAGCAAGTTTATGAATAGAAATAAGGCTGACTTTATATCCAGGTACCACTAACACATTTTTCAAACTAATTTTATCTGCAAGTTTATAATTTCCAACAAATTTTACCAACTCAATAGTTCCATTAGGATGTGAAACAGTTATATTCAAATGAGAAACATTTATAACATTAGTTAAATGATCAGTTGACAAAGTCATGTGTTGAGAGGCACCAGAATCAAAAATCCAGCCAACATAAGTACTATATGTACTAATGTTAGTGTTGTAGTTAAAAAACTTGCAAGTAACAAAACTAATCACATGATTAGAAAAAGAAAAAATACCAGCAGCACCAGACTGCAACTCACTATTATCAGGCTTAGAACCAATCAAAGCCATCAATCTGTTAATCTGATCTTGAGTAAAAGGCATAGAGTTCCCTGTACTTGGATCATTCTTAACAGAAGCAGAACTAGAATTAACACCACCAGATGAAGTATTAGAATTAGCACCACCAGGAGTTCTTTTCTTGAATCCTGGTGGATATCCATTAAGCTCAAAACACCTATCAATGGTATGGCCAGTCATATTACAATGCTTACAAACCAAATTATTATTCCTAGTAGTTCCTCTCCCTTGAGAAGACCTACTATTGTTATTATTATTGTTGTTAGACCAGTTGTTGTTATTACTATTAGACCAAGTAGATGGTCTAGCAGCAAAAGCAGAAGAGTTAGGTCTAACAGAAGAATTATGAACCAAGTTATTCTTATGAGATTCAACCATAGATAGAGTAGCAAATGCAGATTTCACATCTGGTAAAGGATCAGAAGTCAATAGTTGACTTCTTACAACACTGTAAGTGTCATCCAATCCTATAAGAAATTGCATCAATCTCATCAGACTATTATGACTTTTAAGTTGAGGAGCACCCTCATAAGTACAACTAGGCAGATTAACCAAAGCATCAAATTGTCTCCATAGACTATTATAATTGTGATAGTACTCAGATAAGGAGGACCCAGATTGAGTAAGAGAGTAAATCTTAAAATGCAAATTATATATAACAGACCCATCAATTTTATCATATGCTTCCTTATATTCATCCCAAACATCTTTAGCACTTTTAGAAAAAATTTGCCCTTGATACAACTCAGAAGAAATACAACCAAGAATCCATGAAAGAACAACAACATTGCATCTATCCAATTGTTCTTGTAAAAACTCATCCTCTTTATCTTTAACACATGTACCATCAATAAAACCCAACTTATTTTTAGTGTGTAATGCAAGTTTAAAAGCAGCAGCCCATACTTTATAATTTTCAGGACCAGTCAATTTAGTGGTCACAATAGGTTGGCCATTAGTATCAGATGGGTGCAAATAGAGAGGGTCATTAGAGTGAATGACTGTATTACTCTCATCATCAGTATCACTGACCTCTTTATCACTTTTCTTATCCTCACACATGATTCAAGATAAAAAAAACAGACAAAGAAAACACAACCCTTGTAACTCCTTTACAAACAACTACCAAGAAGCAAATAACCTCTCAATCAATCAAACCTCCAAACTACCTAGATCCCTTCGACACCTAATCACCCACTAGAAACAAAAAATAAAAAGAGAGAGACGAGTGGTATTACAAAGCACGCGCTGCAACAAAACTCCAAACAGAAACCAAGATTCACAAGATCAAGCAGATCTTATAAATTAATATGCACAGCGGAAGAACTCACCTGAAAACAAGATGAAACACCAAAAAACAACAAGAAACAACCACAATTACCTTCAATCAAGAAAACCCTAATTTCTGATTTTTAGGGTTTCTTGACAAAACTTACCAGATGTGCAATTAAACCTAATTAATTGCACAAGAACCCAATTAATCACCTCAGGACACCAAGAATCGAAAAACCCCCAAATTTTTAGAAACCCTAAAAAATTAATTGATCAAACTTTGTGATTAAACACAATCAAAGTATGATTAACCACAAGATTAATCAATATATTCTGAAAACCAGTTAAAAACAGATATCAAGAACCAATGGCTCTAATACCATATTCAATTTTATAAAACTAAGAACAAGAACCAATTTAATTCAACCAACCACCCCTTTATCTTTTATTAACTGCGTATAGCTATCATTTCAAATGTGATACTATGCTGTTTGATCGTACATACAAAGTAAAGAGAAACCAATAACAGAATCAAGATCTTACAATCCAAGATCAAGAACTGAAATGATGAATATCAAAGGCGACAGAAACAAGAGAGAGACTTTTCACACTTTTCACACACACACTCTATACCTAACAAATGAGATAAGTCTGTTTATAAAGATGTGTAGCTGGCGTTGAAAAGAAGTTTCCACAATTGCTAGATATAGTCCTTTATCTTTCAACACCTGCACACAACAAGAAACAAAAGAAAAACAAAGGAAATATAAAAGGAAAAATATTACCTTTCACCCCTTCAACTATTATTACTTATCAACTTAGTTTTAATACTTTGTTATAATAAGTTGTAATCACTTTAAAGGGAACAACGCCTTATAAACTGAACAATTATCGCGTTGCTAACTTTTTACCACATTGATAATACCTTGCTGCCAACCAATTAGCAATCTATGTTTTTTGATGTTGTGTTTTAAACAATAACATAGTGGTGGTTGTAACACCCTAAAATAGGTTAGCGAAAACGGTAAGTTTTATGGATTGTTACATCATAATACAAAGTACAAGGAATAAGAAAACAATCTCTAAATAAGTCATTTTAGAAATACATATCTCGATGAATAATTTATATAAACATGGTTTTAACAACACAAAATTAAAGATTTACCATGCAAAGAAACTTTAAAACTTAAAAGTACGACGAGATAAAGTTTGATATTCAAATAAAAGTCTGTGAGACAACAAAATGAAAACTCCAGTGCACTTCAAATAATTCATAAAATTAAGTTCTTGAAAAAATAAATGTTAAAGTTCATCAACATAATGTTGGTGAGTCTCAAAGACCATATTCTACTTGCTGTAAACTATTTTGGGGGAGAATATATGATTGTTTTCAAACTCGTTTATATGTTCATTTACAAACTCATTTAGATGATTGATTTTACGCTCTTTTGCTTACAGATACAAGTACTTTAATTTTTTGCAAATAAATTGGTTGCTTTTATCTATGGACACAAGTGCTTTAAACATTTATATATTATCTAAGTACCATGCATAAAGTTCCCTATCATGAATTGTTAATTATCGCGTGTAAGTACAAATGTTCTCAATAGATGTATTGAAATTGACTCGCCAAAATTTTTGGATGAGTACATTGGCCAGCGGGCACATTTTCATTTGAGGATTTACTTGGATGTTTTGGCAAGACATCATACTTACAACTTAGGGGAAACAACTTCTAAACTTTCTTATGGCTTCGGTTTCATGAGCTTAAGGTAATGATCATACCTTTTCTATGACATTGTATTCGTTATAATGGTCATACTCTCATAATTCTCGTGGTCCAAACTACTTTTACTGAATGCTACTTCTACTGAACAATAATGATTAATGAATGCTTTTGTGATGTTATGAGTGAAGTAGTAGTCACCAAAACATTTTGGTCCTCGTAAATATTTTATTTAAACTTATGAACTTGCCAACTTTATGTTCACGTTTTTTAGCATGTATTTCTCAAATACTTAAGTATATGGATTATTTGGAGTGCAATGGAGTTTGCATCTTGCGTTTCACGGACTTTTATTTGCATATCAAACATTATCTAGTTTTCGTACTTTTAAGTCTTGAACTTCTTTTGCATTGTAAACTAACCTTTTATTTGGTGTTGCTTTAAAACCATATTTATTTAAATTAATCAACAAGGTGCTTATTTCAAAATGACTCATTTAAAAGTCGTTCTTTTGCTCATTTACTATTATGACGTCACGTCCCTCGAAACTTATCGATTCCGCTAACTTATTTTCGGGGTGTTATAATGGCTCAAACTACGACATGGTGCTTATGGTATTTTTAGAACAAAACGACTTTCTCCATAATGCAGCGTAGATAGTAAAGATATTGGCATCAACCTACTATAATGTATTTTAATTGGATTAATAGTTTATGCATGAAATCTTAGTTAAATTGGATGGAGGGCTATAAACACCCTTGTAATGCTCCCCGCCACCACCACCACCATCATCAGTCTGTTAATAATTCTAGCTCCTTGCTAGTTTCTAAAATAATCGTCGTTTAAAAAGCGCTAGAACGAAGAAAATCACACATTTTCTAGTGACTATGACGAACTTGGTATAGATCATAGTGGAATGACTAAAATGGAATATAAAGTACCATGTTGCTATTTAATCAGTGACATAACCTAATGGTACTTGTGATTTACTCAAACACGATACTACTACCTGATACAACTATAGATGCATATGTAAACCTAAAATGTGAGTTGTTGATCATGAATCTCTAGTCGTATTCCATGGAAGTATGAAACGAAGCTAAAGAGGCCGGATCAATATGGGGAATTCCAAAAGATCTTCATACAAGGAATTACTACAAATATTGTAGGTAAAGAAACATGATCTATCATGTAAACAAAGAGACCTGGTAAAGAATGGGATTACCGAGACTTTGTTATCCTAGCATCTTCCTGATTTATTGAGTTTCGCCATTAGAAAAAAGAACATCGTCTATTAGATAAATCCAAATTAGACCAAATATTGTGAAGGTACCACATCCTGAGTTATATCTGGACCTTCCTTAGATGCACAAACATATCTGTATATACATGTACGTGTATGTGTGTATGTTTTTGTGTTATGGTTAATCAAATAATCCAGATTATTGCAGCTTATTATGTCTATAGGGCTTGCTTTAGTTTCCAAATATTTCAATAATTTTAAACTTTTCCTACTTGTAAGAGATCACGAATTTGAGTTACGTGCGACTCTTTCGATCGGTGTTACAAGTATAATCATCAACATGTAAATAGTACTAACGTTGAAGTAAAATTAACTCTTTCAAAAGGTCAAAAAAAGTAGGCATTAAAGTGCAAAAGGATAGGACAGGCTTACATCTTGGAGTTCCTCTCAAGAGGCTGTATATGGTTTCTGATATAATCCAAAGCTCTGTCAAGTTTCTTAAATAGAGAAAGAATAGAATTCAATTACATCTATATGTCATATGTAAACACCATATGCTTATTAGTTTTCAGTGGTCCTCTTTGATATACACATGCTTAAATACATACATTATACATACATACATGTAGACTAGCTGCATTCACGAGAATTTACGTTAACTTTAGCTTTTGTTTTTATCATTTTTTAGAGGACAAGAGGGAAAGTAAATGTGACACCCTAGAATCGAGGTCATTAACGATACCCTAAATTACGCTAATTTTTGAAATTTTTGATAAATTATAATTTCTATAATTATAAGTATTTTGGTTAGAGCCGATGTTCGAGGTTATAATTTTTACGGTTGACGTTTTGAGAAGGACGATGACGATTACGATCCCGAGAGATGCCCAATTTTATATAATTTTTGACGATTTATCGATAATGTAATTTTTCGAGAATTTTATTTACGGTTCGTGTTAAGTTGAGTCGTGTGAGTTTTATAGCCTTCCAAGTACATTTAAAGTATCCCAAAAATATTTTGGAGCATTCGGGAAGATTTCCGACTCCCGTAAAATTTTCAAAATTGACAAATGGGTCAAACCCGCAAAGTTTTGAGGTTGTTTTCTATTTAAGGACAAAAGAAGCCCAAAATTGCATTTAGGTCCCTCCTAACTAACAAAAAGGGGCAAAGTGGACAAACACACAAACACATACAAAAATTTACAAGAAAAATCAAACACTCCCTCCCTTGTCTCTCTCTAAACTCACGGCACACCCAAGAACACACAAAAATCCACCAAAAATCTTTTCTACTTGATTTTTCAAAAATCTAAGGTTAGACCACGCTTAGTTTGGTCATTACCCACCTATTCATGTAATCAAATCCAACATGCATTGATAAAAATTTTTCAAGATTTTTCATATGATCCAAAATTCGTTTTTGTGGCTATTTGAGCTAATGCATGTTGATGTTTAGTGATATGGAAGTATAAACACCATGAAAACCCACCAAAATTAATTTGGTTGTGGTGATTTGGTCACCCAAACCCCACGGCAAATGGGGGTGTTTGTGGAGCCATGGTGGTTGTTGATCATGCATGTTATTATTGTGTTTGGTTATTTGTTTTATGATGATTTACATAGGTGTTACTACTTGCATGTGTATTTTTCTTTGATTTTGATATTGAGATTGGTTGATCAATAGGGGTAGGATGGAAGTTTGATGCTAGGATATGTTTGGGAAGTCTTAGGATGATGTTTAGTGTTGGTTAGAAGTCTTGGAATCGAGTCTAAGCATGTTTTTGGTATAGTCATTTTTAGGCAGAAACATTTGGTCTATTTTGGAAAAATGATTTTTGTTTCAAGTCTTGAAAACTAAATATAGTGATAGAGGGTTTTTCTAGCTTTGATTTGGTATAAGGTAGAGCCCGTGACTCAAAACGAGCTAAAAGTTATGACATTTTAAAGATCGGGTACCGGGAGACGAGGACTTTCACAATCCGGATTTGTGTAAAGTTTTAGTCAAATCCCGAGGGTCACAAGTATAATTTGGTGAATAATCAAGGGTCAAAACTTGGTCCCTAACCTGTACAAATGAGTCTATATGTTGACTTATGAGTCAAGAAAGTCAAAGGTATTTTTCATATAGGTCAAAGTGGTCAAAATTGGTCGAAGCGCAATTTCAGCCCGTAAAATGTAGTCGTGGAAATGAGTTGCGTAACGGGTCGTAAAAGTGAAAACTTTTGTTGGGCTTAAAAACATGTTATCTACAGGTCATATAGGATTTTTGGAAATTTTATCAAATTTTATAAGCATGGTTTAATAAGGTAAAACAGCCCGTACTTTAGTCAAGTACCGGCGAGAACGAGTAAAAATGGACAACGTAGGTTATAAGAACGAATGGAATAAAATGAATGATACTTGTTGTTTTTGTTTTTGGCGTGAGTTATATTGGTCTTAAGTGACTTATATATATGTATTTTATACAGTACCGTAAGTATTTAAATGAGATTACTCATTACGCGTTATTTGTGATAGGTGTTGAATTACCCGGGCATCCGTAACATCGTCAGTGAACACTCCTCGAACTACCGACTACTTAATATCTAAGGTGTGAATTTATAGCCTCGCTTATATTATTTCAAATTGTTTTACCCGCGAGGGAAATGCATGCTAGTTTTTAAAAGGAACGTATATCATGAATGATTGTTAGACCCGAAAGTTGCCTTAGAAATTGTGTTGAGTACCAAAGTTGCAAAAGTCCCTAAATTCATGAACTATTAACTATTGTCTTGCCCTTGCGAAGGGGGAAATAGCCGCTTATGCAATTTGTAGTACTACGGGGTTAACGACCCAATGCTAGCCGAGAAGCTGTACTTATAGTAAGTTCTGCGGTAGATTATTTTGTATGAGAAATAAGGTATAATTGCAACTGATGCCTTTAGAGGGGCACTGGTTTCATCTGAATCATGCCGGTATATTTACGCGGGTGATTGAGTTAACGGATTAGTGTCATGAGCTTAAACACAATTGTCAGTATCCTGATTATAGTTTGTTTGATCGACAAGACTATAAATGATCACGAATGGTTTTAATATATATACGTTCAAATGGATTGAAAAACCTATGAATTCCACTCAACGTTTTCGTTGACCAAAATTTTGGCATGTATTTCAGGTAACCGCTGAGCAGTAGGATGGAGCATGCATGGGATGGATGTTGTGTGATCGGCTTGGTGTCCGCTTGTTTTTCCCTCCTTTTCTACTTAAACAATTTTTATGTTTAATGTCATGTGGTTGTAAAACTGAAGTTTTTGGGGTTGAGATTCTTGGGGACCGAAACGCTAAACTCTGTGCACTATTTGGGGTTGGAAAAACTGTGGACATGTATTATTTAACAACTTTAAATTTCAATTTTTAAGATGACGTCTTTTTAGCGTCGTTTGATATCTCTTGTGTGCAATGAATACTGTGTAGCACCCATTGTTGTAGTTCCGCTGCGCATAACAATTGTGGGGGTGTTACAGATTGGTAATCAGAGCCACGAGTTATAGAGAACTAGGTCGTTTTTGAAAATCCTAAACTATAACTTTTGGTGTTGTAAGAAAGGGTCCAAGCACACACAACTATCCTGCATGGCTCCGGTAAGATTTATTGTTGTATTTATGGCATTTGACGTATACTTTTGAGTAAAGTATATATGTGGGTAATTATTATATAAGTATGGAATTACTATACGTAGACGTTAAATTTTACGTGAAATATCCGACATCGTAATTTTCATATTTATCATGCATGAGCATCATATTATTACATTTCGGGCATATGTACCACCTTTGCATTGCATTTGCATGCATATATTTATAATTATTGTATAATTACTTATGTACCCTCCGAAATTCGCTGTTATTGCAGGAATGGCCGAGGTACCGCCCAACGATAACGGGAACGATTACGTCGTAGGTCACGAAGGGGGACCGTTTCCTCCGAACCCGCCGGACAATAATAATGGATGGATCGCTCCAGAAGACGAAATAGGGCCGGAAAACGACAATGGCGAAAGTGAGGTGGATAATTTCAGCATGAGTAGTGACGACAATGAGGATTCCGAAGAAGAGCCCGAGGAGCTATTGGATGATGGCATTCCCGAGGATGCCGTAGGCCAGACCGAACCCGACTTGTTTCAAACCCCGAGTTCGCCGAAGGGTTATGAGGTACCACCGACCGGTCGTTATGAGCAGCAACCTTTTGATCGCCCGATGGACAATAGTAATGGGAGCAGTGGAGAGTCATCCAAGTCGCCATCGATTCACGAGAATATTACAAGGGTCTATTTTCCGAGACCGAGTCACTACTGGGATCCCGCAGGTCGTTTGGGGAGGATGGAAAGGTTAATGTATGAGCGGTTTGTAGTTGAGACTAGGGTGATTAAAAAGTTTGATAAGACTGAGAGGGAGCATCAAAGATTGTTGGAAAGGACTTCAAGGATTGCGTATGATGGGATGATGAACACAAGTGCCATCAACAGTTTGAAATCAATGGTTGCGAATTTAAGTGCTAGTCTTGACCGTGTGAGGGAAGACCAGATGAGGTTGTCGAGGATGCAGAGTTGGGAGCATCGTGTGAGGGATTCATTGCCCCCGGATTGGAGATTCGTGGACGATGTGGAGATGGAGGCGAATGACTTCATGGTTCAGCCGCCTACTGGAGGTGCTTGTATTTCGGTGGGAAGTCAAGGAGCGATTGAGCATGGATCCACATCAGGGACGAAAAAGGAAACAGAATGTGGGCCAGATGAGAAAGGAAAGGGAAAAGTGGATGATGTGGACGAGGACGTGAGTGATGAGGAAACCGAGGACGACGACGAGCCGCCATCCAAGAGGCCGTGTGGATCACCACATGCCTAGTTACTTGTTTTGTATTTTTCTTTGATCATTGTAATAGAACTATTTTAGACCTTTGTATGATGGTATTATGACGAGAAACTCAAGTACTTGATGTTTTGTGGTGAATGATTGTAGTGGCATTACTTGTCACGATTTTGGTTAACTATCAATACAATCTATGTTACCTTTCATGATCTGTGATATGTCTTAAATTTGATCTTTTGTGGTGTGAATTGATGAATATTAGTAACTCCGTAGTGATGTGTCGTTGTATGTATTTTATGTCTGGGAAACTTGACATGAATACTTACATTGTTTTTCTATTTTTCTTGTCTTGCAGAAAGAGATATTCGATAAAACAATGCCTCCAAAGTTGACTGCCGATCATGTTAACAACATGATTCAGGAAGCGATAGCTAATGCGTTGGAAGCAGACCGAGCTGGGAGAAATCAGGATCCAGGAAGGAACGCGGGGAGACAACCAGCCCCGAGAGTGTGTACCTATTCAAGCTTTATGAAGTGCGGTCCTACGCAGTTCCGTGGATCGGGTGGAGCCCTAGAACTTAGGCGATGGTTGGAAAAAGTTGAGAGTACGTTTGAAATCAGTGGTTGTGCAGAGGCGGATAAAGTAAAGTTTGCAGCAGCTACATTTCTGGATGATGCGTTAAGCTGGTGGAACACCCAGGTAGCTACGGTGGGATTGGCTGTGGCAAATGCGAGAACGTGGAATGCGACCAAAGCTTTGTTGACAAAGAAGTTCTGCCCAGAGGAGGAATTGGGGCAATTGGAGGACGAATTGAGACATTTGACCTTAAGGAACAACGATATAGCTGCTTACACCAGGAGATTCAATGAGTTAAGTCTTTTGTGTCCGGACATATTTGCCAATGATGCCAAGAAAATGAAGCAGTATATTAAGGGTTTATCTAGCAACATCAAGGGTGAAACAACTTCGTCGAAACCTGGAACGTTTGACGAGGCGGTTCAAATGGCACACGCTTTGATGGACGTTAAGCTTCAGGATAAGCAGAATTACATTGCTGAGGGTAACAAAAGAAAATGGGAGGCAGCACAAGGTAATCAATCCCAAGGCCAGAACCGAGGAGGAAATCGAAACAACCAAGGGCCGAACCGTAATCAGCAGTTTAATCAGAGAAGGAACGAAGGAATGAGGGCCGTGACAAACCCTAGAGGTGTGAAAGTGAACCCCCATTGTGGAAAGTGCAACTTGTATCATGTTGGAAACTGCCCGCAGGCATGCGGCAAGTGTGGAAAGGCAGGTCATAGGACTGCTAGTTGTCGAATGGGAGGAGTAGCCACTGGGGCTAATGCTATCAGGATGAGAGGATGTTATAGCTGTGGAGAAAGGGGGCATGTGCAAGCGAATTGCCCGAAGACAGGGAACAGACGGGGAGGAAATGATGCGGCAGCTGTGTATCAAGTGGGAACTGCTGATAAACCACAAGGTCCCAATGTGGTTACCGGTACGTTTTTGCTAGACGCTTGTTATGCTAGTATTTTATTTGATTCTGGCTCCGACAAGAGTTTTGTAGACGTTAGATTTAGTCGTCATATCGATAGAGAACCGGTATTGTTAACGACTAGTTATAATGTTGAATTAGCCGATGGAAAAATTGTTAGTACGAATTCTATACTGAAAGGGTGTACCTTGAAGTTAGGAAACTACGCTTTTAAAATCGACTTGATGCCTATAGAGCTAGGATCGTTTGACGTGATTGTGGGAATGGATTGGCTAATGGCGCATAGTGCTACAATCGTCTGTGGTGAGAGATTGGTGCAGATTCCGCTGAGGAATAGGGTTTTGACGGTAAAGGGAGACGAATGCACTTCTCGTTTGAAGGTGATTTCGTGTTTGAAGATGATGAAGTACGTAGAGAGCGGATGCGATGTGTTTTTGGCACAGGTTTCGAGCGATGGTGATGTAGAGGCGAGGATTGAAGAGGTACCAATTATTCGCGAGTATCCGGACGTTTTTCCAGACGAGTTGCCAGGTTTACCGCCTAATCGTGAGGTCGAGTTTCGAATTGATTTAGTGCCAGGAGCTGCACCGGTTGCACGTGCACCTTATCGCTTAGCACCATCTGAGTTAAAGGAGTTATCGGATCAACTGAAGGAGTTGATGGACAAAGGATTTATTAGGCCGAGCTCATCACCTTGGGGAGCGCCAGTGTTGTTCGTAAAGAAGAAGGATGGTTCGTTTAGAATGTGTATTGACTATAGAGAACTCAATAAGCTGACGGTTAAGAATCGGTACCCATTACCGAGGATTGATGATTTGTTCGATCAATTGCAAGGGTCCAGTGTATACTCAAAGATCGATTTAAGATCAGGGTATCATCAACTGCGTGTAAGAGAGGAGGATATTCCTGTAACTGCCTTTCGTACGCGGTATGGACACTTTGAATTTCGAGTGATGCCGTTTGGGTTGACGAACGCGCCTGCTGTATTCATGGATCTTATGAATCGCGTGTGCAAGCCGTATCTAGATAAGTTTGTTATTGTTTTCATCGACGACATACTTATTTACTCTAAGAGTAAGGAGGAGCACGAGAAGCACCTGAGAAAGATTTTGGAGTTGTTAAGGAAGGAGAAGCTGTATGCAAAATTCTCTAAGTGTGAGTTTTGGTTGGAATCAGTGCAGTTTCTAGGTCATGTGATTGATAAGGAAGGAGTTCGTGTAGATCCTGCTAAGATCGTAGCAATCAGGGAATGGTCAGCACCGACGACGCCGACTGAAGTTCGACAATTTTTGGGTTTAGCTGGGTACTATAGAAGGTTTATTGAAGGATTTTCGTTGATTGCGAAACCATTGACGCGGCTTACCGAGAAGAATAGGGTGTATGAATGGGGAATTGAGGAAGAGCTTGCTTTCGAAACGCTCAAGGATAAGTTATGTTCCGCGCCGATTTTATCATTGCCTGAAGGAACCGAAGACTTCGTGGTGTATTGTGATGCGTCTCGTAAGGGTTACGGAGCAGTATTAATGCAACGTGAAAAGGTGATAGCTTACGCGTCGAGGCAATTAAGGAAGAACGAGGAGAACTACACGACGCACGATTTGGAATTAGGAGCGGTAGTTTTTGCGTTGAAGCTGTGGAGACACTATCTGTATGGGACAAAGTGTGTTGTATTCACTGATCACAAGAGTTTGCAGCACATTTTAGATCAAAAGGAGTTGAATATGCGACAAAGACGATGGGTTGAACTATTGAGTGATTACGACTGTGAAATTCGCTATCACCCTGGGAAGGCGAATGTTGTAGCGGATGCATTGAGTAGGAAGGAGCGGGAGAAACCTTTGAGGGTTAGAGCTTTAGTGATGAGTGAGAGCGTTGACTTAACCGAAACCATACTGAAGGCTCAGGAGAGAGGATTGATGAAAGGGAATGTTGAAGCCGAGAATTTGGGACGAATGTTGAAACCTCTTTTCGTGATTAGGTCTGACGGACTAAGATATTTTGAGAATCGAATTTGGTTACCATTGTGTTCATCTGAGGAAGGAAAGCCTGGAGTTCGAGAATTGGTTATGAATGAGTCGCATAAGTCGAAGTATTCGATACATCCTGGATCGGATAAGATGTACCACGACCTGAAGAAAGTTTATTGGTGGCCGAATATGAAGGCAGATATTGCTCGTTACGTCAGTAAGTGTTTGACTTGCGCGAAGGTTCAGGCAGAACATAAGAAACCATCTGGATTGTTGGTACAACCGGAAATCCCAGAATGGAAATGGGAGAAAATCGCAATGGATTTTGTGACGGGTTTACCTAGGACTCCTAGTGGATGCGATATGATATGGGTAATTGTGGACAGGTTGACGAAATCTGCTCATTTCTTACCTATGAAGAAGACGGACAGCATGGAAAGACTCGCCAGCGTGTACGTGAAGGAGATCGTCTGTAGACATGGAGTGCCGTTATCGATCATTTCGGATCGCGACAGTAGATTTACGTCGGAATTTTGGAGATCGCTTCAACGTGCGATGGGCACTGAACTGAGTTTAAGCACGGCTTATCACCCGGAAACTGACGGCCAGAGTGAACGAACGATTCAAACGATGGAGGACATGCTCCGAGCGTGCGTGATTGATTTTGGAGGAAGTTGGGAACGCCACTTGCCTCTGGTGGAATTTTCGTACAATAATAGTTATCATGCGAGTATCAAAGCGGCACCGTTCGAAGCATTGTATGGAAGGAAGTGTAGATCGCCCGTGTGTTGGAGTGAAGTAGGGGAAAGTCAATTGACTGGACCCGAAATGGTTTTAGAAACGACAGAGAAGATCGTGCAGATCAAGAACCGACTACTTGCTGCGAGAAGCCGACAGAAAAGTTATGCTGATAACCGAAGGAAACCGTTGGAGTTTGAAGTTGGAGATATGGTTATGCTCAAGGTATCGCCATGGAAGGGTGTAATTCGTTTTGGAAAGAAAGGAAAGTTGAGTCCGAGGTATATTGGACCGTTTAAGATCGTTGAACGAATTGGACCAGTAGCGTACAAGTTAGAATTGCCGACGAGCTTAGTGCTATTCATGACACGTTTCACGTATCGAACCTGAAGAAGAGTTTGGCGGACAAGGAATTAGTGATTCCTTTGGACGAGATTCGACTAGACGATAAAATGCACTTTGTGGAAGAACCTGTGGAAATCATGGACCGGGAGGTCAAGCGGTTGAAGCATAGTAGGATTCCTATTGTGAAGGTCCGATGGAATTCTAAGCGTGGACCGGAATACACCTGGGAACGTGAGGACTTTTTCAAGGAAAGGTATCCTCATTTGTTCCAGTAAGACGAAATGTGAGCCCAAGAAGAGGCGAGCGCCGGGACGTCGCTCTCTTTAAGGAGGGGTGGATGTGACACCCTAGAATCGAGGTCATTAACGATACCCTAAATTACGCTAATTTTTGAAATTTTTGATAAATTATAATTTCTATAATTATAAGTATTTTGGTTAGAGCCGATGTTCGAGGTTATAATTTTTACGGTTGACGTTTTGAGAAGGACGATGACGATTACGATCCCGAGAGATGCCCAATTTTATATAATTTTTGACGATTTATCGATAATGTAATTTTTCGAGAATTTTATTTACGGTTCGTGTTAAGTTGAGTCGTGTGAGTTTTATAGCCTTCCAAGTACATTTAAAGTATCCCAAAAATATTTTGGAGCATTCGGGAAGATTTCCGACTCCCGTAAAATTTTCAAAATTGACAAATGGGTCAAACCCGCAAAGTTTTGAGGTTGTTTTCTATTTAAGGACAAAAGAAGCCCAAAATTGCATTTAGGTCCCTCCTAACTAACAAAAAGGGGCAAAGTGGACAAACACACAAACACATACAAAAATTTACAAGAAAAATCAAACACTCCCTCCCTTGTCTCTCTCTAAACTCACGGCACACCCAAGAACACACAAAAATCCACCAAAAATCTTTTCTACTTGATTTTTCAAAAATCTAAGGTTAGACCACGCTTAGTTTGGTCATTACCCACCTATTCATGTAATCAAATCCAACATGCATTGATAAAAATTTTTCAAGATTTTTCATATGATCCAAAATTCGTTTTTGTGGCTATTTGAGCTAATGCATGTTGATGTTTAGTGATATGGAAGTATAAACACCATGAAAACCCACCAAAATTAATTTGGTTGTGGTGATTTGGTCACCCAAACCCCACGGCAAATGGGGGTGTTTGGGGAGCCATGGTGGTTGTTGATCATGCATGTTATTATTGTGTTTGGTTATTTGTTTTATGATGATTTACATAGGTGTTACTACTTGCATGTGTATTTTTCTTTGATTTTGATATTGAGATTGGTTGATCAATAGGGGTAGGATGGAAGTTTGATGCTAGGATATGTTTGGGAAGTCTTAGGATGATGTTTAGTGTTGGTTAGAAGTCTTGGAATCGAGTCTAAGCATGTTTTTGGTATAGTCATTTTTAGGCAGAAACATTTGGTCTATTTTGGAAAAATGATTTTTGTTTCAAGTCTTGAAAACTAAATATAGTGATAGAGGGTTTTTCTAGCTTTGATTTGGTATAAGGTAGAGCCCGTGACTCAAAACGAGCTAAAAGTTATGACATTTTAAAGATCGGGTACCGGGAGACGAGGACTTTCACAATCCGGATTTGTGTAAAGTTTTAGTCAAATCCCGAGGGTCACAAGTATAATTTGGTGAATGATCAAGGGTCAAAACTTGGTCCCTAACCTGTACAAATGAGTCTATATGTTGACTTATGAGTCAAGAAAGTCAAAGGTATTTTTCATATAGGTCAAAGTGGTCAAAATTGGTCGAAGCGCAATTTCAGCCCGTAAAATGTAGTCGTGGAAATGAGTTGCGTAACGGGTCGTAAAAGTGAAAACTTTTGTTGGGCTTAAAAACATGTTATCTACAGGTCATATAGGATTTTTGGAAATTTTATCAAATTTTATAAGCATGGTTTAATAAGGTAAAACAGCCCGTACTTTAGTCAAGTACCGGCGAGAACGAGTAAAAATGGACAACGTAGGTTATAAGAACGAATGGAATAAAATGAATGATACTTGTTGTTTTTGTTTTTGGCGTGAGTTATATTGGTCTTAAGTGACTTATATATATGTATTTTATACAGTACCGTAAGTATTTAAATGAGATTACTCATTACGCGTTATTTGTGATAGGTGTTGAATTACCCGGGCATCCGTAACATCGTCAGTGAACACTCCTCGAACTACCGACTACTTAATATCTAAGGTGTGAATTTATAGCCTCGCTTATATTATTTCAAATTGTTTTACCCGCGAGGGAAATGCATGCTAGTTTTTAAAAGGAACGTATATCATGAATGATTGTTAGACCCGAAAGTTGCCTTAGAAATTGTGTTGAGTACCAAAGTTGCAAAAGTCCCTAAATTCATGAACTATTAACTATTGTCTTGCCCTTGCGAAGGGGGAAATAGCCGCTTATGCAATTTGTAGTACTACGGGGTTAACGACCCAATGCTAGCCGAGAAGCTGTACTTATAGTAAGTTCTGCGGTAGATTATTTTGTATGAGAAATAAGGTATAATTGCAACTGATGCCTTTAGAGGGGCACTGGTTTCATCTGAATCATGCCGGTATATTTACGCGGGTGATTGAGTTAACGGATTAGTGTCATGAGCTTAAACACAATTGTCAGTATCCTGATTATAGTTTGTTTGATCGACAAGACTATAAATGATCACGAATGGTTTTAATATATATACGTTCAAATGGATTGAAAAACCTATGAATTCCACTCAACGTTTTCGTTGACCAAAATTTTGGCATGTATTTCAGGTAACCGCTGAGCAGTAGGATGGAGCATGCATGGGATGGATGTTGTGTGATCGGCTTGGTGTCCGCTTGTTTTTCCCTCCTTTTCTACTTAAACAATTTTTATGTTTAATGTCATGTGGTTGTAAAACTGAAGTTTTTGGGGTTGAGATTCTTGGGGACCGAAACGCTAAACTCTGTGCACTATTTGGGGTTGGAAAAACTGTGGACATGTATTATTTAACAACTTTAAATTTCAATTTTTAAGATGACGTCTTTTTAGCGTCGTTTGATATCTCTTGTGTGCAATGAATACTGTGTAGCACCCATTGTTGTAGTTCCGCTGCGCATAACAATTGTGGGGGTGTTACAGTAAAGTAGTAAAAGATACTTATACTATAAGGATGAGACTCATTGCTATTAAATTAGATGTTTAGTTCAGATTTATAAAACATTTACAAATTTCATTATAACATTCACTTCCACAATTGCATTCATTAACAATAAGAATATCAAAGGGAGGGATGCTAACAATTATTCATGAACATCTCAAGAAGAAGCTGAGCTTTATATACATTTTTCTGGACACGAAATAATGGAGATTAAGCTTGAAGATACACTTCGTAAATTAGTAAATACCTTGAATAATACTCCGTAATACAGTAATTACTTCCAAGCAATTAACTTTTTATATATTTTGTCAAAAAAATGAACTTCAAGTAGCATGGGAAAGTTTTATAGCTAGGTCTTTGATATTAATACAAGGATCTCATATTATCATCAGTCATACACTTTAATTCTGTATACATTAGGGCCAAGACAATCGAGTTATCTTTTAAGTTGACTTGTTAACGACGTATGCATGTTAACTAACAAAGTACATATTACATATTTCAATTAGAACGACGAGCCTAGTTTCAATTAAAAAAATTACATTCTATCATTGTAGTCTCCAGCTTTGATCCCTTCAAATTATATTTAAAATGTTTTCCAAGACCAATAATTAAGAACATAAGTTATCACAAACTAGCAATGATGCATGTTTTATGCATAGCGCGCTAGGTAATATACTAGCTACTATCAAGTTTACCTTATGCTCAATCAGTTAAAAATTACTGATTACTAAGCTAGTAACGATCCTAGAGATTTTATAAGTATTCAAGTTAAATCTTACTACTATGATATATTGCTACAAACAATACACAACCAAGTTTTATCGTCACGGAAAATATACCATCCGGGACGAAAGAATCAAGTTTTATTTTGAAAAAGATACAAATAATATTCAGCTTAGATATATAAGTAAAACATATGTAGCAGTTGATGTTGCTTAGTTTGGTCAAATTAATGTTCATGAGAAATTATAGATCAGAAACAAGCATGTTACACAAATAAGAACAAAGAATGAATTATAATGTCATTATATTACTTCTTCTACATGTATAAAATCACTATATCAGTCTGGCTAAATAAAAAATTAAGTAGAACCTAGAGCTTCCAAATTGGTCATAATCTTATAAAAAATAAATGCACACAAATATGGGTGCATGTGTAAATTATGAAATGTGTACATATACAAATGCATGTAACATGAAATGTGTATGTATATATCATGTAAATCATCTAACAAGAAGACAAAATAAATAAAACAATTAGCAATATATGTGATAGTTAAAGATGTAAACATGAAATGTAAAGTCTGATAAAGAGATGGAGGGAAGTACTGCAAAAAAGAAAAAGAAAACACAAAGAAGGGGACCTAGCTAGCTATGAAGTTATAAATTAAGACTGATCTTAAACCAAAACAAAAGGACATAAATGTATGAATTTGTGAAAAATGTAGTATGTGAATAAGATATGGAGAAAACAGGTAGCAAGAATTAATGATAAAAATTTCTTGAGAAATGTCTAGTAACAAGCAACATGCACACAGAAAGCAAACCTTTTTGTGTGAGTGTGTGTGTTTTACACTGTGTGTATTCTTGGAGAGAAGAAAAGTAAGTACCTGCAGAGAGTAATACCCAAATGAAGGAAGGCGTGGCAGCTGCAGCAACAAGAGCAACAAACCTACAAAAGGTAATAAAAACAAAACAGAAGAAGTAGCATAGAAAGAAATCCAAACCCTTCCTCTTTGATTCTATTTCTTAACATTTTTAAGATGATCAAAGATATAGCAGGATAAAAAAATGAATGCATACAATATATACATATGATCAAAAGACACAAGATAACATTCTATCATTTGCAATGGTTAGTGATAATGATCGCGCGTCGTAATACCAATATCAAAGGTGTAAAATGAATTTATAAATGGAAAATTGTACATTAGACTAATTAAATTAAGTAGCTGAAAACTAAAAATCAAATTTTCCATTAGTTTGCAGCAAATCACTATATATATATAGCACTCTCCAAACACCTTCTGTTTCGATAAACTCATCCATCGTCAACGACCACAGCTAATTAGTTACCTGGAAATTGACTCATTGGATTTTGATTCCATATTTTGGATTGACTAGTTGCAGCTGATTCAAGATTGACCTTATCAAATCAAAATTATATAATTAAACGGCTCCATATGAAATCTTCTTCGCCTATTAATGTTTGTATCTTCTGATAAGCCACTTGAGTAGTAGTAGCGATGTTGGTATGATCTCTTACTTGTATGGTCATATATCCAAATCCAAGGACATATGAGAGGATGATGACTTTGAGACTTTATCATAGGGATCAGTAGAGGAAGTTGTGGTTTGATGGAATTGTGTTTCACCTCCATAAGGCCTCAATTGTAGGTATGGTATGGTAGAAGAAGATTGCGGTGCATGATGATGAGGCGGATAATGTTCATGATGATAATTGGTGTGATTGTAAGAGATAGAATTTGTAGCAGAAGCTGTGGTGTGGGACAATTCACTCACGGGGTCAAAATCTTGATCGTCGTCATCTGAAATGGGACAATCCATGTTAACCCCAAACAAACGTAGTCGCTTAGCTGCTGCTTTCCCGTGGACCACTGGTACCGATTCAAACACTACAGCTTGTGGAGGTGGTGGTGGTGGCGGCAGGGCTGGTGGATCCATTCCAACCCCAATTCTTTGGTGCATTTGCATCATATCCACATGTTGTTGCTGACCTGATCTGAAATAAATTACGGATCCTGATCCCGAACCACCTTGATTCACATTAACTACACTGCCTGTGCCTATGTTATGGTAAGGGCCTCCACCGGCCCCATAGCGGTACGAAGAGGGCTGTAGCATCAAGTTAGAGTGACTCCTTGATGGTGCTGGTTGCGATTGCAAGAAAAGTGGGTTCCAAGGGTGGATATTTCTGTTGTGGAAAGAAAACTGGTGATTTGGTAGTGGAAAAGATAAATTTGATGATAAATGGTAAGGGGGAGCTGGTGCATCGGGACGGTGCCTCCAATCTATAAACAATCGATCTTTAGCCGAACCACCAACACCACGCTGGAACGAGACTATATCTCCAGCATCAAGCTTTTTATCTTTGACAAAACGACTCCAGCCCTTGGTCATCACATAGCTTTGGCTGCTGTTCCAATAGGAGTATCTAAACCTCCATGGTTTTCCATTTCTATCTTCAAAATTCAGCAAAAGACCCTTGTCGTTTGTTGAGGAATCAAGGGGGAAATACCTCTCGGCGTGTTGTTTAGGAATCACGAGACGATTGAGCTTCCCAACATCACTTGGGGTCACTACTTTATCAAACATGTGCTCTCTTTCTACTACCATCATCATTCCTCCTTGTTGTTGCTGCTCTTGATCATCATTTTTTTCGGTTGTAGCTGCAGCCGGAGTTGAGGCGTGGTCCATCATCATTGGGTCAGTTACCCTTGATGAAGACTCACCTCCGTGCTGGCTGCTTGTTCCGTCAAACACCCAACCACCTCGCGGGTTCTGTTGGTGGTAAGGTGCGTGAGGAAAGAAGGATTGTTGTTGTTGATGATGATTTTGTTGAGGATGATGAGCAGAAGATGGAGAAGATGAAGAAGAAGATGGGAATAACTGACCTGTTGGTCCCGTGTTTTGTCTTTCTTCTTCGTCTTCTTCGCCTCCGCCCTGTTGTTGTTGTTGTTGATGTTGTCTTCTACTACTACTGCTACTCCCACTATCACCACCACCACCACCAGTACTCTTACCCATAAAGTTCATGATGTGTTTTCGTGCTTCCGAATAACCTCCAAGATCAAGCTAGCTCACTAGTTTTGATCATGAATGGAACAAGAAATGAAATTGAGAGAGATCTAGCTAATGAAGTGTTGAAGAAATTGATACTAAAAATAAGAAAAAATATTGATGATGATGATGATCTTAGAGAGGGTATGTGGGGATGTAAGTACTATTGATGTGTTGGCTTTTTTTGGAGGGTTTTATTCACTTATGGTAATCAAACATCTAGGCTAGCTAGGGTTGACATATAACAAGAATTATTGGAAAAAGATTGGGAACTAACTCATTCCATTAATTCCAAAATTACCACTCAACTCAACTAAATAATATTCCCATTCCATTCCACTTGTTTCATACCATTTCTTCAAAACCCTTAAATCAATAAAAAATATATATATTCAATCTGCAGGCAGACAGTTTAATTTCTTGTATTGTATTTTGACTTTAACCAGCTTCATTGACTTCATGATATGATCTCTGTGCAAAGTCTGAAAGAGAAACAAGTAGATATTATTTGTACAGTATATATGTTAAGTTATATGATATGGTATGGGGGGTAGGGATTCCCACTGCTTACCTGGAACCTTCTCTCATGATATTTTTGCCCCTTTCAATTCTTACTTTTGGATTAATTAATATTACATTTATTTAAAGATAGGACTAGTATAATTCACTAGTTATTATTCTAATTATCTATTCTATTAGTACTTGTGCATATGTGCTTTTTTATATGCCTCACAATTCTAATACCAGTGTTCACATGACTAATTATTTTCTTCTTCTCTATATCGGCGGTGCATAAATTTTTTTGAACCATAATAGTAAAAACGTATTTTGATAAACAGTGTGCATTTAACATACATTAAAAAAAATTAATATTTTTTTTTTAAATTACTATATATCTCATAAGGTTCTCGGATACCCCGAGGAACCACGGAACCCGTGGTTCCATCTCTGCTAATGAGAACAAATGTAAACTAGTCTTTTTATTATGATAGTACAAATTTTCCTAGAAGCTAGCTACTTGAAACTAAAGTCAATAGCATGAATACTTTGAACTTTGAAGTACCTCAATTCACTTTGAGTATCAAAGTTTCTACATTTCCTATATTTCCATCTCATAAGCTCCAAGTTCATTTTTATCCATTCTTTTTCAGCATTTCTTGGATCTTTACTTAACCATACTTGAAAGATGAAGAAAATGTTGATTCAAAATATGAAATATAAAGAATGAAAGAGGGGTCCAGGAGTTATCTGGTTGGGTTCATGTGAGGTTGCCTCTGTCAAATGGTCCTCAACCTGCATAGGGCTGTGTGTATACCTTCCTAGCTACTACTATAAAATTTTCAACTTCCCATCCCCTTAGCTAGTTGTTTCCTATTTCAACACCTTGCATTCTAATTTAGGTCTCTTATTAATTGTATTAATATGTGGTTATCTTATCTTAATACAAGTAGCTAGCAATTATTTGTAGCTCAACATGCATGTATAATCTATAATCCTATCCCTAGTGTTTTTTATATAGTAATAATTTGGCCACATGTAACCAGACATCAATGACTGTGTGTTATTCTATTCATATTCACCCCTCCTGTCAGTTTGTCTTGTACGGATTCACATATCTTAAAATAGTTTTATATGTATGGTTTTTTTCTTTTGGACGGTTTTGTGGGCTTGGTTATATTATATATGATTAAAATATATGTTTTCTTGGTTAAGGTTCAGTCACACACTCTTAACTTGATGGTTAGAAAGTCCCAAGACTTGGAGCCCAACCACCCAAGTTATAATACTATTGTGGTCCTCCTATGTTATCCTACGTTTTACACAATTATTCTCCACAATCTTTTATTTTTCTTCAATGTCCAAATTATTTTGTTTATCACATCATTCTCTTCCTTGATGATTCGCAGATCTAGCGCGAAAAGGTCAGATTTCTATGCCACTAGTATGACAAAGTGGCTCCATCAAACAAAGATTTCAATTCCCACATAGTATTCATACTGAACTAGACAGGTCGACGATATAACTAATTAGCGTGGGTTCTATTCTGAGCGAAACTATATACCGACCCTTTTGGAATGAATGCGTGTCCATTTGTGTGTGTTTGGTAAGGGTGTGTGATATAGGTTTACTTGGCTAATCAGAACCTTTCATGTGCTTTGTACATCAATCATATTATTAAAGTTGAATGGAACCAAACCCTGGTTATATTTGAAGTTGTGTACATATTCTTTAATTGGATGGAATATATATATTTTGGAATGTAACTTTAAAACGTGGATTAATTAGGGCCGTTCTGATGTTTTGGTCTTGCATTGCATGTCTCCAAACGTTGATGGATCATCAGCTGGACATTGTTTAACTTATTAGGTAGAGGAAGAGGACCACCTAGTTTTCAGGCCATGCTCTTGCTTGCTTGCTAGATTGCTTTGATTGACACTCTCTCCATTGAGAGGCAACTTGTTCCTCTAATTTCTTATAATTCCATTCATATTATATACTACACCTTTTCATTTTCATTTATGCCTTCCATATGACCTAGTACAATTATTATCTTCCATTACCTTACTATTCCATCGCCCTCTTTTAAAAAATTTACATGTGTATAGATATTTATGAGAAAAAATAATAATGGTAATAGTATTTTTGGTCCCCAAAAAGCACAACCAGGCCATACAATATGGTTTTGTATTATTGGATTGAGAACTAGAATAAGGTGTCATCGTTTAGGTGTTAGTACAATCTTCTAGAGGCCGACAAATCAGAAAACCAGAAATGCAATGTCTAAGTTGTGAATTCTACATTTTGCTTTAGAATTTTGATATTTAGTACAGTTAGGGTTTTAATTTGCCCTCTATATATAGTATGGGCATAGCTAGACTTGCTAGAGTTTTTATAACCTTTTTTACTGTATCACTTTTTATAATCTGCTCGAGTTTAAGCATACTTAATTTCAGGTATTACGACACAAGGAATTAGTACAATGTGCCATCACTGAGCAGGTATAATGCTTGTAACTTAACATTTGTATTTTATTTTAGGTTTGAATGGCAAAGATCTTATTTAGAACTACCAAGAAGCTAGAGATACAACAAACATAAAGAAACATGGATCACCTATAATGAAACGATTAACCATTCTATAAAACTGCCATTCTAAACTAAAAAAAAAAACAATTCTCTAGTATTATGACGACTGCAACCTGGTTAACTAGATGCGGATAACTTCGATCTTAGAAGCCATCGACAGAAAACACGACGCACAAGGTAATCCCTAATCTTACTGATTAGTTTATTGATAGAGAAGCGTTGTGAATCTCGTCCCCCCTCACCTCCTTTAATAGAGATGAGGGAGAACCGACTGTTACATAGTCCTACGGGTCAGGTTGGGCTGCGACACAACCAACCGACCTTTATTGCTATAGGCTATTTAGGAAACTCGATAACTATCCCCTAGACACGACTTAGGCTAATAAAGACTAAATACATCACAATTTCCACCTTAGGCTTATATTAGACTATCCCAACACTCAGCAGCTCCAAGCAGTGTTGCAACTTGCGTCTAGGTACCACCTTCATCAAGGCATCCGCAGCATTGTGTTCAGTACTCACCTTCAGAACTTCAACCGTCTTCGCTTCCAAGACTTCTCTGATAAAGTAATAACGCACATTGATGTGCTTAGTCCTATCATGAAAAACATGATTCCGCAATAAATGAATCGCGCCCTGATTATCACAATTAGCTGCAACAATGTTAAGCTTCACGCCCAACTCTTCCAAGAATCCCCTTAGCCAAATAGCTCCTTTCACAACCTCCGTAAGTGTCATATACTCCGCTTTAGTTATCCACAAAGCCTCCGTGTGCTGCAACTTAGCTTCCCAGCTCGTCGCACATCCATGTATCAGCAACTCGTACCCTGTGATTGATCTACCCATGACAGTGATTGATCTACCCATGGTGTAGTCAAAATCCACAATAACATGTACGTTTGTCTGTAATCCATGATCAAACCCATACAACATACCCACATCTGCAGATGATATGTCGGGTCTCATGCAGACCACCTAATACTCCTGGCTTCCAACTACATATATATATGACCACTTACTATTCTTTTCTACATCACAGTCCCCTGATAGACTACCCTCCAACGACAGCGTAGAGTGTCCCTTCAACAAAGTCTGTACCAACTTTCCAATGTGAAACCTGGACTGTGACATGCTCAGGGTATTGCCACTCTGATTCCTGATGATCTTAATACCAAGT
Source organism: Glebionis coronaria (assembly GCA_025667525.1). Taxonomy (NCBI): domain Eukaryota; kingdom Viridiplantae; phylum Streptophyta; class Magnoliopsida; order Asterales; family Asteraceae; genus Glebionis; species Glebionis coronaria. The sequence goes on along the minus strand of CM046874.1, from coordinate 28,212,679 downwards.
ATATTTCCCTTTGCTTTAACCATCAAACCTTTGGTAACCGAGATCTCAGCCTTGCATCCGCAAGAAAATACCATACACTCTATATAGAAAAATAGATGTATGAACATACCTGGTGTATACTCCCATTAATAACCGTATCTGTCGTCACTACTTTCCTGCAACCTTTGCTGAGCTCATACACATCTAACTGAGTATCCATTTCTTCTTTCAATCCATCCGTCCACTTGGAAAGAACCTCACAAGCAACTGTATCATTTAAAGTCATTGACTCATGTGCATAAATTTTCTCCACTGCAACAACTACAAAAGCAGCCTCATTATTGTCTTCTCTATACTTGAATAGTTTTCGTGCTAAGTGTTGCTCCCTATCACGTGCTAGATGATAGTATATCAAATCTTGAGTTTGTACTTCCTTTGAAACATCTACATGATCAACATTCCTCCGAGGTTCCACCTCAAATGCAATATCCTCCCGAGATTCCACCTCAAACTCAACTCCTTGCAACACCTGCACTGAACTTGTACATACACCAGAACCAATGAAATTTTTCTTGTATCGCCCACTTTCATTGAAACCCATATTCTTATAAAGCACTCCCTTTGAAGTAACGTCATCTAACCTCCAAAGTTGATAAACATTCATACCTTTATGGTATCCCTTTATAACCTTGATCTTTCCTAACTGCATCTTCACAGTATAACCTTCTTTTTCAAGAGTGCCCAGCGATATCAAGTTTCATCTTAATTCTGGAACATACCTAACGTTGTCCAATACAAAACTTGACCCATCCCTCACTCGTACTCGAACCTTACCTGTCCCCCGTACACGACATTCCCTGCCATCACCTAGCAGTACATTACCATTGTCATACTCCTTAAAATCAACGAAGTAATCTTTCCTATGTGTCATATGGTATGAGACCCCTGAATTCATGATCCAGTCCAAAAGTTTATCAACACTCATAGCCATCGTAACATCAGCATTGCCATACCCATTAGCTCCAGAACCGGATATCTGATCTTTATTCCTGACAAAACCTTGAGATTTCTTGTGATTATACATGGGACAATCCCTCTTCAAATGATCATCAGACTGACATATATAACACCTGAGTCTACCGCTCCATCCTTGTAATTTTAACCACGAACTATTTGCACCCTGCTCCATATCTCCCTGACTAGATCTCTCTTTCACATACAACCCTTCCCCATCATCACCCTTTGCTTCCGTCATCTTCTGAAGTTCCCTAGAATTAAGTGTCACAAGCACGTCTTCTAGTTTTAAAGTATCCCGACCATATAGCAAAGTCTCCATGAAATTATCGTAAGACGATGGTAAAGATGTGAGTAACAATAATGCCTGATCCTCATCCGATATAGCAGTATCTATAGCCGCTATGTCACTTACAAGCTTGTGAAACTCATCAATATGTTCAGACTGACTCCTACCTTGATGCATTTAAAAAGAGTATACCTTTTTCTTCAAGTACAAACGATTAGCCAAAAGACTTTTTCATATATAAAGTCTCTAACTTTTTCCAAATCCCCGTTGCAGTCGTCTGATTGGTGATCTCCCGTAGGACCGATCATCCAAATACAAGATCAATGCGTTGTAAGCTTTTTTTTAATGACGTTATCGTAAGCCACTATTGTGGTGGCGGTTAATTCCTCCAATGCTGCATCTAATTCCAGATGTTCCAGCAAAGCCTTCATCCTTACATGCCATAACCCAAAGTCATTCTTCCCATTGAATTTCTCGATGTCAAATTTGCTCAGCGTCATCTTATTTTAACCATTTGCTAACCGTTTAATCTTTTGTGAATTTACCTACACAACAACACGATCTAGCAAAGTATCCCGTGTGTAAAACACTACCCTTGAATCGATATAACCCTAAGATAAAATCTTATAAATCAATCAAACCAAGTAATCCTTCAAAAGAAAACCCTTTCTTACTCAAATATCGACCGGACCTTGAAAATTAACCTATCCAACAAATCAACAACCCTTGATTCAAGAAACTACCTGACGTCTTTTGAAGAAACCCTTGTCGTACTTTTAATATTGCAAACTCGATTCTAATAACCTAAGAAATATTGCAACCTCGATAAGTCTTGAACGCTTATTTATCCCTTTGTTGATTTGCTAAACCTTGTGAACAACCTCACAAAACCCAAACCGACAAAGCCCCTTCGATAATTCACTAAACCTTGTGATATATTAAACCTCTCAATCACGAATTACGAAGTCCCATTGTGCAACTACTACAAAGTAAATCCTTTTATTTTGTAATAATAAAAGATAATAATCAGATTTTAATATGTAAGCCCAAATAATACTTTAAGTCCAAAGTATGAAAATATTGGCCCAATAAAAAAAACCTAATCCAACAACCTTTGTAGTATTATTTCTGTTTGACTTTTGTAAACAAACAACAGCCACCACTTCGTCTTCTTCATTCTTTGATGATAATCAACAGACCACCAACAATGGCAGACACCCTTCTATCTTCAATCACCGAAAAACAAAGAACCCTTCACTGCCGAGCAATCTTGCTATACCTTGATGTCTATAAACTCGAACACCAAGCACCTTCTTCGGTCGATCCTAGCAACCAGTAGAACCCGCGAACCTGTCTCTGATACCACTTGTAGTATTATGACGACTACAACCTGGTTAACTAGATGCGGATAACTTCGATCTTAGAAGCCATCAACAGAAAAGAAGACGCACAAGGTTATCCCTAATCTTCCTAGTTAGTTTATTGATAGAGAAGCGTTGTGAATCTCGTCCCCCCTCACCTCCTTTTATAGACATGAGGAGGAACCGACTGTTACATAGTCCTACGGGTCGGGTTGGGCTGCGACACAACCAACCGACCTTTATTGCTATATGATATTTAAGAAACTCGATAACTATCCCCTAGAAACGACTTAGGCTAATAAAGACTAAATACATAACAATTTCTACAAAACTAATCATTCCAAAAATACACTACAAATTTGTAGCCGAAGAAGAACGCTTAATGTGTTGGAATAATGACTTGTTTGCCAAAGAGAAGTGATGTCATGATTAATTAGGTTACGAAAAAAATGTAGGGTTTAAGGTATTCGGCATGGACTAAGCCAATAAGTACCCAATATATATGGACTACATGTATGATTCATCCACATCCGTTGTAATAAATCATTTTTTGAAGTAATAAATTTATTGAAGAAACTTAACAAAAAAATATATGTCGATTAATGTTAAAACTATGGACCTAATCCAATAGCTCCTTAACCTTTTAAGGACTTATTGTAGATGTTTTAATGTTTCAGTTATGACTTTGGACTACTGGTGATACAAGACAGCAACATAGAGGACTTAAGCTACCAAAGTGTGAAAGATCACAACCCATGACTAGCTCAAGCCCAAGCCCATGTTACAAAGCCCACAATGGCTCTATTAACTTTGATATAACCCTAGACGCTCCTCACTTTGTTTGTATCTAGGTTATTCATCTGTGTGTTTTCTTTTAGGGTTTATTCTCTCTTTCTAAAACAGGTAACCCAGATCAGTTTTGATCTTTTATCTTTATCAATTAGATAATAGGGTCACACCAGTGTAGCTGTGGTGATCTTTCATTCTATTTTGATGTTTAAACTCTTTTATTAATATAAGATTTTGATTCTGAGTTATTTATCTTGTTTATATTCGTTTAATCAAGGTTTTCTTAATGGTATCAGAGCCTGGTTGCTCTGAGATCACGTAAACTTTTTTAGGGTTTTAAAAATTTTGGGGGTTTCTAAAATTAATATGTTTGTGGATAGATCTGCTATTAAAATAGCTAGATTTGTAATCGTCTTGCTTAATTTCATCCTAATCGGTGAAAAAATATTTTTAGGGTTTCAAAATTTTTTGGGGGTTTTGATATTTTTATGTTTTAACCTTGTTTTTGGTGCAAGGAAGTCGATTATTGGATCTATTGTTTAGATATGTTGGTGTTTTTGCCTTTCCCTAATTTTTAAAATTAGGGTTTGATAAGGAGGTTCTGTTTCTTCCTAGACTAAGTGAATCTAGGAGAAATAGATCGATTGTGCTTTTTGGTTGCATGCGATGTAACCCCTCTTATCCCTTTTATACTTTTTTGTTGATTATCTGCTTGTTTACATATACATGATCTTGGTTGATTACTGTTATTATTATACTCTCTCTTGCTAGTTTTTTTGTTGGGTTTTGTTTATTCTTGATTGGGTTGCTTATCTGGACCCCTAATCTTTGTCTTGCCCTTGACCTACCACCCTTGAGCGGTTTGGAAGCCTAGGAACTTTGTTGACTCTGATTAAGTTTTTTTTGGGTTGTGATTTGTATCTGTGTTGCTCACCATGACTAGCTTACATGGTAACACATATACTGAACAAGGTGAGCAGGTTGGGGATGAACCTGTGGGTGAAACTATCACCTTGATTAGTAAGCTTGACATTAGTGACCCTTTGCGCCTTCAACCAAATGACTCTACCACCTTAACTATGATTGTTAAACTCAAAGGCACTAAAAACTATCAAGTTTGGTCTAATGCTATGTTAGTTGCTTTAGAAGGGAAAGTAAAATTGGTTTTATAAGTGGTTCTTGTAGAAGATCCTTAACTAATGATGTTTTGGGTAAACAATAGGACAGAGTCAATGCTGTGGTGCTAGGTTGGATTCTTAATTCTATATCTGATGAATTGTTTCTTGGTCAAGTATTCTCTAAAAAGGCTAAACATGTTTGGAACAATTTGAGAGAAACTTATCATAAGGTTGATGGGTTTGTGATATTTAATCTTCATCATAAGATTGACACTTCGAAGCAAAATGTCTCTAAATTGTCTGATTATTATCATGGTTTGAATGCTTGATGGAAACAGTATGATGCTATGGTTGAACTTCCTAATTGTGTTTGTACTACTACTAATGAAATTAAGAATCATAACAAGTTGTTAAAAATAATGCAATTTTTAATGGGACTTGATGACTCTTATATGACCATTAGAAGCTCTATTCTCTCTAGTTAAGTTTTACCCGATGTTAAAGGTGCTTATGCTATCATTTCTAGTGAGGAGTCTCACAAAGTTACATCTAGAAATTTTTCTGGTTCCTCTCAGAGGACTCAAACATCTGCTCTTCTTTCTAATGGGCCTACTAGAAATGAGTTTCAAAGAAACCAGAGTTTCAACTCTGGTGGCTTTAGACCTAGAAATAGTAACCCTAGACCTAATGTTCCCACCAGACCTAACAATTACAGACCTAGTGGGAATACTCAGGTGACTTGTGAAAATTGTGCGTATATTGGGCATACTATTGATAGGTGTTTCAAACTTATTAGATTTCCAAGTGATTTTGGAAAAAAGAAACTTGGATAAACCTTTTAAGGAAAAAAATGTTTCTAACAACTTAGTGGGTACTAACTCAAACTCTATGTTTTCTGATGAGAAACTTACCACTTTACTCTATCTTATCAAAGAAAATATTGGTTCTAAAAAGGGTGTGCAGGCCAATATGACAGGTACTTGCCTCAATACTAGTAAAGTTTTTAATGATAATTTTGAGAAATTTTTTTGTTCTAATATTCACTCTAAAGTAACTCAACATGGGAAAGTTATTGACTCAGGGGCTAACCAACACATGACCAACAATGAAAGAGAATTAGATAATGTCTTCGACATATCTCACTTAAAAAATAAAGTTGCTTACCCTAATGGTAGCGAAGCTTTCATATCTAAAATTAGGAATCTTATTAAGTTGGGAAATGTTCTTGTTTTATTTGATGTGCTGGTTATTCTTGAGTATTGTGTCACCTTGATTTCTGTTCATAAACTTGCTAAGGATAACAAAATCTTTGTTGTGTTTGATGAGAATAAATGTTTATTTTTAAACCATGATTTGAATCTGATAAACATTCTAGGGATTGGTAATCTGTGTGGTCGTTTATACTACTTAGATATTAAAGGTATTAATGTTGGGAATTAATTTGATGAGACAAAACAATAATAATGAAACAAGAAGAACTTATATGCAAATATCAAGTTTAGGGGAGGATTGTTGGGAATAAAATTAACCAAGTCCCTAGACGCTGACAAGAGGAACTTGGACGCTGACAAGAGTAAACGAGGCGTTGACAGATGAGACATTGATAAGAATTATCAAGGCATTAATAAGAAGAATCTTAACACAAAGACAAGGACTGAATCTGCCAATGATGAATTCTTCAAGCTGGTGGATAAAATATGAAGATAAGAATTCAAAATATATTCTTAAGTGTTTAAAAGATTTAGTCAATAAGTTATTTGAGTATGTTTATCTTATGTCTCTTCCTAAAATAGTTGATCTTAGCTTTTTGTACAAGGCTCCTTAAACCTATAAAAGGAGGCCTTAGGGTTAGACATAAGACACATCCCTTTCACACATGTCTTTCACATATCTCATAAAACTTTCATTGTAATCATTCATTGATATTATTAATCAAAGTGAAAGTTTGGTTTACTTTGTTTTGTTCTTTGTTCTAAGTGTTAAATTCCGCATAACACTTAGTTTGTTCAATAAAACAAAGTTTCTCTACATATTATTCTTGATTCAATCTCGGTAATACAAAGGTAAATCGATCTATGTTTGGGATCAACAATTAAGTGTAATGTGAAATCAGACTGTTACTGTTTGTTGTCGTTCTTACTATGACTGGCATTGCAGGCTTGGTCACCCTACTGACCCAGCGCTAGATGTCTTAAAAGGTTCTTTAAACATAAATAAAAATTATAAATATGATTATTGTGAAGTTTGTCAAAGAGCTAAGCAGGCCATAAAACCTTTTCCTCTAAGTGATCACACTACTAAATCTTTGGTGGATATTGTTCATCTTGATTTGTGAGGACCCTATAGGGTGACCAGTCATACCGGCCATAGATAAATTTTTTAACCATGGATGATGACTATAGTAGAGTTGTGTGGTTATATCTTATTAAGTCTAAATATGAAATCGTCAATTTTATTAAAATGTTTTATAACTTGATTCAAAATCAATTTTAAAAGAATATTAAGATCTGTAGAAGTGACAATGGGACTGAGTTTGTTAATCAAACTTTTAATAAGTTTTGTAACAACAAAGGCATACTTCATCAAACTTCTTGTGCATATACCCCTCGACAAAATGGGATGGCTAAAAAGAAACATAGGCACCTATTAAATATGGCTAGGTGTCTTATGTTTCAGGGGGAATTCCTTTAAAATATTGGTTTGAATGCATTCTAACTCCTACTTTTCTCATTAACAGATTACCTTCCTTTGTGTTAAATGGAAAATCCCCTTATGAAATAATTTATAATACTTGTCCTAATCTCTCTCTTATCAGAATGTTTGGTTGTTTGTGTTTTGCTACTATTTTAAAAATAGTCATGATAAACTGTCAAATAGATTTGAAAAATGTGTTATGATGGGTTACTCTAATTCTCAAAAGGGCTACAGGCTTTTTCTTCTTGATAGAAATCAATTCTTTGTCTCTAGAGATGTTAGTTTCTTTGAGTCGATTTTTCCTTTTAAGGACTCTGTCTCTAAAAACAAGCATGATAAGTCCAATGTTCCTAGTATTTATCAAGATAAAAATCTGTTAAACTTTTTTATTTAGATAACCCTGAGCTACCTAATGATGATGAGAGAGTAACAATTAGTTAGAATAGTGACCATGAGTCAAATAGTCAGGGTAGCCACTCTCCCAACCAAGGGAATAATGTAGATACTGTTGATTCCCCAAATATTGGGGATGATGCTCAAAACAGTGATGACATAGATGCTGAGTTGGAAGAGGAGGCAACTACACTTGATGATACAAATGATTCTGAAGGTTACTTGGATCAAAATCCAAGTAATTCTACTCAAGGGAATCAAAACCTTAATCAAGGTCCTAGAAGGTCTACTAGACCTTCTGTCTTTTCAAATAATTATAATGATTTTGTTAATAACTCTAAATTTAAGTATGGTCTTGAAATGTTTGTTGGTTATTCTAAACTTAATCATGAAAATTTCTGTTTTGTCACCCAACTTAACAAAAACAGTATGCCAAAAAGTTTTTTTGAAACTTCTCAAAACCCTTATTAGGTTGATGCTATGAATGTTGAACTTGCAACCCTTCTTGAGAATGACACTTGGGAAATTGTTGAGCTTCCTAAAGGTAGAAAAGCCTTAGGTTGTAAATAGATTTGGAAGTTAAAATTTAAATCTAGTGGGGAGATACAGAGATATAAAGCTAGGGTTATTGCACAGGGATTTGGTCAAAAGGAAGGTATAGATTATGATGAGACCTTTGCCCATGTTGTTAAGATGGTGACCATTAGATGTCTTTTTAAATTAGTTATTATGCAATCTTGGCCTGTCTTTCAACTTGATATTAATAATGCTTTCTTGTATGGTGACCTTGATGAGAGTGTTTACATGAAGCCACCTCAAGGATACCTTCCTGGAGGTGACAACATGGTTTGTAGACTTAAAAAGTCTATATATGGCCTTAAACAGGCACCCAGACAATAGAATGCCAAACTTACTTCTGTTCTTAATGAAAATGGTTTTTGTCAAAGTAAGTCTGACTATTCCCTTTATACCAAATCTCATGATGGTGTCTTTCTTGCATTACTTGTATATGTTGATGATATCATTATCATTGGTAACAACATCCTTGAAATTGAGAAGTTTAAAACCTTTTTAAGAACTAAGTTCATGATCAAGGACTTGGGTAAATTGAAATACTTTTTGGTATTAAAGTTATTGACACTAATTATGGCATTTTTTGAACCAAAGAAAGTATGTGTTGGACCTTCTTTCTGAGTATGGTATGCTTGCTTGTAAACCTACTAAGACCCCTTTGGTTTCTAAACTTGCTATATCTAATGAACCTACAGTTGATGATCCTTTTCTTGATAATATTGTTGATTATCAGAAATTGATGGGTAAGCTTATCTACCTGACCAATACTAGACCTGACATATCTTATGTTGTTTACTACTTAAGTCAATTTATGCACTCTCCTTTGAATTCTCATCTTAAGATAGCCTTAAAGATATTAAGATATCTCAAAGGTTCTCCACGTTTGGGCATTCACATTAAGAAGACTTCTAGTATGTTTCTTTGTACTTATTCTGATGCTGATTGGGCTAAGTGTGTTATCACTAGGAAATCTGTTACTAGTTACTGTGTGTTTGTTAATAATAATCTTGTATCTTGGAAGAGTAAAAAACAAAATACTCTCTCTAAATCATCAACTAAAGCAGAGTATAGAGCTCTTGCTTCAGGGACCAGTGAGGTTATTTGGATTCTTAAGATTTTAAATGATTTGCATTATGATAATCTTTTGCCTATAACCTTGTACTGTGATAGTAACTCAGCTATTATTGTAGCTTCAAATCTAGTCATTCATGAAAGAACTAAGCATTTAGAGATTGACTTGCATTTCGTAGGGGAAAAAAAAATCCTAAATGGGGTAGTTAAAACATGTAAGGTTAATTCTGCTAATCAAATAGCAGTTATCCTCACCAAAGGACTAGACACATTACAACATAATGTCCTTGTTAAAAAACTTGGGATATTTGACATGTATGAGGTATTTGATTAAGGTGGGGATGTTAAAATTATGGACCTAATCCGATACCTCCTTAACCTTTCAAGGACTTATTATGGATGCTTTAATATTTAAGTTATGACTTTGGACTACTGGTGGTACAAGACAACAACATGGAGGACTTAAGCTGCCAAATTGTGAATGATCATAACCCATGACTAGCTCAAGCCCAAGCCCAAGCTACAAAGCCCACAACGACTATATTGCCTTTGATATAACCCTAGAAGCTCCTCACTTTGTTGGTATCTGGGTTATTCATTTGTGTGTTTTCTTTTAGGGTTTATTCTCTCTTTCTAAAACATGTAACCCAGATCAGTTTTGATCTTTTATCTTTGTAAAACTATTATCAATTAGATAATAGGCTCACACCAGTGTAGCTGTGGTGATCTTTCTTTCTGTTTTGATGTTTAAACTCTTTTATTAATATAAGATTTTGATTCTGAGTTATTTATCTTGTTTATATTCGTTTAATCAAGGTTTTCTTCAACTACCATAACAAGTCTTTTGAACAAACTTTGGCACCTGTTAATGATGTCATATGCATATGAATCACAATCCGTAAAGTCGTCATCTTCGTTAAAAGATGTGCGTCCTCCTTAGCTTTAATAGTGAGATAATATATCCTCAAACAAAACCTTTTAATGCCTTATTACTCAATCAAAACTAATAATGATATATATATATATATATATATATATATATATATATATATATATATATATATATATATATATATATATATATATATATATATATATAGAGAGAGAGAGAGAGAGAGAGAGTAGGAATCCAGTAAGAAGAAAAAATAAAATGAGAAGAATAAGAAGAAAGTCTGACCACAGATTCCACAAAGGAATGAGAATTTTAAGGGGAGATGCATCTGACTTTGTAGGTGCATCTGAAATGTGTGGCTGTGGTTTCTTCTCATTCTTCTCATTTTACTTAATCTTCTTATTTGATCTTAACTCTCTCTCTCTCTCTCTCTATATATATATATATATATATATATATATATATATATATATATATATATATATATATATATATATATATATATATATATATATATATATATATATATATATATATATATATATATATATATATATATATATATATATATATATATATATATATATATATATATATATATATATATATATATATATATATATATATATATATATATATATATATATATATATATATATATATATATATATATATATATATATATATATATATATATATATATATATATATATATATATATATATAGAGAGAGAGAGATGGGATCGATAGAAAACTTAATCTCAAAAGAAAACCTAGAAAACCTCCTCCCAACCGTTGGATCAAAGCCACTCCCCTTTCTTTTTTTTTGCAAAAACTACAGGGACTGTTTTGTAACATTCTAATTTTATCAAGGTTTGTTTCGTAAATTAGTTATATCCTACGATATATAATTCTTTTTTTTTCTCATTTTTTTTCTTCTTTCTCATTCTCTGTTGTCGCGTTCTATTCCCCACATGTCACTATCAGATCCACCGGCCTTCACCACCGTTAACCATCATTCTCGTTTGTTCACTATCGTTCTTCACCATCGTTCTTCACAACCGTTCTTCACCATTACGCTCCCAGTATGTAGTCAATTTCATCACTTAAGCTTGAAAGTAAGGTTCAATAATTTATATTGTTATCATAAATTAGTATTGATTTTATTTTGATTAATTTGTTCAGTTTTGTGTTAATATGAATATGATATGAAAAAAAATCGATAAAAATATGGAAACAAATCATGTTTATCAAGGCAGCACACATGGTGTTTGATAAAATGTGTCAACTACATTTTATAAATGTGATGCATTAATTTAATAGTGTTTGATATCTTTTTGTGATAGGATAGGAGTTTTCTTCGATGTTAAGTTTTAGATTATGTGGACGTGTGCGTTTTGATTGAAATCCGTTTAAGTGGTTGGTTAGGGAGCTATTGGACTGAACTCGGTTAAAAAATGTAGTGATGCTTAAGTTTGTAAATAGTTTAGATATGTTAATTGAGTTCCTGTGTTAAGTGGTTATGAGGTTTGATAACCCACATAAGTACAAACCCTTTGATAACCCACATAAGGCACTATGCTCGGAGATCTTAATATAGGGAGTCTTAGATAGGTGAATGCCAAGCCATGGCTTCCAGAAACTACCAACACATGTAGGTTGGAACGTCTCGATAAGAAAGAGCACTCCGTGGCTTTAAAATTGTCGATGGCGACCAAAGGCTAAAGGTAGTTATGTTATCCCTTTTCGTATTGGACTTTGGTTATTGGTTTTATGATGTATGTTAAGTCTGGATGTATAAATCTAGTTGCATTTGTTTGTCCCCTCATAAGTAAATAACACCATGTTATACTTCATAGATTGTAGGTTGCCGTAAAATTGATGGCCATAATTTAACTTGATTAGAAAGGTTAGATTCGTTAAATTATTCAATTTTTCCGATGGATGTATAATTTCTGTGTTATCTTTATCAAGTTATGACATAAGGTCGATTATGTGATTAGATAGTTGAGAAAAGCAAGGTTAAATAGGGATGTTCTTGCAACTAGGCATTCCAAACTTTACTAGTATTACTGATCTACACAAACAAACAAACTAATGGCTGAAGATGGGAGGTTCTACATAGATGTTCTTTGTTTATATCGATCTTTTAATAAGTTTCCAAAGTTAAATCGTGTCTGATTGATGAGAGTGACTTGTCATTAATTGTTGCATGGAAGAAGAAGGTGCAATGCAAGTCACTCTGTTCTTTCGTTGTTCAGTCTTCACTTCGAGTCCGAGATAAGTGAGCCCGGATCTAGTGAATCAGATTCGTATCGCATATCAGATGATGTTTTGACTGCCGTTTCTAATGGATTATAAAAACTTGTGGAGTTGATCCTACTATGGTGCTCCAATGCAACAAGTGTAGGCTTCCTACTATTTGGACTTACAGGTAACATCACTTCAGTTAATCACTTTAGTGTTACTAGGTAGATGGACATTACCTACAGTTATGTGATGAACCCCTTATAGAGAGCACTATAAATCTTTGATTGTAAAATGTTATGCAATCTACACATATAAGAACCAATGATATGTTTCTGCAAGTTGTCTAGTAAATTTGTGGGTTATTTTGCGAGTTATGTTTCTGGTATGATTTAATCCATTAGGATCCCTTTGTAAGTAAAGCGCATATGCTCGAGAGAGGGCTCGAAGTTATGTAATTTGCATTAGCCTTTAGGAACATGTGGTGTGTAAGGAAATTAAATGTTTGAGCTTTAGGCCAGTTGGCACGAGCGCGTTCTTAAGCTTACTGATTCTATTTTGAGCTTTTTATTAGCACACCAATAGAAGCACATATTAAATAAGTAACTCTTTATCTAATCTCATCATATCATAGTTATCTTCACGCGTATATTTAGTTGATCACCCTATTACCATTAGGAAATATTGCATCATACTCAGTATTCTCATGTGAGCATAGTTCATGTCGACCTATCTTGATCATCATTGTAATGTTTGTGGAATGTTTAATTTGATTAATGTCCTCCACTCTATATGAGCCAATAGTCTGTTATGTCTTTCCACACAGTAAATTTGTCTCCATGTTCATTATTAATACCTTAAGGGCGGAATCTGAATGTGCTAAGAAAAAGACGTGTCTAGCTCACTTGTATGGAGTTAACTATGTGGTGCACCTTTTTGTTTATAAACTAATGTACCTTTTGTTTATAAATTGATGCACTTTTTTTCATAAACTGATGCCCATAGAAAGATATAGACAAACAGATACAAAAGTGCCCAAGTTGCTCTCAGTTTTTGGACCTTCCAAAATGTGCTATCAAGAACTATTATTCTCGTATTTGTTTTAGAGGCTTTTGGTAAAATTCAAACCTCTGTGTGTGACATGTTCGATATAACTTAAAAATATAATTTTGAACACACCTTCAGATATTCAGTCTTTTAACCTCCACTAGTCTGCATAGATGACACACCAAACAAACATTAAGATCCACACAAGAAAACATCAGCAAATCCATCATAAATAGTAACTTCATCATAATAAAAAGCACGGTTCATGCAAGTGATCATGCTTATATAAATTCACATCAATCATTGATTCTGAAAATGCATCATAATTATAGAACTCTGCAAAAGTAACTTACAAATCCAACTAGCTAACTGTGACTTTCACCGAAGAGATATTAGCCTGTTCTATTATTTAGTATCTGAATCATTTATGGACTAGAGTGAAATATACCAACAAATAAAAAAAATTCAAGTATTATTGCATCTTTTACAAAAATGCCACTTTTTTTCTTGGACTGCACTAGTCAGGTACTCTAATGCCATCAAATAGGGACAATCTTATAAGAGTAGGGATGGATATTCATTACAGTATATGAACAATTTCAGTGAGTTTATTCCACAAATTTCTTCAATGTCAGCAACACACATATACAAGTTGACCCAACCATCAAGTCAAAATTCCATCGTTTAAAGCTCTATCTTTAACTTTATACAAAGATACCCTTGCGTAAATCATCCCCCCCACCCCCAACACCCACCCCCACCCCTAACTCAAATAAAATTGGCGTTAGAACGCAATCTGGTATGTGGTTTAACTGAATATGTGATTACCTTTTTGTTTATGAACTGATACACTTTTTTTTATAAACTGATGCACTTTTTTTTATAAAAGCTAATGCGCTTGATTGAGACATTTTATAGTATGACAAATTTCCCATACGAAACCATTCACTAGTTTACTCCAAGTAACAAGTCTTGTTCAGTTGAGTAAGTTTAAGGTGTGATATTATGTATGTGGTTCTTTGGTTTCATTCTTTATGTTTATAAATTTCTTTCTTTCTGATTAGTCTACAACTATTTGTTATTTTTGTAGGGATAGAGGATCAGAAGCCATAAGAGTTTATCAGAAACCAATTGTAATGAAGAAGGTTCCTACATATTAGTTCTACGTACATCAAAGAACAACATTGATTAATCTAGTATGTGAGTGGAAGAAGCGTCTCACCACCTGAACATGGCGATTGATACAAATGTGTCCAGCTCGGTTCTCTTTATTATTCATGGGACCGGCCTTGTGGAGGAGTCCGCACACCAAATCTGTTGAAAACATCCGTACGTTGTCACAAGCAAGTCCAACTAATTATGATTTTACATTTTCTTACATCAAATAAATATACTGTACCTACATTTTTATATAATTTTTTTTATTAGAAAAGGTTTCCTTTTTGGATAAAATTACTATGGGTTGAGGCTTTAACCTAAAACGATGCTTACGAATTTCATATATAATTTGTTGGGGCTTCATATGCTCTGATCAAATCTGTCTTTTCTTTTTCGTTCTATTTTTTTCACTCTTTGTAGAAGTCGAGATGTAAATGCAAGCACAGCTCGGTTGCATATGCACGCATAATAATACTGCATATGTAGTGCGTGGCAGTTCAGTTGTTTGAAGGTCTTTCACTTGTAGTGGTAATTGGACATGTTGTAAACAAATTTGAATATGTTTAAAGTGAACCATTTCATTAAAATATATATAATGTTAATTATGGTTGCCATAAACTATGTTTACGGTATGATCTTGGTTATGGCATGTCATTTCACACGTAATAAATTACAAGATAAGTTACATGTATTGATGTCGTTTTTAACAAGATTCTACAAAACAAATGACCTAATAATATGCTAATTGATGCCCTAATGATACTTATTGATACACCAAAATCAGAAGCTATGTTGGATCACTGCTCGCTTCAAATAAATTCTTTATAAAAGATCTCATGTCCATTGTTTCTTGCTTTGAATAATTTCAAAACTGCACGTCGCATTCCAGATTATCTAGATGCTTACGCTGCTACCCGTAGACTCGATCAAGAGTCTCTTTGACATGTGTTTCGGGTCCTGCAAAATCACTTGAAACAACCTGGGCATATAAGGGTCAGAGAAGTTGCAGTCCCGATCTTCAAAAACCTACATCAATAAAAAAAAAATTGTTCACTTACCGAACTTAAGTTGTTTATTAAAAGGGTTTCAGTTCCGACTTTCACATGGGTTCAATTAAATAACCTCAAACCATTTTTTAATCCAGTAGACCAACATGCTTTGAAAGATTGTGAGAAGTAGATGATTTGTTGAAATCAAGAACTTCATACAAGTAATCTGCCATTACCGAAAGAAATACTTGGTATCGAGTTAAGCCATTTTATTATCGTCCAATAAGCGTCCTGAGAATCATGAGATATTCAAAGTTTGTAATGTGTCTTCTTCTCCAACTCTTTTTGGCAGATCCAGCAAGCTCCTCCACTGAAACACGTATATCACCAAAAGAGCTAACACCACTTGCTGGTTTTCCAGTCTATTATGACGATGCCTATTTGAGTTACGAATATGAAACGGTGAAGTTTATTGGTTTTATGGTTCTACAAGTATTAACCGTATAAAATTTAAGGAAAGTAAATATGACCTTTTAATGAAGTCAACGGTTTGTTCATTGATATATCCGGCTTCTCTATGACCACCTACATCATAATCACTACATGTCAGGCAAACCGATGCAATAAAATATACAAAAAATGCATTAAACAAAAAAAACAAAATGATGCATTAAACAAAAAAAACAAAACGATGCATTAAACAAAAATCAAACTGATGCATTAAACAAAAAAACCAACCAATGCATTAAACAAAGAATTAAACCGATTCATTAAACAAAGAATTAAACCGATGCACTAAACAAAAATTAAACCGATGCATTAAACAAAAAAATAAACCGATGCATTAAACAAAAAATCAAACCGATGCATTAAACAAAAACTCAAACCGATGCATTAAACAAAAAATCAGACCGATGCATTAAACAAAAAAAAACTGATGACGTAATAAAATCATTGTCATTTTATATTTCAATCACCAAATGGGTCTCAACTGTTTCCTCTACCATACAAACAGATGCACGAAATATATACGCGAATGCACGAAAATATATAAAACGGATGCAAGAAAATATATAAAACAGATGCACGAAAATAAGTTCATGAAATTGCAACTTAGATTCAAATGACGTATATACTATCTAGTTAAATATGGCCGAACGAAGAATAAGATATCTGACAAGTATTAAATATCTAGTCTTACATTTTAATTTTGTCGACCAATCAATCACAAATCAGACGCGTTCCACAAGCAATCACAAATCAGTTGACATGTTCTATACTAAGCTGCATCAATGAGGTTTCTAGCTAGATGAGAACTAAAGAAAGAATCCTTGAGCCTGTTATTGATTCAACAAGCTGCACATTCAATATATTACAGTCATATATGGCTCAAATGCTATAACAAGTTTTTTATTAAATAAAAAAAAATTTACCTGCAAATCTTTTATCCTATCAGCTTTTCCCAAATGATCAGTCTCATCCTACACGTTTTGAATACCAACCTCTTGCTATTACACGTTTCTTGCTAGATGAGAACTAAAGAAAGAATCCTTGAGCCTCTTCTCGAAAGGTAACTTCATGTCATCGATTTTTGATATCAAATATATCAAATTGACTGTAATCAAACAATGCAACATCATCAAAATCATCATTTCATCTTTTAATTTTTAAGTTTTAGTAGTTGTAAGTGGTGGCTTGTTCGCCGGTTCTAGAGTATAGCGACAGTGATGGTTGCCTGGCCGTTGGTGACCAAAACCCTCTGGTAGTGATGGTGGATTGGCCACGGTGAAGAGGAATGTGTGAGAAGAAACCATGGTATTTTAGGTTTGTTTGTTTTTTTGAGTTTTACGTTTGTGTATACTAGAATGGTGACCGAAACGATGGCAACCGGTGGGGAACGGAGGTGCGACCGTTCTGGTCGGTTTGATGCCGTAAAGTACCATAAAGTGGATGCCGTAAAGTACCATAAAGAGGATGCCGTAAAGTACTATAAAGCGGATGCACTTATTTTTTATCAAACAAATACACTAGAGTAACTCAAATGGATGCAATTAAATAAGTTTGTTCAATAAGCTTTTAATATTTTAATTTTAACATACTTTGCTGGTTTTCTGCTTAGAGAAAAAATAAGCAGTAAATGTTTGCATGAAAGAACTGATTTTCCGCTTAATCAATTGTAACAAATTTATCATGTGGCTAAAACTATAGGTAGCTTCCAATGAAATGGAAGAACTGTTATACTTGTGAAGAATAAATATATGTACTTACGTTATATAAAGGCTCAGTGTTGTAGCATAACATGTGCTTATACTCAACAACCAACTTAACATTGCATCTTTCAACGATAGTAGTGGTATGTAGAGGCGAAGGTTCTATAAGGAAAAATGTACCGCATATTATATCAAATACATAGTACAACAAAAGCAAAAAGACATATATGTTTTAAAGTATAGTAAAAACCAAATCTACCAATCAAAACCAAACAACAAAAAGGGCACTGTAAGCTAGTTATAAAAAAAGACATCAAGATGTATACAAACGATTAAAGCTAAGCTAATTGTTTTACAGTTTAAACACAACAAGAATTTATTAGTATCTAAACAAAGTAGTCAGCTGACCTCCGACACCGGGGGGGGGGGGGGGGGGGGACCAACGTCTGTCCACAACTTTATAAAGCAATGATAAACGTGTGTCGATGAGCACACACATACACACACACACACATAAAACGCTAGCCCTCTTTGTGTGATTATTTTATTTTATAAAATGTTTGGCCTAAAATGAAGAAACTTGGAAACTTTGTGTGATTGTTTTATCGATAAGCTCAAAGAATAAACTTACACATACACTCGTAAGCTAGATATTAGAATATTACATATGATTCTAGCAAGAGGACAACAGGGTCACATTTACGAATTAATTTGCCAACAACGGATCACAATATTATCACTAATTAGTAGTCAGTTGCCATCTTTCAAACAATTTCACTTTCTTTTTATGAGTGTGAATAATATGTCTTGCTATAGACTTAACATAACAATTTTATTATGCTATATAACATATCAAATGCCATAAAATGTAATTTTATGCAAACAGATGCCAAAAGGTGTCCTTTTAATCAACAATTATAAAAAATATTTTTTTAAATTACACAATAATACTATAAAATAACATAAAAATAAAAAAATATATAGTCTAATACTTACTGATTGTTCAAGCTATCTTGTTCGAATTCAGATCATCTGATTAGTATTACTTGATACAATAAATTTGGTCACTTTATGATTCCCCGTGTTTCTTTTTCGTCATTAATGAAGATCTTGATCTTATTTTGACCGAAGATGGAATCGGATATGCTAATCGGAGATGGTAGTCGATGATGGTAATGAAGTTCTTGTTTGATTTTAATTGGAGATGGTAATGGAGGTTGGTCTTTTTGTTTGATTAAAATCATCGAGAGTGACAACGAGATCTGTGACTTTTACTTTTATTATAAATTGATGAAATGTGAAAATTCCGCCCTTTTTTTTACATTTTACATATTTAACCCTAAAGTTTGAGAAGTTTATGAAATCCACCTTACAACTTTGTTTTCTAGGTTTTCTACGAAAAGGAGGTTTTCTCTAGAACCCATCCCTATATATATATATATATATATATATATATATATATATATATATATATATATATATATATATATATATATATATATATATATATAATAAATAATTATTTTTATATTTACACATACTACTATTTTTAATCATTTCAAGATTTATAAATTAATAATAATTATTATTCATGATTATATTGACGATTATACCCTTATTATAAGGTGGGTTAACTTTCCCTTCATATTTAGGGTCGACAAAATCGACCCTAGATTTACATATATATATATATATATATGTATATATATATATATATATATATATATATATATATATATATATATATATATATATATATATATATATATATATATATATATATATATATATATATATATATATATGTATATATATATATATATATATATATATATATATATATATATATATATATATATATATATATATATATATATATATAAGTATTTATAATAGAAAAGATAAGGTTGACTTTGCCTTTGATACTTAGGGTAAAAAAAATCTACAATAAATTTTTATTTATTTATTTTCTTTTTTTGAAAAAAGTACTTTTATTTAGTTAAAAAGTTTATTAATTCTAAATACCTTAGGGTCCACTATGTCGACCCCAAATTACAAATCCAACATCGACCTTGAACATGTCATAAGTTTATTCTGAAAAGTAGTGGGGCTGTTTGTCGACCCTAAATTATTATGGTGAAGTCGACCATAGATTTCTAGGGTCAAAAATTTGGTGTCGACATAGTCGACCCTAAGCATTTAGGGTAAAAAACCTTGTTATTTATGGTCGAAAAAGCCGACCCTAAATTCACATTTTTTTGTAGTGACATTCCCTCTTCTTCTCACATTCAAAAATCTACAGTCTGAAGGTTATTTGACTTTGATAAGATGTTAGATACTGTTTGTAGGGTAGTTCGAAATTACTTCCTTTTTACATGTGTTTATCTAGCTTGATGTTTCATTTTCAGTTTGAAATTTTTTCCTTAGCGATTTTATGTTGTAGTTATGTGTTAAGTTTAGAGGTTTATAATCTCAATTCGTTTTATCATGCATGACGACAGTCTTTGCTCGAAATAAAAAAAGGACGTGCATTATGAAATTTTTATGGTAGCAAAAGGTGATGATAATAAAGAGCTTAATCCAAATATAAATAGGTTAGTAACTCAAATTCTTTTGTTGCATTTAACTCTATTGAGAATGATGATGATTTGGGTACTAGTGGTAGGACCTCTAATTCTTCGGGGGGTTTATTTATGAAGATAGTACTTCTCGTCCAGATGCTAGTAACACTTGATTAATGAGAAAACTAATAAGATTGACCAGAAGATTGATGAAAGAAAAGTTACTCTTGTGGATGATCAAGGGAACTCGGTTTCTAGAAAAATGGGTAATATTTTAGGTGAGCTAGATGAGTAGAATTGGTTGAACCTATAGATAATGATATGGCAAAATGTTTTGCTTCTAAATCATTGGATATGAGGTATGAGACTAATTCTCTCTGGGAACAATAGAATGGTTCTTACAAGAACGATGTCCATGATTATGACCCATAGGATGATGATGATATGTATGATGATCAGGATATTCTGGGTGGCGTCCAGACTATTGTTGATACTCGATATCAGAGTTTGTGGAAGCGAGAAATATTAGTTTTTTATGTTCTATGTGACTTTGTTGTAATTTTATATGTTTCTTTATGGTACGAAGTTGTTTTCCTATATAACAGGTGGAGATGTAGGATTCACCTACATCCTTTGTACTTAACTGTTTTATGGAGTAATGAAAGTTATCAGAGAAACCCTTTATCCAAAAAATGTGAGGATAATAATTGATTTAGATTCCGTATTAAGTTATTAGGGGTATATTGGGAATTTACTAACATAATATATATTTTACTGTTGATCCCAAACTTAGATTGATTAGCTTTGTGTATACGAGATTAGATCAAGTATAACACGTAGAGAAACCTTTGTATATGCTTTGTGAATCTAAGTGTTATGCGGAATTTAACACTTAAACAAGAACACACAAGATATTAACAAACTTTCACTTTGATTATCAATGTCGAATTTGCTTACAATGAAAGATGTTTATGAACGATAACTTATGTAAAACTTTATATTGAACATTAACCTAAAGGCCTTCTTTTATAGACTAAGAAGCCTTGTACAATAAGCTACGTATCAACTATTCTAGGTAAAGATAAATATAGAAAATACATTGTCGTTTCTATCCTTACTAGAAGTATTCTAGAATATAATAAACATATAGATTATATCTTCTATCAGTGCTTGTCTTCAATCTGTCAACGCTTGACTTTAACTTGTCAACGCTTGAGCTGTCAGCGCTCACTTTGTTCTTGTCAACGCTTGAGTTGTTCTTGTCAGCGCTCAAGTGATCTGGCCTTAATTTATTCCCAACAATCCTCCCCTAAACTTGATATCCACTCTTATGATCAAGTTTCTGAATAATCATTAAGAACTTGGAGGAGTCTGACAAACTTTCTCATATTGGTAATAAATAAATCTGATCAAATTCTTTGCCACGTCACTTGTATAATCTATCTCTAGCTGGGTGTCCTTCATCTTTTCCAAAACAGCCTTGGATATGAAATACTGGGCATCTACAAGTAGATACTCAGCAAACTTTGTAGAACTCAAATGGTATACACCAGCAGCTGAATATAACCTCCATTGAAGATCACTGAGATCATCTTCAAGATCCTTCCATATTTCAGGATCTTCCTCATTTGTCCCACACATTCTTTTGAATGTGGTCCAAAGTTTTATTCCATTAGCTGAAGTTGGTGCTTCAGCCTCATACTTGGTCTCCAACAACCTCCAAAGGTCCACCAAGTCTTCTCTATCACAACTTGCAAATAAAGATATGAGAGTGGTAAAAGTGTGTACCTCCTTGCCAAATCTTCCAATCTTCCAGAATCCACATTCATCTTCATCATAACTCACAATTGGATTCCTGGAATCTAATGGTAACACCTGCACCATATCTGAAGCTTCTAATGGGGAGAGCTTGAGGCTCTTTCTGATAACTGCTTCACTTAGATATAGTGAATCCATATCTTTTGGAAATTCAAGTGTAAATCCTTTCTTCACTGGCCTGGCAACTATCATAGCTTTCTTGATTTCCATCTCTTCTGCAAGTTGCTCCTTTCTTTCATCTGAAAGAAGTCTGAAAATGTTTTCTTCCTGCACTTTCACCCAAATAGGATAAGCCCTATGTTCCAACTCATCAAATGTCAAAGCCTTCAATTTCTGATGTGTCCATCCAACTCCATGACATCTGAGCAACATAAAGTAGAGCTTTATTCTATCCCTTTTCAATTCTGAGAGAATATTGCTTGCCTTGTGCTTCAAGATCACCTTACAATCCTTCCGAACTCTAAGAAGAAGCTCCAAACCCCATATTTGATCTGAAATGGTCAAGTCTGGATTATCCATACAGCTTTCTTCCCAAGAATTGTACATCTGAACCACCTCTGGCATGTCAAAATCAATCTGCAATTTTAAATCTCTCAACTTTTCCCTAGCAAGCTCATCACCATACTCAAGCCTTTCTGGTTCTATAATCATCACACTTGAGTCTGAGCTAGCTCCATCACTTTCTTCTTCAGAAGTCACAACAAATGGTGACTTTTCCTTTTCACCTTGTTCCATCATTTGTTCAGCCAATCTTCTATCAAATTCAATTTGGGCTGCATCCTTTGGAACAAATTCTTCTACCAATTTACCCTTACCCTTATCTGATGGTGCAATGGTTGGTAAGGTAGATGGTAATACCTGAGTAGAAACTTCTTTGATGATAGATGATGACTGGAATACATCACCTTCATGTGCAGGTCTGTCAACGCCCAAATTTCCTCTATCAGCACCCAAAATACTTCTATCAGCGTCCAAACTTGTCTTGTCAACGCTCAAATATTTTCCCTCAGCGCCTTGTGTAACCTCTCTCAACATAGCTATAAATGATAAATTTAAATTGGTTGGAGAGATTAAGGACGTATCAAAACCTGTTTGCTTCTTTAAAGATGTAAGAGCTTCAGCAACATCCATTGATTGACCATCTTGACTGCTCTTATCACTCAGATTTCTTTGATCTTCCTCCCCTTTGGAAGACTCCTCCATACCCCTCCTAGCATGATCACTCTCCAAAAAAACAATCCTTTTCCTCAATTCCTTGAGTTCAAGGCCTTGTGAGCTGACAATTTGTACTAAGTCTGCATTTTGCTTTTGCAAGCGAATGCAAACTGCCGTCAATTCTAAAAGAGTCATTGGTTCCAGACTGCCCTCTTCTGAAATGGGGATTTGACCTCCCAAGTCAGGTTCATTGGGCAAGGATGAGGACTTAATGATGGTGGGACTGTCTTGGCCAGCATCTAAGCCAGAACCAATAGTCCCAGCCTCATCCAGGTCACCAGCCACACTTGTGGTGGTGGTTCTCTCTGCTTCATGGCTAGGACCACCAGAGGAGAACACTCCAGTAGTCCTTTGGCGTTTGATCAACCTATATTCAGGTGGTGTGGAAGATGGTGAAGAAGAATGGATAGATGTGGGTTGGTTAAGGGGTGTTTGGGATTGTGATGGTTGTGTGTCAGCGTTGGAAATAGGCACATCAACGCCAACATTTGATGTGTCAGCGTCAAAGGGTTCTTGGTCAATTTACATTTGTTCAGGTGAGGATAAAGGTTCAGGAATGGGTTCAAGTTGTGGTTGAGGGTCAATTTGAGGTTGGGGGTCTGGTTGGGGTTGTGCTGCTGCAATAACAGCAAGCATGGCTGGGGTTAAAGGTAAGTCTCTATGAGGTGGTGAATTCATCTTGGTAAAAATAGCTTTCTTTTGTTCAGGGATTTTATAAAAATCATTGTGATCCCTTGAACAATAACCTTGATCATCAAAAACCATTTGCAGAAAACGGGGATAACCTAAAGTCATTTTTGTCCCCTTGTTTTTACACATCCCTTCAAAAATCATTTTAGAAAAGTTATATTTTTGCCCTGTTGCAATGCACACAATAGCACTAGCAATAGATCTATTGATCTCATTATGTGCAGTACATTTGGGACTCAAACATTGAAGGAGAATGTGAATGAGGTACTTCCAGGCTGGGGGAAATTCCTGCTTATGGTACTTATTAAGAGTACCTTCATCAGGAATTGGATATCCCAAAGCCCTAAGCCCTTGTTCTATTTCATTTATGGGAAGGATGGTTATACCATCAGCATCATCAAGATGCAAGGCCTGGCGTACCAAGGCCTCAGTAACCACCCAAGATCTCCCATGAACAATAGAAGTTAATGTGGTCACTCCATTAACTATTGAGGAACTGACAGTGTTCCAAAACTGCTTAATGTGTGTGACTGGAATGAGTGGTGCATGAGAAAGAGCATACCTTAAGGGGGATGCGTTCAAATACGCCACCATTTGTGTGTATTGAGGAAACAAATCATTATCAGCAACAAGATAAGCAATCATGTTGTGTTGAGACTTGAACCCCAAATCCAATTCTGCTGAGTTAAACCTTGGTGCCATTGATGAAAGCTGTTAATTTGAAGTGTAGAAGATGAAGGTTGATAAGAGAAAAGTGTTAGACAAGAATTATAGATACCTTGTTTTAAAATAGGAGCCAAATTTATAGGAGATAAAGAATGCATGTGATTGGCCCAAAAATAGGCAAAGATTTTCAAAAACTAATCATGAAAATATTGAAAAAGTTATAAGATATCTCATGCATTTAATGAAAGTAACAACTCCTAAAATTACGGCTTGAAAATATGTCAAAAAGTAACAAATGGGTAGGTCCCATTGAGTGTCAACGGTCAAAAATAACCCATCAACGCCCAACGGCTATAATCTTGTCAACGTTCGCCTAAAGCCATGTCAGCGTCCAATTTGGTCACAACAACGCTTGGAAAAATCTTGTCAGCGTCCAAAAATAAAATTGTTTTTAAAAAGTGAAAAATGACCTTAACAAGTAATTTATCCTAGAGAAGATAACCAAAAGCTGATAATTATCATAGGGCGGCAAGCACTGTCCAGTTATGCACACTTTCATAAGCAAGATAGACATAACAGTCCTCTAGTGTCCCTTGCTAACCAAAATTCTTAACAACCAAGTTACCTTATAAAATCCTTGTTACTCCCAAGTAAATCCCATATCAAAATCATTCCCAAGTCTCCCAACAGACCACAACCAATTCTAGGCCAAAAATGTCTTGGCAGCATGCAAAGTTGATATACTATGCATGCTACAGTGCCTTATGGTTTAGTAAAACTAACCCATACTCACTTGTGGACACAATCTAGAATTGTGATAAGAGTATCATATGGATACCCAAAAATCCTAAAGGTTCCTAAAACCTCCCCGTAAACGTTGATACAAAAAGTTTGCTAAAATCATGCATGAACATAAAAAATTTATGTTAAGATAGGAATGAAACATTCCAACCATCATCCATAAATAAAAACTTGTCCAAATGCTTCTCCTTTGATCCATAAGCAACTCTGTATCCAATGGTATACTGCTAACTCCATCTGCACATTTAGATTGAAAACCACAAAACTAACATTGTTGCTGACAACGCCCCGATAACACACAACAACGTTGAAGGAAGCTTTGTCAGCGTTAGACAATTATATTGCTGACAACGTTGCAAAAACACTTATCAGTGTTCAAACAACCTTTGTCAGTGTTAGAAAAATATAGTGGAAAATCTAAATCATCAATAAGACCAATAATAATAATGCATCATCCTGTACATACTTTTACAAAAAGAATCCAAAACACATATTAAGTGAGATTAACCATTCCAATACTTGTTACCAAGTATTGAAATCTTCCACTATCAAAAGGTTTAGTTAATAAATCTGACACATTTTCCTCAGTGTCAACCCTATCTGGTTGTATTAAACCTTTCTCAAAGCAATCTCTTATAAAATGGTGTCGAATTTCTATGTGTTTAGTTTTAGAATGATGTACAGGATTCTTAATGATGCATAAAGTACTATTATTATCAACAAATATCTTAGTATGCATGAAATTATACCCATAGTCCAACAGCTGGTTCTAAATCCACAACACTTGACCACAACATGCTGCTACAACCACATATTCTGCTTCAGTTGTAGAATTAGCCACCACTGTTTGTTTCTTGCATTGCCAAGATATTAATCTGCTCCCAAGAAATTGACATCCACCAGTTGTGGATTTCCTATCAAACTTATCACCTCCATAATCACTATCTGAATATGCAATCAGCTCCAATGGTGAATCCTTTGGGTACCACAAACCAAGACTAGGGAAACATCTTAGGTACTTAAAGATCCTCTTCACAGCATAAAGGTGACATTCTTTGGGAGTCACTTGATGACGTGCACAAGCACATACAGCAAACATGATATCAGGTCTGGAAGCAGTAAGATACATCAAGGATCCAATCATGGATCTATAATGCCTGACATCAACATCTTTCTCATCTCCAATCTTTCCCCAAGGGTGTTCTCTATCCATAGGAGTAGAAGCCCTCTTTTCATGTGGAGAAAAGCCAAACTTCTTCTAGATTTCAGCAACATATTTGTCCTGGGAGATGAAGATACCATCTTCTTTCTGCTGAACTTGTAGACCAAGAAAGAAGTTCATCTCCCCCATAGCACTCATCTTGAATTTGTCTGTCATAAGCTTGGAGAAATCCTCACTCATTTTTGGATCAGTAGACCCAAAAAGGATATCATCAACATAGACCTGCACAAGCAACACATGTTTTCCTTTCTTCTTTGTAAATAGTGTCTGATCTATGGTGCCCCTCTTGAATCCATTGTCCACCAAATATGTAGACAAAGTACCATACCATGCTCTAGGGGCTTGATGAAGGCCATACATAGCCTTTTTGACTCTATACACTTTATCTGGATGCTCTGGATCCTCAAAACCAGGAGGTTGCATGACATAAACATCCTCAACAATGGTGCCATACAAGAATGCACTCTTCACATCCATTTGATAGACTGTGAAGCCCATGCAAGATGCATAGGCTAGAAAAATCCTAATAGCTTCAATCCTTGCCACTGGTGCAAAGACTTCCTCATAGTCTATCCCCTCCTCTTGTGTATAACCTTGAGCCACTAACCTTGCCTTGTTTCTGACCACAATACCTCTTTCATCTCTTTTGTTCCTGAGAACCCATCTTGTCCCTATAGGTCTGACATATCTAGGACAATCAACCAGCTCCCAAACATCCTGAATAGCAAATTGGTGAAGCTCATCCTGCATTGCTTCCACCCAACTTGGTTCTTTGAGAGCATCAAATATCTTCTTGGGTTCTTCTTGTGACAGAAAACATGCAAACAAACATGCTTGCACAAGAGAGGTATCAACCTTCTTGTGTATATTGGCAATAAACCCACCAAGACCTTGGTGAGATCTTCTGGTCTGAACTGGAGTCATAATATCACCAATGATCTGAGATGTGGGGTGATTCTTCATTGTGGAAGTGAGAACTCCTCCTTCAAAAAGTCTGGTGTCCTCAACTTCACGCTCCATGTTGCCAATATCTTCTTCATCAGACTCTCTTTGATCAACAGGAATCTCTTCATAAACATTGGAAGGTCCTCCTTGTTCAAAAGTTGAAGAAAAGAGATGTGCAAAAGTGTTGTCAACGTTTGAATCTTGGTTGTCAGCGTCTGGGCTAACAGCGCTTGAAATGTTGTTGTCAACGTCTGAATTGGTCTTGTCAGCGCTAGATTTGCCTTTGTCAGCGCCTGAAGAACCATGCATGTTTGTATCTGGTGGTATTTGGAAACCACCATTATCTTGTCCAGCAGCAGCAGCAAAAGCATCAGTCCAAATGGGAATTGTGACATATTCAAATGTAGGAGATACCTTTTCTGCTTGTGGTCCAACCCTCTCATTTACCTGAGTACCTGAAACATCAACAACTTGTTCCTCCACAACATTTGAAGTTACCTTCACAATGTCTGGATTAGTGACATGCATATAATTTAAAGTTCTAGATAAGGGTCCCAAATCAAACAACCAATTAGGACCACTTTCAGGATCACTAGGTTTATTCTCTAAGAACCTAACATGTACTCTTTCAACAATACGTTTGTCCTCTTTAAGATAAACCCTATAACCCTTGCTCTGCATTGAATACCCCATGAAGTAACCTTCATCACCTTTTGCACTAAATTTCCCTAAGGCATCACTAGTGTCTAAGACTACCACATGACATCCAAAAGGTCTGAGAAAACCAATATTAGGTTTTCTTCCCCAAAGTAACTCATAAGGTGTTTTGTTCTAATTTTTATTAACCGATGCTCTATTTTGCACATAGCAAGCTGTATTAACAGCCTCAGCCCAAAAGGCTATGGGAAAGTGAGAATCAGCCAACATTGTTCTGGCTGCTTCAATTAGGGTTCTATTTTTCCTTTCAGCAA
Organism: Glebionis coronaria; assembly: GCA_025667525.1. Lineage (NCBI taxonomy): Eukaryota > Viridiplantae > Streptophyta > Magnoliopsida > Asterales > Asteraceae > Glebionis > Glebionis coronaria. The sequence continues at coordinate 28,183,966 of CM046874.1, read as the reverse complement.
CCCCATTTTGTTGTGGGGTTCTAGCAATACTAAACTGCCTAGTAATTCCTTTCCTGGCACAAAAATCATCAAGCTTTTTGTTCCTAAATTCTCCACCATTATCACTCCTAAGCATTTTAACCTCATGGCCAGACCTTTTCTCAATTTGAGTGATAAATTCAATAAGAAAATCAGCTGTGTCACTCTTCATAGCTAGAAAGAATGTCCAAGTAAACCTAGAAAAGTCATCAGTAATCACAAAACAATATGACTTGCCATTTAAACTTTCTATATTAGTTGGACCAAAGAGGTCCATGTGAAGCATATGAAGAGGTCTGGAACTAGTATACACCTGCTTGGACTTGAATGAGACCTTGTGCTGCTTGCCTTTAAGACATGCAACACAAGAGTAGTCATTGTGGAAGGCCTTCTCAGGCAAACCATCAACTAAACCAAGCCTCACAAGTCTATTTATATTTTTAAAATTTATGTGCCCTAGTCTCCTGTGCCACAAATTAATTTCATCTACTGAGGCCTTAGCATAAAAACAAGACATATTTGTATTCACTTTAATCCCATTTAAATTCACATTGTATATGTCCTTATGCCTAGGTGTTCTATACTCAATATACTTCTCATCAAGGATCTTAAAATCCTTGCTTAACACCAAACACTCAGTATCAGTGAAAAGAACCTTATTTTTGTTATCACACACTTGTGATACACTAAACAGATTATAATCCAGTTCTTTTACCAGGAAGACGTTCTCAAAACGCAGATTATTGGTGAGAAGGGTTCCTTTGCCTGTAATGGTGCCATATCCACCTCCAAAGTATACCTTATCACCATCTTTAATAGGAGAGAAGTTCGTCAGATAGTCTTCCTTTCCTGTCATGTGCCTCGAGCATCCACTATCCCAATATCCATAGTCATTGATCTGTCTTTGAATGCCCTGCACATAAAGAAAACAAATTAGTTTTCTTTGGGAACCCAAGTCTCAGAAGACTTGGATTCATCTGGTTGTTTAATAAGAACAGACTTAGTTCTCACAACAACCCCATTCTCATCCTTTTTAGGATGAAATACCCAGTTAACCCCAATTGGTTTTGTAATGACCTTTGAAATGAAGTTAAATCTATTGCAAGTCATTGAAATTCCATTATTATTAGGGTTTTGATCTTTCTTGGGTCTCCATGTTAAGCTTGAAGAAGCTTTAGACCCCTTACCTTGTGGCTGCAAATATTTAGGTCTGGTCACGTTTCTGTCAGCGTTGGATTTTGTCCTGTCAACGCTAAAATTACCCTTGTCAGCGTTGAACCTAGGGTTTGCTATAGGAACCCATTGCCTATTTGACCAGGTGTTTGTCTTTTGAAAAGGTCTTTGTCCATGAGTGTTAGACCTTCTAGTAAAGAATGGGGCAGGTCTAATCACTTGTGGACGTTGCTGCACACAAGGTTTGGGTCTGACAACGTTTGACTTCCTAACAACGTTGTCTTTCTTCCTATCAGCGCTGAAATTGTTCCTATCAGCGTTGGCTTTGGGAGCGTTGACACACTTATATGCCAAATTTGAAAAGCTACCACAAGTATAACAGGCTTTCTTAGACACACTCTTAGGTCTAGAAGAGAAGAAACCTGTTCCATGATTGTTAACTTGGCTCTTGGGTGACCTATTATTCCTATACATCTCTGCATATTTAATGGTAGGTCTTCTAACAGTGTTTGAGCCTAGGTCAACAGCTTTACCAGTGACTGGGTGAGTAACCTTAATGGGTGGTGATTCATTGGGACTTTCACATAGCAAACCTCCCTTAACAAACAAAGTAGGGTTAGCTTTCTTCCACTCATTTAGGTCAGTCAATTTTTGTTGATACTCTTCCACTGGGGTGACAACTCTTGGTGGAGGAATGAATTCCTCTTCTTGGCATTCTGGTATACCAGTCCAAGACAAGTCCTTTCTTTGGACACCATAGAAGTCACCAGCTGGTGGTGGAACCAGAGAGTAATCATTCATCCCAATCCCAGTCCTATCATTAGAATCCCTTTGTTTAGCCACACAGTCTCCTAGGGATTGGGTGGCTTTATCAAATCTTTGAATCTTTAGGTCAACATTATCTTTATTCTTAATGGCTTCATCTAATTTAGCCTGAAGATCTCTATTAACCTTTGTCATGATATTTCTAATATCCATACTACCCTCTAGCTCATGTTTTAAGATATTTATCTTATCTTTTAAGCCAAATTCCATTTTCTTGTATTCAGAAACGGTTTTCTCAGTTTCAGTAAGAGCTAGTTGGTAATCGGACAATTTACACCTTTCAGTGCTCATATCATCTTTTAGTTTTAACACCTCTTTGTTAAGTCTATCAGTGTTTAACCTACAACCTTTGCTACAAAAAGCATCATCATATACCTCATTATCAGATGAAGAGGAGGAGTGTGCCATGAGTGCATATTCAACATGCTCTTCTTCTTCAATGTCAGCAAGCAAAGCCTTGTCCTCTTCAGCATTCTTAGCCAGATAGCTCCAATCCCATCCAGTACCATCAATTCCTTGAACTACAACCATGGCTTTGGAGTCTTGAGCTTTAACAACCTGACTTGAGGGTTTACCAGCATCAGATCTTCTAGGAGATCTGCATTCCCTCATGAAGTGTCCCATACGATGTCAGTTGTAGCATTCCACCTTGGACTTATCAAATCCAGCAGTGTCCTTGGCATTGAAGGTCATCTTCTTCTTAAACCTTCTGTTCCATCTGTTTGCTCTTAAACTAGCAAGAGCCATGGACCACTTAATATCCATCCCTCCAAGTGTTCATCACTTATTTGCTCAAGGTCCTCAAATGTAATTTCTGAACCATTGGGCAAAGAAGCAATGTAAGCACAAACAGTATCCAAATCCAAACCAGCAGGTTTAACTCTTGAGGAGTCATTCATGAATGTGTCAGCATCTGAGTAGGAGACGTTGACAGGACTTGTTCCAGCGCTGACATATGATGATCCAGTAACTGGATGCATATTTGAGTCCTTCTGATTGAATTGACCTTCACTATGAGAGAAGAAGGCCATGTTGCTGGTGCTAGGTTTGCTTCCATGCTCTGAAAGAGTTTCATCTTCAAACAGTCTTAGTTTGTTGTAGATGTCATCAAACGAGGAGCTCTTGTAAGTATTATTGGCAAGAATAGATCTTGCCTCAATCTTCCATGCCTCACCAAGACTTTTCAGAAAGGTAGCATTGGTGTCAACATCACCAACTTGTGTCCCCATGAAGGACAACTTGCTTGTGATGTCAAGCAATCTGCTTCTCACACTACTCAGTTTCTCACTGGGTTGAGCTTTGAAAACAGCAAAATCATGCAGAAGTTGCTTTTTCTTCTCTTCCTTAGTGTCTGCATTGCCACCATATGCAACTTCAAGTGCTTCCCAAAGATCCTTAGCAGATTCATAGCCTCTATATTTGTGCTGGTTTTCTTGTCCCAAAGAAACTTTCAGTATATTAAGGGCTTTCATATCAACCCTTTTCTTTGCAACATCGTCAACACCTACAGCTCTGCCATCTCCAGGTTTGTCTCTCTTATCCTCATCTGGGCATCCTTCAACAGCTGTTCTTGCATTAATGGCATCCTGAATCTTTTGAGCTTTATTGAATGAGTTTCCATATTCAATAATCTCCCAGAGTGTGTAGTCATAGATCCCTAGATATTGTTCAAAGTTGAACTTCCATAAGTCAAAGTTGGTTGCATCAAGCATGGGAATCCTGATGTTTGGTAAGGGTGAGGAGGAGGTGGTTATTGCTTCAGACATGATGTTGTTAGGGTTTTTGGTGTTTTTAGGGTTTCTGAGAAAAATTAGGGTTTTGGTGTTCGTGTATCGTTCTGGTGTTCTTCAAAGATCAAAAGTTCCTCAACAAGCTCTGATACCACTTGTTTATCCCAAACTTAGATCGATTAGCTTTGTGTATACGAGATTAGATCAAGTATAACACGTAGAGAAACCTTTGTATATGCTTTGTGAATCTAAGTGTTATGCGGAATTTAACACTTAAACAAGAACACACAAGATATAAACAAACTTTCACTTTGATTATCAATGTCGAATTTGCTTACAATGAAAGATGTTTATGAACGATAACTTATGTAAAACTTGATATTGAACATTAACCTAAAGGCCTTCTTTTATACACTAAGAAGCCTTGTACAATAAGCTACGTATCAACTATTCTAGGTAAAGATAAATATAGAAAATACATTGTCGTTTCTATCCTTACTAGAAGTATTCTAGAATATAATAAACATATAGATTATATCTTCTATCAGTGCTTGTCTTCAATCTGTCAACGCTTGACTTTAACTTGTCAACGCTTGAGCTGTCAGCGCTCACTTTGTTCTTGTCAACGCTTGAGTTGTTCTTGTCAGCGCTCAAGTGATCTGGCCTTAATTTATTCCCAACATTTACCTAGTTTTATAGAAAATGGGCAAATTGGCAAAATATCATTTATATTTTATACATATGTCATTATTAGTTTTGGTTAGGTAAATATGATAATACAAGGTTTATGTTAGAGATATATGGATCATCTTTTAAAGTAATTGATCCTGATAGTCACTATTTTCACCCCGTAAAAATTTATCTAAGCTTGTAACATTTGTTGTAATTCCTTCTTTCTTGGTAAAAGTGATTAGAATTAAAGTTGTCATTTAAGAACTGAAAACTAAAGCATGTTTCATGTTTGAGAACAAAGATATAAATAATTTGCAAGTAATATCTTAAAAAAATTTCGTCACTTCCTTGCTAGCAAGAAATTTTTTTGTTTATTGTAAGTGTAAAGGAGCATGTCATGTTCAAAAAGTATGATATATTAATTTATACATATTACATATTTATCTTTTCTTTCTAATCCTATATGTAACTGTGTTCCTCGTTTGATCATAAAGTGATAAAAGTATTGACCTAAACAATGGTCTCGTCTCATACTGATCACTCCCATTAATGCAAATAATTATGTCACAAACAAAATAAATAAAACATTTACTTTTGTAATGTTACAACTTACAAGAAACCTCTTGTGATCATAAAGTGATAAACCTATTGACCTAAACCATGGTCTCATCTAATTTTACATACAGATTCACTCCCATTAATGCAAATAATCATATTATAAACTAAATAAGTAAAACATTTGCTTCTGTAGTGTTACAACTTACAAAAAAGCTCTTTTGGGTCATATTGTTGTGTGTGGTTTTGGGTCCTTGATAAAAAACTTACAACCCCTAAGCATTGTACCTAATTGTTGTAGTGTTGTATAGGCAAGGACTCGGGCTTGTTATCGTTCTTTAAGAGAATAATGTGGGGGGTTCTTATCGAGTGTCTCTACGATCTAAGGCTAAAATTAAGCTTCACTAATATATTTTTTATGGTTTTTAGAAAGCAAGTAAATTCAATGGTGTTAAAGGGATTTTATCTAACCAATATCATTTATCTAATAAAATTTGTTGTTGATGTGTGGTAGTTGAAACCCCTACAACAGGTTTTACGACTCCCTATGCAGTGCTCCTAATCGTAGTAGTATACTATGGGCAAGGATCAAGGGTCTTATTGTTTACTAGGAGAATAGTGTGGAAGGTTTATGTCGTACAAATATCTAAAGGTGGGAACGAAGATTCTTTTTATATTTTATATTTTATATTTTATATTTTATATTTTATATTTTATATTTTATATTTTATATTTTATATTTTATATTTTATATTTTATATTTTATATTTTATATTTTATATTTTATATTTTATATTTTATATTTTATTAAAGCAAGTAAAATTATTAGGTATAAAAGGAGGTTTGACTAACAAAACTAGTAATTTATCTAAGCTACTAGTGAGAATTCGATGGTTAAACAAAGATGTTCATCTAATCATGCATTAATCTCTACAATCTTCATCATAATTGTTTATTGCCTACCATACATTGTTGATTAAATATGTAAGTGTGTCTACTTGTATTAATTATAAGTGATATGAGAACAACCAAATCTAGCATAGTGGTATGGATACATTTACTAGGCCTACTTGTTGACATATGAACCTACAATCATCTATGTGAAAAAACATAAATCTAGCATAGTGGTATGGATACATTTAAAAGACTTATTTTATCAACACATGCATTAACAAACATTTAAATGAATGTGCCTAATCTGTCCATAAATTCATACTATATTCGAAGCTAAGCCCAAATATGACCAGATAGCATACATTCCAAGGTTGAGGCACCGTCTATTCACTCACATTTCCCTCTACATATCGAAATTTAAGATATGAAGATCTATTCTGGCTTTCTAGAGCCTAATGTATACACAACCAATCAAAAAGCAATAGATAATTAAGATTTACATTATTGGTTTCATACATTCATAGATAAACACTAATTAATTTAGCCAAGGATAACAAATGAACAGAAGATGAAAGACATAATTAAATAGCACATAGATATATTAAATTATAGATTGATTAAACTTTATTCTTCAAATGATATTTGTGATAAAGTGGTGTTTCTATGGGTTTAGAAACCCTAAAAAGACTTATAATAGTTGCTCAAAGTTATCTTCAAAATTCTACACGGTTATATGGTTTACAAAGGTCTGTATATATAGAGAATAGGCACGCGACGATGTCGGGCTATAGGTCACGACGCGGTCAGTCGGACAAGTTACACTAGGATTTCTTCATCCGTCAATGTGGGACGTTGTCAAGCATTTGTGGTGACACCATGATAGGGGGTCGTTCGACAGCGTCAAGTGTTGGACGCGACATCGTCGATGTCTCCTATTAACACAACTTTGGCTTCGTCGAGAAAAACGTGTACTCTTGCCCCCGAATTTTTTCATGTTTTCTAAATTTCCAACTCCTACAAATCATCTCTAAATACTCCAAATGCTTCTAAATTGCTAAAACGGGAAACAAAAAGGATTTTGGGCATTTTATGGCATATTTAGGCAAATATGAAGGTAAAATGAACCATTAAATAAGTATAAAATGACACCTTATTATCAATCCCTACCCTTAGGATTTGTTTGTCCTCACACAAATAAGATTTTATACCTAAGATATTTTTAGATAGGGCATTTCACTTAATCAATAGAAATAGTTACAACATAATAAGATAGAACTTTGTCAGTAATGCACGAGAATTACATATGCTCGCACCTCACATAAATTTTTAATTCTTACATCTCTTAAATTTTTGTTTAAGTAATACACGAGGAAATGTAAACGGAAAGTTAATCAATCATTAACTATCATAGCATATAAATTACCATAGGCTTTGTAAAGGATCATACATCCACTTCTATGGAGTAAGCACCTAGCATTTAGTATTAAAGATTAATTTATAAAGGGTTGTAACGTTAGGTTTAACGGCATTGAACAGGTTTGAGATAAGGCATGGGAGATTTAGGGTAGAAAGTTAATCGTATGCCCAATATTCACAACGTTGCTAAAGACGACACGCACTTTCATCTTTTTTAATATAAAACACCTTGATACATACAATACTCTACAATGGAGCTATTTTTTTTACTTTTCTATTTTTCTTTTTTTCTTTCTTTTAACAATAATATGAATATACAAAGGGAATGTGTAGCGTCCATACACTTGAGTTTTACTAAAACTTATTTCTACTCATATGGCCTCAATTAGAAGTATCAATGAATATAGGGTTTTTAATCAAGCACATATGGGGTAATAAGGAGTCTTCCCCATTATTCTTCTATAATAATGACACCATATTTCAAAAATCAATCTAAATTATATATAGTTTCTTCTTGACTTGGCAATACGATTAACTTGGGGTTTATACAAGGGTTATCACAATAATGTACCAAGAATGAGTGCATACACGGAAGGCTAGGCGATTTGGTTGTAACATTTATGAGGTGTAAACAATTTTGTTCATTAGAAATCTAGATTTACTCGAAAGTTAAAGAGAACCGCAAAAAGATTAGGATCGACGGGGGTACTATGGGTGACTTACATTAAAAATGAGTGTTAAGATGGGGTGTTGAGACAATAATATGATCGATGTGATTATCATAACTTATGCATATATATAAGTTTATTCAAAATGGGTTATCATAATGCCTCTTATCACATAGCAAAATACTAATTACGCAAATGCAATATCACTTACGATCTTGGGATGTATCACTATAGCGAGCTCTAGAATCATGTATGCTACTAGTACACTCATATAATCTTATTCGATCCCATACTTTAGAAAAAGGTTCAAAACCATAGATTCTACAATCATATCTATTAAAGAGGCACACATGATTGTACCAACCCTTAGCTCAAGAAACTAAAATATTAAAGATTATCTTGAACACAAAAGATGGGCTCTCTAATTCCTAAGGATCTAAAGGGAAACCTCACATTTTGAGATAGAATTTGTAAACTCCATGATTTTACCATGATTGAATATAATAAATTTCCACCTAATAATCCTAGAACACTCATCCATGTGTTATATCTCCTTCAGATGTGTATGAACTTGTCCATCAAGTAATTATACTTTTACTTCCATCTTTGTTGAAAATAACTCCATAACCTAAGACCATGAAATTACAACTAGGAAAACAAGTAATGAAATTATAACTAGCATTGTGTGTGTGCCACACTTAACAAATTGGAGAAAAATATTACATCATGCATACTTAGCCGTTTATGCATATGTATACATCCCTTGCACAGTACACTACTCTTGGACTAGCCCAAGACCATCACCCTCCTTTGTGATAAGCCCACAACAAGCCCAAGCCAAAGCCCATTACCCTTTGGCTAAGTTTACAAGGCAAAACACATAGGTGGAAGAAGAAAGGGTGCATTGGTAATGGAAAAGCCTACATTTGGCAAGAATTCTCTTACCAAGACAAGTCATGCCTTTTGACCTCCTCTCTCTCTCTCCCCTTTTAGCCGAAACACACACACACACACATTCTCATACATGCAATCTCACTTCTCTCTTCGTCTCTCTCTCTCTACATTTCAGCTTTAAGCCATAAAAATCCAAAGTTGATTCATCAAATCAACTAAATCTTTGTCCCATCTTGATTACAAATCATTTGGTAGCATCATTTCTTTTGAAATCACTATAAACAAGCCCTAGCCAAATCTTTAAGGCCACGGCTTGGTTTGTATTAGGTTATTCTTCATCAACTAGATTAGATCTCTAATCTCCTTGTTCATCTAGATCATCTTTGGTACTTTTAAGCAAGAAAGGTATACACTTCATGTTCTTTTATTTCTTCATGCATGCATCATCATACATCTATAAACACAAGTAAATAACATGTTAAAACCAAGATTTGATAAAGCCATGACCATTATAGGTCACAACATATTTATGAAAATCATATTCATGATTAAAAATCTTTAATAAGAAACCTATGGCTTGTATTCTATGTTTTAAACTTGATTTACAAACCATATGAAACATTTTATGAATCTAAACATTGCATGAGTTACAAATCTTGTTTTATGGGACTTTGGTTAACTAATGACCATAGATCTCATAAAATGAACTTGTGTAACTTAAAGATCATGAAAACCATAACCTTAAAGGTAACGGCTAAAATGAGTAATGACCATATGTGTGACAATCTAACATTTTCAGGTAGTGAAATATCTTCTCGTATAATATTTTAAAACTTATTTTTGTGTTGGTTGACGAACTCACAATTTACGGATTTAAATTTGGGCTTACGTGCATAATTTAGCGTCTTTTACGACTAAACCGGAAACCTTAGGATTACGTATTTACGTTTTTGAACTCCGTTTTTAATGAGACAATTTTTATTGGATTCGTTTTGTGACGTTGATTCATAATTTATAAAAACGTTTTTCGTAAAACGACCCGAGGGCACGTAAATCGAGAATACTAGAATCGAGAAATGCCCGTAAACTAGTGAGATGGGACAAAATACATTGTCCCACCCCACTAGCTATGTTGGACGGCACACACATGACACCACACATTAGATGTGGCATCATGTTAGCTCAATGCTTACAAGTGTAAGGATAGCTTACACCTCAAGCTTACTTCCACTTCCACTAACTCAAAACTAGCAAATAACTCTCATACCACCATTTCCTTACATGCAAACTCTCTCAAATCCTCTCAAAACCCTCCCCTTCGCCGTCCACTTTGAAGCAACAAACAACCTTTTTGATATTTTCTAGCCATGAAATACATGTTTACTAGCTCTATCATGAAGTTATCTTGAAGCCTTGATCATTTGGTGGCCATATTAACAACATTGGAGGTGATTTGCTTGTGTCCTAGGGCTGATTTCCCAACTTATGTTCTTGGTGTTTGATGATCTTGGAGTTACTTGTGGTGTTCATCAAGTTCTTGTCTTCTAAAAACAAAAAATACACTTGGTTGGTAAAGAAGATCATCCTCTCCATTTTTCTCTTGTTATTTTGTAAAGAACAAATGTATTTTCTTTCATTTTGTATATGTATATGATGTATATATGATGATAAAAATGTTGTGTGGGGATCAAGTGTTGATAGATATGCTTAAAAAGGTTAATAACTATAAGAAATGAGGCTAAAATCTTGATTATTTAGTTGGCTGTATAAAAACAGTATATAACTAAAACATGAACTGATAAAATTGCATGGTATGATCCATATACAGTAATTACAAGATGTTATACACATGTGAGAGTTGGCCATGCAATGGAATCAATATAATGAGTGAGTTATGATCAAAACAAGTTAGGTGTTCTAATCTGAATAAGCAGTTTTGAAGGGACTGTTAAGGAAAGATGAACTTAAAATGAGCAGTATCTATATCTAATTTAAATGTAGCACATAATATGAAGAACATGTCACCCAAAAATGAGCTTCTAATTCATTATATAACTCTAGATATGGTAAAAATGATGAACATGAAGATAAAAATCAGATTTTAAGAATTAATGTTTATTATTATCATATAAGCACTCACATTTTATTGTATAAAATATAAAATAAAAACCCACTAACTTATAAAACTTATTTATATAAATATATAAAAGGTTAATTAAATGGATAAATTATAAAAATGGTAGTGGAATAATATTTATAAGTAATAAAAACTATAAACTTGATTTTTACGACTTTTTCGGCTATTACCGTAAAATTAACGTTTTTCGCAAAATAAAACTTAGACGATCAAACCCGTCTAATGTAAAGTTTATAAAAGTCATATACTGATATATAAGTAACCAATACAAGTAAAAACCGATAAAACCCGAACTATAAGAAATACGGACATTAACGAGCTAACTAAGCATATTGGACTAATAATTGGACTAAATAAGATAAATACTTGTAAAAAGAACTTATTGGGCTTAACCTATTTGGGCCCAACATGGAAAGTATATATACTGATAATATAGGTATACAATGGATTAAAACAAGTTAAAGAACTTATACTAAGCTTAATGGACTTAAAATAGGTAAATAGGTAAAACTAGCAAACTAGTAAAACGTTACCAAAACGTAAACACTAAAATGAGTAAACAAGGATGTATAAACCCACTTGATCATCATCATATGTACAAAATCATCATATGTATATTGTTATTTTGATAAAAGTCATTGGACAAAGTCTAAGACCGATTATTATTTATATAGGTTTCCGTGACCGAAGCACGCCCGTAGCCGATAATCCGCCTTTCATTAACAACGTGAGTTCATAGCCTCGCACTCTTTTAAATGTTTTATAAAATGATTTGTAAACCCGCGAGGGAGATAACATGCTAGATTTTGATAAAAATAGAACACAAGTAGTCCCGATTGTATGCTTAACGATATGGACCCGAATGTTGCTATGACCCTATAAACGAGACTAAAAGGATTATTAGTAGTTAGGTTATGTCACTTAAAGTCCCATTAGCATGAATTGTGAACTACCGGGTTTGGTAGACGCTTATGCATTTAATAGTACTATTTGGGGACGATCACCCCAGTTCACGCCTTGACGGTTGATCCCCGTCTTACCACATTGATTGGTAAGCGAATTTATGTATGAGAAGATTACATAGCGTGATTTTTGTGATGACACGCTAACTTAGATGGGCAAATTGTTTGTCGGGTTCGCGGCCTTATATTTTTATAGTAAGGTAACAATGTCATGCGGCTAATAATAATCTTACAACCTATAAAACCTAAATACAAAACGATAACGACGCTATTAACGATGAATATATTACCTATCATGGTAATATAGAGACTACGGTCTCATGGACGGTTTAAGATGTATGCTTGATTTATATATTGCCTGACTAGCAATATGAGGACTTACTTCTGATATTATACTTGTGTTCTGATTTTAAATGATTGTTTTATATAACGGTTTTCATTAAACTCTATGAATTCACTCGGCATTCGCTGATATGATTTTTGCATGTTTTTATCTCAGGTGCTTGAAGGTAATCCGGATGGAGATCGACTCTAATGGCCCACATAATATTAAAAATGTTCATTCGATCTATGTTTTGTAAACTTAATGACCTGTATAATTTGGGACCTGTTGTACGCTTTCAAACTTTTTATCGAATGAATGTGTGTTGAACCTTGTACAACCATTTTTATGTGTTGTCTATGATTGGAGTTATTGTGCTATCCCGTAACACTTTAAAAGACCCTTCCGCTATACCGATACGAAAAATGAGAGTGTTACAGTTTGGTACCAGAGCTCTCGTTATAGAGAAGAAAAGATTTTAAAAACCAAGGTTTTGAACAAAACTTTTCAAAATCTTTTGACAATGAACATTTGAGAAAATATTTGGAAAATCTTTTGACTATAACGGTGCCAGAGATCTCCGACGTTACCAACAAGCCCTATTGAGAAGATATATATTTTGATATATATAATTTAATTTATATATATGTATATATCGTGATTTCATTATGTAATTTTTAACTAGTATGTTACCCTAATACGAGATATATATAAATGTAGATTGTCATGGCTGACCCTAATATTCCTGTAGAAAACCATGCTATTCCCGAACCTAATGTAGAAGATGATCCTTATTTAGACTTAGTAGATTATGATATGGATGATGAGGAGGAACCATTTGAGGATCCTGAGCCCGAGTTAGGACTAGGAGATCAGATTGCCCCTCAGGTTGATATAGTAGAGAATGAGATTGAGAATGTTGATATAGAGAATGATGATGAGATTGGGTTAGATAATTTAGATGATGAGATTGACGACGAGGATGTCGAGGAGGATGTAGGTATAGATGTTGAGGTCGATGATGATGAGGAAGCTGAGCTTATTTACCCTTATGATGTTCCAGAGGGCGAGCCTTTGCCCCCACCAGTTGATTTGTCTGATTCTGAGGTTGAGTTACCTAGGGATGAAATGTCTGAATCGTCTGAATCTGATTCTGAATCAGAGGAGGATGAGGATGATGATGCACCTGATGGTACTGATGGTATTGCTACTCGTAGACGTGAGATAGGAGAGTCGTCTAGTGCTCGAGAGGCTACTCATATTGATGGTCTTGCACCATGGGCCTTGAGACGTGATCTAGATGCTTCCCGTGTTAAGAGTTGTATGACAGAGGTTGGATTAGGTGTTGTTCAGACTCACGTTGCTTATTTGGAGTCGAAGACTAAGGTTGGCGAGAAAGAGCGGGAATTACTTAATTTGGATTTGACTGATGTTGAGCGTGGTTTGAATGAGGCTTTTAGGAGGTTATCGGTGTTGGAAAGTGGTGAGTTTGCTGAAATGAAGAGAAAGGTGAATTCTATGGAGATTCAGTTGAGTGTGGCTCGTGCGATGCGTGAGAAAGCTGAGAAGGAGTTGAATATATCTTTGGGATGGAATAGTAGATTTTATGCTGACATGGTTGAAAAAGGAGTAATCCATAAGCTCCCAGCTGAAGATGTGTCTAGTGATCGTCCGACGAAGATTCAGAAGACGATGGATGATGGACCATCTGGCGGTTATCAGTAGACCAGTCTGTGTTTAGTAGTGACCTTTGTATCTTTTGTGCCTTTGTAGCTTTGACTGAACCGACTTGTTAGTAGTAGACTTGGCACGAATTTTGAGTGTATATAGTGCTAGAACTTTGATATGGGATGTACTAAGACAATACTTTTGTTTCAGATCGAATGAAATATGTATCTTGTCTTGAATTCCATATTGTGCCTTATTTGTATCTTGATTATGAATTCAATCCATATTATATGAATCCTTTGTTTGGTGAATGCTTAATACTTTGAAATTGTGAAATTATAGAACTATGCCGCCCAAGAAGGCTGTGACTAAGGATGATGTACGTAGGATTATTACGGAGCAAGTTACCGCATCTATGACTGAATTTATGGCAAATGCTAGAAATGAAGCTGGCGATAGTGAAGCTGGCCGTAGTGGAGCTGGCGGTAGTGGAGCTGGCGGTAGTGGAGCTGGCGGTAGTGGAATTGGTGGTACTAATGTGAATGTGAATGCTAATAATGTGAATGCTAATGCTGGAGGAAATGTAGGAGGACTTGGAACTATTGCACCTGAAGTTGGTGGTTGTACTTATGTGACGTTCATGAAGTGTGAACCTCTACCTTTTAATGGAACTGAAGGTGCTGTGTGACTAAGCCAATGGATTGAGAAGATTGAGTCAGTGTTTAGGATTAGTAAGTGTAAGGAGGAAGATAAGGTGACTTTTTCTATGGATACTCTTAAAGGTCGTGCGTTGACTTGGTGGAACGGGAGAATTGCTTTCATGGGTCTTGATGCTGCTAATGCTACTCCTTGGGCTGAAATTAAGAAGTGGATGACTTTGGAGTTTTTTCCTCGTAGTGTGATCATTAGGTTAGAACAAGAGTTGATTCATTTGAGAATGAAAGGTGTGGACATTGATAGTTACACGAACCGATTCCATGAGTTGGCCTTGCTATGTCCTCGATTGGTTGAACCCGAAGAGATCCGAATTGAGCAATATATTAAAGGGTTGACCAGGAATATCCGGGGGGATGTGACATCATCTAAACCACTGACCATTGATGATGCTGTTCGAATGGCTTACCAACTCATTGGACAGATAATTCAGGATAGGGAAGATGAAGCCCGTGTAGGTGAGAAAAGAAAGGGAGACGGTGATCGTGTAGATAGAGGTGATAATAGGAAGAATTTCAATCGCCGTCAGAACCAGAGAAAGGGGAATGCAAATGCTCTTACCAACAACACACCGCGCAACGATGATAGATGTCCTAAGTGTGGCAACAAGAGGCATGCTGGCGACTGCTGGAAGTGCCGAAATTGCGGAAAGCTTGGACAAAAGGTTGAAAGGTGTAAGAAGGGAACCATTTGCTTCAACTGTAATGAACAAGGTCATAGGAAATCGGAATGCCCCAAGTTGAAAGCGATTGTACCTGGAAGAAACCCCCAGGATGGTATCTATCAACTTGGAACAATTGAGGTGAAGAAAGAGGATCCAAATGTCGTTACCGGTACGTTTTTACTCAACAATCATTATGTTGTTGCTTTATTTGATTCGAGTGCTGATAGGAGCTTTGTATCCACTAATTTTAGTGCCCTTATTGACATTGAACCTGTTGAGATAAATACCAGCTACGAGGAAGAATTGGCTGATGGTAAATTAGTGAAAACTAATAAGCTATTAGAAGGATGCTCTCTAAATCTCTTAAACCATTCCTTTCCAATTGATTTGATGTTGATAGAATTAGGTAGTTTTGATATTATTATTGGTATGGATTGGTTGTCGTTGAATAATGCTACTATTTTATGTGGAGAGAAGAAAGTTAAGATTCCTCTTAGGAATAGGACGTTAATAATTGATGGTAATCGAGGTGAATCCCGTTTGAAAATCGTTTCATGTATTAAAGTCCAAAAGTACATCAGGAACGGTTATGAGTTATTCTTAGCTCAAGTGACCGGGAATGAGTCTAGGGAGAAATGATTGGAAGATGTACCTATTATTTGTGAATTTCCTGAGGTATTTCCTAAAGATTTACCCGGACTTCCACCGATAAGGCAAGTAGAGTTTCGAATCGATTTAATTCCTGGTGCTGCACCGGTGGCACGTGCGCCTTACCGATTAGCCCCTTCTGAATTAAAGGAGTTATCTGAGCAACTTAAGAAGTTGTCTGATAAAGGTTTTATTCGACCGAGCTCGTCGCCTTGGGGAGCTCCAGTCTTGTTTGTTAAGAAGAAGGATGGATCTTTTCGTATGTGCATTGATTATAGGGAACTGAATAAGTTGACAATTAAAAATCGATATCCTTTACCTAGGATTGATGATTTGTTTGATCAACTGCAAGGATCTAATGTGTATTCTAAGATAGATTTGCGGTCAGGATATCACCAACTCCGCGTCCGTGAAGAAGATATTCCTATAACTGCATTTAGAACTGGTTATGGACACTATGAATTTCAAGTAATGCCATTTGGGTTAACTAACGCACCCGCGGTTTTCATGGATTTAATGAATCGAGTGTGCAAGCCCTACTTGGATAAATTTGTGATTGTGTTTATTGACGATGTTCTGATCTATTCTAAGAATGAAGATGAACATAGAGAGCATTTGAGGATTGTTTTGAATTTGTTAAAGGATGAAAGGTTGTATGCTAAGTTTTCGAAATGTGATTTCTGGTTAGATTCTGTGCAATTTCTTGGTCATGTGATTAACAAAGATGGAATTCATGTTGATCCTGCGAAGGTTGAAGCTATTAAGAATTGGTCTGTACCGACAACGCCAACGGAAGTGCGACACTTCTTAGGATTGGCTGGCTATTATAGGCGATTCATTAAAGAACTTTCTTTGATAGCTAAACCCTTGACTAAGCTTACCCAGAAGAATAAACCTTTAGTTTGAGGAAGTGATGAAGATGGAGTATTTCAGACATTGAAGCAAAAATTATGTAGTGCGCCAATCTTATCATTACCCGACTGGAGTGATGATTTTGTAGTATATTATGATGCATCTCTTAGAGGTTATGGAGCTGTTTTGATGCAGCGAGAGAAAGTGATAGCTTATGCTTCTAGGCAATTAAGGAAGAATGAGGAGAATTATACTACTCATTTTCTTGAGTTAGGAGCTGTAGTCTTTGCTCTTAGGTTGTGGAGACATTATCTGTATGGCACCAAGTGTACGGTATTCACCGATCACAAAAGCCTACAATATATTCTCGACCAGAAGGAATTGAACATGAGGCAACGAAGATGGATAGAGTTGTTAAGTGACTATGATTGTGATATAAAATATCACCCAGGAAAAGCCAATGTTGTTGCCGATGCGTTAAGTAGGAAAGATAGAGAGCCTATCAGGGTGCGTTCTCTAGTCTTGACTGTGCACAATAATTTGCCTGAGCAAATTAGAAATGCGCAAATAGAAGCTTGTAAGAAGGAGAATTTTGTTAATGAAGGGTTCCGAGGAGAAGGAGATCCTTTAGAGGTTAGAGCTGATGGAGTGAAATGCTTAAGAGGTCGTATGTGGATACCTAAGTTTGGAGGCTTAAGAGACTTGATTATGTTAGAATCCCATAAATCTAAGTATTCCTTTCATCCGGGATCTGATAAGATGTACCATGATTTGAAGAAGTTGTACTGGTGGCCGAATATGAAAGCTGACATAGCTATGTATGTTCTTCAATGCTTGACTTGTGCTAGAGTTAAAGCTGAACATCAAAAGCCCTCAGGACTACTTCAACAACCAAAGATTCCTGAATGGATGTGGGAGCGAATTACGATGGACTTTATCACTAAGCTTCCTAGAACATCATCTGGAAACAACTCGATTTGGGTTATTGTCGACAGACTGACCAAATCAGCACACTTCATTCCGGTTAAAGAGCAGTTCTCACTAGAGAAGCTGACTCGTATATACCTTGATAATGTTGTATGCAAGCATGGAGTGCCTGTATCGATCATTTCAGATCGAGATCCTAGATTCACATCAAATTTTTGGAAATCTCTCCAAAGATCTTTGGGAACGAATCTCGACATGAGCACTGCTTATCACCCCCAGACTGATGGGCAGAGTGAAAGGACGATACAAACACTGGAAGATATGTTGGGAGCTTGTGTGTTAGACTTTGGTAGGAATTGGGATAAACATTTGTCGTTAGAAGAGTTTTCGTATAACAATAGTTACCATTCTAGTATTAAGGCTGCACCATTTGAAGCTTTGTATGGTAGGAAGTGTAGATCTCCTGTATGTTGGAGTGAAGTTGGGGATACCCAGCTCACGGGACCGGAATTTATCCGGGAGATTACGGAGATGATATTTCAGATTAAGAATAGGTTGTTGACTGCCCGTAGTAGACAGAAAAGTTACGCAGATGTGCGGCGGAAGCCAATGGAGTTTAAAGTGGGTGACCGAGTAATGTTGAAAGTATCGCCATGGAAAGGCGTTATAAGATTTGGAAAGCGGGGGAAATTGAATCCCCGTTATATTGGACCCTTTAAGATTTTATCTAGAGTAGGTTCGGTGGCTTACAAACTAGAGTTACCCCCAGAACTTCATGGTGTTCACAACACATTCCATGTATCTAATCTGAAGAAATGTCTAGCAGTGAGTGATGAGAAAATTCCGTTAGGTAAGGTTCGAATAGATGGGAAGTTGCATTTTATCGAAGAGCTCGTAGAAGTTATGGACCGTGAGGTAAAGCAACTGAAACAAAGTCGGATACCTATTTTCAAGATCCGATGGAATTCAAAGCATGGACCGGAGTATACTTGGGAACGAGAGGATGAAATGTGGAAGAAATATCCGCACCTCTTCGATTTCAATAAGAAACGGACATCCAAATGAAATGGATCACGAGGACGTTGATCCCTTTTAGGAGGAAAAGCTGTGACAATCTAACATTTTCAAGTAGTGAAATATCTTCTCGTATAATATTTTGAAACTTATTTTTGTGTTGGTTGACGAACTCACAATTTACGGATTTAAATTTGGGCTTACGTGCATAATTTAGCGTCTTTTACGACTAAACCGGAAACCTTAGGATTACGTATTTACGTTTTTGAACTCCGTTTTTAATGAGACAATTTTTATTGGATTCGTTTTGTGACGTTGATTCATAATTTATAAAAACGTTTTTCATAAAACGACCCGAGGGCACGCAAATCGAGAAAACTAAAATCAAGAAATACCCGTAAACTAGTGAGATGGGACAAAATACATTGTCCCACCCCACTAGCTATGTTGGACGGCACACACATGACACCACACATTAGATGTGGCATCATGTTAGCTCAATGCTTACAAGTGTAAGCATAGCTTACACCTCAAGCTTACTTCCACTTCCACTAACTCAAAACTAGCAACTAACTCTCATACCACCATTTCCTTACATGCAAACTCTCTTAAATCATCTCAAAACCCTCCCCTTTACCGTCCACTTTGAAGCAACAAACAACCCTTTTGATCTTTTCTAGCCATGAAATACATGTTTACTAGCTCTATCATGGAGTTATCTTGAAGCCTTGATCATTTGGTGGCCATATTAACAACATTGGAGGTGATTTGCTTGTGTCCTAGGTCTGATTTCCCAACTTATGTTCTTGGTGTTTGATGATCTTGGAGTTACTTGTGGTGTTCATCAAGTTCTTATCTTCCAAAAACAAGAAATACACTTGGTTGGTAAAGAAGATCATCCTCTCCATTTTTCTCTTGTTATTTTGTAAAGAAAAAATGTATTTTCTTTCATTTTATATATGTATATGATGTATATATGATGATAAAAATGTTTTGTGGGGATCAAGTGTTGATAGATATGCTTAAAAAGGTTAATAACTATAAGAAATGAGGCTAAAATCTTGATTATTTAGTTGGCTTTATAAAAACAGTATATAACTAAAACATGAACTGATAAAATTGCATGGTATGATCCATATACAGTAATTACAAGATGTTATACACATGTGAGAGTTGGCCATGCAATGGAATCAATATAATGAGTGAGTTATTATCAAAACAAGTTAGGTGTTCTAATCTGAATAAGCAGTTTTGAAGGGACTGTTAAGGAAAGATGAACTTAAAATGAGCAGTATCTATAACTAAGTTAAATGTATATGAAGAACATGTCACCCAAAAATGAGCTTCTAATTCATTATAGAACTCTAGATATGGTAACAATGGTGAACATGAAGATAAAAATCAGATTTTAAGAATTAATGTTTATTATTATTATATAAGCACTCACATTTTATTGTATAAAATGTAAAATAAAAAACCACTAACTTATAAAACTTATTTATATAAATATATAAAAGATTAATTAAATGGATAAATTATATAAATGGTAGTGGAATAATATTTATAAGTAATAAAAACTATAAACTTGATTTTTACGACTTTTTCGGCTATTACCGTAAAATTAACGTTTTTCGCCAAATAAAATTTAGACGATCAAACCCGTCTAATGTAAAGTTTATAAAAGTCATATACTTATATATAAGTAACCAATACAAGTAAAAACCGATAAAACCCGAACTATAAGAAATACGGATATTAACGAGCTAACTAAGCGTATTGGACTAATAATTGGACTAAATAAGATGAATACTTGTAAAAAGAACTTATTGGGCTTAACCCATTTGGGCCCAACATGGAAAGTATATATACTGATAATATAGGTATAAAATGGATTAAAACAAGTTAAAGAACTTATACTAAGCTTAATGGACTTAAAATAGGTAAATAGGTAAAACTAGCAAACTAGTAAAACGTTACCAAAACGTAAACACTAAAATGAGTAAACAAGGATGTATAAACCCACTTGATCATCATCATATGTACAAAATCATCATATGTATATTGTTATTTTGATAAAAGTCAATGGACAAAGTCTAAGACCGATTATTATTTATATAGGTTTCCGTGACCGAAGCACGCCCGTAGCCGATAATCCGCCTTTCATTAACAACGTGAGTTCATAGCCTCGCACTCTTTTAAATGTTTTATAAAATGATTTGTAAACCCGCGAGGGAGATAACATGCTAGATTTTGATAAAAATAGAACACAAGTAGTCCCGATTGTATGCTTAACGATATGGACCCGAATGATGCTATGACCCTATAAACGAGACTAAAAGGATTATTAGTAGTTAGGTTATGTCACTTAAAGTCCCATTAGCATGAATTGTGAACTACCGGGATTTGGTAGACGCTTATGCATTTGATAGTACTATTTGGGGATGATCACCCCAGTTCGCGCCTTGACGGTTGATCCCCGTCGTACCACATTGATTGGTAAGCGAATTTATGTATGAGAAGATTCCATAGCGTGATTTTTGTGACGACACGCTAACTTAGATGGGCAAATTGTTTGTCGGGTTCGCGGCCCGCTGTTTTTATAGTAAGGTAACAATGTCATGCGACAAATAATAATCCTACAACCTATAAAACCTAAATACAAAACGATAACGACGTTATTAACGATGAATATATTACCTATCATGGTAATATAGAGACTACGGTCTCATGGACGGTTTAAGATGTATGCTTGATTTATATATTGCCTGACTAGCAATATGAGGACTTACTTCCGATATTATACTTGTGTTCTGATTTTAAATGATTTTTTTATATAACGGTTTTCATTAAACTATATGAATTCACTCGGCATTCGCTGATATGATTTTTGCATGTTTTTATCTCAGGTGCTTGAAGGTAATCCGGATGAAGATCGACTCTGATGGCCCATATAATATTAAAAATGTTCATTCGATCTATGTTTTGTAAACTTAATCACCTGTATAATTTGGGACCTGTTGTACGCTTTTAAACTTTTTATCGAATGAATGTGTGTTGAACCTTGTACAACCATTTTTATGTGTTGTCTATGATTGGAGTTATTGTGCTATCCCGTAACACTATAAAAGACCCTTCCACTGTACCGATACGAAAAATGAGAGTGTTACAATATGATTTGTCTACTAAGTTTCAATATTGGATTATGAAATGATACATGTTAAATGAAATATTAAAAATCACAAAAATAACTTATGTGTATAAATGTAGCCGTGGGTTACATATGACTTAAATGATAGAGTTAACTTGAGTATGATAAACATAAAAAAGCTTATAAAATCTTATGGGAACCTTGGGAAAAGACCATATAGCCGTGGGCTATATGTAGTCTCCTTGGTATAATGGTAACCTTGGAAACATGCATGACACCTAGATAATCATGATTGTATTTTTCTAATTATCTACAAGACTTAAAATTAGCTAATGTGTTCATCTTGGAAATACCAAGATTTAGAATTATAGCCGTGGGCTATATATGAGTGTACATGGATCTATGATTGATTTTTAGGTCTAGACATAGTTTAGATCTCATTTTGGACTTGTGACTTGTTTTCTTGATTTGTACATAGCTAGATCTATTTTTGTAAACACTTAAAATTACATGCAACCTTAAAATGAGACTTGACTTGTCTTAATAAGCTATAACTAGTTATAGCCATGAGATATAAGCTCCTATTAGGGCTTATGACTTGCATGCAAACGTGTAACACACCTAGAACTAATTTGGAACATCACATAAAACAAACTATAAGTTTTATTGTTCTATTTAGATTTAAAACTAAATATGAATGAGCTAATAATAAGCTTATGAGAATATCCTAAGTTAAAACTTACATAAAATGTAAAGTAGTGTTAATGGACTAATTAAGCCCATGAAATGTTAATCCAAGACTTAATGGACCCAATAAGCCCATTTGATAAATCTTAGTAACTTAATGGATTTTAGATTACACGTAGGCCCATTTAACTAACTAAAGGACTTAAAATGTATTTAAGCCCAATAAATGATTTATAATCCCATTTAAATAAATTAGTGGACTTGAGATATATTTAAGCCCACTAAATAGCCCATTAGATGTTCAGCCTATTTAATGAGCCCATATAATGTTTGATTGTTAAAAAAAACTTTTTATAATAAAATATAACTTATAAAAACGTTTTGGATTAAAATGACAATTTATGAAACATAAGGACTAAAACCGTTACTTATGAAACTTGTTTTAATAAACTAGCAAACACAAGGACTGAAAATGTAATTATCCAAAAGTATATGGTTTAATAAATACTATACGTGGCAAATTAAACCCCTAGGGACCATTTTGGGAAGTTTCTAAAAGTTATTTTGTCATTTTATAACCCTAAGGACCATTCTTGAAATAAGCCGAAACTTAAACAAGCCCTAGGTACCAAATGTGTAAAATCCAAAAGTTATACTTGTTTAAAATATGGAGGGACTAGTTTTGCCATGTTCCGAAACATTAACAAGCCCTAACCCTAAAATCTATTTTAATTATAATAAAACATAATTAAATACCTAGACCATAAGAATTAATGTATAAATTCTTAAGTTTAAATTATTTAACAAATGTTAAGATAGTTTATGGAAACTTTAAAGTTAAATAAAATATTTTATTTTATTTTTCAAAATAAAATATTTATATTTATTTAGGAAATAATTGTATAAATAATTATGAATATGTATTATTAATGCATGAACTCATATACTTTTAGAAAATAAAATTTATATGAACGTTGGATAAATTGAATACCAATATTTAAGTAAAACACCCTACGTTTACTTAAAATATGAAACTTAATAATAAGTTTAAATGGATGATTATAATACATGAACTACGAACGTAAACTAATATTTTAATTAGAACGTTGTATGTTTACTTAATTATGAAACTTAATAATAAGTTTAAATGGATAATTATAATACATGAACTACGAACGTAAATTAATATTTTAAGTAAGACATTTTATATCTACTTAAATAAGAAGCTTAATTGTAAATTGAAAGATTATTATAAATACATGTTTGCTAACTGATATTAATAGTTAAACATTTTGCGTTTACTTAGAAATGAAACTTATATAGATAAGTTTAAATGAATATTGTTGATACTTGAACTACGGTTATTTAGATAAATACCGTAGCATAAATGGACTGACTAAAATCTGTATAAGCATACATATATGTTCTTTGTACTATCTATTAAGACTGTACTATTTGATTAGGCATAACTTTTGGCGTGAGCTTTATTTGGATATTCGTATTAAACAGCTATTGCCTACTCCCAGGTGAGTTTACAGCCTCATATAAACTTTTGATAAAACTTTCCCTTTTGGGAAAGAAAATATCCAAACACTTAATGGACATAACAAAATTGTATAAACTTGACTATGATTGATTATTATTGGAACTGTTAAATTATTGTAAATCGCCCGAATGTTATAAATAGATCTATTAGGGATTGACCATCCCCATCTGGGTGAGTCATGCTCAATGTGCCTTGGCCGGGACAACATATGTATACCATGTTGGAACTGGGTTGGGTGTCTTTTTGTAAGACACTACGTCCTCATTTGTTGAGGACTATGGAAGGTTAAGCTTCAGTTTCTAATAATAAAAAAATGTAATCTAAATTTTAGTAAGAATGCTTTGTGAATTGTTACTTCTATGATTAATGTATGTCCCTCTAGTATGTTTTGCACAGGAAAATGAAGTTAGTACGTGGTGCATGTATGGTCTCCAGCATCTTAGTAATCTGCATCGTAGGACTCGTCAGGGGTTCTATTTGGGAAACATAAACAATCACCTTCTACCATGTTTAATACAATTTTTATTTACTTGTTTATCAAACATGTAATCTAATTTAAATAACTCTTTATCTTATGCTCTATGGACTATATGCTATCGATCCACCCTAGTGACATCTCCGTGGATATTTCCGCATATATTGACCCTACCCGGGGTGTTACAGAGAATGGTAGCAGAGCATTAGTTATAGAGAACCAGATAAATTTTTAAATAAAATAAAAATAAAATGATTTTTCTTTTATTTAAAACTGGACTATAACTGATAAAAATCTTTTTGGGATTTTTTTTGGGACCGTATTAGTTAAGCATATAGATCTTAGGACATTTTATGCTATGTGAACTAAGTGTATATATTGTTACTAAACTTGATTATTAATACCATTTAGTGAAGTATTGTTATGGAAAATGTTAGATGTATTAAACTTGAAATTTTGCATTGCTTAGTAAAATACTGAAATGAAAACATAGATAATACTAAACCAAACCCTGCACTTACAAAATGATAAATGAACTGCGTAAATATATATAAGTATTAATATATATAACCTTAAAACATTATGATAATTGTTTAAAAGGGATATATTTCATAAAACATGTAATCTAAAATAACATTGTTCTTTGTTTGTAAGCTTATACTTACTTCAAACTTAAAATAATACTATTTCAGAGCATCATGACTCCGCCTACTGCACCTACGACTCTTCTACCCGTAGTAGCACCTACTCCAGTTGTTTGTTCATCTCCACGATCGACGCAGTGTGGATGGTTGTCAGCTTCGGATTCAGAGGATGACCCAACCATCGAAGCTGTACTCCCAGAGGACCCTTTTTCCATCTCAACATCATCCATACTAGCCCCAACCTCTATGGAGGAGGACCAGGTTCTTCCTAGCATACCATCTTCCGTACCTCTATCTTCATCATCGGGCTATTTTTCCGGGCCCGTACCCGTCTCCACTTATGAGACCGGGGAAGGCTCCGGGGCAGGGCGTGTCGATTCCGTCCAGGCCCTGATCGCCGCACTGGCCGCATGCCAGGAGCAGGAGATATTCGACCTTCGCAGCCAATTGACAGCCAGTCAACAAGGCCACGCCGTCATCCATGATCGTATCGACTCTCTCTTTCGCACTATGAGAGGAGAATCCTAGACCACTAAAGGCGTCCAGGATAGGACAGATGAGGCATTAAAGTGGTTATTGGAGGAGAACTACTGTCTCCACCAGCGCATTCAGGTCATGGAGGGTCTGTAGCATCAGACCCATGCTGCTCTTTCTGCTTAGGAGCAATCATTATCTATTTTCTTTGATCTCGCTACTGTCCGGCATGATAGGTTTACTGGGGAGATGGCTTATCTACGAGGGGTCGTGGATAGACTCTGGAACCAGCTACTATCAGCACTCCGTACGCTTAAGGAGACCCGAACGACAGTTTGGACTTTATGGAACACCAGGAGGAATTCTGCAGCCCCACCAGCTCCATCAGCACCATCAGCACCGGCCTCATCTAGTGGACCATCCAGACAGGATTAGTATAGACGTACTAGACTTCTTGTACGTCATGATAAGTTTACAGGTTGCATCTCGGCTATCATGACATATGGCCTGTGTACTTTTATTTCTTTTTCAGCTCTTGGTGATGTATCCTTGTATTGTACTTTCTTTTCTTCTCGGGCATGTATTTTGGATATGATGTACTTAAGAAAATGTGTACCACTACCCAGGGCAAGGCTAGCTAAGTCTTTGTCCCGGATTTGATATGCTCGATGAATGTTTAATTCCTTACGGAAATTTGCATGTAATCACTCTCTTATGTTATATCTGTTGTGCAAAGTATTATGTTATGAAATCCTGATAGGTTATCCAAATTTGTTATGAATTTTATGCATGAAATCATCTCTTGCAAATAATATAAAAATTGTACTAACGTTTCAACTAATAATCTCATTTTGTGTATGATTATAGACAAATGGTGATTACGTGATCAAACCCCAATAATGCAACTGCTCCCAACACCGCTAATACCAAAGTTCCTGAAGCTACTCATAATGTTACCGCTGCTCAACTCAGGGAGATGATTGGTGAAGGCATTACGGCAGCTATGGCAGCCAGAAAGCTAATATGAACAATGATCCAAACCACAACATGCACAGAAACAACGTTAACAGGGGTTGTTCTTACCCCGACTTCTTGAAATGCAAACCCTAATACTACCGAGGAAAATGAGTTGTTGAATTGATGCAATGGTTTGAAAGACTAGAGACAGTTTTCCGCATCAGCGGTTGTGCTGACGAGAACAGAGTTAAGTTTGCTACATATACCTTACTCGAGAGCGCCCTTACTTGGTGGAACTCTATGTTCACTACCCTTGGACATGACACTACCTATACTCTCACTTGGGCCAACCTCAAGGAGAGAATGACCGAGAAATATTTTCCTAGAGGAGAAATGAAGAAATTAGAAGTCGAACTGTAGGATCTAAAGTGTAAGAACAATGATATCCTTTGGTACAACAAAAGATTTCAAGAGTTAAGCTTAATGTGCACCAGAATGTTCCCTCTAAGGAGTGACAAGATTGAGAAGTATGTCAGTGGACTCCCTGACAACATCCATGACAGTGTGCTAGCTTCACGACCCACTACCGTTGAAGGGGCTATGGAATTTGCTACTGAGCTGATCAACAAGCGAGCCCGCAACCTATCCGGGAGGCAAACGGATAACAAGAGAAAAATCCGATAAACGCTCTTATAGCTAGCACCAACAGCCTTCCAAAAATAAAAACGTTGGGCAAGCTGATGACACTACTCCCACAACCCGCACCAAGAACTACTCAGGATCTAAAAGTGCTCAAAATGCAACTATCACCATGTTGTTGGAGGATAATGCCAAGGATGCTACAAGTGCCGCCAACAAGGCCATTTTGCTCGTGATTGTCAAACAAATGTTGCTACCCCAGGTCGACCCAATACCAATCCTGGAAACAGCAACAAGGGTAAGTCCAATGTACGTGGAAGTGGAAGTGGGCAGCAGGGAAACCGAAACCCCGTAGGTGGAAGTAGTAGTGGACCAAAGAAAGTTGTAGTATGTTACGAGTGTGGAACCCCTGGACATGTGAGACCCGATTGTCCCAAGTTGGCCAACCAGAAGAAGGACAACAAGGGAACTCCTTCGCAAGTGTACATGGCCGGCAATGCCCAAGCTAATCCAGGATCCAACATCGTACGTGGTACATTCTTACTAAACCAATGATATGCATATATCTTGTTTGACACATTGGTAGACCAAAGCATTATACTTGCTAAATTTAGTAAGGTATTGAAACTCTCTCCATTAGTTCTAAACTCCTAATATACTTTAGAATAGTCGACAGAAAAGTTAGGATGGTTAACACCATCATTCGAGGTTGTTCCCTTAAAACTTTCCAATCAACCGTTTTACATCAATCAGATCCTAGAAAGTCTTGATAGCTTTGATGTCGTCATTAGCATGAATTTACTAGCAAGTATCATGCAGTCGTCATATGTGATCAATTTGTTCGTATACCTTGGGGATATGAAACCCTGATTATACTAGGGGACGGAACCCCCGATATAACTAGCACTAGACATAGTGTCATTTCTAGCACCAAGCAAGGGAATACTTGGTCAAGGGATGCTCCATTTCCCTAACCTGTTTCTCCCCTGCCTAAACCTGAAAGACACATCCAAATCACAATGGGTGTATTTTGTAGGGTTATATCCGCCACTTAGGCAACTCTAAACCTGAAAGGCACGTCCAACTCACAATGGGTGTACTTTGTAGGGCTGTGTTCGACATCCCTCGTAAAGAGATGTTGAATGTCCCATGTTTTTGGGCATACCTTTTTCTCTTCGGGTCCAATTAGTTCGACAATACCGTCACTCACCAGACTCTGGGAGATGTGATTTCCTCTCTTTAGAAGTCGAAATGTGTGAAAATTTTGAACCAGTAATAGTGAATGCATGACCCTTGTTACGGCACCCTACAAGGCGCGCACTTCTTTATTCTTGGTATCTTCTTTTATTTCCACCATTTGAGGTACTTCTTTTCTGCGCCCCTTTCGCTCAGCCCCACAACGAATGAAGCAGACTCTTTGTAACTTCTTACCCAATCGCCATCGACAATAATCTTAACCTCTTTGTTGGGTAAACACTTTAGTACTAGTAACTGATGTTTGTATCCCACAAGCTTGATGTATAATTGTAAGTCTTTTCTTAAAGCTGTTGATATAGGAGGGGTTATAGTTAAAATATTTTGTTTTACCTTCAACCCCTAATTTTCATCATCGGGTGTGGAGATATTGTGACATTCGTCAAATTTCCATCATTTAATTATTCGTGTAGTACGAGTATTTTAACTACTTATCGACTAGTCGTCGTCATGAACGTGTTAATTTCTTTGCTTTGCGGACAAAGCCCTTTTTAGGGAGAGCATATGTAACATCTCTATGTTTCACGACTATTTAGTTGAATGAAATACAAGTTGTGAGCGTGTTATAATGTGCCGTACGTTCTATTTGTTCTAGTTATTAAGAGTTGATAACGTCTCGCACAATTGTCTTTGTTTTGGGATCGTACGCTAAACGGTTTTGCTGTCGTGTTATGTCAGTCGTGTCTAAACCTAAATGTATCGAACCCGAGCCGAGTTTACCACTACCACAACATGTGTATATAACTGATTAATTAAACCTCCAATTTTATTGTCAAAGCTTGTCATACAAGTGTCCCAAATCAGTCACAAGTCTACCTTACACTTATAACCTTTATAGTTATTTGCCCCACTAAAGGACAACACATTTGCCTAGTTTACCCCTTTTGGGTACATCACAAGCAAACATTTCCAGAATTACACTAACCCTAGACTAATTATACAAGTTTATATACAAGTCCAAGGTAATGTCCAAAGTCCAAATACAAGTTATCACAAGTTATCACAGTCCAAAAATACAAACATCAAAATCTGCACAAGTCTTCTCAATACAACTCCTGGGTAGAAGTTTTGGTCCAGCCAACCTACACGTCTCGTCCGAATCTGCACAACCAAGAGCCTTCATTCTGTCCGAACCTGCAAAACCGAACGTAGCATCCCTCTTTGTGAGTCTTTTGTCCTTTCGTTTTACTTTCGAAGTCTAGTTGTGCTTGTCTTTGTACGAACCTACAAATAAAAGAAACCGCGGTTAGCCATTGAAATGAACTTATACTTTTAACCAAAAACTGTAAATTTCTAAACTTTTAAATACAAACATGTTTATGTTATCATTTTGCTGTCAACCAAACCGAGACCCATTTTAGACCAAACCGAGACCCGATTGAGACCAAACCAAGACTCGATTCTGAAACCAAACCGAGACCCAACTTAGAACCAAACCGAGACCTTGTCCAACCAAAACAAGACTTCAATCATGAACCAACCCGAGACCCATGTTTAACCAAACCGAGACCCAATCAAGGACCAAACCGAACACCAAAACAAATCAACCAAGTTCTTTCTGCCAAATTATTAACAATCCTTATCAACCAAATTCAAATGTATTAATCAAGATTTCTTTTACAGAAACCCTTAACCATGCCGCGTGTATATGGAAACCCCAAATCGAAACCCTAATTATGTAATATCTTTTTAAAACATTTCATTTACGTTGAGACATTTCAGAAACACCATCTAAACACGAGTAACATTCGATAATATGAAAACCCCCAATTTTCAGAAAACCCTAGATTTACTTTTATTAATTAAAAGGCTAATTAAACCTAATCTAAACCCAAACCCTTTAATTAATTTAATTAAAAGTGAGTTTTACAAAAACCCCCAAATAACCGAAACCCTAATTTTTATAAATCGACTTTATATTAAAATTTATTTGATTTTATAAATGAAAACATCAATTAATTACGTTTTAAACTGATTTTGATGAAAACCCCCAAATATTTCAAAACCCTAAATTTGTTTATTTTCAATCCGAATACCATATGAGTTACAACAAGTATTTACGAATCCATTGAACCCACTGATATATATATAATCGAAAATCAATTAAAAGCTTTTAAAAAGGAATAAAGGAAATTAAACTTATCTTTGATTTGGTATTGGATTCACGAACCGCAAGGATGAACACCATCAGAAAAACCCAAACGGTTGATGTGGGGATTAACCCACATCTCGCGTGATATAAGAACCTCAAACCACCCATGTTTAATCTCATAACACAAACCGGTTAGATGATAACCCTAGAAAGGGATAAAACCAATCTAGATTTAGAGAGAGAGAGAGAGTTGTGGGACGGTGGAGGAAAGATCGAGAGAGGAGAGAGAGTGAGTCAACTCCAGTTATGGGGTGATGTGTGTTAAACACACACGTATACTCTCTTCGTTCCTTGTTTAATCCGCCAGTGGACCGGGCCGGGTCAAAGACCCTTGGGCCGGTTGCTGGGTAAGGGTTTTGGACCCCCAATTTGGGCCTTGTGAGTTTATTTGGTTTTAGTTAAAGCCCAAACGAAATTTAGTAAATTTAAGTTATGTTTTGACCCGTAAAACCCGACCCGTTAATAAACCGATTTCATTTAACGTACTTTTCAGTAAAATCGTATTTTTCATAAACGTATGGTTTCGTCAAGCACAATTAGGGTGTCGAGTCATTTAATCATACAAGTATTCGTATCGTAACTCGATTCTTAATTTAATTAGGTCGCGGCTAGCGTAACCGTACTCTCGAGCTATTTTATCTTCGTTCTCTTTGCTGAATTTACGAGGTGAGTTTATAGCCCCATACTTTACTATTTTCACTGCTTTTTGGGGTGAGACATTGCTTGATTTTACGTTTGAACGCAAGTGCATTTACTGATTTATCTATTAGTCTAAGTCCCACTAAAAACCCAGTTGCCTTGGCCCGTGAATCGTGAACCGTTAATTACTTTGTGTAAGCGCGAATGTTATGGATAGATCTATCGGGATTGACGTCCCTGTCTGTCTTGTCCAACAAGGGGACAAGCGGGCACAGTTTCATTTGAATCTGATATAGGATGTCGTGGGTTTAGGCATCTAGTTTGGGCTACATTTATATGATTATACTGCCGGTGTTGTTAACGCTTCGGTGTCACGAGCTTAGACTGTAATAAATACTTTTGGGATGACTTTGTATATGTTATATTGTCATCACATTTGGGAAAATCTTGTGGTTCATTAAACATTTCAAACTAACTAAACCTATGAACTCACCAACTTTATGTTGACACTTTAGCAATGTTTTTCCCAGGTATTAAGAAGGAAGATGCTAAATGAGGTCTCATGCATTGCCGTCATTTCTTTGAAACAATGATCATTTGTACCATTTGAGAAAACTATGTTTTTGTAACCGTATTCAGTTTATGCTTCCGCACTATGTTAAAACAACTTATTTTATTAATTACAAGTGATCAATTTTCCGAACGTCTCATTTAGAGGTCGTTCTTTGTGACTATGTGTGTATGATAATCATGACGTCACCACTCCTTTGTCGCCATTATACTCTGATATTTTGGGAGTGTGACAGATTGGTATCAGAGCACTAGTTATAGAGAACTAGGTTGCATTAGTAATTCTAGACTATAACTGCTCTATGTTTAATCGATTATCATACAGATTGTAAGTATTAAGTATATGTAGATACATAAGTAATAAATGGGATACATGTGAATTAACAATTACGAGGTATATTTACATGGGTTACATGTGCAACAACAAAATCTGAATTATGTTATATGGGTTACATGTGGATTCAACAATGATTGCTATGTTATGTTAATGTCCTTTTTATGGACTAATTTTATGAGATATTTACACACCTTTATTTTGTTTATGATTACAGCGATGTCTTCATCCGATGAGTCCACGTCTACAGGAGCGTACTACAACCGTAGTTCGCAGTCGACCATCAGTTCATCAGTAGGATTACCTAGAGGATCGCCGTCAGGATATCCGTGGTACCGGATGGTTTCAGATGATGATGTAGAGAGAGAGGTTGAGGAAGTTCGTCATTCACCGATTCGTATTCCTGACGCATCAGCTGACGATGTGCTTAGCCTAGAAGGCGGGGGAGAGGATGACATGGACACTGACGTGGTGCAGTCACCAGGTCAGGCATCAGTGACTGGAGATGAGACGGTAGAGGAGACAGAGGATGATGGGATGGAGTTTACAGATGGGGAAGGAGAGCCTATGGAGGTCACAGACACTGAGAACCCTCCTACTGCATATGCCGCTACTCCTGAGGTTTCCCTAGCACACATCTCCTCATCTTCATCTGAAGACGAAGGAGAAAGGACTGCTATTCCTGCTCCAGCACCTGGCACTCTACCTTTCTACTATGTGAGACGACGTCTTCGGGGGAGAGCTTCTCGACCACCACTTTCACCTTACAGACCCCTCATACCTTTCACTGCCACTGACAGGCATGCAGCCCGCACACCTGCCAGTTCTGTCCCAGAGGCACCATTACTACTACCACCACCAGAGACTGTACCTGCAGTGTACCAGGAGATGCTTACTGACGCTGGTATCTCTACAGGACCGAGAGCTACGACTCCTATTCCTAGGAGAGCTACGTCGACGGTGGTGATGCTTGGGGCGGCAGATGGTTGTGTGACGACACGGTTGAATAGATTGGAGGATGCTGTAGAGGTTTTAGGTGAAGAGTACAATGAAGTGCAGGATAAGTTAGAAGCACTGACGAAGAAGAGTCTAGTCAGGGATGAGACAGTGTTGACAGTATGTGTGACCCGTCTACGAGGACAGCTTCTTACTGTTCTTGACCAGATGGAATCCATGCCAAACACTCGTCTTGAGGAGATTGAGAGCCTGATGACCCGTTGGGGAGTAGAGCCATTGGTGGAGACAGGCGGACTAGAGGCACCAGTGGATGACCCTGTTGCAGACTTGGATAGGAGGTTTAGAGCCGCTTGTCATGACACCGATGTTAGGTTGAGAGATTCCCAGGCTCGTGAGCTAGTGGTTGAGAGGAGATTAGCAGAGTTGGAGAAGGAGCTTCATCAGCGCCGTGAGGGCACTAGTTAGATTTATCTTGTACCATCGACCTATCCCTGTATGACCACTAAGCTTTGAAGTTTGTCTTAGCTAGTTGGTATTTTATTTTCTTTTATTATGTTATGACAAACTATGATGTACTATCAAACGATTTCATGAATGATATTATGAGTTGCAAATTGAGAGATTATTATATATTGTGTATTATATCTTGGAGCATTTCATAATTGTGTTGTGTGTGCCATACATGTTATGTCTGGCAAGAACTTATTATCCTATTACCTTGTTAGATTATGGCGCCAGTTAGAAGATCCGAAACGCAAAATCCGCCAGCCGCTACCGGTGGAATTGACACTGCCCTGTTAAGCCAAATGATAGCCGAACGAGTGGCCGAGGCACTCGCGACCGCTGAAGCAAACCGTACAGCTAGCACACAGGAGGAGACCAACCAAGGAGCTACAAATGCTATTGCACGTACTTGTACCTACAAGGAATTTCGTGCAGTTACGCAAGTAAGTTTCCGAGGTACCGAAAGAGCAGTAGGATTAACCAGATGGTTTGAGAAGCTAGAATCCCAATTTGGGATTAGTAATGTCGCTGAAGCCGACAAGGTGAAATTTGCGTCAAGCACGTTAGTGGATGGTGCTTTGACTTGGTGGAACGTCTATGCTCGTGCAGTGACCATTGACGTTGCCCAAACGACGCCCTGGAGTGAATTTAAAGCTATGTTCGTGAGAAAATACTGTCCCCGAAATGAAGTCAAGCAGATGGAAGTTGAGCTGTGGAACCTAAAGGTCAAGGGTACTGCTCTTACTGCTTACAATCAGCGCTTTCAGGAGCTGATTTTGTTATGTCCTGAAATGGTGCCCAACGATGACCGATTGTTGGAGCGCTACATTGAAGGACTACCTTTGAGCATCAAAGGGAATGTGACTTCATCCAAGCCGACTGATTTGCACGAGGCAATCGACATGGCTCAGAGTCTGATGTACCAAGTGGTACAGGAGTTGGGAGAAAATACTGGGGATAAAAGAAAGTGGTCTGGAAACCACTACAACAACAATACCAACAACAACAACCCAAGCAACTACAACCAGAACAAGCGTCAAGAAGTAGCAAGAGTGTTCACTGCTGGACAAGGAAATACTGGGAACTACGCTGGGAGACTACCTTTCTGCGGAAAATGTGGTCGACACCACGAAGGAGCATGTCCCCCTACGTGCTACAATTGTGGGAAGGCGGGACATAAGGCAAAGGAATGCCGAGCACCACCTCGTGCTACTAATCAAAGAGGACCTGGAACGCAAGGTGGCCAAGGAGCAAATGTCACTTGCTTCGGATGTGGAGAGAAAGGTCACTACAAGAACAAATGTCCGAGCGGTGGAAACCAAGGTCGTAATAACCAGATTCGAGGGAATCAAAATCAGAACCAAGGGAACCAGAAGCAGAATCAAGGGAACCGAGGAGGGAATAACCGAGCCACAACTAGTACTCCTGGAGGATTCACGGCACCTAGCAAAGTGTATCATCTCTGTGCTGAAGCTGCTGTGCAAGACAACAATGTTGTGACTGGTACGTTCCTAGTCAATAACAACTATGCTTCAGTACTATTTGATTCTGGTGCGGATAGGAGTTTTGTGTCGTCTACATTTAGTGAACGCCTAAATATTACCCCTACTGCGTTAGACGTTAAGTATAATGTAGAATTAGCCGATGGGAAGTCAGTAACCACCGACGTTATTCTGAAAGGATGTAGTGTAAGACTACAAGGTCGTTCGTTTAGTATCGACCTACTCCCTATAGAATTGGGAAGTTTTGACGTCATCATTGGAATGGATTGGATGTCGAAGCATCACGCAGAGATTGTATGTCATGAGAAGTGTGTCCGTGTTCCTTATGGAAACGACGTACTCATCATACAAGGCGAAAGAAGTGGTGTGAAGAATGGATCAAGATTGGAAGTCATCTCATGTATCAGGACCCAAAGATACATTGAGAAGGGATGTCCGGTATTCTTGGTTCAAATAACACAAACGGAAGGAGAAGAAGATCGCGAGAAGAAGGTGGAAGATGTACCGATCGTTAGAGACTTTCCGGACGTATTTCCAGAGGATTTACCCGGACTACCACCAGCACGGCAAGTGGAGTTTCACATCGAGCTTACACCAGGAGCCGCGCCTGTTGCTAGAGCCCCATACCGTCTAGCACCGGCCGAGATGACAGAGTTAGCTGAACAGATAAAGGAACTTTCTGACAAAGGTTTCATTAGACCAAGTTCCTCACCCTGGGGAGCGCCAGTCTTATTTGTCAAAAAGAAAGATGGATCCTTTAGAATGTGTATCGATTACCGAGAATTGAATAAGCTAACGATAAAGAACCGCTACCCATTGCCAAGGATTGACGATCTTTTCGACCAATTGCAAGGATCTAGCATATACTCGAAGATCGACTTAAGGTCAGGATATCATCAACTAAGGGTTAGAGAGGAAGACGTTCATAAAACGGCTTTTAGAACCCGGTACGGACACTACGAGTTCCAAGTTATGCCTTTTGGTTTGACAAACGCACCTGCGGTATTCATGGATCTCATGAACCGAGTTTGCAAACCATACTTGGACAAGTTTGTGATTGTATTTATCGATGACATCCTTATCTATTCTCGTAATGAAGAAGAGCACAAGGAGCATTTGAAGACCATATTAGAGCTGCTAAGGAAGGAGAAGTTATATGCAAAGTTTTCCAAATGTGAGTTTTGGATAAACACAGTGCAATTCCTTGGTCATGTGATCGACAGCAGTGGTATTCACATTGATCCTGCTAAGATCGAGGCTGTAAAGGATTGGGCGACTCCAACAACACCCACGGAGATCCGCCAATTCTTAGGTCTTGCTGGTTACTATAGGAGATTCATTGAAGGTTTCTCTAAGATAGCTAAACCAATGACGGAATTGACTCAAAAGGATAAGAAGTTTGAGTGGAAGGAAGAGCAAGAATTGGCATTCCAGACGTTGAAGCAGATGTTGTGTGAAGCACCGATACTAGCCCTGCCTGAGGGTAACGAAGACTTTGTGGTGTATTGTGATGCATCCATAAAAGGGTTAGGTGCAGTACTGATGCAAAGGACTAAGGTCATAGCTTACGCATCAAGACAACTAAAAGTGCACGAGAAAAATTACACAACTCATGACCTAGAGTTGGGAGCAGTGGTGTTTGCCTTGAAGATTTGGAGACACTACCTTTATGGTACTAAGTGTGTTGTATTCACTGATCATAAGAGTCTACAACATATTTTGAACCAAAAGGAACTCAACATGAGACAACGACGTTGGCTAGAGTTGCTCAGTGATTATGATTGCGAGATCCGTTATCACCCAGGCAAGGCAAATGTCGTGGCCGACGCTTTGAGTCGAAAGGAGAGAGTTCTTAGGGTGAAGGCTTTAGTGATGACCATTGACTTAGACCTTCCATCCTTAATTCTCAAGGCTCAGAAAGAAGCAGTCGAGGAAGAAATGCTTAAGACTGAAGATGTTGGAGGAATGATGAAGAAGTTGGAAGCACGTTCGGATGGAACGTTATGCCTTGATAATAGGAGTTGGTTACCGTGCCATGGCGACCTACGATCCTTGATTATGCATGAGTCGCATAAGTCAAAGTACTCCATACATCCGGGATCTGATAAAATGTATCATGATCTGAAGATGTTGTATTGGTGGCCGAACATGAAGGCGGACATTGCTACATACGTTAGCAAGTGTTTGACTTGTGCCAAAGTCAAAGCCGAGCATATGAAACCATCAGGATTATTGGTCCAACCCGAACTGCCAGAATGGAAGTGGGAAAGGATCACAATGGATTTCATTACCAAGCTACCAAAGACCGCAGCCGGATTCGACACGATTTGGGTAATCGTCGACCGACTCACCAAATCGGCTCATTTCCTACCCATCAAGGAGACTGATGGAATGGATAAGTTAGCAAGGACATACTTGGAGGAAGTAGTCACGAAGCATGGTGTGCCTGTGTCTATAATCTCCGACCGAGACAGCCGATTTACTTCGCAGTTTTGGAAGTCCCTGCAGAAGGCATTGGGAACGCAGTTGGATATGAGCACTGCGTATCATCCCCAGACCGACGGTCAAAGTGAACGGACCATTCAAACCTTAGAAGATATGCTGAGAGCCTGTGTGATTGACTTTGGAAATAGATGGGATAGACACCTACCTTTGGTGGAATTCTCATATAACAATAGTTATCATACTAGCATAAAGGCAGCGCCATTCGAGGCACTGTATGGTAGGAAGTGTCGTTCACCCGTATGTTGGGCAGAGGTCGGTGAAGCACAACTCACTGGACCTGAGATCATACACGAGACTACTGAGAAGATCTTTAAGATTAAGAGCCGTATGCAATCCGCAAGAGATCGACAGAAGAGTTATGCCGATATGAGACGCAAACCTCTTGAATTTGAAGTTGGTGACAAAGTCATGTTGAAGGTCTCACCTTGGAAAGGTGTGATTCGCTTTGGAAAGCGTGGAAAGTTAAACCCTCGTTACATTGGACCCTTCAAGATCATAGAAAGGATTGGCCCCGTAGCCTATCGTTTGGAATTACCCCAAGAACTTAGCCGAGTGCATAATGTGTTCCACATTTGCAATCTGAAGAAATGCTTAGCCGACGAAGCACTCGTTATCCCTTTGGAGGAGATTCAGCTCGACGACAAACTCAACTTCGTAGAGGAACCCGTAGAAGTCATGGACCGTCAAGTTAAACAACTCAAGCAAAGCCGTATACCGATTGTGAAAATCCGATGGAACGCGCGTAGAGGTCCTGAATACACGTGGGAACGTGAAGATCAATTCAAGAGCAAGTATCCTCATCTTTTCGTTAACCAACCTACTACAACAACGTCTTGATTTCGTGACGAAATCTCTAAAACATGGGAATACTGTGACATTCGTCAAATTTCCATCATTTAATTATTCGTGTAGTACGAGTATTTTAACTACTTATCGACTAGTCGTCGTCATGAACGTGTTAATTTCTTTGCTTTGCGGACAAAGCCCTTTTTAGGGAGAGCATATGTAACATCTCTATGTTTCACGACTATTTAGTTGAATGAAATACAAGTTGTGAGCGTGTTATAATGTGCCGTACGTTCTATTTGTTCTAGTTATTAAGAGTTGATAACGTCTCGCACAATTGTCTTTGTTTTGGGATCGTACGCTAAACGGTTTTGCTGTCGTGTTATGTCAGTCGTGTCTAAACCTAAATGTATCGAACCCGAGCCGAGTTTACCACTACCACAACATGTGTATATAACTGATTAATTAAACCTCCAATTTTATTGTCAAAGCTTGTCATACAAGTGTCCCAAATCAGTCACAAGTCTACCTTACACTTATAACCTTTATAGTTATTTGCCCCACTAAAGGACAACACATTTGCCTAGTTTACCCCTTTTGGGTACATCACAAGCAAACATTTCCAGAATTACACTAACCCTAGACTAATTATACAAGTTTATATACAAGTCCAAGGTAATGTCCAAAGTCCAAATACAAGTTATCACAAGTTATCACAGTCCAAAAATACAAACATCAAAATCTGCACAAGTCTTCTCAATACAACTCCTGGGTAGAAGTTTTGGTCCAGCCAACCTACACGTCTCGTCCGAATCTGCACAACCAAGAGCCTTCATTCTGTCCGAACCTGCAAAACCGAACGTAGCATCCCTCTTTGTGAGTCTTTTGTCCTTTCGTTTTACTTTCGAAGTCTAGTTGTGCTTGTCTTTGTACGAACCTACAAATAAAAGAAACCGCGGTTAGCCATTGAAATGAACTTATACTTTTAACCAAAAACTGTAAATTTCTAAACTTTTAAATACAAACATGTTTATGTTATCATTTTGCTGTCAACCAAACCGAGACCCATTTTAGACCAAACCGAGACCCGATTGAGACCAAACCAAGACTCGATTCTGAAACCAAACCGAGACCCAACTTAGAACCAAACCGAGACCTTGTCCAACCAAAACAAGACTTCAATCATGAACCAACCCGAGACCCATGTTTAACCAAACCGAGACCCAATCAAGGACCAAACCGAACACCAAAACAAATCAACCAAGTTCTTTCTGCCAAATTATTAACAATCCTTATCAACCAAATTCAAATGTATTAATCAAGATTTCTTTTACAGAAACCCTTAACCATGCCGCGTGTATATGGAAACCCCAAATCGAAACCCTAATTATGTAATATCTTTTTAAAACATTTCATTTACGTTGAGACATTTCAGAAACACCATCTAAACACGAGTAACATTCGATAATATGAAAACCCCCAATTTTCAGAAAACCCTAGATTTACTTTTATTAATTAAAAGGCTAATTAAACCTAATCTAAACCCAAACCCTTTAATTAATTTAATTAAAAGTGAGTTTTACAAAAACCCCCAAATAACCGAAACCCTAATTTTTATAAATCGACTTTATATTAAAATTTATTTGATTTTATAAATGAAAACATCAATTAATTACGTTTTAAACTGATTTTGATGAAAACCCCCAAATATTTCAAAACCCTAAATTTGTTTATTTTCAATCCGAATACCATATGAGTTACAACAAGTATTTACGAATCCATTGAACCCACTGATATATATATAATCGAAAATCAATTAAAAGCTTTTAAAAAGGAATAAAGGAAATTAAACTTATCTTTGATTTGGTATTGGATTCACGAACCGCAAGGATGAACACCATCAGAAAAACCCAAACGGTTGATGTGGGGATTAACCCACATCTCGCGTGATATAAGAACCTCAAACCACCCATGTTTAATCTCATAACACAAACCGGTTAGATGATAACCCTAGAAAGGGATAAAACCAATCTAGATTTAGAGAGAGAGAGAGAGTTGTGGGACGGTGGAGGAAAGATCGAGAGAGGAGAGAGAGTGAGTCAACTCCAGTTATGGGGTGATGTGTGTTAAACACACACGTATACTCTCTTCGTTCCTTGTTTAATCCGCCAGTGGACCGGGCCGGGTCAAAGACCCTTGGGCCGGTTGCTGGGTAAGGGTTTTGGACCCCCAATTTGGGCCTTGTGAGTTTATTTGGTTTTAGTTAAAGCCCAAACGAAATTTAGTAAATTTAAGTTATGTTTTGACCCGTAAAACCCGACCCGTTAATAAACCGATTTCATTTAACGTACTTTTCAGTAAAATCGTATTTTTCATAAACGTATGGTTTCGTCAAGCACAATTAGGGTGTCGAGTCATTTAATCATACAAGTATTCGTATCGTAACTCGATTCTTAATTTAATTAGGTCGCGGCTAGCGTAACCGTACTCTCGAGCTATTTTATCTTCGTTCTCTTTGCTGAATTTACGAGGTGAGTTTATAGCCCCATACTTTACTATTTTCACTGCTTTTTGGGGTGAGACATTGCTTGATTTTACGTTTGAACGCAAGTGCATTTACTGATTTATCTATTAGTCTAAGTCCCACTAAAAACCCAGTTGCCTTGGCCCGTGAATCGTGAACCGTTAATTACTTTGTGTAAGCGCGAATGTTATGGATAGATCTATCGGGATTGACGTCCCTGTCTGTCTTGTCCAACAAGGGGACAAGCGGGCACAGTTTCATTTGAATCTGATATAGGATGTCGTGGGTTTAGGCATCTAGTTTGGGCTACATTTATATGATTATACTGCCGGTGTTGTTAACGCTTCGGTGTCACGAGCTTAGACTGTAATAAATACTTTTGGGATGACTTTGTATATGTTATATTGTCATCACATTTGGGAAAATCTTGTGGTTCATTAAACATTTCAAACTAACTAAACCTATGAACTCACCAACTTTATGTTGACACTTTAGCAATGTTTTTCCCAGGTATTAAGAAGGAAGATGCTAAATGAGGTCTCATGCATTGCCGTCATTTCTTTGAAACAATGATCATTTGTACCATTTGAGAAAACTATGTTTTTGTAACCGTATTCAGTTTATGCTTCCGCACTATGTTAAAACAACTTATTTTATTAATTACAAGTGATCAATTTTCCGAACGTCTCATTTAGAGGTCGTTCTTTGTGACTATGTGTGTATGATAATCATGACGTCACCACTCCTTTGTCGCCATTATACTCTGATATTTTGGGAGTGTGACAGATATAACCTGTATCTCACCCGTGAAAAGGATGCAGATATAGTACATCCCTAGCTTCCCCAGCATATAAAACATGATGGCGTGTCCTCCTCATATTAGAAACCATTTGTAGTGGATTTGTCCTCCTAACCAAATCCACAACGCCATTGGTCCTCTCCCAGATCCTGGAAGGGTATAGCTGCGACCCCCTTTGAGAAGCCCACGTCTATCCATCCACAGCAGCAGTCTCCTTTACTGCTCAATCGGATGTATAGTGCAACCCGGATAAAGATATCTTTGCATTGCTTCCTATCCATCCATAGCAGTATTCTCCTTTACTCATCAATCGGATGTATAGTGCAACCTGGATTAAGATCACTATGCATTGCTTCCTATCCATCCATAGCAGCAGTCTCCTTTACTACTCAATTGGATGTATAGTGCGATTCAGATAAAGATCTATTTGCATTACTTCCTATCCATCCATAGCAGCAGTCTCCTTTACTGCTCAATCGGATGAATAGTGCAACCCGGATAAAGATCTCTTTGCATTCCTTCCTATCCATTCATAGCAGCAGTCTCTTTTACTGTTCGATCGGATGAATAGCGCAACCCGGATAAAGATCTCTTTGCATT
Organism: Glebionis coronaria; assembly: GCA_025667525.1. Classification (NCBI taxonomy): domain Eukaryota; kingdom Viridiplantae; phylum Streptophyta; class Magnoliopsida; order Asterales; family Asteraceae; genus Glebionis; species Glebionis coronaria. The sequence continues at coordinate 28,141,517 of CM046874.1, read as the reverse complement.
CTCTTCTGTTCACCCGTAATAACAGAAGCCTTCACTAGTTCCCAATCGGACGTATAAGGGAAACCTACGTGTAGACCACTTCACGTTCATGCCGCCATCCGTACCTGAGAGAGAGTCTGAAATGAATCATTTACTTAGAACATCTTTCACTTAAAAGATAACTACGTTTTTAGTAGCTTTGAGGACAAATCTAAAATAACAGGGTGGTGCTGTAAAATCTATGATTTTACCATGATTGAATATAATAAATTTCTACCTAATAATCCTAGAACACTCATCCATGTGTTATATCTCCTTAAGATGTGTATGAACTTGTCCATCAAGTAATTATAGTTTTACTTCCATCTTTGTTGAAAATAACTCCATAACCTAAGACCATGAAGTTACAACTAGGAAAACAAGTAATGAAATTATAACTAGCAATGTGTGTGAGCCACACTTAACCAATTGTATAAAAATATTACATCATGCATACTTATCCGTTTATGCATATGTATACATCCCTTGCACATTACACTACTCTTGGACTAGCCCAAGACCATCACCCTCCTTTGTGATAAGACCACAACAAGTCCAAGCCAAAGCCCATTACCCTTTGGCTAAGTTTACACGGCAAAACACATAGGTGGAAGAAGAAAGGGTGCATTGGTAATGGAAAATCCTACACTTGGCAAGAATTCTCTTACCAAGACAAGTCATGCCTTTTGCCCTCCTCTCTCTCTCTCTCTCCCCCCCCCTTTTAGCCGAAACACGCACACACATTCTCATACATACAATCTCACTTTTCTCTTCATCTCTCTCTACATATCGGCTACAAGCCACAAAAATCCAAAGTTGATTCGTTAAATCAACTAAATCTTTGTCCCATCTTGATTACGAATCATTTGGTAGCATCATTTCTTTTGAAATCACTATAAACAAGCCCTAGCCGAATCTTTAAGGCCACGACTTGGTTTGTATTAGGGTTTTCTTCATCAACTAGATTAGATCTCTAATCTCCTTGTTCATCTAGATCATCTTTGGTACTTTTAAGCAAGAAAGGTATACACTTCATGTTCTTTCATTTCTTCGCGCATGCATCATCATACATCTATAAAACCAAAGTAAATAACATGTTAAAACCAAGATTTGATAAAGCCCTGACCATTATAGGTCACGACATATTTATGAAAATCATATTAATGATTAAAAATCTTTAATAAGAAACCTATGGCTTGTATTCTATGTTTTAAACTTGAATTAAAAACCATATGAAACATTTCATAAATCTAAACATTGCATGGGTTACAAATCTTGTTTTATGGGAGTTTGGTAACTAATGACCATAGATCTCATAAAATGAACTTGTGTAACTTAAAGATCATGAAAACCATGACCTTAAAGGTCACGGCTTAAATGAGTAATGACAATATGATTTGTCTACTAAGTTTTAATATTGGAATATGAAATGATACATGTTAAATGGAATATTAAAAATCATAAAAATAACTTATGTGTATAAATGTAGCTGTGGGTTACATATGACTTAAAATAGGTTAGATGTACATGCATGCTTATATAACCCATAGATATAATGATAGAGTTAACTTGATTATGATAAACATAAAACAAGCTTATAAAATCTTATGGGAACCTTAGGAAAAGACCATATAGCCATGGGCTATATGTAGTCTCCTTGGTATAATGGTAACCTTGGAAACATGCATGACACCTAGATAATCATGATTGTATTTTTGTAATTATTTACAAGACTTAAAATTAGTTAATGTGTTCATCTTGGAAATACCAAGATTTAGAATTATAGTTGTGGGCTATATATGAGTGTACATGGATCTATCATTGATTTTTAGGTCTAGACATAGTTTAGATCTCATTTTGGACTTGTGACTTGTTTTCTTGATTTGTACAAAGCTAGATCTATTCTTTTAAACACTTAAAATTACGTGCAACCTTAAAATGAGACTTGACTTGTCTTAAAAAACTATAACTAATTATAGCCGTGAGTTATAAGCTCCTATTAGGGCTTATGACTTGCATGCAACCTTGTAACACACCTAGATCTAATTTGGAACATCACATAAAACAAACTATAAGTTTTATTCTTTTATTTATATTTAAAACTAAATATGAATGAGCTAATAATAAGCTTATAATAATATCCTAAGTTAAAACTTACATAAAATGTAAAGTAGTGTTAATGGACTAATTAAGCCCATGAAATGTTAATCCAAGACTTAATGGACCCAATAAGCCCATTTGATAAATCTTAGTAACTTAATGGACTTAAGATTACACTTAGGCCCATTTAACTAACTAAAGGACTTAAAAATGTATTTAAGCCCAATAATTGATTTAAAAGCCCATTTAAATAAATTAGTAGATTTGAGATATATTTAAGCCCACTAAATAGCCCATTAGATGTTTAGCCTATTTAATGAGCCCATATAATGTTTGAATGTTAAAACAAAAGTTCTTATAATAAAATATAACTTATAAAAACTTTTTGGATTAAAATGACAATTTATGAAACATAAGGACTAAAATCGTAACTTATGAAACTTGTTTTGATAAACTAGTAAACATAAGGACTGAAAATGTAATTATCCAAAAGTCTAGGATTTAATAAATACTATACGTGGCAAATTAAACCCTAGGGACCATTTTGGGAAGTTTCTAAAAGTTATTTTGTCATTTTATAACCCTAAGGACCATTCTTGTAATAAGCCGAAACTTTAACAAGCCCTAGGTATCAAATGTGTAAAATCCGAAAGTTATACTTGTTTAAAATATGGAGGGACTAGTTTTTCCATGTTCCGAAACATTAACAAGCCCTAACCCTAAAATCTATTTTAATTATAATAAAACATAATTAAACACCTAGACTATAAGATTTAATGTATAAATTCTTAAGTTTAAATTATTTTACAAATGTTAAAATAATTTATGGAAACTTTAAAGTTAAATAAAATATTATACTTTATTTTTCAAAATAAAATATTTACATTTATTTAGGAAATAATGTATAAACAATTATCAATATGTATTATTGATGCATGAACTCACATACTTTTAGAAAATAAAATTTATATGAACGTTGGATAAACTGAATAGCAATATTTAAGTAAAACACCCTACGTTTACTTAAAATATGAAACTTAATAATAAGTTTAAATGGATGATTATAATACATGAACTACGAACGTAAACTGATATTTTAATTAGAACGTTGTATGTTTACTTAATTATGAAACTTAATAATAAGTTTAAACGGATGATTATAATACATGAACTACGAACGTAAGTTAATATTCTAAGTAAGACATTTTATATCTACTTAAATAAGAAACTTAATTGTAAGTTGAAGGATTATTATAAATACATGTATGCTAACTGATATTAATAGTTAAACATTTTGTGTTTACTTAGAAATGAAACTTATATAGATAAGTTTAAATGAATATTGTTGATACTTGAACTACGATTATTTAGATAAATACCGTAGCATAAATGTCGATACAAAAGTTGGGTGATCCTTGCTAGACCCGAATTAGGCATAATTCGGGTTGGCTGGACTCCGGCTCCTGCACCAAGTGAACGGTATGGTTGGGATCATGCACTCTAAACAACACGCGTTAGGCTTACCGTGGGAATGTTTCCCACGATTGGACTCCGGCGTGAGAGTAAGTAATCGGTTAGGGTTATATGAATCGGATGGGAGTTTAAGAGTGTAGAATGTAATACCTTTGTGGAACCCTTGGGGGTTCCTTATATAGGCAGTGAAAACCTAATGGGCTGTCACTGATGCTTCGGCCCCAAGGAAAGGATAAGTACCAGAATTAGATTGATTTTATCTTCTAATTATGGTGAGTGAATATCCTCTTCTTTGGGGTATATCATATTCACACATAGAATATGATTCTGTCTAACCCTGTACCGGTCATGCCGGGCCGTGGGCCGCACACGTGTGTGCGGTTACTGTTCATCTAAGCCCGTAAGCTCAAATAACATTATTCCCACCCATTCGTGATGGGCCGAATACGGGTAGTACCCGTGGGCCGGGTTCATGACCCGGCTGGGGACTATACGTCATCATGTCCCCCCAGTCTAGTTGTTACAGCCATGGCGTAACCTCTAGACTATCAAGATGCTCCCCGGACGTACCAAGAAAGATCCTTAGGGAATGATAAATATTTAAGACTTTGTTTTGGCCGCACGTGGCTGCCTGTCTTAGGAATGTTATTCCAAGAGTACCTCAGCCGCACGTAACGGCCAAGACAAATTAAATGTAGCATTGAATATGGTCTTACGTAAGACAACATATCCCGACACAAGAATGAATGCATTAATGGTAGTCAACTGGTCAGTCGCACTGCTGCAAAAGTGCACCATTAATGCCCACTATTGAGCCACGTAAAACTGCTAAGAAGTGACCCGTGGGTCCCTTCTGACGTTTCAGAAGTGTCGAAAATCCCATCCGTTGGATAGGCGTAGCGGCCCACACCTATCAAACATCCACGTTAACTCGGAAATCGAGGCAACCCTATATAAGAGTTGGTGTGTGCGATTGATACACACACAGTTCACACTCTTTCCGCCATTGTTATTTCCAAGCTCCTTCCTTCAAAATTTTGCCTTTTATTCCACGGATTTCCTCCGCCACAGGTTAGATCATCACGCCTTACAAACCCTTTTTATAAAACATGTTAAAGGACAACCCCCTTATCACGGATGTCCTGAACGTGATGCCTGCGGAAAAATACATAGACTTTTTGTCTAAGTATTATATTCTCGAAAGCGTACACCCAACCTATCCAGGTGAAGGTGAGACAATTACGGATGCGCCAAGGGGAAAGATAGGCGTGTACACGCGCCTATTTAATTCGGCTAACTACTGCATCCCCTTATCCACTTTTTTGGTAGACCTGCTTCTTTATTATGACTTCCACATAACCCAGCTGCACTGCATAGGGGCGTGTAAGATCAATCAATTTGAGATTAAATGCCATACATGCGGAGTAACTCCGACCGTGAACCTATTTAGGGCCTTTTACTCCCCCCAACTAGTGAATGGGTGGCTATCATTTAAAAAACGATCCAGGAACGCCCCTATGACGTATAGGAAGCCTTTAGACTCCCTTAAGAACTGGTACGACCATTACTTCTTTGTTGATGAGAAAGTATTCCCCACTCCTTTCGTCCTTAAAACCAGAGTACCCAAAGATTTTCTGCTCAAATCCAAATACTATAGCAGCAAAGACTTGAAAATACTAGATACCCACCGCACAGAATTCCATAGGGGGTTGCCAGAACATTTTTTGTGCTTAGTAGGATTAAGCCGCCGCTACTATGGGAGGGAGGACTTATATCCGTGCTTCCTGACGGAACATGGAGAGGGTAGGTTTACTTATACCTTGTAGATGTGATAAATGTCATTTATATGTTAGGACCTTTCTAATCCGTATGTTTGCAAATGTCCGCAGAGATGAACCTACACGGACTATTGCGTCAGGGCAACCCAATGAAAGTACCTGAAGGATTCCGCCCGTTGAAAGAGAATGAGCTCCCCCTTCTTGATGCGACCACAGATCGAACCATTCCACTTGAAGAGACTTCCGAACAAAGATCGGATGAAGAGGATCCTATTATCGAGAAATCCCCTCTGGATTTCCACAATGAAGATGGTGGGGAGTTGCTGTTGGAGGGCGTCGTACCACACCAGGAAGATGCAGAAAAAGAGGATTTCCTCAACCTTGAGGATGAAGACATTACACAAGCCTCCGGGTCCCCCAAGCCCGTATCCAGAAAAAGGAAGACCACCAGGAGGGTGGCAAAGACACTAGGGGACGGGGCGGGGGCCTCAAACGCTCCCCCAAAGAAGCTAAGACAAGATCATCCTCAGTACCAAGACAGAAGTGGCACTGCGACAGCTCAGGTCAAGCCTTCACCACAAGTAGGAGAACAAGTCTGGATGGCCACCCCCCTGAGTACTGTAGCTCCTACCGTCCCAGAACCGACAACTGGTACCACGTGAGTACCTTCCCATCCCTTATCCTTTATCTCTTGTTCTTTTTTTTAAGGATAGAATGCCTAAACAAAATTGAATTTGTCACTAATAGGGCGGATCCATCGACCGTATCCCAAGAGGGAGAGGTGGAAAGGGACCCTTCCCCCACGACATCAATCAGACCTCTACCCCCTCCGGTGATACACGCCGAGGGGCCACTTCCTGAAGGACCAGAGAACAGCCTGCGCCTAGCATGGAATCTCTCTAGTTTTAACAAGGTTGGAGGCGGAGTCTGAGTGTACGGAATTTATCGAGCATATTACTCTTCCGGCCTTGGCTCAAGACTTGGACGAACTACACCATGAGTCCTTGCTGGAGCAGTTTGATGTGTCATCCGCACACCAAGTGACAGTGGGTGCAGCCTCAAGACGCCGTCTAATCAAGGCTTTGGCGAATGTGAAGCGTGCGGACAAAAGAATAGCTCGTCGTGAAGCACTGGTTATGAAGCACTAGAATACCATTGCTTCCTTGCAAACGACGTTGGTTATGGCAGAGGCCACCGTGAAGGAGCAGGCCCATCACGCCAACACTCGGGAAAAACGCATCGCCGAGCTCGAGGCCCTTGTAGCCGCGTCTAACGAGAAGGTATGCTTTCAACATGAATGTTTTTTTTGCACAAGAAAAAGCCATATTATCCTTGTGATAAATCTTAGTTCCATATGCAGGTGCCCGCAGCCGAAGCCTCCACTAAAGCTGTAACCGTACAAGCATTCAACATCGCACAGGTGCGCGATGCACTGAAGGATGAGCTAGCATAAGTGCGGACTAATTTAGACGAGCAAGCTGCAACAGCTGAGGAAGAGCTAAGTAAGATGGCCATGGATTGTGCTGAAAGGATGTGTCCTCCTTTGCTATCGGCCATAGCTAGGCATAGGCGGATGATTGGCCAGGGAATGTGCCTTGCCGTAAGCAAGGTTATGGAAGCTCCGTACCTGCTGCAAGCATTCGCAGGGGTCGTTTCGGATGGGATTGACCATGGTAGGCACGAGGGCTTGGTCCAAGCTGCGGAATTGATAGGTAAGAATGAGGATATTACCCAGTACGCCTACCACAACCCTTCAGCTGCAGACAAGATGACCGCGTCAATGGATGCACTTGCTGAAATCCAACATCCTCTTTTAGACGAACTGGAGGCGCTGAAGGATGCTCCTAACGAGGTAGTCATGTCCAAGCTTACTACGGATCCCATCCAACTGACCTTGCCTACCTATGACTCCGTGTCGAAGGTAATGAAAGGTGAAAAACTGCTTGCTGAGGCATTGGATACAAATGCGATCAAGGCGCAGGATGGGAAGAATGCTCGCGGAGAGGCCCTTCGCGCCATGATCGAAGAAGGGAAGAAGGATATAGGGGAGTTCCTACCTCCATTGTAATTTACCTTAACATTTGTACCTTTTATTCGTCCGTGCATGTACACGGCTAAGACTAATGTGTGAAATAATTGTCATATGTATGTAAGTAAGTCCGTGATAACCACGACTATTTTGTTACGATGTTGAAACTTGTGTATTTTTTTATTGGATATCGTATACCTGCACTGCATGACATGTCAAGTCTTAAAAAAAATACAATTAAGTCTATAATTTACTAGACGTGCGACGTGCGTCTTTAGTATGCAAGGCACTGCGTGAGTACGGCATACGGAAACTTATCACAACGTCTTGTGAGTAAGGTGTCTAGTAAGGATACATGATCGGCGTCGCTGGGGTTGCATCCCTCTTATGCGACAAGTTGAATTAGTAGGTTCACTTAATCCTCTTACCCCGCCTGGAGGCGTATAGTACATGTACGGTATTTGAATGAATGCATATAAATGAGACATGGCATATTATAATAATAACTAAATCCATATGACTAATAGAATATAAAGGATAAAACAATTTTGCACAAAATAAGCCATGGAGCTAGCTAGGCACCACGACATTTTATTAGAATGTTTACATTTTTTGTTTTGACAAGAATGAGAAATCCTAAAAAACAACAAAACAAAGGGATCACACGGATCTTCATTAAAGCCAAATATCCATGTGGAAGCCGTAGCTTTCAAAGATAGCACCTTTTGAGATGGGAAATGTTCCACGTGCGTTCCAGAGCGCGGCCATCCATGTCACGTAACTTGTACGCGCCTCGCCCTAAGGCACCCGTGACCTCATACGGTCCTTCCCACTTAGGACCCAGCTTTCCTGTATTCTCCGCTCGACTTGCCTCGTTAGCACGATAAACATAATCTCCTGGTCGGAAAGAAACACCTTTAACCTTGGCATCATAATAAGCTTTCATTTTAGCCTTAGACTTAACCTCGTTGATAGCCGCTATTTCCCTTTTTTCCGCTAATAAATCCAGATTTATCCGGAGTTGCTCGTCATTCGTGACGACATTAACCTCCGCCGTGTGGATGGTAGGCATTCCTATCTCTGCTGGTATAACAGCTTTAGTGCCGTAGGCCAATGCGAATGGAGTGTCCCCGTTGGCTGTTTTGATCATAGTCCTATGCGCCCATAGAACATGTGGCAGTTCGTCCACCCATTTAGCACTTCGTTCCTCCAAGCGTGCTTTGATGCCGTTTCCCAAGCTTCTATTTGCTCGCTCCACCAGACCATTTGTCTGCGGGTTCTTAACAGACGCAAAGCGCCGTTTGATATTTAATGCTGCGCACCAGTCCTTGAACGGATTATCTGCGAACTGCTTCCCGTTGTCCGAGATGATTTCTCCTGGTAAACCAAAGCGGTGCACGATGTTCACCCAAACAAACTTTTTAACTTGTTTGCCTGTGATGGATTTGACTGCCTTGGCCTCTATCCAACGTGTAAAGTAGTCCATTGCGACAATCAAGAACTTGACTCCTCCCGCAGCTACAGGAAATGGTCCTGCAATGTCGATCCCCCACTTGTAGAATGGCCATGGAGATGTGATAGGTGTAAGTTTCTGCTGCGGATGCCGCGGCACTGGTCTGTTCACCTGGCAATCACTGCATTTACGAATCATGTCGTGTGCGTCCCTATGCATGGTAGGCCAATAATATCCTGTGCGTAGGGCTCGAGCCACCACGGATCGGGGGCCCGTGTACATGCCGCATAACCCTTAATGTATCTCACTGATCACGTAAGCGGCCTGACGTGGTCCCACACACCGCAGCCACGGCTGCAAGAAAGAGCGCTTATAAAGGATACCTTCTCTAAGCTCGAAGTGCTGCGACTTCCTTCTAATGCGCCGTGCTGCTTTTTCCTCGTCTGGAAGGGTTTCATTCGTCAAATAGTTAACAATCGGGGTCATCCATGTAGGCTCGTCCTCCTCAACTATAGCAGTGACCTCACCTTCTGTTATAGACTTTTCCTTGAGTAATTCCACCAAGACTTGCTTGGATAAGTGGTCGAAACTTGTAGACGCGATCTTGCTAAGAGCGTCCGCGTTCTTGTTCTCACCTCTTGGTACCTGCTTGATAGAAAACTTGCTGAAAGCCGCGATGAGTGACTTGACTTTCTCCAAGTATCGGACCATGTTATCCTCCTTAGCTATATATCCTAACAGAATGTGGTTCGCGACGGGCCGTGAGTCCATGTAGGCCTCAAGGTTGCGGACTCCCATTCTGCGGCGATTTTTAAACCCGCAATCAATGCTTCATATTCTGCCTCATTATTGGTGGCTATGAACTCAAAACAAAGGGCGTACGTAAACTCCATTCCTTCCGGATTCGTAAGGATGAGACCAGCTCCTGACCCATCCGTACACAAGGATCCGTCCGTGAACAACACCCATGGTTCTGCTGAAGCTTCGTCTTGTTTTACGATTGGTCCTTCTTCATCCAGCTTTTCTATCAAGAAATCCGCCAAGATTTGGCCTTTAACAGCCATCCTTGGTCTATAAGATATGTTGTGTTCTCCCAATAGAATGCTCCACTTTTGTAGCATACCTGCCACATCCGGTCTAGAGATGACTTGTTTTATTGGTTGGTTAGTAATGACTACAATTGGGTGCGCCTGAAAGTATCGGCGTAACCGTTTTGTAGCAAACACTAGTGCTAAAACCAATTTTTCCATAGAGGAGTAATTCAACTCCGGCCCTTGTAATGTTCCACTTATGAAGTAGACCGGAGTTTGTATCGTGTCTTGACCCGTCATGAGTACCGCGCTTATTGCTCCATGTGTGGCCGATAGATACATAATGAGCTCCTCATTTGGCCAGGGAGCTACTAGCATGGGGAGAGATGCGAGGTGTTGCTTGAGTTGACCAAAGGCTTCCTCAGCTTCCTTTGTCCATCGGAAGTCTCCCTTCTTAATGCACTTCTTGAGTGTTTTGAATAGGGGGAGTGACTTCTCTACGGACTTTGATAAGAACCTGTTTAGTCCGGCTAGCTTCCCATTTAAGGATTGTACCTCTTTCCGTGTCTGAGGGGATGGTAGCTATATTACTGCGTTTGTTTTTCTGGGCAAGGCTTAATGCCATTTGGATCAATCATATATCCAAGGAACATTCCTTCTGTCACCCCAAACATGCATTTTTTGGATTTAGCTTCATATTAATCCTCCTCAGTGTGTCAAACGTCTCTTGGACGTCTCGGAGAAGTGCATCCTCCGTATGACTTTTGATGACTAAGTCATCCACATAGACCTCCAGATTGCGGCCTATTTGTGAATCAAAGGCTTTGTCAACAAGCCGTTGGTATGTTGCCCCGGCGTTCTTTAGTCCGAACGGCATTTTTGTATAACAATATACCCCCTGACTGGTATGGAACACCATTTTCTTTACATCCTCCTCTGCCATCTGGATCTGGTGGTATCCTTTATATGCATCTAGGAAGCACTTAAAGGGATATCCACATATAGATTCCACCTTCCAGTCGATCTCTGGCAACGGCTAACGATCCTACAGATAGGTTTTATTCAGATCCGTGAAATCCACGCACATGCGCCAGCTTCCGTCGTGCTTTTTGACCATGACTGGGTTGGATAACCACTCCTGGTAGTTTACCTCGCGCATGATACCTGCGTCCACTAGTTTTTGTACCTCCTCTAGTATCGCTTGGCTGCGTTCCGGTGCCTGACCGCGCTTCTTTTGTTTGACGGGTTGGTACCCCTGGCGGATCTGGAGCTTATGTTCTGCTATCGCGCGTGGTACGCCTGTCATATGCTTGGGCTCCCATGCGAACACATCTAAATTTGCCTTCAAGAGAGAGCACATAGCCCTTTTGCCGTTATCCGAGAGTGTTCCCCCTATGGAAACCTCCTGTTCCGGGTAATCAGGATGGATTACCCCCCCCCCCCCAATTGGGAGGTGGTGACCCATCCTTAGGTGGAACAGGTGGAACCGGTGTTGCCACGGTATGACACTCGGATGCTGGTAAGATTGTGTTGTAGATGGTTACAATTCCTCCTTCCACAGGGAACTTGATCATCCCGTGTGCCGTGGAGGGTACTGCTCGTATGGCCAGGATACCCGGTCTGCCTATTATCCCATTGTATAGAGAATGTGATCGTATCACCATAAAGTTCATCCACGCCGTGGTGGAGTGTTCTTCGTTCCCTATGGTTACAAGCAGACGCAGTTGCCCTATTGGCTAGATGGTGTCTCCACTAAAACCAGTGAGTGGCGCCGTGGCCGGTACTAATTGGCTTCTTATCTCTGGTCGTAGCGGTACAAAACAGTGTTCGTACAGTACTTCTGCTGATGACCCTCCATCCACATACATACGGCGAACGTTGTGTGTTCTAATGCTTATCACAATAGTGAGAGGCGCATCAGTCACGTCGCTTGCTGTGATGGGAGGGAATGCGATTTCTCTGCCGCGTGAGAATTTTTAACTAACTTTCTGCCTCGTGCGGCGCTGTCTGGATTAGATCATATATATCGTTGAAGGTTTGTCCTTTTGGGGATCCTTCTTGTCATATTTTTTGTTATCTTTCCCATCCTTCCAATCCTTGACTAGATGCTTGAGTTTGCCTGACTTGATCAGTGACTCAATGTGCTTCTTGAGCAGGATACATTCCTTCTTACCATGTCCCTTGTCGTTCTGGAATTCGCAGAAATGATTTCCTTGGCGACGGTTTGGCGGGGTCGTCATAGGCGGAGGCCTCGGGAAGTTAGCCCCTTCCGTCAACAAGATCTCCCAGTAGGACATCTTTAGAGGGGTAAACTTATCGTCCGGCCGTCCTCCCTTGTTTTGGCTCTTGTAATCTGAGCCCCTTCCGTTGTTCTGGTTGCTTTGACCGCCCGACTGTCTCCTGGATTGGTCTTTTGATCGGTAACTGTTTCCTCTCGAAGGGTAGGCCGCGGCAACCACGGTTTCTCCTTCTATGAAGTTTCTGACCCTTTCCATGAGGTCATCATAACTCTTCGGACGCTTGTCATTGAGGCGTCTGATTAATTCCCTGTCTGTTATGGCGTGCATATAGTCGGAAATTTTCAGGAGTTCCGGCATTGTCTTTGTGTGTGTGCACTCATCATTGAAGCGTTCAGTGAAGGCTTCCGTAGACTCCCCCGGCCGTTGCTTGACGGTCGCCAACGAGACTGGGTCCCTATTATACTTCTTCCGTTGAGTATAATTATTCTTAAACACAGTGCGTAAGTCGGTGAAGCTATCAATGCTTCGTGGAGGAAGTCCCTCAAACCAGTCACGAGCATTGCCGATCAAGGTTGAATTGAACATTTGGCAATATATAGGCATGGGTCATCGTTCAGTTTTCGCCTGCATATCAAATATCTTGAGGTGATCATCCGGATCACCAGTTCCGTCATAAGTCTTGACACATGCCGGCATGCGACGCTTTGTGTCCTCGGAGTAATTCCATATGTGGAGAGTAAAAGGATCTTCCCTGGGATCTGCCCATGGACGAGTGAGACTAGGGGCACACCACGGACGTGAAAGATCTTCCGCTTCTGTCTCTCGATAATAGGGGCCGCCATAATACTCATCATTGTTTGGTGGTGGCGGAGGAGTGTGCCTAGGTCGGCGACGCTTGGGCGGATGGTCATTCGAGTCCTCTCCTGATGGACCGGGAGAAGGGGGTGGTGCCCCGTCCTTTGGGTGAGGACCTCTCTTGTGAGAAGAGCCAGGGGCCTTCTTCCCGGTATTCATCCTATCCCACACACTTGTGCGGCGATTAGCTCTAGTCAGTTCCAGATCTGGTCGTTCGGGTGAACCGTCGGACTTCTCTCGCTCTTCTCGAGAATGCATTAGCTCCTTCATGAGGCGATCCCCTATGCGTTCGAACACATTCCTGGGTTGGGGAGTTTCCTCCAAGAGATTCCGCTCCTGGGGTCGCGCCCTTCTTTTCCTCTGATTTTGAGAAGAGGTACCTGGTCCGGCATTCCCAAAGTTGAGCCTAGATTGGAGGTCCCTCCCTAGGTTCAACCTTGATGCAATCCCTGGGACGATCCTCTCAATGTTCTGCGTGAGAACTCGAGTGAGATCTTCCTCGCTGAGTGGTTCGACTTCCACTTCTTCCTCGATCGATGGTCTGCGCGGCTCCTTGTTAAGGGGATTGGGCGCACTCCCTGGATCAGGATTATCCAGGGTCGAAGTAGGTGGTGGAGTTATGGAGATCGTGCTTGTCACCCCCATGGACTGAAAACCACTCCGGTTGTTTGGTCCGCCCGCTTGATGGCTAGGGGATCGATTGGGAACGAGCATCCCTTCCCCTTGGGACTTCCGGTTTCCAGGATTTGTGTTCCTGGGGTTAGCTTGCGGATGCCCCTTCGTCATTGAGAATTCGAGATGAGATTTCGCTCTAGCTTAGTGTAATGGGTCCCACGGATGGCGCCAACTTGTTGATACAAAAGTTGGGTGATCCTTGCTAGACCTGAATTAGGCTTAATTCGGGTTGGCTGGACTCCGGCTCCTGCACCAAGTGAACTGTATGGTTGGGATCCTACACACTAAACAACACGCGTTAGGCTTACTGTGGGAATGTTTCCCACGATTAGACTCCAGCGTGAGAGTAAGTAATCGGTTAGGGTTATATGAATCGGATGGGAGTTTAAGAGTGTAGAATGTAATACCTTTGTGGAACCCTTGGGGGTTCCTTATATAGGCAGTGAAACCCTAATGGGCTGTCACTGATGCTTCGGCCCCAAGAAAAGGATAAGTACCAGAATTAGATTGATTGTTATCTTCTAATTATGGTGAGTGAATATCCTCTTCTTTGGGGTAAATCCTATTCACAGACAAAATATGATTCTGTCTAACCCTGTACCGGTCATGTCGGCCCGTGGGCCGCACACGTGTGTGCGGTTACTGTTCATCTAAGACCGTAAGCTCAAATAACATTATTCCCACCCATTCGTGATGGGCCGGATACGGGTAGTACCCGTTGGCCGGGTTCATGACCCGGCTGAGGACTATACGTCATCAATAAATGAACTGACTAAAATCTGTATAAGCATACATATATGTTCTTTGTACTATCTATTAAGATTGTACGATTTGATTAGGTATAACTTTTGGCGTGAGCTTTATTTGGATACTCGTATTAAACAGCTATTGCCTACTCCCAGGTGAGTTTACAGACCCATATAAACTTTTGATAAAACTTTCCCTTTTAGGAAAGAAAATATGCAAACACATAATGGACATAACAAAATTGTATAAACTTGACTATGATTGATTATTATTGGAACTGTTAAATTGTTGTAAATCGCCCGAATGTTATAAATAGATCTATTAGGGATTGACCATCCCCATCTGGGTGAGTCATGCTTACTGTGCCTTGGCCGGGACAACAGATGTATACCATGTTGGAACTGGGTTGGGTTTCTATATGTAAGACACTACGTCCTCATCTGTTGAGGACTATGGAAGGTTTAGCTTCAGTTTCTAATAATAAACAAATGTAATCTAAATTTTAGTAAGAATGCTTTGTGCATTGTTACTTCTATGATTAATGTATGTCCAAACTAATTAATCGTTAAAACCTGTAAATTCACCAACTTTATGTTAACCCTCTAGTATGTTTTGCACAGGAAAATGAAGTTAGTACGTGGTGTGTGAATGGTCTCCAGCATCTTAGTAATCTGCATCGTAGGACTCGTCAGGGGTTCTATTTGGGAAACATAAACAATCACCTTCTACCATGTTTAAGACAATTTTATTTATTTGTTTATCAAACATGTAATCTGATTTAAATAACTCTTTACTTTATGCTCTATGGACTATATGCTATCGATCCACCCTAGTGACATCTCCGTGGATATTTCCGCAGATTTTGACCCTACCCGAGGTGTCATAGAATTTTAGGATGGGTGTGCTAGAAATATAAATCTTATCCCTGAGACGTAATACAAACTAGATTTTTCTCTAATTTATGCCATAATAAATTTTAAATTTTGGTGAAAATTGCCTTTTTTTTACTATGTTTCGGTATATTACTCATAATCATAAGGTGCAAGCAAATACAAGAGAAGAGTATATTATATGGCTCTTATTTACCATCCTTACACTTAAGACAAACATTGTCCTTAATGATCTAAAAGCGTTTTAAAAGGATTGACGACTAAAGAGATGAAAGAAACTAGTAATCCCTTGATTTGGGCATATGCGGATAGAAGCTTGATAATCGGGTTAGATCGTCATGAATCCAAGGGTCGTCAGTTAGGCATCTATCTCTTGTGATAATCTTATTTGGGACACTCTCGTAAAATATAACCTGCAAATAAAACATAAGAAACATAACCCCGTGTAAAATCTACGATAAAAACTATAGTAAAACACACATGTTAGTATGAGAAAACAATTGAAGACAAGATGTATGGTTAATTATTTAACTTGGTTTGCTAATCCTTAAAAAATAGCATTATAAATATTTATGCAAAATTAAATAATCCAAAATTCTAAAAAATCAAAGTTTCCTATAGCTACAACACTATGGTGACATAGGCTAAACCATAACATAGTTTTTGTGAAGTATTTCTTGATTTTGTTTTTGATTAAAATAATATTACATTTAACCTATGGGTGGTTTATTAGAAGTGTTTTACTTTACAAGTCAAGAAAATATTAAACCATATGTTGGGTCAGTATTTACTGTGGATCACAAACTTAGATTGATTTAGCTTGTGTAAACGAGATTAAATCAAGTTGAACACGTACAGAAACTTTGTTGTATATGAAACAATTCAAGTATTATGCGGAATTAATACTTAAACAAGAACACACAAACAAGTTAAACCAAACTTTCACTTTGATTAATAAATCGAACTTGCATACAATGAAAGTGTAAAACATATATTAAGCTTAAACCTAAGGACCTCCATTTATAGACTAAGGATCCTTGTACAAGAGTCTACATATCAGCTATTTTAGGTAAAGATAAATATAGAAAATACAATGTCAAACATATCTTTACGAGAAATACAAAACGTGTAGACTAAGTCTTCCATCAGTGCTTGACTTCTTCTTATCAACGCTTGACTTCTTCCTGTCAACGCTTGTCCTGTCAACGCTTGATTTCTTCTTATCAACGTCCAGATTGCTCTTGTCAGCGTCCAAGTGTCTTGGCTATATTTTATTCCCAACAATCCTCCCTTAAACTTGATATCTACTCTAGTAATCAAGTTTCTGAATAAAAACTAAGAACTAGGAGGATTCTTACAAATCTTATTATATTGGAAATAAATATATCTGATCAAATCTTTGGCCACATCACTTGAGTAGTCAATTTCCAGTTGTGTTGTCATCATTTTCTCCAAAACGACATAGGATACTCAGCATCCACAAGAAGATACTCAGAAAACATTGTAGAACTCAAATGATACACACCAGCTGCTGAATATAAACGCCATTGAAGTCCACTGATATCATCATCAAGATCCTTCCAAACAGAATCTTCTTCATCTGGTGCACACATCCTTCTGAATGTTGACCAAATCTTTATTCCATTGACTGAAGTAGGTGCTTCAGTCTCATACTTGGTCTGCAGTAACCTCCAAAGGTCTGCCAAGTCTTCCCTATCCAAGCTTGCAAACAAATACATAAGAGTAGTAAAAGTATGTACCTCTTTCCCATATCTGCCAATCATCCAGAACCCACTTGCATCTTCTTCATAACTAACTATAGGGTTTCTGGAATCATGAGGTAATACTTCCACCGTATGTGAAACTTCTAAGGATGAGAGCTTAATTCTCCTTCTAATAATAGCTTCACTAGGATTCACTCTATCTGTATTTCCTGAAACTCAAGTGGAACTCCCTTTTTCTTAGGTCTTGGTACAATTAATGCTTGTTGAATCTGCATCTCTTTTGAAAGCTCTTCTTTTCTTTTATCTGAAAGAAGTCTGATAGTGTTCATCTCTTGCACTCTTGCCCAAATAGGATAAGCTTTATATTCCAATTCATCAAAGGACAATACTTGCAACTTCTGAAAAGTACAACCCCCTTGATGACATCTAAGCAACATATAATAAAGCTCCCTTCTTTCTCTCTTAGATTGTGAGAAAACTTTGTTGGCCTTATACTTTAGGATTACCTGACAATCTCTTTGAATCCTAAGAAGAATCTCCAATCCCCAAATCTGATCTAATAAAGACATGTCTGGGACCTCCATGATCTTCTTTTCCCAAGCAAAGTACATCTGGGCAACTTCAGGCATATCATAATCTACCTTCATCTTCAATTCTGCAAGTTTCTTCCTTGCCAACACATCACCATATTCAAGTCTTTCTGGTTCTTCAATAACCATAACACTAGAATCTGTACTCTCATCATTACTTCCTTCTTATTCCTCAGAAGTAACCACAAATGGTGATTCAACAACCTTCTTCTTTTCTTGTTCCATAAGTTGTGCAGCCAACATCGAATCAAATTTTACTTGAGCTACATCCTTGGGAACCTCTGTTTCTACCATAATTCATTTACCCCTATATAATGTATCAATGATGGGAAAAGATGATGATGGTACCCGTGAAGACACTTCCTTGATGATAGCTGATGACTGGAATACATCAACCATACCTGCAGGTCTATCAACATCCAAAACCTGTGTGTCAACGCCTAACTTACTCTTATCAGCGCCTGACTTGTCAGCGTCAAAAATCTGCGTGTCAATGCTCACCTTACTCTTGTCAGCGCTTCTTGTGAACTGCTCCATCATTTTAGTATAGGATAAGTTCAAATTTGTAGGGGTAACCAATAAAACATCAAAACCTGGTTGCCTCTTCAAATTTGTAAGAGCTTCAGCCACACCCAAAGATTCTCCTTCATTTGAGCCATTATCACTCAAATTAACTCGCTCATTAGCAGCTTCCTTCCCTTTGTAAGAATCCTCCCTTGAAGAAAGGATTATTGTCTACCTTCTCCTAGCCTCAACAGCTTCCAAAACAACAATCCTCTCCCTTAATTGCTTGAGTTCAAGGCCCTGGGTAGAGACAGTATGTACAAGGTCTGCATTTTGCTTTTGCAAGCTAATGCAGACAGCCGTCAATTCTAACAATGTATAGGGTTCCAATCTGCCCTCCTCTAGAGTGGGGATTTGACCTCCCAAAATAGAGTCGTGGGGAATAGATGAGGTCTTAATGATGTTAGGACTGGCTTGGCCTGCATCTAAGCTAGTATTAATAGTCCTAGCCTCACCCATGTCACCAACCACACTTATGGTGGTGGTTCTCTCTACAACATGGCTAGGACCACCAGAGGAGAACACTCCAATGGTCCTTTGGCGTTTTTCCATCCTAAAGTCTGGGGGTGAGGAAGATGATGTGCATTGGATGTCAGTTTGGAGAGTAAGGGTTGTTTGGGTCTGTTGTAGAAAGATGTCAACGTTTGGATTTGAAGAGTCAACGCCAACATTTAACGTGTCAGCGTTTGTGACAATCCGTCAATTTATGGTTTATATTTTATTCTCAATATTTATTTGAGAACATTATTTTAGTGTTATAATATGAACTCACTTATTTATGGGAAGAAATTTGGGTTTACGTCTTGAAGTAGCACCGACTACGTCTAAACCGGAGGATTCAACGTTACGTGCTTACGTTTACATACACCGTTTTGGTGACAGTCCGACATTTCAGAAAATAAATTTATCCATGAATATTATTTTGGGATTTTAAATTTGTGTTGGTTCATAAACTCACAAATTTACGAGAAGAGATTAGGACTTACGATTTTAATTTAACGTCCTTTACGACTAAACCGGAAACCTTAGGATTACGTATTTACGTTTTCGAACTGCGTTTTTGATGAGATAATTTTTATTAGATTCGTTTAGTGCCGTTGATTCATAATTTATAAAAACGTTTTTCGTAAAACGACCCGAGGGCACGCAAATCGAGG
Source organism: Glebionis coronaria (assembly GCA_025667525.1). Taxonomy (NCBI): domain Eukaryota; kingdom Viridiplantae; phylum Streptophyta; class Magnoliopsida; order Asterales; family Asteraceae; genus Glebionis; species Glebionis coronaria. The sequence goes on along the minus strand of CM046874.1, from coordinate 28,122,193 downwards.
AAACTAGAATCGAGGAATACCCGTAAATAAATATGGATGAGACAAAATAACTTTTGCCCCACCCCCATATATGGGACGGCCAACACTTCACAACACATCACTTATGTGTCAAATGGTAGCAACTAAGCTAACACTTGTCCATTAGCTTCAAAATGAAGCTTACTCTTTCCATCAAAAACCACTAGCTAAACAATTCCATTCATTTCCTCCATGCAAACAACTCTCCAAAACCTCTCATTTCTCTCCATTGTGTCGTCCCATCTCACCCTCAAAAGTTCCATTTGATCAAAATTAACCACAAAATCTCATGTTATTCATACATAAGTTAAAGCCCTTTTGAAGCCCTATTGATTGGTGGTGATTATGACATCCAAGGAGGTGTTTCTATGGTGTCTTGGGGCTGATTTTACACAAGGAGTTCTTGAAGAATGGTGGTCTTGAAGATGGTCTTGGTTTATCACAAGTTTCTTCATCAAAATCCATGTCTTGATCAGAACCTACATCATCATGGTGGTATAAAGATTGTTCTCCTCATCCTCTTATTATTTTGATTATGTAATCATGTATTTTCTTTCCTATTGTATATGTATATGATGATTATATGATGATAAAAGTATTCTGTGGGGATTTGGTGTTGATAAATATGAGTAAAAAGATGAAAAACTATATGTAAAAAGGTTAAAATCATGCTTAAAATGATGGCTGTATAAAACAGTAAAGAACCATGTGATGAACTGATAAAATGGCATAGATTAATGGATATACAGTAAGTAATATGTCTTGTACACATGTGAGAGTTGTCCATGCAATGGAATCATTAGGATGAGTGAGATATGATCAAAACAAGTTTAGAGTACAAATCTGAGTTCACTGTTTTGGACGATTTTTAGAAAATACTTAGAGGCTGATTCAACAGTAGCTATAGTAGAGTTAAATGAAGCACATATCATTTAGTTTATGTCATAAAAATTTGAGCTTTTATCTCCATATAGAACTCTAGATGTGGCTGTTTTGGTGAACATGAAAGTAAAAATCAGATTTTGGAAATTAAAGTATAATAGTATTATATAAGCACTCAAATAAAAATAGTATAAAATATGAATTAAAACCCACTAACTCATATAATACATTTATATAAATATGTATAAGGATAAATAAATGGACATTTTATAAAAATGGTAGTTTGATAAGTTTTATAAATTATAAAACTATAAACATGATTTTTACGACTTTTTCGGCTATTACCGTAAAATTAACGTTTTTTTAAATAAAACTTAGACGGTTGGACCCGTCTAATGTAAACTTTTATAAACCCATATACTGATATATAAACATATATAACAAGTAAAAACCGATAAAACCCGAACTATAAAACATACGGACATTAACGTGCTAAATTAACGTTATTGGACTAATAATATAACAAAATGGGCTAAAACACTTATAAACTTATTTATTGGGCTTAACCCATTTGAGCCCAACATGTAAAGTATAAATACTGATAATACAAGTATAAAATGGATTAATACAAGTTAAAGAACTTATAATAAGTTTATTGGACTTAAAATATGTATATAGGTAAAACTAGTAAACTAGTATAAAAGTTATCGACACATAACACTAAAATGAGTAAACGAGAATATGTAAACCCACTTGATCATCATATATATATAATCATTATATGTATACATAATTGTTATTTTTATAAAGTCATTGGACATGAGTCTAAGGCGAGTATTATTTGTCTAGGTTTCCGTGATAGAACCACAGACCGTACGTCCGAATTGCCGATAACCCGCCTTCCCACATCAACGTGAGTTCATAGCCTCGCACTCTTTTAAATGTTTTTTATGAAATATTTTATAAACCCGCGAGGGAGATAACATGTTAGTTTTACTAAAATAGGATACCATTTGTCCCGATTGCTTGTTTATTGATTTGGACCCGAATGATTGTATGACCCGATGATTGATTAAATGACCCAATAGATGAAATAAAATGGATTATTAAAGTTAGGTTATGTCACTAAAAGTCCCATTAGCATGAATTGTGAACTACCGGGATTTGGTAGACGCTTATGCATATAATAGTACTATTTGGGGACGATCACCCCAGTTCGCGCCTTGACGGTTGATCCCCATCGTGCCACATTGATTGGTAAGCGAATTTATGTATGAGAAGATTTACATAGCGTGACCTTTGTGACGACACGCTAATTTAGATGGGCAAATTGAGTTTTGGGCTAGCTACCCGTTGTTTGATGTAGTAAGGTAACAATGTCATGCGGCTTATAATAATCCAATTAACGAAATACTGCTATACGCACCGAATTACGATGTGTTGCCTGACTAGCAATACGGGGTCATACTATTGATATTATGTTTGTGTTTTGGTTCTATATAACCATATTCATATAACGGTTTTTATTTAATCTATACAACGTTATAAAACGTATTGTATGATGTTTTTACGACATTGGCTCGTATAATGATTTTTAAGGCAAATGCCTATATTATGATTTTCGATAAGGATTTGTATAAAAATGACTTTGGCTATTTTATGGCCTATTACAATGATTTGTACGAAATGATTTTTGGTAATAATTTTATACCAAAGTTATATTGATGGAATTTATTAAACTCTATGAATTCACTCGGCGTTATCGCTGACCCTTTTCTTTTAACATGTTTTATCTCAGGTACTTGAAGGTAATTCTCGGGAAGACAACAAGAATTCATGGCCCGCACTTAAATGACAATTTCCATTCAAATGCTTTGTAAAACCTGTATGAAATATAATGACTTGGGACCTATGTAACTTTGATATTTATGAATGGAAATGCTTTATTATTAAACGACGCGATTTTTATGCGTTGTCTATGATGTGAGTAATGTGCTATCCCGTAACACCAACGAGTCTTTCGCTGTATTGAGTTGTATAAATTTGGGGGTGTTACAGTTTGGTATCAGAGCTCTCGTTATAGAGAACGAAATATTTTTAAAACCAAAGGTTTTGAATAAAACATTTCAAAATCTTTTAACTATAAACATTTTCAAAAAAAAAATGTCTAAAAATCTTTTGACTATAACGGTGCCGAAGAATTCCCGAGTTACCGACAAGGCCAGACTGAGAAGTGTTATTTTAATATATATATAACTTGGATTATAGATATATGATGTAATTTTATTACATGATTATTTGATGAATATTTTAATATTTATACGAGGTATTTATACGACGTAGATTGTCACAAGGAACCCTAAATCCCCTAGTAAATTAATCGAAGCTATTCTCGTAGGAATTCTAGCTATCCTAGATTTAAACCAAGTTGTGGATATTTATAATCCCAACAAATGGTTGATATTCGTAGAAATGTAGATATTAGATGATTGTGATATAAAAGAAGAATTGGCGAGATTAAATCTGATATCGATGTCATGACGATCTTTACTTATAGAGTGGAGTTTGAAAAAAAACGTTATCACCTGGAAAGATGTCATTTGATTCGTTGTCACCCAATTCTTAAATTTGAAATCAAAAGGGTGAATGTTGTACTTGAGGCTGTCATTGGAACCATTACCCAAAAGCCTCATGCCACTAGTACCTTTCCGAGAAGTCTAATTGAATGTGTGAGTCATTTCATACTAGTGACTCATTTGATAACTATTGTTGTAAGAGCTATAGGATTGGAAATTAAGTGTTGATCATATCGAGCTTTTATTGCCCTTTTAAGGTCTAAGAATAAAGTTGAACTATTGGAATATGAGATTGATAAAAGGAAGTCATTAAGTTCTGTGATTGAATTATAAGGTTTTAATTGATTATTGATTCGTGTTAAGGGTTGTTCCTAGGCCATTGCCCACTAATGAGGATGCCCAGTGTCCAAGAAATAAATTGAAGAAATCCTCTTCTGAATTGAGACCGATGGATCTTCTGGGACATGTGGAACACCTAATGACTCTTGTAGATTAGTATTCATAGTGGTATCTTTTAAAAAAAAATACCTAACTTAACTGAGACATCAGTTGGTAGGATGAGTTCTTGGAATTGTATGACATAGTCACATGTAATGTGTTACGGTACAATTTTGACTTGTTTGTGATTAATGAAAATACTACCTTTGATTGCTAAATTTTACATGTATCGATGTTATCTATCTTTTATTTTCATCCTAATGTTCGCATTAGTGATGCAATCATTGAACAAGTACTCATCTTGATTTGAGTTACGTTGTGAATTATTCTCTTTTGAGTGCCATCGAGGTCATGAACCTCATGATTAATTGGCTAAGCTCATTTCCTATCATATAGCAGTTAGTTCTTGGTGAACAACTCTTCATCACTCATTTGCAGATCACTCATTGTTTTTATAAGATACAATAGTATCTCTTGAAAAAAATTGAATTTTCATCACCATACGAATTATTCAAAGTAAGATTTATAAGTGATCATTATTGAAATAAAGTTGATTATGAAATACCTTGGAAAACTCAATTGTTTTCATAACAAAGAAAATCTTTGTAATTTGATTCTTATTTAAGAATTAAGCATGAAAATGTTTTTATTATAAACATGATGATAAAATTTTGACGAACTGAGTATTGCATCGTTAATCTTGAAAATGTATATAGTTGCGCGCCTACATACAATTTAGAAGTGACCATGCAAGGCTGATTAGTAGTCACCATGAAATTATTAATAAACACTAAATTTTCTTTGAAGATTGTGAAAGATTAAATTTTATGAGATCAGCAAGAAGTGAAAAATAGGGACATATTGATAGGGACACCTACATATGTGCCCGTACTATTTATTCTTCTGAGTCTAATTTACTCATCTGTGGAAATTGTCTTATTTGACAATTGACAATTCTTTCTTGTCCAATTCTCCCGTAGTGAGATTCTTAGGAAAAGTATCTGATTACCGAGTGTTGATACCCGACTGGATGTATCGACGTTCCTATCATTTCTTTTGATTTGATTTCATTTGAATGACCTGGGTAACGATCCGAGGAGCTTTCGAATGCGTACTCAAATTATGAAAACATGGGATATATTCATATTCGTTAAATGTTTTCGTCTGTATCTGATTCGAAATTCTCTCGCATAGATTATGCGTTGACCTTACTCTTTTAATAGTAGTTGTGTATCCTAATATCCCTGAATTTGTGAAGGATTATGAGTTATTATTAGTCTTTTGAGAAGTTCACATCTTATCGACGGCAATGAAACTAAAAATTTGGTAATGCCAGTAGAATGGATTGATTGATTATGACATGACGACATTGTCTTAATTGATGGGAACTCGAGTAGAAATCCCCCAAAGATAAGATGTTGATTATCAAAAGTGATCTAAATAATTCTTGATGGATGACCTGAAATTATACCTTGAATGGTTGTGAATTAGTCATAGATATTATAATGTAGAAAGAACCTAATATGAATTTATTAAAAGATGTTTTCGTTATCTGAAACTTTAGGAGGTATTTGATGATGAATTACCTAGACTTTCGCCATTAAGGCAAGTTGAAATTGGTATTGATTATATTTCTGGTGCTGCACCTGTGGCTTGTGCACTGTACGTCAACACCATCTGAATTAAAGGAATTACCGTACAACTGAGAGAGTTTTCGGAGAAAGATTTTATTCTACCTAGCTCGTCATCATGAAGAGCTTTGGTGTTATCATTCCTTATATTTACAGATTAATGTGAACTGAGTAAATTGACAATCAAAAACGATATCCATGACTCGAAATGGAAGATTTGTTCGATCATTTACAAGGTTCTAGCGTATTTTTAAAGATTTGATCCACGGCATGGTTATTATCAACTTCGCGTCCGTGAAGAAGATTATCTATTCCAATCACTACATCCGGTACTTGTAATAAACATTATGAGTTTCACGTGATGTCGTTTGGATTGACTATTGCACATGTAGCATCCATAAGTTTGGTGAATCACGTGTGTAGGGTGTAATTTAATAAAAACCATGCTTGTGATCATTAAGGACCATTTGTTTGTTTATAAGTATAAAAAGGAGTTAGTAATTATTTATAAATTGCCCTGAATTGGCCGAACAATTAAAACCTGTACCTTGAATAATTAACATGTGATTTAAGACTTAATCTTTTACATTATTTGACCGTATGATTAAAAGATAATGGAATCTATATTGACTCTTCAAAAAAAAATTAAGAGCCCTTTTAAGACTTTGGGTTTTACCAAAAAGAAAGTACAAATATGTTTTGATAAATGTTATCAAAAGAATTTTTAAGGAATCATTCCCTTATAACCAAATCATTTAACTAAACTCCTCTTTAGGGGTAAATGTTCGTGTATACCTCAAGACAACTTAAGAGGGATTGAGGAAACCTTTTAAACCATGTCTTGAAGTTTGAAGCGACAACTTTTTCTTTTCAACTAAGAAAATTTTTACAAAAAAAAATAAACAAAGATTTTTCGAACATTTACGGATCTTACTAACTATTTCCGATAAATCAACAAAAATTGTGTTAATTAAATTCAAATTTATTTTGAACATTTTTATATAATTGGACGAACTGAGAAAATTTAAAAACCTTTTGTGTTTACGTTTCATAAAAATTAAATATTTATTATTTAATTACTTGTAGTAACTACCGACGCTTTAAACGTCAGATTGAGCAAAACTGATAAAAATAATAGTTGAGATAGAACTAAGACTTAGAAAATATGAAGGAATAATTTCTGAATAAATACGGTCATGATATTTATTTCATCGAGGAAGGTGAATATAATCACTGACACATTATGTAGAAAAGATAAAGAACCAATTAGGACATGTTCCTTAATAATGAAGGTGCAAAATAAATTGCCGAACAATATAAAAATAAACGATGTTTGTAAAAAGGATAATATAGATAATAAAAGGGGTTCACGGCTAATGTGAACCATTAGAATTGAGAAGCCGATGGCGTTAAATGTTTAAAAGACCGCTTGAGGTTGCCTAAATATGGAGATTTTGAGATGTAGTCATGTTAGAATCTTCTAAGTATAAGTATTCTATTCCTGTCATTTCTGACTAAATGTATTTTTCTCTGAAGAAGTTGTATTAATGGCAAATTATGAAGGCAGACATCGCCTCATACATTAGTAAACGTCTAACTATTGCAAAGGTCATCATCTGAATTTGATTCGATTTGGGTCATCGTCGACAGACTGACCAAATCTACTAATATCATCCCTGTTAATGATAGATTCTTGATGAAGAAATTGACTCTTTTGTATTTAAAGGAGTTGTGTAAACATGGTGTGCCTGTATCGATCATCTCTATCAAGATCCTCGCTTCGTATAGAATTTCTAGAGATTTGCTCAGAAGTCATTGGAAACGAACCTTGATGAGAGTGCTGTTTAACACCCCAAATCGAAGGGACGAGGTAAAGTAACAATACAAAACACTAAAAGTCTTGTTGTATGTTTGAATGATTGACCTTTGGTAATGAACCGTATAATCGTTTTCCTTTGGAGAGATTATCATTGATAATTATCGTGTTAGGAACGAGATCGAATATTGTTAAAATTTATATATTAGAGCATCTGTAAGCAGGAGTTGAGATGAAGTCACCCGACATACACCCATTGTGAGTTGGACATGTCTTTTAGGTTTAAGGTTTCCTATGATGGCGAACCTAACCTTACAAAATACTCGACCCGCGAGACCTGAAACGATTGTTGAAATTAGGATCTGATTATTGACTGCCAGTAGTGAGCAGGAGGTTATGTGAATATGAAATGTAGATCTTGAAGTGCCAGATGGGTAGCGAAGTTATGCCAAAAAATTTAACCATGGAAAAATGAATTGATGATCTGGAAGATCATGGGATATAAGTCCCCGTTGTATGGGACCATTGAGATGATGTAAAAGTTGGGATTGAAAGGCATATAAGCTGGATCTACCCTAGGACTTCAAGAGCTGCATGAAATATGTTTCGTATATCGAACTTGATGAAATGTCTATCAAGTGAGAATCTGATTGTTTCTTAGTAAAGTTTAGATCGGCGAAAAGTTGCATTCATCAAAAACCCGTGAACATCATGGATAGAGAAAGTAAGTCAACAATAAGCCTGATCGTATTCCCGTAGTTATGTTTGAGGAAAATCGCGTATTGTGATGAATTGCACTTGTGAGAAAAGACCGAATGTGGAGGAAATACCCACATGGCATTAACTCTATAAGAAGCGAGTAGTAAGGTAAGATGATATTTGAGGACAAAGATCCTGTTTAGGGGTAAATGCTGTGACAATCCGTCAATTTATGGTTTATATTTTATTCTCAATATTTATTTGAGAACATTATTTTAGTGTTATAATATGAACTCACTTATTTATGGGAAGAAATTTGGGTTTACGTCTTGAAGTAGCATCGACTACGTCTAAACCGGAGGATTCAACGTTACGTGCTTACGTTTACATACACCGTTTTGGTGACAGTCCGACATTTCAGAAAATAAATTTATCCATGAATATTATTTTGGGATTTTAAATTTGTGTTGGTTCATAAACTCACAAAGTTACGAGAAGAGATTAGGACTTACGATTTTAATTTAACGTCCTTTACGACTAAACCGGAAACCTTAGGATTACGTATTTACGTTTTCGAACTCTGTTTTTGATGAGACAATTTTTATTAGATTCGTTTTGTGCCGTTGATTCATAATTTATAAAAACGTTTTTCGTAAAACGACCCGAGGGCACGCAAATCAAGGAAACTAGAATCGAGGAATACCCGTAAATAAATAGGGATGAGACAAAATAACTTTTGCCCCACCCCCATATATGGGACGGCCAACACTTCACAACACATCACTTATGTGTCAAATGGTAGCAACTAAGCTAACACTTGTCCATTAGCTTCAAAATGAAGGTTACTCTTTCCATCAAAAACCACTAGCTAAACAATTCCATTCATTTCCACCATGCAAACTACTCTCCAAAACCTCTCATTTCTCTGCATTGTGCCGTCCCATCTCACCCTCAAAAGTTCTATTTGATCAAAATTAACCACAAAATCTCATGTTATTCATACATAAGTTGAAGCCCTTTTGAAGCCTTATTGATTGGTGGTGATTATAACATCTAAGGAGTAGTTTCTATGGTCTCTTGGGGATGATTTTCCACAAGGAGTTCTTGAAGAATGGTGGACTTGAAGATAGTCTTGGTTTATCACAAGTTTCTCCATCAAAATCCATGTCTTGATCATAACCTACATCATCATGGTGGTATAAAGATTGTTCTCCTCATCCTCTTATTGTTTTGATTATGTAATCATGTATTTTCTTTCCTATTGTATATGTATATGATGATTATATGATGATAAAAGTATTGTGTGGAGATTTGGTGTTGATAAATATGAGTAAAAAGATGAAAAACTATATGTAAAAAGGTTAAAATCATGCTTAAAATGATGGCTGTATAAAACAGTAAAGAACCATGTGATGAACTGATAAAATGGCATATATTAATGGATATACATTAAGTAATATGTCTTGTACACATGTGAGAGTTGGCCATGCAATGGAATCATTAGGATGAGTAAGATATGATCAAAAGAAGTTTAGAGTACAAATCTGAGTTCACTGTTTTGGACGATTTTTAGAAAATACTTAGATGCTGATTCAACAGTAGCTATAGAAGAGTTAAATGTAGAACATATCATGTAGTTTATGTCATAAACATTTGAGCTTCTATCTCCATATTGAACTCTAGATATGGCTGTTTTGGTGAACATGAAAGTAAAAATCAGATTTTGGAAATTAAAGTATAATAGTATTATATAAGCACTCAAATAAAAATAGTATAAAATGTGAATTAAAACCCACTAACTCATATAATACATTTATATAAATATGTATAAGGATAAGTAAATGGACATTTTATAAAAATGGTAGTTTGATAAGTTTTATAAATTATAAAACTATAAACATGATTTTTACGACTTTTTCGGCTATTACCGTAAAATTAACGTTTTTGTTAAATAATACTTAGACGGTTGGACCCGTCTAATGTAAACTTTTATAAACTCATATACTGATATATAAACATATATAACAAGTAAAAACTTATAAAACCCGAACTATAAAACATACGGACATTAACGGGCTAAATTAACGTTATTGGACTAATAATACAACAAAATGGGCTAAAACACTTATAAACTTATTTATTGGGCTTAACCCATTTGAGCCCAACATGTAAAGCATAAATACTGATAATACAAGTATAAAATGGATTAATACAAGTTAAAGAACTTATAATAAGTTTATTGGACTTAAAATATGTAAATAGGTAAAACTAGTAAACTAGTATAAAAGTTATCGACACATAACACTAAAATGAATAAACGAGAATATGTAAACCCACTTGATCATCATATATATATAATCATCATATGTATACATAATTGTTATTTTTATAAAGTCATTGGACATGAGTCTAAGATGAGTATTATTTGTCTAGGTTTCCGTGATTGAAGCACGTACCGTACGTCTGAATTGCCGATAACCCGCTTTCCCACATCAACGTGAGTTCATAGCCTCACACTCTTTTAAATGTTTTTATGAAATATTTTATTAACCCGCGAGGGAGATAACATGTTAGTTTTACTAAAATAGGACATCATTTGTCCCGATTGCTTGTTTATTGATTTGGACCCGAATGATTGTATGACCTGATGATTGATTAAATGACCCGATAGATGAAATAAAATGGATTATTAAAGTTGGGTTATGTCACTAAAAGTCCCATTAGCATGAATTGTGAACTACCAGGATTTGGTAGACGCTTATGCATATAATAGTATTATTTGGGGACGATCACCCTAGTTCGCGCCTTGACGGTTGATCCCCGTCGTGCCACATTGATTGGTAAGCGAATTTATGTATGAGAAGATTTACATAGCGTGACCTTTGTGACGACACGCTAATTTAGATAGGCAAATTGAGTTTCGGGCTAGCTACCCGTTGTTTGTTGTAGTAAGGTAACAATGTCATGCGGCTTATAATAATCCAATTAACGAAATACTGCTATACGCACCGAATTACGATGTGTTGCCTGACTAGCAATACGGGGTCATACTATTGATATTATGTTCGTGTTTTGGTTTTATATAACCATATTCATATAACGGTTTTTATTTAATCTATACAACGTTATAAAACGTATTGTATGATGTTTTTACGACATTGGCTCGTATAATGATTTTTAAGGCAAATGCCTATATTATGATTTTCGATAAGGATTTGTATAAAAATGGCTATTTTATGGCCTATTACAATGATTTGTACGAAATGATTTTTGGTAATAATTTTATACCAAAGTTATATTGATGGAATTTATTAAACTCTATGAATTCACTCGGCGTTATCGCTGACCCTTTTCTTTTAACATGTTTTATCTCAGGTACTTGAAGGTAATTCTCGGGAAGACAACAAGAATTCATGGCCCGCACTTAAATGACAATTTCCATTCAAATGCTTTGTAAAACCTGTATGAAATAAAATGACTTGGGACCTATGTAACTTTGATATTTATGAATGGAAATGCTTTATTATTAAACGACACGATTTTTATGCGTTGTCTATGATGTGAGTAATGTGCTATCCCGTAACACCAACGAGTCTTCTGCTGTATTGAGTTGTATAAATTTGGGGGTGTTACAGCGTTGAAGGGATATTGGTCAAGTGTCATATGTTGGGGTGAAGGTGATGGTTCAGGTAATGGGTCTGGTTTTGGTTGTAGGTCAGGTTGAGGTTGTGCTGCTGCAATAACAGCAAGCATGGCTTGGGTAAGGGGTAAGTCTCTGTGAGGGGGTGAATTCATCTTGCTAAAAATTGCTTTCTTTTGCACAGGGATCGCATAAAAATCATCATGATCCCTAGTGCAATACCTTTGTTCATCAAAAATCATTTGTAAAAATCGTGGGTAAGCCAGAGACATCTTGCTACCCTTGTTTTTACACATGCAATCAAAAATCATTTTAGAAAAGTTATATTGTTGCCCTCTAGCAATACACACACTAGCACTACCAATGGATCTGTTAATTTCATTATGTGTAGTACATTTGGGACTTAAACATTGAAGGATGACATGTATTAAGTACTTCCAAGCTACGGGAAATTCTTGTTTATTATATTTGTTTAAAGTACCCTCTTCAGGGAAAGGATAACCCAAAGCTTGAAGTCCCTGTTCTATCTCATCAATGGGTACAGTGGTTATACCATCTGCATCATTAAGATGCAAAGCCTGGCGAACCAAGGCTTCAGTAACCACCCATGGACAATAACAGTTAATGTAGTCACATTATTAAGCGTTGAGGAACTAACAGTGTTCCAAAACTGTTTAATATGAGTCATAGGGATAAGAGGAACATGAGACCGTGCATACCGTAATGGAGATGCATTCAAATACGCCACCATATGAGTATATTGAGGAAATAGAGCATCATCAACCTCCAAATAGGCAACCATGTTATGCTGACTTCTGAATCCCAATACCAAGTTACTCGGTTTAAACTTAGGTGCCATTAATGTAGAAAGTTGTGTGAAAGGTTATGAAAGATGAATATAGGAGAAAAATTTGTTAGACAAGAATATGCAATTACCCTGTTTAAAAAGAAGGAGCCAAATATATAGGAGAAGTAGGCACATGTGATTGGTAAAAAATTAGGCAGTTATTTTCAAAATATGATGATGAAAATCTTGAAAAGAAAATAACTTATCTTGTGCATTAATTAAAAAGTTAATTACGGCCCCAATTTTCGTAAAAAATAACAACTGGGTAGGACCCAATGAGTGTCAACGGTCAAAAATAACCTATCAACGCCCAACGGCTATATTCTTGTCAACGTTTGAAAAAGCCATGTCAACGTCTAAATTGGTCCTAACAACGTTTGGAAATAAATCTGTCAACGTCCAAAAATGAAAATAATAAAAATGAAAAAGGACCTTAACAAAGTGCCTAATCCTAGTCAAGATAACCTATAAACTGAAAAATTACTATAGGGTGACAAGCACTGTCCAATCATGCACACTTGCTTAAGCAAGACAGACATAACAGTCCTCTAGTGTCCCTTGCTAACCAAAGTTCTTAACAGTGAAGTTATCTTGTAAAATCCTTTGTAACTTCCCAGGTAATCCCAATAAAAACTATACCCAAGTCTCCCAATAGACCACATCCAATTCTAGGCCAAAAAGTCTTGGCAGCGTGCAAAGTATATCAACTTTGCATGCTACAGTGCCTCATGAGTTAGTAAACTAATTCATACTCACCAGTGGACACAATCTAGAATTGTGATAAGAGTATTATATGAATACCAAAAAATTACTAAAGGTCTCCTAAACCTCCCCTTAAACTATGATACATAAGTTGCCAAATAAAATGCATGTAATAAAAATTTATGTCAAGATAGGAATATAAATATTCCAACCGTCATCCATAAACTGAAACATGCGCCAATAATGCTCCAAGAATCCATAAGCAACTCTGTATCCATTTGTACAATGCTAACAACACCTGCATAATTAGATCAAAAACCACAAAACTAACATGTTGCTGACAACGTCAATTTAACACTTGTCAGCGTTAAAATAACCTTTGTCAGCGTTAGACAAATAAAGTGGAAAATCTAATTTTGTACAAAGACCAATAACAAATGCATATCCTGTACATACTTTTACAATAAGTCCCCAAAACACATATTAAGTAAGATTGATCATTCCAATACTTGTTACCAAGTATGGAAATCTTCTAGTATCAAAAGGTTTAGTTAATAAATCAGCCACATTTTCCTCTGTGTCAACCCTATCTGGTTGTATTAAACCTTTTTCAAAACAATCTCTTATAAAGTGATGCCTAATTTCTATGTGTTTTGTTTTAGAGTGATGTACAAGATGTTTAATAATGCATAAAGTACTATTATTTTCTATAAAAATCTTGGTATGCATGAAATTATACCCATAATCCAACAGCTGGTTCTGAATCCATAAGACTTGTCCACAACAAGCAGCTACAGCAACATACTCTGCTTCAGTTGTAGAATTGGCCACCACTGTTTGTTTCTTGGATTGCCAAGATATCAACCTACTACCAAGAAACTGACATCCACCAGTTGTGGATTTTCTATCAAATTTGTCACCACCATAATCACTGTCTGAATATGCAATAAGCTCCAATGGATAATCTTTTGGATACCATAATCCCAAGTCTGGATAACACCTAAGATATCTAAAAATCCTCTTTACAGCATGAAGATGACACTCTTTGGGAGTCACTTGATGGCGTGCACATGTACACACAGCAAACATAATGTCATGTCTTGAAGCTGTGAGATACATCAATGAACCAATCATTGACCTATAGTGCCTGACATCTACTTCTTTTCCATCTCCAACTTTTCCCCAAGGCTGTTCCCTATCCATAGGTGTACTAGCCCGTTTCTCATGTGGAGAAAAGCCAAACTTCTTCAAGATCTCTGCTACATATTTGTCTTGAGAGATGAAGATACCATATTCTTTCTTCTGAACTTGTAACCCTAGAAAGAAGTTCATCTCTCCCATTGTACTCATCTTGAACTTGTTTGTCATAAGCTTGGAAAAGTCTTCACTCATCTTTGGACTTTAAGAGCCAAAGATGATATCATCCACATAAACCTGAACAAGTAAGAAATCCTCACCAGTCTTCTTTGTAGATAAGGTCTGATCTATGGTGCCCCTTTTGAATCCATTTTCCACCAGATAGGTGGACAATTTCCCATACCATGCTCTTGGGGCTTGATGAAGTCCATACATAGCTTTCTTCATTCTATACACCTTGTCTGGATGTTCTGAATCTTCAAAACCAAGAGGCTGCATGTAACACCCCCAATTTCATAAGGGAACGAAATATCAACATTGGGTGTTACTTCATAGCACATCACACATAGTCATAGAAAACGACCTCAAAAGAGACGTTTTATAAAATAAACCATTCGATAATTTTATTAAATCAGAGTTAACTAAAAGGAGGTCCCACCAGTTTATACAAACCTTAAGAAATAATAAATATTTATCAAATGTATCAAGTGGAAATTGTTTGTTTTGCCTTTACTTTATCCCGCGCGACTCCATGCTCCAGCTTCTCTTAACCTACACACCTGAGAATACATGCTAACATGTCAACACAATGGTTGAGTGAATTCATAGGTTTTTAAATAAACAATAATGGGTTTTTAAATAAACCATAAAGCTTTTGAACACATCTCATCCATTGGCGATATTGCAACACATACAATACCTATATTCTACACTATTATGCTAAGCTCATGACACCGATGCCTTAATCAATAAATTTGCTCTAGTCAGGTATCTTGCCAAATACCCCATACCTCACGTACAACACACCCGGCTGAGCCTCCAACTCACAGGTGCGACCTACCCGGGTGGGGGTCATCATTCCCAATGGATCCATTCGTCTGTACGAGCGCCTACCCATCATAAGTAGTTAACGGTTCACGATTTATAGGGACTTTTCACTAGCAATAAGCAATCTTAGCCTTGCTAATAGTGGCTCATTACCTATACAATCAACGCTTGTGTTCATTTTCCAAAAGCATTCAATCAAACGTCTTTACGTTTATTTACAACAACATGTATTTGTTCAAAACATATATTCCAACAATGAATGTTTATTCACAAACATGTATCCTCTCAAAAGGATACAACACGTATGCTTATTTACCAAGAGCATGTATTCCCCCTCACAGGTTTATAAACACATATAAAGAAGTAAAAGCGAGGCTATGAATTCACCTGATATAGCTATCACACGTTTATCGAGTAACAAACGTCCAATTATCGATACACGACTTCATGACATATCAATCTCTCATTGATCGAGAACGAGATGCCCAACCGTCGACATATAACCGAACGAGACCTAAAATGACGAGACGCGTCTTAGGCTCGAGACTATACATAAGTCATATATATATATATATATATATATATATATATATATATATATATATATATATATATATATATATATATATATATATATATATATATATATATATATATATATATAGTTCACTTTAGTAAGTTTGGACATTGCATAAGTTTTATAAAAAATTTCGTGAGACTTTTGGTAACAATTTACAATGTATTATTCCATTTTGACCTTTAAGCCCATTAAGGCCCATTAGTGGTCCATAACAAGTTCATGTGACTTAAGTTCATTTTAAACTCAGTATTGATCTCCAAATAGATTTAATCTCAGGTCCAATAATGGCTCAATAGCCATTATAAGTGTATGTTGGGCTTTTATGACCCAAGTTCACTTTATATGCATTACGAGTTCTAAAACGTCCCAAAATGATGTCCACTTAATATCTCATGCTGGTCGGGTCTCGGGTATTCTAATTATAAATATATAAATGAGTTTATATTTCCCAAAAAGTGGATCCTAGAACTTTGGTTTTTATAAAAATTATCACATTTACGTTAATTAAATATAGCCCAATTCTTACAAATTTCCCGACATGTCTCGTTAAATAGATCACATTTCTTAAATCGTAAATGATCTAAGTGTGTTGTTTTTACCAAAATCATTATAAACTTATATAATTTACTTGTTATAAGTCCAATTACTCTAAAAATTATACTTGCCATAGCTTAATTACCCATTTTACACTTAGACACGTTGGCTGTGATTCGAAACCAACTTTAGTCCCACCATTTTGTTCGCTATTTCCAAACCGTTTATCCGTAGAAAACCACCCGATTCGTGTGTGTTCTACATGATATTATCTACAACTTTTTGTTTAATCATAGATAAATACACGAATTTTATGAGAAACAGCTCATCTTTACAGCAGGTCGGATTTTGACTTTGCTTCACTATTTTGGTCATATCACACATTCCGGGGCTCGCCACGGGACGGGCCACCCGGGGAAATACTCATAAAACAAACCTCTATACAAATATCTCAAGTCCCAATACACCAAACCTACTGATGTCATCAGAAATACTACGTTTCTCAGCTGATCAAAAACACCTTGTTACTAGTTTATCCATATCGCTTGTTTCTCAAGCATCATTACTCATATACAATGTCCAAAATTTCTCAAATAAACTATTATATCATTAATCTCAGTAGAGAAATAGTAAACACATACTTATAAAAAGAATATACAATTAAATACAAAGAAGGTAATCACATAAATCTTAAAAAGAGATGAAGAATCACCATAACTATCATACAATCAATTCAAATCCTTGTAAATACCATTTACTTCAGCCCTTAAATGATCTTCAAGTGGTTGATGACATATTTACTTTATGTAAAAATAAATCAACAAGAACTAAGAACTAGTAGTCTTAACATTCATGGAGATATAATATTTGAGATAGAAAATTTAATGTGTATTGGTGCTTTATGGAATGAGGGTGACGTTAAAAACAGTAGGAACAAGGGAGATGAGAGTGAATCTTATCAAATGAGAAGTAATAAGGTTTACGTGTTTGATATACATGCGTAATATACTTCCAAGTGTCTTTGTATGATGTAAACTTTAACCATCAAGTGACAAATAGTCACTTGTTAATAACGTCCATCAAAGATAGAGTGGGATGAGATTATACCAAGTTTTTGTCTCAAAATTTATAAAAGCGGGTATTATCGAAACCCGATATTTTAAAAGTTACGCGATTTAAAAGATACACGTCAAACACAAAAATTAAACGTTCAATATAAAATAAAAACATTGACATTCGGAGAACACTTATATTTCGATATACAAATGAGGGCTTTATGATTTAACAAATGTTAATACTTGGTATTAACGAATAACGCCTAAAGGTTTAACGTAAATTACAAAGAATGCTCATAAAACGAGAAATTAAAACGGCGACAATAGAAAATAATTCTATGTAATAACGAGGATGTTTATGGTCTATTACGGACATATACTTTGTCGATGAATAATAATTGATATGTATTCAATACATTAATGTCTTAACCTTGTCGGTTAGTCGAGAATTCAATATTATTCATCGAACGAGCATGACAAATAAAAGTCGGGTACTAAATATTGATCCGAATATTGGAAATAGTATTAGAACTCGGTCTAAATGTTGATTTTAATGTTCGGTTTACTACATTAGCTACCCCTTTAGGAAGCGACGTCCCGGCGCTTAATTCATCTCAATAGTTTTTGGTTAAATGACATAGATGTGAGAATAGACAGGTCATCACCGAGGTTTCTAACGAAGGTTGGTTGAACAAAAGTCAAAGCAATGAGTATACAGAAGGAAACAATAATACATAGACCGAAGGAAAAGCCATTAGAAGCGAAAAATTAACAAGTCGTTAGTTTTTATAATTGCTTCAAAGTACATTACTACTAGCTTATTAAACATGCGGCGGTCGATATAAGTTCGAAAAAGTACACATGACAAGTGACGAGTAGAAAGGAGTAGGCGCATTTGAAAAATCTTTAATGCGAGAATCAATTTAAACCTATCGGTGATCATATCGATCAAATCGAAACACAAATCGTCCACGGGTTTCATAAAAAAAACAATTACCTCATAAAAGAAAATCGCATGGATCACACATAACTCCATCGAAAACGTTACAAAATATTCACGACGAGGCAATTATCTAGTCGCAAAAAATCATCTAGTTGCATGATCTCGAACATGCAAACCTATTTCGTCAAAAGCAAATTCATCGATACGGAAATCGTTCGGAATATACATTACTCTATCGAAAGAATTATGATCCAAATAAAAAACAAAAGCCTTCACTAGGCACATATAATAACATTACGGCATGCTTGCAAAATAGCCAATCCATGCCAAATCAATAAGTTCAATCAAGTTAACTCATGCTTGCTTAGTAGCCAAGATATGATAAATAAGAATATTTGATAGGATTTCCAGATAAGTCCAGTCAAAGGAAAGTTTGCAAGTTAAAGGATGTTCACAGGCCTAATAGCCATGGATGCATATCCAGAATATTTTTATTATCGAAGGATGCTCACACACGGATCCATACCCAAATGATATTAAACAGTGCTCAGAAACGGATCTATATCCAAAAGATATTACAGGGTGCTCACAAACGGATCCATACCGAACATATATCAGGGTGCTCACAAATGGATACATACCCAACAGATACTAAAGGGTGCTCATCAAGAAAAATTCATCGACGAACCCCCGATAAGCAAAATTACAAAATCATTTCATTCACGGTGAGTTTTCGATGATAACCTAATCCTCAGTCGATCCACAAGTACACACTTAAGTCCTATTGTCGATTAGACAAATCGTCTATTCTCGGAACGGGTAATAGTTCTTAACAATTAGCATATAAAGCTCGCGATAGTCGGGACATATTAGAAATGTTCCATAAAGATAAATCATAACTCGAGAGAAGACTAACGAATTACTCGGACATAGATGATAATCAGTAATACCATAATGACGAAGGTAATGAACGATACATACCAACAAAACATGAGTCGAAGAAATACGTCCGTATATAAGATAATCACAAACCAAGTCGGCACACTTGAGCCCACTCATTTATAATTTGTTGTTTACATCCAAAGGCGTCCCAATCCATGTAAACAAGGATTATAAATTTATGGTTCGGGAACTTATAACTTTCTTTTTCAAATAAAAAGGCGTCCCAATTTATTTCAACAAGACGATTATAAATCATCCTACTTAGGTAATACCGTCACAAAACACGATATTATAACCAAATCAAATGCCAAGAAAAGTACAGGGTGTCAAACTTACTCCATGATTTGTGTATTCAAACGTCCCATACAATTTGAATAAATAAACCATCGACAATCTAAGGTCTAGTGGTTTAAAACTTTCTTATTCAAATGTCTCAATCCATTTCAATAAGAACTTTAAACGGCACATAGTTGGGCAATTTTAAAATCTCTATATTTAAATGTTCCATTCCATTTAAATATAAAGTTTTAAGTTGCTCAACTAATGACTACTATGAGCATATCTTTATTATACTCAAATTATATATAGTTGATTTGGGTATATATATATATATATATATATATATATATATATATATATTAGGTCAAACATTGGCATCCTCCTTTTCGTCAATAAAACGTAATCATACACAACAAATTAAACATTAAATTACGTAGAAGATGTCTCCTTAAAGAAACGCTTCTTCAAATCATAAGGAGTAACGGAAATACAAATAACACAATAATCAATTACGTTTTGAAGGAGATGTCCTAAAATGGCACATCACGATGCGATGACAATAATCAAGCTCAAATTAGTCGATATGCAATATATGACGAAACAATATATACGTACCTAAAGTATCAAACGAGTTTCATACTCGTATTCAGATAATAAATTAATTATCGAGATCGGTGATTGGCGGTGACGCCAAACTCTATACAAAACCGTATTATAATATGTACTATAATCAGGAAAGGACCATTGATTCACGCACAATGCCTATAAACACCATAGTATGTACATACATATACATAAAATCATTCCTACATACACATAGGATCACATTATCACAACCAAGCATTGGTTTCTAGTAGCTATGAGCGCGCGGATACTTTGTAAGGCAATAAAACAAATTTGCAAAAGAGCTGGTTATAGTCTAGGTGTTCAAAACGACCCAGTTCTCTATAACAAGTGCTCTGATACCAATCCGTAACACCCCCAATTTCACAAGGCAGTGAAATATCAACATTGGGTGTTACATCATAGCACATCACACATAGTCATAGAAAACGACCTCAAAAGAGACGTTTTTGTAAAATAAACCATTCGATAATTTTATTAAATCAGAGTACTCTAAAAAGAGGTCCTAACAGTTTATACAAACCTTAAGAAATAATAAAGATTTTTTGAATGTATCGAATGGAAATTGTTTGTTTTGCCTTTACTTTATCCCGCGCGACTCCATGCTCTAGTTTCTCTTAACCTACACACCTGAGAATACATGCTAACATGTCAACAAAACGGTTGAGTGAATTCACAGGTTTTTAAATAAACAATAATGGGTTTTTAAATAAACCATAAAGGTTTTGAACACAAGTATCTCATCCATTGGCGAGATTGCAACACATACAATACCTATATTCCACACTATTATGCTAAGCTCATGACACCGATGCCTTATTCAATAAATTTGTCCTAGTCAGGTATCTTGCCAAATACCCCATACCTCACGTACAACACACCCGGCTGAGCCTCCAACTCACAGGTGCGACCTGCCCGGGTGGGGGTCATCATTCCCAATTGATCCATTCGTCTGTACGAGCGCCTACCCATCATAGGTAGTTAACGGTTCACGATTTATATGGACTTTTCATGGCAATAAGCAAACTCAGCCTTGCTAATAGTGGCTCATTACCTATACAATCAACGCTTGTGTTCATTTTCCAAAAGCATTCAATCAAACGTCTTTACGTTTATTTACAACAACATGTATTCGATCAAAACATATATTCCAACAACTAATGTTTATTCACAAACATGTATCCTCTCAAAAGGATACAACATGTAATGCTTATTTACCAAGAGCATGTATTCCCCCTCACAGGTTTATAAACACATATAAAGCAATAAAAGCGAGACTATGAACTCACCTGATATAGCTATCACACGTTTATCGAGGAACAAACGTCCAATTATTGATACACGACTTCACGAGATATCAATCTCTCATTGATCGAGAACGAGATGCCCAACGGTCGACATATAACCGAACGAGACCTAAAATGACGAGACGCGTCTTAGGCTCGAGACTATACATAAGTCATATATATATATATATATATATATATATATATATATATATATATATATATATATATATATATATATATATATATATATATATATATATATATATATATATATATATATATATATATATATATATATATATATATATATATATATATATATATATATATATATATATATATATATATATATATATATATATATATATATATATATATATAAGTAGTTCACTTTAGTAAGTTTGGACATTACATAAGTTTTATAAAAAATTTCGTAAGACTTTTGGTAACAATTTACCATGTATTATTCCATTTTGACCTTTAAGCCCATTAAGGCCCATTAGTGGTCCATAACAAGTTCATGTGACTCAAGTTCATTTCAAACTCAGTATTGATCTCCAAAAAGATTATTAATCTCAGGTCCAATAATGGCTCAATGGCCATTATAAGTGTATGTTGGGCTTTTATGACCCAAGTTTACTTTATATGCACTACGATTCTAAAACATCCCAAAATGATGTCCACTTAATATCTCATGTTGGTCGGGTCTCGGGTATTCTGATTATAAATATATAAATGAGTTTATATTTCCCAAAAAGTGGATCCTAGAACTTTGGTTTTTATAAAAATCATCACATATACGTTAATTAAATATAGCCCAATTCTTACAATTTTCCCGACATGTCTCGTTAAATAGATCACATTTCTTAAATCGTAAATGATCTAAGTGTGTTGTTTTTACCAAAATCATTATAAACTTATATAATTTACTTGTTATAAGTCCAATTACCCTAAAAATTGTACTTGTCATAGCTTAATTACCCATTTTTACACTTAGACACGTTGGCTGTGATTCGTAACCAACTTTAGTCCCACCATTTTGTTCGCTATTTCCAAACTGTTTATCCGTAGAAAATCATCCGATTCGTGTGTGTTCTACATGCTATTATCTACAACTTTTAGTTTTAGATAATCATAGATAAGTATACGAATGTTATGAGAAAACAGCTCATCTTTACAGCAGGTCGGATTTTGACTTTGCTTCACTATTTTGGTCATATCTCACTTTTCACGACTCGCCACGGGACGTGCCACCCGGGGAAATACTCATAAAACAAACCTCTATCCAAATATCTCAAGTCCCAGTACACCAAACCTACTGATGTCATCAGAAATACTACGTTTCTCAACTGATCAAAAACACCTTGTTACTAGTTTATCCATATCGCTTGTTTCTCAAGCATCATTACTCGTATACAATGTCCAAAACTTCTCAAATAAACTATTATATCATTAATCCATTAGAGAAATAGTAAATATATATTTATAAAAAGAATATACAAATAAATACAAAGAAGGTAATCACATAAATCTTAAAAAGAGATGAAGAATCACCATAACTATCATATAATCAATTCAAATCCTTAATTCAACCAACCATTAAATCACCAATGAAGTGACCAATATAAACTTCCCAATCCTTCTTATATCCTTGTAAATACCATTTACTTCAGCCCTTAAATGATCTTCAAGTGGTTGATGACATATTTGCTTTATGTAAAAATAAATCAACAAGAACTAAGAACTAGTAGTCTTAACATTCATGGAGATATAATATTTGAGATAGAAAATTTAATGTGTATTGGTGCTTTATGGAATGAGGGTGACGTTAAAAACAGTAGGAACAAGGGAGATGAGAGTGGATCTCATCAAATGAGAAGTAATAAGGTTTACGTGTTTGATATGCATGCGTAATATACTTCCAAGTGTCTTTGTATGATGTAAACTTTAACCATCAAGTGAAAAATAGTCGCTTGTTAATAACGTCCATCAAAGGTAGAGTGGGATGAGATTATACCAAGTTTTTGTCTCAAAATTTATAAAATCGGGTATTATCGAAACCCGATATTTTAAAAGTTACGGGATTTGAAAGATACACGTCAAACACGAAAATTAGACGTTCAATATAAAATAAAAACATTGACATTCGGAGAACACTTATATTTTGATATATAAATGAGGGCTTTATGATTTAACAAATGTTAATACTTGGTATTAACGAATGACGCCTAAAGGTTTAACGTAAATTACAAAGAATGCTCATAAAACGAGAAATTAAAACAACGACAATAGAAAATAATTCTATGTAATAACGAGGATGTTTATGGTCTACGACGGATATATACTTTGTCAATGAAAAAGAAACGATATGTATTCAATATATTAATGTCTTAACCTTGTCGGTTAGTCGAGAATTCAATATTATTCGTCGAACGAGCATGTCAAATAAAAGTCGAGTACTAAATATTGATCCGAATATTGGAAATAGTATTAGAACTCGGTCTAAATGTTGATTTTAATGTTCAGTTTACTACACTACATTACATAAACCTCCTCTGCAATTGTGCCATAAAGAAAAGCACTCTTCCATCCATCTGATAGACTATAAATCCCATGCAGGAAGCATAGGCTAGAAAATTCCTTATAGCCTCAATCCTTGCAACAGGTGCAAAGACATCCTCATAGTCTATCCCTTCCTCTTTTGTATATTCTTGTGCCACTAAACGTGCCTTGTTTCTGACCATAATGCCTCTCTCATCCTTTTTTGTTCCTAAGAACCCATCTTGTCCCAATAGGTCTTACATGTCTGGGACAATCAACTAACTCCCAAACATCCTGAATAGCAAATTGGTGAAGCTCATCTTGCATTGCTTCCACCCAACTTGGTTCTTTGAGAGCATCAAAAAATTTCTTGGGTTCCTGTTGTGACATAAAACAGGCAAACAAACATGCTTGAACAAGAGGGGTATCAACTTTCTTGTGGATATTGGCAACAAATCCTTCTTGATTCTGATGAGATCTTCTAGTTTGCACAGGAGTCATCACATCACCTATGATAAGAGAAGAATGATGATTCTTCATGGTAGAAGAAAGCACTCCTCCTTAAAGAATGGTGTTGTCTTCAATATCAGACTCCATGTTGCCAATATCATCTTCAAATTCTCTTCCATCATCATCTGAATGAACCTCCCCATTTCTGTTCGAAGGTTCACCTTGCTCAAAATTTTTGGAAGAGAACAAATGGTCAAAAGAGTTGTCAACGTTTGAGCCATCAACGCCTGAATTAGTCTTGTCAGCGCCAAAATTTCCTCTGTTAGTGTTTGAAGAATCATGCATGTTTTCAACTGGTGATACTTGTGGACCACCTTATTCTTTTCCAGCAGCAGCAGCAGAAAATGCATCTGTCCATATAGGAATGGTAACATACTCAAGTAGGGGTGCTGATTTGTCTGCTTGTGATTCAACCTCCTTATCAACCTGTATACCTGAAATTTCAACAACTGGTTCTTCCACAACATTTGAAGTTACCTTCACAATGTCTGGATTAGTAACAAGCATATAATTTAAGGCTCTAGATAGAGGTTCCAAGTTAAATAATCAATTTGGTCCACTCTCAGGATCACTAGGTTTACTTTCTAAAAACCTAACATGTACTTTTTCAAGTATACGTTTTTCTTTCTTCAAGTAAACCCTATATCCTCTACTTTGCACTGAATATCCCATAAAATAGCCTTCATCACCTTTAGCACTAAACTTACCTAAGGCATCACTAGTGTCCAGAACAACTACATGACATCCAAAAGGTCTAAGAAAACCAATATTAGGTTTCCTGCCTAAAAATAGCTCATAAGGTGTTTTGTTATGGATCTTGTTGATTAATGCCCTATTCTGAACATAACAAGCTGTATTCACAGCCTCAGCCCAAAATGCAATGTGAAAGTAAGCATCAACCAACATAGTCCTAGCTGCTTCTATGAGTGTTCTATTCTTTCTCTTAGCTACCCCATTTTGTTGTGGGGTTCTAGCTACACTAAACTGTCTAGTAATCCCTTTCTTGGCATAATAATCATCTAACAACTTATTTCTAAAATCACCACCATTATCACTTCTAAGTATCTTAACCTTATTACCAGACTTCTTTTCTATTAGGGTAATAAAGTTAATCAAAGTATTCGCAGTGTCACTTTTCAAAGCTAAAAAGAAAGTCCAAGTAAATTTAGAAAAATCATCAGCGATGACAAAACAGTAGGATTTACCATTTAAACTTTCTACATTAGTTGGACCAAACAAGTCCATATGCAGCAAGTAAAGTGGTTTAGAACTAGAGTGCACTAGTTTAGACTTAAATGAGACCTTGTGTTGTTTGCCTTTAAGGCATGCAACACAAGAATGGTCATTGTGGAAAGCCTTTTCAGGCAAACCATCAACTAAGCCATGTCTTACAAGTCTATTTATATTTTTGAAGTTAATGTGCCCTAATATCCTATGCCAAAGATTACACTCATCAACTGAAGCCTTAGCATATAAACATGACAAATTATTCATCTTAATTCCATTAAGATTCACATTATAAATGTCTTTATGCCTAGGTGTTCTATAATCAATGAATTTCTCATCTGGAATTTGAAAATCTTTGCTCAACACCAAGCATTCAGTATCAGTGAAAAGAACCTTATTTTTGTTATCACACACCTGTGATACACTAAACAGATTATAGTCAAGTTCTTTTACCAGAATCACGTTTTCAAAACTCAAATTATTGGTGAGAAGAGTTCCTTTGCCAGTGATAGTTCCATATCCTCCTCCAAAGTAAACGTTGTCACCATCTCTAATGGGAGTGAAGTTTGTTAGGTAATCTTCCTTCCTAGTCATGTGCCTAGAGCATCCACTATCCCAATAGCCATCATCATTAACCTGCTTTTGAATGCCCTGCACATAAATAAAAAAATTAGTTTTCTTTGGGAATCCAAGTTTGAGCAGACTTGGATTCATTTGGTTGTTAAACAAGAACAGACTTAGTCCTTATGACAACCCCTTGTTCATCCCTTTTTGGATTAAACACCTAGTTAACCCGAACTGGTTTAGTTATGACCTTTGAATTATAATGAAATATGTTACAGGTCATAGAAATCCCATCTGAATTAGGGTTTTGGTCTTTTTTAGGTCTCCATGTCAAGCTAGAAGAAGCTTTGAACCCCTTTCCCTTTGGTTGAAAATATTTTCCATTACTTGGTCTGGCAACGTTCCTGTCAGCGTTTAATTTGTTCTTGTCAACGCTAAAATTACCCTTATCAGCGTTGAACCTAGGGTTTGAAACAGGAAACCATTGTCTGTTAGACCATGTATTAGTCTGCTGAAAAGGTCTTTGTCCATAAGTATTAGACCATTTAGTAAAGAATGGGGCTGGTCTAACACCTTGTGGACTTTGCTGGACAAAAGGTTTGGGTTTAACAGTGTTTGACTTTTTATCAGCATTGACCTTTGAAGCATTGACACACTTACAAGCTAAATGTGAAAAACTTCCACAAGTATAACAGGCTTTTCTAGACATAGCTCTAGGTCTAGAAGAAAAGAAACCTGTCCCATTATCACTAATTTGGCTTTTTGGTGACCTAGGTTTTCTATACATTTGTGCATATTGAATACTAGGTTTTCTATCAACATTTAAGCCAAGGTCAACAGTCTTGCCAGTAGTAGGATTGGTCACTTTTATGGGTGTAGACTCATTTAGGCTGTCACTAAGCATGCCACCCTTAACAAACAAAGTAGGTTGGCTTTCTTCCATTGGTCCAAATCAGTCAATTTCTGCTTGTATTCCTCTACTGGGGTAAGAACTCTAGGTGGAGGAATGAATTCCTCTTCTTGGATTTTTGGAATACCAGTCCAAGACAGGTCCTTTCTAAGGACACCATAGAATTTTCCAGCAGGTGGTGGAGCACTAGCATACTCTTTCATCCCAATCCCAGTCATATCCCTAGAATCTCTTTGTTCACTAACATACTTTTCTAGGGTTTGTGAAGCTTTATCAAATCTCTGGATTTTAAGATCTACATTATCTTTGTTTTTTATAGCCTCATCTAATTTAGCTTGTAAAACACCATTGGCTCTCTCCATGATGTTTCTAACCTCAATACTAGCATTCAAATCATGAGTTAAAATATTTATTTGATCTTTTAGGTCAAACTTCATTTTCTTATATTCAGACACAGTCTTTTCAGTTTGAGTAAGAGCAAGTTGATAATTAGATAGCTTACATATATCATTAACCACATCTGTTGTTAATTTTAAGACTTCTTTGTTAAGCTTTTTAGTATTTAGATGACAATCCTTACTACAAAATGCATCATCATATACCTCATTTTCTGATGAAGACGAAGAATGTGCCATGAGAGCATAGTGAACATGCTCCTCTTCATCCTTTTCTGCAACCAAAGCCTTGTTCTCTTCCTCATCCTTGGCCAAATAACTCCAATCCCAGTCAACACTATCAATTTCTTGCATAACAACCATAGCTTTGGGATCCTGAACCTTAATGATTTGGGTTGAGGATTTTCCAGCATCAGATCTTCTTGGAGATCTGCACTCTCTCATAAAGTGTCCCATTCGATGACAATATAACACTCAACCTTGGATTTATCAAATCCAGCAGTGTCCTTAGCATTAAAAGTCATCTTCTTCTTGAATCTTTGATTCAATCTATTTGCCCTTATACTTGCCCTTATACTTGCAAGAGCCATATTCCACTTTATATCCATCTCCTCCAAATGCTCATCACTAATCTGCTCAAGGTCCTCATATGTAATCACTGAACCATTGGGCAGTGAAGCAATGTATGCACACACTGTATCTAGATCAATACCAGCAGGCTTAATTCTTGGTGAGTCAACATTGTATGTGTCAGCGTCTGAATATGAGGCGCTGACAAAGCTTGATCTAACGTTGACACAAGGTGATCCTGTAACAGGGTGCATGTATGACTCCCTTTGGTCAAATTGACCTTTACTATGTGAGAAGAAGGCCATATTACCATTTGTGGACTTACTTCCTTGATCCAAAAGGAGTTCACTTTCTACAAGCCTCGGTTTGTTGTAAACATCATCAAAGGTGGAACTTTTGTGAGTATTATTAGCAATCATAGACCTTGCTTCAATCTTCTATGCATTACCAATTCTTTTAAGGAAAGTGGTGATGATATCAACATCACCAAGCACTGTTCCCATAAAGGACAACTTGATGTAATGTCAAGAAATCTTCTTCTCACTCCACTTAGCTTTTCATTGAGTTGAGCCTTGAACACAACATACTCATGCAAGAGTTGCTTCTTCTTCTCTTGTACAGTATCAACATTACCACCATAAGCAACTTCAAGGGCTGCCCAAAGATCTTTTGCAGACTCATAGCCTCTATATTTGTGCTGATTGGCTTGTCATAAAGAAAGTTTGAGGATGCTTAGAGTTTTCATGTCGTTCCTTCTCTTTGCTATGTCCTCAGCTGAGACAGCTCTTCCATCTTCAGGTTTTTCTTTTCGATTCTCTTCACTTGATCCTGGAGTTGATCTTGACAAGATAGCAGCAGCGATCTTGCCAGCCTTATTGAATGTGTTCCTATATTTAATAATTTCCCATAGGGTGTGATCATGGATTTGAAGATGCTGCTTAAAGTTTAACTTCCACAGCTCAAAGTTGTCTGGATCTAGCATAGGAATCTTGATGTTGGGGCTTGAGGAGGATGAGGTTAATTATGGAGTAGACATGTTGTTTTTAGGGTTTCTTAAGAATTAGGGTTTTTGGCGATTTAGGGTTTTTGTGTTCTTTAGATCAAAGTTTCTCAACAAGCTCTGATACCACTTGTTGATCCCGAATTTAGATCGATTTAGCTTGTGTAAACGAGATTAAATCAAGTTGAACACTCGATTCTTAAACAACCTCTACCGTCCGGTCAAGTCCTTTTTCTTTTGATCTGGAAGACGGGCGTTGCATTTGATTCGAAAGGCATGGTTTTCAGTATGTCTCCAAATAGGCCCTCACTAGCCCGTAGAGAAACGTTGTTGTATATAAAACAATTCAAGTATTATGCGGAATTAATACTCAAACAAGAACACACAAGCAAGTTAAACCAAACTTTCACTTTGATTAATAAATCGAACTTGCATGCAATGAAAGTGTAAAACATATATTAAACATAAACCTAAGGACCTCCTTTTATAGACTAAGGAGCCTTGTACAAGAGTCTACGTATCAGCTATTTTAGGTAAAGATAAATATAGAAAATACAATGTCAAACATATCTTTACTAGAAATACAAAACGTGTAGACTAAGTCTTCCATCAGTGCTTGACTTTTCTTATCAATGCTTGACTTCTTCCTGTCAATGCTTGTCTTATCAACGCTTGATTTCTTCTTATCAACGTCCAAATTGCTCTTGTCAGCGTCCAAGTGTCTTGGCTATATTTTATTCCCAACATTTACAAACACCAAAGAAACTCTAGGATTTGAATATAAAATCCCCCAAGTGTTTCATGGTCAGCATAATGGTGGCTCTACTAAAGCATGACCAGAGGAACAAAGATTCCTATTGAAGAATATTTTGTTAAAGAGAGTTCAGCCTTCCTCTTCCAGAGAACTTAGAAGATAAGAAGTCTTTGCTTCAGTGACTAGGCGTTCTAGTTGTTGAAGAACAAGTCCTGTAGAAGAGATTCCAGTTTAGTTTGGTCTCACAA
Source organism: Glebionis coronaria (assembly GCA_025667525.1). NCBI lineage: Eukaryota > Viridiplantae > Streptophyta > Magnoliopsida > Asterales > Asteraceae > Glebionis > Glebionis coronaria. The sequence continues at coordinate 28,091,795 of CM046874.1, read as the reverse complement.
TACCAAACTGTATGACGACGATCTCTTCTAGGATAATGAAGAAACTTCAGTCATCCTAAAGGTTTACATTAGGCAGGAAAAGATCTGCTTTAAGTCAAAGCAGGTCTCATTTGGAAAAGGTTGTTTGTAAAGTTAGCTATAAGTACAATCTTTATCTTTTTCCTAGATTAGTTTAATTTTACTTTGTATTGTTTACCCAACATGGGAAATCAACCAACCACTAGATAAACAACTGCATGGTTACTTGTGATATGTAAACCCTAATATGCATTTCTATAAAAGGAATGCATCTTGGAGAGAATCGGCTAACTCTAGTACTCGAAGATAGAACTCTTCTAAGAGCCCTTTCCCTCCTAACATCAACCAAACCATAAGGCGAAAAGCTTATGAACGTTTTGGTTGAGACTTAAATTCATAACCTAGGTTTGTAGTTTAAGTAGAGGAGATCACCAACAAAATTATTCAACCACTTTGCTATTTCACAAGCAAAGTGGGCTATAGATTCTTTATTGTGTTTTTAATAAAATGTCTATACGCTGAAAAGTATTTGGTATTGTTGTTTTAATTATTTAAGTCTGTTATTGATTTATTAAAACAACTCACTTAAATCCTATAAACAAGATATTACTTAAGGTTGATAAGTAGTATCATGTTAAAAGGGACCAAAACGTGGTATTATTAGAGCAGTTTGATTTATAGAACACTCTTATTTTTATAAAACTGCTCATTTAAGTTTTTAAAATCAAGATCCAATATGGTTCAAGTAATACCAGAAACCCTAGAATATAGGGATGGCGCATTAAATGTTGCTCCTATACTAGAAGTAGCAAATTTCACAAGCTTGAAGAAAAGGTTCGTTGTCCACATGGTTGGAGTTGAACCTTAATTCCTTAGAGTCATTGAAAATGGTCTATTTGCTCCCATGACTAAGGGAAATGTAAAACCTAAAGCTCATTGGACCGCTGATGAAAGAAAGTTGCTAACCTAGGTCAGCGACTCAAAAGTCTAATCATGTCTATGCTTCCAGATGACCAAATGAATTCTGTTGTGGATTGCAAGACGGCTAAATCTAACTAGGATGACTTGATACTATATCATGAAGGGCCCTCTGATGTGAAAGAAATGAGAATAATGGATTTAAAGCAATCCTACAACACCTTCAAACATAAATAAGGAGAGACTTTCACTAGATACAAGGCTCTGATGAATGAATTAGTAAATGATGGTGTTGAACTTTCAAAGTTAGAAATCAATGCGGTTTTTGTAAATGCTTTGCCTAAAAAGTTGCTCCGTTTTTGCCTAAGTTTGAGAAATGCCAATCACATTAAAGATTATGACTTGTCATCTCTCTTTGGAAAACTCAAATATGAAGAGAACTTGTTGATAGGATCTATGAAGGCTCCAGCAAGAGTAAAGCACTAACCATGGTTACACCCTTGTCCACAGCCTTCTTAAGCGAAGCTATCACTAAGGACTATCAAGATAGTCCTGATGATGGACAAGACACCAGCACTAGTGGGGAGTACTTGAAAGACCTCGAAGAGGAATTTCATGAGAGAGCTCTTCTAGATAAATCTATAAGGTTCTTTAAGAAGGGAGGGAAGTTCTCTAGCAACACAAAATCCACAGCAGACACTGTGTGTCTCAAGTGTGATAAGCATGGTAACTTTGCCAAGGATTGCTATTTAAAAACATCCATTCCTTCTTACTCTTCACTAGTATAGTCCCGACCACCGATTCAGTCACCATACTAGCAGAAACAAATTGCCTCATCCTCTTTTTAGAAAAACAAAGCTAAACTTAGGCCTGCTAAAGACTTTGAGGCCAAGTACAGAGAGATAAAGTCCATACTTTCCCTCTTAAGCACTAAAGGGTCATCTTCAAAGTCCACAAAATATAGGAAGAATAAGGGTCTCATTGCTGAAGCATATGAATGGGATGAGGAAGACGTCTCTTTAAATGATGATGACCTTGTTAATGTCGAAATTCTGATGGCTCTTGCTGATAATGAAGATCTCAGCTCCAATGTTGTGGCTAAGTAGAGTGCTCGTAATGGTGAATGGGTCAATATCACAATCAAAAAGGTACAAACTCTTCTTGATTTAGAAGATAAAGATGATATTAAATTTGTCTTTGATTACCTGTGTATTGATCTAAATTTTGTTGGAAAACAAAGAAATAACCTTCTTGAGAAATATAGAAAAGTTGTTCTAGAGTTGGAAAATCATGAAACTAAGTTGATAGAGTTAAAAGAAGCTAAACTAGACCTACTTAGTTTCCAGCAATTAAACACTAAAATCATTGACGAAAACAAATCTTTTAGAGTTAAACTAAAAGAAGCTAAATATATTGTGAAATCGTGGCTTAGAAACTTTGATAAGGTTAATCAGTGTATTAATGAACAAATTCCTGCTCAAAAGAAGAAAATGCTTGGTGTTGAAGGATCATCTAGCACCAAATATCGTGATATTGTTTTTGTCAAAGCCTCAAATGAGGTGCGTAGCTCAACCCTTGGCATTGAAAGGTTAGGTGAAGAGAATCTACCAAACCATGACACTAGACGTGTCCTTCTTTCTGAGCCAAGAAAGTGATGATTCTTCAGCACCTCTTGAGTCTTTAGTTACTGAAAATGACTCAGATGATGATATAGAGTCTTTAGTATTCACTTCACTTCCTCCTCTGGAGAAATTATCTAGTGTTGAACCCTCTACTTGACCCAAAACTATCCAGTCTATCATCAAGTCACACATAACTTACAAAATTAGTGCTCCCAAGCAAGTCAAAATTGACATATCAAAGAACTCTTTAGCTCCCTAAGATATCACAAGAGGTAACTACTTCTTCAGTTTCACAAAATAAACTGAAGGATCTTGTATCTGAAGGAGACATGAAAATGTCTCTAGTCATGCAATAGATCAAAGATCTTAAGGTGCAACTCAGACAGCAACAAACACCAGTTTGATTCAAGGATGAACGACATAACTCTCCTCACTACAGATACAAAACACAATTCAAAAAGTGTTGTTATTTATGTGGTCTAAACAACCATCTCACTAGAACTTGTCTAAAAGTCATATTTTGTAAGAAATGTGAGTAAACTGGTCATCTCACTTGTGAACATAATGGATATGTGGTTGACAAAACAAGTGTTGACAGACTCAAAGGTGGAACATCTCACTCTAGGCAAAACATGCCTTTCCCACCATGTTTTCATTGTGGTATGAACATCATCTTTTTGATGACTGTCACTATTATCCCATGTGTAACATCTGTGGAAGTTATGTCCATGAAACTCATAGACATAATTGAATCATATCTCTCAAAATAGGAATCAAACCAGGGAATCTAAACTCTATTCCAAAATGTTGTGAAACTTTTGGAAGCAATGTCCACGCCACATCTTATCACAATGCCATAGAGTGGTTCAGAAGAGGTGAAGCCCTTTAGGAAAAAAAGGCAAATGCTGAACGTGCCTCGAACTATGAACCTTCCCATTCCTCTCACCTTCCAGATCTAAGACTCCCACCCAACGAAGGTTGGTTTCTAAACAAAACTGACCATTTCCTTAAACTTGTGCAGAGTGACCTCATAAAACCTATTTGGTACCTAGACAGTGGATGCTCAAGTCCTATGACTGGCACTAAAAGTTATCTGCACAAGTATAAGGAGGGACCAGGTCCTAAATTGGTATTTGGGGATAACTCATCAGCTACCACTGAGGGATTTGGTTTAGTGAGATGCAATGGCATAGTTTTTACAAGGGTAGCATATGTAAATGGATTGAAGCATAACCTCATCAACATTATTTAACTTTGTGATGCCAAATACCTGGTTATGTTTGATTACAAAAAAGTTACTATCTTCAATTCAAATCATGAAATTGTGATGATTCCTCCAAGAGTCAGAGACATATATGTCATGGACATGAGCTCTACTCGGGAAACATGCTTCTTTGCTAAAGCTTCAGATATCACTGACTGGATCTAGCACAAGAGACTTTCACATCCCAACTTTAAAACAATCCATAAACTGGCAAAACAAAATCATGTTATTAGTCTCTCTTTTCTTTTCTATTCAAAGGATAAACCATGTTCAACATGTGAGAAAAGGGAAGCATCGTAAAGCCAGCTTCAAAACCAAACAAACATTCTCAATAAAATATTGTCTTCACCTTATTCACATGGACTTATTTGGCCCAGTTTCACCAAGGGCCATTTGTCATTAAAAAATATACTCTTGTCATTGTTGATGAGTTCTCTAGATATATCTGGGTATATTTTCTGACAAAGAAAATTCATGCACCAGAAACCGTCATGTCTTTTATCAAAAGAGTTGAAAATCAAAATGACACTCATGTCAAACAACTCAGGACTGACAATAGTAATGAATTTAGAAATTATTCACTAATCAAGTTTTGTGATGAGAAAGGAATTTTACAAAATTTCTCATCTCTTTACAAACCTGAAAAAAATAGTGTGGCTGAAAGAAGGAACAGAACTCTGATTGAAGTAGTAAGAACAATTCTTGTTGGATCAGCTCTATCTAAATACTTTTGGACTGATGCTATAGCTACTGCTTGCTACACTCAAAATAGGTCCATAATTGTGAAGAGACACATGAAGAATCCCTATGAAGTCTTCAGGGGGAGAGTTCCAAACATCACATTCTTACGTGTGTTTTGGTGTCTAGTATTCATTCACAACCACAAGGATCACATTTTGATGAAAAATTTGATAATGGTTACTTCCTTGGATACTTACAAGTATCAAAGGCATATAGAGTCTTCAACACAAGAAGACAATGTATTGAAGAAATTGTAGAAACTACAAGGAGGGGGGGGGGTTGAATAGTTTCTCTTCGGTTTTTCTCCTAATTAAAATTCTTTTCAATTAGGCGAGTGTCAAAACCATCTTTTACTTGAAAGCTAGTTGCATAAAGATTAGGTTCAATTATAATGCATTAACAATGGCAAGTAGTAAGTGTGATGATAATGAATGTAAGTAAGGAATAAGGAAAGAAACAACCTAGTAGGAAGACACCAAGATTAATAGTGGTTCAGCAACGAAGCTCTATCCTCGTTCCTACTCCACTCCTCGAGTACACCTACTCGAGATTTCCACTATATCGACAAGCTCCCTTCTTGGCGGAGAAAACGTTACAATGTCGCTTACATTATTTTCCGACACTAAGCTAAATGTCGAGACCTAATCTTAGATAGTACCAATCTACACAACATCGCCCACTTAACCATTTAACGACACAAGGCTAGATGTTGAGTTCTAATCGAAAGATAGAACCAATCTTCACAAGGTTCCCTACTTCACCATTTTCCGACACAAGGATAGATGTCGAGTTCTAATCCAAAGCTAGAACTAATCTTCATGACTCTTCACTTTGAAGCTAAGTAAGAACTTCACACAACACAACTACACATCACTTTATAGTTTAGTGAGAACTCACAAGACACAACCATATCACTTTATAGTTTAGTGAGAACTTACACAACTTATTAAAACTCAACTAAACATATCTAGTTAAACAAATGTAACTTGGATCTAGACAACACAAATCCAAGCACACACATATGCAAAGGATTTACAAAACACTAATCCAAGTATTCAGAAATAGCTTGGATGAACACAACTAGTCCAAGTATTCACAAATACATTGGATCTATACAAGACACAAATAAACAAATGATGAACATGACTAGATCTTTAGGAGAGGATGATCTTCATCGAGGCTTCATCTTTAATCACATCACATGTGTGTGAGTGATCTTCTCTTTGGACAAGGTAAAGAAGGATATCAAGAGGATAATCATAAGTAAGCATACTTAACACATTAAGTGATCATTTACAAATGGTTAGGATTAGAAAGGAGAAAGAAGGCTGAAAGAAATGTCTAAAATGGGTTATGGAAAATGCAGATTTGATCCACTATTTATAGGAGACAAAAACCAACGGCTACCTGTACACGGTTCCTTATCTCCCTAGGTGGTTCCTTATCGATAAAGAACTGCATAGGTACTTAAAGAACCGCGGATGTAGAGTCCGCTCCTTTTTTTATTTTAGTGGGATAGGAATATTTGAGGCAGTTTAAAACCTTCAAAGGATATTCTTATGACACCTGGAATATGCCATATTCAAATTTACATTTTTATTTTAATAAAACAATTTCTAAAAAATAAAATTTTTTAAAAATATTTTGTCACATTTGACAAATTGATTTTTAAGGCTAATTACTTTTTTTATCACTAAACATGATTAAGATATGTTAGTGTAATGATTATTACCTTGATGATAGTGTTTGTTAGATAATTCGTTTTACGATTATATTTTTTTTTAAATGTCTTTGTAATTTGTCGTGATCAAAACTAAGAAAGATTAGTTAGCATTAACAACGTTTTTAGGCATTGCTTTGCATTAACAATCTCCCCCTTTTTGATTACGACAAAATATAAACTCATTTACGTAAAATACAAAATTATTCAAATTATTAATGAGTTTATCACTATCATTTCTCCCGCTTTGTCAAAGCAAAAAGGTTAGCACAAGTCTTTGAAGAAGAGAAGAACCGGACGTTGCTAGTAGCTCCCCCTTGGTGCTTACTCCCCCTTGCTTGGGGTAACAAGTGAAAGAGCAAAGGTGACATGCTACACAAAGGTTAGAAGATAGAAAAGAAACACCAATGCATATATTTGCACTACCTACTAAATAACTTAAGAGGGAGGAAGAAAAGAAATCTCAAATTAGAAGTAAGTATTTGCTAAGTATGTCCAAAGAGTACGTGTTGACAACATCAAAGTTCAATTGGTGGAATAAAGGAAGAAAAGAAACATCTAAACCAATCAAAATGATTAAAATGTCAAGGGGTTAAAAATTTAGAATTTATGGAATCACCCATAATCAATTCTAAATTTAACCATGATCAACTCTTTAAAAAATGTGTGAGAAATAATTAGCGGGAAAGAGATAACACACACAACATTCATATTACACAAATATGAAAGAACATACAAGAGAAATATTCATACACAGTATGAATATTTAAAGCAAAAAATATAGAAAATAAACCACAAAGTTTAAACTACTCTAGTAGTCATAATCTTCCATGATTGCTTAAGTTTTATTGACTCAAACAACTAAAGTACAAAATGTGCCTTAGTTGGAAAAGAAAGACAACGAGGCATCATTCGAAGTTTTGTTCACGGGAACGAAAACTTTTAGAGGAGGTCGAGTGAGGAGGAATTCAAGGAAATTTAGCTTATCATAAACATGAGCAAGTTAAATTTGTTAAAATCGACAACAAGCACACGAGGAACCATGATGCAAAACAAAGTCATTAGATGGGGGAGGACCATCAAAATGAGAGTTTGGTGGAGAGGAAGATAATGGATAAGAGATGTTTTCACAATTCCTAGTGAGATTTGGGAAAGAAGATAGGTCCTTGAGTTGTGGAGAGTTGAAAGGTTTAGGTGGTGGTGGAAGAATTTTCTTTTCTCCGGTAATTGGATTTATAGAGTAAGTCTCATTCTAATATTTGCTCGGAGAGAAAGAAGAATTCTTGGAGGGTTTTGGAGAAGAGGAATCATGAGGATTCTTGTTCCTCTTGATCCAAATGGGTCGAACCAAGATTTTCGGTTTCTTTGAAAGCTTGGAAGAATAAGCTTTAGGTTAAGAAGATTGTGACAAAGATATGTCACGGTTAGGAATGGAAGAGTTATGCATTGTGGGGGATGAAGAGAAGAACTCCCAAAAGAAAAGAATTTAAAGAAAGTAGACAAGGAAAAGATTTGAAATGAAAAGAAAAGGTTTTAGGGAATGTTTAGACAAATTGGTTAAACAAGGAATCTTAACCAAGACAGTGGTCAAAGAACAAAGACCAAAAATAATCCAAAAACGGGCTTGTTGTCCGTGGTTTATTAAAGGAACCGGCGGTTCCATATCGATATGGAGTCGCGTACGGTGGACGTTAAACCATGATTTTCAAGAGTTTTGAAGAAAAATAAGATTTTTTCAAAATTTTGCAAATATTGGATTTTTACCTCTTTTAGCACTAGAGTATACTAGGGTTACATAAAAGCAACACACTCACAAAGAGTGTCTTGACAAAGGGTGACACAATATTTAGATAACATTTTGATCCGATTTTGAGTTAAGTTTTAGAGGTTGTGATAGATTTAGGTTCAATTTTAAATAAATTAAAGTTGATTAATGTGAGCACATAGATTGAAACACATAACTAAATCCATAGAACATCTTCATGAAAAACTCATGAAGGAAAGGAAATACAAGAAAAGAAATAACAACTAACAAATACAAAGTTAGCTTAAACTAGTTATTGATAGCATAGTCTTCCTTAGCTTGACTTTCTTTAAAAACATTTATTTTTGAAAATCATCATTCATCTCCTAGGAGGAGGAGACATGGAGAACAAGGTAAGAAAGAAATCATGCAACCTCTCATGAAGACCAAGCATCTCCAACCTTAGGTTTTGAATGGTATAGTTCTTATAGAGGCAACATGGACAATTAGTGCCATGAGCTTCTAGAAAACCAAAGAAGTAAGGATCACCCATGAAGTGAGAAATAGGAATGCCCAAAAGAGGAGCATTAGTATTTGAGGGAGGAGGTGGTGGTGGAGGCATAGTGTCCAAAGGTGATATGCGTGAATTGGGTGGAGTGAAAGGAGAGGTAATCATAGGATAAACTACAAAAGGGATGCTTTGTAGAGGTTGAGGTTGAGTATTCACATCCAAGGTAGGACTAGGAGTGAAAGGTGAGGACAACTCATTTATTCTTGTTTGGAATGAAGAGGAGGTAGAACCATGTGAGTGGTTGGTACCATAACTTGAGTTGGTCTTGCATGGAGCAAGAGGTAGTGAAGGTGATGAAGAGATGAGAATGGGAGAAGTCTCATTCTTAGGTGTATGCTAAGGAGAAGAAGAACCAAGTTTGGGTAACTTGATCTTGATTTTGAGGTTCCTTTTGGAAGAGGAAATTTTAGGAGAGTTGGATGTTATAGTGGTAACCATGGTTGTGAGTTTAGATTTAGAGAGAAGTTGAAGGGATGAAGAACACAATCAACAAGAGAGGGTTTAAGAAGAGGAAGGGATGATCCAAACTACTAACGGGTTAAAATCATTTTAGGTGAACAATGAAATTACGTAGCCTAGTTTAGGAAAGTGCGGGTTTTTGCAAAAATTTCACCAATGTTTACACAGATAAAGGGAAAACAGTGTAAAGCAAGGGTTCTCTCGGAACAGACGACGGTGGTTCCTTATGTAGGGCCGTGATTCGTTATCGCTAAAGAACCGCGGGACAGATAAAGAACCGCCCCCAGAGGGTTCCATAAAATGCATTTCCTGAAACTTTTGCTAGCCTAGATTTTACAAAAAGTTTTATCAAGCCAAAGTGAACTATTAATCAAAATCTAGGAAGCTAACTAACACATAAGATGAACAAAGCTATGCAAATCGAAAGATCGATAGCATAGACAATTAGGATTAAATTACTAAATAATCCAAACACAAAGTATTATTTAATAAACACATAACATCCTAAAAATAAAGATAAAGGAAATTGAGATCAACAATCCAAACATGTTTACACACATGTTAACCATTCAATCGTGGTATGTATCATTCATCCATGAGCATTTCCTCATTGCCTTGATTCACTTCTTATACGTTCTTGAAGATGAAGATTGAGACAATATTGATAGTTGAAATCAATGTCTAGAGAAGACAAATGAGAGATAGAGGATGATAAATCATAGCAAGGGTTGAGAGAGTCATCTTGAGAGACATTTCCATCTTCATTTGAATCATGTGTGGGTTCAAAAGAGATGTTTCCTTCAATAGGAAGCATGACTTGATCCACGGAGTGAAATGATGAAGCATTTAAGGGTGGAAAGTCAAGAAGAAGTTTTGTAAGAAGCCGTGAGAGAATCATGGCAAATGGAAGACTAGAGCGAGACCCGCTGAGAACAAACTTATTCTTCTAGATATGAAAAATGAAAGGTTGTATGGATTGGAATTAGCAACACAATACAACATATGTGCAAGACAAGCGGGCACACGGTTGCGATTACCATCCAAACACATTGCATTTTCCCTAATGATTTTGGCCCAATGGATCATAAAATCATTAAGATCACTACTTAGTTATTCCCAAGGAGTGAGAGTACGAACTTCTCCCTAAAAATTACCAAGAATAGGGTGTTCACGAGGTTTAGCAATAGCACAAGAGATGGCCGCAGCCGAGGGTATATCGGTCACATAATTCACATCAATAGGGGCCGAATCTAAAGAGTTTAAACTCCAAGCATCGGTGAACCTACATTGACCTTCGTATGGAACTTTGAGAATCTCACCAAATTCTTCAAGGGTATATACGAAGGTTTTCCACTTGATGGAAAATCTTATAGATAAACCATTATTGATGCAAATTAATGTGTACGAGCTAAAGAATTCCAAGAGTAAGGAAGGAAATATTGGCTCATTAATATCAAGCAAATAATCAAAGCCAATGGAATTGAACATGAATCCAATAAAGTCAAGTCCAATAATGTTAGAAGAAACAATGCTTCCTTCATGAAAACAACGAGATTCAAGACAATGAGATGTGTTTTGAGTAGAACGAGTTTGACGTAAAGAAGAAAGATTAGGCATGTATTCTCTAGTATGTTGATGGTCATTTTGATATCCTAAAAACATGATAGTACCTAAAAATAACATACAAACATATTTACCCAATCACTTATATGTTACATATAAACCAAAAATCAAAAAGATGAGAATGTGTTTCATCAATCTCTTGACAAACAAAGGATTAATCCTTATCATTCTCATGCTCACAATGTACCTAGTTCATCATTGACAATCATACATTGACCATGTAAAATCAACAATGAACTTGAACATTGGTTTGTCTAAAACAAGATTTTTAGGTAAGCATTTAAACAATGCCATTACCAACTTATTCATGTGTTCATATCAATTCCATCAATTAACTAAAACTATTTAGTCAAAATTAGAATTGTTCTACAAGTGGGTTTTAGTGAATTCTCAATGAATAAGAACCTAAGGAATCATAGCAAGATTACTATGTCAATTCTTATTCCTAGTAAGGTTCTAATTCAATATCAGTTTTAAAAATCCCTAATTATGAATGTATGAACCCTAGAAACAGTTAGATGAAATTGAAAGAAATAACTTACAATTAATTGATCTTGAATGAAGGATGAGTGAAACCTACAAACTGGAATCAATTAATCTTGAGTAATTGAAGGTTTTTAAAGATCAACAATGGTGGAAAATGGAGGAAATTGTCGATATGTTGGAGAAAAGAGAGAAGGTTTGTTTAAAAAATGATTTTTATAAAAAGTCTGTCACTTTAGTCGCAAGCACTGACCGCGGTTCCTTATCGATATGGAACCGCGCATTTGAGCCGCAACAAATAATAAACCGCCTACAGTGGTGAGTTTTTATCAAAGAAAATCAAAGAATTTTTCAAAACCAAATTCTTATAAAATCCTTAAAATATGTCTCAAGCCTTTTGGGAATCATTAGATCACTTCAACACTAAGTAATAATGCCTTTATGAAGGATTACTAGTTGAATCGAGATAGAAAAAGACCGAAGCGAACAAACGACTACTCGTAGCAAAGAAACAAAGAAGAGATAAGTCAAGAGGAGTGAATCAAGACCAAGAACAAATGCTCAAGAGAAAAATGACAATCTTCAAGTCGAGGAAACGAAGAGCTTGTGTTAGATATAGTGGTTTAAGACGTGCCTTTCTTGCGAAAGTCTAAACGGCTTTGGTAATGAACTACACCAAGCAATTTTGATGCATAGAGTAAGATCACTTTCAAGAATAGTCTTACTCTACTTCAAAATGTGAGCAAAGTATATATTCACTTTCTCTCCTACATGATCGGACAATTATTATTGCTAGGATTTACAATAACAATATCCTTGGAATATTTCAATTCCAAATATGTAAAGTCCAACTACAACTAGTGAAGTCGTTTAGTATCTCATGGGATTCATCAATCATCCTAGAGATGAGCTCAATTACTCGAGTTACACATGATATAGGGCCTACTAACTGTAAGGGTGTAAACCATTGAAATCATGCTTGATACTTTAAGCTTCAACTTACTCACTCTACATCTCCATAGTGAGTCAAGTATCCAAGCAATGAAGGTTTGTGAGGGAAAAAGGAAAGAATCACAAACCACAAACAAATTTCAAGGCAAGGATGCCAAGAATGAGCACATAGTTAAGTGATGATCAAAAGAATGATCAATAGGGCGTGTGGAAGAACGAAAACGTACCTTAGCCACAAACTTCATTCCAAGCTTTCAAGGAACCAATGCAAAGCCCAACCATGACTAAAGTGACTACTAAGTCTTCAAGGACTAGTATCAATCCCATCCATCTTGATATCATCATTCAATGATGTTGGATATCATAGAAGATGACTCTTCTACAAGTGTAAGTAAGTCAATCCACAATCAATAAAGTGACTGATCTTCATGATTACCTACACATAACAAGATGAAAACTAGTAGATACATTTCAAGATTAAATCTAAAATTCATAAATACTACTAATCTAAATGGGATGCTATATTATCAATTAAAAGGCCTATTTTCAATAAAAATAGTTTTGACCAAATAAAAACTTTAGTACAACTTAACCTTCTAATTTGAGGAGACAATGGATCGATCCAAGTTTTAAAGTACAATATACTTCAAAGATCTTGTGTGACCATCACTCTTATACCAATTGTAGAAACTATAAGGGGGGGTTGAATAGTTTCTCTTCGGTTTTTCTCCTAATTAAAATTCCTTTCAGTTAGGTGAGTGTTAAAACCATCTTTTCCTTGAAAGCTAGTTGCATAAAAATTAGGTTCAATTCTAATGCATTCAAAATGGTAAGTAGTAAGTGTGATGATAATGAATGTAAGTAAGGAGTAAAGAAAAAACAACCTAGTAGGAAGACACTAATATTTATAGTGGTTCAGCAACAAAGCTCTATCCTCATTCCTACTCCACTCCTCGAGTATACCTACTCGATATTTCCACTATATCCACAAGCTCCCTTCTTGGCGGAGAAAACCTTACAACGTCGAATACATTACTTTCTGACACTAAGCTAAATGTTGAGACCTAATCTTAGATACGACCAATCTACACAACGTCGCCCACTTCACCACTTAACGACACAAGGGTAGATGACGAAGTTCTAATCGAAAGATAGAACCAATCTTCACAACGTTTCGTACTTCACCATTTTCCGACACAAGGCTAGATGTCGAGTTCTAATCTAAAGCTAGAACCAATCTTCACGACTCTTCACTTTGAAGCTAAATGAGAACTTCACACAACACAACTACACATCACTTTATATTTTAGTGAGAACTCACAAGACACAACCACATCACTTTATAGTTTAGTGAGAACTTACACAACTTATTACAACTTATTTAAACATATCTAATTATACACATGTAACTTGGATCTACATAACACAAATCCAAGCACACACACATATGCAAAGGATTTACACAACACTAATCCAAGTATTCACAAATAGCTTGGATGAAACTAGTCCAAGTACTCATAAATACATTGGATCTACACAAGACACAAATAAACAAATGATGAACATGACTAGATCTTTAGGAGAGGATGATCTTCATTAAGGCTTCATCTTTAATCACATCACAAGTGTGTAAGTGATCTTCTCTTTGGACAAGGTAAAGAAAGAGATCAAAAGGATAATCATAAGTAATCATACTTAACACATTAAGTGATCATTTATAAATGATTAAGATTAGAAAGGAGAAAGAAGGCTGAAAGAAATGTCTAAAAAGGGTTGTGGAAAATCCAGATTTGATCCACTATTTATAGGAGACAAAAACCAATGACTACCTGTGCGTGGTTCCTTATCTCCCTAGGCGGTTCATTATCGATAAAGAACCGCATAGGTACTTAAAGAACCATGGATGTAGACTTTGCTCCTTATTGTCTTTTAGTGGGTTAGTACCTCTGAGGCAGTTTAAAACCTTTAAAGGATATTCTTATGGCATTTGAAATATGCCATATTTAAATTTACATTTTTATTTTAGTAAAACAGTTTTTTAAAATAAAGTTTATTAAAAATCTTTTGTCACATTTGACAAAAGTGAGTTTTAAGGCTAATCACTTTTTTGATCACTAAACGTGATTAAGATATGTTAGTGTAATGATTATTACCTTGATGATAGTGTTTGTTAGATAATTCATTTTACGATTATATTTTATGTTAAATGTATTTATAATTTGTCGTGATCAAAACAAAGAAAGATTAGTTAGCACTAACAACGTTTTTAGGCATTGCTTTGCATTAACAGAAACCTTTCACATCACCTTCAACGAAAGTTCTGAAGCCATCAAGTTTGCAAATCCATCAGTGGATGAACTTCATACTCATGAAACTCATAATTATCCATCTGATGAATATCACCACTATGAGCCCTCTCAGAAGTATCAAACTAACTGTCCATCATTTCCATACATTGATCCATTTAAAGATATGACAAGTCCTCTAAAGGAAAATCCTTCAGTATATCATACTTATGGCTATCACTCAACAGATCAAAATGATCAGTCTCAAAAAAATGACCATAATGATCAACAAGCTCAGAAAAATGATCAAAATGATCAGTCAAATGAATTTCCCTATAATGAACAGTCTGAGCCTTGTGTCTAAAATTCTAGTTGTTTCACGAGAAATTGTTCTAGTGAACTCTCATTCTGAACAAGAAGATAGTCCACAAATCATTGAACCATTGTCTATTTAATATCCTTCATTAAACACTAAAGATAGTCTAATTCCATTTCCATGTTATGGACTTCCTACTTCTAGCTTAAATACTATACTCGGTTCTTACTCTCCAGCTCCACAAAGATCATGGACTAGAAATAGTCACATTTAGTTGGTAAATATAGTGAGAAATCCTGGTGCTGGTAGACTTACAAGAGCTATGGCTAGAAAGTAAAGTGCTGCTTCACTTGTAGAATGTCTCTATGCAGATTTTCTCTCAGAAATTGAACCCACAAATATTTCAAAAGCTCTCACTCACCTTGGAGGGGTAGATGCCATACAAGAGGAAAATTGGTTCCTATTCCATATGGAAAATTAACCACTAGTATCATATGGGTTTACAAACTCAATAAGGATGACACCAATGTTGTTATCAAAAATAAGGCCAGACTGGTGGCTCAAGGATACAATCAAGAGTTTAAGGTTGATTTTAATTAGACCTTTTCTCTAGTTGCTCGTATGGTATCCATACAAAATTTCCTTGCTTATGCCACTTACATGAACTTCACCATCTACCAAATGGATGTCAAAAGTGCATGCCTCAATGGTGACCTAAAAGAACAAGGTTATGTTACATAACCTCTTTACTTTGAGAGTAGTGAATACCCAAATCCCGTCTACAATCTTTACAAAGCTTTGTATGGATTGAAGCAAGTCTCAAGGGCATGCTATGAAACTCTCTCTACCTTTCTCATTGAACAGAAATTTTTTAGAGGTAAAATAGATAGCACCTTTATTATCTATAAGACTATAACGGACACCATCTTGGTGTAAATTTATGTGGATGACATCATCTTTGGCTCAACAAGCTTTAAACCGTGCAAACAATTTGCCAAGCATATGACCAGAAAGTTTGAGATGAGTATGATGGGTAAACTCACATAATTCATTGGTCTTCAGATAAAACAATATGACAGATGCATCTCAATCAATAAAGAAAAATATGTCAAGGAACTGCTGAAGAAGTATGATATCAATTGTGCTTTAGTTAAAACTCCAATGGTACCCTCTAAAAAATTTGGACCTGATCTGAATAGACAATCATTCAATAAGACTCACTACAGAGGTATGATTGGTTCTTAAATTTACTTAACAGCCAGCAGGCCTGACATTCAATTCTCTACCTGCCTTTGTGCAATATACCAAGCAAACCCAAAGAAATCATACCTTATTGTTGTCAAGAGAATCTTCAGGTACCTAAAAGGTACCCCCAGTCTTGGTCTTTCGTAACACAAGTCCTCAGGATTCGATCTCAAAGGATATTCAGACTCTGACTATGCTGGATGCAATTTGGACAGAAAAAGCACTTCTGGTGCTTGCCAATTGCTGGGTAGAAAACTTGTATGTTGGAGTGCTAAAAAGCAACAATCAGTTTCCATGTCTTCAGCAGAAGCTGAGTATGTGGCAGTTGCTGGATGTTATGCCAATATTTTATGAATGAAAAGCCAATTAGCTGATTATGACATACAATATAAAAAGGTACCAACCTTTCATGATAACACTAGTGCTATTGCAATATCCAACAATCCAGTCCTTCACTTAAGAACAAAAACATTGATATCAGATATCACTTTATCAGATATCATATTGTGAAAGGGGACATTGACTTACATTTAATCCCCACTCAATACCAATTGGTTGATATCTTCACCAAACCACTGGACGAACCAACTTTCAAAAGATTAATTATGGAACTAGGCGAATGCTTAACAATGATGATACGAAATTACTGAAGAGTCCTAAGGGTTCAGTATTTCTTACCAAGTTTTTTATTTCAGTTAGTAGCAGTGTTTGAGTAGAGGAGTGTGCAACGTCATGTGTCTTGTTCACTTATGTGAGCATGTATGGTGGGTTTTGTTGCCTCATCTGACGCACTTAAGCTCATGAATGTCACCCATCGGCTTCAGCATCATTGGTCAAAGCAATTAAAACCAATCAATCATGTGTCTGAAAGTAAATTAAATGGCATTGAATTTTTCTTTGAAAAAGAAAAACTTTCTTCAAAAATTATAATTATTTTATTAAGGAAATACCAAACGTCAACATCTATAGCCAAAAACCCTCTAAAACAAGAGCATTTCACTGTTCAAGAAGTCAGAAACCACTTCTTTTTGCAGAACATTAATGAGAGAGTTTGTGTCAAATGTGAAAAAGAAACACTAAAACTTTTTATGCTTTACTTAAAACAGTTTTAAAACCACCAAGAATCATTCAAAGTTTTATATAAATCTTTTCAAACATTGGGAGTCATATCATTTTTCAAATATTTATCATTTCTACACACACAAACTCTCTCTCTTACATCTCAAAAATAGCAAACAACAATGGCAAAATCATCATCACAACAAGATGTAGAAGTAACCCTAAACCCATCATCGCCTGTGAACTATCCTATTGAGGATATCATAGTCAAACCCAAAAATCTTGTTCTCATCAAACCTAAAACAATAACCTCAATTCCTAGAAAGGAGGTTATGGATATTATGTCTAAATGTGTTCTTCACAAAGCCTTGTTTAAAGATCCAGGGGTCATGTTTCAAGATTTCTTAAGAGAGTTCTGGTTTACTTCAAAAACCCTCGGAGAACAAGAAGTACATTGAATATGCTTCCACTTCGACCAAGTTACATGATAAAATTGGGTTAAAATTGTTTAGAAGAGTTTTGGGGTTAAACTATTTGGTAAACTCGAGTGAGTGTGAGGATGTACCTATAGATTTTTCAGTAGTTAAAACATTTTTTTAGGAACTTGGATACACAAAAGAAATTACAGACAAATATCTTTTAAAAAGAAGTTGTTTACCACCTAGGTGGAATTGCTAGTGACCATTTTGATTGAGTGCTTGGGAGGCAAAACAAGTGGCTTGGATCAAATAAATCAAAAGGATGTCACAATTTTGTATTGTTTGGCCAAATGGATAAAATCTGATTTTGGGATAATAATCTTTGAAGACCTCTATGGGAAACTAGAGAAAACAACAAGAGAGGAAAAATGTTGTTTACACCAGATTCCTCTCTCTTATGTTTGCTGACCATTTAGAAAACGCATACCTTCAGCATCAGGGAGAAAGATTATCAGTACCACAATTCGCGGTTAAGCACTGGAACATTCCAGTTAGTACCCTTGATGCCCCTCTTACACAGCCTATACTGGCCATCTGTTCAGCAGAGGGGCCAGTTGTGTAAAAAGCTCCCAAGGACACTTATCCAACTGGAGAAGGGGATTCAAAAGGCTCAAATCCTATAGGTAAATCTAGATCAAGAAAGAAGTTGATGTCAACGAATACTTTAAAATCAAAGCTTGATTCCAGAAAGAGGGCACCTAGCACAGATACTTAGTCAAATGATGTACTTGATCCCTCCCAATGCCTAGTTTCAAAGAGAAGGAAGTCCTCCAAGGACGAGGAAAAACCCAAGCCATCCATTAGCTTCAACTCCAGCTGGAGTTGATATGCATAAAGAGGCCCAAAAGGAAACCCTTGTGCCCTATCCCAACTTCATTATGGGATAAGGGTAAAGGAAGATCCGATCCTCATCTCACTAGAGTGGAGTCAGCATTGGTAAGTTCATTAAATTTAAATACATTACTAGCTCCTTTCATTTGTCACCCTGAGTTTGCATCATAGGGTGAAGCTTCAGCAAACTTAAAAGTTGACGCTAAACTTGGACTTTTTGTTCCTAATAGTGTAGTACCTAACAATAGGGTCCTGCTGAAGGGACCAAAAACATGCTCATAGATCTTAACTCATCAGGGACTTTTTCTCAGGATCCACTAGGTCAAACCTAGTCTAGTGGTGAAGAAGTTGAAACTGATCCACACAAGGAGAATGCTGATGTTGGAGCCACTAAGATATCTGAGGAAGTGCCTCCTATCACTTGAGCTAAAGTGAGACACTTTCCTCCATTCATGTTCAATGTCTCTTCAGTAGATCTGGCCAAGGAGTTTGGGTTGGATGAAAGGTCACCAGTCAACCTTGATGACAGTGAACCTGAAGATGATGAAGATAGAACTTCTATTGTTAACATTCCACTATCTCCCAAGTCTCTTCAGGTAAATGATCTGACCAACCAGGTTCTAGTTCTTCAGACTCAATTAGCTAAGCTTCAAGAAGAAAAGAATCATGTTGAAGATGAAGTCTAGAAGATCAATGCAAGGCTAGCACCTCCATCTGCTGAGGCAATCAAGGAGCTTGTCCTAGCTTCTAATGAGCCCCTGATCAAGGAGATGGTCACTTCTACGGAGCTTAAAAAATCTATGGATTCACTTGTGGACTCCATCAATCATGACACCATGGAGTTCCCCACTGAATTTGTTCCAGTGTCTGGCTAGGTAAATGATCTATGTGATTCTGTTTCCAAAATTAAAGATAGGGTAGCCAGGCTAGAGCAACAAAAATTGACTGTTTCTAAAGATGTTCAATAAAAGCTTGCTGCTCTTGATGGTGTTTCAGCCATGCTGGCCAAAGTTTCATCTTCATTAGACACTTTTGCTGCCTCTCTTCCTAGTGGTGCATCATCAGAAGTTGTTGTGCATTCTTCTGCTGAGGGAGAGAAAACCACTACAAGCCACATAATTTAAGCTTTATTTCAAAGGCATGCAAGAAAGAAAGCTCAAAAGCAGCCAGTGTAACCATTTGCTGATGAAGTCCCTGGTAAGCCTAACAGAGAGTCTTTAGTAAAGAATGATCATATATATGGGCTGACCTCTAGTGATGAATCATCTAAAGAAGGCTCTCCAATCATCCATCCTAAAAATAAAGGTGATCCCACACTCCATGAGAGACTTATCAAGTCTGGTGTGGTCACTCAAGAAGATATCAATAAAGTGATCTTAATTAATGAAGCTGAGAAACTCAAGAAGCTGAAACAAGATCAATATCACGAGATGTGAGAATCATTGGTGGAAAACCTCTATAAGAGGAAGATGTTGTATGAGAAGTTTTGCTTGACCAACTTAAATAGACGAAACCCTTCAGCTATAACAAATGTGGATATGCTCACTATCAAGGGGTCTATAGATCTAAAGTTCTATAGAGCTGATAACACTGATGAAATGTTGGTGGAATTCCAAGAAAAGAACTTTCTCTTACTGAATGGATGGAAATGGAACAGAAGCTGGCCAAGAAGAAAACAAAAAGATGAGATGAAGTGCTAACTACAATGTGACAATCCGTCAATTTATGGTTGATATTTTATTCTCAAATATTAATTAAAAATATTATTTTAATATTATATTATGAACTCACTTATTTTTGGGAAGTAATTTGGATTTACGTCTTGAAGTAGCATCGACTACGTCTAAACCGGAGGATTCTACGTTACGTGCTTACGTTTACATACACCGTCTTTGGTGACAGTCCGACAATTCAGAAAATAAATTTATCCGTGAATATTATTTTGAGATTTTAAATTTGTGTTGGTTCATAAACTCACAAATTTACGAGAAGAGATTAGGACTTACGATATTAATTTAACGTCCTTTACGACTAAACCGGAAACCTTAGGATTACGTATTTACATTTTCGAACTCCGTTTTTGATGAGACAAATTTTATTAGATTCGTTTTGTGCCGTTGATTCATAATTTATAAAAACGTTTTTCGTAAAACGACCCGAGGGCACGTAAATCAAGGAAACTAGAATCGAGAAATACCCGTAAATTAATGGGGATGGAACAGGTACATACTTGTCCCACCCCCACACATGGCTAAACAAAGCTAACAACACCATGTGTTGTCAAGCTTACAAGATAAGCTAAGACACATGTCTTAGTTTACTTGTAAACTAGCACCAACATCAAAACCACCACCTCAAACCATTTTCATTTATTTCAACACATACAAACCACTAAACACTCTCCTCCCTCTCTCTAAAATTCGTCCCAAACTCATCCAAAACAACCCCCATTTGATCTTGATTCAACCATAAATCATATGTATAATTTACATATGATGAAAACCCATTGAAGTTATGAAGATTGGAGGTGATCTTAACATGTAAAAAGGAGTTTTCAAGGGAGTTCGGGGCTGATTTCTCAAGGAGTTTTCACGAAGAACAACGGCTGATTTTTGGAGGAATCTACAAATATTTGGTGATCCTAGAAGTGGTGTTGATATCTCATAAGATTGGTTACCCAAAACCATGTCTTGTTCATCCAAAAGCTCATTATTTCATCACTTTGGTGGTATAAAGATTGTTCTCCCCATCCTCTTGTTATTTTGATTATGTAATCATGTATTTTCTTTCTTATTGTATATGTATATGATGAATATATGATGATAAAAATGTTGTGTGGGGATCAAGTGTTGATAAATATGATTAAAGAGATGAAAAATCATAGGTAACAAGGTTAAAATCTTGCTAAATATGATGGCTGTATAAAAACAGTAAGTAACCAAATGATAAACTGATAAAATGGCATGGTGGAATCAATTTACAGTAAGTATTAGATGTCATACACATGTGAGAGTTGGCCATGCAATGTAATCATCAAAATGAGTGAGATATGATCAAAACAAGTTTAGAGTACAAATCTGAGTTCACTGTTTTGGACAATTTTTAGAAAATACTTAAAGGCTGATTCAACAGTAGCTATAGAAGAGTTAAATGGAGCACATATCATGTAGTTTAGGTCATAAAACTTTGAGCTTCTATCTCCATATAGAACTCTAGATATGGCAGTTTTGGTGAACATGTAGATAAAAATCAGATTTTGGGAAATTAAAGTATAATAGTATTATATAAGCACTCAAATAAAAATAGTATAAAATGTGAATTAAAACCCACTAACTTATATAATACATTTATATAAATATGTATAAGGATAAATAAATGGACATTTTATAAAAATGGTAGTTTGATAAGTTTTATAAGTTATAAAACTATAAACATGATTTTTACGACTTTTTTGGCTATTACCGTAAAATTAACGTTTTTCGCCAATTAAAACTTAGACGATCAAACCCGTCTAATGTAAACTTTTATAACCTCATATACTGATATATAAACATATATAACAAGTAAAAACTGATAAAACCCGAACTATATAACATACGGACATTAACGGGCTAAGTTAACGTTATTGGACTAATAATACAACAAAATGGGCTAAAACACTTATAAACTTATTTATTGGGCTTAACCCATTTGGGCCCAACATGTAAAGTATAAATACTGATAAGACAAGTATGAAATGGATTAATACACGTTAAAGAACTTATAATAAGTTTATTGGACTTAAAATATGTAAATAAGTAAAACTAGTAAACTAGTAAGAAGTTACCAATACGTAAACACTAAAATGAGTAAAAGAGAATATGTAAACCCACTTGATCATCATATATATAAAATCATCATACGTATATATAATTGTTATTTTTATAAAGTCATTGGACAAGAGTATAAGACGAGTATTATTTGTCTAGGTTTCCGTGATTGAAGCACGTGCCGTACGTCCGAATTGTCGATAACCTGCCTTCCCACATCAACGTGAGTTCATAGCCTCGCACTCTTTTAAATGTTTTTATGAAATGTTTTATAAACCCGCGAGGGAGATAACATGTTAGTTCTGATAAAATAGGACGACATTTGTCCCGATTGTTTGTTTATTGATTTGGACTCGAATGATTGTATGACCTGATGAATGAATATATGACCCGATAAATGAAATGAAATGGATTATTAAAGTTAGGTTATGTCACTAAAAGTCCCATTAGCATGAATTGTGAACTATCGGGATTTGGTAGACGCTTATGCATATAATAGTACTATTTGGGGACGATCACCCTAGTTCGCGCCTTGACGGTTGATCCTCGTCGTGCCACATTGATTGGTAAGCGAATTTATATATGAGAAGACTTCTATAAGCGTGATTATTGTGACGACATGCTTTTTTAGATGGGCAAATGATTGTCGGGTTAGCTACCCGTTGTTTGTTGTAGTAAGGTAACAATGTCATGCGACTTATAATAATCCAAATAACGAAAATACTGCTTTATGCATTGAATTGCGATATATTGCCTGACTAGCAATACAGGGTCTTATTATTGATATTATGTTCGTGTTTTGGTTTTTCATAACCATATTCACATAACGGTTTTTATTTCTGTACAACGTTATAAAACGTATTGTATGATATTTTTACGATATTAGTTCGTATAATGGTTTTGAAGGCGAAAGCCTATATTATGATTTTGATAATAAATTGTATAAAATGACTTTGGCTATTTTATGGCCTATTACAAAGATTTTACAAAATGATTTTCGGTAATAATTATATACCGATGTTATATTGATGGATTTTATTAAACTCTATGAATTCACTCGGCGTTATCGCTGACCTTTTCTTTTAACATGTTTTATCTCAGGTACTTGAAGGTAATTCTCGGGAAGACAACAAGAATTCATGGCCCGCACCTAAATAATAATTTCCATTCATATTCTTTGTAGAACTTGTATGAAATATTATGACTTGGGACCTATGTAACTTTGATAATTATGAATGGAAATGCTTTATTATTAAACGAAGCGATTTTTATGTGTTGTCTATGATGTGAGTAATGTGCTATCTCGTAACACCAACTAGTCTTCCGCTGTATTGAGTTGTATAAATTTGGGGGTGTTACAGTTTGGTACCAGAGCTCTCGTTATAGAGAACGAAAGATTTTTAAAACCAAGGTTTTGAATAAAACATTTCAAAATCTTTTAACCATAAACATTTTTCTAAAAATGTCTAAAAATCTTTTGACTATAACGGTGCCGAAGAATTCCTGAGTTACCGACAAGGCCAGACTGAGAAGTGTTATTTTAATAGATATATAACTTGGATTATATATATATATATATATATATATATATATATATATATATATATATATATATATATATATATATATATATATATATATATATATATATATATATATATATGATGTAATTTTATTACATGATTGTTTGATGATTATTTTGATATATATACGAGGTATTTATACGACGTAGATTGTCACAAGAAACCCTAACTCCCCTGGTAAATTAATCGAAGCTATTCTCGTAGGAATTCTATCTATTCTAGATCTAAACCAAGTTGCGGATATTTATGATCCCAAAAAATGATTTATATTCGTAGAAACGTTAATATTAGTTGATTGTGATATTGAAGAAGAATTGGCGAGATTAAAACTGATATCGATGTCATGACGATCTTTCCTTATAGAGTGGATTTTGACAAAACGTTACCACCTAGAAAGATATCATCTGATTCGTTGTCATCCAATTCTTAAATTTGAAATAAAAAGGGTGAATGTTGCACTTGAGGCTGTCATTGGAACCATTACCCAAAAGCCTCATGCCACTAATACCTTTCCGAGAAGTCTAATTGAATGTATGAGTCATCTCATACTAGTGACTCATTTGATAACTATTGACGAAAGAGCTATAGGATTGGAAATTAAGTGTTGTTCATATCGAGCTTTTATTGCCCTATTGAGGTTTATGAATAAGATTGAAAGTATTGGAGAATGAGGTAGGATATCGCATTGAGTATAAGTTGATTGAAACTTGAATAAAGTAAAATTTAACCCGTATGGAATATGAGATTGTTAAGAGGAAGTCTTTAAGTCCTGTGATTGAATTATAAGGTTTTAATTGATTGTTGGTTCGTGTTAATGGTTGTTCCTAGGCCATTGTCCACTAACGAGGATGCCCAGTGTCCAAGAAATAAATTGAAGAAATCTTCTTCTAAATTGGGACCGATGGATCTTATAGGACATGTGGAAAACCTAATGACTCTTGTAGATTAGTATTCATTGTGGTATCTTTTAAAAATCCCTAACTTAACTGAGACATCAGTTGGTAGGATGAGTTACTGTAATTGTATGACATAGTGACACGTAATGTGTTACGGTATAATTTTGACTTGTTTGTGATTAATGAAAAGACTACCTTTGATTGCTAAATCCTACATGTATCGATGCTATCTATCTTTTCTTGCTTCTTCCTAATGCTCACATTAGTGATGCAACCATTGAACAAGTACTCATCTCGAATTGAGTTACATTGTGGATTATTCTTTTTGAGTGCCATCGAGGTCATGAACCTCATGATTATTTGGCTAAGCTCATTTCCTATCATATCTTAGTTAATTCTTGGTGAACAAGCTTTCATTACTTTTCTGCAGATCACTCATTGTTTTTATAAGATAAAAAATTATTCTTTGAGAAAAATTGGATTTTCATCACTATATGGATGATTTAAAGTGAGATTTATAAGTGATTGTTATCAAAATGAAGTTGCTTATAAAACACCTTGGAAAACTTAATTGTTTTCAGAACAAAGAAAATCTTTGTAAATTTATTATTGATTCTTATTTTAGAATTAAGCATGAAAGTGTTTTTATTATAAACATGATGATAAAATTTTGAAGAACTGAGTATTGCATCGTTAATCTTGAAATTGTATATAGTTGCGCGCCTACATACAATTTAGAAGTGACCATGCAAGGCTGATTAGTAGTCACCATGAAATTATTAATAAACACTACATTTTCTTTGAAGTTGTGAAAGATTAAAATTTTATGAGATCTGCAAAAAGTGCAAAATAGGGACATATTGTTAGAGACATCTACATATGTGCCCGTACCATTTATTCTTCTGAGTTGAATTTACTCATCTATGGAAATTGTCTTATTTGATAATTCACAATTCTTTCTTGTCCAATTCTCCCGTAGTGATATTCTTAGGAAAAGTATATGATTACCGAGTGTTGATACCTGACTGGATGTATCGACGTTCCTATCATTTCTTTTGATTTGATTTCATTTGAATGACCTGGGTAACGATCCGAGGAGCTTTCGAATGCGTACTCAAATTATGAAAACATGGGATATATTCATATTCGTTAAATGGTTTCGTCTGTATCTGATTTGAATTTCTCTCGCATAGATTATGCGTTGACTTTACTCTTTTAAGGTTAGTTGTGTCTCCAGAGATCCTTGAATTGTGAAAGATTATGAATTATTATTAGTCTTTTGAGTAATTCACATCTTATCAACGGCAATGAAACTGGAAGGTTGATAGTGCCAGTAGAATTGATTGATTGATTATGACATGATGACATTGTCATAATTGATGGGAACTCGAGTAAAATTCCCCTAAAAAGATAAGATGTTGATCATCAAAAGTGATCTAAATAATTCTTGATTGATGATTATATCCTGTATTTAGACTTGAAATTATACTGTGAATGGTTGTAAATTAGTCAGAGATATTATAATCTAGAAAGAACCTAATATGAATTTATGAAAAGATGTTCTTTTATCTTAAACTTTAGGAAGTATTTGTTGGTGAATTACCTAGACTTTCGCCATTAAGGCAAGTTGAAATTGGTATTGATTATATTTTCGGTCCTGCGCCTGTGGCTTGTGCATTGTACGTCAGCACAATCTGGATTAAAAGTATTACCGTACAACTGAGAGAGTTGTCGGAGAAAGATTTTATTCTACCAAGCTCGTCATTATGAAGAGCTATGGTGTTATTATTTCTTATATAAATTGATTACCGTGAACTAGGTAAATTGACGATTAAAAATCTATATCCACTACCCAAGATGATAGATTGTTCGATCATTTACAAGGTTCTAGCGTATATTCAGGAATTTGATCCACGGCATGGTTATCATCAACTTCGCGTCCGCGAAAAAGATTATCTATTCCAATCATTACATCCAGAACTTGTAATGACCATTATGAGTTTCATGTTATGTTGTTTGGATTGACCAATGCACATGTAGTATTCATAAATTTGGTGAATCGCGTGTGTAGGCTGTAATTTGATAAATTCATGCTTGTGATCATTAAGGACCATCTGTTTGTTTATAAGAATAAGAATGAGTTAATAATCATTTATAAATTGCCCTGAATTGGCCGAACAATAAAAACTTGTACCTTGAGTAATTAACATGTGATTTAAGACTTAATCCTTTACATTATTTGACCGTGCGATTAATAGAAAACAGAATCCATATTGACTCTTCAATAAATTTAGAGCCCTTTTAAGACTTCGGGTTTTACCAAAAAGAAAATGGAAATATGTTTTGACAAATGTTTTAACAAAGGATTTTTAAGGGATTATTCCCTTATACACAAATCATTTAACTAAACTCCTGTTTAGGGGTAAATGTTTGTGTATACCTCAAAACAACCTAAGAGAGATTGAGGAAACATTTAAACCATAACTTGAAATTTGAAACGACAATTTTTTCTTTCAATTAAGAAAATTTTGACCAAAGTATAACCAAAGATTTTTCGAACATTTACGAATCTTATTAATTATTTTCGCTTAATCAACAAAAATCTTGTTAATTAAATTCAAATATATTTTGAAAATTTTTATTAAATTGGTCGAGCTGAGAAAATTTAAAACTTTTTACGTTTACGTTTCACAAAAATTGAATATTTATTATTTAATTACTTGAAATATTTATTGACGTTTTAAAACGTCGGATTGAGTAAAACGGATAAAAATGATAGTTGAGAAGAAACTAAAACTTAGAAAATGTAAAGAAAGAAATTTTTAATGAATGTAAATACTAACACGTTATGTAGAAAAGGATAAAGAACCAACTAGGATGTGTTCCTTAGTAATGAAGGTGCAAAATAAAATTGCCAAACAATTTAAATATGAACGATGTTTGTAAAAAGGATAATACATATAATAAAAGGGGTTCGCGGCTAATGTGAATCATTAGAATTGAGAAGCCGATAGCGTTAAATGTTTTAAAGACCACTTGTGATTGTCTAAATATGGAGGATTGTGAGATATAGTTATGTTGAAATCTTGTAAGTATAAGTATTTTATTCATGATATTTCTGATTTAATGTATCATTATCAGAAGAAGTTGTACTGATGGAAAATTATGAAGGCAGACACCGCCTCATACATTAGTAAACGTCTAACTATTGCAAAGGTCATCATCTGAATTTGATTTGATTTGGGTCATCGTCGACAGACTGACCAAATCTGCTAATATCATTCCTATTAATGATAGATTCTTGATGAAGAAATTTACTCTTTTGTATTTAAAGGAGTTGTATAAACATAGTATGCATGTATCGATCATCTCTATCAAGATCCTCGCTTCGCATCGAATTTCTAGAGATTTGCTCAGAAGTCATTGAGAACGAATCTTGATGAGAGTACTGTGTACCACCCCAATCGAAGGGACGAGGTAAAGTAACGATACAAAATGCTATAAGTGCTGTTTTATGTATGAATGATTGACCTTTGGTAATGAATTGTAAAATCGTTTTCCTTTGGAGAAATTATCATTGATAGTCATCGTATTAGGATCGAGATCGAACCTTGTTAAGATTTATATATTAGAGCATCTGTAAGCAGGAGTTGAGATAAAGACACCCAACATACACCCATTATGAGTTGGACATGTCTTTTGGGTTTAAGGTTTCCTATGATGGCGAACCTAACCTTACAAAATACTCGACCCGCGAGACCTGAAATGATTGTTGAAATTAGGATCTGATTATTGAATGCCGGTAGTGGGCAAGAGGTTATGTGAATATGAAATGTAGATCTTGAAGTGCCAAATGGGTAGCGAAGTTATGCCAAAATATTTAACCATGGAAAAATGAATTGATGATCTAAAAGATCATGGGAATTAAGTCCCCGTTGTATGGGACCATTTAGATGATGTAAAAGATTGGTTTGAAAGTCATATAAGCTGGATCTACCCTAGGACTTCAAGAGCTGCGTGAATTATGTTTCGTAAATCGAACTTGATAAAATGCCTATCAAGTGAAAATCTGACTATTCCTTAATAAAGTTTAGATCGGCGAAAAGTTGCATTCATCAAAAACCCGTGAACATCATGGATAGAGAAAGTAAGTCAACATTAAGCCTGATCTTATTCCCGTAGTTATATTTGATGAAACACGTGTATTGTAATGAATTGCACTTGTGAGAAAAGACCGAATGTGGAGGAAATACCCACATGGATTTAACTCTATAAGAAGCGAGTAGCAAGATGATCTTTGAGGACAAAGATCCTATTTAGGGGTAAATGCTGTGACAATCCGTCAATTTATGGTTGATATTTTATTCTCAAATATTAATTAAAAATATTATTTTAATATTATATTAAGAACTCACTTATTTTTGGGAAATAATTTGGATTTACGTCTTGAAGTAGCATCGACTACGTCTAAACCGGAGGATTCTACGTTACGTGCTTACGTTTAGATACACCGTCTTTAGTGACAGTCCGACAATTCAGAAAATAAATTTACCCGTGAATATTATTTTAGATTTTAAATTTGTGTTGGTTCATAAACTTACAAATTTACGAGAAGAGATTAGGACTTATGATTTTAATTTAACGTCCTTTACGACTAAACATGAAACCTTAGGATTACGTATTTACGTTTTCGAACTCCGTTTTTGATGAGACAAATTTTATTAGATTCGTTTTGTGCCGTTGATTCATAATTTATAAAAATGTTTTTCGTAAAATGACCCGAGGGCACGCAAATCAAGGAAACTAGAATCGAGGAATACCCGTAAATTAATGGGGATGGAACAAGTACATACTTGTCCCACCCCCACACATGGCTAAACAAAGCTAACAACACCATGTGATGTCAAGCTTACAAGATAAGCTAAGACACATGTCTTAGTTTACTTGTAAACTAGCAACCAACACCAAAACCACCACCTCAAACCATTTTCATTCATTTCAACACATGCAAACCACTAAACACTCTCCTCCCTCTCTCTAAAATTCGTCCCAAACTCATCCAAAACAACCCTCATTTGATCTTGATTCAACCATAAATCATATGTATAATTTACATATGATGAAAACCCATTGAAGTTATGAAGATTGGAGGTGATCTTAACATGTAAAAAGGAGTTTTCAAGGGAGTTTGGGGCTGATTTCTCAAGGAGCTTTCATGAAGAACAAGGGCTGATTTTTGGAGGAATCTACAAATACTTGGTGATCCTAGAAGTGGTGTTGATATCTCATACGATTGGTTACCCAAAACCATGTCTTGTTGATCCAAAAGCTCATCATTTCATCACTTTGGTGGTATAAAGATTGTTCTCCCCATCCTCTTGTTATTTTGATTATGTAATCATGTATTATCTTTCTTATTGTATATTTATATGATGAATATATAATGATAAAAATGTTTTGTGGGGATCAATTGTTGATAAATATGATTAAAGAGATGAAAAACCATAGGTAACAAGGTTAAAATCTTGCTAAATATGATGGTTGTATAAAAACAGTAAGTAACCAAATGATAAACTGATAAAATGGCACGGTGGAATCAATTTACAGTAAGTATTAGATGTCATACACATGTGAGAGTTGGCCATGCAATGGAATCATCAAAATAAGTGAGATATGATCAAAACAAGTTTAGAGTACAAATCTGAGTTCACTGTTTTGGACGATTTTTAGAAAATACTTAGATGATGATTCAACAGTAGCTATAGAAGAGTTAAATGGAGCACATATCATGTAGTTTATGTCATAAAAATTTGAGCTTCTATCTCCATATATAACTCTAGATATGGCAGTTTTGGTGAACATGAAGATAAAAATTAGCTTTTGGGAAATTAAAGTATAATAGTATTATATAAGCACTCAAATAAAAATAGAATAAAATGTGAATTAAAACTCACTAACTTATATAATACATTTATATAAATATGTATAAGGATAAATAAATGTACATTTTATAAAAATGGTAGTTTGATAAGTTTTATAAGTTATAAAACTATAAACATGATTTTTACGACTTTTTCGGCTATTACCGTAAAATTAACGTTTTTCGCCAATTAAAACTTAGACGATCAAACCCGTCTAATGTAAACTTTTATAAACTCATATACTGATATATAAACATATATAACAAGTAAAAACCGATGAAACCCTAACTATATAACATACGGACATTAACGGGCTAAGTTAACGTTATTGGACTAATAATACAACAAAATGGGCTAAAACACTTATAAACTTATTTATTGGGATTAACCCATTTGGGCCCAACATGTAAAGTATAAATACTGATAAGACAAGTATGAAATGGATTAATACACGTTAAAGAACTTATAATAAGTTTATTGGACTTAAAATATGTAAATAAGTAAAACTAGTAAACTAGTAAGAAGTTACCAATACGTAAACACTAAAATGAGTAAAAGAGAATATGTAAACCCACTTGATCATCATATATATAAAATCATCATACGTATACATAATTGTTATTTTTATAAAGTCATTGGACAAGAGTATAAGACGAGTATTATTTGACTAGGTTTCCGTGATTGAAGCACGTGTCGTACGTCCGAATTGTCGATAACCCGCCTTCCCACATCAACGTGAGTTCATAGCCTCGCACTCTTTTAAATGTTTTTATGAAATGTTTTATAAACCCGCGAGGGAGATAACATGTTAGTTCTGATAAAATAGGACAACATTTGTCCCGATTGTTTGTTTATTGATTTGGACTCGAATGATTGTATGACCCGATGAATGAATATATGACCCGATAAATGAAATGAAATGGATTATTAAAGTTAGGTTATGTCACTAAAAGTTCCATTAGCATGAATTGTGAACTACCGGGATTTGGTAGACGCTTATGCATATAATAGTACTCTTTGGGGACGATCACCCTAGTTCGCGCCTTGACGGTTGATCCCCGTCGTGCCACATTGATTGGTAAGCGAATTTATGTATGAGAAGACTTCTATAAGCGTGATTATTGTGACGACACGCTGTTTTAGATGGGCAAATGATTGTCGGGTTAGCTACCCGTTGTTTTTTGCAGTAAGGTAACAATGTCATGCGACTTATAATAATCCAAATAACGAAAATACTGCTTTATGCATTGAATTGCGATATATTGCCTGACTAGCAATACAGGGTCTTATTATTGATATTATGTTCGTGTTTTGGTTTTTCATAACCATATTCACATAACGGTTTTTATTTCTGTACAACGTTATAAAACGTATTGTATGATATTTTTACGATATTAGTTTGTATAATGGTTTTGAAGGCGAAAGCCTATATTATGATTTTGATAAGAAATTGTATAAAATGACTTTGGCTATTTTATGGCCTATTACAAAGATTTTACAAAATGATTTTCGGTAATAATTATATACCGATGTTATATTGATGGATTTTATTAAACTCTACGAATTCACTCGGCGTTATCGCTGACCTTTTCTTTTAACATGTTTTATCTCGGGTACTTGAAGGTAATTCTCGGGAAGACAACAAGAATTCATGGCCCGCGCCTAAATAATAATTTCCATTCATATTCTTTGTAAAACTTGTATGAAATATTATGACTTGGGACCTATGTAACTTTGATAATTATGAATGGAAATGCTTTATTATTAAACGAAGCGATTTTTATGTGTTGTCTATGATGTGAGTAATGTGCTATCCCGTAACACCAACTAGTCTTCCGCTGTATTGAGTTGTATAAATTTGGGGGTGTTACATACAATCTCTCACTCCAAAATAAATCATGACAAGATGGGTGAGTTCCTCAACATTAATGTTAAAATTCCACCAGAGGAACAAGATCCTATCCTGGAGCTGAACAAATTAGAAAATAAAATTAGACCTAGAGTTGGTGATATCTTTGTCACCACAAAGAAATACAAAGCATTTGTTTAGTTTCAAGATCATCTCCCTGGCCATGTAACTAAAGAACCTAAACTAGGGATGATCTTGTTTAATAATCCTGAAAGACAAGACTTTGTAGGCATAAGTGATCTGGACGAGATGAATAATGAACTTATTTGGAATGTCCAGAAAGTCTTCTTCAACTTTCATAGAGGTCCAGGATTGACTAGAACTGTAAAAACCTTCAGTTTATGTCAACTAGGAGTAGTGGACATAAGAAACATGAGTCCACTAGTTCAAACTCCAGTGATAGAAGAAATTAGAGCTTAAAAGGAATAGGATAATCCTTTGTACTATTATTTTGTATTTTATAACTGTTATGAATGAATGATTATCAGATGTTTATAAGTATCTCTATTATTCAGTGCAAGTAAGAAGAAGTTGTCATGCTCACTTACTACTCACTTTAACTTAGGCTATTTGTACATCCAAATAGGGGGAGATTCTTAGGTCAGTATTTACTGACACTGAAGCAACTCGAGGATTTAAATATAAAATCCTCAAAGTGTTTCATGTTCAGCAAAATGGTGGCTCTAGTGAAGCATGACCAGAGGAGTCCTACTGAAAAATGTTTTGTTAAAGAAAGTTCAGCCTTCCTCTTCCAGAGAACTTAAAAGACAAGAAGTATTTACTTCAGTGACCAGTCAGTTTAGTTGCTAAAGAACAAGTACTAAAGAAGATCTTTCAGTTCAGTTTGGTCTGACAATACCAAACTGAATGACTACGATCTCCTCTAGGATACTTAAGACACTTCAGTCATCCTGAAGGTTTACATTAGGCGGGAAAAGATCTGCTTTAAGTCAAAGCAGATCTCATTTGGAAAAAGGTTACTTATAAAGTTAGCTATAAATACAACCTTTATCTTTTTCCTAGATTCGGTTAATTGTACTTTGTAGTGTTTATCCAGCATAGGCAATCAACCACCCACTAGATAAACATTTGCATGGCTACTTGTGATATGTATACCCTAATATGCATTGCTTATAAAAGGAATGCATCTAGGAGAGAATCGGATAGCTCTGGTACTCGAAAGATAGAACTCTTCCAAGAGCTCATTCTCTCCTAACATCAACGTAACCATAAGGCGAAAAGCTTATGAACGTTTTGGTTGAGACTTAAACTCATAACCTAGTTTTGTAGTTTAAGTAGAGGAGATCATCCAACGTTGTCATTCAACCACTTTGCTATTCCGCAACCACTTTATTGAGTTTTTAATATAAAGTCTATACGTTGAGAAGTATTTGGTATTTTTGTTTTAATTGTTTATGTTTGTTATTGATTTGTTAAAACAACTCACTTGAGTCCTATAAGCAAGATATTAATTAAGGTTGATAAATAGTATCGTGTTAAAAGGGACCAACACTATACATGACTCGAAACAAACAAAGAAAAAAATAAACAAAAGATGTGATATATGAAATTACAAGCCTCTCTACACTTATTTTTTTGTGAAATACATTTACATGTAATTAATATGAAGTTAAAGACAATACAAAGCATGATCACATTACAAAATCCATAGTTCTGAAAAAACAACTAAGTTATATACGAATCAAACTTGATACAAGCATAAGTCCTAACAAACAATAAAAAAGAATAATTAAAAACACAATATACAGTTCCAAACATAAACTCCTAAGCTATTAAAGATAATAGAAATTTTTCACCAAATGTTATTACATAAATCAAATGAGAGATAAAATACAAGAGGGGTTATGAGGCTCATTCTCTCAGTTTGACACGCAGCCCTATAGACCATATTACCACAGGTTTTAGATCGACTTTTGATGGTTCTAAAGGTCGAGTATCGACCAAGGTTAAACCATTAAGGGAGATTTTGTATTATACTCTATTTGTATTAACCAATCCAGTTTATGAACTCTATAAGAATTTCATATTGAATATGATCATTATTATTATGTTATCTTGATGTGTTTTTGCTATGAGTGGCTAAGCACCTAAGTGATGGCCTACTTATGATATACTTACTAATGTTTTAATTGTTTCATAGCTAATGTTATTAGATGTTTAGGATATCCGTATGCATGTTATAAACCTTTGTACTTAGGTCTTGTTTGGTTTATTAAATGTTCTCCTTAGCCTATATGTTTGGTTTATATTAACTAACCGTTGAAAACTTCAGGAATGAGTTTACTAAGGGTAGGTTGGCAACTATTGTTTGTGTAGAGATCGTGAGGATCACCACCTTTGATAAGTTAAATACTTACAAATGTAAGAAACCTAGTGGGAGACTTTAAATAATTAGTACATAAGATTAGTTGTGGTTCGATCATTGTAACTTTAAATTTGGCTAGTTACAGAAGTGGTAGCTAGGATTTAGAAGGCATGGGGCAAGGTACGAGATAAAATACAGACGTGTTGATATTCTGACCACTAGATAGTAATAACTAGACATTGCAATAGAAACATAATCACAACTTGATAACAATAAAGTAACTAGGCTATTACATTTTATCTTATAGATCTTTATCTTTTTTAATTTCAGTTATTTACTTTCTGTTCTTAAGTTTGTTCTAAATTATTTTGATTATGTGATAAACTTTTTCAAATTAAAATTAAATACTCTAACTCTTAATACGATCTTAGATTTACCAACTATACCACACAACCTACCCTGTTTAATAAATTTAAAACCTATCGTGTTTTTTATTAAAAGAAGACACGCATCACTACTACATATGTAACGAGACGTGATATTTATGTATTTATCAGGAAAATATTTTATTAAAGAGTATTTATGTACTTTGTGTGACATAATAATGTCTAGAACATGATTTTAGCTTAATTGGATTATGTTGACCACACACAAAAAACAATGTTCACAATAAAATAATAAAAATATTCAAAAAATAATAATTGTTATAATATAAAGAGAGTTACTTTTGAACTTTAAGCACTTTTAGGAGATCAAAACATTGCTAATATTACAAAAGCTAGAGGTAAACTTTGAATTGTAAAATATTGAATCTAATGATTGTTCTTCCATTACACTTGAGGAGTATTTATTATCTTATGCTCCTATTCATTCCACGTACATGGCACACTAGAACGTAGCTTACTTATTTGGGTAAATAGTATACATATAAGATTTGGGAAAATTGGTCATCCACCTAAGACATGTGTGTGACACTTTAGCATAAAGTTAGAAGACATAACATGTGCTAGGGACACATGCATTTGACTACATTTCCACAACACTCCCCTTGGATGCCAATTTTTCAAATAAGAATACAATTATAGAGTAATGCCTCGTTAAAGACCTTGTTAGAGAAAACCCAGTGAAAAAAACTTTACCTAAGGAAAAAATAGTGTAGTGTATAGTTGACTCCCCCTGATGTTTCCATGTGTGAATCATCGCATTCTTTAAACATGTCGCATTCTAATATTATGTATGTGTTTCCTGAAAATTGTCGTTAGAATTAACTTGGTGAAAACAAATGCTGAGTTGTTGCTAGATTGAACATATCTCATTTCGACGTGTTTCTTTTTTACAAGATATTGTGTATTTGAGAAGAGCCTTAGCGGTATATGTTTTGTTCTGTCACTTTTGATATAACCTTCTTTTATTTGAGAGACACAAGCTGAATTATCTTCGTAGTTCAAAGTCGGATTTCCATCTTTCTCTTGTCCACATGAAGTCAAAATGAGTTCTATCATAGACCTCAACCATACACATTCTCTAGAAGCTTTGTGTAGTGCAATAACTTCAGCATGGTTTGATGAAGTTTCAACAAATGTTTTGTGACAATCCGTCAAATTGGGGTCGTTATTTTATTCTCAAATATTATTTATCATTATTATTTTATTGTTAGTTTATGAACTCACTCACTTTTGGGAAGAAATTAGGGTTCACGTCTTAAAGTAGCATCATCTAAGTCTAAACCGGATAGCTCCACGTTACGTGTTTACGTTTACATACTCCGTGTTTGTGACAGACCGACATTTCAAGTAGTAAATTTATTCTCGTATATTATTTTGAAATTATAGTTTGTGTTGGTTCATAAATTCACAAATTTACGAGAAGAAATTAGGACTTACGTGCATAATTTAATGTCTTTTACGATTAAACCGGAAACCCTAGGTTTACATGTTTACGCTTTTGAACTCCGTTTTTGATGAGACAATTTTTATTAGAATCGTTTTGTGTCGTAGTTTCATAATTTGAAAAAAACTTTTTTCGTAAATCGACCCGATGGCACGTAAATCGAGGAAACTAGAATCAAAGAGTACCCGTAAAATAATAGGGGATGAAACAAGTTTACACTTGTCCCACCCCCATACATGTGGCGGCAACATAAGCTCATAAGAGCTTGTTGTCAAAGTTTACACTAACATGGGACACTTGTCTCATAAATGCTTAAAACCACCAAACCTTAGCTTCTCACACACACTTACACATTTGCATGTAAAGTTTATCAAACCCTCTCTCCTCTCATCTCTTTGTCCTTCCATAACCACCACCATCCTACCATTTCAATCAAATTTATAAACAACAACATAATCTATATTCAACATATGTTGAAGACTACTTAAAAGGAGGTTGATTGGAGGTGATTCCAACTTGTAAAAAGAAGTTTTCTTGGAGTTCTAGGACTGAGATTGCATCTTAGATCAATGGGTTCATGCATGGCTAAATCTAGGATGGATCTATGAATATGAAGGTTCAACAAGGATGATCTAATTGGTGTAATCATCTCTTTGATTCTTCACTAAGATAAAAGGCCTCCATCATTTGGTTGGTATAGAGATTGTTTTCTTCTATCATCCTACTATTTTTGTACATGTATTTATCTATTTTCTTCAAAAATGTATATGTATGATGGTGATAAATGATGATCAATATATTGCACGAGTATTTTAAGTGACTAGATTAGGTTAAAAAGGCTAAAATCTACAAGTAAAAGTGATAAAATCATGACTAGTTATGTAGACTGTCTAAAATAGTAGGTTTCAGTATTGTCACTTGGTTAAATGGCTTAGATTAATTGATATAGAGATAGACAATTGATTTTTACACAAGTGGTGAATTAGCCACTCAATGGAATTTTGAAAATGAGCAAGATATGGCCAAAACACTTTTGTAGTACTAATTTGTCTAGTCTGTTTTGGACGAATTATTACAAATACTTACAAGCTGTTTGAGCAGGAGCGATAGAAGCGTTATTTGAAGCACATATCATGTAGTTTATGCAGTAAAAGTTTGAGGTTCTAATTCATTGTAGAACTCAAGATATGATCAAAATGGTGGACTTGACTTTAGAAATCAGATTTCTTAATAAACTATATAATATAAAAAAGCCACTTGAAGTAAAATACTATATAAAGTAAGTATATAAATTTTAATAAATGATAATACTATCATAAAATATATTTATACACTATAATAAGTAAATATTACATTTTATAAAAATAAAACTCAAATGTTTTCTAAACTACAAACTATATACAGATTTTTACGTCTTTTTGGCTAAGACCAAAAGGATGGCGTTTCGCCAAGTAAAACTTAGATGGTCGGACCCGTCTAATGTAACATTTTTATAAACCGTTTACTGATAAGTAAACACACTTGAAAATTAAAAATCAACAAAACCCGAGCTTTGTAACATATGGACCATAACGGGCCAAATTAGCCTTGTTGGACCACTAGGTCCAACTAGTTTGGTTTGATATTATTGGACTTTCTCATGGGCTCAACCCATTTAGGCCCAACATATGAGTATGTGACTTGTCTTAAAAGATAAATGGAGTAATATAATGTATTGGACTCTTAATGGGCTTATTGGGCCTTAATATGTAATAGGCTAAAACTAGTATAACTAGACTAATCCAACTAATACTTAACAACTAGTAATGTTGTATAAGGAAATAAAACCCCACTTGATCATCATGTTATGACATCATTACATATACATAAAAACTTTTATAAATATTATTTTACGATAGTCTAAGACCGAGTATTATTTGTCTAGGTTTTTGTGATCGAGGCACGTACCGTACATCCTAATTGCCGATAACCCGCCTTTCCCAACCAACGTGAGTTCATAGCCTCACACTCTTTTAAATATTTTACTAAATGTTTTATAAACCCACGAGGGAGATAACATGCTAGTTTTAATAAAAATAGAACACAAGTGGTCCCGATTGTATGCTTATTGATATGGACCCGATTGATTGTATGACCCAATGAATGATTGAAATGGATTATTATTAGTTAGATTATGTCACTATAAGTCCCATTAGCATGAATTGTGAACTACCGGGAGTTGGTAGACGCTTATGCATATAATAGTACTATTTGGGGAAGATCACCCTAGTTCGCGCCTTGACGGTTGATCCCCGTCGAGCTACATTGATTAGTAAGCGAATTTATGTATGAGAGTGGTATATCTAGCGTGATTATTGTGACAACGCGCTGTTTTAGATGGGCAAATGAATTCCGGGCTAGCTACCTGATATATATTATAGAAAGGTAACAATGTCATGCGGCTTATAATAACCCGATAATAATAATGATAATGGTAACACTAAGGCTGTAGTCTCAGGAATAGTGTATGATATATGATTTGAATTATAATATATTGCCTGACTAGCAATATGGGGTCTTATTTATTATTATACCTGTGTTTTGGTTTTACATAACTGTTTTATATAACAATTTTTATTATTCTATAAACAACGTTATACAACGTATTGAATGGTGTTGTTACGACAATGATTTGTATAAAATGTTTTTGGCCTAAGTTATGATTTACGACAATGATTCGTATAAAACAGTTTTTGACCAATGTTATGGTCTACGACCAAGTATTGCACAAAATGCTTTTCGGTAATGATTATATACCAGTTTTATGCTAATGGTTATTATTAAACTCCATGGACTCGCTCAGCGTTTCACTAACTTTTAACATATTTTATCTCAGGTACTTGAAGGTAATTCTCGGGAAGACGACAAGAATTTATGGCCCGCATTTAAATAAAAAATTTCATTCAAATGTTTTGTAAATTTGTTAGATATACTTTGACATGAGGACCTATGTAATTTGATATTTATGAATGGAAAATGCTTTGTTATTAAACGACGCGATTTATAAGCGTTGTCTATGATTTCAGTAATGTGTTATCCCGTAACACCAACGACTCTTCCGCTGATTTGAAACATGAATATTTGGGGGTGTTACAGTTTGGTACCAGAGCTCTTGTTATAGAGAACGAAAGATTTTTAAAAAAAAACAAGGTTTTGAATAAAACATTTCATAAACCTTTTAACTATAAATATTTTTAGATAAATATTTTGAGTAAAATGTTTAAAAATCTTTTGACTATAACGGTGCCGAAGAATTCCCGAATTACCGACAAGACCAGACTGAGAAGTGTTATTTTAACATACATATATATATATATATATATATATATATATATATATATATATATATATATATATATATATATATATATATATATATATATATATATATATATATATATATATATATATATATATATATATATATATATATATATATATATATATATATATATATATATATATATATATATATATATATATATATATATATATATATATATATATATATATATATATATATATATATATATATATATATATATATATATATATATATATATATATATATATATATATATATATATATATATATATATATATATATATATATATATGTATGTATATATATATATGTATATATATATATGTATATATATATATATATATATATATATATATATATATATATATATATATATATATATATATATATATATATATATATATATATATATATATATATATATATATATATATATATATATATATATATATATATATATATATATATATATATATATATATATATATATATATATATATATATGTATATATATATATATATATATATATATATATATATATATATATATATATATATATATATATATATATATATATATGTATATATATATAGATATGTATATATATATATATATATATATATATATATATATATATATATATATATATATAGATATGTATATATATATATATATATATATATATATATATATATATATATGTATATATATGTGTATATATATATGTAGGGGGACTTTATTTATAGAACTCATCTTAGTGACAGAACTTGCAGAACTCTTTTTTTTGAAGGCAAACATGTATGTCTGAAGGAGTACATGTATGTTTTTGAAAGCAGACATGTATGTTTTTGGATCGGTGCACATACATGCATGCACGCTTTCAAACATGTAAGTTTTTGAATATGTGCACATACATGCATGCACGCCCTCAAACACTTATGTTTTTTATATATTTTTCTAATTTAATTTAATTTGACAAAACGAACTTCAAATATGATTCGTGAATACAAATATTCTTTAAAAACATACATGTACTCCTTCAGACATGCATGTTTTCCTTCAAAAAAAAGAGTTCTGCAAGTTCTGTAACTAAGATGGATTCTGTAAATAAAGTTACACTATATATATTTATATATATATATATATATATATATATATATATATATATATATATATATATATATATATATATATCTGTAAATAAAGTTACACTATATATATTTATATATATATATATATATATATATATATATATATATATATATATATATATATATATATATATATATATATATATATATTATATAGGTATAATTATGACTTGAAACCACAGTTTTAGATCCTAGTCATATCCCAGTCACATCTTTTAACCAATAGAAATTGAGTATTTGCTAAAAAATCTCACTTTTTTCCTTTTTTAAATCATTTTTCTTGATTTTGGGCGGACCGCTATTTTTAAACGCAAATTTTTTTACAAATCGCGTTTTGATACCGCGCATATATATAATGGTATTTTATTTTTATTTTTCATTTTTGACACACACAAAAAACACACACGCACCTACAAAAACACACACAGAACCCTAATTAAAAAAAACCCAGCAGTCACCATCTTTAATTCTCATTAATCCTTAATTTTTTTCTCTTCCTCACACCAGATTCGATAAACAACAATTAAATAACCAAAATCGAATCATAATCACATTAGTCACACAAAACATTCACTATCCCAAAACCTAAACGACATCACGTGTTTAATAAGGTTGTGATGAATCGGAGGAGGTCGATTAATGTTGTGATCGTTCGTATGTTGGCGTGGGATTAGGTTTGCAGCCATAGGATCCTATTCAGTTCTTTTTACGAAGTCCCTATGAGGTGTTCATTAATGGTACGATAATCTTGGTTTTTAATTCGAATCATTTGATATTTAGACATCATTTTTTGCCTCTTTTCAGTTTAATTCTTTTGTTGTTTCTATGTCGTGCTTGATTGTGGGTAATGATTAGTAGCATACGCTTTGACCTTCAACTATTAAGCTTTGAAAATAAACTTACCCAAACACCCTGTTAGTATTAGTATTTTCTCATTTGGATAATTTTTATGCAGCCAGCTGCAAGGCGACGACGAGCAAATTTGGTATCAATCGTGACTTATTTTTCAGTTATAATGACCAACTTAAGTAAAAAAGATGTATAATTTTACTTCTCATAACATACTAAAAAGTAAAAAGATCGATGATGAAGAAGGAAACACAAGCAGCTCCTGGAAGGTCCAAAATTTTGGAAGCTTAATTTAGCCTACTTTGTCATCTTCTAACAAGGAACTTTTATCCCTTTTTATCCATTGTTTATAGAGCGGTAGAGAAATGGGCGGGTGAAGAAGGAAACACAAGCTCCTTTGGCTTATTATTTGTTTGCTTTTCAGTCGAAGAAAGGATAGAAAGGCTTGTAGAGATCACGCATAAAGGTACACATTCCCTTGTATGTCAAACGTGAAAGTGGGCCACTTTCAGATAGTCAACTTGCAGACTTCTTATTATGACTAAACCTTTGGTTTTTGATATAGTGGGGGTGTTTGGATCACCTTCGTCTAGCAGTACTATGTTTGGGATCCATAAAAATCTCAACCACCATGAAATTGACGGTTTCACCTTGCGGA
The DNA here is from genome assembly GCA_025667525.1 of Glebionis coronaria. NCBI lineage: Eukaryota > Viridiplantae > Streptophyta > Magnoliopsida > Asterales > Asteraceae > Glebionis > Glebionis coronaria. The sequence continues at coordinate 28,049,109 of CM046874.1, read as the reverse complement.
ATTACATACCCTTTTACCTCTACATCCTTTGTGACTTTATAAGGTAGCATGAAATGACAAGGGAGGTGTCTCCTTAACCCTTCCAAATCTACTACTTTTGGATACGTATTTAACTATTTTCTCTGTCAGTCCTCTTGTTTATAACTGATTATATTCATGTTTTATGGTCGATAGATTTCATGACCTGATTGTAACACATGTCTCCCTCTTTTACTCCCCACTCGACACATGTTATGTTAATAACTCATAAATATTTGAATCTATAATGAATGCTATATAGACAGACATGTTACATTTATGATACCAAAGAAAAGGGAAAAACCGAAGCAAACCAAACAGAGCCAACTTCACCAAACCGGCGAACAGTATGTCGATGCGTGGTGAAATTACAGATATTACAAGCGAGTGTTGTCTTTAGTGCTCTAGATAGCTCAAGGTACGGTCCTTCTATAATTCTACGTGAGCATTTGGGACTGACCCACTTATCTCTGTTTTATGGGATCCAGGCCTTATGCTGATGCAGGTTTTCTTTGATCAGGCCAGTACACGAGTCCAGGGTCGGGTCACAACTTAGGTAATAATTTAGTTGGTGGAGACATTACCTTTTGACGATAGAAACCTTGGTGTGATTTATTAGAAGGTATGCCAGGCTTTTAACTGATACAAATTCTTCTATTTAAATATTTCTTATATTCCAATAGCTCTGCTAAGAGAGATATTCGTCATGATGAACAATGTGTGAATGTTGACCTATGCGACTTCTTAAAGGTATCTTTGTTTTCTTTGTTGCATGCGTATTTGATTATGTGACTGAAAAGTATACTTACGTAGGATGTTGTCATCGACCTTTATAGAATGACAGATATGCCATATGTCCTTGGCCATCATAAAATTATAATTGTCCTAGTCTTTAGTTTTAGAGCTGATCTTTTATATGATGTGATTGTATCGTATCCTTTTTTTAATCTGCATTTGGTTGTAAGATCACAACAACTTTTTAAGTGGCACAGTTGATAGATGCATTCGCAATACCCTAAATGGGAAGTTGTCACCCAAGTTTATTTTGATGGTGTGTGTAAAACAGCTTCATAATTAGGTATGTGCATTAGCCGTGAGATTATTTCTGATTCGGTTGTAAGTGTTTCGCCGAATGAATATGAACTGTTGGTGTTTCCATTTAGTATCTTTAGAAGTAAATAATTGGAGTTGAAGTTCATTTCGTGTTTTTTATTATTTGTTGCCTGTCCTGTTCACATAAATGAATCTAAAACTTGATTATTGTCCAATTTAGTGTTTTTATTGTGAAGGGGGATGGAATTTTGTTATATATAAATGTAACTATTTCAGCTTCTTGCTGTTATGATCATACTGGTGTTGCATTACAGGCCTTCTTCATAGAGCACCATGATTTTATAGACAATAACTTCTATATCACTGGAGAATCATACGCTCGCTATTACATTCCTGCTATCGTTGCTCGAATCCACCAAGGAAACTAAGCTAAAAAAGGAATACACATAAACCTGAAGGTATCTCTTTTTGTTATAAGACCATTCGTTTCTCAATGGTTGACCCGAATCTGAACCTGAAACCAAGCCCAATTGTTCTAATATGGGTGTAGGTCTGCTTAGCTAATCAAGTTTTTTTGCTGATCAATGGTCTAGATGGTTCAGTCATCCTGAGTTGGTAGTAATATTAAGTCTAAATAATATTAAACAATCTTTTTTGGAATTGTGTTAATAGCCTGAAGGTAACTATTCATTTATTGACACATGTCTGCAGCCCTAAGGTTCTTACTTTAAGGAGGAAGGTAACTATTCAATTATTGACAACTATTTGCGGCTTTTTTTAATGCAGAAAAGCAATAAATTTATGTTGTGTTTATGCCCTTTCTTTTCTTTGTGTATGTGACAGATAGAAATGGCAAATATCAGACCAAACCAGGAAGTGGATCAGAAAGGACAAAGAGATTTCACAATTACGGCTCCGTAGAAGTTCAAGTGATGAAAATGGTTCACCGTCGTACGACTCCTGGTCTTCAAGGGATTCAATTGGAGAGTCTTCAAAATGTTACACGACCACATGAAAAATGTGTAGGTCTCAACGGTCCAAAAGCAACTTCCAACGGTCCAAAAGCAGCTTCCAACGGTCCAAAAGCAGCTTCCAACATTGACAATTCTTCAGAGGTCAGGGATCAGCAATCTAAAACAAGTGACGAGTTTAGAAACCATCCAGATATAACCATGGTACTAACAATCCAGAAAATATCACATCCTTCAAAAGATAACATTGATCCTGGCAGGCGAGGGAGTTATTAAAATTCCAACCTGAATGCACATATTTATTACTTATTTCCTTATTTTTAGTTGATGTGTTTTGGTAACCAGCTCTCAAACACACCAGTTTCTACATCTGGTTCATAATAAACCACAACCTCATCTATTGGCTGTTCAATGATCCTTGAATATTCACCCTCGATTTTTTCAATCATAGGCCTCCAATATTCTGTAAGAACTAAAGTTTCATTCTACCCTTTCTTTGTTTTACTAACTATATCCATTTGACCTGTTTTGTCTTCGGTTAAAGTTTCCAAGTAGACCTGAAGCATCAATAGTGACAGCATTTGTGGCAGGTATCGTGTGCAGCTGCTTGATATTTCTCCAGAACTACCGAGAGAAGGCTGCTGAAATGCTTTCAAGACGTTTCAAGGACCATGTCTGTGCAGCTATCGCAGACCCGAAGTATACCTATGGCAGCTGAACTTGAACCAGACCAGAAGTATATCCTGCATATACCTGCGATAGCTGCACATGTGGGGAGGCATTTGTGGTTTTATCAGCTAAAAATTTATTTATCAGCAAAGTAACCTTTTAGTGCTACTTTTGAGAGTATTGTGGTTCAAGGTCGGGCAAGGTTAATGTGAATTTAAATCCAAAGCGTTGGTCTTTTCAAAATCCTTGCTTTTATTTCAGTTTATAGAAAACTTTGTAGTTTTAATCAACCCTTTTGACTTATTTCAGGTGGAAAATGAGTACGGATTCTATGAATCTGCGTATGGCGAGGGTGGCAAAGCATACACGCAATGGGAAACTAAAATGGCTCTTTCTCAAAATATCAGTGTACCTTGTATTGTAAGTCTATTAAAATGGTCAATGTTTTTACTTAAAGTCTTAGATGTTCAATGGTAAGTTTTTTTAAATGTATATTTCAGGTATTGTCACAAAGCGTCCCTTGGTGTTTCAGTTATACATTGCAGAGGGCAGCTTGAACTTCTAACTATGAGATCACAATAAGGTGCGAATCCATCTATCACTTTTCAATTCTCAACATAGTTCCATTTCCGGCGCTTTTTCATACGTATAATGGAACATGTATTTTCTTATTACATGCTCATGTTCATTCTTTTATTTTCATTTCTTCTAAAATTTTCACTTTTTTTACTAAGTTCAGATTGGTGAATGGACTAGACGAGCCTCAAAACTTGCACCAGGTTCTTTGTTAATGAATCTCTACTGACGCATGCTGATCCTACTTCAGGTTCGCATTCGGTTGATCATATGAATCACATGAGGTAATACTGTTAGGACTGTATGACGGCCCAGACACCTCAGGTGGCTCAAGTGGCTATTGAATTTAGAATAGTGGCTAATGATTCTGGGTGTTCGCCGAGCTGGACACAGTGCATGTTACTGAAGAGATCTGTCTCAAAAGGTCCATATATTAGTCACTTAGTGTTAGATATAGTTAGCTCAAGGTATACAGTATTGTACTCTTAGATGTATGTATGTATATCGAGTCCTATTTACCTTTTATACAGGACCCTAATGACACTCTAAAGAGGAAAACCTTTGATTTGGTTTATAAAATGACAAAGTCCTTTAATGTGTGATAGTAGAGCGTACGATCGAATACATGATTAGCATGAATGACAGACATTACAAAACTGAAACTGCATTGAGATGTGTTAAGCTTGCAGAGCAATTTGCTCCCAGCAACCGTTGGTTTATACAGGTTAACGCACACACATATTAATTTATTCGAGATGTATGTTTTCAAAGAATTGTTTGCGTTTAGGTTACGGATACTCCACTCTTTTCACCTACTGTTTGACTTTACAGACCATGAACAAAGTTTTCCAGCATGTTGGGGATCTTGTGAACCCCAAGGTGGCACATAACTTGATGAGATTGATTGCTGAAGGATTTGGAGAGGATGATGATACATCAGATAGCCAGCTGAGAATATCCGCTGTAAGTAATTATTATATATTGCTATACATATATTCTTGTCTTATTTCAGTTAATCTATATGTTTTTTCAATCATAAATTTACGATATGCAATAGATAAAAAAACACCTAAACTCGGTAACTACCAGCTAAAGATTTCATAGCCGCTGGGCATTCGTTTCTTTTAGCGGCTTGGTGTATTGTCCTTGACTGGGTCAACTCGGTAATTACCGAGATGCTGAGTCTGACTGACCGAGTCAAAAAGAAAAAGTCAAAACCAGCCAAAGAAGAAAGACCAGTTAACTCAAACATTAAACTGCTATCAATTCGACTCATTCTAATTCCCATCGTCACCTAAATACTATTCATTATTTGATTAATCACAGATGACATGGCGTTATTAAGTTGGGATTATGTATTCACTCACCAAATTTTCACTACGCACCTGTCTAGAGGAGACGATAACAGAATCACGCATCAGTTCAAGAGAAACATGACAAAGGAAATCAGCACAGATCACAGGCACAACTGACTTTTTATCCTCTATAAGGTATAAAATTTTCTTTGTCAAATATATATATTCAAGTCCATCTTGTGCAGGCTCGAAATTATTATCAGAATCTCCGCTCCATTGATCCAGATGACGAGGTTGGCGAGGGCAGTGGATCATATACATTTTGTTAATAGTTCTTTGTATGTTCTTACAAAAGCAATAGGATTTTGAGCATTTCAAGTAATTGCCAAAAACCAATCCTTTTAAGGTATGTATCTGATTTTGTATCTGTTGCTTTTTATGCTCTTAACCTTTTAAACCAAGACCAAAGTTCTGTTTCCAACAATTAAGAATAAGAATAGGGAAATAGTTGTTTAACCTTTATCGTTTAGGTCATAACCTTCTGGTAATGTCATTACAAGCAACTATATATTAGAAATATATAAATGGTTCATTTGTTCCTGAAGCTTTATCTTGTGTTGTGTTATGATGAATGATCGCAAGATAACAAAGGCAATAATCGGATTACCTAAGTGTCTCATTCAACACTTCTATAAAAGGTTTGTCTAGGTCACCTCCATGTGGAGAGACAGCTATTATTCATCTGATAAAATACGTGATAGCCTAATAAAGAGATTTTTATGTGTTTGTATGCATCGAAACGTGTACACTTTATCTAGAAAAAGAGGACAAACTACATACTATTAATGTTATATTGTGTGGATCAACTTTTAAATAACTTTGCTATGTTGGGCCAATTGCAGATTTCTTCACAAAGCTTTGCTTTCCCCTTATAGATCAAATGAAGATGGAACACTGTCTATCATTAATGACGTAAGGGTATTCTTAGACTAGCTCTAAATCCTCTAATATGGATGGATTAGTTGTTTCGGGTATGGGATAGTATTTGCTCAAACTTCAACGTTTTTTTTCCAAACAAGGAGCTACCATGGACATATCAATAGAATCAAGTTTCCTTTTAAGTTTTAAGTTTGAAAATTGAGTACCTATATGTTGTCACTGTTTGTAATATGCTACTATTATTTAACCAGTGTGCATGATGAGTTTAAGAACCGATTTCCATTATTTGTATGTATTAATTAAAAGATATTAAAAAATAATTTATAGTGAGAAATCGTTAAAAGTTTGGTTCATTGTAAGGCACAAATGTGTAGGACTGTAATCAATCCAAGCTTTTATCAAGCAACTCGAGCTTGAGCTCGACCTTGGCTCGATTAAGCCAAGCTTTTATCAAGCTCAAGCCCATGCTCAAGTCTAAAAAATAGCTCGAAATGATATCAAGCTCAAGCTCAAGCCTTTGATAGCTCGGCTTGAGTTCTTATCAAGCTTTTTCAATCTCTATCAAAATATGTTTTTATGATGAATTTATATAAGCAACTAATTGTTAATTAGAGTATTAATTTAATTTTAAGGGCTATTTTCATAAATAAATAATATATTTTAAAATGACTTTTAACTCTGATTACATTTATATTTTAGTTTTTTGGATTTTAAATGATTCTTTATTTTTGTAAATGTAATGATTTCATTTACTTGGTACTTGGTGGAAGACAATATGTGTATAAATATTTTTATATTCTTCTTAATACTAAACGCAACGTGTCTAAATTATGTTCGCATTCACATCATGCAATGGCCTTTGGAGCCTTAATCGTATTAGAGCGCAAAACACATTTTGAAACCAAGATTGTACGATGATTTTATTATTGGTTTTATTAATGTTAAATATATTTAAATTTGTTTTAAGTAATGATTTTTTTATACATATGTTTATTGATGAGTTTTATTATAAAAAAAATAAAATTATACACATTCAAGCTTTTCAAGCCAAGCTCAAGCCTTTATCAAACTTTATCAAGCCAAACTCAAGCCTGGATTGGTAAAGCTTGACAAGCTATCAAGCCAATCTCAAGCCTACAATTTTAGTATCAAGCTAAGCTCAAGCCCTATTAAACTTGAACTCAGCTCGACTCAATTACACTCCTACAAATGTGGGTTAAATTTAAACTAAGAAATGGATTAATCTATGGTATACTTTATTTCAGAATACGTCCAAAAAGAGTCTTTTGATGTTTATTTGTTTATGAATCAATTTGGCGAGTGACTAAGGCCGTAAATTCATATGCCCATAAATCTGTTAATTTATGTTTCTTTATTCAAATTTTTTTAAGCTTATTATAAAAAGAAAAATAAATATATTTTTATAATTTTAAGTAGGCCAAAGCCTAACAATATAAAACATTAGTTTTCTTTGAATAAAAACAGATTTCATTAATATAAAATATATAATCGATACATAAACCTATTTTTAGAAAAGAAAAAAAACACAATGCTTAGGTGTTGAAATAAGTAATAATATCAAACGATAACTTACTAACATAATTGTTTTAAATGATATTAGTATCACAAAAGATTGACATGAGATTAAACAAGTCCGTTGAGTGGGCCAAGCCCTAAAATTTTCAAAAAAAATATACACAAAAGTATGTTAAAAATAATTACAAAACAAACCCGCCCATTGGGCGGGTTACGCCGCTAGTATATATATATATATATATATATATATATATATATATATATATATATATATATATATATATATATATATATATATATATATATATATATATATATATATATATATATATATATATATATATATATATATATATATATATATATATATATATATATATATATATATATATATATATATATATATATATATATATATATATATATATATATATATATATATATATATATATATATATATATATATATATATATATATATATATATATATATATATATATATATATATATATATATATATATATATATATATATATATATATATATATATATATATATATATATATATATATATATATATATATATATATATATATATATATGTGTGTGTGTGTGTGTATATATATATATATATATATATATATATATATATATATATATATATATATATATATATATATATATATATATATATATATATATATATATATATATATATATATATATAACTTTGATTATATATATGTTTGTAATTTGATTTCATGATTATTTAATGATTATTCTGATACTTATACGAGATATTTATACGACGTAGATTGTCACAAGGAACCCTAACTCCCCTAGCAAATCAATCAAAGCTATTCATGTAGGAAATCTAGCTATTATAGATCTAAACCAAGTTGTGGATGGTTATGATCCCAACAAAATGGTTAATATTTGTAGAAATACTGATATTAGTTGATTGTGATTTTGAAGATGAATTGACAAGATTAAATCTGATATCGATGTCATGACGATCTTTTCTTATAGAGTGGAGTTTGACAAAACCTTACCACCTAGAAATGTGTCATTTGATTCAGTGTCACCCAATTCTTAAATTTGAAATCGAAAAGGTAAATGTTGCACTTGAGGCTGTCATTAGAACCTTTACCCAAAAGCCTCATGCCACTTGTACCTTTCCGAGAAGTCTAATTGAATGTATGAGTCATTTTCTGCTTGTGACTCAACTGATAATTGATGCCTTAGGAGCCATAGGATTGGAAAATAAGTTTTGTTCATGTCGATCTTTTATTGCCCTTTCAAGGTCTAAGAATAAGGTTGAAAGTAATGAAGAATGAGGTAGGATGTCGCATTGAGTATAAGTTGATTGACACTTGAATTAAGTCAAATTTAACTCGTATAGAATAGGAGATTGTTAAGAGGAAATCGTTAAGTTCTGTGGTTGAATTATAAGGTTTTAAATGATTGTTGGTTCGTGTTAAGGGTTGTTCTTAGGCAATTATCCAATGACGAGGATGCATAGTGTCCAAGAAATAAATTGAAGAAATCTTCTTCTGAATTGAGACCGATGGATCTTCCGGGACACGTGGAACACCTAATGACTTTTATAGATTAGTATTCATTATAGCATCTTTTAAAATCACTAACTTAACTGAGACATCAGTGGGTAGGATGAATCCTTGGAATTGTATGACATTGTGACACGTAATGTGTGACGGTACAATTTTTGACTTGTTTGTGATTAATGAAAAGACTATCTTTGATTGCTAAATTCTACATGTATCGCTGTTATCCATCTTTTCTTGCTTCTTCTAACTATTCTATTATTGATGCAACCATTGAACGAGTACTCATCTCGATTTGAGTTGCGTTGTGAATTATTCTTTCATATTCCTGAGTGTCATCGATGTCATGAATCTCATGATTATTTGGCTAAGCTCATTTCCTATCATATCGTAATTCGTTTTTGTGGAACAACTCTTCATCACTCTTTTGCAGATCATTCATTGTTTTTATAAGTAATACAATACCATCTGGGGAGAATATGAAATTCTTATTTTCATATGAGTTACTTAAATCGGTACTATTAAGTAACTACTATTGAAACAAAGTTTTATTAAACATCTTGTAAATGGAAATGCTTTCATAGTGATGAACGTTTTGGTAAAAAACATTTTTATTTTTATTTCATAATTAAACAAGAATAAATATTTTAAATATGATGACAAAATTTTGACAAACTGAGTATTGCATCGTTAATCCTAAGTTGTACATAGAAGCGCGCCTACGTACAATTTGGAAGGGATCATGCAAGGCTGATTAGTAGTCACCATGAAATTGTTAATAAACATTATATTTTTCTTTCTAATTGTGAAAGATTGAATTTATATGAGATCTGTAAGAAGTGCAAAATAGGGACATATTATTAGGGATACCTACATATGTGCCCGTACCATTTGGTATTCCGAATCGGATTTATTCATCTGTAGATATTGTCTTATTGACAATTTACATCCCCTTCTGGTTCAATTCTCTCATGGTAAGATTCTTTGGAAACTTTTCTAACTATCGAGTGTTGATACTCGACTGGGTGTATCGACGTTCCTATCATTTCTTTTGATTAGATTTTATTTGAATGACATGGGTAACGATCCGAGGTGCTTTCAAATGCATACTCAAATCATGAAAACATGGGATATATCCATATTCGTTAATATTTTCGTATTTATCTGATTTGAAATTCTCTCGCGTAGATCATGCGTTGACCTTACTCTTTTAATGTTAGCTATGTCTCCAGATATCCTTGATTTATGAAGGATTACGAGTTATTCTTAGTCTTTTGAGAATTGCTCGTTTTGTCAACGGTAATGAAACTAGAAAGTTGGTAGTGCCATCGAGATGGATTGGTTGATTATGACATGATGTCATTGTCTTAATTGATGGGAGCATGAGTAGAATTCCCCTAAAAGATAAGATGTTGATTATCAAAAGTGATCTAAATAATTCCCAATGGGTGACCATATCCTGCATTTAGGCTTGAAATTATACCATGAATGGTTGTGAACTAGTCATAGATCTTGTAATCTAGAAAGAACCCAAGGTGAATTTATTAAAAGATGTTCCTGCTATCTAAGACTTTTTGAGGTATTTGCTGATGAATTACCTAGACTTCCGCCAATAAGGCAAGTTGAATTTGGTATTGATTATATTCTCGATGATGCATCAGCGGCATGTGCACTATACGTCAGCACCATTTGAATCAAAAGAGTTACCGTGCAACTAAGATATTTGTCGGAGAAAGATTTTATTCTACCGATCTCGTCATCATGCAGAGCTATGGTGTTATCATTCCTTATATTTATTGATTACCATGAAGTGAATAAATTGACGATCAAAATTTATACCCATTACCCAAGATGAAAGATTTGTTCGATCACTTACAAGGTTCTAGCGTATATTCAAAAATTTGATCTAAGGCATGGTTATCATCAAATTCGCATCCGCAAAGAAGATTATCTATTCCAATCACTACATCCAGAACTCGTAATGAACATTATGAGTTTCATGAGATGTCGTTTGGATTGACCAACGTACTGGTCGCATTCATGAATTTGATGAATCGCGTGTGTAAGTTGTATTTTGATAAGTTATGTGATCATTAAGGACCATCTGGTTATTTCCAAGAATGAAAATGAGCTTAGTAATCATTTGTAGACTACCTTGATCTAGGTGAGGTGTGAAACGTTGTGTGTTGAATATTTAAAGTGGGATGTTAGGCTTGATCCTTTACATTCTTTGACCATGTGATTAATGGTAGTGGAATCTATGTTGACTCTTTAAAGATCGGAGCCATTAAAGCTTTGGGTTATACCAAAAAGGAAGTGCGAAGATGTTTGACAGATATTTATCTAAGGAATTACTCCCTCATACCTAGATCATTTAACTAAACTCCCTTAGGAGTAGATGTTTGTGTATACTCAAGACAACCTAGGAGGAATTAAGGAAACCATATAACCCATGACTTGGAATTTGGAGCGGCAGTTTTTGCTCTTCAACTAAGAAATTTTGACCAAAGTTTAAACAAAGATTTTTCAAATATTTACGGATCTTGTTAATTATTTTGAATAAATCAACGAAGATCGTGTTAACTAAATTCAATTTTATTTTGGACATTTTTCTATAATTGGACGAACTGAAAATTTTAAAAATTTTACGTTTACGTTTCATAAATTAAACATTTATTATTTAATTACTTGTAATATTTATCAACGTTTTAAACGTTGGCCTGGGCAAAACTAATAAAGATAATAGTTGAGACGAAACTAAAACTTAAAAAATATGAAGAAAGAATTTCTGAGTGATTATGGTCATGATATTTATTTCATCGGGGAAAGTGAATGTAGTTGCTGACGCGCTATGTAGAAAGGATAAATAATCAATTAGGAGTGTTCCGTAGTAATGACCGTGCAGAATAATTTGCCCAAGCAATTTAGAAATAATTGAAGCTTGTAAGAAGGATAATATAGATGTTGAATGGGTTTCACGGCTAATGAAAACCATTAGAAGTGGGAGCCGATGGTGTTAAGTGTTTAAAAGGTCATTTGTGGTTGCCGAAATATGGAGGATTTCGAGATTTAGTCATGATGGAATCTCATAAGTCTAAGTATTCTATTCATGCCATTTCTGATAAAATGTATCTTTGTCTGAAGAAGTTGTACTGATGGCCAAATGTGAAAGCAGACATCGCCACATACGTTAGTAAATATCTAACTTTTGCGAAGGTCAAGGCTGAACACCAAAATCCATCAAGATTGCTTCTACAGATTATTATTTCTGTTTGGAAGTGGGATAGAATCACCATGGATTTTATCACAAACCTTCCAAGGATATCATTTAGATTTGATTCGATTTGGGTCATCGTCAACAGACTGAACAAATCCATTCATTTCATTCCCGTTAATGATAGGTTCTTGATGAAGAAGTTGGCTCATTTGTATTTAAAGGAGTTGGGTAAGCATAGTGTGCCTGTATTGATCAACTCTATCAAGATCCTCGCTTCGCTTCGAATTTCTGGAGATCTCCTTAGAAGTCATTGGGAATGAATCTTGATGAGAGTACTGCTTACCACCCACAATCGGATGGACAAGGTAAAGTAACGATACAAACACTAGAAGTCTTATCTTGTGCTTATATGACTGACCTTTGGTAGTGTCTAGGTTGAGCATTTACCTTTGGATGGATTATCAATGATAATTATCGCATTAGGATTGAGACCGAACCTTGCGAGGACCTATATAAAGAAAAGTTTAAGAGCACCTGTAGGTGGGAGTTGGGATGAAGATACCCGACCCGCGAGACCTGAAATGATTATGGAAAATTAGGATCTAATTATTGGCTGGCGGTAGTGGACAGGAGGTTACGTGAATATGAAATGTAGATCTTGAAGTGCAGGATGGGTAGCAAAGTGATGCCAAGAACTTTTATCGTGAAAAAGGTGAATTGATGATCTAAAAGATCGTGGGAAGTTAAGTCCCCGTTGTATAAGACCACTGAGATAATGTAAAGAGTTGGTCCCAGAGGCATATAAGCTAGACTACCCTAGGACTTCAAGGACTGCATGAATTATATTCCATATATCAAACTTGATAAAATGTATATCAAGTGAAAAATCTGATTATTTCTTAATGAAGTCTGGATCGGCGAAAAGTTGCATTCATCAAAAACCCATAGACATCATGGATAGAGAAAGTAAGTCAACTTAAGCATGATCGTATTTCCATAGTTATGTTTGATGAAACACGCGTATTATAATGAATTACGCTTAAGAGAAAAGACCAAATGTGGAGTAAATGCCCACATGTCTTTGACTCTATAAGAAATGAGCAGTAAAATGAATTGATCTTTGAAGACAATGATCGTCTTTAGAGGGAACTGATGTGACAATCCGTCAATTTGGGGTCGTTATTTTATTCTCAAATATTATTTATAATCATTATTTTATTGTTAGTTTATGAACTCACTCACTTTTGGGAAGAAATTAGGGTTTACGTCTTAAAGTAGCATCGTCTACGTCTAAACCGAAGAGCTCCACGTTACGTGTTTACGTTTACATACTCCGTGTTTGTGACAGTCCGACATTTCAAGTAGTAAATTTATTCTCGTATATTATTTTGAAATTATAGTTTGTGTTGGTTTATAAACTCACAAATTTACGAGAAGAAATTAGGACTTACGTGCATAATTTAACGTCTTTTACGATTAAACCAGAAACCCTAGGTTTACATGTTTACGCTTTTAAACTCCGTTTTTTATGAGCACAATTTTTATTAGAATTGATTTGTGCCGTGTTTTCATCATTTTCAAAAAAAGTTTTTCGTAAATCGACCCGAGGACACGTAAATCAAGGAAACTAGAATCGAGGAGTACCCGTAAAATAATAGGGGATGAAACAAGTTTACACTTATCCCACCCCCATACATGTGGCGGCAACATAAGCTCATAAGATCTTGTTGTCAAAGTTTTACACTAACATGAGACACTTGTCTCATAAATAGTTAAAACCACCAAACCTTAGCTTCTCACACACACTTACACATTTGCATGTAAAGTTTATCAAACCCTCTCTCCTCCCCTCTCTTTGTCCATCCATAACCACCACCATCCTACCATTTCCATTAAATTTTAAAACAACAACATAATCTATATTCAACATATGTTGAAGACTAATTAAAAGGAGGTTGATTGGAGGTGATTCCAACTTGTGAAAAGAAGTTTTCTTGGAGTTCTAGGGTTGAGTTGGAGCTTAGATCAATGGGTTCATGCATGGATAAATCTAGGATGATCTATGAATATGAAGGTTCAACAAGGATGATCTAATAGGCGTAATCATCTTTTTGATTCTTCACTAAGATTAAAGGCCTCCATCATTTGGTTGGTATAGAGATTGTTTTCTTATATCATCCTACGATTTGTGTACCTTTATTCATCTATTTTCTTTAAAAATGTATATGTATGATGGTGATAAATGATGATCAATATATTGCATGGGGATTTTGAGTCACTAGATTAGGTTAAAAGGCTAAAATCTACAAGTAAAAGTGATAAAATCATGACTAGTTATGTAGGTTGTCTAAAACATTAGGTTTCAATATTGTAAATTGGTTAAATTGCTTAGATTAATTGATATAGAGATAGATAATTGATTTTTACACAAGTGGTAGATTGGCCACTCAATGGAATGCTGAAAATGAGCAAGATATGGTCAAAACACTTTTGTAGTACTAATCTGTCTAGTCTGTTTTGGACGAATTATTACAAATACTTAGAAGCTGTTTGAGCAGGAGCTACAGAAGAGTTATTTGTAGCACATATCATGTAATTTATGCCGTAAAAATTTGAGGTTCTAATTCATTGTAGAACTCAAGATATGATCAAATGGTAGACTTGACTTTAGAAATCAGACTATATATAGATTTTTACGTCTTTTCGGCTAAGACTGAAAGGATGACGTTTTCGCCAAATAAAACTTAGATGGTTGGACCCGTCTAATGTAACATTTTTATAAACCATATACTGATAAGTAAACACACTTGACAAGTAAAGATAGACAAAACCCGAGCTTTGTAACATATGGACCATAACGGGCCAAATTAGCCTTGTTGGACCACTAGGCCCAACTAGTTTGGTTTAATATTATTGGACTTGCTCATGGGCTCAACCCACTTGGGCCCAACATATGAGTATGGGCCTGGTCTTAAAAAAATAAATGGATTAATATAATGTATTGGACTCTTAATGGGCTTATTGGGCCTTAATATGTAATGGGCTAAAACTAGTATAACTAGACTAAGCCAACTAATACTTAACAACTAGTAATGTTGTATAAGGAAATAAAACCCCACTTGATCATCATGTTATGACATCATTACATATACATAAAAACTTTTATAAATATTATTTGACGATAGTCAAAGACCGAGTATTATTTGTCTAGGTTTCCGTGATCGAGGCACGTACCGTACATCCTAATTGCCGATAATCCGCCTTTCCCAACCAACGTGAGTTCATAGCCTCGCACTCTTTTAAATGTTTTATTAAATGTTTTATAAACCCGCGAGGGAGATAACATGCTAGTTTTAATAAAAATAGAACACAAGTGGTCCCGATTGTATGCTTATTGATATGGACCCGATTGATTGTATGACCCAATGAATGATTGAAATGGATTATTATTAGTTAGATTATGTCACTATAAGTCCCATTAGCGTGAATTGTGAACTACCGGGAGTTGGTAGACGTTTATGCATATAATAGTACTATTTGGGGAAGATCACCCCAGTTCACGCCTTGACGGTTGATCCCCGTTGTGCCACATTGATTGGTAAGCGAATTTATGTATGAGAGTGGTATATTTAGCGTAATTATTGTGACGACACGCTGTTTTAGATGGGCAAATGAATTTTGGGCTAGCTACCCGATATATATTACAGAAAGGTAACAATGTCATGCGGCTTACAATAATCCGATAATAACAATGATAATGGTAACACTGAGGCTGCGGTCTCAGGAATAGTGTATGATATATGATTTGAATTATAATGTACTACCTAACTAGCAATATGAGGTCTTATTTATTATTATACCCGTGTTTGGTTTTACATAACTGTTTTATATAACGGTTTTTATTATTCTATAAACAACGTTATAAAACGTATTGAATGGTGTTGTTACGATAATGATTTGTATAAAATGTTTTTGGCCTAAGTTTTGATTTACGACAATGATTCGTATAAAACTATTTTTGGCCGATCTTACGGTCTACGACCAAGTATTACACAAAATGCTTTTCGGTAATGATTATATACCGGTTTTATGTTAATGGTTATTATTAAACTCTATGGACTCGCTCAGTATTTCGCTGACTTTTAACATGTTTTATCTCAGGTGCTTGAAGGTAATTCTCGGGAAGACGATAAGAATTTATGGCCCGCATTTAAATAAAAATTTCTATTCATATGTTTTGTAAATTTGTACGATATACTTTGACCTAAGGACCTATGTAATTTGATACTTATGAATGGAAAATGCTTTGCTATTAAACGACGCGATTTATAAGCGTTGTCTATGATTTGAGTAATGTGCTATCCCGTAACACCAACGACTCTTCCGCTGATTTGAAACATGAATATTTGGGGGTGTTACATGTTTGTTTCTGGGAACGCCATGAGATTGTCATACATCCATTCAAAAATATGTATCCCATTTTCCATATGAGGATCTGACAAATAACTTGCATCTGCATAACCAACTAATCCTTATTTCGAATAATTAGGATAAAATAAACTAAATCGATAGTTCCATGAAGATATCAAAATATGTGATTGATTCCATTCCAATACCTTTTTGTGGGGATGAACTAAACCTTGCTAATAAATTAATTGCAAAAGAAATGTCAGTCCTAGTACATTTTGTTAAATACATAATGGCTCCAATCGCACTGAGGTATGGAACCTCTTGACTAAGAACTTTTTCATCGTCTTCGCATGGGCGAAATGGATTATTGTCAACATTAAGTGATCTTCCAACCATTGGAGTACTCAGAGGCTTTGCCTTGTCCATATTGAATCATTTTAGTAGCTTTTCTTGTGTAATTTGATTGATGTATGATTATTCCATTATGCAAATACTCAATCTGTAAAACAAGGCAATATTTGGTTTTTCCAAGATCTTTCATTTCAAATTCCTTCTTTAATAGAACAATAACTTCTTGGATTTCCTTATTTTTGCCAATTATGTTTAAATCATCAATATACACAGCTATGATCACAAATCATGATATTGTCTTTTTGATGAAGACGCATGGACAAATAAGAATATTTGTATAGCCTTTGCTAATCAAATAATCACTTAAACGATTGTACCACATCCGTCTAGATTGTTTTAATCCATATAAAGATCTTTGAAATTTTATTGAGCACATTTCTTTTGGTTTTGAACTCAATGAGTCAATAATTTTAAATCCTTCTAGAATTTTCATATAGATGTCGTTGTCAATTGACCCATATAAGTAAGCTGTAACAACATCCATAAGACGCATATCTAAATTTTTAGAGACTGCTAAGTTGATTAAATATCTGAAAGTAATTGCATCCATAACAAGAGAATAAGTTTCCTCATAGTCAATTCCTGGCCTTTGAGAAAAACCATGAGCTACAAGTCGAGCTTTATATCTAGTAACTTCATTTTTCTCGTTTTTTTCCGTATAAAGATCCATCTGTATCCAACAGGTTTCACATCTTTAGGTGTGATAACAATATGCCCAAAAACTTTTCGTTTATTAAGTGAATTTAATTCAGCTTGTGTAGCGTGTTTCCATTTATCCCAATCTTGTCATTTTTGACAATCGATTATAGACTTCGGTTCGGGATCATCATTGCTTCCCATGATATCACTTGCTAAAGAATAAGAAAACATTTAATCGATATCTTCTATTTCATTTCGGTCCCCAAAGATACGTGTTTGGCCATAATTGATTGACAACTCATTATTGATATCATTCATTTCTTCCTTGGTTGAGGTTTCGACACCTTGTGTTTTATTAAGAACATTTTCCTCATGGCCAAAGTTCTTTTCAATTCCTTTTCTTTTACGAGGATTTTTGTCCTTTGAACCAACTGGTCTTCCACGTTTCAAACGCTTTTGAGACTCTTGAGAGATAGTATCATCAGCTTGCTTATTTGGTATTTCAACCCGAGTCGGGGCATTAGCAGCTGGTATATGTGATTTGGTCACTCATTTTGTATCTATAAATGCATCTGGTAACTGATTTGCAATTTCTGGCAAATGTGCTATCCAGTTTCACGTTGTTTTGTTCGAGGATCTAAATATAATAATGAAGGTTCACACCAAGTGACTTTCTTGATTTTTTTTACTCCCCTAATGCCGGGAAAATTGCTTCATCAAAGTGGCAATAAGCAAAACGTGCTGTAAAGATGTCGCATGTTAAAGGATCAATATATCTTATGATAGAAGACGTTTCATATCCAACATAAATTCTAAATCTTATTTGAGGACCCATTTTTCTGTGTTGTGGTGGTGCAATAGGAACATACACTAGATAACCAAAAATTATAAAATGGGATATGTCTGATTCTTGTCCAGAAGCAAGTTGTATAGGAGAGTATTTATGATTTGCACTTGGCCTCATTCGAACTAATGATGTAGCATGTAAAATTGCATGTCCCGTATAGATACATGGAGGTTTAGTTTTCATATTAATGGTCTAGCTATTAGTTGGAGGCATTTGACCAATGATTTTGCTAAACTATTTTGTGTATGAACATGAACAACTGGGTGTTCAATAAAATTCCAACTGACATGCAATAATCATTTAAAGCATGTGATGTGAATTTTCCTGCATTATCAAGTCTCACTCTTTTAATTGTATAATCAAGAAAATGTGCCTTAATTTAATAATTTGAGCAAGAAACCTTGCAAAGGCCACATTACGAGTTGATAATAAGGAGACGTGAGTCCATCTACTAGATGCATCTATTAGAACCATGAAGTATCTAAATGGTCCACAAGGTGGATAACTTGGGCCATATATATCACCTTGAATTCTTTCAAGAAACATAGGTGATTCATTTTTAACTTTAAGTGGTGAAGGTCTTGCAATCAGTTTTCCAGAGAGCAATATGTACATAGAGGTACTTTATTTCTTTTAGGGAACTTTTGATCTCTTAATAAAAGTCCATGTGTGCTTTCAACTATCCTTTTCATAATTGTTGATCTTGGGTGACCTAATCTGTCATGCCATAAGTTGAATATACCAAGATCACAATATTTTTCTTTTACTTCCATATGTGCTTGAGGCACATTGATATGCGTATAATGCAAACCAAGGAGCATTGTCAATTTTTCAAATACTTGATTCTCATTTATGATATGTAATTATTTTTTGTTTCCAATAGTCCTTGACCGAGTATCATATCTGTTGTAATATATATTTCTGAAACTTAGTAAGTTTCTTTTGGATTTTGGGGAATATAAAGCATTTTAGATTAAGAGTTATGTACTGTTTCGTAACCCTAAATTAGTATTTCCCACTTCGTTTATCAAGCTTGTAAGGCCTGAAATTTTATGAATGGTTCCCTTTGTTGGTCTTAATTTAAATAAGTATTTCTTGGATTTTAGAATAATGTGTGTAGCACCACTATTTGCTATGCATAGAACTTCATCCTTTTCTTGATATGGTGCTCCATTGAGACTAATTTTAAATTTCTAATTTGAACAAAAAAAGAATAATGAGTGCACACATGGATAATATTTATTTATTTTACATGAAAAGAAAACTAATAAAACATAGTTAAACAAAGTTACAGAAAGGAAATGCATAATCATGTATTTTACATACTTGTTAAGATCTAAACAACTTTTATTATAAAAGTTACAAGTTATCCAAAAAAGTTTGAGGCAACGAACTATTTGAGTTATCAAACTGATCTACAAGGTTCACTTCTTTCTTTTTTCTCTTATGAGATGCTTGGTAGAGTTCACATAGATGTGAAGATGTGCGACAAGCTTTTGACCAATGATTTGCACTTCCACACCTAAAACATGATTCTTCAATGTTATGAGAGGTACCAATTTCATTATTTTGTTGATTGAGATTACTAACTGGTGGGGCATGGTAAGTGTAATTTTGTTGACCACGGCCACATCTATGACCATGACAATTATAACCACCTCGATGGTAAGTATTATTTCGGTTGGGAAAATGGTTTTGACCATAATGGCCACGACCATGACCACGTCTACGAGGGTCACCTCTTCCTCTTTTTCTTCTAGAGTTTTTGTTATCATTATTTTTAATAGCATTTGATTCTGGAAGTGCTAATGATCATGTGGGACGAGTTTGATGGTTTTTCATTAACATCTCATTGTTTTTCTCTGCAACAAGAAGAAGTTAATTTAGATCATAGTATCTTTTAAATTTTTACAACTGATATTGTTGTTGCAAGTTTATGTTCGAATCGAGGAATGTGGAGAAAGTTTTCTCCAACATTTCTCCTTCGGTAACAGTTTGCCCACAAAATCTTAGTGTCGAGTATATTCGGAATAAAGCAGAGGTGTATTCATTAACCCTTTTGAAATATTGGAACCTTAAGTTTTTCCATTCATCTCTAGCCATAGGGAGTAAAACTTCCCTTTGATGGTCAAATTTGCTTTGTAAATCTTTCCATAAAATGCTTGGATCATTTAACACCCCCAATTATCATTGCGTAGCAGACATACACAATTGAGTTCTACACACAAGCATCGTCACACACAAGATATATTGAACGACTCAAAAGAGACGTTTACACATAAAATATAAACAATATTTTCACATAATGTCTAAAACATAATTTCAACCCATAATGTACTAAAACGACACTAGAGTAAAGCGTTTAGTCCCCACGGATCTCGACCAGCAAACCAACAAGTTTCAGTACAGTACATAAACATTTAACAAATTGTTCAACAGTAAAAGGATATAAATTGTTTTAGACCAACAAACTTTAAAAGCCAACCCACAACATCCATAGCAAAGCTCCACCATCAATTACCTTCGATTACCTGAAACACATGCTAAAACAAGTCAACAATAATGTTGAGCGAGTCCATAGGTTTATCAAATCACATTTGAACACAAGAAGAAAATCAATCATAATAATTTATAGAATTGTCGTGCACACAATCTATTTCAAGGCAACACATTGTATTTAAGCTCATGACACCGACCCCTTAACCAATTAGTCACCCATGCCAAATACCAGCATGACTAGATAAAGTCATTGCCCCTCTAAGGTATCAGTTGCTAGATATATACCCAAATCTCATTCTCATAAATTATCCTTCCTAGAGGTTACTCAGCGTAATGCCCTGGTCTCAGATAGGGTGCTCAACCCAATAGTACTATCATTTGAGTAAGCGTCTATTCCCAAATCACAACATCAAGTCAGAACATAGTTAACGGTTCATGAATTTAGGGTCTTTAGCAACAAGATACTCAATACAATGTAAGACAACATAGGCAACATTCAGGTCCAAACAATTAATCATGACTTATGTTCGTTTAATTTCAAATAGCATGTATCCCCCTCGCGGGTATTAAAACATTTAGTAGCTAGCATGAAAAGCGAGGCTACAGACTCACCTTATTATAAGAGACCTAGCGAGATTATCGTCGATGATAGAGGATGCCTTTCAAACACGAGAACCGCAACCTATCAAATAAGGGGCGTTCATTAATAATAACTCGAGAAATAAACCATACATAAGAATATCAAACTCAAACTCATAAAATCACGACAAACTCAAGAGAAAACGATACGAGTAATACTATTACACTCTTCTATACATCTACTTTATCATTCTATACTCTCAACAAAATCCGACGGCACATACCACATGTACTAGCTCATTTACCCCACATAGACTCATCAAACGTTTATAAAACGACTCGAGGAACTGACTTACTATCTATATAAAGTCCTCTAACAACTTTATCAAATGAATTTACTTTTAAAGTTCCTTACCTGACTCATCTTTGAATTACAAAAACCAGACAGTTTTACGTCATCGGCTCATACAACCGTTTTAACTTCTATAAACGACTCCATTTGCAAAACCAACACTTAGGTTTGAAAATATACTCACCCTCTAGGGTTTATACTTATTCATCAGTCCTTGACTCAATTCAAAACTCAATCTGTAGTCCCTGAGATTTGATCCAAATATCGACAACAACTATATGTCGTGGCGATACTCGTCTCACGGTACACGAAAAATCAAACTATCATACCTTCTCACTTGTATGGTGCAAGAATCTCTACCTTATATCAATCTGAAGCTAATCGAAATCTATACGACCCCATGCTATTAGTTAAGCCTTAATAAAATCGTAATGTACCCAACAATACACTTTTTCCTACTGATCTAAATTACCCTTCTAAAACTTGCATGAAATCATGTTTTTAGCTAAAACCAACCATTGTTATGATCATCCCATAACCCTAATACTAACATCTCTTATCTATAACACTTGTACCATCATCAAAATCAAAAACCCAAAATCAAAATCAAGTTTTTAACAAAAACTTAGCATGAAAACCCTTTGATCATCATAAAAATCACATGCATGAGCATAGTCTTGACCTACCAACTCTTAAAAATAAAACATCATGCATGTAGCCAAATGTAGTATCAAAATGATCTCCTTACAATTCTAAGGATGGGTCTTGTGTTAGTTTAGCTTAGATCAAGCTAGAATTTTGATGAAAATTGATTATATGTGAAAGGGGGTGACGACATATATTAGAGAGAGAGGAGTATGTTTTGATTGTTTAGTGGTAACTATGTGTTGTTAGGTGAAAGTTTAAGCTTATATATGGTGGTAGAGGGACCATTGTTGTCAATTTGCAATAGTTATGGTCCAAAGTGAAAATAGTTAGCTAAAAAGCGAAAAATGACTATTAGTCAATTTTGAAAATATTCACGGGGCTCGGGTTTCATAAAAGTACTTCTCAAAAGTTAAAACCTATCTCAAATATAATAATACCGTCTCCCGACTCGACTTAACACGTCATTTAAAAAGAAAACGTCAAAAATGACAAACATCGAACAACCGACAATAAAGCGTAAAATATTAGGCATCCATCGACCACGCTTGCTAACACTCCTTATACTTATTAAATATAAAATATAAGTCTTCTAACATCGGTTTAAACTTAAACCTCCAAAAATAACTATCATTCAAACTCATCAAAAATTTCAAAAATAGTTGTAAAGTAAGATTAAGCAATGACCTCGGTTTCAGGTTATCACAGGTCATCACAATTTAAATATTCAAATTCTAGTGTTTCATCAGTGTGTTGATGGAGAAAAACATCATCTTTCATGGAGGAAAACACCATCTTTCGCTTTGATTTCCTATGTATATTCGTTACCCTCTTGTAACGCTGCTAAAGCTCCCATTGATTTAAGATGCCTTTTAACATTTACTTTCCATTGTATATAATTTTCTCCAGTTATGTCAAGAGCTGGAAATTTGATTTTTTCAAGGTTCGACATATTTTTGCAAAACATATATTGAACAAATAACAAAGTTAATGCTAAAATCCATATACATCAATAAGAAATGCAATAAAATAAAGTAGGAGAGCTATAAACAGATACATAACTAAGAACAATTCAAATTGATTAGGTTGGAGTTGAAAAAGTGGAATAAGGAGTAAGATGAGCATAATGGTGACGGCAATGAGAAGCGGGTGAATCATCTTTGAAAACTCTTTAAGAAAATGCTCCGGTGATGTAAAATTTCCTAAGATTAAAAGGTGTTGAGTTTTAAAAAGTCAATGTATAAATGAGTTGCCAATTTATAGAAAAGAAAGATAGTCGTTGTGGTGTAATGACCGTTATATAGCCGTTGTGAATATATATTTTAAATATATTTATTTATTTTATTTATTATTATTTAGATTTAACGAATAAGAAAAGTCAGTTCTGGAGAACAAAATTTCATGCGAAAGAAAAAGTTTTTAGTATTGATGTTTTGAATACGTAGTATCTTTAATTACGTTTGTTCACTTCGTACATTTGTAACATTAGCTTATTAAGAATTTTATGAAAAAAAGTTAGTTGTTATGTCATTTCTTGTATTTCCTTTTCCTTCATGAGTTTTTCATGAGGATGTTTATTTGATTAAGTCTTTGTGTGTTTCAACCTATGTGCTCACTCTAATTAACTTCAATTTAACTAAAATTGATCCTTAATATATCATAACCTTTAAAACTTGACTAAAGTTGGATCAAAATGTTACCTAAATATTTTGTCACCCTTTATCAAGACAATCTTTGTGAGTGTGTTGCCTTTTGTGCAACCAAAGCATAATCTAGTGCTAATAGAGGTAAAAATCTAAGATTTGCAAAATTTTGAAAGAGTCTTATTTTTTCTCAAAACTTTGTAAAATTGAATTTTCACGTCCACTATAGGCGGGTCATTAAATGTCGCACGGTTCTTTATCTTTAAAGAACCGCATGTTCATTTAAAGAACCACGGACAGCAAGCCAATTTTTGGCTCGTTTTTGGTATTTCTTCTTTGACCACAGTCTTTTTCAAGATTCTTTGTTCTAGGGTTCTTATTTTCATAATTGGGGATTTTTAAAATTAATATTGAATTGGAACCTTACTAGAAACGTGGGTTGACATAGTTGTATCACTATGATTCCTTAGTTTTGAATTCATTGCGATTTTACTAAAACCCACTTGTAGAAGAATTCGAATTCTGACTAAATTATTTTGTTGAATGATGGAATTGATTTGAATCCATGAACAAATTGGTAATTGCATTGTTAATGCTTACCTAAAAACGAACTTTTTGATAAACCAATGTTCAAGTTCATGATTGATTTTACATAGTTCATATGTTCTAGTCAATGATGAATTTAGTACGTTGTGAACATGGGAATGATAAGGATTAATCCTTTGTATTTAAAGCAATTGATCAAACACATTCTCACGATTATAACTTTTAGTCATTATTTAACGTATGAGTGATTGTGGAAATATTTTCTATGTTGTTTATAGGTGATTAATCATGCCTTCGGGATATCAACAAGAATACCAACGTACTAAAAGTTACATGCCTAACCTTGGCGATATTTGTCCTTCGGAAACTCTTGCTCATACCTTTTGTTCACTTCAAAATCGTTGTTTTCATGAGGGTAGACTTGTTCATGAGGATATTGAGGATTATGGCTACATCAAGTTTATGTTTGGTCAAATTAGGTTCGATTGTTTGTTAAAAATTGATGCAGTCATTTATTCTCACTTCCTTTTGGAGTTCTTTAGCCCATATTCCCTTGTTTCTAATGATAATGGAATATTTGTTAAGTTCATCATCGATGCCAAGCTCATTCAATACGCTCTCGAGGAATTTGGTGAGGCACTTGGTGTGCCAGATGTTGGTCAATGTCGATTCACGGATTCGTGGAGAATTGATGGTTTAAAAGAGTGTGTCGACAACCATCCATATGATACCGATATTTTGGACCTTGACCTCATCCTTGAAGTCATCACCAAAAGGCATGGTAGAACCGTTGTACGCAGTATTCACTCTACTAAGCGATCTTTGAATCGTTATGAGATACTCGTAAGCGACCTTAATAACTGTATGGTCAGTTGGGCCGACATTCTTAGGGAAAATGTGTTATTTCTTAGTGGAAACCATGATCATATCCCGGCGTGTATGGCACATATGATTTATTGCATATTTACTGACACCAAGTATAATCTTGCATATTATATCGCTCGACGGATTAACTATGCTCTTTTTAGACCAACAACAAACCTTCCTTATGCCATGCTCCTCACTCGCCTTTTTGAAAAGGTTGGTCAAGACTTCCCCGAACTCGATCTTTCTCGCTTTCAACCGTTTAACTGTGTGATGCTACAAATTCGAGCGATGCAACCACGAAATCCTAGAAGTGATCAATGTACGAGAATGAATGACCCTCAAGAGTCCGACGATGAGGACACTCCTATGTCACCAAGTGATGGTGATGACGTAGGTACTAGTGCTCACGTTGGCTATTCGAGTGACTCTACCCCATCCATGAACAATTTCATGGACGGGTTAGACCAAATTGTTCCTCCTCCTCACTATGCCAATAGTGCTCTTTTAGAAAATATTTATACTTGAGCATGTTTATCGTTCAAATCTTCAAACGCATGGTGAGTTGTATGATCATAGAGTGCAGTCAAGGGGTGTTTTCAAGAGCATAGGAAAAATGATCAAGGGCTTTGGCAAGAAGAAAAAGTGATGATCAAGTGAAGCTATGGTAATTATGCAAGGTTTACATGTTTGTTAACATGTTGTGTATGTTGAACTATTGCCGTTTCATTAGACTTTTTTATGTTTCTTGCATTTAGGATTGGGTTTTTTAAACTAATACTTTGTGTTTGGATTACATAATATTTTAATCCTAATGTGTTCGTGTGATCGATGTTTTGATTCACATGACTTTGTTCAAATTATGTGTTAGTTAGCTATCTAGATTTTGGTTAGTAGTCTACTTTGTCTTGTTAAATCCTTATTTAAAATCTGGGCTATTAAAAGTTGCTGGAAGACCACCTTTTTTTGCACTTTGCCCGCGGTTCTCTAAATATTGGGCAGTTCTTTATCAATAAAGAACCGCGACCCTATTTGAGGAACCGCATGTACTAACTACGATGGCATCTTTGCTTTACACTTTTTTCTCTAAATCTTTGTAAACTTTGATGAAATTTTTGCTAAAAATCAACTTTTTCCCAATTTAGCCTACCTAATTTCATTATTCATAAAAATGCGTTTTAACCCATTATTAGTTTGGATCATCCCTTCTTCTTCTTAAACCTCTCTTGATTGTTCTTCTTCTTCATCCTCTAAGACTTCTTCTAAACCTATACATACAACCATGGTGTCCACAAGATCCTAAAACTCCTCTAAACACTCTTCCTCCAAAAGAAACATTAAGATTAAGATCAAGTTTCCTAAACAAGGCTCTTCGTCTTTTCTTACACCCAAGAATGAGATTACTCCAATTCTCATTTCTTCATCACCTTCACCACCTCTTGCTCCATGCAAGAGTAGCTCAAATCATGGTACTAACCATTCACATGGTTCTACCTCTTCTTCATTCTAATCAAGGATTAATGAGTTATCTTCACCCTTCACTCCAAGTCCTCTCTTGGATGTAAACCAACAACCTCTCCAAAGTATCCCCTTTGAGAATGACCTTGTTGAGCCTTTGGTTACCTCACCTTTCACTCCACCAAACTCACCTACATCACCATTAGACACCATGCCTCGTCATCCTCCTCCATCTAACACCCCACTTTTGGGTGTTCCTCTTGCTAACCTCTTGGGTGATCCACACTTGTTTGATTTTTTTCATGCATAATGGAACTAATTGTCCTTGTTGCTTAAACATTTTTTACCTTATTAATATACTTAGGTTAGAGATGATTATGGCTCACATTAAGTTGCAAAGCTTTTTGTTGAATTTATTTGTTAATCCTCCACCTCCTAGGAGATGAATGATGATTTTCTAAAAATGTTTTAATAAAAATCAAGCCAAGGAAATCTACCAAATCAAGAACTAGTTTACCTAACTTTGTAATAGTTAGTTTTTATTTCATTTCTTATATTTTCTTTTCCTTTATGAATTTTTCATGAGGATGTTTATTTTATTAAGTCTTTGTGTGTTTCAATCTATATGCTCACACTAATTAACATCAATTTAATTAAAGTTGATCCTTAATCTATCATAACCGCTAAAACTTGACTAAAATTGGATCAAAATATTATCTAAATATTTTGTCACTCTTTTTCAAGACACTCTTTGTGAGTGTGTTACCTTTTGTGCAACCAAAGCATAATATAGTGCTAATAGAGGTAAAAATCCAATATTTGCAAAATTTTGAAAGAGTCTTATTTTTTCTCAAAACTTTGTAAAATTGAATTTTCATGTCCACTGTAGGCGGCTCACTAAATGTTGCATGGTTCTTTTCTTTAAAGAACCACAGGTTCATTTAAAGAACCGCAGGTTCATTTAAAGAACCGCGGACAGCAAGCCAATTTTTGGCTCGTTTTTGGTCTTTCATCTTTGATCACAGTCTTTTTCAAGATTCTTTGTTTGCTAATTTTGGCTAAACATTCTTTGAAACATTTTGTTTTCATTTCAAATCTTTGCCTTGTCTACTTTCTTTAAATCCTTTTGTTTTGGGAGTTCTTCTTCTCATCCCTCATAATGTCAAACTCTTCTAATCTTAACCTTGACATCTCTTTATCAGAATCTCTAAACCTAAAGCTTTTTCTTCAAAGTTTTCTAAGAAACCAAAAATCTCGGTTCGACCTGTTTGGATCAATAAGAACAAGGATCATCATGAATCCTCTTCTCCCAAACCTTGCAAGACTTCTTCTTTCTCTCCTATTGAGTATTGGAATGAGACTTTCTCTATTAATCCAGTTACCAGAGAAAGAGAAGCTCTTCTACCACCCCCTAAACCTTACAACATACCTAACCTCAATGACCTTTCTTCTTTCCCAATCTCACTAGGCATTGTGAAAACCTCTCTTATCCTCAATCTCCTTCTCCACCACCACCTTCTTATTTTGATGGTCTCCCCCATCAAACGACTTTGTTTTGCATCATGTAAGCTCGTGTGCGTGTTGTTGATTTTAACAAATTGAACTTGCTCATGTGTATGACAAGCTAAATTTTATTGAATTTCTTCTCACTCGACCTCTTCTCAAAGTTTTTGTTCCCGTGACCAAATCTTCGAATGATGCCTCGTCGTCATATTTTTCTAACTAAAGCAAAACTTTGTGTTTTAGTTGTTTGAATCAAATAAAAACTTAAGCAATCTAGGAGGATTATCACTACTAGAGTAGTTTATGCTTATGTTGTTTATTTCCTTATTTGTTGTTTTAATATTCATATTATGTGCATGAATATTTATTTTGTATGTTCTTTCATATTTTTGTAATATGAATGTTATATGTGTTATTTTTATTCCCGCTAATTCTTTATCACACATATTGTTAAGAGTTAATCATGGTTAAAATTTACAATTGTTTTGGGTGATTCTAACAATTCTAAGTTTCTAACCCTTTGACATATTATCATTACAATTGGTATGGATGTTTCTTTTCTACCTTTATTCCACCAATTGTACATTGATTTTGTCAAAACACCCTCCTTGGACATACTTAGCAAATACTTGTTTCTAATTTGAGATTTCTTCTCTTCCTCTCTCTCAAGTTATATAGTAGGTAGTGACCAATATATACATTAGTGTTTCTTTTCTTTCTACTAACATTTGTATGTAGCATGTCACCTTAGCTCATTCACTTGGTGCCCCAAGTTAGGGAGAGTAAACACCAAGGGGGAGATACTAGCAAATTCGTTTCTTCTCTTCTTCAAAGACTTGTGCTAACCTTTTTGCTTCGACAAAGGGGAAGAAATGATAGTGATAAACTCGTTAATAATTCGAATAATTTTGTATTTTACATAAATGAGTTTATAGTTTGTCGTAATAAAAAAACGGGGGATTGTTAATGCAAGTGATGCCTAAAAACATTATTAGTGTCAACTAATATTTCTTAATTTTGATCACGACAAACTAAAATGACATTTATCGTCAAAGACAATCGTAAGACGAATTATTTAACAAACACTATCATCAAAGTAATAATCATTTAAGTATTGCACTAACATATCTTAATCATGCTTAGTGATAATAAAAAGTGATTAGCCTTAAACTTACATTTTGTCAAATGTGACAAAAGATTTTTAATAAACTTTCCTTTATAGAAAATGTTTTATTAAAATAGAAAATATAAATTTGAATATGGCACATTTCAAATGCCATAGGAATATCCTTTGAAGGAAAGTTTTACCTCAGATATTACTACCACACTAAAGGACAAAAAGGAGCGAAGTCTATACCCACGGTTCCTCAAATAACTATGTGGTCCTTTAGTGATAAAGAAATGAAGGTACAATTAAGGAACCGCGCTTAGAGATCTGTTGGCCTTTGTCTCCTATAAATAGTGGATCAAATCCACATTCTCTAAGAACCTTTTTGGATATTCTTTCTGTCATCTTTCTCTTTTCTAAATCCTAATCATTAGTAAATGATCACTTAATGTGTTAAGTATGTTTACTTACGTTTATCCTCTTGATCCCCTTTGTTACCTTGTCCAAGGAGAAGATCACTCATACACTTGTGATGTGATTAAAGATGAAGCTTTGATGAATATCAACCTACCTTAGATCTAGTCATGCTCATCATTTTTATTTAAGTCTTGTGTAGATCCAATGTATTTGTGTATACTTGCATTAGTTCTGTTAATCCAATGTATTTGTGAATACTTAGCTTGGATTAGTCTTGTGTAAATCCAATGTATATGTGTATACTTGGATTTGTCTTGTGTGAATCCAAGTTACATGTGTATACTTGGATATGTTTTATTGAGTTGTAAGTGTTGTGTGTTGTTCTCACTAAACTACAAAGTGATTTGTGTATGTGTCTTGTGAGTTTTCACATTACTTCAAAGTGAAGAGTTGTGAAGATTGGTTCTAGCTTTGGATTAGAACTCGACATCTAGACTTGTGTCAGAAAAGAAGATGGGCGCCGAAGATTGGTTCTAGCTTTCGATTGGAATTCGACATCTAGCCTTGTGTCGAAGAATGGTGAAGTAGGCGACGTGTGCAGATTGGTCCTAGCTAAGATTAGGTCTTGACATTTAGCTTAGTGTCGGAAAATAATGTAAGCAACGTTGCATACAGTGGAAATCTCGAGTAAGGTGTACTCGAAAAGTGGAGCAGGAACGAAGATAGAGCTTCATTGCCGAACCACTATAAATCTTGGTGTCTCCCTATTAGGTTGCTTTTTTCCTTACCCTTTACTTACTTACTATATTACATTGCATACATCTACTATTTATCATTGTTAATGTATTAGAATTGAACCTAATCATTATGTAACTAGCTTTCAAGTAAAAGGTAGTTTTGGGACAAACCTAATTGAAAGGAATTTTAATTAGGACATATACTGAATAGAAACTATTCAACCCGCATTCTAGTTTCTACACATTACACTTAAGGAGTATTTATTTTATTATGCTCCTATTCATTCTACATACATGACACACTAGAACATCGCTTACTCTTTTGGGTAAATAATATACATATAAGATTTGGCAAAATTGATCATCCGCCTAAGACATGTGTGTGACATCTTAGCCTGAAGTTATAATACATACCATGTGTTAGGGCACATGTATTTGACTACATTTTCACAACAATAATATATTTCTAGCCAAATTTTTATCAAATTTAAATATATAATAATTAACCTTTCAAATTTTACCAACCCCCCCCCCCCCCCCTTTATAAAAAATGGGTTAGACAATATTTAGTTTATATCTAGACTATTGTTTTCATATTTAATAAAACATCCTTCAAAGTTTATTTCTTTTCAGTTTCGTTCAGGATACTTTAATCATTTTCACTTTTGAAACCCTCTAAGTTATGGCACTTTGTCAGTTTTAGTGTAACATATTACCTTTTATTTTTCGCACATCCTTCAAAGTTATGCCATTTTTTAGTTTTAGTCTAAAATATTAATTTTCATTTTTTCACCCTCCCCCCTAAGTTAAGCCACTATTAATTTTTAGCCCAAAATAATACTTCAAGTTAAACCACCTTTCAGTTTTATTTCAAAATACGTTAAGACAATAGACCTTCCCTTAAAGTTAAATCACTTTTCTTGTTTTTTGTCCAAAACGTGTCGTAGCAAAGCACGTGTACCTGGAACTTGTTGTTAGACAGGTATGACCTAAATATGATAACTAATTTAATGAATACAAATTTCACAGTTTCAGTTTAACTAGTAATAAAAACGTGAACTATAAATTCTAGCGTTTTCAATAATTATTTTTACATATCATGGTTGCATTGTAATAGATCAACATGAACTGGTGACCATCAAATTATAAAAGTTATAGTGACGAAATTTAAAATCTTATCACAAGCTATTTTATTTAACTAGTAAAAACTAGATTAAAGCTCTAACTTATTTCACGTTGTATTGCTCTTAAACTTTGTCATGACAAATAGCGATTAATAATGATGAGTGGATTTACTAAATGTTTAACAAGTTATACAAATTGTTAAAGCCTTGACAAAAAGATGAAGTAATACGCACATCATAATAAGTGATTTACACATCATAAAATCATACATGTGGTACATATAATACAAAATTATATAACTAGGTACTGTATAAAACTACTCGATATACTATTATTGATCATAAAAATGAAGTGATATAGACACCATAATAAATGATGTACATGTCATAAAATTATATGTGCTACATATAATACAACATCATATATGCATCTTTATGATGCATATTATGATTTTCATAGCATCTTCTTAGAAATATCTATCGATAAATAACAAGGTGCTTGGGATCCTTTTTATGGGGAAAGGATTTGCTTTGTTATTCTTAGTCAGATACTATATTCTGATTATTAACAAGACATGCTTGTGGTTGTTTGTGGTGTTTTGGGTGTTGAATGAATTGAATAGAAGAGGGAGTGATAGTGGTGTGAAAGATAAAAAGATGTTGGTGATGATCAAGTTGAACTGAATAATGGGGACATCGATGTGGATATTGGTGTGATACCATCATCGGGAGTTCATATTTCTATTGATTCGAGTAAGGTGGATGTTGACAAGGAGCACATGCCGAGTGGTACTCTCGATCCTAAGGGTAAGTCATTTGCTAATCGTTTTATAAGAGGAAAGATTCGGGATGGTCATAACGTTCACCTTTATTACACGTTCGGTGAATAGGGGTGAGGTGACGGTCCCGTTAGAGTCTATCCAAACAACCAGTGAAAGGTTTGTTACTTTGATGTATGGTTTTTCTTGGCAAAACAAGTGGTATACCATGTTGTCATGAGTTATAGAGTAAAATTAAATTAGGTAAATCAATTCTTAACTTGGCTATCAACTTTTTTTTTCAAATTTAACTATATGAATGGTATGAATGCTATCCTTGAAAGTGGTCCTATGTTAATTCAAATAATTCAATTATCTTTAATAGATGGGATCCGGGTATGAATCTAATGAAAGAAGATGTCGGTAATATTCCGGTTTGGGTGAAACTTCATGGTGTTCCTATGACATCATTTATTAAATATGGTCTTCGTGCAATTGCTACAAAACTTGGTACTCCTTTGATGCTTGATTCTTATACGACTAAAATGTGTTTGAAATCATGGGGTAACTCTAGTTATGCTAGAGCAATGATTAAGTTGCGTGCTGATGCAGAGTTGAAAGATACTATTATGGTGGCTATGCCTAAACTCAAAGGAGCTGGTTTCAATTTAAGCATTATTTATGTTGAATATGAGTAAAAAACTCCTAGATGCTCAAGTTGTAATATTTTTAGCCATATACTTGAGGATTGTCCTAAGATTACGAGATCATCTGGGGCAAAGAATGTGAATAAGCCTAAAAAAGTAGTTCCGGGTGTACCGGTCGGCCCTAAGGTGAACATTAAACTGGTTACTCAAGAATATGAATGGTGGGCATAGAAATACTACTTCAAATGGTAGGAAAAAGCAAGCTATTACGGGGTCTATTAAAAACTTTAGTCTAAGTAAGGAGGTTAACTCAAATTCTTTTGATGCGCTTAAGTCTGTTAAAAATAATGATGATTTTGGTACGAATGGTGGGACTTCTAAGTCGGTTGGTTTGGATGACTTTTCAGGTGGGTTTATGTCTGATGATGGTACTCCTCCTCCGGAAGTTAGTCATACCCCAATTATTGAGAAATTGACAAGATTAAAAAGAAGATTCTTGAAGGACAATTTATTCTTGTGGATGATCAAGAGTATTTGGTTCCTAGAAAGACCGGTGATCTTTTATGTGAGCTTAATGACGAGGATGTAGTTAAACCTATAATGATATGGCAGAATGTCTAGTTGCTAAAACGTCTGATATGGGATTTAGGACTAATAGTTTGTGGGAACAATGAAAAGATTCTTACAATAATACCAATGATAACTATGGCCCATATGAGGATGATATGCTTAATGCTCATGATATTTCGGGCATTATCCAGTCTATTGCTGATAATCTTAAAATCAGAGTCTGTAGATGCAAAAAAGTTTAGTATTCATTATTTTTTATTTTTTATGTGATTTTGTAGTTGTGTTATGTGTTTTTTATCAGGTATTTTATATCGATGTAACGAGTGATGATATAAGATTCACCTACATCTCTTATACTTAAATATTTTTTTACCAAAAGCCCCTTACACAAAAAAAATATCCATCGATAAATGTTGATATATTTTACATGGCTTAAAGAACATGGTCCCCTATATTCAAGCCAAATTTTAGCCACCCTGCTTACTTTTATTTTGTTACTTTTATATAATATTGTAAGCTGAATTATACTTTTGTAATAAATTATGCTTATACATCACTTGTGTGCATGGCCAATAATTTATATTTTGATATAATTCAACTTTTATAACCGAAAGCTAGCTAGAGTAATAGTATATTTACAACATATAGCTACTCTAATCATTATTAATACTAGTATTATTGTTTTCATAGAGATGCTAAGTTTTGTGTTAGCTCATGCACAATAAGACCAAGCTAGTTAGCATTTCAAGGAGTGGACCATAATAATATTCATATTATTTTTAAGTAATAAGATTTGATTAATATATTTTTTAACAGCAGTTTTGGTGCAGCGAAATGTCTTGCGTGTCACTGAGGTATCAAGTCTCTTGACACGAGTTCGAATCACGGAGAGAATATTAACCTCATGCTAGTCATTCAGTTTCCTATTAACGGCTTTAAAACATTGCGTTGGGATTCGAATTCGGCTGCTAATTCTGGGAAAATCCCTCATATAGAGAATTGGCTAACCTCTCACACATGAAAACTATAACTAAATGCATTCATCTAAAAAGCTGGACTTCATTTGATTAATATGAGTGAGCATAAAAAAGTTACGACTGTTTATGTACCTACTTCTAGAATAGTAGTATCCATTACACTCGCATTTCAACGAATGTATCTAGCTAGCTAGCTAGCTTGACATGTTGTCACATTTGACCAAAGAAAAGAGGGAGAGAAGGTGAATATCTCAGTAATAATATAATTACTACAGGTAGCCATAAGTGTTTTTTATTGGTTATGAATTATATTTAATTAAATAAGTAATCTTAGTTTAAGCTAAAATTAAAGTAGGTGGGAAGAAAGAAACCCTAGCCTCTCTTCGGCTGATCATTTACCTGGCATCTTGCATTCTAGACTCCATAAGGAACTTTACTTACTTTCAAAAAATTTATATGTATTTAGAGAGATTTTGTGGATAAAAAGTTAAAGATTTGAGTTTCGGCTTCTACCAACTTCACTTGGCGTCTCATTAGGTCAAAAAAGTTGTCAAAGTTAGTCTGAATATTAAAAGACACTCGAGATCAAAGTATTTCCGCTAATTCACATCTTGTATTTGTGGATAAAAGATGAGAAAAAAAGGTTCAAAGATGACTAAATTAGCATGAAGAAGGACGGCCTCACCCTAAAACAAAGGTGTATGTACATAAATAAATTTTCATAAAAATATCACTAGATCGAGCATAAGTGATTTCGTACCCTCTTAAGCCCATCTCTTTCTCTCTTAATATCTTGGTTTTTGATTCGACATTGCAAGCCGAATAATCTTAAAGTAACTACCTTTTTTTATAAACCAGAGCCGACGTAGATGAACCTCTATTGCTACAAAGAGAAAGTTCTCGTTTAGTTCTTAGTTACAAAAAAGCTAGTTATAATAATTAGGAGTTTATATTACTCTGAAATTAACTTCTGATATGATTCTAATCCCCTCCAAGATCACATGGGGAGACTATAAACTAATGATTCTTTTAGACCGTTTCAATATATGCCATAGAATATTGACACATGAATCCAACTTGATAAAGAACGTAGCTCACATTATTTATTTCTCAATCCAGTTGTATTTTTTGTAATCTTAAAACCTACAAACTTAAATGTGTATTTTAACAAAGGCGTGATAAATTCATAAAAATATCAAAGAATAAAATATTGGTTGTAGTTAGTTTAAGAACATATATTCCTGTGTCCCGAGTTTCAGAGACATGTTCGCACATACAATGATTGTGGTTACATACAGAAAGATTTGCATGTGATAATGAAAGTTGAGTCAATAATTGTTGAGTGTGATCCCTCAATGTAGCGAAAGAACAAACAGATCAATGAGGAGATTTTTTTTATTTTTCTAAGAATTCTAGTTAACCAATCATTCGGACCATTTAAGCTGAGCCTTTAGGGATCATGACTAACAGTGACGGAGCTAGGATTTTCATATTGGGTGGGCCAAAAGATTCTTCACAAAAGTTCATACGTTTATAAAATTTATTATATAGGTCGTTGAATTAACAATACGAGTTTATTTGTAATTTGAAAGATCATAACATCGTAAAATGAGCTCGAGTGAAACTGAGCTAATTTGTTAACTTGATGAATCAACTCTAAAGATGTTTTAGTTGCATATAAACGATTTACTGAAATCATGCATGTGAAATAAGTTAACTCTTGAAAGATTAATATTGTGTGGGTAGACCAAATCATTTATAATGTGAAACAAAAGACCAAAATAACATAAGAAGCATACATGTAATCATGGACTTAGGGTTGGCTATGGCATACCCCACTCAAAGAGTGGCTCCGTCCCTGATGACTAATGATCCAGATACGCCCGGTAAGGTTAGATTAGCTCGTTAGATCGTTTTGTATCCATTTATCTTGATAATCGAATATCAATCATTACGTTATCGTTGTTACTTGAGTCGAGAAACAATGAAAGATCGATATGTGTTCTAAGGTCTTTTTTTTTTCTTTTACTTTCTTGTTTTCTTGAAATATGCACAGGAGCATGGCAAAAACTTTCTGTTTTGATGATATCAAGCAACAAGCAAAGGGATTGTTTGTTAATTTCATCACTTATGATATGTTAAGTACATTTTTGAATACAGAAAACATATATATACAGCCCACATATCGAAATGACAATATTAGTGCCCAAATAATAAACAAAAGAATTGGGTTTTGTCAAAGCCCAGCTTCCTACCTTGGGCTTTTAGTTTTGTGCTTTGCGACACAGCTATTTTTATTTTCCTGATGTAGATAAATGATAATTGAATCATCGCGCATTCTAAATATTTTTGAGTAAGGATTTAGTGAGAAGAAAATTAAAATTAAAAAAATAAGAAGAAATTTTACCCACATAATTGAAATACGAGAGAGAAATTTTAAAGGAGATGCGTCTGGTTTTGTAGGTGCGTACATCTGAGATGCGTGACTTTGGAATCTTCTCATTTTAACTTTTCTTTTTATTTGATCATAACTTTATAACTTTTTTCATTAGTTCTTTTTAATTAAACTTTACAGTTGAGGTGGCTAAATGGGCGGGTAGGGTGGGTATGGACAATGGGCCAAACGGACATTGGCCCATGGACACGGACCAAATAGGCAATTATTAATATTTGAACCAAACGGGCGCAGACCAAATAAACACGGGTCAAACGATCTTGGATCAAATGGGCAAATGGTTCAAAAATTTTGGTTACATGTTTTTGCAAAAAATATACGTTAATAGGCAGAAAATATACGTTAATAGGCAAAAAAATACCCATCAGATATTGTTCATAATACCCATTTATTCATTGAAAAACTGAAAAAAACGTAAAAGAAATACCAAAACTTAAAAAAATCCGAAAACGAAAAAATAGAGGAAAGCGTTAAAATGACAAAACCATAAAAATCATACAAAAATTAGGCTTATTCACATATTAAAAGAAAAACAAATAGACTCAAGATTAGTTAATAGGCAAAAAATACCCATCAGATGTTTTTCATAATACCCATTTATTCAACCCATTGTTTTTATATTGTTCAAATAACTCAACTAAAATAAAAGACAATGCCCATTTAGTTTATTAGCTAAACAAAATGTTCAAATAGCCCAAGTATAAACTTATGAATATGATTTGTCACCTCTACTTTACGGTATTGTTTAAAATTATTGAGTAGGTCAAGGTTTGGAGCTTGTAATTACGACAATGAAAAACTCGAACGCATGCTAGAACTACAACGAACACATAAAAGATCCACAATCAAAAGAGAAGTCACGTCATCCAAAGCCACGCCTTTTTTTAAAAAATATCATGCATTTTTGTAATTTGTCTCCTTAATGAACTGATTATAATTTAAATTTTTAAAAATTATCAAAGTTTGTCACCTCAACTGTAACATTTTCCTTTCTTAACAACTTAAAGAAAATGACTTGATTGAAAACATAATGAGCTTAATTGAAATGGTTGAATAAGATTAACTGGGGAACAAAATTTTCAATTGGTGAACAACATTTAATCACTTAATATGATGAACATCATTTTTTATTGATGAACAATATATAAATTGATATTGTTTTGTTTATTAGTTAGGTTTGTTCATAGTCAGTTCTTGTTGTTCATTAGTTCAATAACAAGACTGATGAACAACATTAACTAATAAACAAGACTAACTGATGTACAAAACTAACTGGTGAACAAGATTTTTTATTATGAGCAACTTTTTTTATTGGCAAATAACACTTATTGTTGATGAACGATATCTTTAATATTTAAGAATAACATGTAGAAAGATGTTGTCTTGTTCGTCAATTAGTTTTTTGGTTCATCATAGTGTTGTTCATAATTAATAAGACTGATGAAGTGATAAATAAGATAAACTGAACACTTATGAAACAACATGTAAATTGATTTTGTCTTGTCTATGCGTTAGTCTTGTTCATCACTTAGTGTTGTTCATCACTTTGTCAATCTTAATCCATGTTCATCATAATCTATCTTGTTCATAAGCCATATTTTTTTATGATCAGATATTGTTGGGAATTATTTGTAAAGTTCCAAGTACCGTTAGTGCAAGTACAAGTACTGTTTGTGTTGGCAAGTACCGTTAGTGTTGGCAAGTATCGTTAGTGTTAACGCGGTACATAGCAAGTACTGTTAGTTATAATGTAATTACTGCTATATGGATTAGGACGAAGATATATTTAGAAAAGATATGTCATAGTTATAGTTAGAGTATATCTTATGTAATATACTTAATAGTTTAGAATACTGATAATATATCGTATGTGATATACTTATCATAATATAATATTCTAGGGTTCCTTACACTATAAAAGGAACATATGTATGATGAGTTTATTGTACCTCATTGAAAGTCGATTAATAGAAGATCGAATAGTTAAAAGTAATTATGTTCTTCTTTGCTTTATAAGTTAGATTCCGCATAACTTATTTGGTTGAGTAAGAATTCTCAATTGCATTAGTTTGATTACAAGCTATTGTACAAATTCTTAACAGAATATAGATCTACTCAAAGGGATCAACAAGTGGTATCAGAGCTTGTTGAGAAACTCTGAATAAGAAGAACACAAACCTAAATCTCCACTCACAAAAAAAATCCAATATCTCAATTCGGTGATAATCCTCACTTGGAAGAAATTCCAATACCTGATCCCATACCATAGGGACAACCTCAAATTGTGCATCCTGCACCTGCAAATCCACCTGCACAAGGTGCACAAGCTATAGATGTTGTAGTTACTCATACAACTACACATTCTTCCCATACTCTTTCTGCTGTGAAACTCCATGTTCTCAAAAGTGATAATTATGAGACATGGGCAATTCAGATGAAACATTACTTGAATCACAAAGATCACACTCTGTGGGAGGTCATCAAGAATGGGAATACTCCTAAGAAGTTGTATTGGTTACCTGATGGTACATTTTATGTTTTGCCTGTTGTCACTGCTGAAGATGTACAAGCAGAGATCAAAGAAACAAAGGCCAGAACTGCTTTAGCTATGGCACTTTCAGAAGACATTCTATCTAGCCTTCATCACTTTAAGGATGCAAAGGCTATGTGGGCAGCTATCAAGCTTAGATTTGGAGGCAATGACAAGTCTAAGAAGATGAAAAAGATTGTTTTGAAACAAGAATTTGATAACTTCTCAATTTCCAGTACAGAAGGAATCCATAGTGGTTATGGAAGGTTCAATAAATTGCTCATTCAATTAGTAGTTCATGGACTAGTAATTCCTCGTGAAGAAGCTAGTCTAAAATTCTTGATAAGTGTTCCACAAGAGTGGAAAGCAATGGTCATGCACTTCATCAAAAGGGATGATTTGGATTCAACTTCTTTTAATCATCTCTATAACAATCTTAGAGTTTATAAGATGGATGTTAAAGGCATTGAAGTAACCAAAGCAGCAGCAACACCCAAAGTCTAACTTGGTTTTTGTGTCAGAAGGAAGCAACGGTCTATATTCTCAAAATACTATTGGTGGATCAAGCAGCGGTACTTACTTCCAACATACCGCTGGTGGATCAAGTAGTGGTACTTACTTCCAAAATACCGCTAGAGGACTAACTAGCAGTACTTGTTCTCAAGGTACTGAAGGCAGTCCATTAACGTCTCAGAATTCTCAAAGAAGATCCTCATCACTGTTTAGTGACAATGATGCCTTATCATTCTTTGCTGGACAAGATAACAGACCAAGGTTGACCCTCAATGACTTATTCCAAATGGATGATGCTGACACTGAAGAGATGGATCTCAAATGGCAAGCTGCTATTGTCTATGTTAGATCTAATAGACTCTACAAAAGGACTGGCAGAAAGATGAATGTTGATCCTAATGAACCATTAGGATATGACAAATCCAAAGTTGAATGCTATAACTGTGGAAGGAATTGACACTTTTCAAGGGAGTGCAATAGGGATAAGGCTGAATGAAGCAGTCAAAAGTCCAAGAACAGATATAGAACCAGTCCAAGAGTCTCTGAAAGCTTTCCAAAAGGAGATAACAGAAGCCCCAAAGGAACTAAAGCATTGGTTACAGTAGATGGAGTGGTTAACTGGACTGAAGAAGAAGAAGAAGAGCTTGGTTTGATGGCTCTCTCTCATGAAGATACTGAGGTACATTCTTGTTCTAAAGATTGTGTTCTTAAGTTTAATAGTCTAAAAGTAGAACTTGATGAACAATATCAAAAAGTAAACACATGTACTGTAGAAGTAAATGCTTTTAAACAAGATGTTGCTAAGTTAGAAGCAAATATAGTTTTGTATAAAAAGGATCAACAAAACTATGAAGAGAAAATTAGAATTTCAACTCTTCAAATGAGAGAAAAAGATGTGGCTATTAAAGCTTTTGAAAAACAACTTATAAAAATAACAACAGAAAATGATGTTTTAAAAGCTAGTCTTTTTAATGAAAGAGAAGTGATTAATCAATGGCAAAAATCCTCAAAAGGAATGGATAAGCTGATTAACTCACAAATGGGGTATTATGATAAAACAGACGTAGGATATATGGAGGATTAATGAAAGAGAAGTGATTAATCAATGGCAAAAATCTTCAAAAGGAATGGATAAGCTGATTAACTCACAAATGGGGTATTATGATAAAACAGACGTAGGATATATGGAGGACCAACCTGGGATAACCCTAACTGACAAATGGGATTTTTGATAGCTCTAATGAGTCAGTTGATACTCCTGAAAATGATAGGTATGCTGAAGGAATGAGGGGCAGTTCCTCCACCTTTATCAGGAATTTTCATGCCCCCAATAATGATATAGACATAGAGTTAGATGAGTCAAAAACTGTTGTTGAGTCTAATGATTCAGAGTCAAACTCTAGTACCTTGACCCAAGATAAGCCTGTTGTGACCAAAAACATTATTTATCCACCTTTGATAGCTCTAATGAGTCAGTTGATACTCCTGAAAATGATAGGTATGCTGAAGGAATGAAGGCAGTTCCTCCACCTTTATCAGGAATTTTCATGCCCCCCAATAATGATATAGACATAGAGTTAGATGAGTCAAAAACTATTGTTGAGTCTAATGATTTAGAGTCAAACTCTAGTACCTTGACCCAAGATAAGCCTGTTGTGACCAAAAACATTATTTATCCACCTTTGATGAGCACCTTTGTGCTTGAAGGACATGTGCCTACAACTAGTTCTGCTCCCAAGCAGGTGAAACCTCCTAGTAATGCATTGGAAAATAATATAAAACATCAAAGTAATACCAAGAGGGGTGGGCTAGGTTTTAAGAACACTAAGTCAAAACAACCTTTTGGGTCTTCTTTGAGAAGAAAATGATGTTATGTTTGTGGTAGTCTAAATCATTTTATCAAAGATTGTACTTTACATGAAGATAAAATTGCAAAGCTAAAGGCAGCACAAAAGGTCACAAAGACAGGTAATGAGAAAAATGCACATGTAAAAAGGCAAATGGGGACTAAAGATGACAAACCTAAGTTTGGTCATACTAAAAGGGTAATTAAGCCTAATAAGATCAATAAGGACAATCATCCTCTCACAACCAAGGACTTTGTTCCAAGAGCAGTACTTATGAAACAAGGTCTAGTACCTTTGAAATCTAGCAAGACAAGTACTAGCAAGCCTAGAACTGCAAGTACTGCTAGACCAAAAGTAAATACTGTTGGTCAAAAGTCAAACAAACCATTGTCCCATAAATCTTCTAGGAATTTATTTGATCTTGTAAAACCACTTAGAAGTAAGCCTCAAAACAAACCAGTGCAAACGTGGGTACCTAAAGGTCAAACATCATGTGTTCAACCTAGTACTGCTAAAACAGTACTTAAGTCAAACAAGCCTAAGTACAAAGAGTCACCTTATGCTTTTGACTATATTACTGGAACCATGAAAAATAAGAGTGCGTGTAGTCTTACTGAAAAACCTACTTATTAAACTCTTAAGTATGTAGGTCCTACAAGATCCGAGCCAAATATGGCTTGGGTCCCTGTTAAAAACTAATGAGTTTTGTTTATGTATAGGGGCATCTTATTGATGAATTGAAAGACAAAGGTATTATAGATAGTGGATGCTCAAGGCATATGACAGGGAACAGAGATTTCCTTGCTGAATTTGAAGAATTCAGAGGTGGACCAGTAGCCTTTGGTGGAAGTAAAGGCAGGATTACTGGAAAAGGAAAAATTAACACAGGAAAGTTAGAATTTGAAGATGTGTTCTTTGTGGAAGAATTGAATGAGTTCAATCTCTTCTCTCTATCACAGATGTGTGATAAAAATAAAAGGTGCTTTTTACATATACAGACTGCTTGGTGCTCTCCAAAGACTTTGAGATGCCAAACGAATCTCAAGTACTACTTAAGGTACCCAAGCAAGAAAATATGTACACCTTCAATCTTCATATCATTACTCCAACAGGTGGCATTACATGTTTGTTAGCTAAATCTTCTAATGATGAGTCTAATTTATGGCATAGGAGGTTAGGTCATGTGAATTTTAAGAACCTAAATAAATTGGTTAATGGAAATTTGGTTAGAGTATTACCTAACAAATCTTTTCAAAATGATCTCACATGTATTGCTTGTCAAAAAGGTAAGCAACAAAGAGCCTCTTATAAGACCAAGACTGTCAATTCTGTGACTAAGCCTTTGCAACTCTTACATATGGATTTGTTTGGTCCAGTTTCTGTTAGGAGTATTAGTCACAAGACCTTTTGCCTAGCTATAACTGATGATTTTAGTAGATTCAGTTGGGTTTTCTTTTTAGCACACAAGAATGAAACCAATGAATTAATTAAGGACTTTGTCACTTTAGTTGAAAAACAGTTCACTAAACAAGTCTTGGTCATTAGGACAAATAATGGGACAGAATTTAAGAATGTTGAATTTGATGAATTTTGTAGGTCTAAAGGTATCAAGAGACAATTTAGCAATCTTAGGACTCCACAACAAAATGGAGTGGCTGAAAGGAAAAATAGGGCACTAATTGAGGCTGCTAGAACTATGCTAGTTGATTCTCTTTTTCCAAACACCTTTTGGGCAGAAGCAATCAACACTGCATGTTATGTGTTAAACAGAGTTTTAGTGACCAAGCCTCAAAACAAAACACCTTATGAACTTTTGACTGGTGTTAAGCCAACCATAAGTCATTTAAAACATTTTGGGTGTCATGTGTCTATTGTGAATACTCTTGATCAATTGGGGAAGTTTGATGGAAAATTTGATTCAGGATATCTAGTAGGATATTCTTTGCAAAGTAAAGCATATAAGGTTTATAATTTGGCATCTAGAAAAGTTGAAGAAAATGCCCATGTCAATTCCTTAGAGAATAGGCCCAATGTCCCAGGATTAGGTTATGCTTGGATGTTTGATTTGAATTATCTAACTAACTCCATGGATTACTATTCTGTGCAAAAAGATTTTTAACTAATAATGCAGGTAAAGAGACTGGTACAATAACTTTAGGTACTAAGGAAGGACCTTCTTCATCAGACTCTCAAGATGAAGATGTTCATATTTATGTACCCAATACGCCTACTTTCTCTCCTATGGTTGCCAGCCCCCAACAGAAGCAACCAGTGTCATCCAATGATGATCAAGCCTCATAAGAGCTTCAGAGGCTTAAAGATCAAGAGAAGAATGCTACAGTTACTAATAAGCATTCAGGAGAAGAATCTTTTGATCACAACATTCAGCAGTACATATTCAACCGAGCGGTACTTCATCTGCAAGTACTACTAAGCCAAGTTCTGCAAAGTCTGTTGATTCATTATAAGATGTTCTACAAGCAATGGACAGTGAAGATGACTATACTAGTCCAAATGAAGGAATCTTCTCCAAAGCTTCCTATGATGAGCAGGGTGCAGTAAATGATTTCAATAATTTGGAAACTGAAATACCAGTCAGTTGATTCCCACTCATAAAGTTAATAACAATCATCCTACAACTCAAATCATTGGAGACCCAAAGTCTGTTGTGTAAACTAGAATACAGCTTCAAGCCAGTACTGAAACTCATGCACTTGTGAGCTATGTCAAACAACAGCATAGAACTAATCATAAAGATACTCAATATTATTTATTTGCTTGTTCCTTATCACAAGTAGAGCCTAAGAATATTTCTCAAGCTCTTGATGAAGAAAGTTGGGTAGATGCAATGCAAGAAGAATTAATGCAATTTGAACTACAAAAGGTTTGGATTCTTGTGGATCTTCCTTCAAAGAGTTATTGGTACTAGGTGGGTGATGTTCGTTTGCAAGTCTTAAATTTATGTTATAAGGTTTAGACAAAACAAGGG
The DNA here is from genome assembly GCA_025667525.1 of Glebionis coronaria. Classification (NCBI taxonomy): domain Eukaryota; kingdom Viridiplantae; phylum Streptophyta; class Magnoliopsida; order Asterales; family Asteraceae; genus Glebionis; species Glebionis coronaria. Next base: position 28,004,202 of record CM046874.1, on the reverse strand, counting down.
ACTAGAAGACAAACACGGGCAAGTATACCCTTTCGTTCATAATATAGCTTAGTAGTGGTAAGCCAGGATCGTTCGCTGAGACTTAGTTTCGTTTTGTTAATCAAGATAATAATTGAAGAAATAAATAGTTGAAGTAATATCAATAGTAACAAATATGACTAATATGGGACAGTTCGTATAAGTTCGTGATGATGATAATAATGATCGAGATATGTTTATGTAGGTAAAGAGTGATAATCCTTTTTCGTCAAAACGGTGTTTACACAATTTACTTGTGTTGATTCAAGACTTATGTTTAATTAAGCGACTAAGCCCAAAACAAGTTGCCAACAAGTTAATTATTTTATCAAGTTTTTAAGCGGATCTCTCCAACCAAAGATTCATGACCATAGACAAGTTCTAGAAAACTTATTATAACAATTTGCGTTTCTCAATGCCAAACTATCGTAACAAATCAACTTAGATAAAATATGGTTTGTAGAACTATGTGGTAAAATGGTTCTACAACATTAGCTTGAAATCATGTATAAAGGATCATATCATAGCATCATTACTAATTATAGTCGCATACCCATATAGTCACAAATAGCTTAGCCTAACATAGTAATCAAAGTAACAGTTGGAAAAGAGTAAGAGAACATCATACTTAGATTGGATTGAATAAACGAGTACACAAGTGTCACGATTGTATCATTCCTCCAAGAATCAAAGAGTGGAATACTCTCGTTACAAGTATCTCCCAAAAGTGGATAATACTAAAAATTTACTAAGAAAGCTAAAATACTCGAGCTATAGAGTATTGAGAGAGAGAGGTGTGTGTAAAACGAGTGGAAATGGCCTTTATTTATAGTGCTGTCTGGGGTCAAATGTGCGCCGCACTTCTCCGAAAGTGCGCCGCACTTTGGAGACGTGAATGTGCGCCGCACTTCTGAGTTTGTGCGCCGCACTTTTGGGCGATCCAGAATCTTCTTTCAACAACTTTGGCTTATTTGCATATTGAGGCCCCTTCTTTGTATATATTCATGTTAATGCAATAATGACTAAAAACGTTACTTGCATTTTTCGGTCTCGCTTAGTTTTGATTACGACAATATGTAAAAACAAGCATTTACGAAAACTACGAAAAACGAATTCTTGAGTTCAAGTATTTCTCATTTTACCCATTTTCACTTAAGGTATGGATAAACAAGTACTAACCTTAATCAAGTGATCAAGTGATTTAATCTTTTCTTAAAACTCACTTTTTATTAAAAGTGACAAGTTTTTATTAAACTTTATTTTTAAGAAAATGTTTTATTAAATTAATTATTTGAAATTTGAAAATGGCATATTCTTATAGCTGTTAAGAATATCCTTTCAGGATATTTTTATACCCAGATAAGACCTCCACCACTAAAGGACAAAAAGGAGCGGAGTCTAGTCTGGCGGTACCTTAGCACCTAGGCGGTACCTTATCGATAAGGTACCGCGGGCTGTGATAAGGTACCGCGGGCAGATATAGCCGTTGGCTCCTTTGTCCTTTAAATAGTTGGTCATTCTCAGCTTTTCACCTCACCTCTTTTGCACATTTATTTCCAGATTCAAACCCCTTCTTTAATCACTCAAATCTTTGATCATTTGTTTGATTATTACTTGTTTAAGAAGTGAATCTTGTTCTTCCATCTCTTCCTCTCCAAGTGCAAAGAGAAGAACACTATCCTAGTGAAGTGTTGAGTCCACCACCAAAGATCTATTGAAGATCAATTTGTATATTCTTGTAGTTGTGTCATAGTTGTGAATATCCAAGTAGTTGTGTCTATTTGGAAGTTGTGTATGTACTAAGTATAGTTGTGTAGATTGGTCCTAGCTACGATTAGGGCTCGACTTTTAGCTTAGAGTCGGAAATTGGTTAAGCGACGTGTACGGTTTTCTCCACCATAAGGAGCTTGTTGTATAGTGAACTCTCGAGTAAGGAGTACTCGAGGAGTGGAGTAGGAACGAGGAGTGAGCTTCGTTGCCGAACCACTATAAATCCTTGGTGTTCGGTTTGATCTTTCTTTACCCTTAACTCTTTACATTCTTTATTACTTTTTGCGTATACATGTGTTAATATTAGATTAGCTACACTATCATTCTTTATTCTTTGTGGATATATTTTTGTTAGTATTAGTTTAGCTACACTATCATTCTTTATTCTTTGTGGATATATTTATTAGTTTAGCTACACTATCATTGTTCATATTTGTGCATAAGAAGATTTCACATATTTCCTCAAGCCTAAGTTTTTGAAAAAGGATTTTTGGAAACCATATTTTAACAAGTAAATTTTAAGAAACTATTCAACCCCCCCCCCCCCTCCTTCTAGTTTCTACAATTGGTATCAGAGCGGGTTGCTCAAGAATTTTTAAAGTATATTGTATTTTAAAACTTGAATCGATCTATGGATTCCAACAAGTACCTAGAAGGGCAATCTATGCAAAGACCACCACTTTTTGAAACCGATAGTTTTATTTATTGGAAAAATAGATTTGAAACTTATGTGAAATCAAAAGATTTAGATCTTTGGCATGTTATTACCAATGGTGATTTTTTACCCTTTCAATTTAATGAAGTTTCTAAAACAAAAGAATTAGTCACTTTTGACAAAGCTAATGATGATACTAAAAAGAAACTTTCAAAAAATAATGAGGCTAAAATGGTGATTTATGTTGATCCCAAAGTCAGATCTTAAACCTTAATAGCTTGTTTAAGGGTTGTGATAGAGAGAAAGAATTCAATCTAACACTAGAGAAACTTTGCAAAGCAAAGCAACTAAACAAGATGCGGAATATAATGTTTAGCACAAGAACAAATATGATTCAAACGTTGAACTTTAATATATCAAAGATATACGAATACCCAAAATGGTATTAGGGTTTACAAAACCTTAAAGTAATATAATGAAAGACAAAATGAGAAAAGACACACTTTGCATGCTAACCTAGTGAGTCCTTTTATAGGCACAAGGACTCACGTACATGATCACTACTAACAAACTATGGAAAGTATTAAGGAATAAAAACGGAAACGCGTAAAAATCTATTCCATGTTTATCTTTGACAGCAGGGCCTTTGACTTCAGCAGGGGAACCAATCCCCTTGCCTTTGTTATTTAGTAGGGTGAACTTACTCTAGCAGGGGTACGAATAATCAACTAGCAGGGGAAACAAATAAGCATAGATTTATTCCCAACAATCCTCCCCTAAACTTGTGCTTTCCCCTAAAGACAAGTTTCTGAATAAATGCTAGTTGATGAGGATGCTTACAAACTCTCTGGCCAAATCTGACTATGAACCATTCTTACCAAATCATAAGCAACAGGCTTCTTAGCATCTACAATTAGGTTAGCCTGTGCCAGTTTCTTCAAGGTGTCCTGAGAGAAGGGATAATACCTATGATTGAGCAAGTACACACTCACACCTTCCATCACCACCTCATAAACCCCAGAATTAGTAAATAGCTTCCAATACAACAAATCTCTTTTGTTTACTGCATCAAATATAGGATCAAATAACTCATGCTCATACATCCTATGCATGCACTCCCAGATTACCCAATCCTTCTCCACACCATCCATGGTAGGAGGTTTTGCAGCAAACGTTTTCTTCAATATTTTCCACAGATCTTCTAAGTCTTCACTATCTAAAATTTGAAACATGACATCTAGACTTAGAAAGGTCTGTGCTGTATTGTCAGCTCTTGTAAACTTCCACCAAGTCCTCCCTTTGTGTTCATAAACAGCATACTCTATAATAGCAAACTTCTTTCCAAGTTCACTAGGTGAGATATCATCATTTTCCTGCAGAATTAGCTGTTTATCAATCTCATCATTTGAAGGTCTTTGAGACTCTTTGGTAACTATGCCTACTTTCTCTATTCTCTTGAGTCTCTTTGCTGCTCTTTGTACATTAAGTACAGACTTCTCAAGTACTTCTGGAAAACTTCCACCTGCTTGATGCGATGCCCCTGCTCGTGATGATGCACCTACTTGTGTAGTCTCTCCAGCTTTTCTTTTCTTTGATTCTCTAGCTTTCTGTAGCATTTCACTTTGTCTCCTAAGATACTCAGCTTCCTCAGGAGTGTTGATAGTCATCCAATCCTCCACATCATACAACTTTAGAACTGGTCTGACTGCTCTTTTTATGGCTTCAAAACTCATATCACTGAAGTCACCATCCTTGCACTTTCTATGTCTCTTAAGCAGAACTTTGTAGTGATCAAGTTGCCCTTTCTCTGAAGTTCGATACTTCTCACTCTGAATTTGAATTGCCCTTCTTTCTAGATACTCAGTTTGATATTTGTAAACAAGGCAAGTCAACTCATACCTGTCTTCCAAAGGAGCATTTTTCAACTCCTTCTCCCATTGATCAAGAAAGTCTCCAACATGAGGTACCCTGTCATCTAGTTCTCTATGCATAATCTCAACCTGCTTTAGCATATCTTTGGGCCTCATCTTCTCCATTCTTTGGTCCTGCATATCCATCTCCTCTTGTTATAGCCTGAGAGCTACTTGTGCATCATGTGCTTCTTGAGCCCTTTGCTGTTCAGGAGTCAGATGCTTGTATTTTCTCTTGGGCTGTTGCACCATGATTCCTTTTCCTTTATCTTTTGGATCCACTGCTGGTGCTGGTTTTGCTTTAGATGCAGGTTCTTTGATTGTTATCCCCTTTTGAGCTGGTTGCTTTTTGTTCTTCCTAACAAATGTTTGAGTAATGTTCTTAGCAGGGGATAAACTTACAGCAGTGGGATCAGCAATGGCAGGGGAAACTTTTGAAGCAGGGGCTTCTTCTGGATTGCCCATGGTGAGCAATGTTTGAGCAATATCTTTGGTTGCACTCCCCTTGTCACTTCCCTTATCAGTACTTTCTCTCTCCATCCCTTTCTGAGCACTTGTTATCTTTCCATGTTCCCCACCAGGATATGAATAATACTCAGTAGACCCTTCTGTGTGTGGAATTTCCTCCCCTTTGGAAGCATCCTCATCTGTGGAAAGAATCAGTCTAGGCTTTCTCCTCCCCTCAAGAGTAGCAAGTCTGGTTTCCAAGTGAGAGATAACCAGACCTTGCTTTTTGACATCTTGTACTAGTTGTGCATTCTGCCTTTTCAGGCTCATGCACATTTTCGTCAATTCCAAATTTGTCAAAGGTTTCATACTGCTCTCAATCCTAGAAGGGAATTTCTCCCCTTATTGGATATCATGGAGTGGGGGAGAGGACTTATTGATGGTGTCACTATCCTGCTCACCCCTTGAGGATGAGACAGTAGTGGCAGCCAAACCCCCAGGTTGCTCCAAACTCTTGGAGACTCTCCTTTCTGCTGCTTGTGAAGATTCACCAGGCAAGGGAGACCTGGCAAACCTGGATTTTGAACGCCTTTCTTGTTGTGGATCAGCAGGTGGTGGGTTCTTGGCAGGGGAATCAGAAGGTTGATTTATGGCTGTTTGATTTTTGGCTTCTTCCCGTCTGATTTGGTCCATCATTATTGAAGTGAATGGAATGTTTTTGCCAGAAAACAAAGGTGATGGTGCAAGTAGTGTGGTGAAGAGTTTGGTGGTGTGTTGGGTTGCTGAAAAATAGTTTCTGTGTTTAATGGGACCATGATCACTCATATTCAGCAGAATTTCTATAAACCTTGGATACATACAAAACTTTGAGGTGCTTGAAACATTTTTAACCAAGCCTTTAAAAATCATTTGAGAAAAACAATACTTCCTCCCTGTTGCAAAGCAGATCAGGGCAGAAGCTATCTCACTACCAACCTCATTAAAAGCAGTGGTTTTTGGTGACAAACATTGCATTATAGTATGAATCAAATATTTCCAATGAGGGGCAAACTGGCCTTTAGCAAACTTACATTTTTTATTTTTAGAAAGTTTGTACCCCAATTTAACAAGACCTTCAAAAATTTCAGCCTCAGAAAAGTTGGTTATTCCATCCTCATCATCAAGGAGCAGATTCTCCCTGATGGAGGCAAGTGTGATTACCTTGGAATGACCATCAACTGTGCTTTGAATTATAACCTCTCCATTCACTGTTTTGGTTATGGCTTTAGACCAGAACTGTTGAATGTGTGAGGTATAGATTCGAGGATTGATGAGAAGGGCCACTCTGAAGTACGAAGACTTCAGAAAGGCCACAGCATCAGCAAACTCGGCTGGTTCATCATGAAGCAAAGCAATTTGGTTATGATTAGGAGCAATTTTAAGAGTCATGATAAATTTTGAAAATAGTTTAAAGGTTTATAGAGATGAGAGGTAAGTGGGATTAAGTCGAGAGAGAAAGATGGACCTGCTGGTAAAGGGAATTAAGTTTATATAGGCGAATTGAAGAGCTGTGATTGGACCAAAAATTTCAAATTGCAAAAATATCAAGGATAAATCTTGATAAAAAATTAATTTATTTGAAATAGAAGGAAAAGATTACCAATCAGCGAAGAAAGTGCCTTAAATATCTTTCAAAAATAATGAAATATTCCCTAACCAAAATTTAAGCAAGCAGGCCCAACGGCTATGAACAGGGTAACGGTATTGTCGGTCAACGGTCAAACAGGGGAATATTGTGAAAGCAGGGGAATAAAAGATAAAAAGCAGGGGAAACTTTCCTAGGGGTATTGAACTGGTCATGGAGAGACTAATGCTAACTAGCTCTGCTCTAATGTACACACTTGTATACACAAGATAGATACATAGAAACTCAAGAGTCCTCTATTCAGCAATGGTCCCAATACAAAAAGTTAATACATAAGTCCCCCTACACCAGGTTATCCCAAGAAAACATGCATACCCCAGCCACCATCCCAACCTTGTCCCTTACTTATGGTCAGTCAGTCTTGGCAATGTGTGCCACAGTTCTGTATTTGAACAGCAAGCTGTTTTAATAGAGAAATGTAAGCACACAATACAGTGCCCCAAGGTTTCAGAGTTCTGACAAGCTTTGTAGCAAGTCATCATTACCCTGAACCCCTACTCACCAGTGGATATGATCTAAGATCATATATGAGTATCCTAAGGATACCCTGAGTCCTAAAGGTGTGACCTAACCTCCCCTGAAACATAGAATATATACCTGATCCACCAATGAGAATAGTATGCACCATATGAACCTCTGCATTGTTAGTCTAAAACCACATAGAACCACTTTTGTAAAAAGAACACACCCAGCTTAAGAGAAAAATCCTCTTTGGTAGGGGAATGAACCCCCAGCAGGGGAATCAGTGTTAAAAAGCAGTGGAATGAAAGAGATGGGCAAATGGACTAACAATTATACAACAACAGCAGTGAAGTAACCCTGATTATACATGACAAAATAGACATCAGATTTTAAGGAGTAACCATTCCAATACCTGCAACCAGATACTGAAACCTCCCCACATCAAAAGCTTTTGTTAAAAGATCAGAAACATTAAGTTCTGTATCAATTTTCTCAGGGACAATCAGTCCTTTTTCAAAACAATCTCTGATAAAGTGATGTCTAATTTCAATGTGTTTGGTCTTGCTATGAAAAACAGGGTTCTTTATAATGCAAATAGTGCTGTTGTTGTCAATGAATATCTTGGTTTTAAGAAAGTTATACCCATAATCAAGCAATTGATTTTGCACCCAAAGAACTTTACCACAGCATGCAGCAGCTGCTACATACTCAGCTTCAGTTGTGGATGTTGCCATGATAGTCTGCTTCTTACATTGCCAAGATATAAGCCTGCTCCCCAAAAATTGGCATCCCCCTGTTGTAGACTTCCTATCATTGTTGTCACCAGCATAATCACTATCTGAATAGGCTATCAGCTCAAATGGTGACTCCTTTGGATACCAGAGTCCTAAGGTAGGATGACATTTTAGATACCTAAAAATCCTTTTCACTGCAAATAAGTGACACTCTGTTGGTGACACCTGGTATCTTGCACATAAGCAGACTGCAAACATGATGTCAGGTCTTGAAGCAGTGAGATACATAAGAGACCCAATCATTGACCTGTAATTCCTGACATCTATAGGCTTTCCAGGACCATCCTTGCCCCATGGATGATCCTTGTCCATTGGAGTGGACACCTTCTTCCCATCAGACATGTCAAACTTCTTTACAATCTCAGCCATATATTTGTCTTGTGAGATAAATATCCCATCTTTCCGCTGCTGAACTTGTAACCCCAAAAAGAAGTTTAGTTCTCCCATGGCACTCATTTGGAATTTATCCTGCATCAATTTGGCAAACTCTTTGCTAAGCATGGAGTTAGTTGATCCAAAAATGATGTCATCCACATAGACTTGTACTAGCAGAAGGTCACCCTTTTGTTTCTTGGTAAACAGGGTCTGATCAATCTTCCCCCTGCTGAATCCATTGTCTAAGAGATATTTAGAGAGAGTACCATACCAGGCTCTGGGAGCTTGGTGAAGTCCATACATGGCCTTTTTCACTTTGTATACTTTGTCAGGATGTTCTGGATCTTCAAACCCTGGAGGTTGCATGACATAGACTTCTTCATCAATGGTTCCATATAGGAAGGCACTTTTCACATCCATCTGGAAAACAGTGAAGTCCATGAATGAGGCATAAGCAAGGAATAATCTAATAGCTTCAATCCTGGCTACTGGAGCAAACACCTCTTTATAATCAATTCCTTCTTCCTGAGTATACCCTTGTGCTACCAGTCTTGCTTTGTTCCTGACAACTATTCCCCTTTCATCCTTTTTGTTCCTGAGTACCCACTTTGTCCCAATAGGCCTTGCCCATTTGGGACAATCAACCAGAATCCAGACCTCTTGTATGTCAAATTGTAAGAGCTCCTCTTGCATGGCTTCAACCCAGCTTGGGTCATTTAAAGCCTGAAAAATCTTCTTTGGCTCTTCTTGTGACAAAAATGCAGTATACAGACAACATTGCATGTTGTCATGATTGAACTTCATGGTGATATTAGCAATGAAGCTGTGCTTTTTTGCTGTATACCTTGTATGTCTGGGGGCTTCAGGATTGCCAATGATCTGAGAAATAGGATGATCCTTATTGATTCTGTAGGTAGGCTGCATGATGACTTCTGTTTCATCTTCTTCCAAATCAGAATTGATGGGGCTATTTTGATTAGGAAAGAAGTCCTCAAAGGAACTTCCAAATGATACAGCATGACCTAGAGATGGGTGCTGGTGAGCAGAATGAAGCTCTGAGTAACTAGGACCTCCACTCTTGATGATTCTGCTTCCACTGCTGGATATGATGGGACCATCATTTATGGGTGTAGATGATGAAGTGAGTGGGGATTCTCTTTCTGCATCAGTAGTCTCATTAGCATCATGATCCTTTGTGAAAGAGGAATCAATTTGTCTAGCAGGGGAATCCTGGATTCCACTGCTTTCAGCCATTCCACTGCCTTCAGCCGTAGCAGGGGATGAGATTGGCTGTTTTTCTTGATCATCAGCTTCACTAGGGAACAATGAGGGTACATTCATGTACCTTAGGGGTGACTTCTCAGCATCAGTTGTTTCTTTATTACCTGAAATGTTAGTATTCTGCAAAACAACAGGTACATAGTTCATAGATTTTGAAAGTACATCTATATCAAAGAACCAGTCAGGACCTGTTTGAACATCTTCAGGTTTGTCTTCAAGGAAGTTCACATGAAGATTTTCTGTGATTTTGCTTGTCTTCTTGTTGAAGACCCTATATCCTTTGATGTTTAATGAATAGCCCACAAAGTATCCATCATCACCTTTTTCATTAAACTTACCTAGATTGTCAATGGTGTTCAAGATGATCACATGACACCCAAAAGGTCTGATAAAGTCAATTAAGGGAGGTCTTCCATTAAACAGCTGATAAGGGGTCTTGTTGTGTGCCTTAACAACCAAGGCCCTGTTCTGTACATAACAAGCAGTGGATACAGCTTCAGCCCAAAAGATAACTGGAAGTTTGGAATCAGACAGCATAGTTCTTGCAGCTTCAATGAGTGTCCTATTCCTTCTTTCTGCCACTCCATTCTGTTGAGGTGTTCTAGCAATGTTGAATTGCCTCTTGATGCCTTTGTTTATGCAGAAAGAGTCCAGTTTCTGATTTCTGAACTCACCACCATTGTCTGATCTCATGGTAACTACCTTCATGCTTTTTGACAGTTCAATTTGATTGATGAACCCAATGAGTACATCAGTTGTGTCACTCTTTTCAAATACAAAGAATGTCCATGTAAACCTTGAAAAATCATCAGTAATCACTAAGCAGTACCATTTCTTCATTATACTTGCCACAGAAGTAGGACCAAAAAGATCCATATGCAGTAGTTCCAATGGCCTGGTGGTGGACATATTTGTTTTTGACTTGCAAGATGCTCTGTTTGCTTCCCTTTCAGACATGCTGCACAAGTATGTTCATTGGCAAAAGACTTAGAAGGAAGACCATGAACCAGATTATGCTTTACTAGTTTGTTCATGTTCTTGAAATTGAGATGACCAAGTCTTCTATGCCATTTCTTACATTCATCTGCTGAAGCTTTGGCAATGAAACATGTTTCATTGTCTTGGAGAGATATGTCCTTGAGATCAATTGTGTACATGTTCTTCTGTCTTGGTGTTCTGAGAACAATTGGAGTGTCTTTTGGCAAGACAAACTCCTTTCCTAATACCAAGCATTCAGTGTCAGTAAACAAGACAAAATTCTTGTTATCAGTCATCTGTGACACACTGAAGAGATTATACTTGAGTTCTTTCACCAAGTACACATTGTCAAAAGTCATCCCATTTGTGACTAGTTCCTTTTCCTGTTATAGTTCCATGCCCATCTCCAAAAGAAACACCATCATTGTCATGCAGGGGCACAAAGTTAGACAAGTAAGCTTTTTGTCCAGTCATACTTCTTGAGCATCCACTATCCCAATATGCTCTATCATCCCTTGTCTTCTTTGTCACCTGCAAAAGGAAAAACAAATTAGTTTTTCTTGGGGACCCAAGCCATTACAGACTTGGATCTACCTCGTGTATCAATGTAGGATAGCTTATCAAAAACTAGAGATACACCATTAGATTGAGTACCCCTTTTGGGTGCCCAAACCCAACGAGTTGAGGCTTTCACAGCTTTTCCCCATCTTCCCATGTTCCTAGAATGTAAAGCTTTTCTAGCAGGGGATACCCCAGTTTTAGCAGGGGAATCCCTATGCTTAGCAGAGGGAATCCACCTTTTGTTTTGGCCTCTATTCATGTGTTGGTAAGGTCTAGAGCCAGATTTATATGCAGTATGAGATGTTAGGGTGGTCACAGAAGTGTTGGGCTTTGGGTGAACATCATTCTCCTTCCTAAGGGCAGGAACAACATATTTATCAGTCACCCTATTTCTCAAGGCAGGGGCAACATACTTGGCAGGGGAAAAGGATTTTGCCCCTGCATTTAGAAGAATGGTTTTAGGTTGCATATCCTTTAAGGGATTTGCAGCCACCATATCCATTGGTGCCTTACACTCTTGATAAGTGTGTTCAAAGCTGCCACATGTGAAGCAGGGCTTGGTATTAATCACAAAGTCTTCTCCTAATTGATGAGACTTTTGGTCATTCCAATTTCTTTGATTACCTCTGACATTCCTGTACATACCAGCATATTTAATGGTAGACTTAGGGGACTGTGGCCTAGTCTTAGATTTGGGAGAGATACTCTTAGAACTAGGATTGCTGCCAGAAATTCCTTCTTTTGAAAATCGAACAGGGTTGTCAATTTGCTTTAAACCAACCTGTTCCTTTTTAACATCCCTAATGACACTAGTTTTAACTAGAGACTCTTCTGTATCAAGATTATTAGGTATATAAGCACTCAAGTCAAACTCAATGTCATCCTGTTTTTCAAAACAAGGGAGACCAGTCCAGGACAAGTCTTTTCTAGGAGAGGGAGCATGGATGTTAGCAGGGGGTGGTGGTATGGTAGCATTCATATTCTTAATTCCAAACCCTGTTTTGTCCCTAGGAGATTGACCAATTTCAACTGCCTTGGTTAAATCTTTTGAAGCTTTTCCAAATTTTTCAACAGTTTCCTCATCTATCTTTTGGTTAGCTTTGAAAATTTCAAGTTCAGCAGTTAATACATTTATAGATTGGTTATTCTCCTTAGCATCTCTTTCTAGAATCACAATGTGATCCCTATAATCACTTTCTCTTTGCCTATACTCTCTTATGGTGGACTCTAATTGTTCTAAAGCACGTTTGTAGTTATCAAGATCATTATCACAATTGATATAGTCAGCTTTTACCTTTCTGATTTGATCATTCAAAGATTCAGTATTTTTCCTACAAGCTTTAGTACAGTATGAGTCATCATATACCTCATTGTCAGAGCTGGAACTTGACATAGCCATAAGTGCAAAATCTTCTTCCTTTTCCTCAGCAATCAAGGCTTGATTTCTTTCCACATTCTCTGTCATAGCACTCCAGTCCCATCCATTTGCTCCATCTATCCCCTGCATGGCTACCATGGCTTTAGCACCAGAATCATCATCTCTTGTTTCCTTTCTGTAGCTATTTCCAGACTTAGGTCCTCTGCATTCCCTGGCAAAATGACCCTTCTTGCCATAATTGTAGCATTCAACTTTTGTTTTATCAAACCCAGCCACATCAGAGGGATTAATTGTGATCTTCTTCACATACTTTTTGTGGAACCTGTTGGCTCTCATGCTAAGCAAAGCCATATTCCACTTGATATCCAATTCTTCTAGCGCTTGCTTACTGATTTGACTTAGATCTTCATGTAACACTGTAGATCCTTGTGGCCCTTGAGATGCTATAAAAGCACACGCAGTATCAAGGCTGAATGTAGCTGGTCTTTCTTCATCATAGGAAGGTCCAGACCTGGTAGCAGGGGAATAAGTAGCAGGGGCTACTTCTATTCCACTGTTCTTGGAGATTCCACTGCTTTGTGATATGAATGCCATGTTAGCAGGGGAATCAATGATTCCACTTGAGTTGGTGGGAATTGTTCCTTTTGACTTCATTTCATTGACAATAGGTTCAAAAACCTTTAAGTTATTATATATGTCATCAATGTCTTTTTCGTCCAAATCATCCTTATTCTGCCAAATTGCCTTATAGACAAACCATTCTTTCTGGAGGCTGTTAAGAAACCTGGTGTTCACCTGCTCTTTTGATACCTCAATATCAAAGAATTCCAAGTGTGCCACCATGTCTTGAAGCCTATTGTAAATAACTCCAATTGATTCATCACCAATTGCTTTGAAAGAAGCAAAATCATTCAGCATTTGATTTTTCTTCTTCTTCTTTGTGGCTTCATTTCCTCCAAAGGTTTTGCCTATGGCTTCCCATAGATCCTTAGCTGTTTTGTATTTCCTGAATCTGAGTTGATGTCTATCAGGTAGGGCCAACAGCAATGAGCTGTGAGCCCTGACATCATGCCTTCTAGCCAGTATCTCCTTGTCACACAGAGCAGCAGATTTCTTCTTCTCCTTACTTTTGGAACTTTCACCTTCATCCTTGTTCTCTTCAACTGCCACCATTTTGTTGAATTGATCACCAAACTCTATGATCTCCCAGAGAACATAGTGTTCCATTTTGAGGTATTGTTGGATTCTGAATTCCCATAATTCAAAGTTTTCAGGATCCAACATGGGTAACTTGAGGTTATTGTGGTTGTTGCTGTTTGAGGATGAATCTGAAGACATGTTTGCTATGAGGATTTTGTTCTTGATTTAGACAAAGTTTCTCAACAAGCTCTGATACCACTTGTTGATCCCAAAGTCAGATCTTAAACCTTAATAGCTTGTTTAAGGGTTGTGATAGAGAGAAAGAATTCAATCTAACACTAGAGAAACTTTGCAAAGCAAAGCAACTAAACAAGATGCGGAATATAATGTTTAGCACAAGAACAAATATGATTCAAAAGTTGAACTTTAATATATCAAAGATATACGAATACCCAAAATGGTATTAGGGTTTACAAAACCTTAAAGTAATATAATGAAAGACAAAATGAGAAAAGACACACTTTGCATGCTAACCTAGTGAGTCCTTTTATAGGCACAAGGACTCACGTACATGATCACTACTAACAAACTATGGAAAGTATTAAGGAATAAAAACTGAAACGCGTAAAAATCTATTCCATGTTTATCTTTGACAGCAGGGCCTTTGACTTCAGCAGGGGAACCAATCCCCCTGCCTTTATTATTTATCAGGGGGAACTTACTCTAGCAGGGGTACGAATAATCAACTAGCAGGGGAAACAAATAAGCATAGATTTATTCCCAACAATTTATAATGCTTAACCTAAGAAAGAGTATGAAAGAATTTTTATGTGTGAAACCGCTAAAGATATTTGGAACACTCTTTTAGTAACCCACCAAGGTAATAGCCAAGTCAAAGAAAGTAAAATCGATCTTCTTGTCCAACAATATGAACAATTTGTCATCTTAGAAGATGAAACTATTGATAGTGCATTTGCTAGGTTTAACACCATTATTACTAGTCTAAAAGCACTTGATGAAGGTTTTTCTAGCAAGAACAATGTTAGGAAGTTTCTAAGGGCCTTACATCCAAAGTGGAGAGCAAAAGTCACGGCTATTGAAGAGTCGAAAGATCTCTCAACTTTATCACTCGATGAACTCATAGGAAACTTGAAGGTTCATGAGATGATAATTTTGAAGGACTCGGAATTAGTAAAAACCAAGAGTGAAAGGAAATCTCTTGCACTTAAGGCCAAGAAGGCACAAAGTGACCATGATAGTTCCTCGGAAAGTGATGACGAGGAGTATGCATTGGCGGTGAGAGATTTCAAGAAGTTCTTCAAGAGACGAGGTCAACACGTTAGGCAACCAAACTATGACAAGAAACCAATGTCAAAGAATCGGTTTGTCAAGAACGAAAAAGGCGATAGGAGTTGCTTTAGATGTGGTGATCCAAATCACTTCATTGGTGAGTGTCCAAAGCCCGCTCGTGATAAGAACCACACGGCATTCGTTAGTGGCGCTTGGAGCGATAGCGGTGAAGATGATGATGACAACCCCAAAGAGGAGAAATGTCTTATGGCTCACACTTCTAAAGAGGTACATTCCGAAACCGAATATTATAGCAATGATAGTTCTACTTTAGATGATATTGAATTTGAAGGCAAATATGATAGCTTACACAAACTTAGTCTTAAATTCATAGAAAAGAATAAGACCTTAAAATCAACCAAAACTAAGCTTGAAAATGAGATCAATGAACTTAGGGAGAAATGGGCTATACTTGAGAAAAACAAAGAGGTTGATTTAGGTTGCTTAAGTTGTGAGAAACTTAGATTAGAGAATGATGATCTCAAGAGCACCTCCATTAAACTGGAAAAGTTCATGAAAGGTACTAGTGCTCTTGATGATATGTTAAACAAACAAGTTCATTCTAAGGAAAAACTTGGTCTAGGTTTTAACCCAAATGAAGCCTCAACTAGTGAACCAAAACAAGTCAGGTTTTCACAGAAAACATCTTCTGGACGTGGTTCCACATCGTATGGCGCGGTTCCTTATCGCTATGGAACCGCGGCCATAGATAAGGTACCGCGGCCAGAAGTTGAATTTTGTGAAAATTCTGAACTTTCTGAAAAATCTAAGTTAAATGAAAAACCAAAGCATCTTACTGTTAATAAGGTTCAATTACCCATACTTGACGACAATACTATTAGTAAGTTCTATAAGCCGTTAAGTAAACATCTCATGGGAAATAGAAGTTTATCTAGATTATCTTCTACTCCACCTAGAGTACGGAATGAGTCTAAGCCTAGAAGTAGAACGACAACGCCTACAAGAGATAATCAAAAGAACTCTCGAACTAGAAGTAAAACTCCAACACCTAGAAAGAATAATAACTCTAAACCTAGATCAAACACACCTAGGAGAAGTAATAAACAACAAAATGGTTACATGAACTACTACCCTCCTCCATTTGTTCTCCATGGGGAATCCCCACCTCATTCATGCATCCCAACCAAATGCAAGGGATGTTTGGAACTAACAATTTTGGACCCATGAGATATTGGGGACCAAATGTTTGATCTTGTGTGTTGTTACCTAGATATGCTTGGGAATTGATTTGGAGCCCGATGAGTGGATTAAGGATAGTGGATGTTCTAAACACATGACGGGTAATCGAAGTTTGTTCTCGCATTACAAAGCATATGATGGAGGTAACGTCACATTCGCTAGTAGTCTACGTGGTAATATCATTGGCAAAGTGAAATCGTAAAAGATGGAAAAGTCATTGGAAAAGGTATTAGAAAGCATGGGCTTTATGTCATGAAGGTTAATAAGAAGTCAAAAGACAACATATGTCTTGCGACTATAGATGATAGTTCTACTCTTTGGCATAGGAGATTAGGTCACGCTAATATGCGTTTAATTCAATCTTTAGTCTCTAAGGAGTTGGTAAGACACCTCCCCAAGATTAAGTTTGATAGTCACTTTTGTGATTCTTGCAAAGTTAGAAAGCAAGTTCACTCAAGTCACAAAGCCAAGAATTTGGTTTCGACCTCTCGGTGCTTAGAGCTCCTACATATGGATCTCTTTGGACCTTCCGTCATACGGAGTTATGGAGGTAACCTTTATACCCTAGTTATAGTTGACGACTATTCTAGATTCACTTGGACTAGATTTTTGGCATCTAAGAATGAAGCTTTCGATCACTTCGAAATCTTTAGTCGGAGAATTCAAAATCAAATAGGATGTTCAATTGTTTCTATTAGGACGGATCATGGTAAGGAAATTGATAATGAAGTGCAATTTGGTGCCTTTTGTGAAGCTCATGGTATTACCCATAACTTCTCGGCTCCTCGCACTCCACAATCAAATGGGGTAGTTGAAAGGAAGAATAGGACTCTCCAAGAGATGAGTAGGACGATGTTAAACGAGCAATCTTTGCCTCAAAAGTTTTGGTGCAATGTCGTAGATACATCGACTTATATTCTCAACCGAATTCTTATTCGACCTTTCCTAGGAAAGACCCCCTATGAGATTCTTAAAGGTAAGAAACCCTCATTAGAATACTTTAGGGTGTTTGGAAGCAAGTGCTTTATCCTCAACACCAAAGACTACCTTACCAAGTTTGACCCAAAGTCTTACGAAGGTATCCTTTTAGGTTATTCCTAAACTAGTAAGGCCTACATAGTCCTAAATAGAACCTCAGGGGTTATTGAAGAATCACTCAACGTAACCTTTGATGAAACCCCTCCTTCACCCAAGACACCACCATTGGTTGATGATGACTTGGATGAATTAGAAGTAGTTAAAGCCAAAGAGGTTAGAAAAATAGGAGTTGAAGACCTTAGTGTTGAAAAGGAAGTAAACATTAAGGAGTCCAGGGATCATACTCTCAATAATGTCATTGGTGACTTAAATCAAAGGACCCTAAGATCTCAAGTCCAAAATCAAAGCAACTTCTTTTGTTTTGTCTCCTTGATTGAACCTAAGAATGTTAAAGAAGCTTTGACGGATGAGAGTTGGGTCATTGCGATGCAAGAAGAATTGAATTAATTCATTGCCAATGATGTTTGGGAACTTGTTCCTCCACCTAGAAGTTCGACCATTATAGGAACCAAATGGGTATTTAGGAATAAGCTAGATGAGAATGGTGTTGTGTCTCGTAACAAGGCTAGACTTGTAGCTCAAGGCTATAATCAAAAAGAAGGGATTGATTATGACGAGACATATGCACCGGTAGCTAGATTAGAATCAATTAGAATCCTTTTAGCCTACGCTTATGCCTTAGATATTAAGCTTCAACAAATGGATGTAAAGAGTGCATTTCTTAACGGTTTGATCAATGAGGAGGTATATGTGGCTCAACCTCCCGGCTTCATTGATTTTGAGAAACCGGACCATGTTTACAAGCTTAAGAAAGCACTTTATGGACTCAAACAAGCACCCAAAGCTTGGTATGATAGACTTAAAGCGTTTCTTGTTAAACATGAGTATACCATGGGTATGGTAGACAATACACTCTTTACAAAGAAGAAAGGTTCTCACCTCATAATCGTACAAATATATGTTGATGACATTATATTTGGCTCAACTTGTCAAGAATTGTGTGATGACTTTGCAAAAATCATGCATGATGAGTTTGAAATGAGTATGATGGGAGAACTTAACTTCTTTTTAGGACTCCAAATTAAACAAATGGACGATGGTATTTTCTTTAGTCAATCTAAGTACGCTAAAGAAATGCTAAAGAAATTTGGATTAGAAGAATCTAGACCAATGAAGACCCCTATGGCCTCGGATACTAAACTCACCGTAGATGATGATTGTGAGTCGGTAGACAACACCAAATATAGAGGTATGATTGGTAGTTTGTTGTACCTAACGGCAAGTCGACCGGATATCATGTTTAGTGTTTGCCTTTGTGCTCGCTTCCAAGAGGCTCCCAAAACCTCTCACCTTGAAGCGGTTAAGCGTATCTTCCGATACATTAAAGGCACTATACATTTAGGATTATGGTATCCTAAAGGGACCGGCGTAGAAACCATTGTCTACGCGGACTCGGATCATGCGGGAGACTATGTGGACCGGAAAAGCACTAGTGGAGTTTGTACCTTCATGGGTTGTTGTTTAACTTCTTGGTTCTCCAAGAAACAAATCGCTCTTGCGATATCCACCACGGAAGCCGAGTATGTGAGTGCCGGTAAAGCATGCCAACAAGCTCTATGGATGAAGCAAGCGCTTGTTGATTACGGGATTTCTCTTGATGATGTTCCCATCATGTGCGATAATAAAGGCGCTATAGACCTAAGCAAGAATCCCGTGCAACATTCGCGAACCAAACACATAGAAATTAGACACCATTTCATTAGGGATAATGTTCAAAAGGGGAACATTACTATTGAAAAGGTGCCCTCCGAGGACAACTTAGCCGATATCTTCACTAAGCCACTTAAGAGGGAACCTTTTTATTACTTGCGTCTAGGTCTAGGATTTATGGAACATCTTCCTTAAATTCCTTTCTTATTGTGTGTTTTCTATTACCACTTTGAGTTCTTGAGTCTTCTAAAACTCTTTTGAAAAATCTTCTCTCTTTTTCAAAACTCTCAAAGTCTCTTTCGAAAATGGTTGAGAAATTTGTTTGACATTGTTAATTCAATCTAAAAACGATTTTTCATAGATTCTCGCTATTAATATAGAGCTTACATAATTCATATGTATGTCTCTCTCAAACATAGCAAGAACAAGATTGAATCATGGAGGATCATTGTGTCATGACTTAAGGTCTTGTCTTACACACCTCCTACATTGATTTTTTAATCCATGTATCTTGGTCAAATCTCTATTTGGTAAGTTTGCATATGTTTTCTTTGTCTATCTTTGCTTTTGAGCATATCCCTATGATAAGTTAGACTAGAAAAATAAGATTTGCTGAAAATCTTCCTCCAAACACCAAACCCTGCTTCTGCAGGCGGTTCCTTATGTGAACCGCGGTACCTTATTGATAAGGTACCGCCGCCCTAGATAAGGAACCGCCTACAGTGGCCTTCCTTTTCGGGTTTTTGTCTGAAACTCCAGATTTGCTCCAACCTTTTTGAGAATCTTTGTTTCAAACCCTTTGACCACCCCAAAAATACCCTAAGCCTTCCCTATTTAAACCATAAGCATTTTGCATTACTTCACATCCAAAATGTCTTATTCTCCCAATGAAAGCCTTGAATCTCCTCCATTTTCTCCAATTGCTTTCAATCTAAACCCTCCCAAGAACACTCTTAATCACATTTCTCCTACCAAGAATGTTGATTGTGGAACTTCCTTTTCTTCCACCACCACCCTTTAGTGTTCTTCCTCCTTCTCATGATAATGTCATGCACCATGGAACTTATTGTCATTGTTGTCAATATCAACATCTTGCTATGGCACACATCTATGAGGAGTTGAGCTACATCAAGAGTCTCTTAATCAAGCCTCCTCTTCACTTTGATTATGAGACCTCCAACAAGCCACCACCACCAACCTCCGCTATTACCTTGTCTTTCATATAAGCATTGATTGCTTATCCACAAGACACCAAATTCAAGCAAATCTTAGAATTCTAGAATAACTAGGATTAGATTTATGTTTTTGGCTTGTTTTCTTTTACCATACTTCTTTGTATGATGTTCTTTTAGTAACCTATCTTGGATCTTTGTCTTTGTGTTCTCTTCTCTTTTTATTTTTTTATGTGACCTATTGCTATATATTGTTGGTTGTTTCTTTTGTTCAACTAACCCTTCTATGTAGCTTGTCACCATATCTCGATTCCTCGGTTCCCCAAGCTAGGGGGAGTAAGCACCAAGGGGGAGTCTTTGCAATGTCCGTTTCTTCAACACCGGATTACGCAACCTTTTTGCTTCGACAAAGGGGGAGAAATGAATAAACTCGTCTTCGAAAATCTTGTTTTTGTGTGATTGAGTTTATGTATTGTCGAAATCAAAAAGGGGGAGATTGTTAATGCAACAATGACTAAAAACGTTACTTGCATTTTTTGGTCTCGCTTAGTTTTGATTACGACAATATGTAAAAACAAGCATTTACGAAAACTACGAAAAAATGAATTCTTTAGTTCAAGTATTTTTCATTTTACCCATTTTCACTTAAGGTATGGATAAACAAGTACTAACCTTAATCAAATGATCAAGTGATTTAATTTTTTCTTAAAACTCACTTTTTATTAAAAGTGACAAGTTTTTATTAAACTTTATTTTTAAGAAAATGTTTTATTAAATTAATTATTTGAAATTTGAAAATGGCATATTCTTATAGCTGTTAAGAATATCCTTTCAGGATATTTTTATACCCAGATAAGACCTCCACTACTAAAGGACAAAAAGGAGCGGAGTCTAGTCCGGCGGTACCTTAGCGCCTAGGCGGTACCTTATCGATAAGGTACCGCGGGCTGTGATAAGGTACCGCGGGCAGATATAGCCGTTGGCTCCTTTGTCCTTTAAATAGTTGGCCATTCTCAGCTTTTCACCTCACCTCTTTTGCACATTTATTTCCAGATTCAAACCCCTTCTTTAATCACTCAAATCTTTGATCATTTGTTTGATTATTACTTGTTTAAGAAGTGAATCTTGTTCTTCCATCTCTTCCTCTCCAAGTGCAAAGAGAAGAACACTATCCTAGTGAAGTGTTGAGTCCACCACCAAAGATCTATTGAAGATCAATTTGTATATTCTTGTAGTTGTGTCATAGTTGTGAAGATCCAAGTGTCTATTTGGAAGTTGTGTATGTACTAAGTATAGTTGTGTATATTGGTCCTAGCTACGATTAGGGCTCGACTTTTAGCTTAGAGTCGGAAATTGGTTAAGCGACGTGTACGGTTTTCTCCACCATAAGGAGCTTGTTGTGTAGTGAACTCTCGAGTAAGGAGTACTCGAGGAGTGGAGTAGGAACGAGGAGTGAGCTTCGTTGCCGAACCACTATAAATCCTTGGTGTTCGGTTTGATCTTTCTTTACCCTTAACTCTTTACATTCCTTATTACTTTTTGCATATACATGTGTTAATATTAGATTAGCTACACTATCATTCTTTATTCTTTGTGGATATATTTTTGTTAGTATTAGTTTAGCTACACTATCATTCTTTATTCTTTGTGGATATATTTATTAGTTTAGCTACACTATCATTGTTCATATTTGTGCATAAGAAGATTTCACATATTTCCTCAAGCCTAAGTTTTTGAAAAAGGATTTTTGGAAACCATATTTTAACAAGTAAATTTTAAGAAACTATTCAACCCCCCCCCCCCCCCCCCTTCTAGTTTCTACACTTCACTTTGCTCCTTCAAACTTTATATCTGCATATAAAACACAACATATTAAGTATCGGAAGCTCTTATTTATACTACAAAGTGGCATTATAATAATAGATTGAATATGTATAATTAGGTCGTTATCAAATTCCTCCACACTTAGCTATTGCTTGTCCTCAAGCAATCAAAGTGAGAAAACAAATTCAATTTTAAAAATGCTTTTAAGTGTTGTGAAGTATGATAGGAAAATGATTTAATTTTTGTGGAATATCAAAAGCAAATGACAAAATAATTTCAGCACCTCACGTGGATAGTGTTTTGATTTTAAGTTCACACAAATGTCACTCACAAAGGGTAAATGTAAGATATCACTTAATTAGCTCGGACATATAATAGATACCTACCATAGGTTTGTACATGACACATAAACATAACCGTTGTGGCGTGAGCACCAGATAAATTTTCAAAGAAGCAAAACGTGATAAATGATGTGGGTGTAGGATCAAAAAGTATGCCTTTGTCAAAGTCATAGAACAAACTATACTAGAATACTTGACTAATTTTTTTTTTCTTTTTCATACATCTTTTTTGTTAAGAGAACATCATAAACTTTATAACTTGACAAGTGGTTAGGCATAACCTATAAGGATATTGGCACAATGGATAATATAACACATGCGTACGAGTGCCACATATCTTAGTAAGCCAGTGTAGCTTAACTAAAATGATATAAGGGTGATTTTATTTTGCTTCCTTTCAAAAATATCTATAAATTAACCTCACTCCGGTTTAGTAAATGATGATCAAGCACAAATTCTGAAGCATACTAGATTATCGGCTTTCGCACAAAATAGAGAAATATAAGGATAACTTTTTCTCACATATTTACGTGATGGCTTTTGTGCTTAATTATAATGTCAATCAATGAGATTTTTGCTTTGCTAAAAACTTATTTATTTACAAAACATATATATTTTTATTATTTATTCAAAAATATTTCCATGTGGAGAAATTTATTATATTTTTTTTTTTTCATTTTTTCTATTTGTCACCTCCTCCACACTTAAGTTGAACATCATCCTCGAGGTGATAACTGATAAAACATTAAAAATAGGAAAAATGCAAAGGGAAACGAGAACTTCCCGGGGCTTAGTAGAAAATTGTGGGACTTCGAGAGATTAATCCAGCTTAGAGCTCCAATTTGCTATTTTCCTGCATGCTATAAAACAAAACAAAACACATGCAATATATACAAGGACGGTTTTATTTATTTATAGGTCCTCCTCCACACTTAAGTTAAAAGGTGGGGATAAGATACGGATTGCCTTCCGAATAGCGCTAAGTTTAGAGTCTTCAGCCAGACTCGGCTACTCGGATCTATTTTAAAAAGAAAGGAATTTCTTCACCTTCGATTTCATTACAGTGTTTTTCTTCATGGTAGAGCTTAAGTCTATGTCCATTGACTATAAAGGTGCTATTGTCTCTACCGTATAATTCAACATATCCGGATAGATATTGGTGTTTTACTAGATAGGGTCCAGTCCATCTCGAAGTAAGCTTAGGTTTCTTGAATTTATATTTCGAGATAAAGAGAAGTACTTTTTCTCCTTTTTTGAATTCTTTTCTTTGTCGTAATTTGCGATCATGCCAAACTTTGGTTCGTTCTTTATATAATCGTGAGTTTTCATAAGCGTGATGTTGAAATTCATCTAACTCGTGAAGTTGAACGTTACGTTTTTTCTCCGGCTGCAATAAGATCTGGGTTGCAGTTCTTAAGTGCCCAATATGCACGGTGTTCAATTTCTATTGGCAGATGGCATGTTTTTCCATACAACAGTTTGTACAGTGTGGTTCCAGTTGGTGTTTTGAATGCGGTACGAAAGGCCCATAGAGCATCTTCTAATTTTTTAGACCAACAAGCAGGGTTGTTTTGAACGGTCTTTTCAAGTATACATTTGGGAGCTCTATTAGTGTTTTCAACATGGCCACTCGTTTGAGGGTGGTAAGATGTGGAAAATCGGTGGGTCACTCCATATCTTTTCATAATATTTTCCATGAGTTTGTTACAGAAATGAGTTCCTCTGTCGCTTATTAGTGCTTGTGGATTCCAAAGCGACAGAATAATTTCTTTAAGAATGTGATAACAACTCTTGCATCGTTTGTTTGTAAAGCTTGAGCTTCGGTCCATTTCGATACATAGTCGACGGCGACTAAAATGTATTAACATTTGTATGATTTAGGAAATGGTCCCATGAAGTCGATACCCCACACGTCAAAGATTTCGCAGACTTGGATGTTGTTTAGAGGCATTTCGTCTATTTTAGAAATATTTCCAGTCCTTTGACATGCTTCACATAGTCGTACTAAGGTATGAGCTTCACGAATAATTGTTGGCCAATAAAATCCAGCGTCGAACACTTTTTTAGCGGTGGTGTTCGTGGCGTAATGTCCTCCGGTCGGTCCGTAGTGACATTCATCGATAACTTTTCTAGATTTGAATCCGGAAATACAACGTTGGATTATTCCATCAGAACAGATTCTAAATAAGTAAGGATCGTCCCAAAAGTATTTTTTTAGTTCAGAGAAAAATCTTTTCTTTTGTTGGTGTGTCATTCCCTTTCGTAAAATACCTACAGCCAAATAGTTTGCAAAGTCTGTGAACCATGGTGTATTGTTATTACTTACTTGCATTATATGCTCATTAGAAAAATCATCAATTTCATCATCGCTAGAATCATCATTCACTATGCGAGATAAATGATCGGCAGCAACATTTTCAGCTCCTTTTTTATCTTTAATTTCCAAATCAAATTCTTGTAAAAGCAATATCCATCGTATTAGACGAGGTTTGGCGTCAGGCTTTTTGAACAAATATTTTAAAGCTGAGTGATCGGTGTAAACTATCGTTTTTGACAATACGAGGTATGATCGAAATTTGTCAAACGCGTAAATACAGCCATGAGTTCTTTTTTCGTAATTGTATAATTTTGTTGGGCTGCGTTAAGAGTTCTACTTGCAAAATAGATGGGATGAAATTGTTTACCATCTTTTTGTCCAAGGACGGCTCCAAGGGCATGTTCACTTGCATCGCACATAAGCACAAATGGAAGGTTCCAATTGGGGCTTGCAATAATTGGTGTGCATGTAAGTTTTTCTTTAAGTGTTTCGAATGCTGAAAGACATTCGTCGTTAAAATCGAACGTTCTTTCTTTCTCTAAAAGTTGAGTTAAAGGTCTTGCGATTTTTGCAAAGTCTTTGATAAATCGTCGGTAAAAACCGGCATGACCTAAGAAACTTCTAATGCCTTTAACATTAGTAGGTGGTGGGAGTTTTGAGATCACGTCTATTTTTGCTTTGTCAACTTCAAGGCCGGCTCCAGACACTTTGTGTCCTGGCACAATTCCTTCTTTAACCATAAAGTGACATTTTTCCCAGTTTAGCACAAGATTTGCTTCTTTGCATCGTGCTAACAAATTATCGATATTGTTCACACATGTGTCGAAAGAATTTCCAAAGACGGAGAAATCGTCCATTAAGACTTCGACTGATTCTTCAATCATATCGTGAAAGATGGCAATCATACACCTCTGAAAAGTAGCAGGTGCATTGCATAGACCAAAAGGCATGCGCTTATAAGCGTAAGTTCCAAATGGACAAGTAAACATGGTTTTATCTTGATCCATAGGGTCGATTGGGATTTGAAAGTATCCAGAAAAGCCATCGAGGAAACAAAAGTATTCATTTCCTGCGAGTCTTTCTAACATTTGATCCATAAAGGGTAAAGGAAAATGATCTTTCGCGGTTGCATCATTTAGTTTTCGATAATCAATACAAACTCTCCATTCAGTGATGGTTCGTGTTGGTACTAATTCGTTGTTTTCGTTAGTTACTATAGTGATACCTCCCTTTTTAGGTACACAATGAATAGGACTAACCCATGGGCTATCAGCGATTGGGTAGATTATTCTAGAGTCTCAGAGTTTAAGGATTTCTTTTTTAACAACATCTTTCATGTTAGGATTTAATCTTCGTTGTTTTTCAACAATTGGTATCTTGTTATCCAAAAGTTGGATTTTGTGTTTGCAGAATGATGGGCATATGCCAGGAATGTCAGAAGTTTTCCAAGCAAAAGCTTGTTTATGCTTCTTGAGAACGTCAATTAGATCGTCTTTGTGTTCTTCCGAAAGTTGGGATGGAATAATTACAGGGAGTAATTTTTCTTCGTGAAGAAACGCATATTCCAGATGTTCAAGAAGAGGTTTAAGTTCTAAATCTGTAGGAGGTTCTTCGACAGATTTCTTAACTTTGAAATCGGTTTCGAAAGTTATGGTTTCAAATGGTGTTTTGATTTCTTCTTCGATTGTTTCGATTGGTTCATCAGTATGGTTGCCTATGAAGGCATCAAATTCAGCAAAAAGTTCTTCTTCGAGGATGGTTCCTTCGATAGAATAAAAAATTTCGCTTCCTTCATCAAGAAGAGCGTCGAAATCGGCTTCAACGATTTCTTCAATGACATCGATACTAAAACAAGTATCGTCATTAGAGTACGAGTGTTTCATTGCTTCGTCGATAGAAAAAGAAATTCTATGTTCTCCAACTCCAAGGTTGAGTTGTTTTTGCTTTACTCTAATTATAGCATCAGCTGTGTGTAAGAAAGGTCTACCAAGGATAAGTGGTACCTTGCTATCTTCTTTCATTTCTAAGATTACAAAGTCAATAGGAAAAACAAATTTTCTGACTTCTATGAGCATGTTTTCAGCTATCCCCACTGGGTATTGGAAAGAACGGTCCGCGAGTTGAACGCTCATTTTTGTGGGTTTTAAAACGTTTTTAGAGAATTTATCATATAAAGAGTATGGCATGAGGTTGATACTTGCGCCAAGATCAGCCAAGGCGTTGCAAGAGTATGAGTGATGGAAAGTACATGGGATTAGGAAACTTCCAGGATCTCCCAGTTTTGGTGGTACTTTGTTTTGGACAATGGCAGAACATTCATCATTTAGAAAAGTTGAAGACACTTCTTCAAACTTATGCTTGCTCTTGATAAGTTCTTTGATAAATTTGCCATAATTTGGCATTCCAGCCAGAACATCGACTAAAGGCATGTTAATTCGGACTTCTTGTATTAAGTAGAAGGATTTACCATACTTAGCTTGTATCTTTTGCTTGCGTAAGCGTTGTGGTTATGGTACTTTTGGCTTATATGGTTTGGGTGTTCGGTTTTCAGTTGGTTTGGTATGGGTTGGTTGGGCTTCATCCTCATTATCACTATCGAATGGAATTTCGATTGGTGTAACTTGAGTAGGTTTGGTAGGTGATTCGTAAGATAAACCGCTCCGCGTGAATACGGCATTCACATGCTCGTTACGAGCTTGTGGGGGTTGATATTTGTTGTTGTTCTTGGGATTTGGGTTGGTATTGCTTGGTAAAGAACCAGAAGCGCGATTCGATTGTTTATCGGCCAAACGATCAAATTTAGCTTCAAGGTTTTGAATGGAAGCTTGGTGGTTTTTTTTCGTAGTTTCGAACTTGGTTTTGAAGTCAGTGAATGTTTCTCGAACAAAAATGTTGGTTTTTCTTTGAGATTTTATAAAGTTGTCGATTTTGGTTTCAAGGTTGTTTTTGTCTTCGGTTTGAGTGGGTTTCTTTTCGTCTCGATCATAACTTGGTTTATCATTTGATCTCTAATTATCGCGGTCGCGATTACGATAATCGTTATAAAATCGAGTTCGACGAAAGGTATTCATGAAGTTGGCTTCTTCTTCTTTCGTCATGGGTGTGTCATAGTCATCACATTCACTAGAAGGATGGTTTCCTCCACAGTGTTTGCAGGTTTTGTGTTTTATCTCTTCAATTTTAAGAGACATGGCATCCATTCGAGCCATAATTTTCTCGGTATCGGTTGGGTTGTTGCTTCCTTCAGAAAAAGCTACGGTTTTTCGTGGGTTTTTGTTTTTGTGATTTTTGGACCAATCAAGCTTAAGCAGGACTTTGTCATCCAATAATTGGTAAGCTTGGTTAGGGGTTTTGTAAAGGAAAATTCCGCCCGCTGCGGCGTTCAATGCATCTTGGGTAGCATCGTCAAGACCATGATAGAAAATCTTGATTATTCCTTATTTTTAAGTCCATGACCATGGCATTTTCTGAGTAGTTCTTTCATTCTTAACCATGCGTCAGTGAGAGTTTCTCGATCTTGTTGAGAAAAGCTTCGGATTTCTTCGAGGAGTTTTTCAAATAGGGCAGGAGGAAAGAATCGGCTAATGAAAGCAGTTCTAAGACCTTCCCATGTTCGAATGGTTCCTTCTTTAAGTTCGTCGAGCCATGACTTGGCTTCTCCAGTCAGGGATGATGGAAACATCATGAGTTGGACGGCTTCAGCTTATCCTTCTCCATAGTCGAACGTTTTACAAATTTCGCTGAATTCGTGGATGTGTTTGTGAGGATCGGTTTTGATTCGACCATCAAATTGGTTATTTTTTACAAGGGTTAAGTGGTTCCCTTTGATTGCAAAATCATTTGCAATTTCAGGTAAAACAATTGCGGAGCCAGGATTTGGTGCTACAACTCTATTGGCTGACCACATTGGTTCATCATCGGTGTCCGACATTGGATCGTAACGGTTGATGAGTTTGGTGAGAAATAGGATTTGTGAAAGATTGTCAAAAGGTTGGTTGATTATGCGAGGTTGAGGTTTCTCGTGTCTCCTAGCTAAAGGTACACGACGATGAAGTCTACGTAGCCTTCGGTTAAGGGTACGTTCAGGTTCAGGTAACGGTGATATTGGTGGTGTTCTTGATGAACGGGTGTGCATCCAACAAGGTATTTGCTATTTTCAGTGGAAATGTGCGGCGCACTTTTGGGTTTGTGCGGCGCACTTTAGTTCGCTACAGGAAGTGCGTCGCACTTTTTGGTTTGTGTGGCGTACTTTCTGTACTGCAAAAAAATTTTGGTTTAAAATGAGTAGCAATGGTTCAATTTCTTCAAGGATTATACGAATTCGGTTACAAAACAGGATTATAAGTCCCCGGCAGCGGCGCCAAAAACTTGATGTTCGTTTGCAAGTCTTAAATTTATATTACAAGGTTTAGACAAAACAAGGGACTAGAAGACAAACACGGGCAAGTATACCCTTTCGTTTGTAATATAGCTTTGTAGTGGTAAGCAAGGATCGTTCGCGGAGACTTAGTTTCGTTTTGATAATCAAGATAATAATTGAAGAAATAAATAGTTGAAGTAATATCAATAGTAACAAATATGACTAATATGGGATAGTTCGTATAAGTTCGTGATGATGATAATAATGATCGAGATATGTTTATTTAGGTAAAGAGTGATAATCCTTTTTCGTCAAAACGGCGCTTACACAATTTACTTGGGTTGATTCAAGACTTATGTTTAATTAAGCGACTAAGCTCAAAACAAGTTCAATATTTTATCAAGCTTCTAAGCGGATCTCTCCAACCAAAGATTCATGACCATAGACAAGTTCTTGAAAACTTATTATAACGATTTGCGTTTCTCAACGCCAAACTATCGTAACAAATCAACTTAGATAAAATATGGTTTGTAGAACTAGGTGGTAAAATGGTTCTACAACATTAGCTTGAAATTATATATAAAGGATGATATCATAGCATCATCACTAATTATAGTCACATACCCATATAGTCACAAATAGCTTAGCCTAACATAGTAATCAAAGTAACAATTGGAAAAGAGTAAGAGAACATCATACTTAGATTGGATTGAATAAACGAGTACACAAGTTTCAAGATTGTATCGTTCCTCCAAGAATCGAAGAGTGGAATACTCTCGTTACAAGTATCTCCCAAAAGTGGATAATACTGAAAATTTACTAAGAAAGCTAAAATACTCGAGCTATGGAGTATTGAGAGAGAGAGCGAGAGGTGTGTGTAAAATGAGTGGAAATGGCCTCTATTTTTAGTGTTGTCTGGGGTCAAATGTGCGCCGCACTTCTCCGAAAGTGCGCAGCACTTTGGAGACGTGAATGTGCGCCGCACTTCTGAGTTTGTGCGTCGCGCTTCTGGGCGATCCAGAATCTTCTTTCAACAACTTTGGCTTATTTTCATATTGAGGCCCCTTCTTTGTATATCTTCACTTTGCTCCTTCAAACTTTATATCTGCATATAAAACACAACATATTAAGTATCAGAAGCTCTTATTTATACTACAAAGTTGCATTATAATGATAGATTTGAATATGTATAATTAGGTCGTTATCAGTGGGTTTTCAGGAATAAAAAGGATGAGAGAGGTGTTGTTGTGAGGAACAAGGCTATGCTTGTTGCTCAAGGCTATAGACAGGAAGAAAGGATAGACTATGATGAGGTTTTTGCACCAGTGGCAAGGATAGAAGCCATTAGGTTATTTTTTGCCTTTGCATCATATATGGGTTTTATATTCTATCAAATGGATATGAAAAATGCCTTTCTTTATGGTAATATTTATGAGGAGGTATATGTTTCACAACCTCCAGGTTTTGTAGATCCTAAGTTCCCCAAAAGAGTCTACAAAATTATTAAAGCTCTTTATGGTCTACATCAAGCTCCAAAGGCTTGGTATACAACTTTATCCAATTTCCTTTGGAACATGGATATAGGAGAGGGACCATTGACAAAACTCTTTTCATCAAGAAGAATGCCAAGGACATTATCTTAGTTCAAGTATATGTTGATGACATTATTTTTTGTTCAACCAAGAAGTCATGGTGTGAAGAGTTTGAAGCTTTAATAAAAGGAA
The DNA here is from genome assembly GCA_025667525.1 of Glebionis coronaria. NCBI lineage: Eukaryota > Viridiplantae > Streptophyta > Magnoliopsida > Asterales > Asteraceae > Glebionis > Glebionis coronaria. The sequence continues at coordinate 27,973,713 of CM046874.1, read as the reverse complement.
GATTTCAGGTGAGTTTTATGGGAGAACTTGCCTTCCTTTTAGGACTTCAAGTCAAACAAAGGAAGGATGTAATATTTATCAATCGAGATAAATATGTTGCTGGGAAAGAATTTTTCAAGTATGGATACAAGGAGTACAAGCATACCTTTTGAAGCCAAGAAGTCTTTGTAAAAAGATGAACATGGTGAAAATGTTGATATTCACCTATATAGATCAATGATTGGTTCCTCGATGTATCTTACTGCTTCAAGACCAAATATTATGTTTGTTGTGTGTGCCTGTTCAAGGTTTCAAGTCAATCCAAAGGTGTCACATCTACATGCTGTGAAAAGGATTTTTAAGTATCTTAAAAGTCAACCTAACTTAGGATTATGGTATCCTAGAGATTCTACATTTGATTTGAAAGCTTACTCAGATAGTGATTATGCTGGAGCCAATCATGATAGGAAATCCACAACAGGAATTTAGAAGGGACTAAAAAGTTTTTAATGTATCCAAGATTCATTAAAGCTTTAGTTAATGACCAAATCCCCAACCTACCAGAATTAAAAAATACATGGGATGTCCCCTCTTTCACTAAGAGAACCTTTTCTTTCTTGATAAAGAATGGTAGATCTTTTTCAGGGACAGTAACACCATTATATGCTAGTATGTTAGCCCAACCAACAATTCAAGAAGGTGAGGAACCTAGCTCAGCTAGTGCTTCTCATCAAACTCCTTCTAACCAGAGCCCCCAACCATCTGAAGATTCACAATCTTCTTCTCATCATGATGGTAATCACCCAAATTCTGATGAGATGATCCACACACACCTACTGCTTCAATTGCTGCTAGTGGTTCTCCAGAGGCAACAGCAACAGAGGTGGTGGATGTTGCAAATTTAACTGCTTTGTGCACAAGCTGTCCAAACATGTACAGGTTTTGCAAAAAAGAAGCTTGCTCAAGATAAAAGAATTGCTAAATTGGAAGCCAATTTGATAAAGCTAAGGAATAAAGTCACTCCTTGGATGAGGCACCACAGGGTAATTCAGAAGGCTACTCTTAAAAAGTAAAAGTTCAAACACTTCAAGAAGAAGCAACTAAATGCAACCAAATATGGGAGGAATAATAAAGAACAAGGACCTTCTTCAGATATTCATACAAGGATCTCTGGCAATGACATCAATTTTGAAGCTGATGATGGCATTGAAAATTTTAAAGTTAATGATGGCATAGAGATTGATGTGGATAATGCAAGTTTGGAGCATACATATATGGAGCTTCAACATGAAGAACCACAACCATTTGCTCATAAGGAACCACAACCATCTGCTGATGAAGACATGGTGGTAACTCAGCCACAACCTCAATCACCAAAACTACAAGCAAATTGGAGTAGTTTTTATGAGAAGCTAGAGGAAATAACTGTTAAGTTTCTTGTGTCTGGAACTCTACCACAAAGACAATTTTGGTTTCATGAGAAATAGCCTTTCCAAGTACTGTCAAGATCAAGAATAAATATTGAATCAGACAAGACTGAGGAGTTAGATATTGAGAAGACAGCTTCCAAAGGAGAAAAAATTATCTAGAGATACTTTGCTGATAGAAGAAAGAAGTGTGTCTATAACTGGTGACGTAAATATTACTGAAGAACCAAGTACTGCTCAGTCAACTACAAGTACTGCTAGTGAAAAAGCTTCACTATTATCTTCTGAAGAAATCCAAACTCTATCTTTTGGAGAAGATGAGACATTAGCACAAGTGCTGCTTGATCTCAAAGAGAAGAGCTCATCTGAGAAAGCAAGGCTAGTAGAAGAAGAGATAAAGACACAACAAGAAAATCTTGCCAGTAAAGATAAAAACAAAGGTAAGAAAGTTCAAGCTTCACAGCCCACTACAAAAGGTATTATCATTCAGCAACAATCAAATGAAGATGAAGAAAGAAGATCTTCAAGATAATTGAAGAGATTATCTAAGATAAATCCAAAGGATAAGGGCAAAAAGAAATTACAATCTGAGTCTGAAGATGAAATTGATTCAGATGATGATATAAGCAAAGTCATGAAAAAGTTTCATCAATTGGAGCATGATGAAGAGGTAGCTCTCAGACTACAAGCACAAATGCGTGAATAGGAGTTACAAGAAGAACTTGCAGCCAAGCAACAATTGCTTGAAGCTCAAAGAGTGCAGCAAGAATGGAATATAGCTGAATATGATAGAATTCAGGTTGAACTGAAGGCAAGTGAACTTCTTGCAGAATCCCTAATAGTTGAAGAAAGAAATGCTTATGATGAGAAGGAAAAAGATAAAATGATTGATGATTTGGTAAAGGAGCAACAAAGATTCTTTGTAGAAAAGAGAATAAGAGAAAGAGTTAAGCCTCCAACCACTATGCAAATCAGGAATCAAATGATGTCTTATCTCAAAAAGGTTAAGCATTTCACCCCATGCTCAATTGGTCGGAAAAACTTTTGATGAAATAAAGACTTTGTATGAACAACACAAGAGGATCAAACTGAACTTTGTTGAGATGGGATCTGAAAAAGACAAAAAGGACATTGAAGAAGTCAAGAAACATCTACAACAACAAAGAAAATTTGGAAATACCCCAGACTTGATGCAAGTACTGCTGAACAAAAGGAAGCATCTCCACCTAATAAGACTACATATGCTAGAAAGAAGAAAAGGGTGAAGGAAGTTTCAGAAGAAGCAAAGACTGATCAAAGGATGGATGAGGGAAATGCAGCTCAAAGTGTTGAAGAATAGACTAAAAATGTACAAGCAGTACATACACAGTCAACAGTACTTGAAGAAACTGTACATACTGATTTGGAGGAGGGATCCATTTAGATTGAAGGAACCTCGAAAGGTAATAAAAGGAAGAGATCAACAAGGAAAAAGCAAGAAGCTAAGAAAAATGTGAAATCTACAGATCAAGATAGTGATGATGATGAAAGTTTTAGAAAGCACTTGAAAATTGTAAAATTTGAAGACCAATGTATTGATACAAAGAGTTTTGGAAAGAAATCATCAATCATAAGGTGGACAGGTGCAATGAACCAAGGATTAGAAGTTCATGGAATAACAAGAACAGATGGTACATTCAGAATGTTCAGGTTACTAGAAGATATTCTTCATATCCTTGACAGACAAGACATTCAAGACCTCAACAAATTTGTTCTAGGAGGAAGTGAAGGTCAAGAAGAAACATCACTATTGAGAAATGAATTGAAGTTCATGTATGAGCCACATAATTGTGATCAACAAATGTTGAAGGATTTAGAGAATCGGGTTCCTACTTACTGGATATATTATAGATCATGTGGTATACACACTTTGGATTTAGATGATGTAACATATTACATACTTTAAGAAAAGAGATATCCTTTTGGAAGAAGGTTGTTAGAAAGAATGTTAGAACAACAACTAGAGATTTCAAAGGAGTCTAATGGTGCTTTTGAGTTGATTAGAATGGTCAAACAGCAACTCAAGGATTTGGAGAAAGAAGAAGAACCTGAGAAAGAGCCTTAAGTGTTTGACTCTTGGTCACACTTCACAAATGGTTCTCAGTTCACAATGTCTAACAAACATAAGAACTGGCTATTCCATAAGCAAATGGTTTGTGGTAAAGACTTCTTAAATCTGTTGAAAGCTGGTAGTTTGCTAAAAATTATATGGTTCTAACTCACCATGTTTTGAGACAAAGAGTTGGCTAGTCCAGGGAAAACGGTACTAGGTAAAGACATTATCAAATCCGTTGATGGTTGACAGTTTACCCAAAATTGTAGGGTTATCAGTACACCTTATTCTTTATGAATAAATTATTGGCTATTCCAGAGTGTACGACTAACTCGTAAAGAATAAATCAAATCCGTTGATAGCTGATGATTTACTAAAAATCATGATGCCAATACAAATTGGTTTGTTATTAACTGTTTTATTTCAGGTAAGAAGATACAGGCAGAAATATTGATTCATAAGAAGACTCATATTTGAAGATTCCAAAAAGGGGAATAATACATATGTGGTGTATGTTTTAACTCGAGAAACATACAAAGAAGATGAGTTCTTACCACTCAAGGGGAAGTGATCATATATGAAGACAATATTGTTACTGCAAAAGAATGTTCACAAGATACAAGAAGATCACATTTTGAAGACAAAGATGATATTCATGAAAACTTGAAGATTATCATATTAGAAGAAGATCTACATAAAGTGTTTGGCTACATTCAGATGGTACACAGAATCAAGATTACCAAGTTCAATTCAAGTTTGAAGAGAAGACTGAAGATATGTATTCTAATACATTCAGCACACAGAGAATCAAGAAGAAAACAAGTTATCATTCTTGTTTAGGGGAAGATTGTTGGGAATTATTTATAAAGTATCAAGTACCGTTAGTGCAAGTACAAGTATTGTTAGTGTTGGCAAGTACCGTTAGTGTTAACACGGTACATAGCAAGTACTATTAGTTATAATGTAAGTGCTGCTATATGGATTAGGACGAAGATATCTTTAGAAAAGATATGTCATAGTTATAGTTAGAGTATATCTTATATGATATACTTAATAGTTTAGAATATTGATAATATATCGTATGTGATATACTTATCATAATAGAATATCTATGGTTCCTTACACTATAAAAGGAACATAGGTATGATGAGTTTATTGTACCTTATTGAAATTCGATTAATAGAAGATCGAATAGTTAAAAGTAATTTTGTTCTTATTTGCTTTATAAGTTAGATTCCACATAACTTATTTAGTTGAGTAAGAGTTCTCAAGTGCTTTAGTTTGATTACAAGTTATTGTACAAATTCTTAACAGAATATAGATCCATTCAAAGGGATCAACAGATATGACTAAAACGCCATCTTTAACGTGTAATATCTCACTCATATGACATCAGATTTGAGTGATTCAAAAACTGATTAAATATTGACCTAAAACATAACGTCTATCTTTTCTGATTCGAATTTAATATTGGTCAATTAATGGTTAAAACGCATTAAAAGGCAATGGATGCATGTTTGCACAAAATTAAACAATTAAAATATGTTTTAAAAAAATAATTATATTAATAAAATGATTAATGGCGCATTGTGATACAAATATTAGTGCATTAAACGCAATTTTAATACTAAAATAAGTTGAACATTTCATCAAACGTCTTATGTGCAACAAATATAATTAAACGTCATCATTAATGTGTGATATCTTACTCATATTTCATCGGATTTAAGTGATTCAAAAGCTATGCAAAAGGTGCTCTAAAATCTTTTTGAATGACAACTTTAACTATATAGCAATTATTATACCACGAACTATCTCACATGTATTAAACATAACGAACTAACAAACTATCTCACAAATCTTAAAGAGGACTTAAACCTTCAACCATTTGGTTAAAAAAACTTCTAAGACAACATATGATAACATTGAGATACAAGCCCTTTGTTACCAAAATCTATATTTCATGTTTTAATTTTTTCAATATTCGGTAGTTATGAAGGTAAAAAATAAACTCAAGATGCTTAAAAAAATTAAGAAATTCAAGATCCATTTAATATCTAAGAAAAAACCCGAAATATTAAACTAAATTTATACCAGTTTAAGAGTTATATGCATTAAAAGTTTACAGATGAAAAACAAAAAAACAAATAAAATTACCATTTTACTCTTAGCATAATTTTAGGAACAAAATGTGTGGGGACACTATCGCATAAAAAGGGAACTTATATTAAGATATTTTCTATAATGCTAAACTTAAGGCCCGTTTGTTTAGTGGTAGTGAGAGCTTAGATATAACTTTGGGGTTAAAAGTAGTTGTTTGATTATATTCGAAAAGAAAATAAATTGACTCCACACCCAAATAGTCTTACTGTTCCGAATCTCAGCTAACATGTGAGTTTACCCACTTTATGTGGGTCCACTACATACGTCTCTTTATCTCACTCTAATGTAAATATTATATTAAAAACAAAATATTATTTAACTCCACTAATAATATAAACTGAATTTAATATAACTTTTTCTCTTTTCCAGTAAAACCTAAATCCAAAGCCAATATTCAAGTATTAAACCTACTCCTAAACCCACCTATAAAACCAAACGGGGCCTTAGTAATATATAAGTTTTGGTTTGAGTTTCGACGTGGCATAAACATGCGTAGGTTGTTACTCTCACCGAAAAAGCCACGTGTGAGTTTTGGTTTTGGGAATAGTGAATAGTGGGTAAGCCACCTATTTGAGTTTTTGTTTCCTTGTGTGTGTTTTTTCTTATTTATTTAATTAGGTTGTGCGTGTACAGGGTTATTTAGTTGAATATACTTTTATATCAAATGATTATTTTAATGAAGTGTGAATTTTTGGTCTTTTCTACGATTAAAGTGTGAGTTTATAGAAAGTTAATGAGAAGAGAGAGAAAAAATGATGTAACGTTGAGTTGATTGTCAGTTTCTCACGGTGTAGTAATGCCCGACCGGCGTTGGAGACGACGTAGCACGGTGTTGATCGGCGTTACTACACCGCTTAGTGGTGTTGGAGGACGGCGTTGCCTGGGCAACGTGATTTATGGATTGATTGTGTAAAAAAAATCGAAACACCCCTTTCAATAATACAAAAGGATGAAACGGTTAGAAAGAAAGATGTGTTACTCTTTTTCGTTGTTTTAGTTGCAGGTCGAATGGTGGTTCAGGAGATGAAGGCTATTGTTGAAGAAGAAGATAAAGTCAAGAAACATTTTTGCAATTAATTTTTTTATTATAGTATACATGGCTCAACACTTACAAGCACTTTAAAGATTGTGAAAGATGATGTAATATGTATTTTTTTTATGGTGTTTTATGAAAAATAAGAAAGTAGAAAAGATGGTGTTGTTGATGTAATGATTAGAGGAGCTAGTGTTGTTTTGGTGTTATGCTGATGTAACGCTGAGATGACGATATTTGTTTGGTATTACGTGTTACGATACCTCATGCTCTTACTCTCTTTAGCCTAAAATTACCTGCCTTTTGATTTGTCACCGTTTAAATCGATGCTGAGATGACGATATTTGTTTGGTATTACGTGTTACGATACCTCATGCTCTTACTCTCTTTAGCCTAAAATTACCTGCCTTTTGATTTGTCACCGTTTAAATCGATACGAGAGCCTTAAGTGCCGATATGATCTGATGCAACATTTTATTTTATTCTTTTTATTTTGTTTTATTCTTTTTATCAGTAATGCAACATCTTTACATAGCTTTTAACTTTCACTATACCAATTGACCTCATTGGTGAGAACGAAATAGGACTACTAGCAAATAAATGTCCTCGTTAAAGGCGTTTAGCGAGGATATGTACTCACTATAATGTCATTGTCAAAAGTGCATCCCCATTGGCTAGGAAAAATTTTAGTTTTAGCCGCTACGGTGTCGGACTCACACACATATAGTTATCAACCGGGCCATCATGTTTTTTGACGAGGACATGTCCTGGCCAGTATCGGCGTTAATTAATCCATTATATATTATTTTGTCGTTAAGCGGTTTTTGGTGAGGACAGTGTGTCTTCGCCAATGCCTTCCTCGCATGTATCGTGCTTATTCTTGTACTGATTGTATTAAAGAAACTGTGAGTAATAGGGGTTTTTTTTTTACGGGTCTTTCATAGTAGTTCGGGTCCTCGAGCTTGCTCGTTCCGTTTTAAAAAAATTGTAGATATGTGTTGGGGTTGCAACTTGATTAGTTTGGTGATAGTGGATAGTAACTTTATACGTTTGCTTTCTATTTATAGTTAATTTCATTTTATTTCCTTCCTTTATGTTTTTTTTAATGTATTCATGAGTTATAAAAAGTCCACTTTCACAGATTTGGTGGAACAATCTTTTTTGAGACTACAAGAAATAAAATCATTATTAAGCCTTTTCCAAAAACCTAATTCCAATACCATCAAATTATAGATATGTTAAATGACAGAACATACCATCAAATACGGAACCAAGATAGGTCTCGGAGAGTTCCGAGACACCCATGGATTTTTGTTATGTAGTGTCAAATCTATTAAAAAAACTTCGATTTTTATTAGATTTTTGTTAAATGTACATAGTCCTTAAAAACTGTATTTGTATTATTGTTTAATTTATTGTAAGTGTGTTTGATCTTTTTATTTAATGGTTCTGTCCTTGCATACCATCTACAATTAGGGATAGCTAAGTTTAACTAAACGAGTCGAAACAAAAGCATTCTGAACAAGACAAGAACTAAAAAGGGAAAGAAGGTTTACGTCGAATTCCGAATCGAAAGACAGTGATCTTGAATCTCAAAAATCAAAAGTAACTAGCTAACTTATGTTAATGCTTGTTTTGGAAGAAGTTTTGCATGATCAAACTAACACTACCAAATTTAGTTTTGAGTAAACACCATATGCAATGTCTTGCTTTTAGTGATGCATTATTGGATCAGTTAAGTGGGCAGCTCTTTACATGTAAAGTTATTATGGATCAAAAGAGACTTCAAGGATTATGGTGCCGATATAGGATATTCAACTTTCATAGTAGTAGTATTTAAGTTTAGACTTATAAAGCAATCATATAAAGAAAAATCTTACATATATAGCTTTTCTTTGTTGTAAAAATAAAGTCAAACTTTATACATGATTTACTTGATTTTCCCTTTTAAGATGATAGGCTTTTCATATCAAGAAAATATATGTTTTAGCCAATCCAAATGGTTTTCACTTTATGAAAAGTGAATCAATGGGAAACACATGAGATAGATATAAGATGGAGTGATATATGGCATATAACATGCCAACATGATAAAATTGTCTATGTAAGATGGTAGATTATGTTAGAATGACACTGTTTTTTTTAACCGCGGAATTTTATTAAATTTTATTAAAAATTAGCGAAAAGCTAAGATGAAACAAATAGAAAATTATAAAACATAATGAATTAATGGGTTTTGAAGCCAATTGTCTCGAGAAATAGTAGTCCTATTCCTATTTGTGTACTATGAAAATGAAGTGACAGTTATCTTGTCAAATGTCTCATTTCGGGCCATATGATGATAATTGTAAGTTGGTTTTGAAAGCTCCGTAAGGTCCACAACACCGTCAAATATCTCATTTCAGGCCATATGATAATTGTAAGTTGGTTTCGAAAGCTCGATAAGGTCCACAACACCACACTAAGATAGCTTCGAGCATATCCTTTTGAAGATGCAACTGACAAATATACAGATGAGGGAGTAGCGTAAGGCAAATCTAACCATGAGAAAACTTTGAGCCAAACACATGTAGCATGAAAACAAGTCCGTAACGAGTGATGGACAGTTTCTGACAAGGACGAGCAATTGGGACAAAGGATAGATTCAATCTCGACACCTTTATTGCTTAGATTTCATGGAGTAGGAAGACGATCACAGAGAACATGTCATACCGAGTGATAACTGTTTGTTTGGTCTATTGGAGTCAAGTGAATTGAAGAAATAAATTTGGAATTATAAACAGGGTAAGAAACTAAGAGTTGAGCTTTGAGAATATTTGGAACCAGTAATCCATCTAAGCATAACCCTTACTAATCAAACCAAGTACTCATCTAGAGATAGCTGGTACCGATCAATTTTGATCTGAACCCTCTTTGTGCTTCCAGTTTTTTCAACCCGCACTTCACCTCCAGAGGCAATATATAAAAACTCTTATTGTCTGTAAAATTCGGGAGGGTCTGTGCGCAGATAATGCCATTTGAATTCAAGCAACATTAAATTGTGAATTGCAAGTCATATACTTTATGATCACAAAAAGGAGTATCAATCATGATGTGAGGTTATTGCAGGGACATAACGCATAAACTTGTGTATTTTCAAACTCCAAGTATCGCTAAATCGCTAATCCTTGCACCATATCAATCTCAGTACACCATAAACGTACCTAACGCTACCACAATCAGTAAATTTGTGGGTCATATGAAGAATCTATCATAGACAACTGGCTTTGTTTATTATTCGCAGAGGGTTACTGTTATCTTTAGTGATGGTGCAGTAAAAAAAACAAGAGAAGTTGGTTTCAACATGAAATTAGATTCCTTAGTCTAGTCATGCCAACAACATCTACATCATCAAGATTGAGCCCACATATTGGACACATTGCAATAAGCCAATTCCACAAACATTCCAAATTTCCAATAATTAAGTCCATGTTAATACTAATGAAAGTGACCCAAAGATAATACTATTTAACAGGACATGTCCACCATATACTTTCAAATAAGCCATCAAAGATTCTCCACATTAATTCAACTCTTAAACCACAATCTAGAAGATTCTGCGCACAAAGCTGGCTAAAAATACTACGTAGTAATAGAATCATGTGTTGAAAACCCGCCAGCCAGAATCAGATTTTATAAAATAAAACTACCATACTCGACTAATGTAAAGAATTAACAGCTCAAAGTTATTAAAAGAAACCTCACTTATTCACGCTCTATCTGGATTGTGACATGACTAATGTTATACTCCCTCTTAATGTAGTCAACAACCTTATCGAGCGTCATATCAGCATCAGCTTCACGCCTAATCCTCACATGACAAGCTAAGAGCACCTTCCCAACAGTGATAGCCCAGATATGCAACTCGTGAATTGCAACCACCTCGTCTAGCTCACATAGACCCCTCTCGAGACTCGTTGCGTCTATCTCCCGTGGGGTGCTTTCCATTAGAACCTCCAATATATCACGCAACATGTTGACGGTTGTGTACAGAACAATAAGGGAAAACAACAGGGTGCATATCGGATCAATTACTTTCAAGTGAGGCTTGTACCATATGACAGCAGCACCAATCATAACACCAATACTTTGAATCAAATCACCCAACACGTGAAGATAAGCACCTTGAACGTTAATGTTGCCCCTTTTCTTCTTCTTGGCTTTGTCAGGAGAGTGAGTCTTCAATAAAGGTTGGCTGTGTTCTTCATGATGGTGATCGTGACCGTGATCATCACCATGACTATGATGATGGTGTTGGTGTGTTGTCACACTAACGCCGTGGATATGAACATCCTCCACGTCATCTTCGCTATGATCATGTCCGTGACCATGACCATGACCATGTCCGTGACCATGACTATGTCCGTGGCCATGTCCATGGTCATGACCGAGTATGAACATCATGACTATGTTAACGATTAAACCAAAAGCCGAAATACCAAACATAAGACTACCTTCAACATCAACTGTACCATTAATGAGTCTTTCTACTGCTTCATATACCAGAATCCCAGTAAGCAACCATATAATCTGAATCGACACCAATGTTCCAAGTATCTCAATCCTGAAAAACCCATACGACTGACGAGGTGTAGCTTCCCATCCTGCAGCCCATACAGAAAACAGCGAAATTCCAAAAGCAGCAACGTCCGACAACAAATGAGCTGCATCAGTCAGAATCGCGAGACTGTTGGCTTTAATCCCACCAACTACTTCCACAGTCATGAAAATAACGCACAACACAATCCCAGCCCACAGCTTCCACATGGATGCAGAACGCTCTTTGGCCTCATTAGAGCTAGTCTTGACATCAGAGAAGCCACACGGTGCTCCCCCACAAACTTTGCTTGCAGCAAAACGATTCTCTTCTGCTGACACGTCTAAAGATATGTCAACATGCTCCGGCCTCTGATCATCCATCTGCAATAAACATGCCAACTTTTGTCATGAAACTGTAATACCATCACAAAGCTCCAACAATTGTAACATAACAATCAAATACTAAAATATGCTTATCAAGCCTTAACGGATCAACAAGTACCAATAAAATAGTAAAAAATAAAATAAAAATCTCTGACATAGCAATCGAATCGCAACATATGCTCAGAAAAAAACGCACACAAAAAGTGAGGTATAGACTTTGATAAAAAAAGAAAAAAGGACCAACAGAATCATTAAAAAGTATTCACCTAAAACAACATATTAGCTCATATGTTAACCTATCAGCAATTTGTGCATTACTAATTCTTCAACAAAATAACAAACTTTGGTCAAAATTTACCACAGAACAAAAACATAGGTTTATTAAACTAATTCCATTCAAACGGTGACGTGTAGTATCATAAAAAGTTTTTTAAAAAAAAAAGAAACGATGAGCTATAATACCATCTTATCAACAATTTATATAACCGTTTAATGATAACAATTACAAACTCAGGGGTGTTTGTTTAAGCTTATATAACTGCCTTGTGGTTTATCTTTCATAAGGTCACTTTTCGTGTCTTAGGGGGTGTTTGTTTCAGCTTTATATGTGGGGTCATGAGCTTATTCAATTTCCCTTATATTTCATTAGCCCAATTTTCCAGCTTATCTCGAGACTTGTAGGCATATACATAAGTTTATCAGTATATGATAAACCTATACAAGTCTCGAAAAATAAGCCAGAAAATTAAGGATAATGAAACATAAGGCAAAATCAAATAAGCTCACGCCTTTATATGCAGGCTTATGAGCTTATTCAATTCCCCCTTATATTTCATTAGCCGCAATTTTCCGGCTTATCTCGAGACTTGTAGGCATATACATAAGTTTATCACTATATGATAAACTTATACAAGCCTCAAAATAAGCCGGAAAATTGCGGCTAATGAAACATAAGGCGAAATCAAATAAGCTCATAAGCCCGCATATAAAGGCGAAACAAACACGCCCTTATTTTATATATTAACTAACCACGTACAGAAGGCGAAAACTAGCATAAAATAAAAAAAGCAAAACATACCAGCAGCAGCAATAAGGAATAAAACTAGAAATGAAAGATGAAGATTCACGAGTAGGATACTATGCTATAAATAAATAAATAAAACAATAACAAAAGAATAAGAATGATAATGGTCCTATAATAAATAAAAAGGTAAAGATTCGAAAAAGCAAAACAATTGTGCTTCCCAATGAATATGAATCAATCAATCAATCGTTGTTATAAACAGAATAAATAAATTAGGGTTTTACCTTTGTTGTTGTTGTTGGGTTTCTGATAATAATAATCAGGAAGGAAGGAAGGAGAATATGAGTTTGGGTTTTGTTATATAAACAGAGACCCGAGGTATGATGATGTATTTATGTGTGTTTGGGTCTCCGTCTCTGTTTTTGTTTTTATAATTGTAATTAGATTGGGACTGTGGTGGAATTTATTTATTTATTTTGGGATTTACTCTCCTCATTATTTGGGTTTTGGGGCTCACCACTTTACCCAAATGGCATATCTTTTAAGATATTCTTATAAATTTTATTTATTTATTTATTTTTATTTTATAAGATACTTTTTCTAAACAAGCTACTTCCTTCATCTCATCATATTAAAAGTCCAGTATATTATTTTTGTACGCCTTATATTAATAGTTCAGTTCAAAAATAGATAAGAAATGTATATTAAATTTACTATATCACTTTCACTTGAGGGTATTATTACAAAGAATAAATAAGTTGTAAATTAATTGGTTAAATGTAAAATTGTTATCGTGAAAAAAGTAAGAGAGAGAAAGCTGAAAAATTGATGTTTTCATTAAACTGCGTGTTTTTTATCGGTGGACTATTATTATGGGACGGAGGAAGTACTTTTTTTTATAGTTATTAAGTGATTTTTTTAGAACGGAAAATGTTAGTGGTTAGTGGGTCGAGTCATGCAATGATATCAAGCGGTAGAATGTTTTCTTTGAACCCTCGTCTAGTTATGTTAAACTTCTTATCCACTTCACCTGAGAGCCCCTTGGCAGGTCTTGAATACCTTCAAAAAGCTTTCCTAAATAGACCATTTAATAGAATCTTGATGGCAACTGAAAAATATTAAATGATTAATTACTTTGTTTTAGGGATGAGTATTTTGACCCGAATCCTGATTTTGAACCCGAACCGTACCGATTCCCGGTACCCGAATCCCGTTCGGTACGGGACCGGGACTACGAAATAAGGTGAAAAAATTCAGGACCACTAATTTGGTACGGAATCGGTACCAAATCGGGAAATTCCAAAAAACGGAAAAATCCCGATTTTCCGATACCCGTACCGGTACCGATACCCAAATCCCGTTCGATACAGGATCGGTACATAACTTTTTAGATCAAAAAAAAAATCACAAGCACTAAATCAAAACGGGTTCTGGACAGATTCGAGACGGATTGATCCCGAGTTCATCCTACTTTGTTTTAAAAGGCTATATACAACAGAAAAATTAATCTATCTTTTATAGATAAACATCTCTATTAACCTTTCACTACCATTTTTTTAAATTTTCACACAAAGAGTACAAAAAGTTATTAGTTATATGTAATTTATATTACTCTAAAGGTTAAATTTAAACTTATAAAGTCACATGCGATTTATTGATATATGAAATTACACATAATTTATTACTTTAAATATCACATATGAATTTATGAAGTTACATGCTACTTAAGAAATTACACATGAACTTTAAAACAAAAATTCACTAGTGCTTTTATCAAAAAAAAATTCACTAAAAAAAAATTCACTAGTGCTTTTTTAAATCACGTGTAATTTTTTTCGGAGATTTCAAGTCTAAAAAATCCTCGAATATAGATGAAAATGATATATGATAAAAATATTCTTTCCATTACTTTAAATCACATGTAATTTTATAAAAACAGATGATTTTTTTTTTAATTTCGTGTTGACATTTTTATTTTCTTAAACTTGAAGTGTTACTAAATATAGTCTAACTGGTTAAAGCTACCGACATAACTTGTTACTTTTTATTCTTTCACTATTATGTAAATAGTAATAAGAATTATTTATTTATTGTAAAAAACCAAGAAAGAAAAATAAAAATCGCAAATAAATTTTACGTATAATGTGTGATTTTTTGTGTGAAAATTTTGGAACACTGAAAATCCTCAAAAATATATCAAGTGAACGATAAAAATATTCTTGTCACGATATCGTATTTTTTTATAATTTGACGATTTACTGTTAAAAATATATTTTTTTTAAATGAAAAATAAGTTTTGGGTTATTTAATAAAAGGTTAAAAGTTACTTAATATTCCAAATGAATAATATTCTATATGCATGTCAATTCACTTGATTAATACATCAAAACTATTTCAATCAAACATGCCTTTAATACACAATAATCAATACATTTAATACACAACAATTAATTATCATTAAATAGAATTTTTGATTTGATGCATTAATAACCTTTCATATATTTGTACTTTAAACATACTTTTATAAATTTGGATAATGATGGGTTAAAACATGGTTTTAAATAACACGCTTTAGAGCATTTTCAATGGGGAAAAGCTATTAACAGTTTTTCACTATTTTAAAAAGCTTTTGAAAATAGTTTTTATCATTGCACCAAAAGCTTTTAGCATAGGTTTGCAAATGGTTTGCAAATGACGTTGTATACACAAAGTCTTTCACACAAATTTGTTAGTTAAATGTATGTTGCACTTAATGCATTAAATGCAAAAAGCTTTAAAAGATTTACCCCATTGGAGATGCTCTTATAAGCGGGTTATAGCGTCAAACGTGATCTTTTTTTTTAGAACGACAATTTTTACAACTCACACTAACTATCTTATCATATCTATCTCACATGTCTCCATCGAGACTTGAACCCACAACCTTAAGGTTAGAAGACAACTCACATATCGCTAGAACAAGAGGCCTTTGGTGTGAAACGTGATCTTTACGTTACGAAATACACTAAGGAGTCGTATCTAGGCGTACCGTGCTAAAAAGCGGCATAAATTGTGATATAGTTTTTTTCTAAATCTTTTTGCAGATTTATAATAATTGGGCTTGTTTATTATTACTGGTTTTGGGCTATTTAGTAGACTTGAGCTTAGTACTTTTACTTTGAAGATAAATCCTTATGTAACTACTAGTCGTTTTTATTTTAAATTTGAATTAAAGCATTGCTCCATTTTGTAAATTTATATAAATATTAATTTATAAATATTTGTGTCGTAATATATCATGTTTCACAAACGTCATAACTCCACTATAACTTTTGTAAATTGAAGCTTAATAATACTGCTATATTACGTTTCACGCTATTTACGACGTTGGCTAAAAGCATTAATACCTCCTCTTTGGCTCTTTATATATACCCATCCTCTTCTTTAAAAGAAAAGAACTTTATAGTATCAATTATTTACATAAAAAGTTAAGACACCTAAAAGAATTCAATGACAAAAGAACTTTATACTATCAAATATCAATCATTTACAAAAAAAAGTTAAGACACTTAAAGAATTTTAATATGTTTATATGACGTATGTTTATTTATAAGTGTTTTTTCTTAATTTAAAAAAAAATAAACTTCAAAACTTTTAAAATAAATTAGTATATCTTTATATTTTTTAAGACATATCTTATCCAACAATTTTTTATCAATAATTATAATTTACATATTAGGATAAGGCAAACGGGCAACAAGCTGCGCCGCTAGCCCTTTTTGTATAACAAAACCAAGTCTACTAAATATAACGTTTGTGGATTTAGGAGTCAAAACATTACTATTCATAACACGTTGTATTATCGTAAGTAGCTCCACCGCCTCAGGTCCAAGGAAACCAAATGTATCAAACGCGAAAGGAATAAACACGTTTTGATTTTCAACACATGCTTTCTCGTGTTTAGTCACTTTGCACGAGGCGGCTTTTATAGCAGCCTGACCCGCTGTAAAATCTCGACTGCCTAGCCCCACGAGAGGGAAACCCCTGTCAAATCAACGCACGCATGTTTACCTCTAACCCATCCAAAAACCAAAACATCAGCGGGTCTCAGTGTGGATCTTCCATCTGACGGGTCGGTCAAGAAATTCACAGGTGCCTCTTTCTTGGCGGAGATCCCGGCACGCCTACATATGTCGTAAAGAACGTCCCTAACAAAATCATGTCGATACTTGAAGCCCGGAAGTTATTTACAATGAACCGCATGTTTCCTAAAAGAATCCAAACATGCCTTGCGACAAATAGGGCATATAGCATCAATCGGAAATAATAGAATCATAAGGCGATACTTGAAGTCTGGAAGTTCTTTATTCATATTTTTTTATTAATGTGTTCTTAGAAACAGTCTTTTTATCTACAGATTTTACCCAAAAGTAAAAGCATGATCTGTCTACATATCATTTTCTTTATTCTTTGTATTGACAGAATTAGAATTAGATATCATTATTGTTATTGTTATTCAGATTTCAGACTCTTGTAGTCTATATGAATTTGAAATATAAATATATAAGTTCAAAAATATGAATTATTAATATAGACTTTTTTTCTGGTTGAAAAAGAAATATACGATTTCTCCAAATCCAAAGAACTATAGACAATTATCTTTTCAACATTCCTAGTCGACTTATTTGTTAATTTTCCACACGTCTTCTTTTAAGAAAAAATCTTATTCAATAAGGCAAGGGTCATGGTTACGATATTATGAAATATCTCATTTGTATTAGCAAAAAGTTGTGGAGACATTGATATAACAATGACTTAGCCAGAGTTACTTGTTTTATCAGTTGTTGGAGGTCACGTACTCACGTATTATTAGAATAGATTGCACGTGTACAATTTACCTAGCTTTGGTAAACCAAAAAGCTTATACAGATACTACTGTATTAAGAAGAGTTAAAAGACAAGTATTAATAAGTTAATCTGTTTTCTTCAAAAGGTTTAAAAGGCCAGGAAATGTTCACCTCGTGCATCTTTTTGGGTGTCGACTGACTTTTTTTAAAGATACAGTGTCAAGCAAACAAAACATGTTAGTGACTTTTTACCTAGGATCGGAGTTGTAATTGAGTCTGTAACTTATTTCTCTAAAAGTCCTCTTAATCAGCCAACTAGATGTTTGTGGTGATCATTTGAGCAATTGAAAACCCGTTCGCAAAATATGTAGTCTAATAAATTCACATTGATTTAAATAAATTCATCTATTTCTTTTGAAATGTTTACGTATGGTATGTAAAATGTGTTTAAGAAAGGATTTAGGATGGTTGTGTTGTCTATTTTCTCCGTTGAACGGTAAGAACTTGATGGTATAATAAGGATAATGAAGCTTCGGTAACACTTGGACAAATTGGGGAAACTAGAATGAGGATTGAATAGTTTATTGATTATGGTTACGTTTTCAAAACTTTGTTTGTTAAAAACTTAGATTCAAGAAAATGTTGAGCCACTTGCAAAAACATGGGCGTTCTAAAGTAAAGACTAACTTTTTTTTTTTTTTGAACGACAAATTTATTAGAACTAGCAAGGTGCTAGAAACAAAAATTACATGGAAATAAGATGAGGGTTTTTAAGCCAATCGACCCAAGAGAAATTCCTATTACAGCGACTATGACACCAATTAAAAGCGCACAACACAATATCATCAAAGATCGTAGATCGTTTCGGGCGTTGCTCATCAAACACACACCGATTCCTGAAGTTCCAAATATACCACCAAGCAACCGAAAAAACACCTTCCAAAAGATATTTAGATTTAGATGACATCCTTATGGCCGATAGCCATAGTTGCCAATCCGCAAACGACCCCCAGTTATGTCTATCCAGCCCCCACCAATGACACACTCGATCAAGAACACCTTGCGCCAACTCGCATCGAAAACAGACATGAAGGAGGTCCTCATCATGATTGTTACAGATCGGACAAGTGGATGTTTCAGTAGCAATCCCACGGCTTACCAGGTTGAGTCTTGTCGGCAAACCGTTACGTCTTGCACGCCACATGAAAACGTTAACCTTAATAGGGACACACTTCACCCATTTAGTAGCCTCGTGATGTGAAGGAAGGAACTTGTCATCTATAAGATTACGAAACTCTTTAACTCGAAAAATGCCATCACTAGACAAATCACAATACCAACAATCCTTGGTGGAAGATAAACTAGTAGAGCCTACCAAAGACAGAAGCTCCGTCATCTGCTGTTGCTCAGCACCACCTCGCGGATCACGACGAAACGACGTAGCCATAGAAGAGGTGAGCTTCATGGCCACCGTAGCATCTTTAACCAACTCCAAAGCAAACAATCGTGGAAATTTTTCGCAAAGAGGCAGGTCCACTACCCACTTGTCGTGCCAAAAGCTGGTATCCATTCCATTACCTAAACGAATACGACAATGAGACCAAAAATCACAACCTGAATCTTTCAGCAACTGAAGTTCCTTCACAATAGTGCACCAAACTGATGAATTATAGGTTGGCTGATCTTCAAGTCTAGAGCCATAAATAGCACGAATAACCCGGTTCCAAAGAGTTCCATCATTGGATACAAAACGCCAAATCCATTTAAGAAGGAGCGCTCGGTTAAGGGCAAAAAAACTCGACACACCTAGGCCCCCGTTCTTTTTAGATGCAAGAAATTTATTCCAAGCGACCCAGCTGATTTTGGAATCATGATGCCCTATGCCATTAAAGAACCTACTACGAATAACCTCCATCTTATTTAAAACACCTCGAGGAACTTTAAAGATAGACATGGTATAAATAGGAGATGCTCCAAGAACAGACTTCAGAAGAGTCAACCGACCACCTATGGACAGAGTTTTCAACTTCCATTTGGAGAGGCGAGATCCAAGTTTTGACAAAATATTATCCCACGCCTTATGTCTTGTAACCCGATCCCCAACAGTCACACCAAGGTAATTAAATTTATGATGCATAACCGAGCAGCCTATAGATAAAGCTGCATTCTCAACCTCCAGACTCGAAACACCAACACCCATTAGCTAACATTTATGTAAATTAATACGCAATCCGGATGCAATGAAAAAACACTTAAGAACATTCAGGATGACTTCCAGATTCTTGTTGGACCACTCACCAATGAACATCGCATCGTCTGCGTAAAATAAGTGAGAGATGGAAACCGAACCTGATAACTGAATATCTGTGAACCTGCCACTGTCAATCACACGTCGAAAAGACAAATGTAAAGACTCCATGACTAAAATGAACAAATATGGAGCAAGGGGGTCTCCCTGTTTAAGACCACGATAGAAGGTGAATTCGTCGGACGGACTCCCATTAACAAGGACAGAAGCCGTGCCGGATTGAAGAATACCACGGATCCAACTGCACCAGACGGAGCTAAACCCAAAAGACACAAGAACGTCTAATAAGTAATCCCATCTAATAGAGTCGTATGCCTTCGCAAAATCTACCTTAAAAAACATTGCTTTTTTATGACTCCTTTTGCACCATTGAATAAGTTCTTCCAGAATGAACGGACCATCGAGGATTTGCCTCCCAGCTACAAAAGCTGACTGGGTATTAGAAACGAGCTCAGAGATAACCGTCTTTAATCTGTTAGCAAGCACCTTCGTAACCACTTTATAAATACACCCAATAAGGCTTATAGGACGGAAATCATTCAAAAGTTTTGCATCCAAGACTTTCGGGATTAGAGCGATGAATGAAGCATTACATCCTCTAGGGAAGGAACTATGCACAAAAAAATATTCAACAGCCGTACAAAGGTCCGAACCGATCAAATCCCAGTAACGCTTAATGAATTTAAAGGAATAACCGTCAGGACCAGGTGATTTGTCATCACCACAACTCCAAACAGCCAATTTAATTTCATCACGAGAAACCATCCGATCCAAATCAATAAGCTGACCCGACTCCAACGTCTTTGGAAATTGAAAGTTAACTTTGAATCTGAATGGATAAGGTTCTTCAAAACGCGACGCAAAGTGGTTGAAAAAAGCTCTTTTAATCTGACCAGGATCCGTAATCCAACACCCATTCACAAATATACCACGGATAGCGAGTTGGGACCTTTTCTTATTAACGATACCGTGAAAGAATTTAGAGTTTTCATCACCTTCAATAGCCCACCGAACTTTGGATTTCTGGAAGTAGTCTTTAGATTCCATATCGTTAATATCAAAGAGCTTACGTTTTAACTCAACTCTACGACGGGCACTATCGGAGGAACATAGACCGGAATCCACATCTTTATCAAGGAGAATCAATTCTTTAATAATATCATCCTTTGGTGCCATGATTACCGACTTCTTTTCCTTCACCCAACATCGAATGATCGACTTTAAATCTTGAAGTTTCTTCTTGAAACGGATCATGCCATTAATGTCAGAGTGATCAAAGGAATTCCAAGCTCCATGAATCATATCATCAAACCCATTAAGATTGGTCCAGGAATGATAAAACCGAAATGGTATTGGGCCAAAGTCAGTAATTACTTCCCGAAGAAGTATGGGCCTGTGATCAGATAAATGCCTATCAAGACATATGCCCGTAAGCGAGGGGAACAGAGAAAACATACCATCTGACACAAGGAATCTATCAAGTTTGCTCATTTTGGTCCCCGTCGGATGTGACCATGTGAAAGTGTACCCTTCCAAGTTTATATCCACTAGCCCTGTCATAGATATAAACCTATCGAACCTTCTGGCACTGTACGGATTGAAACATGACCCACGCCTTTCATTACTCAAACGAACCTCATTAAAGTCTCCTAACATGATCACTTCCCCAGTCCAACGATCAAGGATGGTCGAAATGTACTCCCATAAAGCATTTTTACATGTAGCCTGTTGAGGAGCATAAATAACAATAAAAAGAATATTAGCATTATTAGGTAACCACTTCCCATAAACAGCAACAAAATTATCAGAGATCGTCGCGTAGTCCTTCTTAAAAATTGTCGCTTCCCAAATACATAGAATGCCACCCGACTGACCTAAAGCCTCAGAAAAAACAAAGTCGTAATTAGAATTGCCCCACATACGTCTCACCTCCAAATGAGAAACTGAAGTCATCTTGGTCTCTTGAATCCCAATAAAATTAAGTTTATGTTTAACAGATAACGCCATAATCCACTCCTTTTTTGTCTTGTGACCAAGACCTTGTATGTTAATAGATAGAGCATTCATTTAAAACCAATATCATCTCCCTGTTTCCTAATAATATCTTCCAAATCTTTCGCACATCCCTCCATGGAGTAACCCATGGTTTGACCGAATTGGATAACATCTTCCATAATATATATGAATGATAAAGAATATATATGAATGATAAAGAAAGGAATAGAAAGCATAGAAACGATCAAACCGCGACACCACGATTTATAGTGGTTCAGTTACGAAGCACCTCTTCGCCCTGCTCCACCCTCGAGTATCTGCCTCAGATTTTACTATGTCAACAAGCTTTCTTAAAGCGAAAAAAACCATACACAAGTAGCTTATATCAATTTTCGACACTAAACTAAATGTTGAGTCATAATCTTAGATAGAACAAATCTACCACACAAATACTTCCTCACTTAAGAAATACAATCACCACTAACACTACAACAAGATCTTACAAGATCATACAAAATAACACACAATACAAGATCACAATAGATCACACACGAATACATAAGACTTGATGAATAAGTCTCAATCAACACTTGACTAAACTTAAATAATAATACCATTGTTTTTCGATGAACAAAAGTATTATTCTTTTGCACTTTAAAAAGAAAAATAATTAGATCATTTATAAACAAATTAGAACAAGTTATATTATGACAAAAAGAGAAATATATTAATTTTATGAGATTTGTAAAGAGGTGAATAACAAAAAAATACAGTAAGGTTATTTTATGGGCCGACGAGACTAGACGATCCCTCTTCGTTCTTTTGATGAAAGTGTTTTTTAAAAGAAGTTTTATTCGTTATGATTGAGAAAAACTAAATGTCAAATTTATTTGTTTTAAAAAAAAAAATATTTTAATTAGAAAACTTTTTTTCTAGTTTAATAAAAATATTTGTAACATTTATAGAATAGAGTTAATTGCAAAAATGATCCATGTGGTCATTCGGATTTAACAGAATTAGTTCTTTTACTTTTTTTTCTCGAGTTTAGTATTTGTGGTTGTGACTTATAACGGATTTGGTCCTTTTACCAAATTTTCTGTTAGATTGACCGTTAAGCCATGATTAAAAGGTTGAAATGACATAAATACCTTTTTACATATGGTCCCTGAGGTTTGTGAGATATAACAAATTTAGTCCCAAAAAATTTTTAGCTTTTTAATTAATAAGAATGGTATTTTTAATTAAAGAGTTTACTTTTGTAAATTTTAATTATTTTAATTAAAAAAATACCATTTTTATTAATTAAAAGTTGAGACTAAATCATCCGGAATTTAAAACATTCGAAATTTTAAAACATCCGAAATTTATATTATAAAAAAATAGTAATTTTTTTAATATTCTAAAGAAATGTTTTTTTGTAATTTTTTTAATATTATAATTTTTTTTAAAACATTCAAAATTTTAAAACATTTAAAAATTATTTTATAAAAGAACTGTTTTGTAAACCTTTTCTAATATTCGGAATTTCAGAACAAAATTCAAAATTTCAAAAAAATAAATCTGATTTTTTCAAAAATTTTGAGTGGTAACTTTTTATTTTTAACATATTAATCAATATGAGTGGTAGCTTTTTATTTTTAACTTTTTCGGAAAAAAAAATTAATTCAATATATATAAATTTCGAATATTTAAAAAAAAATTTGTAAATTTTCAATTATTTTAAAGAATTTTTTAATTTTTTTTTTTAATATTTTAAATGTGTTTCGTAAATTAATATTTTTCATAAATAATTCGAATATTTGTAAAAACATTTTGAATAATTTTTTTTTTGAAAACTTTCGAATATTCCTTAAATCAAAATATTTTACTAAAATTTTTTTTAATTCAGAATATTTTTGGAATAATTTTTTATTAAAAAAATACTATTCATATTAATTAAAAAGTTATAAAGATCAAGGACTAAATATGTTACATCCCACAAACCACAGGGATCATATGTAGAATGGTATTTATGTCATTTCAATTTTCTAAGACATTGCGTAACGGTTGTAACAAAAAAATTGATCAAGAGACCAAACCCGTTATAAGTCACAACCACAAAGACTAAACCCAAAAAAAGAAAAATAAAAGTACTATTTCTGTTAAATCCGAAAAACCACAAAAACCATTTTTGCAATTAAGTCTATACAATATAAGAACAATACAACATGGCTCCGAATAAGAAATACTTCCAACTAGAGATTACTAGTCCAAAGACTTCAAATAAGACACATGCCAAAGAGATGCATGCAAAAAGAGAGGTTTTTATTTGGTGGTGAATTTGGAGGTGCGGATGTTGTTGGTGATGGTGGTGTAGTGGTTAAGTAAGTAGAAACTCAATGCATGAGAATATTAGATGGAGCTCATCTTTAAAATAAAAAAGCTAGAACAAAATACAACAAAAGAAAGAAAAAATACAATTAATTCGAGCAAGCCACTCTAGAGGTAGTGATCCATTCAAGCTAATTCAACTGAATGTTTTTACTTCTATGAGTAATCCAAATGTGTGAAAAAATCTTAATTTCTTCCATGAGAGTGTCCCAACGTGAAGGTTTCAAGTCAAAGCAAACTCTATTCCGAAAGCGTCAAATGACCCATGTGAATGTGTTGATAACGACATCGAAGCACATTTTTCCTTTGT
Source organism: Glebionis coronaria (assembly GCA_025667525.1). NCBI lineage: Eukaryota > Viridiplantae > Streptophyta > Magnoliopsida > Asterales > Asteraceae > Glebionis > Glebionis coronaria. Next base: position 27,949,224 of record CM046874.1, on the reverse strand, counting down.
GTTGAGATGCGATGATTCGTGCCAAGAAAGAATACCGTCAAGGTCATTTGGGGTGCACGCCAGCCCCCACCGATCTTTTATCATACGCCAAATATCACTAGCAACTGTGCAATCTACAAAGATGTGTGGTGTTGATTCGATGGCATCGTTACAAACCGGGCAACGAAGAGTATCTAAATCAATCCTACGAGCATCCAAATTTAAGCGGGTAGGCAAACGGTCTTTGCGCAACCTCCATGAATGACTGTTTATCTTAATGGGGAGAGCTTTATTCCACTTGACATTATCAACAGTAGAAATCAATGTGAAAGAATCAATAAGGTTTCTCATGGAGGAAACCTTGAATGTGTTAAGGGAATTAAGGAAACAAGTCCAGGTGTCCCTCACATCAGAAGGTTTTAAGCCCACAAGAAGATTCACCAAATTATCAAATTGAACATTTTATATGCCATCCCTTGAACTTCTTCGTCACGCCCAAACATGAGATGAAAGATCATTTAAGTCACCACCAAAGCATCTCTCGAAGATCAAGCATTCTTTGTGAGTTTTCAAAGCGTACATTCTTGGAAACAAAGTCATAAAACTAGATGTCCCAAACCAACAATCATGCCAAAAATTAAACACCGAACAATCACCTATTTTCCTTAAGAAAATTGCATCAAGATTAATGTTAACCTTTAAGAGATCCTTGTGTATGCGATAGATCTCTTTCCATGGGCTTACATGAGGATGAGGGATAGGAGTTAAGGTATTGGTTTCAAGACGTCCACAAGACCCGAAGATGGAAATGATGACTTGATGCCAAAGGTGAAGGTTTATAAAGCTCATAACAATTACGCAAAACCCTAAATAAGATCAAAGCACACATAGCAGAAGCGATTTAACAAGATCATAATTAATAACACATTCATAATTAATCGAGTTTAGAGTTACATGCCTTTTAGCTAGAGCAAATCCACAAGAACACCACCAAATTGTCAATTAGGGTTTATACGAAAAATACCAAGATATAGTTTATTATGAAACTATATTACGCTCTTGTACACACGTAATACAACGGATTATTCGTGAGTCTAGCACTAATAAACCGGAGCTTCAACACTTGTGGAATATAGCCAATATCAATAACCAAAAAAAACAAACCGAAAACCCTATAAGGGGTGTTTGTTCGATCGGTTCAAGAGAGAGACAAAGAGATGGGATCAAAATTATGAAGGCTATGAGGGGTATTTATAAGATTAGCAAAACTTGTTCTCCAAGTCCTAATCAAATTAGGAAACAAATCCCCTCCCCTTTGGGCTTGTATAACCAGCGGTGGACATGCCCTTTGGTGTCTTCCGGAACCTTCTAATTTTCCAATGTATTCCACAACGCTCGTTATACTTAACTTTTAATTAACGATTGTTTAATTTAAGCTTGGTTTATATTTAATAAATATAATAAATACATTTATTAAAATAATTAATCCTTTACGTATTGTGTGCAATCCCGTAATTCCGAGTTGATCCTATCACACGACTATTTAATTTTATGTCCATAAACTTACAGCTCCCACTTGGACAAAATTCGAATATCGTGATTACATTGACTAGCGTCTAGTTACACTAGCAATGTCACTAGTACAACTCGAGTAAGGTCTCCTGGACAATAACCTTTTAATTATTATTATTATCCTTTTATTTCAAATACAACGTTAATAGGATATGGATCTCAGTCATTCCTTTCATTAACCATTATGTTTCTCGTTTACGGATATAGCAAAATTACCAAAACAAATTTGGGTGCGGCCACACAAACATCTTACTACTCCGCCGAGGGGCCCAGCTGTATTATACTTCAAAATAATTTGAAGGAAACAAATCCCATTTTGACTACAAGCTAAACTTACGAACTTTGCTACACTTCTGAAAATAACCCTTATAGCTACCAGTTACGTTTAGCGTTAGGCTATCTCACAGAAACACACTACATTCATGACAGTTTCCTAGTATCTCAGGTCTAACGATAACTATTTATGATTTACTTAATGACAAAGATCCATAAAGTAAAATCATATAGTTGGGATAAGTCTAATATTTGATTCATCAAATATCATCCAAAATTGACCAATATACTTTCAAGTATACTCTGTCACTATTTTGAATTATCTTAGTTTAATAATACTCCCATATTATTAATCGACAACGGACATTTAGAACATAACAATTTATTCATGGATTAAAACATGTAAAATAGGATACAAAATTAAACCCAATTAAATCCCCAATTCATTTTCTTCAGTTGAGCTTTCCTTTTGTATTTTGTTTCCTGTTTTTGAGTTTAGTGATTTTAATTTGGGTCTTTGGTTCAATGGGAAGGTACAGTTCCAAGGAGGAGGATGTGGATAAAATATCTACATCGGTTTATATAACAAATTTTCCGGAATTCGTTACGGCTAAAGAGCTTTTCCAAGCGTGCAAGCAATATGGGAACGTTGTGGATTCTTTTATCCCTAATAAGAAATCAAAGATTGGCAAAAGATTCGGCTTCGTCAAATTCATTAATGTTTTCAGCGAAGATAGATTAATTAATAATCTTTGTACTGTGTGGATGGACCGGTTTAAACTCCACGCCAATATTGCTCGTTTTCAAAGATCTTGGGGTAAGAAAGAAGAGCTTGGAATTAAGAAACCTTATGATGCTCCTATGAATTTTGATCAGACCAAAAAGATTGTCAAACAAGGTATTGATAACTCTTACAAGGATGCTTTAAATGGAGATAAAAATAAGGAGAGCTCAGTACCTTCGATAGTATTGGGTGACGAATGTGTGATGTCTAACAAGCTCGTAAATAAAGTGTTTGGAAGGGTAAAAGAATTTGCCTCTCTTGCCAACATGAAATTGGCATTAGCCAATGAAGGTTTTATGGATATTGTGATCAAGTATATGGGAGAATTATGGGTTATGTTGGAATTTAAATCTGTGGATTCGGTAATTAAATTCAAAAGCAGTATTGGTGCTATGTCTTGGTTTTCTCAGGTAAAGGATGCAACAAAAGAGTTTGAGGTTGACGGTAGAATAGCGTGGATTGAAGTGGAAGGGGTTCCTTTTCGGCTATGGACAAGAAATACATTTGATCGTATTGCGAACAAATGGGGAAAGTTGTTAGATGTGGACGACCAGGAAGATTCTTGTTTTCATTCTAAACGTATTTGTGTTCATATGAAGTCTGGTAAGAGTATTCAAGAAGACTTTAAGATCATCCACCGTGGTAAGGTTTATTGGATTAGAGCGTTTGAGACGCCTGGCTGGGTCCCAGATTTTACAGATGATACCGAGGATGATGATATCAATTCTTTGGAGGAAGGAGAGGTGGAACAAAAGTCTGGGGATTTTGACGAAAACAGTGATGGAGAAAAGGTGCAAGACACTATTTTCGAAAATGAAGAGACGGTTAAAAGCCAGGTTGATGAAAAGAATTTGGAGAAGAACAAGCAGAATTCGGATGACCCATTTAACATTCTTCCCTTGCTTGATCGTCATAAACTAGGGGAAAAGACAGTAAATGATTCTGATAGCAGTTTGCCTAATCCACCAGGTTACACACCGAGTTTTCACAATAGTATGGAACATGGACCAGACAACGAAGAAGAAGTTAATGATGCTCAGAGTGAATGTGGTGAAAAGATCAATTTGAAAGGAGGTGGTAATAGTTCGACTTCATCAGGTCATTTCAAGAAGTCTGAAGTCCCAAGGTCAGGAGGTTCGATGTTAGGACTGTTAGAGGATGTGGTCAAGGTGGGGCAGGTTATGGGATTTAATATGAGGGGATGTATTTCTAATATGGAAGAGATCATTGGATCACAAGGAGTGGAGGAGGGTGATAGATGAATTTTTTGTCGTTAAACATTCAAGGCCTTGCCCAAAAGGCGAAAAAAGATTGGGCTCGGGAGTTATGCATTAAGCATAAGGTGAATTTTATGACAATTCAAGAGACAAAGATGGAAAATATGGAGTTATTTTGCGTTCGTAATTGTTGGGGAAACTTGGCGTTTAACTATATCCATAGCAATTCGGTGGGAAATTCGGGAGGTATTCTTTGTGTATGGGACTCGAACTCTTTTACAAAAGAAAGTCATACGTTGTCAGATTATTTCGTTATTATTAGAGGTAAATGGTTGAAAAATGATAGTGACCTTATGTTAGTGGCTGTTTATGCGCCTCATGATCCGAGAGATAAAAGAATGGTTTGGGAATACTTGACTCATGTGATCAATAAGTGGAATGGTAATGTGGTGGTGTTGGGAGATTTTAATGAAGTTCGATTTAAGTCGGATAGATTTGGTTCTATTTTCAATGTGCAAGGAGCAGATGAGTTTAATTCGTTCATTGAGGATGCCGGGCTTGAGGAGGTTCCTTTAGGAGGGAGTCAATTTACTTGGTGTCATAAATCGGCGACGAAGATGAGTAAGCTTGATAGGTTTTTTATTTCGAATAGCCTCTTTAATTCTTGTCCTCATTTGAGTGCAATTACGTTGGATAGATTCTTATCGGATCATCGTCCGATTCTCCTATGTGAAAATAATGTTGATTACGGTCCGATTCCTTTCCGATTTTTTCATCATTGGATTAAGCTGGATGGTTTTTCTACGTTTGTTTCTGATGTGTGGAATTCGGCTCCAGGTAATAAGGACAATGGTATTAGGAATTTGGCGGGGAAATTAAAGTTTTTAAAAGGCAAAATTCGCGAATGGATTCAGTCGTCTAAAGTTAAAGGTAAAAGTGACAGTAATTATTTGAAACAAGAGTTGCGGGTTTTGGACGAGAGGATTGATAAGGGAGGTAGGTCGGATGAACTACTTCAAAGAAGGATTGAATTAATATACGATATTCAATTCCTTGATCAACTTCATGCGATGGAGTTGGCTCAAAAATCAAAAATAAAGTGGGCTATTGAAGGGGATGAAAACACTCGGTTTTTCCATGGGGTTCTTAATAAAAAACGGAATCAGTTGGCTATTCGTGGAGTGTTAGTGGATGGTAAATGGATTGATCAACCTTCTGAGGTTAAAGGGGATTTTTTTAAACATTTTTATGATAGATTCGACAAACCTGTAGAAAATAGGATTCCTTTTGAGACGACATTTCCAAAACAGATTTCAAGGGATCAACAAATTGATTTGGAACGAATGGTGACTAAAGAGGAGGTGAAAGTGGCGGTTTGGGATTGCGGGACGAATAAGTCGCCTGGACCAGATGGATTTACATTCGGGTTTTTTCGGCATTTTTGGTCAATCTTAGAAGAAGATGTGTATAAGGCTGTGAGTCATTTCTTTGTGCATGGAGATATTCCTCCAGGGTGTAACCCCTCGTTTATTACTTTGATCCCAAAAGTTGCGGCTGCCAATATGGTGAAGGACTTTCGTCCAATATGTCTTATTGGTTGTATTTATAAGATTATCGCAAAAATTCTAGCGAACAGGTTGGTGGGGATTTTGGACGATATTGTTCATGAGGTCCAATCGGCGTTTATCGCTAATCGTCAAATTTTGGATGGGCCGTTTATTATTAACGAGGTGCTTCAATGGTGTAAAAGTAAAAAGAAGCAATCTCTTATTTTTAAAGTGGATTTTGAAAAAGCATACGACTCGGTTCGCTGGGATTTTCTTGACGATGTGCTTGTTAAGTTTGGGTTTGGAAAGAAATGGCGTAATTGGATTCAATGTTGTCTTATATCATCGAGAGGTTCTATTCTAGTTAATGGGAGTCCCACGAAGGAATTTCAGTTTCATAAGGGCTTGAAGCAAGGTGACCCTCTTTCTCCTTTCTTGTTTATTCTCATTATGGAAAGTCTTCACATATCCTTTCAACGTGTTGTGGATTCGAGTATGTTTAAAGGGATCAAATTAAGTGATTCGTTGTGTTTATCTCATATGTTCTATGCGGATGATGCGATTTTTATGGGAAAATGGAGCGATGAGAATATTAATACGCTGATATGTGTTTTGGATTGCTTTCATCGTGCGTCGGGACTAAAGATAAATCTGTGTAAAAGTAAGATTTTGGGTATCAACGTGGAAATGCATAAAGTCAATCAGGCGGTCAACAAACTAGGCTGTCTTGTCCTTTCGTATCCATTTTCGTACCTTGGATCTAAGGTGGGTGTATCTATGTCACGTATCCAAGATTGGAGGGAGGTTATCGAGAAGGTGAAGCTTCGTTTGTCTAAGTGGAAGATGAAATGTCTTTCTATTGGAGGGAGATTAACTCTTTTGAAATCAGTTTTAGGTGCTATGCCTATTTTTAATATGTCCATCTTCAAGGTTCCGACTAAGGTTCTTAAGTTGCTTGAATCGATACGTGGTAGGTTTTTTAATGGTCATGGGTCGGATAGTCGTAAAGCTCATTGGATCAAATGGGATAAGGTCTTAGCGAACAAAAATAAAGGGGGATTGGGGGTCTCTAGTTTTTTTGCTCTAAATCGTGGCTTAATGTTTAAATGGGTGTGGAGATTTCTAAATAATGAGTCGTCTCTTTGGAAAAAAGTCATTAAGGCGATTCATGGTGAGAGCGGAAATTTGTATAATGAATCCAGGTTTGTTATTAAATCATGTTGGAGTACGATTGTGATAGAAGCTCAGAACATAAAGATGAGAGGCATTAATATTTTTGATTACTTGAAATTGAGATTAGGTAACGGTAACTCTATTAAGTTCTGGAACGACTACTGGTATCAAGGCGGTATTCTAAAAAATATATGCCCTCGAATGTATGCTTTAGAGTCTCGCAAAGATGCTATGGTGAGTGAGAAAATGAGTGACCCCTCTGTTAGTTTTTCCTTTCGTCGGGGTATAAGGGGGGGTCGTGAACATGAGCAACTCACTGTTTTGGAAACCGTCATCAATTCGATTACATTGGGTCCTATGGAGGATAGATGGGTTTGGAGTTTAGAAGGTTCTGGTGAGTTTTCGGTTGCTTCGCTTAGACAAAAAATTGATGATATTTATCTCCCTAACGTTGGAAGGAAAACCAGATGGAGTAAATCAGTCCCTATAAAAGTTAACGTGTTGGCTTGGAAAGTGATGGTGGATGCTCTCCCCACGAGGTGGAACTTGTCTCGAAGAGGTATTAGTATTCCTTCTATTTTGTGTCCTATCTGTGGTATGGGGGTGGAATCATCGTCCCACGTGTTTTTTAGATGTGAAGTTAGTAGGCAGATTAGTAAATCTTTGGCTAATTGGTGGAATATTCCCGTCCCGGATGTGGAGTCATACAACGAGTGGAAGGTTTGGTTAGATTCGATTCGTTTTGGGTCGAAGCTGAAAGATTTTTTGGAGGGCGTTTGGTACACAATGTGGTGGTATATCTGGTGGTATCGCAACAAAATGCTTTTTGATGATAATCCTCCTAAGAAGGCGTGTTTATTTGATAGGATTGTTGTTAGTTCGTTTCAATGGTGTAATTCTAGATGTAAAGCCTCGTTCGGTTTGAACGAATGGCTTAAAACTCCGTATCTTATTTCTTTGTAATCTAGCTCCTTGCTAGTTTGGTTTATTTAATAAATTGCCGTTCAAAAAAAAAAAAAAAAAAACAAAATCAAATAACAGAAAATAAGCGAAACTCAATCTTTATTTCATCAATTCAATAATGTCTTAACATCATTTATCCAAATACTAAACACAGATTTATTACATGAGTTTGCTAGCTAGTTGCAGCCCAATAGCCTTGGCATGCTTAACTACCTTTGGTCTAGGCAAAGCCTTAGTAAAAGGATCAGCTACGTAATCATCTGTGTGAACTTTTATTAATTTTATTTCACGAGCTTCAACTTGTTCTCGTACGTAGTGATATCTACGTTTAAAGTGTCTAGCGCCTTTCATGACTCCAGAATCATTGGCGAATATAATTGCAGCAGAATTGTCACAATATATATCAATAGGTTCTTTAATTGAAGGCATCACTCCAAGATCTCTAATAAACTTCCTAATCAAAACAGCTTCCATTGCAGCTTCTAAAGCAGCCATGTACTCAGATTGAGTAGCATACATTGCAATCGTTGTCTGTTTCTTGCTCTTCCAGTCGACTGCTCCTCAATTGATGACAAACACGTAACCCATCTGAGACTTCGTATCGTCTTTATCACATTGCCAGGACGCATCACAGAAACCTGTAACATTCAGTTTTGTGTCTGGTTTACCCCCGAATACCAAAAACATATCTTTCGTACTCCTCAAATACTTTAGTATATGTTTAACAGCAGTCTAGTGGAGCTTCCTTGGATTCTGTTGGTAATGACTGACCAAGTTCTAAGCAAACGCCACATCAGGCCTTGTGCATCTTACAACATACACAATAGATCCTACAGCCGAAGCGTAAGGCACCTTCTACATGTAAGCCACCTCTTCGGTTGTTGATGCATCTAACTCATGACTTAATTCATGCTTAACCTCCATAGGTTGAAAACCTTTCTTAGAGTTATGCATGTTATACTTCTTCAATATCTTATCAATATAAACATCTTGACTAAGACCAATTAACTGTCTTTTCCTATATTGGTATATTTTAATTCCCAGAATATATGCAGCTTCTCCTAAATCCCATGATTAATATGTCATCGACATATAAAATTAGGAATACTACATCACTCCCACTAGCTTTGCGATATACACATGGCTCATCACGATTTTGAATAAATCCGAACTTTTTTATTTCTTCATCAAATCGTTTATTCTATTGACGTGATGCTTGCTTCAAACCATAAATAGATCTTTGAAGTTTGCATACGCGTTTTGGATATTTAGGATCAACATACCCTTCCGGTTGTTTCATATAGATTTCTTCATCTAAGCGACCGTTCAAGAAGGCAGTTTTAACATCTATTTGCCATATCTCATAGTCATAGTATGCTGCTATAGCTATGAGAATCCTAATAGCTCGTAAGTCTGCTATAGGAGAAAATGTCTCCTCGTAGTCTACGCCAAAAGTTTGAGTAAAACCTTTAGCTACTAAACGTGCTTTATAGGATTGTACTTCACCATCCATGTCGATTTTTTTCTTGAAAATCCACCTATTTTTCACTACTTTAGCATTTTAGGCGCATCAACAAGAATCCAAACATCATTGATTTTCATGGATTTCATTTCCTCATTCATCGTAACTATCCATTTAGACTTTTCTGGATCAAGCATTGCGGATCGATAATTAGCAGGTTCACCAAGATCTCATACTTCCTCCTCATCATCCTCTATGTTAAGACATAGTTTGCTTGGTACACGTATATTCCTTCCAGACCTACGTGGAGGAATTAATTCCGGTGGAGCTCCCAGACTTTCTGGCTCTCTTGGAATTTCTTCGCTAGTATTTTCAGAAGGTAATGTATCTTCTTGAATTTCTTCAATATCATAATTTCTCCCACTGAATTCTTGATTTACAAGATCATTTTTAAGGAAGTCCCCATACCTAGCAACAATAACTTTGTTCTCAGGCGGATAATAAAAGTAGTAACTCATAGTTTCCTTAGGGTAACCTACAAAGATACATTTTACTGAGCGTTGTTGGAGTTTATCTCCAGAGTCACGTTTCACATACGCCTCACAACCCTAAATCTTTAAATAAGACAAATATGGCTTTTTGCCATGCCATAATTCATATGGTGTCTTATCAACCTTCTTTGTGGGAACCATATTCAGAATACGAACAGCAGATTCTAGAGCGTAGTCCCAAAAGGATAAAGGTAAAGTTGTAAGATTAAACATAGATCGCACCATATCCAATAATGTACGATTTCTCCTTTCAGATACACCATTTTGTTTTGGAGTATATGGAAAAGTAAGTTTCTGAACAATTCCGTTCTCAATTAAATAATCTTTAAACTCTTGAATTAAATATTCACCACCTCGATCGGAACGAAGAGCTTTAATCTTCTTTCCTAGTTGTAATTCTACTTCCGCTTTAAACACTTTGAATGTTTCAAATACCTCATGTTTATGCTTAAGTAAATAAAAATAACCATAACGGCTATAATCATCCGTAAATGTTAAGAAGTAGCTAGCACCTTTCCTGACACATGTCTAAGTGATCCACACACATCAGTGTGCATCAAACCAAGTAGTTCAGTAGCCCTTTCAATATTGTTATTAAAAGGTTTCTTGGTCATCTTTCCAGAGATACAAGACTCACATTTATCAAATGATTCATCATTGATATTTTCCAAAAGACCATCACGTTGAAGCTTTTGTATGCGAGTCTTCCCAATATGGGCAAGTCTACAATGCCAAAGATAAGAAGAGTTCTTATCTAACTTTCTCTTCTTATTCATGCTAAAAACAGAATTATTTTTTCTCTTGGATTATTATCATGCATGTTAATTTCAAAAACACCATTCACAGAAATTGCATCAAAATAGAATAAACCATCTTTGAAAACAGAAATTCTATTATTATCAATAGTGTGAATAAATACAAGATCCAACACACTAGAAAAGGAAATAACACCCCTAACAATTGTAGGTGCATAATGACAATCATTTAAATTCAGTACTAAACCCGAAGGTAAAACTAGATTAAATGTTCATATGGCTTCAACCGCTGTTTGTGTGCCATTGCCCACTTGCAGAAATTGTTCCCCATAGGTAAGCTTCCTTTCTAACTCAAATTCCTGCAACGTATTACAAATGTTAATACCGCATCCTGTATCATATACCCAGGAATCTGATTTGTATGTAAGATTAAATAGCTTTATCATAAATAAGTTACCTTAAGATGCTGCAGCACTAAGCTCAACCTTCTTCTTTATTTCTCGCAACTCTTCGAGATAAAGAGGGTAGTTCCTCTTACAGTGACCACTTGCTTTGCAATGGTGACAAGTCTCATCCTTTTGAGATTGACTCTTCTTGACAAAGTTCTGCTTAGGTTTAGAATAAGTCGCAACTTGTTTGCTCTTATCACCCTTGCCTTTGCCTTTCTTGTTGTTCTTGTGCGGTTTTGGCTTACTCACTCTACCCTTTTGTACATAAAGCACAGGAGGAGTAGAAGTAGATGTACTTGCCTTGTCCTTAAGACCCTTTTCGTAGTCAATGAGCATTGCATGCAAGTCATTAACTGTCTTCCCCGCGCAATGCATATTAAAGTTCCTAACGAAATCATTGAAGTCCTTATTAAGGGGCCTATTGATTAGGTTAATAGCCATATCATTGTCGTAGGGTTTCCATAGTGCGATGAGCTGTTCCATGTAACCCTTCATCTCTTGATAATGTGCACTAACGGGTTTCCTAGGGGCTTGCTTACAACTGTGCAAAGCATCTACCAAGTCGTAGATCTCCACAGCCTGAGGCTTCTCATACATTGCCTTAAGCTCTTCAAGCATTTGATTTGGAGCAAATAGTTCAAACTTTCTTTGTAAGAAAGAAGCCATTTTTCCGAGCATTAAACAAGCAACATCATTGTGCTTCTTAACCTCTGCCTCATAATTCAGTCTTTCAACTGGAGTAGCATAAGGGCCAAGGGGCGCAGGAAACGCCCTGGTCAAGCAATCAGAAGTACCCGCTACTCTCAAGACAATTCTCAGTGAGTGGTACCAATCGTTTGTTTGGGCCAGTTAGTTCCTGACGTTCAAGATAAGTCTTGAAGGCAGAACTCAACGTGTTGTTATCGGGTTGAGCCATTTCTACTTAAATAAGTTCAAAATATTAGTATTTTCGATAATACCATTCAAGAAAATAAAATTATCCCGGTAATAAAACCATAGTATTTTCCTTGAAAACTAGAATCCACATTGACATAAACTTATCACATCAATTGATCTGCTAGTGATAAATGTACTCAACATGGTAACTTGTCGAACAATAATTGACAAACAAATTTGTAATTTCTAGATATTTTTAGGGATTTACGTTGCCAAAAGTCATTTTGCATCGTAAACATGTTTCATCCCTACTTTATGCCTTAAGTTTCCAGATCTCACTGGGTAACTCAATCAAGTCAACTAATCTAAAGAACGTAAAACCTTCATGCGTAATCTCATTCAGTCATGAAGTTTTCTTTCCATTATAACATCGTCCAAGATCTCACATGACGACATTGTAACTTCAAGTGTTCATCATTTAGATGGTATATGACTTAAATTTAAGGGTATTGATTTTGGTGTCAAAATCATGTATGGAGAAGCATGCATACATCTCCATATCATAAGTTTAATAAAATATTTTTTAGTAAACCTTTTGGTGAGTCTAGAATTTCACCATATATTGTAAGTTGAGGTATTGGTTAAACCAATTAAACATTTTACCCACAACAATTCACGCCTTACGTTCCTAGAACTTGGCTAAAGCACAAAGCAATAACCTTATTCATTGTGTTTCAGATGTGAATTTGCGGTAAATCAACCTTAAGATATAATGCTAATGATAGCCGTAGGTAATTTCAATTTGACGTACAGGCGAGCCGGGAATTCGGTCAGCGACAAATGGCATAACACCTCCTTCCTTAACCGGGTACATGACCAGCGGTGCGTTAAACTCACTTTATAGTTTGTCAAAAGGAGTAGGCCGTTAAATTATCATTGCAAATTATCAATCAACGCAATTCTATGTAATTTAGATCTCAAAACAATTCATTAATTTTTATATGATTTAGTCCATTTTAATTTTTTTTGGAAAAAAAATTACCCTTGTTTACAAAATACAATTAATATAAAACGTATGAAAACAAGTAGGTAAAAAAAATACTAAATCAAATAGCCACATGCATAACAATTTATTCAAAGAACATAAAATCTAAGGTTTTATAAACATATAAAAGTCTTCCCTAATTTTAAAACTTTGAATCAAATAAAGCAAATAACATATAAAATCATATGATCCGTGAAAAAACATGCATGTTCATCACGGATCTCTCACATAATCTTTACAATTAAATTTCTCTTCGTAACCATACATGACATAACAATTAATTCATGCAAACATCTAAAGATAATCAACATGTAATTTTTAGGGTTTCAAAAAAACTTTTTTTAAAAAAAATTCGACTAAGCCGATTTTAATAAAAAAACAAAACCTTAATTTTGGTGAAAACCTAAAAAACAACATATGATTTTTAACTCAAATCAATATTAGTTAAAAAAAATTTAGATCTCGATAATTATAACATGTTAAAACGGCTCTCGATGCCACTGAAAGTGTATAAAGCTCATAACAATTATGCAAAACCCTAAATAAGATCAAAGCACATATAGCGGAAGAGATTTAACAAGATCATAATTAATAACACATTCATAATTAATCGAGTTTAGGGTTACATACCTTTTATCTAGAGCAAATCCACAAGAACACCACCAAATCGCCAATTAGGGTTTATACGAAAAATACCAAGATATAATTTATAGTGAAACTATATTACGCTCTTTTACACACGTAATGCAACGGATTAATCGTGAGTCTAGCACTAATAAACCGGAGCTTCAACACTTGTGGAATATAGCCAATATCAATAACAAAAAAAACAAACCGAAAACCCTATAAGGGGTGTTTGTTCGATCGGTTTAAGAGGGAGACAAAGAGATTGGATCAAAATTATGAAGGCTATGAGGGGTATTTATTAGATTAGCGAAACTTGTTCTCCAAGTCCTAATCAAATTAGAAAACAAATCCCCTCCCCTTTGGGCTTGTATAACCGGCGGTGGACACCCCTTTGGTGTCTTCCGGAACTTTCTAATTTTCCAATGTATTTCATAACGCTCGTTATACTTAACTTTTAATTAACGATTGTTTAAGTTAAGGTTTATATTTATAAATATAATAAATACATTTATTAAAATAATCAATCATATACGTATTGTGTGCAATCTCGTAATCCCGAGTTTGATCCTATCACACGACTTTTTAATTTTATGTCCATAAACTTACAAAAGGGAGTTACTTTCCGATTTGAACCGCCATCACCACTTAGTTAACATGGCAAACGTGTTTTACTAAATCGACTTTAAAGGTAAGAAAAGTTTTTTCGTCGTGTAGTTTTCTGATAACTTATAACCTATCTTATGTCGATCTTACGGGATCATATTTATTGTTCCTCGCGATAAAGATCAGGAGATATTGCCTTCTTATAATCTTTTCGAATCATATTATGTAATTTGATGCAAGTGTACATCAAATGTCTAATGCTAAAACTTCGGGACCATGAAGGAGTTCTTACGATTGCCTACTTTTTCTTTAGCACACCAAATATTCGTCCGAAATTTTTTCTTGTCCCTTAAGTTTATTCTACTTTTTCATACATCATGTGATTCATCTGCTCTAACTTCTAATTACTGAACTTATGACACATAAACAAATTTTTGGAACATCTTTCTGAAAAACCATGTGACCAAAAGGACATTTGATATGATATCAAGAAAAACAAAATGAAACTAAGAGACATGAGACATTCAGACATATGACATGTTTGTTACATGCATTATTTAATCTGCATCTTTGTTTTTATGTTACAATTGGACATGTCTAAAAAGTTGAACTAAATAATACCATTCCATGCTACTAAACTGATTACAAAACAACAAAAGAAAAAGAAAGATAATGATAACTAAGCTGACTGACATAATTGTTTTGTTATTCGCTAATCTTCCAAGTAAAACAATAGTTATTAACTCATAATTTTGTATTATGTTTATTGGTTACAAAACTATACACAGTTGCTGTCATTTCCAATGGTAATTAAACAGCACAAGCATAAAGGCCGTTGGTGCAGAGTATATTCAGTCTTTTGACTACATCACTACCCATTGCCATTTAGGGGTGGCAATTCGAGTTAGGGGTGGCAATTCAGGTCAGGTCGGGTCAGGTTCAGGTTAACGGGTTTAGGTTGTTAGGTTGAAAGGTTAGAAAATCTCAGCCTAAACCTGACCCATTTAAATAGTCAGGTCAAGATGTCAACCTTAAAACATATAACCCATAACAAATTTTACTCATATATATATTTGGGTTGGCGTTAAATAGGCATGGGTTGAATAAATTAAACGGTTTTCGGATTGACCCACTTAACAAGTTTTATATACAAAAGTAGGCACATTACACGTTTTAACATGTTAAATAGGTTTAGGTTCGACCCGTTTAACCTAGTTAACACGTATAATAAAATATTAACCATTTTTAGTTTAAGAAAAGAAAATCTTAAAACGGGTTTTCAGGTCGACGCGCTTAATTTATTTACAACTCAAACCTAACATGTTTAATAAACGGCTCAGAAAGGTCGACCCAAACCTAACCTAAGATTTAGTATACTCAACCCGGACCTGTTAATTTTCGTGCCGGGTCAAAAATTGTCACCCTAATGCAACCGTGTCCAGCTTATTAAGTAGCCAAGCACATTGGTCGCCGTCTCCTGAAGTTAAGGGTTGAAAGTAGACATTTGAACACGAAGCCTACCCGGACAGAAGCCGCAAAGAGCTCCAATGTACATTCTCCTACTTCATCGTCTTAGGTTACTCTTCTACCCACAGAACGACTAACAAACGAGTTCTCTCTATTTTTGCCGCATGTATGATCGTTAGAATACTGGTCGGGCAAAAGAGATGAGTCATAATTCTTCGTTATGTGATGTTAAACATGTCCTGTCGTTGTACATTGTTACCAAACTTATCTGCACTGGCTAAAATACATCATACAGATTGCAGACTATGCCGATTGCAGACAGCAAATATGCGTATGTCGTGCTTAAAACTAAGGCAACAGAAAGGCGAAATAAAGTAACACAAGAAGTTACGCAACAAATAACACCCTCTGCGAAAACAATAAAATCATATTCCAAATAAATAACAAGCGTGCGGGAAAAGAGTTAAGCTTTTAATACCAACAGGGCTACAACCAATAATGTATCTGGTTCAAATGGCAAATATGAGTCCGCCATTCATAACAAAATACTACACCATCCCTGGTTACTAGTTTTACGTAATTATGTTCCCCAAACTTCTCATATGCACCCCCCGCTTTGTCACCAAAATGTGTCAAAAAGTCGTGTTTTCCTTTAAGAAACACAATTGTCATTTCAATCAATCTGTAACTTCATCAGCCAAATGTGAGATCAGGATGTTGATGCTGTGCTACATTGCAAATTCGACTTTGGTGTGTTGTGTATATAGCTTGTAAATTAATCTTCAAGATTCCTCGTGAACTTCGGAAGACTCTCCCATTGATTCATCAGGTTTAGTTTTCACTCTCCGGTAAAACAAAAGATATGCTGCTGATGTCCTGATGTCAGCTTCACTTACAGGAGTTACATGAGAATCGTCAAAGTGATACCATCTGTCTTTCTCCACCAGCTACAAAAATAATATAAAAGCGCACATGTTTAGGGGAAAACGTATCGATAAAATAGAAGAGGCAGATTGGGTAGTTAGCTTTTTACCTTTGCATATGCAGAATAATGACCGCCACCAAGACCACCATAATGATTGCTAATAGCGTACAGCTCATAAACGCTAGATCCACCGGCTGCATCTTCACTTTTGACATATTTGCTTAAATCAAGATTATGAATCGGAAAATTAACAAAGGTGTCCAGTTTGTTTTTCAAGAATCGGCTGTATGAGAATCGCTTGAGATGGAAGACTATAATTTCAGGCAGCCTCCACAAGTCGAGTTTCTTGGTTGCTTGTCGATGTTCCTTGCAACCAGGGCAATACCTGCAATAACCAACAAACGCTAATAACTAACATAATCCTAAAAAATGATTACTTGGAAACAGGTGTATCGTATTCTAGAAATTAATCATCATACCACATATCATCAGGTCCTAAAGGTTCTTCTTTCAAGAATGCATCGAGACAAGAAAACAACGAGATAGTTTCTTGCTTCGTTTTCTTAGCCAGAACACCAGATTTAAGCACCACCGGAAGATCCTTGAGGTAGCTTGCATCATACAAATCGCGTTCCTTTTGAGTCCAGTCAAGAATAACCTTCACAACTTTGGTAGATTTTATAACTGAATCTTTTGAAATAGGCTTGCAACCGGCACCCTGATCATTCGTTAAACATATATTCAACGACATTTCACCACTATGTGTTTCTTTCAAATCTTCGTCATCTGATTGGTTACCACCTTCAGTTTCCATCTTACACTCACTGGTAGATTCCTCAATACCTTCTGAGGAAGAGCCATTTACTTTAATGCCCACGCTCCTGCTTGATGATGAGAAAACTTTCCTTTTGAGTGGAGCCAGAACTCTGTTAACGGCTACCTCAATATCAAGGCCGTTTTTAGCACCCTCTAAATAGGTAACCAGGGGTGTCAAAAATTTCTTTCTTTCACCTGGATTCGAGCTGTAAAAAAAACATCCAGTATAACATATTACAAACAGCTGCAAGAGATTAAAAAATACAAATTCATAAAACGATAACTTACTTCTCCAAAAACCGGTGGCATATCTCTAGCTTGGGAAATTCAGCTTGTTTTCTGGTAAGCCTGTAGGCTACAATGTATTCATCATCTTTAATTGTATGCAACGGCTCCCCATTATCCAAGTAACGATATATCTTGTGATCATATACCTACATATCCGTGTGAACAATTTAGATGAGAAAATCATTAAATGAGATCTTGAACAACATAGTAACAATTAACAAGTATTACCTCTGCAAGAATCAAGGTCTCGTCAGTTGGAACACAGCATGCAGTACCCAGAGCCTGATACAGATCCTTGCAGCTACCATGTTTAGAAACGTTAACTGTAAAAGGCATTGGCAAACTGCTTCCGTCTCCATAAAATACAGTAACAGTCATTAAACGAGTAGCCGTTGAAGGTAGTGGCAATGACAAGTACATGAACGGATCAAATGTGATTGAAATTTTGTCACAAACTGGACAAACCAGCGTTGACTTATATTGACCCTGACAAAAAAAATTCCACCACATTCAGCTTGTAAGTAACGAGTTCGACTAATATGAAGTTATACACTGATAAATAAAATATACAACATGCGGGATTAAGGCAAGTAGTAGAAAGTTTATGAGCAGGCATGCACCTGACAAACATCCACTACGATCGAATCATTTCGAGCTTTGTGGTAGCTCCAAGACTCATTTGCAACCTCCTCGTCAGGGCGATCATCAGAGTCTTTGGCCTCAAAATAAGGCTTCTGCTTAACACGATTCAGATCTTCATGCAACCCATCCAGCAAGAATGCCAGAAGTTCCTAAAAAAGGTATGTCATTATTAGGACAAAATATAAAACCAGCTTTTAACGAAAGAAGTTTAAAAAGCTTATTCAGTACTTACTTGAGAATCATGCTGATTATATCCACTAAATTGTGGAGCAAACCGAGCAAGTTTTCCTTTAAAAGCACGAGGAGGAACCGCACCACTACCAGATGACCATAGTTTTCTCAACAACTCTCCAAATGCAATTGCAAGTTCACCCTAAACATAAAGCAGAATCTTAAAATCCATAATGCAATTGTATAAAGTACCACTGTACAGTGCACAAAACATTAAAAATAACCACATACATGCATTCCTAAAGGATTCTGCTTGTTGATCTCTTCTGTGTAATCCTGCAGAAAGTAGTCCACGAGCGGCGGAGTATGCACTAAACACTGAAGTGCACTATTCATGAAACAAGTGTTCCCCAAATTCTGTAGTCCTGCTAAGCCTCTGTCTCCTCGAGGTGCAGTCCTCATAGTTTCACGTACATCTTCCATATCAGTAGATACTGAACCTAAACTACTTCCTTGGTACAAACTATAGCCATAATTTGATCCATAACCATAACCATTAGACAAACTTGGTCCACCAGCTATTGTTAAAGATGATCTTTGTGGTTCTATGGAAACTAAAGCTAACTCATTTCCAGTAGAATCCATGCCTAATGCCGGGCGTATAACATCTTTCAACTGTACTTGTAAAAGAATCTGCAAAAATAAAATAAAATACGGATTAGTACTGTACTAATTACTAAATATATGTATAGAACAGGATTCCTAATAGGATAGTGTAGGTTACACTCACACGCTGATCCATTTGCAGGTTAGACTCCTCCAGTGTTTGATCCGAATAAGGCAATTTTGGCAAAGTTGCCTCTTTGCCTTCATCAAATAAGTCCACGATGATCACCTATTCAAATCAAGAAAGTAAAATGATTAGAAAACAGGAGAGAATTAACCGGTACATAAAGCTAACTTTTTTTTCAAATCATCAGGTTCTAACCTTCTTTGCGTCTACCCCTTTGAGTGCTGATACTTGCTCGTAAAGATTCCGTAATGAGGCCTGTAGAGCAATACGAAGGTCAGTGCACTGTAACTTATCGACACTACAGTAATAAACTTATAATGTTATTCCGACAAAAAGACAACTTCACCTAAAAAAGATCTTGTTAAAGATCAAAAAAGATATGATACCTTTTTGCTTATGTGTATGATTGTTTCACTCTTGTCTTTAAAATCAACCAACTTCAGAGCTAGAGGATGGACCTCAACCGTCAACTGCCCCTGTTCACCGAGAGATATCATCTTCCTTGGTAAAGCTGGTCCTCCCTTGTACCTAAATGAATAAACTAAGCATGAACAGGGATATCGACAAACCATGTAGAGTAATTTCTCATTTTCTAAAATGTGATGACTGCAAAAGGATGATTAGATGATAATCTCTATTACGAAAAGTGATGTACCATCCATGAAGCTTGTCCCAAACACCTTGAGGAACTAAAACATAATCACTCCCTTCAAGAAGCGTTCTAGAAAGCTGTAGATCACTCCCATCACGCCCACCTTCGTTTGCAATTAGATCTGTGTTATCAATTGGTCCCGGTCTCTCCGGTCTCTCTCGTGCTTTTGTCAATGGTAAATCATCGGTGTCGATAGAAATCTCTTTGAACTGGGATTCACCAGTTTCCTCACCAACATAAGTCTGCCAATTCGAGTACCACCTGCTTATCGAAAAGAACGTTATTGTATGCTCCAGTTGATAATCAGCTAAAGCTTTTTTACATCACAGATCAATTCTATCAACCGCATGGCATAATTATAAATTTCTTAAGATCCCTATACTGCATAAACTTCTTAACAACTTCCAACAATTATATTATCTTTGTTTGTTGTGCCATGTCAAGCCACATTACCAAGTCATAAACCTTTCTCCACTATACGTAAACTTCTTATAGCTTTATAAACATCTCAAAAACTCAAATGCATTCAACTATGAATTGTGGCTACGCCAACCTCCTGAAACGGCATGGCTTTGCCTGTTTAAGTCTTGTTCAAACCCATGTAGATTAGTCAGTTGGCCAAAAGGTCGGAAACCATACTTAACCAAAAAATAATGATCTCAACAGTGGATTCCTAGTTCTTTTGATTTTTTTCCATCGTTTAGGTAATAAAATATCAAGTAAGATTATAAAAAAACCAGCCGCATCTATAACGGAAATAAGAAAGCGTTGGGTTTGATACACAGATACCACGGCATTAGAACCAAGCCTTGTTGTAGTTAGCCGATTCATGCCAAAAGTAATCAACTTATATCTAGAATCAAAGTCAGATATGTTATTTTAGTCTAAGGGGGTGTTTGTTTCACCATATATACACGAGCAGACCTAGGGGCATTCACAAAACCCCTCTCATACCGAATTATTTACTGTTTTCACAAAACATAAAAATACAACAAGAATCTTCTTCCAATGTATGTTCGAGAGTGATCTCCCACACCATTCCCCTAAAGAACGATATTGACCCCCACGACACGATTCCTTGCCTGTACTATACTACAGGACCCGTACTGCCTTGCTTATATAGGATAGGCGGCTTATGACTTATATCATATTGTGGCAAGTAATCTATTTATTCTTACGACATCCATAAATTGTACATTAATAAACACAATGATTGGTTGGTAAATAAAAAAGTTATACCTATTGGAAAGAACGTAAAACAAATCCCCTTCCTTCGGATTCAAGTCACCTTTCAAACGTTCTTCCTTGACAATCCTCCTCTCCTCTTCAGGAGTACACGGCAAGCAAAGCGAGTCGTTCGCCATCATCGAATTACCCGAATCAGGTATCGTCATAATAATCTCCTGTAATAAAACACACATCAATAAACAATCAAATCGAAAACACACAGTAATCAAAATCGATTAATAAAAAAACAGTAATCGTACCGAGTGGTAGTAGTTAGGGTTAGGGTTTTGAATTTGGGGATTTTGAGAGGCGATTCGATCTGATGTGTTTTTTTTATTTTTATTATGTTTATGTTTAGACCGAACACCAAAGGTGGTTGTTGTTGGGGTTTTATAGTTTGGTTTCTTTTTTTTCACGAAACTGGTTCGAGTTCTAGACAAAAATTTATACTTTTTTCTGTAACTCATGTGTATTTATTTACCCCGACACGACAAGGTACTAGATACATAATTATCAATATATATATTAACAGGTTTGGGCTCAGCTTATATAGATCTTGGGTTGATTTGTTTAGTCCAATATTAAACATTCTTAAATTAACTTATTTAAGATTTTTTTTTTAACTTAACAGAAAGGTTATATCTAATTATAATCTTAACCCAAACACGACATATTTATTATCGTGTTAAGAAACTCAACCCTAACTCAGACTTGCTCAACACGTGTTACCCGTTTTTAACTCATTTAACTTATTTAAGTAAATATGTCAAGTGGTTAATAAAGATAATGTTTTGTTAATCTAACTAATTTATTGCAAAAAATGTATAAAGATGTAAAAATAATAAATATAACATGCAGATAGTTATGCAACAATTTCAATAATATGAATTATAATGTCAAGTCACTACTATTAACTACTAATAAAATATATTTAATTCAAATCTCACATAAAATTAAAGTTATATATTATTTTATAGGCTTATATATACTTTTTTTTAAAACGGCAGAGGCTTATATATACTTAAACAAGTTCACGTGTCGACCTGTTTATTATTTACTCAATACAAACACAACCCAATTATTAAACGGGTTATACGAGTTGACCTATTTTTTACCCAAACTGTTTATCCTCAACTCATACTTGTTTAACTTTGTGTCGGGTGCGTATCCTTTATCGTATCGTGTCAAAATTGTCATCCTTAGTTATATCGGATATTTTGATCATTTGGATACAAAGGGACTAATCTTAGCTTTTCATCTATGTTTGATCAAAGGTCGTAATTAAAAACAAAAAAAAGATAGAGAGGTATTTTGGTAATTTACCACCCCCACCCAACCCTACATCGAATACTTTTTCTTTTACCCAACAACCGTCATATTTCACACACTACACTAAAACACAAACGAAACAACGAAATTTCGTCAAAATCATATAAAAAAAACAAATCAAGATCAAAAAGAACAACATCAACTATGAAAACTAAATTGAAAATCGAAGATAATGCAAAAACCCTAGAAAAACAACGATTAAAAAGAGGCAACAAGGTATAAATCACACATTTTCTTTTTTACTAGTGTTTTTTTAATTACATAGCGTTTTTATATGAATCGAATGTAATTATTGTAAAATTACTCCGTTTTTAATCAAAATATAATGACTATGCAGTTAGGGATTATAAAATCAGTATTTAGAAATAGATATGATAATGAATAGATATAAAAGGTGGTGATTTTTTTACATATATTAACAGGTTTGTATTGAGCCTAAATAGATTTTAAGTTGAATTATTTAGCTTGATTTGTTAAATAAGGTTAAATTAACTTATTTAGAATTTCTTTCTTAACTTAATTTTGAATAAGTTTTCATTGACGAAAATAAAAAAGGTTGTTGTGTTAATAAAGCCTTAATGAATAGATAAACTATTACAGAGTAGCTGTTTATTCTTTTTATCGAAATTAAAAAATTTCACTTTTTATTTTTTGTAATAAAATATATTGCAAACGGTAAATTGATAGGCGATAAAGTAAAATATCGTGACGATTATTTCCTTACCTTTTAGTAGACGGGTAATTAGTATATTTCTGATCGAATTTTTTTTTTAAATTAAGTTAAGAAAAAAAATTAATGTGTTAACGGATAGACCCCCAAAATATATTTAAACTCAACTCACTCGTGTTAATATTAGTATGAAAGAAGTAAGTCGCTATGCAAGGATTTTATATGCGTGTTGTCGCGGAGCGTTGATATGTGATTGTATGGTAACTTATGTAAATGTCATTTTACTCTGACCTATTGACCTGAGATCGAGCTTCGTAGGTCAAATGTAAATTCTTTATTTGCAAAATCGGTTACGTTGCGAACTTGAAAGAATTTTCATGAACAATTGTGTAAGTTTATGTCTTAAATAGATTCACGGAGCCCATTAGATTTTAGCCAACAAAAAAAAGTCACTTAACCTCCAACCAATAATGATATTCTCTTTGCATGAATTCTATAAAAAAAACCGTCGTCTCTTCAGTTTTCACAGGCTCATTATGACAATCCTAACAATTTCCATCAGCTAACGTTCTTTTTATGTTGTTTAAAGTATCTATTGTGTCATTTCTTTTGACATATAATGTTGGGAAAATCAAGGCCTGTTATATTTTCCCTTAGACATAGATTTATCCCATAAATACGCTAAGTGTTATAAACTTACATGTGACTAGAAGACACACAAGTATCAAAAGTCTCACGAAGATTCTGACCTCTGTGAGCAACCATAGAGAGGTTCAAGTCAGAGACATTGTTAAGGAAGTCGAATATTACTTGAATACCTACTCATCAGCTGTGATGGATAACAGTTGAGATGTATCAAGAACTCTCAGTGGTTTAGTGTTATCAGGGGTGACAATACATTGATAACCCTATGTACCCTTTGGGCATCAATTAGTGTCTAGACGGAAACTATTTGAGCTGGACAATAGTAGCTTTGAATTAAAGCTGCCTAAAGTACGAAGTTGTGAAAAAAAGAGACAACAGTTTTTAGCATTGTTCGCTGAAAGCAAAGTAGCAGTTTCCAAGAAGGCATTGATGCAGATGTACGACTCCATCAGATTCTTAACACGTCGCTACCTTGTCCACAACCCGGTCAAACTCGTACCACTATAAATAGATAATGTATAGGTAGTTTGTTCACTTTGTAATATTCAATAGCGTTAACTCTCTCAAACTCACACAGAGTTAGTCGTTTGTTTTAAACGCCTGGCCCTTAGAGTTTGCTTGTAAACTTAACATAATTGTTAAGTTTGCTTGTCCAAAGGGCATAACATACATTGTCATTCAAACTGTGTGATCCATAACACATTGTAGTAATACTTTTGATTAATGATCAATAAAGTCTTACATGTTTGAAAGTATTTCTAGTGTTATTATCTTTACTTAATCGTTTCAGTTGTACTTTAGGGACTTTCAATTGGTATCAGAGCGGTGTTTGATTCATTAAAACCTTATAATAAACAACGTTCATCATTTTAAAATCAAGATCCAACATTCCTGAAAAGAGCAACACTAACCCACCACCACCACCGTTTGATTTTACTAATCTGAACAATAACCAAGCTCCACCGATAACACCTACACCCTCATCACCAAGAGTCACTAGTGCACCAAATGAAGCCAATCTTCCTCAATTACTTGATACGAGAGGAGGGTCGCATGTTACTAATGTTTTGGTGTTTGGCGAGGAGGACTTTACAAGCTGAAAAAGTCAATTTCTCGTCTATCTTGATGGAATTAAACCATTTCTTCTAGAAATTCTAGAAAATGGACCAGATGTTCCCATGGCCGTTACTTCAACTAAAGAAAATCTACTTAAGAAACATCTTAAGCAATGGACATCTGTTGATAGAAGATTGGCAAATGAAGACAAAAGGCTCAAAAGTATCATAATCTTCGGTCTTCCAAAACATATCACGAATTTTGTTATTCATTGTTGTAAAACCAAACAAATGTAGATTTATCTAGTTCTAGGTCATGAAGGACCATCAGAGACCAGAGATACAAAAATTCAGACTCTCAGACTTTAGTTTAATGCCTTTAAAGCATTGGAAGGTGAATCTCACAAACTCACACAAGGCTGGAGATTCTTTTAAATGATCTTTTCATGAATGAAGTCACCATCCCTCAAGTTGAAGTAAATGTCATTGTTGTCAACAATTTACCAAGAAAATGACCGAGTATGAATTAGACACAAAGGACGAACAACTCAATAAAAAATGACACTTTGGCTCAGGCGAAATGCATACTTTTTACATACACACTCCAAATATATTTGACTACTTTGTCGCAGTTAGCTGATTCATACAAAAAATAATCAACTTATATCTAGAATCAAGTTCATATAAAAGTAATCAACTTATATCTAGAATTAAGTTCATATATGTTATTTTAGTCTAATGGAGTGTTTGTTTCGCATTATACATAGAGGCAAAATCCCATGGATTTTCTTCATTGTGTAAAATTTGTTTAAAAAATCATGAATTTTTCTCAATGAACCTTGATAACTTTGTAATTAATTCATAACTTTGTGTTTTTTTAATTAAGTGAAATTCTCACCACGTAAATAAATAGTATGTGTTAGTCAAAAACCCCTCAATATCTGAATTATTTACTGCTTTCATAAAACATAAAAATACAAAAAAAATCTTCTTCCAATGTACGTTTGAGAGTGACCTCCCATACCATTCCTCTATAGAACGATATTGACCTCCGAGTCCTTGCCTACCCTATACTACATGAGTCGTTGTCTATCCTATACTACACGAGTCTTTGCATATACTATACTACACGACCATGTACAGTGCCTTGCTTATATAGGATAGGCGGCTTATGGATTATTTAATATTGTTAAATAATTACAAACTTTTCGGCTTATATAAGCCCATAGACATAATATACATCTAAGGCGGTATGTTGCTTCGCCGCGATCAATGGATTAAGGATAGTAAGATTGTAAGTACTATTATCACGTTACATAAGCAACATACTTACTTATAAGAAAACAAACATAGCTCAATGTACATAAGTAATCTATTTCTTTTTACTACCCCTTATAACCATATTATCGCACAAGTAGTATTCAACAACATAATGCTTGGTCAAAAAGATATACCTATTCGGAAGAACATAAAACAAGTTCCCTTCCTTAGGATTCAAGTCAACTTTCAAACTTTCTTCCTTCACAATCCTTATTTCGTTTTCTGGAGTACACGACAAGC
Organism: Glebionis coronaria; assembly: GCA_025667525.1. Taxonomy (NCBI): domain Eukaryota; kingdom Viridiplantae; phylum Streptophyta; class Magnoliopsida; order Asterales; family Asteraceae; genus Glebionis; species Glebionis coronaria. Next base: position 27,923,108 of record CM046874.1, on the reverse strand, counting down.
ATATTGAGTCGATCTCCATCATCGAGTTACACGAATCAGGAATCGTCATGATCTCCTGTAATAAAAAAACACACAACAATCAAATCAAAGACCCCATCATAGACAATAATCAAATCGATTAATAAAAAAGGTAAAAGATTGTACTAAGTGGTAGTTAGGGTTAGAGTTTCTAATTTGGGGATTTTATAGGGTTAGTGTGTGAAAGGCGATTCGATATGATAGTTTCTTTTTATTTGAATGGTTTTTTGTTTAGATCGAACACCAAACATTGTTTTTGTTGTTAGGTTTTTATAGTTTGGTATCTTTTTTCTCACGAAACTGGTTCGAGTTATAGACAAAAAAATATACTTTATGTAACTCATGTGAACAAATATATTCACCCTGACACGACAAAGTATGATAGATAATTAGATATAACTGTAATAACTTTATTTTTATGTACTTATAATAAAAATTGTGAGGTGTGAGATGAGTTTAAATAGATTTTGAGTTGATTTGTTTAGCCTGTTTATTGAACATGTTAGAATATAAGTATGTAAAATTGTATATATTAGTATCGAAAGTTGAGAATAATATATACCTAAAATTTAATAAAAGACGTAATTATATAAGTAATTTGTTTTTTTATCACGATAAAATAACTCATTTTTTATATTTTTTAAGTAAAATATCTCGTGAAAGGTAAACTTACATAATCAACAAACATCAAATACAATAATGATTCTCTCTTTGCATGAATTCTTAGAAAAATAATACGTTAATTATTTAATTTTCACATGCTCATTATGACAATCTTGACAATTTGTGTTTCCATCAACAATCTCTCTCCATCGTTTTTTATATTATTTAGAGTATCCATTGTTTCATCTTTTTTGAAACGTAAAGCTAACAAAAAAAGACATATTCAACAAAGTACAATGCATCTCAAAAACTTGTAGTTGAAGCCAAATCTCACATGCTCAAAGATCAAATCCCGTATAAATTGACCAGTTAATTGTCGAAGATGTAAAGGTAATAAAGCAGTTGAGGAACATTTATCTTACCTATTCGACATTTGCTATGATATAGGAGCTTTAGTTGATGAGCTAAAACAGTCGAGGTGATCATCGAGATGTTAAAAGAAGCATCTCGCCTCCCTCTGATGATCAAACAACCTCAGCTTAACACGTATGCAAAAGTATCGTTTCTTATGAAGATAGAGGTTTTTGATTTTCTTAAAGTTTCATAGAAAGGAAGGGTTTTTTTATTTGTTTTCTGGACAGACTTTTAGGTTTTAGTTCTTTAGATTTGGGTTCATATTGATGCATATAAAGTTTATGCAATTTATTTGTCGATGATGATATATCAAAATGTTAATTTATTATAGTTTAGCTTTTTCCACACTACATTTTGAGCAACATTTAAACTCAGTTAGAATTGAAATCATCATAAACCATCTATTAAATTCAGGCCCGGATTTGGTATTGGGCCATGTGGGCAACAGCCCAAGGCATCACAAAACATGGGGCATCATTTTAATCGGTCATGTTACATAAGACTAGGTTCATTTTCTAAGCTTATAATACAGTAGGTGGACTATTATATGTAAATATGGAAATTATTATGAGACATATTGTGGCAGTTATGAAATGTGACTAAGTCACAATCATTTCTTAACAGACCATGATTGTAGGGAATTACCATTTACTATTTTGACAAAGTCATAAGCTATTCATTTAAAGAAAACAAGAATCAAACCTACGAATATTTTTCTTTGTTGCAGTAGGCTATATCATTCTATTTTCATCAGTTATCAACGAATCAAGCCACAAATGAAATTAAAATATTGAATCATATATTATCTTTACTCTCCAATTCTCCGTTACATGTGACCAAATCAGGTGATAATATTCAATAATTCATTTTGTATGTTTTTTTCTTTTTTTTTCTTACTATTATATTAGATAATTAAGTTAGAAAGTATCATGTTATGGCGTTCACAACGGGTGCGCAAAATAGGAGACGAAAGCAAAAGAAACAAGAATATAGTAAAGCTCAATTTGTCTTTAGATTCGTTTGTTGTTAGGCAAAAAAAAGAATTGTAATGATGTTGATAAAAATATTGAAAATCCTATAAACAATGATAATGCGAAAAATGAAGATGTTGATGTTAATGAAATACACGATGTTAACGTTAATGAATATCATGTTAAAAATTTAACGAAAATGACGATGTTGATGTTAATGATGATCATGTTGAAAAAGTTAATAAAAGTGTACCTAAAGTTCATAATAATACTTTTGATGATTTTGCTCCAAGAAACACATGAAAGCATCGTTTTAAGTGATATATATAAGGTAGAATGTGTAACTTAAATTTACTTCTTTGTATCGTAACATTTTAGTTAATAAATAAATTTGGCATGGGGCTGAGCCGCTTAGCTTGACTAGGTTACAAATCTCTAAAAAACCGTGTGTTTTTTGTTTATAAAGGGACATATTTTAGTCGGCTCGCCCCGGGCATCAAAAATCTCAGAACCGGCCCTGATTAAATTGGCCCGTAGTATGCACATTAAAAAACAAGAAAAATGATTAGTATGCTTACTAATCATGCCTACAAATGAATCTAATGATTTCATTGGTTGTTTTGAATTAATGATTGGTGAAGATTTAGAGAGAGAAAGTGTATAATATAAATGTACAAGAGAATTATGCATTAAGCATGTATTTAGGCATACATTGTAGGTCTAAATAACATTACTAAAAAAACAATGCATCTTGAGATGATTGAATTTGATTAAACTTTTATTTTTGAAGGTGTAATGTAACGATGAATTTTTTTATAACTTCAGCTTAAAACTAAGTTTTGATACTTCGCTTTTTTTTCTTTGTTGTTACGAACTACTACTAAAAGTTATTTATTTTTTTGCCAAGTACAAGTTATAGAACAAAAATACTTTATATAACACATAGAGAGGAATATATTCTTCATTCATGTTTGAAGTTACATTATTATTCAACACATTATTAAACCCGTTATATTTCATCTATTGTAATATTAAATAAAAATTATTAGGATAATAGTATTTATACAAATATATCGCTAGCACACATAAAAAAAATATTTAATGACAAAGCTGATCAAATCACTATTATAATGCACGAAGATGGTGATGGTGGGTTGCGCTTATGGTTTTACATTCATTAGCACTTTGTTTTTTAGTATAAAACTGAAAAAAGAGAAATGTAGAGTGGAAAACTAGAGAAAAGAAGAGATTGAGGATGAAAAATTGATTTTTAATCATGTATTTCCGAGTTTAAAAGAAAAGAAGAGAGATGTGAGCAAAAATAGCTTTAAAATTAACTTTTCTCCATATCATCTCAATTTAGAAAAAAGATTATGAGAGAAGTTTTGGTATAATTTGCGTCCTTCTTCTCTCATTGTCTCTCCTAGAAAAACTCTATAAAACAACTTTTTTTAATAATTTCTTTTCCACTACTTTTCATTTCTTTCCGAGTTAAAAGTTGAGAACAAAATATAAGAGTATCTGCTATGCATAGCTTTGCATATGACTTTTTACTGTTTTAGCAAGCTTTGGAACAACTTGAGCCATTGTGAGAAAAGGTTTGTGAATGATTTTTTGTAAGAAGACTTGGAGTAGACCAAGTGTTTGATGAAAAAACCTCAAGTGATTCTCATTTATTGCATACATGAAAAAACACTGACTTGTCCTTGTTTAATATATAAAATGGAGTGAAAAGCTGTTGATGATAAACTTTCCCATTGCACTCATGACTTTATGTTTTCTACAAAATGTATGTACTCATTGAAATATTTATGGCAATAAATAAAAAAAGTCTTTGAGAGTTTATAGCATAGCAAATGCTCTAAAGATAAGGTGTGGACAATGCACCACCTACAATAAAAATTACTCTTCATTTTCTTGAATTACTTGTTTAACGAGGTCTTTCGCTATTGTTAAATAAAACCCTCATTAAACATAACAAAAAATTAGTGCATGAACTAATTAACTTTAACGTAATGTTTGGTATGTTATAATCAAAGCTGTAATGGAAACAATTATTAGAATGAAATGAAAAATTGTTGTTTGTTTACATAATGTAATAATTCATTGGAAAGAATGAACCATTACATCTAAATCATTTCTTAGGGGCCCATTTTTATTTTTTCATTACGCCTTGTCAATAATAAAAATTACACAAGATATCATTATTAATTGACCACATTAAATAAGATTCTTATCATTAATGGGTATTTCGGTCTTTTTATTATCGATTCCATTATGTCTTATCAGACACACGAAACATGATTTTTAATTGTAATGACTCATTACATTACACTATTTATTTCATTACGTGGTTTATTTTATTCATTTGACATTTCTTTTTATCCTATCAAGTCTCATGTTGTGTGCATATGTATAAGGGAAGTGCATGATATTTTTTTGTTATCGTCAAATAAAGAGGTGGGGATAAAGGGGTTATAAGGGCTATGTGATCCTAGTGAAAAAATTGTAGTTTAAATTTTAAAAATATTAAAGTCTTTTTTTTATTTATAATGTATCAGTTTTAAGAACCACCTTTTAGTATATTTATAAAAATATCAAAATTTGATTTTTTGAACTAAACTTATTTGCTCCGTCCTTTATCAAAGAGTGATAACATGAAGTCATATGAAGTGACTCCACTCTTTTAAAAACGATCTTACAATCAGTGTGCATTCTCTTTGTTTCGATAAGGAAAAAGTTATCTTATGTAGGTAACAATACTCATGACACTCGTGACACAAAAACATGCAGAGATGAATGTCAAGTCACAATATAAGCAAGGGCGGACCCAGAACATAAAGCCATCAGGTGCATAAATTCTTTTTACGTAATACACATATTTAACATCGGGTTTATTTTAAACAAATCAAGATTTTTAATGAAAATTTACATTACGTGACAAATTGCTATTAAGTTCCCGTAAACTTCGAAACCCCGAAACCCCCTAAGTCTACCCCTGAGTATAAGAGAGTTATCGAGCACGTAATGCAATACAAATTAGAAGTTGATTAAATTAGTCAAAAGGATTTACTTCTGGAAAGGTCAATCTAAGCAAGCTATATTGGTCAAGTTATACAATTTGGAATTGATCATTAAGTTGGTTATGCAAGAAATAGTTGACGTGGGTAATTAGCTTGCCTTTGCTTTTGGGTCACCCTTAAACCTTAATCCAATCCATCTTCACATGTGGTACGTGCTAGTTTCATAACTTTTCCTTCACTTTACATCTTTACGTATACAGGAACGGAGTCTGAGAATAAAATTACCAGGTGCATAAATTTTTTAATACAAATATTTATATAACGCTTCATTTCGGACTGGTTTATTTTGAAAAAATTAAGATTTTTAACATAAATATACAATACGCGACAAAATTTCATTAGGTTTCCGTATATCCCGGGAACCATCTAGCTCCGCCCCTGTACATATATGTAAAATTATGCGTACACATATTATTAAAAGACGTCAAAATTGTCACATATGTCAAAATGAACATATCGACGACATACGTGTATTCTTTTTTTGATAAAGGTTTTAGTAAATTTTATTATTAATTTTATGTTAAGTGATGACTATATCTCCGCTTGTTATATAAACAAACAACTTTCTATTATAAAGAAACACATAAAATTACTACAAAATCACATAGCACACATACGTGATACGTGTATTCTAGCACTATGTAAGAATATGTACATGTGTGCTTGTCACGATATCAAAGTTACTAAACTGTTAACACAATGGATGATGCATGACCCTAAGAGCACAGGGTGTAGTGTTGAGCCGTGGACTCGTATCGTAAAAAAATGCATGTCACGTCAACCAATTTATCTATAACACCAAAATCATCATAACGTTAAAAAAATGGCTCTTTGGTTAAAATCAAAATTCTGGTGTTATATTGACCCTACTTTTAATAAAAAAACAATAAAAAAATTATTAAAAGAAAACTATGACGCGAGGGTATAACGCGACCCACGGTGGATAAATACGGGTGCGGTATCTGACGCCGTATTTCTCGCGTTATACCCACGGCTCAAGCCATGGATTGCCATACCTAGGGCTCTAAGAGGGTTTTACGATTCGTACGATCACGTGCTTGTCAAATGTTTAAATACCCTTTGATCGAGTTTTATGCTGATAAAATATGGAGATCTTGTAACCCAATGCAATATCATCAATTTTTTTTAGAACGACGGCTCAATCTAACTGAAATCCGACCATCGAGTTATACCATCCATAACGGGCAGACTCCGGGACCCGAACCACTAGGGAAAACCCTAGAACTCACGGCTTCGCACTAAAGAGGAAAATCATGGATTTTTGTCTCTTACAAGACTTGAATTTATGACCAAATCTCCTCCCCAAGCTCCAGAAGAAACACAGATGGCCAACTGCTCTAGAGCAGTTGGTTGCAATATCATCAATTATTCGTGACCATGACACTAAGCATAATGGGCCAGTTTGCGTTAAGAGCCTTTTAAAGTATAAAACTGCCAAATTTTGTAAAACATGAAGATCATACACGAAATGATTAGTAGGATTCGTTTTTTGTTTGGGAGACAAAACCTAAGAAAAACACGACCAAGCTGAAGTCTAGCAAATTATTAGGCTGCTAAATGCTTTCAGCATATCGTTAGCGTAGTTGGAACATTGACAGCAAACAATACTTCATGCTGCCTGTGGAGTGAGCTGCCCCTGTAGGTGCGTATGCCGGCCTGTTGTAACTGGACACTTGAGGACAACACAAATCAATCGAAACGTGAAGTATATATTTTCAAGAATCAAGAGGACATACGTATCAGAGTATATCTCGACAATTTTGCATCAGTTGGAAATTTTCGTACAAGTAAAACAATTACAGTACTACGCAGCGACTAATGCCAGAATAAAGAACTAGTTAAACATAAACTCATTAGTTAACGGGATCCATCGCACAAATATCACAGGGCTAACCTGCTTATTAATATTTGTTTCGGGTCTTGGTTGGCGTGACCCAACCCATTCATTTTAGTTATGACATACTTGTTCGATCTCTTTGAGAACTTTACTATACAAATATGACTCAGTCTCCGATCCATTGGCATATCAGTTTAGTCTGTTTTGTCATGACTCGATCGATGTCGTGCATTATATACGTACTCAAACACAACATATCAAGTTCTGTCGTAATCAGAACGATGAAAAAAGACCTCAAACATTTTCTTAGAATAAAAAGAGGTACATATATCATCAATCATGTACAAGTTGGACTGGTTCCGAAAGAAACAGCAAAATAGATGTCGACAGAAAGTATGAAAAAATAGTTTTAGAGATGGAGAATGCATCTTAGTGATTTCCCATCGATAAGTAACTGGAATGCTTGGTTGATCTCACCGAACGGAAGTTCATGTGTTATAAACTCATCCAGCTTCACTGCCTGCAAAAACGAATCCAAATCATGCTTGTTAGAGTCTTGCTGCGCGCAAAATGAAGAAGACAGATGAAACAATATAAACAATTACCCCATGCATGCATTGTTTAGCAAACTGAGGAAGCTGAGTTTTCCCCTTGAAGTCGCCAAAAACCGATCCAATAAGTCTCCGACCTTCAAACAGTTCCATGGGATGAACAGGGAGTGTTTTCGGTGCTGAATGAATTCCTAATAGCACTGTCAAACCCCAGCCCTGTACGACGTGTATCCGTTTAGTACCATTTTACGTATGTTAATTGAATATGATTACTGATTAAAGACACATAATAGAAACTAACCTCGTGCGTTGATAGAAAAGCCTCACGAAGAACACCCAAGTTTCCTGCACACTCGAAACTAAAGTCCACTCCTCCTTCCAAGATTTCACTAATTTCCTGTTAAAAAAAACATAATCTAAGGTTCATTTTAAGTATTATGTATGCATAACATAAGCCAAGGTTCATTTTTATTTACTCACCTCGTGTACGGGCTTATGTAATTCCAACGGGTTTATGATATCAGTAACTCCCATGGATAAACCTCTACTAAGCTTCTCAGAGTTTATATCAACCCCAATGATTCTAGACGCTCCTCTAGATCGAGCTCCTTCAACTACGGCAAGTCCTACAGCTCCTAGACCGAAAACAGCCACAGTTGATCCCTCTTGTACATTAGCAGTATTCCAAGCAGCTCCAAGACCAGTGGACACACCACAGCTCAGCAACGTCATGGTCTTCAGAGGAGCATTCGAATCGATCTTGACAACGTTGGCAGAGTCAACCACCGTGTACTCACTGAAAGTCGACGTGTTGAGGAAATGGTATATGGGTTCTCCTTGTTTCGTCCAGAAACGTGTCTTTCCGTCGTTAACCATGACACTTTTGAGTGGATCGACTCTGAACTTTTTGCAAAGATTGCTTGTTTTCGACTTGCAGAAAACACAATCACCGCACTCTCCATTGAATATCGGTACAACATGATCTCCTGCTTTCATATCCTCGACTCCTTCTCCCACACTCTCCACGATTCTATATCACAAGAAAAATAGTTTGAGTCAAGTTTACATATTACAAACCTAGTAGCTCAAAATACTAGGTATCAACTATCAAAGGTGTTGCGTCACAAGGTGCGGAAGGGTGTGCAATAGATACAGTCGCAGTTAGAGCCTCCACTTAAAAGGGGCCGCATTTTTATTTAGTTTGCATACAAATACGTGTACTAAAACTTATATGATTCATATAATTTAATCTTATATGCATTTTTTCTTTAATTAACAACTCTGTCGTTATAAAACAACGAGACAACCCTGAGTTGCGTCAACTAAAAAGTTATAGGTTCAAGTCTCAACAAGAACAATAGATAGTATAAGTACCCCGAGGCTTCGTGGCCAAAAATTCGCGGATATACGTTTTGAGCTTCATTCTGAATCAACATAAAAAATAAACAAGAATCATATGTTAGCTCACTGTTAACAACAACGATACTCAATCCCACCAGAGCAGGGTACGAGGGAGGTGAGATGTAGACAGATCATACCTTGCCTAGCCAAACACCAAGATCACTCTGACAAATTGAAGTAAAAAGGATCTTAATTCGGACCTCCATCTTCTGCGGTGGATCGACTAGTATTTCTTCCACGACCAACGGTTGAGCCGGACCCCATGCAACGGCAGCTGCATGCAAATCAAAACTATAATCTTATTATCTGGATCATGGTGTTAATCATGTTTATACACAAGTCATATACTACGTAAGTACGTATACTATATATATGCATGCTATTTTACCTTTGCAAGTGATAACTTTGCCTGTAGTAGTAACATCCTTAAACTGAGATACGTTGTTGTTCTTTAGGATAGCCATATATGCAGTGTATATGTATCTTTTAGTGTGGCTAAATTTGTGAGAGATATTTTAATGTGATGGTCCTATTGAGTGAAGATGTATGTATTTATAGAAATAGAAATGCATGTGATTGAATTGACTAATGAAGTCAAGTTGTATATAGTGGTATCAAGACGCGTATAGGAGTTGTACTTCTTTGAACACAGGAGTTCAATTATTTATTTGTGTCAATTCATCACTAAGGTCAATTCTTGACAACAAAATATGATAAAAATGCCCGACTTTTCAGGTAACCAAATTAAAACAACATAAATTTTATCTTTTTTCTTAGAGCAAAAAGTTATTAAAAAAATACTAGTAAAGACTTAGGAGCAAAATTATATCTTTAATAAAAGGGGAATCTCGGTTTCCAATGAACAGTTCTTCCTTCACAACCTTTAGTTTATTACTACATCTCACAAACTCTTCCTCATACCCTAAAGTTTGTGTGTGTGATAGTTCCTGTAGCAATCTCATATTCTCCGTCGTTGATTTTCAATATGATTTCTGTAGCACTCCTTCACTTGGTACCGTTGATTCACACACCAACCTTTCTCTTATAGTACAAATTACTTCATTGACTTTTTTCATCTCTGTCTAAAACACAGATATCATGGATCTCGGTTCTCTCTTTACAAAAATAAATCACATCTTATTTGGATCTGGGTTATATGACCAACCCATTTGATGCCGCCGGTTTATGTGTTGTCGTTGTTGTGCGACACCGGTGATCGGCAAGTGACATTGAGTGGGTCAATTGGGTGATTTGTTATATAAGTTGTGTTCATTTCTTGGTTGCTTGATTTATGACAAGTATTTTATCAACAAGTAAGGGTATGGTATCCAAAGGTATGTCATAGTGGTTTCCCAGATCTCATTACCACAAATGTTTTTTAGCTGCTATTAATCAAAGTTTCAGTTCTCGCTTTTAGGTTTTTTAATAACCAAGTATTTCAGAATTATAGAAATACATTTGGGTTTTGGTTTTTTATTTGCTGAAGACTTATAATTAGGCATTTTACCTTTTATGTTTTGGTGCGTGTAGATATAGATGATAGTGATTGGATTTGTTCACCTAATGTTGTGATTATGGCTGGTGGGGTTCGATTTTTAGGGATTCTATGCGTCAGACCAATTACCGTTACTGGGTAGGGGTCGATTGTGGTGTGGCCTCAGTTCATTAATATGCCTCTAAAATTTTATAAATTGCGTTTGAACACATGTTCATATAGCCTATTTCGCATATGAATTAATAAAGGCTACTATCTTTACCTGTTCAGCTAAGGGTAGTTTAACAAGGTGATAAAGTGATTATTGCGGGTGTTTTACGATTTATGCTGGACAAGCCGGTCGACGATAGGTGCGTGTGTGTGCCGTTGGTGATTGGATCGTTAAACAATATGCTTATGAGTTGCTCATGATATTTTGTTTTTCTAATTACTTGCTCGCTGGCATTTTTTTTAAGAAAGAGATAGCGAAAGGTGTTTGAAAATGCTGTATTGATGGTGAAAATGTACCAGCCTTTTAAGAAAGCTAATAGCTTTGCACCCATGACACATTCACATCTTTTGAGTGTTCTGTGCTTATGATTAAGATGTGTCAAAAAAGGATGCGTAGTACTTACTGTATCGTTTGTGGTTGGCGGATGGTGTAAGGTGGAAGCGGCCCGAAACTTGGTGGGGCATCACGCTGTTGTGCTTGCAGCTATGTCAGGTCACATACCCTTTCCTCCCGTCCCACCTTCGCATATCTGAGCCCCACGTTATCCTACCAGGAATGATACATCGTGTCCATGGAGGTAACAACGTTTTTAAACTTTCGTGTTAGTTGTTAGTTTAAAATTAATTCCTTTTTTTTAAATATAACTGTGTTTATTAATTGTGAAGATATTCGTGAGAAACAAAATGGATTCTTACAATTCCTTGGCTTCTAAAATTTTGCTTAGAAAAAAATGTATGAAATACATGTAGAACAACAACCTTTAGTTGCCTATTAAATGTTCTTTAACTATTATCATATTATCATATTTTATTGGCCTTCGATTGTATTCTCAAACTATTTGAAACATACAATGGAAAACAAACAATCTGGCATCTAGAAAAAGAAAGCTCGGTATGATCACGTGAATAAATATATAACCACATTTATTGTCATTGTTTACATGGAACACAAGGCTGGTCAGAAATGATTGCAGGTTTAAATATTTTGCATCTGTTGATTTTCCATTACTATTCGTAACAAACCAAGCCTATATATTTTTCTCTAATTATGATATTGATTACAGGATTCTCGATATCAAGTGGAAATATCAGTCTGGAAACGAACCTGTATGATCTTCTCTACAAGTTGTTCACACGATGTGGCCATACTAACACGATCTTAGTAAGTTCATTTGATTTCTTTTCAGATGGGGGGTGTCTCTTTACGTGTAATTTGCAGGGCAAAAACTTAGAACTCTTGAGTATTAGACTTGAGGCTATAAAGTTTTGCTGAAAAGACCAGCATCAAGAAAGGTGGATATGGCACGATGTACAAACGAGAAAATATCCTTTATCACGAATTGCTCGATCGATGAGTCGGTGTGTTTTCATTTGGAATGGCCGTGATGATCATTTAAATGTGTTGTGTTGTTGTTGGAAGTGGAAGGATGGCAGAATGCGAGACCTACTCGATTCAGCAACCTCCACGACCCTGACCACGACATCATATAGTCCGAGCCATGACAGGTGATGAGTGTTTGCTATGTTTGGTTAGAATCGCGAAAAACAATACGCCTTATAAAAACGCGAGTAGAAAACGTCTCGGTCATGTCTTTTGTTGCCGTTGTTTATGCAAGGCGACGATAGTGACATGCCTTATCCACATTGTTTATATTAAAGCGCTGCTGGTATAGTTAGTGATGTTGATGGCGATATTGTGTTTAGTATAATACAGAATTCTCTTATGTAGGCGGTTACCTTTGGATTTGGGAGTCCCCATGGTCTGAATTGAAAATTAAAAAAATAGCTTGGGATGTGCGATTATATCCCAAGGGCCCGTATCTTGGGGGCGGCCATTTGGTCGCAGCCATGACGGGTTTCTGGGTACGCCTTACATACCTCCATATCTGAGCCTCTAATGGTATGGTTTACCTCATCATTTCTGCCCAGTCATCTGCTCCATTTCATTACTCGATCCATTGGTCACCGCCGGTTAGCGGGATTCCACGTTCTGCTATCGTTACTGATTTGTTTATTTATAACGATGAACAATCAAGAAGCCGGGTATGTTGATTCTAATGTTTTTTTTTATTAATTTTGATGAATAATCAACACCAAATGCACCCAAGTGTATGAAACTATGTTTTTTATATTACTTAATTAGTTTAGTAATGTTCTGATTTTAGAAAATACTAATACCTAAATCGTCTATGGTTCAAATGACCATCAAGTCTTTACAAAATGTTTAAACGAATATGGGTGCGTGAATCGTTTATGGTTTAGATGAACTTATGAGCCACCACACATTTTTAAGTATGTGTTAATGAATTCTCATTTTTGATCGGTATGTGTGTTCTGTGAATGACATGGTGTTGAGACAATACACAAATACAAGGTTAGTTCTAAACCAACGAAGATTAGTATTGCTCTTTTAAAATTGAAACTTGGCATAGATCCTTGAATCACAGGTTCTTTGATTGCACACCAAACATTTTTAAGTATGTCTGAATGAATTCTCATTTTTGATCGGTATGTGTGTCTTGTGAAGGTGGTGTGAGCATTGGCCGATGACTTTGGTTGATTGATATTTGACATGGTGTTGAGACAATACACAAATACAAGGTTAGTTCTAAACCAACGAAGATTAATATTGCTCTTTTAAAATTGAAACTTGGTATAGATCCTTGAATCAGAGGTTCGTTGATTGCAATAATGTTTGAAGGCTATATTGTACGTACTATTATTATGTAGAAAAAAGTCTGATGAAGTAACTATGTGTAGATAACAACCTATCTTATTTGTTCCTTATCGTATAGTTAACTATATCTTTTATTTGTTAAGCAGATAAAAAAATATATTAGATGACTACTAAGTTAGAGCTCATTTGTGTTTAAAAAAGGCGCCTCGGCGAGGTGTCTATTAGATAACCTATCTGTCGTAGCACCCAGCGCCTGAGGATTGAGGCAAGGTGCCTATTAGATAACTTATTTGTCCCAGTAAGTTAAATTGAGAGCCAGTTTAGACTAATGATCTAAAAAACATATATGATTTTAAACAATTGACTACTTTTGGCATGCTTTTTGCTAACTATGAGAGCTTGATTCTTTATGTTGTTATTGCGGTACTGTGTAGTAAAATATATTGAAATGTATACGTAAAAGGTATGCGCCAAACAAATAGGTTCAAGAATCATTTGTAATAGACTGAATCTATGGGATTGTTTTTTTAATTTCTTTTTCATTATTTTTTGTTGGGATCGTTATTTGGGTTAATGGTTCTATGCCAACGCTTTGCTGAATGTGTGCCAGAAAAGAAGATAAGAACTAGGATGAGACATACGAAGGTGATCAACTCAGTGGAAAACGACAAAAGAACCGACACGTAAGTAAATCCTTTCTTTTATATTTGTTGATGTCATTTTAGCTCATAAACGATGCAAATGCTAGATAATTTAAACTTATGTTAAAATTTGTAATTATTATGTGCTACTAGAAAAACAAATGCGGTACCAAAAGATGTAAAGGGTTGGCCAATGTTTCAGGTGGTAGAATTCAGAATCCGAAATTGAATGGTGGACGAAGCGAAATAGAGGTTTCGAGGCTGCGTCGTGATCAGTAAAAGAAACCTATGGAACGAGTCCCGTACAAACATCAAAACCAAACTCCGAAAGTGGACCAGAATGTTTGTTGAGCCAGTTAATGACCAGCTTCATAGAATAATCATGTGTGAGTGCATGTAAATTTGGTCAGTTTCTTTCCGTCGATAATCTTCTAATCTAATATTGTGGCGTTTTTTGATTCTTTTAGAATTCGCTTTGGTGGAGTGATTTGAGTTTGGATTTTATGTTGCATTTTTATAACATCGTGTGCGATGTAAGCCATGTTTCTGGAAACTTTTGTAATACAATAGATGGATTACCGAATTTGTTTGGAAGTTGTCAAGTATCAAAATTAGAGTAATGTACTCTGCAGATTTAACAACTACTTGCACATATATCAGAAATAAAACCGAAAGGCCCACAACGTTTCTGTATAACAAAATGCTTCCAACAACGTTTATGTAACGACCTCCTGTAAAACATATTTTACATACGTCTTTGTCGTCATACCTTAACAACGTTACCAAAAACGAAAACAACCCGCTGCGGTGGAGCGCGAACATCATCCCTAGTTACATAAAATTTTTAAATCAATCTCGCTACGCAAACCCACAAGAACTTCTATTGTTTAACAAAAGAAAAAAGAAAAAAAAATGAATATTATCAAACAAATCACATCTCTTAATGCAGTAAGAACTAAATGTGATCGAATTCTGATACTTCCAATAAGCCATAAAGTGAACGCGACCATAACTTGAATACGCTTATTGATTTTGGTGGTGACTCGAATGTTGTCAAACCACGACTCTCAATGTGAATAAGAGAGCAAAGAGGGGGTATTCAAATCAACCCACACACACACCAAACACAAGATGTTTGACACAACATCACACGAGAAGAAAATGTGATCGTTTAATTCCCTACCAATGTTGTAAATTGGACAATCAATGGATTGAATATCCAAACCTATATAGAAAGATTCAAGCGATGGGATAAGCTATCGAATCTCATCCTCTAAAATGTTTAGAGTAAACACTTGATCCTTGCAACAGATAAAACATATCGTCAATTCTCAATAACGGGTAACGGTTCTTGATGGTAAGCTTGTTCAACTCGTGATAGTCGATACACATCTGAAAAACTTTCATCCTTCTTCTTGACAAACAAGACCGGAGCTCCCCAAGGTGAAAAGTGGTATTATGAATCATTTATCATTCAATTCTTGCAATTACGTTGCTAGCTCTTGCATCTCCGACGACGCTAAACACTAAGGCGCTCGAGCTACAGGTGCAGCACCAGGTATCAAGTCAATTTAGAATTCAACTTGTCTAACTGACGACAATCCAGGATAATCTTCAGGAAAGACTTTTGGATAATCCCGTACGATCGACATATCTTCTATTCGCTTCTCTTCGGTTTCCTTCTCGGTAATGCGGGCTAAAAATACGTGACAACCCTTCAACAAATAATTCTGAGCCTTAGTGCACGAGATAATATTCAATCGTGACATGCTCTTTCCACCACATCTATCTCATTTTATCTCTAATACTTTGTGACAATCCGTAATTTATGATTGATATTTTATACTCAAATATTATTTAAAAATATTATTTTAATGTTATATTATAAACTCACTTATTTTTGGGAAGTAATTTGGATTTACGTCTTGAAGTAGCATCGACTACGTCTAAACCGGAGGATTCAACGTTACGTGCTTACGTTTACATACACCATTTTTGGTGACAGTCCGACATTTCAGAAAATAAATTATCCGTGAATATTATTTTGAGATTTTAAATTTGTGTTGGTTCATAAACTCACAAATTTACGAGAAGAGATTAGGACTTACGATTTTAATTTAACGTCCTTTACGACTAAACCGGAAACCTTAGGATTACGTATTTACGTTTTCGAACTCCGTTTTTTATGAGATAATTTTTATTAGATTCGTTTTGTGCCGTTGATTCATAATTTATAAAAACGTTTTTCGTAAAACGACCCGAGGGCACGCAAATCGAGGAAACTAGAATCGAGGAGTACCCGTAATTAAATAGGAATGAGACAAGTGGGACACTTGCCCCACCCCCACAAACCCACGGCCACAATACTCCACCAAACCAACTTGGTGTCAAGTTTTAACTCATGTAGCTAACACTTGTCCATTTAGCATAGCATGTAAGCTAAGCGTACACCAAAACTAGCAACTAAACCACTTCTCACATTATTCAACATGCAAACCACACACATTTTCTCTCTTGCTCTCCCTTTGAGCCGTCCCACTTCACCATCCAACACCCTATTTGATCAACTTTTAACCACGAAATCTCATGTTATTCATACATAAGTTGAAGCCCTTTTGAAACCCTATTGATTGGTGGTGATTATAACATCCAAGGAGGAGTTTCTATGGAGTCTTAGGGCTGATTTTCCACAAGGAGTTCTTGAAGAATGGTGGTCTTGAAGATGGTCTTGGTTTATCAACAAGTTTCTCCATCAAAATCCATGTTTTGATCACAACCTACATCATCATGGTGGTATAAAGATAGTTCTTCACATCCTCTTGTTAATTTTGATTATGTAATCATGTATTTTATTCTTAAATGTATATATGTATGATGATATATGATGATGACAATATTGTGTGGGGATTTGGTGTTGATAATCATGGGTAAAAAGATGAAAAACTATATGTAAAAAGGTTAAAATCATGCTTAAAAATGATGGTTGTATAAAATAGTAAAGAACCATGTCATGAACTGATAAAATGGAATAGATTAATGGATATACAGTAAGTAATATGTCTTGTACACATGTGAGAGTTGGCCATGTAATGGAATCATTATAATGAGTGAGATATGATCAAAACAAGTTTAGAGTACAAATCTGAGTTCACTGTTTTGGATGATTTTTAGAAACTACTTAGAGGCTGATTCAACAGTATCTATAGAAGAGTTAAATGGAGCACATAGCATGTAGTTTATGTCATAAAAATTTGAGCTTCTATCTCCATATAGAACTCTAGATATGGCAGTTTTGGTGAACATGAAAGTAAAAATCAGATTTTGGAAATTAAAGTATAATAGTATTATATAAGCACTCAAATGAAAATAGTATAAAATGTGAATTAAAACCCACTAACTCATATAATACATTTATATAAATATGTATAAGGATAAATAAATGAGCATTTTATAAAAATGGTAGTTTGATAAGTTTTATAAGTTATAAAACTATAAACATGATTTTTACGACTTTTTCGGCTTTTACCGTAAAAATTAACGTTTTTGTTAAATAAAACTTAGACGGTTGGACCCGTCTAATGTAAACATTTATAAACTCATATACTGATATATAAACATATATAACAAGTAAAAACCGATAAAACCCGAACTATATAACATACGGACATTGATAACTAGGATTTTGCCTAGTAAGAAAGTTAAAGTTCGTTGTTCCTGTCTAATCGAATTGATCTAGGTTCTCTATGTGACTCAGTTTTATTTTGGTGGAAACAAATATTTTTGGTTGGTTTTAAATTTAAATGTGCAAAGACTTAAAAGTAAATGTCGTTGAAAGTAAAGTGGCGTTTAAAATAAATCTAAATCTAATTAAACAAAAGGGTGCAATATTTAAAAACGTGACGGAAAGTAAATTAATTTAATGACTTAAAATTAAAGCGTGACGAGAATTAAAATTTGACAAGTATTAAAAACTCAAACTAAAAATTAAACAAGACAAAGTATAAAGAGTATACCCACCATCGGAATATATTCCGATCGATGCAATCGGAATGTACCTACCTTTCAGATCGGAATGGACCCAGATCGGAATAACTGTCACTTACCTCCTGATCGGAATACCAATCTAACCCAGATCGGAATGTACTAAAATTACACTAATCGGAATGTCACACAACACCCCCGATCGCAATGAAGTCCAGATCGGAATGTGTCCTATCGGAATATCACCAATCGGAATGTGACTAAGGAAAATTGGGCAGCACTTCGTTTTAGTGAAACCTTAATAGCCGTCGCAATCCCGATCGCAATGTGCGATCGGAACCTTGATCGGAATAAGGGGGTAAATCACTCTGTCTCAATCCCGGATCGGAAAGCGAAAACCATAGGCCGAAGCTGTCACTATCGGAATGTGGAGAAGCAGGCCGTCGCAATGATGTATAAACCCTTCCTTTCCGATGGAGTCCCAAATGCGTAATAAGCACAAGTACTAAATAAGCTACTTCTATTAAGCCGTGATCAAGAACTTTAATGAAATGAAATCAAAAGAAAACAATAAGCTAAAAAGTTAAAATCTTTCAAACTTTAAAAGACGAAACTTAAATGAAATCAAAACTTAAAAATCAAAACTTTTAAGAAAACTTTCAAAACACTTAAGCAAAATACCAAATAAGCACACAAGGTTGTCAATCTCGAGGCTTATTTCGTATGAGGACTTAAAAAGGACGAGACTTTTGGTTAAATAAGCAAATGAATTAAGCAAAACTTGCTTAATCCGAAATTCAAACCGAAACAAAATGAGAAGAGAAGAATGAGAATGATAAAAATAAACTTGATCAAATGATAAAGAAAGGTAAAGGCAAGAATTTAAAGAACACAAATTGAAAACTTACTTGGAATTAAAAAGATAATTAAGGTGCAAAACATGTATTTAAATGACATGAAATATAAAATGACAAGATAAGAAAATGGTGGAAGACTAATTGTCACACTTAGCCAACAAAATGAAAAGTGATTAATACAAAACTATATATAGGGGAGGATTAGGAAGCTTCCTCCCCTCCTTCCTTTTCTCTTAATTGCGTCATTAGGTCCTTAAGCATATATTCTTCACTAATTGCACCATTAGTCCTTTTTCCTTCTAATCTTCTTTAAACTTGGACTCTAATGACTTGTGGCTCGGGATTTCTTTGAACTCGTCTTTAAATTCTTCAATAAAATAGACTTGAGTTTTTTGGCTTTTAATAAACTTCCGTCTTTTGACTTTTTCTTCGATAAATCTTTAGAATTGGTCTTGGACTTCCGTTCTTTTTCCACTCTTGACTTTTCGACTTTGTCTTTCATCTTTTTCTTCAATAAAAGCCGTGAATGCCCGTGAATTCCCGTGTTTTCTCCACTTTTCACCTTTTCATCCTAAATCACAACAAAAACACAAACCACGCATAATTCCGACATAAAAGACATAAAATATACGTTTTGGTCCGGTTATTATTGTAATTAAGTGGTAGAAAAGATGGGTGTTTACACACCTATCAAATCCCCTACACTTGACCATTGCAATGTCCTCATGCAATGCATTAGTTACAAAGCACGTTTACATTTTCATCATAATCAATCCACGTTGGCCTTTATTAAAGAAATAAAAACTATAAACATTCAAATTAAAGAAATCAAAAGCATACCTTGGGTTTTGGAAATGTCATGAATAATCATCATCCTCAAGTTTTCACTTTCCCCAAACCAAGCTTAAAAACGAGATCATTGTTATTATAAGTTAGTAAACTATCACGAACTCATGTGGGCCAATTACTCACTTAGACTCCCTTATTCCTAGGGGTAACTCTTATATTTTATTGTTGTCTTGAATGATCACGAGGATGCATTGTTTGACTTATTTCGATAGTTTATTAGGCCGAAAATAAAGTGCACGATTTAATCAATAGTTAGCTAAAGGACAAAATCTTTTAAAACTGCTTCTCGGGACCTCATAAAGTTCATATCTTGGCATAACTCGTTTCGCGATTTGAGACCTTTCTCGGACCGATATTTGGCAGCGACTTCATACTTCAAACCTTGAGAGACGTTCATGAAATAATGGTCTTCTCTTCATAATGGAATT
This sequence comes from Glebionis coronaria, assembly GCA_025667525.1. NCBI lineage: Eukaryota > Viridiplantae > Streptophyta > Magnoliopsida > Asterales > Asteraceae > Glebionis > Glebionis coronaria. The sequence goes on along the minus strand of CM046874.1, from coordinate 27,903,071 downwards.
TCTTCACTTGAAGTTTTGAGAGATTCATACTTGGACCACGACTCTTCATTTTTCTCCAATCTTTATTTTGGATTTTGATATACAACGATCCGCCTCCTTTTATGACTTGGATCTATTTATCCTCATACCTTGTTAGGGTCTTTTCGGATACACTTCTCCATGACTTTTGGGGAGTTTTGCTTTACGTCGTGTGTCTCAATCCTTCATATTGATTTTCGATAAATGATTCTTCACATCACTTTGGATCTTTAGCAACAAAATATAGCCCTCATGCCTTGTTAGGGCCTTTTCGGACTCGCCAATCTTCGCATCCCGCTTCAATAAGTTATGCCTTGGCTATGAACTCTAATCCATACCGAGCAACTTTTAAACGATCTTGGGCTAGAAGCTAAGTAACTTTTCAAATCGTACAACTCTATTTATTAGCAGATAAATTATTAGCAAGCGATGGAAGAATAGGCTCATAATTAACTCACATAAATTCACGAAAGAGTACCGGACTTATAATTGGCTCTATCATCTCTCGTTCTCCACAGTTTAAAATCTCAAGTAATGAGATTCGTGGATACTTAGCCTATTAAATCAAAGTTTTGGGTTTTCGAGTCGCCGATAGGATCTTGCAAATTCTTAGACTTTTTCAAGTTTAGAAATTGCATTTTAAAGTTCCCTTGATAAACGACTCTCTAGGATCAATTATAGGAACTTGCGAAAAGTTCTTGTTCTTAACCCGTGAGAGTTAAGACTTTCGCGTTTTATAGCTCCCTACATAATAGCCTAGCAAAACTTGACTTAAACACGTTAAGGGTACTAGCTAGAGTAAACTTAGATAAGTAAACTCGGGTTGAGTCAAAAGATCCACAACATTTGAAAATTAAAACCGCTTATTTAAACATTTATTCTAATAAGGCAAGAAAATAACTATACAAAAATAAAAACTAATAGGCCAAAATAGATTAAAAATTTTGAAAAATGTCGAAAAATTGATTTTCAGGTTAAAATGAGGACAAATACAAGGAAAAGACCACTTAACTTCGATAGAAGTCCCCCCTACACTTAAGATAAACATTGTCCTCAATGTTTAAGCATGTGGGAGTAAACTCCCCTACACTTAGGACATTGTGCACTTTGTTTAAATCTTGCTAAGGAAAAGACAACTAAAGAGATTCCTATTTTAATATTGAGAAAATATAAAATAGTGAATCGAAAAGAGTTTAGGATAGAACCGGGAAGAAGTGGACACGGAATCACGGGTCGTCAAGAATCATCAAAAGTAGATCATTGAATCTCGAATCTCTGATTAAGAAGTGAGGAGAGGAAAGCAAACCAACGGGTCTCCCCTACACTTATGGTAACGAAAGCGAAAAGATAGATGCATGGGTTGCCTCCCAAGAAGCGCTTGGTTTTTGTTTACCGAGTCGTGAGCCTGACTCGACCTTGATCATCAACGGAAGAAGCATGAAACATATCCACCAGGATCAAAGACGTAGTTTTCATCGAGCAAATAACACAAGCTTAAGGCGAACAAGGCAAGCCAAAGAAGAGTAGGCAAGGTTCCCTTAAGCAGCGATTGAGCACGGTGGAAGCAAGGGTGAAGTGCAAGCATGTCTTCAATAGTTCCAAAGATTTTTCCTTTTATTTCATCAGGTGGATACTGAGATGGCTTAAAGACTTCAATACCGGGATCGAACACCTTTTCCTTTAAGGGAAAATAGCACTCAGGCGCAGCCGAGTGTGAAGAAGATCCGCAAAGAAGCACAACCTCGTCCTCAGAAGGGGGACAAAGAGGTGTCAAATCATATGTGCAACGGATATTGGTGTCAACCGGTTTCTTCTCTTTTGACAGAATGTTCTTCAAATCCAAAGTAGGATCAAGACGATAATCTTCAAAGTCATAAGGAGGAGCATCACTCTCATGAGGGAAGTAAGTGTTGAGAAATTCAGAGAAATCTTCCTCAAATGAATAATTGTCCAAAGTAGGATCGAGTGATGGTGGAGGATCTTCATCATGTGAAGAATCGTTCGAGAGAGTATCGGCTTCATCAAAATCATCAAAAGTGGGCAGCTCGGGATACTCAGAAGTACAATCAAAATCATCTGAATCTGAGCTACAATCATCATCATCATAAGCATCAAAGACCGGTGGCGAATCATAAATGGGAGAAGGTTCCAAAGTGGAGTGAGAATCATCCACATTATCTTCAAAGAGTGGATTATCGATGGAAGAATCGAATAGAGGATTGTCATAGACGGTAAAGTCATCGAGTACATTAATCATATTCACTAATTCTCGGCCTCCAAAGTATTTGCCTGTAAGCTTCCCCATTTTAAAAACTTTTGAATCATCCCCGACTCGTAAGATTAACTCACCTTTGGCCACATCTACTAAAGCTCGTCCGGTTCTCAAGAATGGCCGACCAAGTATTAAAGGAACACGAGGGTCCATTTCATAATCAACTACGACAAAATCGACCGGGAAAGTAAATGTGCCAACTTTGATAAACACGTCTTCGGCTATACCAACGGGGTAAGTGAGAGTGCGATTTGCAAGTTCCAGAGTCATCTTTGTTGGAATGAGGTCGGGTAATGATAGTGTTTTCCAAACACTCAAAGGCATAAGATTAATACTAGCCCCGAGATCAGCAAGGGCAGTAAATTCTTCAGTTTTGTTGAACACGCAAGGCAACACAAAACGATCGGGATCTCCAAGCTTTTCCGGTAATTCTTTAAGAATAACTGCTGAGCAGTTTTCATTTAAGCGTGTGTTGGCGAGTTCAATCAGCTTCTCCTTCTTGCTAAGCAATTCCTTGAATGCTTTGACAAATTTCGGCATGTGGCAAAGTGCTTCAACAAGGCTAATGTTGATGGTCATTTGAGATAGCATTTCCACATATTTCGATACTTGACAGTCATTCTTGGTTAGCTCGATGGTCTTGCCTATGCGAGAAGGGTATGGAATTCTAGGTTTATAGGTGGAAGGTGAAGGTGTAGTCGGTAAGGGTTGGGATGTTGAAGGGTCCTTCCTAGAGACATAGTCATGACGAGGCGGAGACGGTAATGGTGCACTAATACTAGGTGTAGGAGGAGTAGGGATACATGGTGGTGGAGGAGGTGTAGATGATGGTGATGGGATAGGTGGATCGACAATGGTAATTCCACTACGCGTAGTTATAGCACTCACATTAGCTCGCGGATTGGTGACGGTGTTTGAAGGTAGAGAACTTGAAGTAGAAGGTTGAGTGGCGGGCAAGAAACTAGCCAACAGATTCTTTAATTCAGTCGTTTGAGTGCTGAAGGAGGATTGAATATTGTCACGAACCTTGGTTCTAATCTCATTTCCTTGCTTCAGGATATCTCCTTTCAAATTGATTATTTGGCTCTGTAGATTCTTGATTTGCTCACCTTGAGTTCTCATTGTGGCTTCAACATCGGGATTAATGGGTGGGGTTTGTTGGGCGGGTGGTTGATAAGGGTTAGAAGCTCTTGGTGGGATTTGGTTGCTTCTATTGTAGTTGTTGGCAGAGTTTTGGTTTTGAGGAGAAAAAACGGGTGAAAGGTAGTTGTTGGAACGGTAGCTCAGCAGATTTCTATCCCCTTGTTGTCGGGCTTGGTAATTTCCGGTGAATAATTACCGTAAGCCGCATACACATTTTCTGGATTCCCTTGAGTTGAAGGACAATCGGTGTATGAGTGAGGACCGCCACATGTTTCACAAGGATTAGCAACCGCTTTAACTTGTTGTTGTTATTGGTTTGAAGCGAGAAGCGTAATACTTTTGCTCATTTCAGTCATCATGCGGGTGAGTTCGGTCATTTCAGGGTTTGCTGAGGTGGAAGAAACATTGACTCTCAGGTTGTTCCTTGAAGAAGCAGAGGAATCCCAGTTTTTGTGGTGAGTAGTCATGTTCTCAATTAACTCTCTACTCTCCTCGGGTATCCTTTTCATGAATGTGCCACCGGCGGCTGCATTTATCGTATCACGATCTCGAAACGTCAACCCGTTGTAGAAAGTATCAATTAGGGTCACAGGGAGCATGTTGTGGTTTGGACATCTATCGATCAAGACATTATATCGCTCCCAAGCGTCAAAAAGAGATTCATCAGGGTCTTGCATGAAACCGCTGATTTGATTGCGAAGGCTCGTGACCATTGATGGTGGAAAGTAGCGCGACAAAAAGCGTTGAGTCATATCATCCCAAGTGTGAATAGAATTCTTCGGGAGACGATCAAACCATTTCTCGGCATGATGTAATAAAGTGTGTGGAAAGAGTTGTAGGCGAAGTTCATCCATTGTGGCACCGGCCAACTTCATGCTTTGGGTGATTGTAATGAACTTGTCGAGGTGTTTGTTGGCATCATCATCAGGCAATCCACGGAATGGGTTTGTTTGTACTTGCTGAATCATGTGGTGCTTCAACGAAAACTCAGGAGCGTTGATTTGCATCGGCGCAATCGGTCCTCCTCGTCCAAACATGGTTGGTTGACAAAGTTCCTCCATGGTCCGAAGATCGGGCTGTGGAAGAGCATTGTTGTTGTTATTAGGGTGCGGTGGATTATTGTTGTTTACACCTGACATAGCTAAATCTTCTTGAGGCTCGGGCTCTTGATAATTAGAAGATCTAGTACGCATGCACCTACAAAGACAAAAGAAAGAGAAACCAAACACAAAAACAATATATATACACAATAAAGATAAAATCTTTTTGGATTTTTGAAATTTTTAATTTTTATGGATTTTTATCAATTTTTTTTTTAATTTTTTATGGTTTTTTGAATTTTTTATGCGAGAAAAATAACGCTCACAAGTGAACGGATCCCAAAAAGCAACGCGTCTCTTACAGAAAACCGTTAATCTTTACGAAAAGAGCCGGCAGCGGCGCCATTTAATAATTAGGATTTTGCCTAGTAAGAAAGTTAAAGTTCGTTGTTCCTGTCTAATCGAATTGATCTAGGTTCTCTATGTGACTCAGTTTTATTTTGGTGGAAACAAATATTTTTGGTTGGTTTTAAATTTAAATGTGCAAAGACTTAAAAGTAAATGTCGTTGAAAGTAAAGTGGCGTTTAAAATAAATCTAAATCTAATTAAACCAAAGGGTGCAATATTTAAAAACGTGACGGAAAGTAAATTAATTTAATGACTTAAAATTAAAGCGTGACGAGAATTAAAATTAGACAAGTATTAAAAACTCAAACTAAAAATTAAACAAGACAAAGTATAAAGAGTATACCCACCATCGGAATATATTCCGATCGATGCAATCGGAATGTACCTACCTTTCAGATCGGAATGGACCCAGATCGGAATAACTGTCACTTACCTCCTGATCGGAATACCAATCTAACCCAGATCGGAATGTACTAAAATTACACTAATCGGAATGTCACACAACACCCCCGATCGCAATGAAGTCCAGATCGGAATGTGTCCTATCGGAATATCACCAATCGGAATGTGACTAAGGAAAATTGGGCAGCACTTCGTTTTAGTGAAACCTTAAGAGCCGTCGCAATCCCGATCGCAATGTGCGATCGGAACCTTGATCGGAATAAGGGGGTAAATCACTCTGTCGCAATCCCGGACCGGAAAGCGAAAACCTTAGGCCGAAGCTGTCACTATCGGAATGTGGAGAAGCAGGCCGTCGCAATGATGTATAAACCCTTCCTTTCCGATGGAGTCCCAAATGCGTAATAAGCACAAGTACTAAATAAGCTACTTCTATTAAGCCGTGATCAAGAACTTTAATGAAATGAAATCAAAAGAAAACAATAAGCTAAAAAGTTAAAATCTTTCAAACTTTAAAATACGAAACTTAAATGAAATCAAAACTTAAAAATCAAAACTTTTAAGAAAACTTTCAAAACACTTAAGCAAAATACCAAATAAGCACACAAGGTTGTCAATCTCGAGGCTTATTTCGTATGAGGACTTAAAAAGGACGAGACTTTTGGTTAAATAAGCAAATGGATTAAGCAAAACTTGCTTAATCCGAAATTCAAACTGAAACAAAATGAGAAGAGAAGAATGAGAATGATAAAAATAAACTTGATCAAATGATAAAGAAAGGTCAAGGCAAGAATTTAAAGAACACAAATTGAAAACTTACTTGGAATTAAAAAGATAATTAAGGTGCAAAACATGTATTTAAATGACATGAAATATAAAATGACAAGATAAGAAAATGGTGGAAGACTAATTGTCACACTTAGCCAACAAAATGAAAAGTGATTAATACAAAACTATATATAGGGGAGGATTAGGAAGCTTCCTCCCCTCCTTCCTTTTCTCTTAATTGCGTCATTAGGTCCTTAAGCATATATTCTTCACTAATTGCACCATTAGTCCTTTTTCCTTCTAATCTTCTTTAAACTTGGACTCTAATGACTTGTGGCTCAGGATTTCTTTGAACTCGTCTTTAAATTCTTCAATAAAATAGACTTGAGTTTTTCGGATTTTGATAAACTTCCGTCTTTTGGCTTTTTCTTCGATAAATCTTCAGAATTGGTCTTGGACTTCCGTTCTTTTTCCACTCTTGACTTTTCGACTTTGTCTTTCATCCTTTTCTTCAATAAAAGCCGTGAATGCCCGTGAATTCCCGTGTTTTCTCCACTTTTCACCTTTTCGTCCTAAATCACAACAAAAACACAAACCACGCATAATTCCGACATAAAAGACATAAAATATACGTTTTGGTCCGGTTATTATTTTAATTAAGTGGTAGAAAAGATGGGTGTATACACACCTATCAGACATTAACGGGCTAAGTTAACGTCATTGGACTAATAATACAACAAAATGGGCTAAAACACTTATAAACTTATTTATTGGGCTTAACCCATTTGTTCCCAACATGTAAAGTATAAATACTGATAATACAAGTATAAAATGGATTAACACAAGTTAAAGAACTTATAATAAGTTTATTGGACTTAAAATATATGAATAGGTAAAACTAGTAAACTAGTATAAAAGTTATCGACACATAACACTAAAACGAGTAAATGAGAATATGTAAACCCACTTGATCATCATATATATATAATCATCATATGTATACATAATTGTTATTTTTATAAAGTCATTGGATAAGAGTCTAAGACGAGTATTATTTGTCTAGGTTTCTGTGATTGAAGCACGTACCGTACATCCGAATTGCCGATAACCCGCTTTCCCACATCAACGTGAGTTCATAGCCTCGCACTCTTTTTAAATGTTTTTATGAAATGTTTTATAAACCCGCGAGGGAGATAACATGTTAGTTTTTATGAAATAGGACAACATTTTTCCCGATTGTTTGTTTATTGATTTGGACCCGAATGATTGTATGACCCGATGAATGATTATATGACCCGATAGATGAAATTAAATGGATTATTAAAGTTAGGTTATGTCACTAAAAGTCCATTAGCATGAATTGTGAACTACCGGGATTTGGTAGACGCTTATGCATATAATAGTACTATTTGGGGACGATCACCCCAATTCGCGCCTTGACGGTTGATCCCCGTCGTGCCACTTTGATTGGTAAGCGAATTTATATATGAGAAGATTTCTATAGCGTGACCTTTGTGACGACACGCTAATTTAGATGGGCAAATTGAGTTTCGGGCTAGCTACCCGTTGTTTGTTATAGTAAGGTAACAATGTCATGCGGCTTATAATAATCCAATTCACGAAATACTACTACACGCACCGAATTACGATGTATTGCCTGACTAGCAATACGGGGTCATACTATTGATTTTATGTTCGTATTTTGGTTTTATATAACCATATTCATATAACGGTTTTTATTTAATCTATACAACGTTGTAAAACGTTTTGTATGATGTTTTTACGACAATGGTTCGTATAATGATTTTTAAGGCAAATGCCTATATTATGATTTTGATAAAGATTTGTATAAAATGACTTTCGCTATTTTATGGCCTATTACATTGAATTGTACAAAATGATTTTCGGTAATAATTTTATACCGATGTTAAATTGATGGATATTATTAAACTCTATGAATTCACTCGGCGTTATCGCTGACCTTTTCTTTTAACATGTTTTATCTCAGGTACTTGAAGGTAATTCTCGGGAAGACAACAAGAATTCATGGCCCGCACTTAAACAATAATTTTCCATTCAAATGCTTTGTAAAACCTATATAGAATACAATGACTTGGGACCTATGTAACTTTGATATTTATGAATGGAAATGCTTTATTATTAAACGACGCGATTTTTAAGCGTTGTCTATGATGTGAGTAATGTGCTATCCCGTAACACCAACTAGTATTCCGCTGTTTGAGTTGTATAAATTTGGGGGTGTTACAGTTTGGCATCAGAGCTCTCGTTATAGAGAACGAAAGATTTTTAAAACCAAGGTTTTGAATAAAACATTTCAAAATCTTTTAACTATAAACATTTTTCCAAAAATGTCTAAAAATCTTTTGACTATAACGGTGCCGAAGAATTTCCGAGTTACCGACAAGGCCAGACTGAGAAGTGTTATTTTAATATATATATAACTTGGATTATATATATGATGTAATATTATTACATGATTGTTTGATGATTATTTTGATATTTATACGAGGTATTTATACGACGTAGATTGTCACAAGGAACCCTAAATCCCCTAGTAAATTAATCGAAGCTATTCTCGTAGGAATTCTAGCTATCCTTGATCTAAACCAAGTTGTGGATATTTATGATCCCAACAAAATGGTTGATATTCGTAGGAATGTAGATATTTGTTGATCATGATATTGAAGAAGAATTGGCGAAATTAAATCTGATATCGATGTCATGACGATCTTTCCTTATAGAGTGGAGTATGACAAAACGTTACCACCTAGAAAGATGTCATCTGATTCGTTGTCATCCAATTCTTAAATTGAAATCTAAAGGGTGAATGTTGCACTTGAGGCTGTCATTGGAACCATTACCCAAAAGCCTCATGCCACTAATACCTTTCCGAGAAGTCTAATTGAATGTATGAGTCATCTCATACTAGTGACTTATTTGATAACTATTGTTGTAAGAGCTATAGGATTGGGAATTAAGTGTTGTTCATATCGAGCTTTTATTGCCCTTTTAAGATTTATGAATAAGGTTGAAAGTATTGGAAAATAAGGTAGGATATCGCCTTAAGTATAAGTTGATTGAAACTTGAATAAAGTAAAATTTAACTTATATTGAATATGAGATTGTTAAAAGGAAGTCGTTAAGTTTTGTGATTGAATTATAAGGTTTTATCTGATTATTGATTTGTGTTAAGGGTTGTTCCTAGGCCATTGTCCACTAATGAAGATGCACAGTGTCCAAGAAATAAATTGAAGAAATCTTCTTCTGAATTGGGACCGATGGATCTTCCGGGACATGTGGAACACCTAATGATTCTTGTAGATTAGTATTCATTATGGTATCTTTTAAAAATAATCCCTAACTTAACTGAGACATCAGTTGGTAGGATGAGTTCTTGGAATTGTATGACATAGTGACACATAATGTGTTACGGTACAATTTTGACTTGTTTGTGATTAACGAAAAGACTACCTTTGATTGCTAAATTCTACATGTATCGATGTTATCTATCTTTTATTGCTTCATCCTAATGTTCGCATTAGTGATGCAACCATTGAACAAGTACTCATCTTGAATTGAGTTACATTGTGGATTATTCTTCCTGAGTGCCATCGAGGTCATGCACCTCATGATTAAGTGGCTAAGCTCATCTCCTATTATATTGTAGTTAGTTCTTGGTGAACAACTTTTCATCACATTTTTGTAGATCACTCATTGTTTTTATAAGATAAAACAGCATCCCTTGAGAAAAATTGATTTTTCGTCACTATAAGGATTATTCAAAGTAAGATTTATAAGTGATTATTATCGAAATGAGGTTGTTTATAAAGTACCTTGGAAAACTTAACTGTTTTCATAACAAAGAAAATCTTTGTAAATTTATTCTTGATTCTTATTTAAGAATTAAGCATGAAAATGTTTTTATTATAAACATGATGATAAAATTTTGACGAACTGAGTATTGCATCGTTAATCTTGAAATTGTATATAGTTGCGCGCCTACATACAATTTGGAATGGACCATGCAAGGCTGATTAGTAGTCACCATAAAACTGATTAATAAACACTAAATTTTCTTTGAAGATTGTGAAAGATTAAAATCTATGAGATCTGCCAGAAGTGAAAAATAGGGACATAGTGTTAGGGACACCTACATATGTGCCTGTAGCATCTATTCTTCTGATTCGAAATTACTCATCTGTGGATATTATCTTCATTGACAATTGATATTCCCTCCTTGTCCAATTCTCCCGTGGTGAGATTCTTAGGAAAATTATCTGATTGCCGAGTGTTGATACCCGATTGGATGTATCGACGTTCCTATCATTTCTTTTGATTTGATTTCATTTGAATGACCTGGGTAACGATCCGAGGAGCTTTCAAATGCGTACTCAAATTATGAAAACATGGGATATATTCGTATTCATTAAGTGTTTTCGTCTGTATCTGATTTGAAATTCTCTCGCGTAGATTATGCGTTAACCTTACTCTTTTAATAGTAGTTGTGTCTCCTGATATCCTTGAATATGTGAAGGATTATGAGTTATTATTTGTCTTTTGAGAAGTTCACATCGTATCGACGGTAATGAAACAGGAAAGTTGATAGTGCCAGTAGAATGGATTGATTGATTATGACATGACGACATTGTCTTAATTGATGGGAACTCGAATTGAATTCCCCTAAATGATAAGATGTTGATTATCAAAAGTGATCTAAATAATTCTTGATGGATGACTTGAAAATTATACCGTGAATGGTTGTGAACTAGTTATAGATATTGTAATCTAGAAGAATCTAATATGAAATTATTTAAACATGTTTCTGTTATCTGAAATTTTAGGAAGTATTTGCTGTGAATTACCTAGACTTTCGCCATTAAGGCAAGTTGAATTTGGTATTGATTAAATTCCCGGTGCTGCACCTGTGGCATGTGCACTGTACGTCAGCACCATCTGAATTAAAGGAATTACCGTACAACTGAGAGAGTTGTCGGAGAAAGATTTTATTCTACCGAGCTCGTCATTATGAAGAGCTATGGTGTTATCATTCCTTATATTTATAGATTACTGTGAACTGAGTAAATTGACAATCGAAAACGATATCCATGACTCGAAGTGGAAGATTTGTTCGATAATTTACAAGGTTCTAGCATATGTTCTAAAGATTTGATCCATGGCATGATTATCATCAACTTCGCATCTGCGAAAAAGATCATCTATTCCAATCACTACATCCAGAACTTGTAATAAACATTATAAGTTTCACATGATGTCGTTTGGATTGACTAATACACATGTAGCATTCATAAATTTGGTGAATCACGTGTGTAGGCTGTAATTTGATAAGTTCATGCTTGTGACCATTAAGGACCATTTTTTTGTTTATAAGAATGAGAAGAAGTTAATAATTATTCATAGATTGCCCTGAATTGGCCGAACGATAAAAACCTGTACCTTAAATATTTAACATGTGATTAAAGACTAAATCCTTTATGTTAATTGACCGTGTGAATAATAGATAATGGAATATATTGACTCTTTAAAAATTAAGAGCCCTTTTAAGATTTTGGGTTTTACCAAAAAGAAAGTGAAAATATGTTTTGACAAATAATTTATCAAAGAAATTTTTAAGGAATTATTTCCTTATGCCCAAAACATTTAACTAAACTTCTGTTTAGGGGTAAATGTTTGGTGTGCTTTTAGACAACTTAAGAAGAATTTAGGAAACTATATAATTTATGACTTGGCATTTGAAACGATACTTTTTGCTTTTCAACTAGGAAAATTTTGACCAAAATATAACCAAAGATTTTTCAAACATTTACGGATCTTACTAATAATTTTCGACAAATCAACAAAAATCTTGTTAATTAAATTCAAAATTTATTTTTAACATTTTATATAATTGGTCGAACTAAGAAATTTAAAATTTTTATGTTTACGCTTCATAAAAATTTAATAATTATTATTTAATTAATTGTAATAACTATCGACGCTTTAAACGTCGGATTGAGCAAAACTAATAAAAATGATAGTTGAGACGAAACTGAAACTTAGAAAATATGAAGAAAGAGTTTATGAGTAAATTATGGACATAATAATTATTTCATCAGGAAAGGTGAATATAGATACTGACATATTATATAAAAAGGATAAAGAGTCAATTAGGATGTGTTCCTTAGTAATGATTGTGCAAATAAATTGCCGAACAATGTAAAAATAAACAATGCTTGTAAGAAGGATAATATAGATAATAAAAAGGGGTTCGCGACAAATATGAACCATTAGAATTGAGAAGACGATGGCGTTAGATGTATAAAAGGCCACTTGTGGTTGCCTAAATATGGAGATTTTGAGATGTAGTCATCTCGTAAGTATAAGTATTCTATTCATGATATTTTTGACCAAATGTATCTTTATCTGAAGAAGTTGTACTAATGAAAAATTATGAAGGTAGACATTTGCCTCATACATTAGTAAACGTCTAGCTATCGCAAAGGTCATCATCTAAATTTGATTCGATTTGGGTCATCGTCGACAGACTGACCAAATCTACTAATATCATTCTTGTTAATGATAAATTCTTGATGAAGGAATTGACTCTTTTATATTTAAAGGAGTTATGTAAACATAGTGTACCTGTATCGATCATATCTATCAAGATCCTCGCTTCACATCGAATTTCTAGAGATTTGCTCAGAAGTCATTGAGAACGAATCTTGATGAGAGTACTGTGTACCACCCCAATCGAAGGGACGAGGTAAAGTAACGATACAAAATACTAGAAGTCTTGTTTTATGTTTGAATGATTGACCTTTGGTAATGAACCATATAATCGCTTTCCTTTGTAGAGATTATCATTGATAATCATCGTATTAGGATCGAGATCGAATCTTGTGAGGATATATATTAGAGCATCTGTAAGCAGGAGTTGAGATGAAGACACCCGACATACACCCATTGTGAGTTGGACATGTATTTTAGGTTTAAGGTTTCCTATAATGGCGAACCTAACCTTACAAAATACTCGACCCGCGAGACCTGAAATGATTGTTGAAAATTAGGATCTGATTATTGACTGCCGGTAGTGGGCAGGAGGTTATTTGAATATGAAATGTAGATCTTGAAGTGCCAGATGGATAGCGAAGTTATGCCAAAATTTTTACCATGGAAAATGAATTGATGATCTGGAAGATCATGGGATATAAGTCCCCGTTGTATGGGACCATTGAGATGATGTAAAAGATTGGTTTGAAAGGCATATAAGTTGGATCTACCCTAGGACTTCAAGAGCTGCGTGAATTATGTTTCGTATATCGAACTTGATAAAATATCTATCAAGTGAAAATCTGATTGTTTCTTAGTAAAGTTTAGATCGGCGAAAATTTGCATTCATCAAAAACCCATGAACATCATGGATAGAGAAAGTAAGTCGACATTAAGCCTGATCTTATTCCTGTAGTTATGTTGGATGAAACTCGCGTATTGTAATGGATTACGCTTGTGAGAAAAGACCGAATGTGGAGGAAATACCCACATGGATTTAACTCTATAAGAAGCGAGTAGTAAGGTAAGATGATCTTTGAGGACAAAGATCCTATTTAGGGGTAAATGTTGTGACAATCCGTCAATTTATGGTTGATATTTTATTCTCAAATATTATTTAAAAATATTATATTAATGTTATATTATGAACACACTTATTTTTGGGAAGTAATTTGGATTTACGTCTTGAAGTAGCATCGACTACGTCTAAACCGGAGGATACAACGTTACGTGCTAACGTTTACATACACCGTTTTTGGTGACAGTCCGACATTTCCGAAAATAAATTGTCCGTGAATATTATTTTGAGATTTTAAATTTGTGTTGGTTCATAAACTCACAAATTTACGAGAAGAGATTAGGACTTACGATTTTAATTTAACGTCCTTTACGACTAAACCGGAAACCTTAGGATTACGTATTTACGTTTTCGAACTCCGTTTTTGATGAGACAATTTTTATTAGATTCGTTTTGTGCCGTTGATTCATAATTTATAAAAACGTTTTTCGTAAAACGACCCGAGGGCACACAAATAGAGGAAACTAGAATTGAGGAGTACCCGTAATTAAATGGGAATGAGACAAGTGGGACACTTGCCCCACCCCCACAAACCCACAACCACAATACTCCACCAAACCAACTTGGTGTCAAGTTTTAACTCATGTAGCTAACACTTGTCCATTTAGCTTAGCATGTAAGCTAAGCTTACACCAAAACTAGCAACTAAACCACTTCTCCCATTATTCAACATGCAAACCACACACATTTTCTCTCTTGCTCTCCCTTTGATCCATCCCACTTCACCATCCAACACCCTATTTGATCAACTTTTAACCATGAAATCTCATGTTATTCATACATAAGTTGAAGCCCTTTTGAAACCCTATTGATTGGTGGTGATTATAACATCCAAGGAGGAGTTTCTATGGAGTCTTAGGGATGATTTTCCACAAGGAGTTCTTGAAGAATGGTGGTCTTGAAGATGGTCTTGGTTTATCAACAAGTTTCTCCATCAAAATCCATGTTTTGATCACAACCTACATCATCATGGTGGTATAAAGATAGTTCTTCCCATCCTCTTGTTAATTTTGATTATGTAATCATGTATTTTATTCTTAAATGTATATATGTATGCTGATATATGATGATGAAAATATTGTGTGGGGATTTGGTGTTGATAATCATGGGTAAAAAGATGAAAACTATATGTAAAAAGGTTAAAATCATGCTTAAAAATGATGGCTGTATAAAACAATAAAGAACCATGTCATGAACTGATAAAATGGCATAGATTAATGGATATACAGTAAGTAATATGTCTTGTACATATTTGAGAGTTGTCCATGCAATGGAATCATTATAATGAGTGAGATACGATCAAAACAAGTTTAGAGTACAAATCTGAGTTCACTGTTTTGGACGATTTTTAGAAAATACTTAGAGGCTGATTTAACAGTATCTATAGTAGAGTTAAATGGAGCACATATCATTTAGTTTATGTCATAAAAATTTGAGCTTCTATCTCCATATAGAACTCTAGATATGGCAGTTTTGGTGAACATGAAAGTAAAAATCAGATTTTGGAAATTAAAGTATAATAGTATTATATAAGCACTCAAATGAAAATAGTATAAAATATGAATTAAAATCCACTAACTCATATAATACATTTATATAAATATGTATAAGGATAAATAAATGAGCATTTTATAAAAATGGTAGTTTGATAAGTTTTATAATTTATAAAACTATAAACATGATTTTTACGACTTTTTCGGCTTTTACCGTAAAATTTAACGTTTTTGTTAAATAAAACTTAGATGGTTGGACCCGTCTAATGTAAACATTTATAAACTCATATACTGATATATAAACATATATAACAAGTAAAAACCGATAAAACCCGTACTATATAACATACGGACATTAACGGGCTAAGTTAACGTCATTGGACTAATAATACAACAAAATGGGCTAAAACACTTATAAACTTATTTATTGGGCTTAACCCATTTGGGCCCAACATGTAAAGTATAAATACTGATAATACAAGTATAAAATGGATTAACACAAGTTAAAGAACTTATAATAAGTTTATTGGACTTAAAATATATGAATAGGTAAAACTAGTAAACTAGTATAAAAGTTATCGACACATAACACTAAAACGAGTAAATGAGAATATGTAAATCCACTTGATCATCATATATATATAATCATCATATGTATACATAATTGTTATTTTTATAAAGTCATTGGACAAGAGTCTAAGACGAGTATTATTTGTCTAGGTTTCTGTGATTAAAGCACGTACCGTACATCCAAATTGCCGATAACCCGCTTTCCCACATCAACGTGAGTTCATAGCCTCGCACTCTTTTTAAATGTTTTTATGAAATGTTTTATAAACCCGCGAGGGAGATAACATGTTAGTTTTTATGAAATAGGACACCATTTGTCCCGATTGTTTGTTTATTAATTTGGACCCGAATGATTGTATGACCCGATGAATGATTATATGACCCGATAGATGAAATTAAATGGATTATTAAGGTTAGGTTATGTCACTAAAAGTCCCATTAGCATGAATTGTGAACTACCGGAATTTGGTAGACGCTTATGCATATAATAGTACTATTTGGGGACGATTACCCTAGTTCGCGCCTTGACGGTTGATCCGCGTCGTGTTACTTTGATTGGTAAGCGAATTTATGTATGAGAAGATTTCCATAGAGTGATCTTTGTGACGACACACTAATTTAGATGGGCAAATTGAGTTTCGGGCTAGCTACCCGTTGTTTGTTATAGTAAGGTAACAATGTCATGCGGCTTATAATAATCCAATTAACGAAATACTACTACACGCACCGAATTACGATGTATTGTCTGACTAGCAATACGGGGTCATACTATTGATTTTATGTTCGTATTTTGGTTTTATATAACCATATTCATATAACGGTTTTTATTTAATCTATACAACGTTGTAAAACGTTTTGTATGATGTTTTTACGACAATGGTTCGTATAATGATTTTTAAGGCAAATGCCTATATTATGATTTTGATAAGGATTTGTATAAAATGACTTTGGCTATTTTATGGCCTATTACAATGAATTGTACAAAATGATTTTCGGTAATAATTTTATACCGATGTTAAATTGATGGATTTTATTAAACTCTATGAATTCACTCGGCGTTATCGCTGACCTTTTCTTTTAACATGTTTTATCTCAGGTACGTGAAGGTAATTCTCGGGAAGACAACAAGAATTCATGGCCCGCACTTAAACAATAATTTTCCATTCAAATGCTTTGTAAAACCTGTATAGAATACAATGACTTGGGACCTATGTAACTTTGATATTTATGAATGGAAATGCTTTATTATTAAACGACGCGATTTTTAAGCGTTGTCTATGATGTGAGTAATGTGCTATCTCGTAACACCAACTAGTCTTCCGCTGTATTGAGTTGTATAAATTTGGGGGTGTTACATACTTCATAACCGAACGGTATACGAATAACCTTCTCATCGCATAAGATTGTAGCACGATACTTCGACAACCAATCCATACTGATAATCACATCGAAACTTCCTAATTCAACAGGCATAAGATCGATATCGAAAGGTGATAGGTGTGTAAACACCCATCCTTTTACCACTTAATTCGGGCTAAAACGAGACCAAAACACGTATTTAATATCATTTGTTTGGAATTATGCGTGGTTTTTGTGTTTATTGTGTTTTCAGAGCTAACCGGATGAATATTAAAGAAAACATGGGATTGCACGGGTTTTATCAAGGAAAAAGACTAAAGACGAAGTCTATTGTCCAAGAGATGCAAAAGATTTGAAGTCAATGGGCCTATTTGAAGATTTATCGAAGAAAAGGACCAAAGATGGAAGATTTACATATGTCGAAGAAACTCAAGTCTAATTAACGAAGAGATTAAAAGACGAGTTGAATTTAATCGACGACGAATCCCGAATCAGAATCGAAAACGTCAACTTTTCTGAAAAGACGAGAAGACAAGAAGAAAGGGAGAAAGCCCACTCACCAACCAACCACTAGGACTATAAATAGATTTCTCCCTTCACATTTTAGGGAGTTAGCTTTTCATTTTCTTTTTCCCAGTTTCTTAGGATCGGTTCATCACCAACACCATTAGGGTGTTTGGTGATCTTTAATTTTTCCTTTCAATCTTGTAAGTTTTAATCATACTCTTGTTACCTTTACATTAATCTTTCAATCAAATCTTTCTTTCCATCTTGTTCTTCATCATCTTCTATTGCAAGTTCTTAAGTTTTTTATGTGATTCAAGTTTGATCGTAAAAAGTTGTTGATTTAGTGTTTTTATTGGTGGGATTTGTTTCTTATGGTATTTTAATGATTATTGGTTAGTTTGGTAAAACCTTTTTGAGTATTGGAGTCGATTTTGATTTAAATTCGTTTTCACTGCTTTTGTGCTACTGTGTCGGTTCTTCGTTCCCAGAACTTTCCGAACAGAACATTTATTCCGAATAGACGATTTCCCATTTCCCTTATTCGGAATTTTGGATATTCCGAATAGGGCTTTTAATTTTCTCTTACTCGGAATATTTTATATATTCCGATTAGAACCATGTTTTCCGCATAGGGTACTTATTATTCCGCATAGTCCAGTTTTTCCGAATAGAGCATCACATTCCGAGTAGCCAGGTTTTCCGAATAGGGCAGTCTTTCCGAATTGGCCATACATTCCGTATAGGATAACTTTCCGCATAGATGTTTATTTTTCCGAATAGCATGTTTTTCCGCATAAGCCATTTTTCCGAATAGAACTTATTATTCCGCATAGGACTTTATTATTCCGAATTGATTATTTTTCCGAGTAGGTTTATTTTCCGATTAGAGCATTTTCAGTTAGGTCAGTTTTCAGTTGCTGTTTTCTTTAAATTTTTAATCCTAATTTTACTTTTTAATTGTTTTAAGTTTATATTTTAATTTACATCAGTCATTTATCTTTTCAATAGAATAGAAAACCAAAAACCCTTTTTGTCACCAAGAACAAATCATTCCACTTTTAACTGAGATCAATTCGAGAGGATATCGAGAGCACATAATTGAACCTAGTAAAATAACATGTATCAAATGGCGCCGCTGCCGGCTCTTCTCGTTAAGATAAAAAGTTTTTTGTGAGAACTTGGATTTTGGGATCCGTTCCCCGTGAACGTTACTTTTTCATCATAAAAATTTTCAAAAATCCTAAAAAATATAAAATTTTTCAAAAATACAAAAAAAATAATAAAAAAAAAAAACATAAAAACCAAAAATATTTTTGCTTTGTTTTTCTTTGTTCGTTCTTTTGCAGGTGTATGCGCACTCGATCCACGTCATATCAAGAGCCCGAGCCTCTCGATCACTTAGACATGGCCGGTGTACCACCTCCAAACAATAATAACAACAACAACCCGCCTTTCAACAACATGAACAATAACAACAACAATGAGCCCCTTCCGGATAATCGCCCGATGATTGAACTGCTCCAAGCTCATGTCGATGGCAACACGGATCCAATTATCATACCTCCAATTGCCGCGAACAACTTCGAGCTCAAATCAGGCTTTATCCAGATGGTCTCCGCTCAACCGTTCTTGGGACGCACCATTGATGATCCTCACGACCATATCAAGAGATTCTTGCAACTCACCAACACGGTCAAGTTCAATGGTGTTCCACAAGAGGTTATAAGGTTACAACTTTTTCTGTTGGAAATACGTTTTACGTATTTATGAAGGATCGGTCGCTCCAACGATAATTATGTAATGGGCTCGTGATCCACTTAGTAAAGTATAGTCCATATAGCCCACATGTAGGGTGGGCTATATATATACCCCTCCTAGCATGTTAGGAGGGGGTTGGTTAGTTCATTCATTCAACATTATTCATTGAATCTAATCACTTTCTCTCTCTACTTTTCTTCCCTCTCCTTTCTCTCTCTACACCTAATCTCCTTCTTCCCCATCTCTTCCACCAAATCCATAGATCTAATCCATCATTTACCAAATCCTTAGATTTAGTAGGCCTTCAATTGGTATCAAGAGCCATGGTTGAATCTTAGGATTTGCATTTTTTTTATCTTTTGATTTGGTGGTAAAAATCCTTTCTTCTCTAATTTTTTATCAATCTTTTCATCATTCGATAAATTTTTTATCAATTTTTATAAATCTTATCATTTTTTTAATAAAGTTATCCATTTTTCTATCAATTTTATCAACTTTTATTTTTTATCAGTTTTATTTTTTTTCTCTTTCGTGTGTTTTTTTATTATCCGTTTTTTACTATCAGTTTTTTTTATCAATTTTTTAAAATCATCTAGTTTTATTAAATTTTTTAAAAATAATCTGTTTTTCTTTTTCAATAATCAGTTTTTTTATAATCACATTTTTTTTGTAATTTTTTTTTTAATCATATCATTTTTTAAATCATATCATTTTTTTATCAGTTTCTCAGTTTCTTATTTTTTTATCAGTCCAATACAGTCCAATCAGTGTGCTCTGTCTAAAATAATCAGTATATCTTCACAACTTTGTCTAATCAGTTTGCTTAATAGATTTTCTATTGTTCTTTTTTGGTCAAATCGGTCCAAAGTCTCTGGCTTTTATTCCTTCAATCTGTCCAAATCTTTTTCATATCAGATTTCCACATTTTTTCCGCATAGACAGTTTTCCGCATAGACAAACTTTCAGAATAAGAAAACTTTCCGAATTGACACAACATTCCGAATTGACACAACATTCCGAATAGGAAAAAAGTTCCGAATAGGAAAAAGTTCCGAATAGGAAAAAGTTCCGAATAGGAAAAAGTTCCGAATAGGAAAAAGTTCCGCATAGGAAAAAGTTCCGCATAGAAAAAAGTTCCGCATAAGAAAAAGTTCCGCATAGGAAAAAGTTCCGCATAGGAAATAGTTCCGAATAGGACTTTTCCGCATAGACAAAAACAACATCTCTCGACACCTCTCGACTGCTTCTCTCTTTTACTCTCGACTTCGAATCATAACAGACCCTCGTTTTAAAAATTTGACTCAAAAACAAACACCATCACACTCCCAACACAGATCCCACTCTCAACTCAAAAGTCACCACTTCGACTCGACCAACACCTCTCGACACAAACTCGAATTATTTACCCTACACTCAACGACTCGACCTCTCGTCTCACACAAACACCAACACCTCTCAAACTCAAACTCACTGTTACCATCTCTCTACTCTCACCCACACAAACTCTTGACCACACCAAAGGCCAAGACTTGGACACCTTCACTCGGACCCACTCGACACACCACCCTAACCCTCGACTCCCTCACTTCCCAAACGCAAACCGACGACTCATTTACCCACCCTCACAAATTAACATATCTCTCGTATCCCATCAAAACCCAAGTACCCTCACCGACCCTCTCTCGACCAACTTCCAAATCTCTCCCACAAACTCACCACGTCTGTCAATCAACACTTCACAATATTCAAGATCTCAGTCTAATCAACCATCATCGATCCAAGACTCAATTTTGACAACACAAACGAGAAAGACTCAACAGATGAAGAGGACAGACTCAATTAAATAAACATAAAATTAAAAGAGTACCTACCCGAGACCTAATTAAAGATCTTGTAGAAAACATAGAAGTTTCTTGGTGGCTGCGTGAGTGAACGAAGGAGAAGGAGGGTTACAAGGTGGCCGTGTTTTGTTGCAAGTGTTTCAGGCTGTGAGATAAGGATTGAGAGCTTTGGTAGAGAGAGAGAGAGTTGGAAGAGAGCTATGGAAGATGGCCGGATGGTGAGTATGAGTTTAGGAGAGAGAGATTAAATTTATTGGGATATATATTTTTTGTTGAGGCGGAAAGAACTAGGAGTAGACGTTAGGGCGGATATAACAAGAAACAAGTGGGTTGGGCGGTGGCAGTATTGTTATTGGTCCACGTATTGTGGTTCGACGGAGAAAACAAGGGCATTATTTTGGGACACGTTTTTTTTGTCAAACGTATTTATATATCGTTTTTTTTTTTTTTAATATCAAGATTTTTTTTTAATTTTCTATTTTTAGTTAACTAATTTTTGAAAAATTTGTGTCACAAGTTTGTTTTATTTTTACTTTTACTTTTATTTTCCTATATTTAAAAGTTATTTTTTATTTTTCTTATTTTATTTTCCATTTTAAAATATCACATTTTATTTTTTATTTTTAGTTAAATTAAAATTTTGTATTTTTGTCACTTTTATATTTTTTGTTTCGTATATTTTGTTTATTAATTATTGGCAAATCGTGTCGAGGCGGGTATTTTTAAAAGTTACTGTGGAAAAACATTTGCCGGATTAAAAGTTATTGTGGCCGGATTTCAAGAAAAACGTGACGAGTCAAAGTGACGAGCTTCATTTATATCATCCATCGAGGAATTTTAAGTATTATTTACGGGTCTTTCGTTTTAATCGATCTTTAATGGATTCGTTCGATTCGACATGTCAAAAGGGAGAGTTGTATTTAAGGCAAAACGAAGTTAAGAAAAGTGGCATCACCTCCTTTCAACTACTCCAGTCTCATCTTGTCACTCTTTCGGGGATTCAAGGAGGGAGTGAATTTGTGACAATCTTTGGACAAGATCGTCAGATATTCATCGACTCAATTTTTCCCACTTTGACCCAACTCGCCGAGCAACTCAACCATGGAAACTTTAATCACTCTGCATCGGTACTTGCATATAAGGCTCTTGTGACACACCTCACGCCTTTCCTCCAATTTAATATCATCAAGCCTGAAAGTTCAATGATTTGCCAATCGTTTCTTCGAGATACACATACCGAGCTTCGAGTTTTCCGTGATACGATTTTGAAACTCATGTCATCGGTCTCGTCTTCGATATATCAAAGATCACAACTTCAGCAAGTGTATGTTAATGGAGTGCAAGAATCAATGACGCAGATGCAAGAGGATAATGGTCATACGGTTGACAACTTGGAGCCTAACGATGGCACGAGCAAAGAATCAGGAGGACAACATGATGCCAGTGGCACGTCAGGGAATGTTCACGAGATTTCTCTTGATGACACCTTACCCATTTATGACGCAGAGCCTGCAAACATGGTACAATGTAATGTGGTTTATGATGTATATGCTGATGACATGCCGCATATTGAGCATTCTGAACCTAATTATGACAAACATGGGATGGACAAGAGTGATAGAAATACCACTTATGATTCATCCGATGTGAGTCATAATGGGGGAGAAAGTGTTCAAAATGCTACAGTTCATCATGATAAATGCTTTATAACTGCCTCGTTAACTGATTCTGATTCTAAGATTAAAGAGCTCGAAACGATCGTAGCTCGGCAATCAAAAGATCTTGAGGATGCCAAACTTGAATTTTCTAAGAAAACGGTCAAATTTGAAACATACTTTGAAAAACTTGAAAAATCAAACGTTGTTCTTGAAAGAAAATTGGATCAAACTGTTTTAGATTCTAAAGCTGAAAAGGATAATCTTTTGAAACAAATTCAACTGCTTGAATCTAAATTGGCATCCCAAGATAACGTGCTCAAAGAAAATGAAACATTAAAGGCCCAAGTACAGGAAAAGGTTTTTGCTATAGCTGCGTTGAAAAACGAGTTAAGGAAAACTAGAGGATCTAGTGTGGACACTAAGCTTGAAAAACCATCAATCTTGGGGAAACCGCCTACAAATCAGTTCGTCAGACAACCGACTGTCAGACAACCTACTGCATTTAGATCCGAGCGACCACAATCCTCGAGACCGCGGGTTGCCTCCCAAGTTGATTTGGTTCATCTTTCTAGACAAGACACTCCAGCAACTAGGCCCTATGTGATCACTCCAGCTTTAGCAAGACCAAATCATATGATTGCCTCTAGTTTCCCTAAAAATACCAAGACCACGTCTAGAACTAGTTCAAATGACGTTTGCCATAAATCTGGTCTTGGGGAAGCTAAGCAAAAGACACATGCAAGAGATAGCAATGTCCAACCTAGTCAGATGCCTTCTAGATTACCCAACACTGCTAACCGTAGCATGCCATCTTCTAGGAGCATCGATCAATCATCTAGGAATTATTCAGACATTAAATATGCTACTTGTAAAACATGTAGAAAATGTGTCTTTACGGCAAATCATGATGCTTGTGTCAAGAAATTACTTGATGAGGTAAACTCCCGTGCTAGAATTAAGTCTCAGTGGATAGCTAAAATCAAACCCTTTGGTAAAGTTTGGCGCCCCACTGGTAGAACTTTTACTCTTGTAGGAAACGAGTGCCCTTTAACTAGGATAGTCTCTGATTCTACGAAGACTACTAGGGAGGAAATTGCAAAGGATGATACATCACTTAAGCCTGAACTTAAGATTTTCTATAAAAGGAAACGTTTGCCAACTAAAACAAGTGAATCATCCCCTCAGGCCACCTCTGACACAAGTAAAGCAAACTGTGAACCCCCACGTGCTTCTATAATTGATATCGCTAACCCACGTCAAAGCATGCAAATTCCTAATGAGATTGCAGGTACCAAAGTTGATGTTCCAAAAGAACGAAGCGGTCCAATCGTTGTGTACCGTTCAACTAAGGACACTCTTAGAGTTTGGTTGCTGAAGAAGCAGATATCAGAGAAACAAATGTCTCAGGGGATTCATGGTTAAGCTGCACAAGGACTTACAGTCACATAACAGACTGTAACTCGCTCTCCAAAGACAGGAAAGTTCATCCCGATGATGACTTATCCTAAAAACGAGAAATTCATTTTTCTCGGGCATGAGCTTATGTTAAAAACATTCCACGTTTTTAAGCTCATGCACTAAGACTTATAGTCACATCACAGACTATAACTCGATCTTCAAAGAAAGGAAAGTTTATCGCCGATGGTAAACTTATCCTAACAACGAGAAATTCATTTTTCTCGGGCATGAGCTTATATAAAAAACGTTCCAAGTTTTTAAGCTCATGCATTATGGCTCATCGTTAAATGTCAGACGATGACCCGTTCTTCAAAGGCAGGAAAGTTTATCGCCGATGGTAAACTTATCCTCATTAACGAGAAATTAAATTTTCTCGGACACGAGCTTACGTTAAAACCATTCAAAGGTTTTAAGCTCGTGTACATGACTTACAGTTAAATGTCAGACTGTAACTCGAACTTAAAATAAAGGAAAGATTATCTTTTATGATAACTTATCCTTTTAACGAGAAATTCACCTTTCTCGGTCATGAGCTTGTATTAAAACATTCGAAGTTTTAAGCTCAGAAAGGAAAGTGTATCTTTTAAATAAGAGAACTTTTCCTCATAACGAGAAATTAACCTTTCTTGGTCATGAGCTTTCCGTTAAAACAGTCAAAGTTTTCAAGCTCATGAAAACGACTTCTAAGTAAATGTCAGCTTAGGACTCGTTCTTCAGATAAAAGGAAAGTTTATCGCCGATGATAAACTTATCCTTAACAACGGGAAGTTTACAACTTCTCGGACTTGAGCTCGCTTTATAAGATATTCAACATCTTAAGCTCAAGTAATTGGTTTTCAAAACTTTGAACACAATTTTTCGAGAATTTCTCAAAAGGTTTTTCTAAATCTTTCAAAATTGTGTGTTCAAAAACGCTTTGATAAAAAGAGCATGTCTTCTGGAATCGATAATATTTACGAACCTAGAAATGTCATTCAATAATGACACGGGGTTGTAAATAAAGTTCGAGCAGAAGTTCAAACTTTTAAAACATGCTCAAAATGGTTTGCTATTATTTCCGATAGTAACCCGCTTTTCACTTTGAAGTCAAGCATTTCACCGGAAAGCTTTGACTTCAAAATCCGAAGTTATCAACTCCTCAATCCGAAGTCCGTTGCAATTGATATCTACATACTAGACGATGCGACTGCTCAAACGACGACTACAGCTCTTTAAGTAGAACACGGGTCAACAATTGAGGGGGAGCAATTGTCCAGCATTCAGAATCTTTGATGCCGACAGTGCCATAGTTCACAAGTTGGTGTCAAGACAACGATATCAATTGTCCATGTGGTGTAAAGGAGAAGATAATTTCAGAAGTTACGAGGAAGACCAACATTCGTGAACAAGAACCATGTGCTTCTTTCATATGATGTTCTCCATTATTCAGGTCCAACCTCGTACATTGCTAATATTGTGAATTCATCATCATATATTGATCTTTGCACGTGTTAAATACCTTACACTTGTGTTTAAACGGTATTTAATTTACGTTTCAAGTACACCCTCATTAATTTGAGGGGGAGCTTGTGTCATTCATGAAGATAATTGGATTTACATTTTTCTTCCCAAATTTTCTTAAAATGCTATTAAATCAATTGATATTAAAAACATCGATTGGGTTAATATTTTTAATATGGGGGAGAAAATGTGATTTAATATGGGAAATGATTAATCACAAATGGTTTGACTTAACGTGTTAGCTCATCCCGACATGTGCGAAATGTTTTCGAATATCGTAGCATATGTTAAGGGGGAGCAGAATGGATTTGCACTTCAAAATGGATTTCATGGTGACATACACTTACCCAAAACATCTCTTTTCACGACGATGAAGATTGTGGTGACATAAGGATGGTAGGATAGGTTAAAGTCCAATGATTTCTCTTGAACCGGAGGAATCTTCCCAAGGACATTCCATAGCTAGAAATAGTAGTCCTTAGGAAAGATGGAGAAAGATTGTGAACGTAGCTGAATGCCGACCAAGTACTTAAGTTAGCACTGGAACAATCACAACAAGGTGCTAGTTATGACGTATTGGTAAGCATTGAAGGGGTTGAAGAATGAAAAAGAATTGTAAAGATAAAGGGTGTAAAGAAAGAAGCCCTCCTTACAACTTAGGCAGAAACCGGGTCAATTCATATGCTATTGAGATCATTTTAATGATTCTTGATATTGAAGATAGACATCATGGACCCAGTGATGCAAGGCACAACCCATCCCAGCTAACTCAGATATCTCTCAAAAGATATTTGTTTTATTCACACGGAGACAACACATCATCTATTGATTTATTCACTCCGAATAAATTGGTATTGAAAAGGTGGCACTCCTCTCCAGCCTCCGATCACTAAAAATCCAAAATGCACGATCGAGTCTAGAGCTATTTGAGATCATCAAATATCTCATTAGGACACACTTTCATATCTACTTGCTTCTTCACACACTGTGAAAAGTAAGAAAGTTCTTAAGAGTCCTACGCAAAATCTTCATGATCTTGCCTGAACATCCGAGTAATACGAAAGTATTTACAATGAAGATGGAAATCCTTCTTGAGCGAATATCAAAAAGCTCATGGTAGGTGACTTGTGCGATTCTTTATGAATCAAACTTGTGATAACTGGAAAGCAACAGTGGTTTAATTCTTAAATGAATTTAAACACGTTCCAGGCCTCTACGCAAAATCTTAGTGATCTTGCCAGAACATTCAGAGTAATACTATTAAGTATTTACAGTGACGAATGGAAATCCTTCTAGTGTTAACATCAAACAGCACTTGGTAGGTAACTTGCAAGATTCTATACGAATCAAGCTCGTGACAACTGGAAAGCAACGATGGTGCGGTTCTTAATTGAACTTCACTTGTTCCAGGAACATGAATTGACGGCTTCAAATCATGCGGATAATATTATCCAAATGA
Organism: Glebionis coronaria; assembly: GCA_025667525.1. NCBI lineage: Eukaryota > Viridiplantae > Streptophyta > Magnoliopsida > Asterales > Asteraceae > Glebionis > Glebionis coronaria. The sequence goes on along the minus strand of CM046874.1, from coordinate 27,875,774 downwards.
TTCACTCTTTACGTTCGCAGTCAGCTTTGGACGGTCGAGTAAAGAGAACGGGCTTACCCGCGAAATCTTGTCAAGGAGGTTCTTTATCGAAACTACCTGCCACAAGTACGATATTTAATATCGTCCAACGGTCTTCACCGACCGGAGGTAAAATGCTACCGAATTAGAATGAAATGTTCAAGGCCATTTCATCCGTGTATATGGTTTGTTGCTAACTGTCTTATGCAGCGTAACAAAAAGGTGGCATTGCGGTGTATAATCCAGAAGAAGTCGTCACCACATGCTTATACTACATACACTTAGTACTTCAACAAATTCAAGAAAGTCTGAAGGTCAAGTCTTCCGCTGTATCAAACTCTGAAGCTTTCAAGAATTTAAAGGTATAAGTATGTGGAACATGAAGTCACGAAGAGGCAAATTTCACAAGTGATGAATGCACAAGGTCAAGGCAAGGAAACATGCTCAAGACTAAAGTCAAAGATCACATCAAGCATATTCACAAGAACAAGATCGAAGACTCAAGCATAGTATGCTAGGTTTAAGATTTTGTAAAATGGTGTGACCTCCCTTAGGGGGAGATTGTTGGAAATGTGTTTTCCCAAAGAAAGTCTCGGTCACATCATTATTAGCATAGATCACGAGCCATAGTATATTTAGAACTTTGTAACTTGGAGCGACCTCCCTTAGGGGGAGATTGTTGGAAATACGTTTTACGTATTTATGAAGGATCGGTCGCTCCAACGATAATTATGTAATGGGCTCGTGATCCACTTAGTAAAGTATAGTCCATATAGCCCACATGTAGGGTGGGCTATATATATACCCCTCCTAGCATGTTAGGAGGGGGTTGGTTAGTTCATTCATTCAACATTATTCATTGAATCTAATCACTTTCTCTCTCTACTTTTCTTCCCTCTCCTTTCTCTCTCTACACCTAATCTCCTTCTTCCCCATCTCTTCCACCAAATCCATAGATCTAATCCATCATTTACCAAATCCTTAGATTTAGTAGGCCTTCATTTTCCCTTTTCTTTAGAGGGACAAGCCCGGCATTGGCTTGCTAAGGAACCGCCACCGAGTATTCTCTCATGGACGGATTTGGAAACCAAATTCATCAATTACTTTTTCCCACCCTCTCGTACTACCGCTTTGCGGAATGAGATCATAAATTTTGAACAAAAGTACGATGAGTCGTTCAGTGAATCTTGGGATCGTTTTAAAGATCTTTTAAGAAAATGCCCACAACATGGTTTTACCAAGGTACATCAAATTAATACTTTTTACAATGGTTTAAGCATGAGTGACCAAGATTCACTGAACAGTGCCTCGGGGGGTAATCTATTGGCTAAGACTTCCAATGCTGCTTGGGACATCATTGAGAATAAATCTCGTGTGCAAACCAAGAGTGTTCGGACCAATGTCGCTAGTGCTAGCACTAGTGACAGCGACAAGCGATTGGACAAAATCACTACGCTTCTTGAATCGCTTGTCACCCACACCGTCAGCAACAACAACAGCAACAACGCCAAAAACGCTCAAGTGAACGCTGTCAGTCAACCTTGTGAGATATGCGGTGGTCCTCACTCTTACACCACTTGTACCGCCACCCAAGATTACCCTGCTGAGAATGTGAATGCGGCATATGGCACCTATCCTCAACCTGCTTATCAAGCTAGACCTCAAGGTGACCGTAATTTGCTTAGCTATCGATCCAACAACTATCTTTCCCCACCTGGTTTCCCTCCTACCAACTCAAACCAACAACAAAACCTTAATCGCCCTCCTCAACAACAACAACAACCTCGACAACCATACATCCCTCCTCACAAGCAGCAACAACCACCTCAACGTAACAACCAAGTTTACCAACAACCTGCTTATCAACCACCCGCATACAATGCTCCTCCCAACCAAACCACCACTGCATTACACCAAGAGGTTGCAACCTACATGAGGACCAATGATGTGATCGTGGAAAATCTACAACAGGAAGTGCGAAACTTGAAGGCAGACTTGGTAAAGCAAGGAAATGATTTGAGAGCAGATATGAGAAATACGTTGGATAGCCAAACTAATGATCTAAGGAACATGATGGCTAGTTTCTTCCAAGGTAATCAACCCTCTTCTTCGGGTACTCTTCCGAGTAATACCGTTGCGAATCCAAGAGGGGAGATGAAAGCAATCACTACTCGAAGTGGCAAAGGTACCAAGGAACCCGAGCTTCCTATACCTCCACCGGTGGTTGTGACTAAGGAGAACGAGTCACCTGCTCCTATTCCTCATCCTTCTCCTTCCCTAATTTCTCCACCTCTTCCTTCTACCCCCCCTCCACCCAAGGATGTGAGTGATCCTATTCTACCAAAGCCTTCCTCTTCATCCAATATACCTTATCCATCTAGGTTGAGGAAAGAGAAGCTCAAAAGCAAGGACGATATTCAGGTTTCTAACTTTCTTAAGATGTTTAAACAACTGAATTTCAATATCTCCTTCGCTGAGGCTCTCGCTCACATGCCCAAGTATGCAAAAATGTTTAAAGATCTTCTGAGCGACAAGGAAAAGCTCCTCGATATTGCCAACACCCAACTTAATGAGAATTGCTCTGCAGTGCTCTTAAGGAAATTGCCAACTAAGCTTGGTGATTCGGGTCGTTTTCTTATCCCTTGTAATTTCCCGGGAGTAGAGAATTGCATGGCCCTAGCCGATCTAGGTGCCAGTATTAATCTCATGCCTCTAAGTGTTTGGAAGCAATTATCTCTCCCAGAGCTAGTCCCCACCAAAATGACTTTGGAATTAGCTAACCGTACGGTTGCTTATCCAGTGGGGATAGCCGAAGACGTCATCGTAGGAGTCGACAAATTCACCTTCCCTGCTGATTTTGTTGTCGTCGACTACGAGATGGACCCCCGTGTGCCACTTATTGTTGGTCGTCCATTCTTAAGGACCGGTCGCACTCTCGTTGATGTTGAAGCCGGTGAGCTTATCATGAGGGTGGGTGACGATAAAGTAGTCTTCAACATGGGAAAATTGTCTAAACAACCTTATTCCAACGAGAGCGTTAATTGCATTGACGTTCTTGATGAGGCTTGTGAAGCACACTTTATTGATGCTTGCAAAAGTATTCCTTCCTCTCTTCCCAATGTTGAGACCGTGTCCTCCATTGATTCATCGTTGTCTCTATTTGGAGATAGTGATTTATTTTGGAACAATCTTGAAGATACCATGGGAGATGTGAATTTAGCTACTAATGATTCTCCTATCGATGGGGATGAAGACATGAATTTCTTTGACAATCTTCTCACCGAAGACAATCCTTCGCCTCCATCTCCCACGGTTATTGCTATCGATGCCACGACTTTGAAAACGCCTCCCGTCGAAAATCCTCCGGATTTGGAACTTAAGGAGTTGCCGCCACATCTCGAGTACGTGTTCCTTGACGACAACAAGAAGTCGCCCGTCATTATTGCAACGGATTTGAAAGATGAAGAGAAGACTCGCCTCGTTGCCGTGCTAAAAGCTCATAAGAAGGCTATTGCTTGGAAGATTTCGGATATTCGTGGAATTGATCCTCACTTCTGCACACACAAAATTCTCATGGAGGACGACTATAAGCCCACTATTCAAAGCCAACGAAGGGTGAATCCAAAAATCCATGAAGTCATCAAAACAGAGGTTATCAAACTTCTTGATGCGGGTATGATTTACCCTATTTCGGATTCACCATGGGTTAGTCCAATCCATTGTGTGCATAAGAAGGGCGGAATAACCGTTGTTCCCAATGAACACAACGAGTTGATTTCCACTCGTCTCGTTACTGGGTGGAGAGTTTGTATAGACTACCGCAAACTCAATGATGCCACGAGAAAGGATCATTTCCCTCTACCTTTTATGGACCAAATGCTTGAACGTTTAGCGGGTAATGAATATTACTGCTTTCTTGATGGTTTCTCGGGTTATTTTCAAATACCCATCGATCCCCAAGATCAAGAGAAGACTACATTCACTTGTCCCTATGGCACTTTCGCTTACAAAAGAATGCCTTTTGGCTTATGTAATGCGCCCGGGACTTTCCAAAGGTGCATGTTAGCTATCTTCCATGACATGGTTGAACAAACTATGGAAGTCTTCATGGATGATTTCTCGGTCTTCGGGGATTCATTCTCTTCTTGCCTTGCCAATTTGGAACGTATGCTTAAGCGGTGCGAAGACACTCGCCTAGTTCTAAATTGGGAAAAATGCCATTTTATGGTAAAAGAAGGCGTCGTGCTTGGACATAAGATCTCGAAAGCCGGTCTTGAAGTTGACCGTGCTAAAGTCGATGTTATCGCAAAGTTGCCCCCACCTTCAACCGTGAAGGGTGTGAGAAGTTTCCTGGGTCATGCGGGCTTCTATCGTCGATTCATCAAAGATTTTTCTCAAATCGCTCGCCCGATGACCCACCTCTTGGAAAAAGATACTCCTTTTATCTTTTCCAAAGAGTGCCTTGAAGCCTTCCACTCGCTTAAGGATAAGCTAACTAAGGCACCCGTCTTGGTTACCCCTAATTGGGAGCTGCCTTTCGAGTTGATGTGCGACGCTAGTGATTTTGCTATTGGAGCGGTTCTGGGACAAAGAGTGAATAAACACTTCCAACCAATCCATTACGCTAGCAAGACAATGACAGGGGCACAATTGCATTATACGACAACCGAAAAGAGCTTTTAGCTGTTGTCTATGCTTTTGAAAAATTCCGCCCCTATCTTATCCTTTCCACCACCATTGTGTATACCGATCATTCCGTGCTGAAGTACTTGTTGACAAAGCAAGATTCCAAACCAAGACTTCTTCGCTGGGTTTTGCTGCTCCAGGAATTTAAAATCGAAATTCGCTATAAAAAAGGAGCAGAAAACTTAGCCGCGGACCATCTCAGCAGACTTGAGGATCCATACCAAGGGGATCATCCAAATAAAGAAATCAATGATTCTTTTCCCTTGGAGACCTTAATGTCTATAAACTCGAAGCCGAATGAAACCCCGTGGTTTGCGGACTTTGCAAACTACTTGGCGGGTGGAATTCTCAAGGAAGGGTTGACGTCCCAACAAAATAAAAAGTTCTTAACCGACATCAAGACTTACTTTTGGGACGACCCTTACCTATTCAAACAATGTGCCGACCTGATTATCCGTCGATGTGTTGATGGACCGGCAGCGTCTGAAATCCTTGATGCTTGCCACAAAGGACCCACCGGTGGTCACTTTGGTCCCAACTACACCGCCAAAAAAGTGTTTGACTCGGGATTTTATTGGCCCTCCATTTATCGTGACGCTCACGATATGGTTAAAAAATGTGATGCTTGCCAGAAACAAGGTAAGATCACACATAAAGACGAGATGCCTCAGAATTTCATTCAAGAGTGTGAAATTTTTGATGTTTGGGGTATCGACTTTATGGGGCCATTCCCTTCATCTAAAGGAAACAAATACATCCTTGTAGCCGTTGACTACGTTTCAAAGTGGGTTGAAGCCAAAGCTTTACCTACTAATGACGCAAGGGTGGTTTGTAACTTTTTGAAAGCTTTATTCGCTAGATTCGGTGTGCCTCGCGCCATTATTAGTGATCGTGGGACTCATTTCTGCAATGACCAATTTGCTCGAGTCATGGCTAAGTACGGTGTAAATCATCGTCTTTCCACAGCCTACCACCCACAAACTAATGGCCAGGCTGAAATATCCAACCGAGGACTAAAGTGAATTCTTGAAAGAACCGTGGGAGAGCATCGTGCCGCATGGGCTGATAAACTTGATGATGCTTTGTGGGCTTTCCGTACTGCTTACAAGACCCCGATCGGCTGTACGCCTTATCGTCTTGTGTACGGGAAAGCGTGCCACCTCCCCATTGAGTTGGAGCACAAGGCTTACTGGGCCTTGAAGTGGGCTAATTTTGATATAAACAAAGCCGGTGACCTACGCAAGATCCAACTCAATGAGCTGAATGAACTACGGAATGAGGCTTATGAAAATTCTTTGATCTATAAGGAACGAACTAAGCTCATTCATGACTCCAAGATCAAAAACCGAGAGTTCCATGTTGGAGACAAAGTCTTACTTTTTAACTCTCGGTTGAAAATCTTTTCGGGCAAGCTCAAATCTCGTTGGTCCGGCCCATTCACCATTGCCCAAATTTTTCCATATGGTACTCTCGAGCTCGCTCAACCTGATGGACAGAATTTTAAGGTGAATGGCCAACGAGTAAAGTTGTACTTTGGTGAGGACACCTCTCAGGAGGTGATTCCATCCCTCACCACGTTCCCCATGAACTAATTTTGGGTCGAGTCAGGCTCGTGACTCGGTTATAAAAAACAAGCGCTCCTCGGGAGGCAGCCCGAGTATCTATCCCTTTAACCCCCTAAGTGTAGGGGAGGACATATTTTGGTCGTTTGTGTTTGTGCGGTGATGTGATTACAGGGACAACTGCAATCTTGGAAATTTTGAAGAACCGTGCTCCCGTGTTATCCGAAATCCGGTTCTATCTCTCAACTATCGTGATTCAATTTTCTTCATACTCACATTTGAAATTGATCACTTTAGTCGTCTCTTCCTTAACTTGAGTTAACCAACGTGCACAATGTCATAAGTGTAGGGGAGAATTTTCCCACATGCTTAAACATTGAGGACAATGTTTATCTTAAGTGTAGGGGGGACTTCTATCGAAGTTTTAAGTGGACTTTTCCATGAAAATGCCTTCATTTAACCAGAAAATCCTATTTTTCAACATTTTTCAAATTTTTTATTAACTTTGGCCATTTAGTCGTAATTTTTAAATTTTTATCGTTGCTTTCATATGTATATATCCCGCAATAAAATCAAAAATATTAATAAAGTGGTGTAGCTAGTTTAGAAATCGTTGACATATTAGGCCCGTTGCGTTTATTTTGACTCAACCCGAATAGACTTATCTAAGTTTATTCTAGCTAGTATCCTTAACCATGTAGACCTTAATTGGTTTATTAGGCTAAGTATCCACGAATCTCATTACTTGAGATTTTAAATTGTGGAGAACGAGAAATGATAGAGTCAATTATAAGTCGGTAATCTTGCACAAGCTCACTTGGTGTAATTATTTGCCTATTCTCCCATCACTTGCTAATAATTTATCTGCAATAAGTAAGGTCGTACGATTTGAAAAGTTACTTAGCTTCTAGCCCAAGATCGTTTAAAAGTTGCTCAGTAATGACGAGAGTTCATAGCCAAGGCATAACTTATGAAGCGGGGCGCGAAGATTGGCGAGTCCGAAAAGGCCCTAACAAGGCATGAGGATTCAATTTTATTGCTGAAGATCCAAAGTGATGTGAAAAGCATTATTCCTAAAGTCAATATGAAGGATCAAGACTCACGACGAAAAACAATCAACTCCCATAAAGATCATGGAGAAGTCTATCCGAAAAGACCCTAACAAGGTATGAGGATAAATAGATCCAAGTCTGAAAAGGAGGCGGATCGTTGTATCTAAAAATCCCAATTAGAGATTGAAGAAATAATCATGAAGTCGTGGTCAACAAAGTTGGAGTACCATTCAAAAGTCTCCAAGTGAAGAAACTCTATTATGATGAGAAGACCATTATCTCAAGAACGTCTCTCGAAGATATGAAGTATGAAGTACATGTCAAATATCGGCCCGAGAAAGGTCTCAAATCGTGAACCAAGTTATGCCAAGATATGAACTTTTTGATATCCCGAGAAGCAGTTTTAAGAGATTTTGTCCTTTAGCTAACTATTGATCAAATCGTCCTACTTTGCTTTCAGCCTAAATAAACTATCGAAATAAGTCCAAAAATGCATCATCATGATCATTCTAAGACAAAAATAAAATATAAGAGATACACCTAGGAATAAGGGAGTTTAAGCATTTAATTAAGCCATGTGTGTAAGTGTTTGAATTGCTAACTTATAATAACAATGATCTCGTTTTTTAGCTTAGTTTGGGGAACGTGAAACTTGAGGGTGATAAATCTTCGCAACACCAGAGCCCTAATGTAAGTCCTTTATTTCTTTACGAGTTATTTCCATCCTTTTGTTTATCTTAAAGTTTTAAATTTCTCTTAGAATTTTGATTCTTATTTAGTAGTATTTGAATAAGGCCAAGGTTGATTGATTATGAGAAAAGTGTAAAATTGCTTTATCACTAAGCATTGCATGAGGGCATGGCAATGGTTAAGTGTAGGGGATTTGATAGGTGTGTAAACACCCATCCTTTTACCACTTAATTCGGGCTAAAACGAGACCAAAACACGTATTTAATATCATTTGTTTGGAATTATGCGTGGTTTTTGTGTTTATTGTGTTTTCAGAGCTAACCGGATGAATATTAAAGAAAACATGGGATTGCACGGGTTTTATCAAGGAAAAAGACTAAAGACGAAGTCTATTGTCCAAGAGATGCAAAAGATTTGAAGTCAATGGGCCTATTTGAAGATTTATCGAAGAAAAGGACCAAAGATGGAAGATTTACATATGTCGAAGAAACTCAAGTCTAATTAACGAAGAGATTAAAAGACGAGTTGAATTTAATCGACGACGAATCCCGAATCAGAATCGAAAACGTCAACTTTTCTGAAAAGACGAGAAGACAAGAAGAAAGGGAGAAAGTCCACTCACCAACCAACCACTAGGACTATAAATAGATTTCTCCCTTCACATTTTAGGGAGTTAGCTTTTCATTTTCTTTTTCCCAGTTTCTTAGGATCGGTTCATCACCAACACCATTAGGGTGTTTGGTGATCTTTAATTTTTCCTTTCAATCTTGTAAGTTTTAATCATACTCTTGTTACCTTTACATTAATCTTTCAATCCAATCTTTCTTTCCATCTTGTTCTTCATCATCTTCTATTGCAAGTTCTTAAGTTTTTTATGTGATTCAAGTTTGATCGTAAAAAGTTGTTGATTTAGTGTTTTTATTGGTGGGATTTGTTTCTTATGGTATTTTAATGATTATTGGTTAGTTTGGTAAAACCTTTTTGAGTATTGGAGTCGATTTTGATTTAAATTCGTTTTCACTGTTTTTGTGCTACTGTGTCGGTTCTTCGTTCCCAGAACTTTCCGAACAGAACATTTATTCCGAACAGACGATTTCCCATTTCCCTTATTCGGAATTTTGGATATTCCGAATAGGGCTTTTAATTTTCTCTTACTCGGAATATTTTATATATTTCGATTAGAACCATGTTTTCCGCATAGGGTACTTATTATTCCGCATAGTCCAGTTTTTCCGAATAGAGCATTACATTCCGAGTAGCCAGGTTTTCCGAATAGGGCAGTCTTTCCGAATTGGCCATACATTCCGCATAGGATAACTTTCCGCATAGATGTTTATTTTTCCGAATAGCATGTTTTTCCGCATAAGCCATTTTTCCGAATAGAACTTATTATTCCGCATAGGACTTTATTATTCCGAATTGATTATTTTTCCGAGTAGGTTTATTTTCCGATTAGAGCATTTTCAGTTAGGTCAGTTTTCAGTTGCTGTTTTCTTTAAATTTTTAATCCTAATTTTACTTTTTAATTGTTTTAAGTTTATATTTTAATTTACATCAGTCATTTATCTTTTCAATAGAATAGAAAACCAAAAACCCTTTTTGTCACCAAGAACAAATCATTCCACTTTTAACTGAGATCAATTCGAGAGGATATCGAGAGCACATAATTGAACCTAGTAAAATAACATGTGTCAAAAGGATGATCTATAAAATTTAAATAACATCCGCGCAGAATAGTGTCAGCTCCTATTAACTTTCCATTAGCTAACTCAATAGTGGACTTAGTGTCTAAAGGCGAGGGGGTCACATCTATCAAGACACTAAATGCAGTCGACACAAAACTCTTATCTTCTCCCGTATCAAATAAAACTGAAGCATAACGATTTTTGAGGAGAAACGTACCCGGTAACAACGTTAGGGCCTTGTTGGTCCTCTCCTCCGCCCAACACGTAAACTCTCCCACGAGCTTCTTCACTCTTAGCAACCTTTCCTTGATCCTTGTTCTTTTTATTTGGGTACTCGTTGTTGTAGTACATATACGTACATATACGTAAATAAAATATAAACAAGTAGCATTATCTTACGTAGTACATATACGTACATAGAATATAAACAAGTAACACATAACGGTTATAGCCTAGGCCTAAGATGCAAACCTAATTCTCTATAACCAAGGCTCTGGATACCAAACTGTAACACCCCAAAAATCGGTCAACGGAAGAGGTAAAGCTCCAGGGCTGTTACGTCATAATACCAATGTAACTAATAGGATGCTCGACTAAGGTGTTGTTTGTTTATTAAGAGGCTCTGAATCTGAATCCAATTCGCACATCTGAATCTGAATATTCGGTAGAAAAGTCTGAATCTCATTTTCATCTGAATCTGAATAAGTGGTTGTGAAATCTAAATCTGAATAAATAATAACTTTTACAATTTAAATATGACACGAGTGCATTCACGAAAAGAATTAAACTTTATTAGATATAAGATAAAAAATTTATAATACAATCGATTTAAAGCTAAAAGTCTTTTAAACAAAACATGCAATCTCATGTTTATTTGACTAAAATAAATGTGTCAGAGTTTAATCTAACTTTAAAACGATAAACTGAATCGATCACGATAGAGTTAAGATACATGAGTCCAAAACCGAACCCTTAAATTTGGACAAAATATGAATCGTTACGCATCAGTTTATAAACTCTTTATCTAGCAAAACACATGCAACGATTATAAAAGACAAAGGTGAAACAAGAAAAGAATGAAAATTAACGCCTAAAAAGAAAAAATATTGTAAAATAAAAAAATAAAAAAAGTAACAAAATTCAGAACAAGAAAAATGACATTAAGAGGTGTTAAGACAACTCATCTACATCTAGTTCAATCAGACGTTTATGCCTCTTACTGCCTCTTAATGATCAGAAAAAACAAACGCTCTTAACACTAGTTTCCTCTTACTATATCTGAATGAAATGAAAAAAACAAACCGTTTTAATGAATCAAATGTCTGACTGCATCTGAATGAGTCAGATTAAGATGATGTTAAACACAAACACCACCTAAGCTTGGAAAATAATACGGGTCAGAAGCAATACATTTTGGGCCAGCAGTAATCAAGCCATGTGGCCTAGGAGAGGTGTGATATGCTATTGTACTCAAAATTAGAATATTGCTAGGAGTAATAAAAATGGGGGTAGGAGACGTATTTGCATTATTAGGATTACCAATGCCACTATTTTGTACTAAATTATTTATTAACCCTGAGTGTCCTAACAACTTAACCAACAACTCTTCTGTCCCATCTCCTTTCATTTGATAACAGATGTTGTTACGATCATAGGATCAAATTTGGGGTTATGACCAAAACTACTAGATCTTGTCATGATGATTAAGGTAAGGTATGAGTTGTGTAGGGTTTGTTAGAGTGATTTTGTGTCAACAGTAAGGTGAAATAATGTTTTTGTGTGTACAGAAGATAACAAAGAACCAACCATGTGGAGAAGCACGTACGAATGAGACAAATGAGACAAGTAACCAACTGTGTGGATTTGTGACCGAACACACATCACCAACACACTTAAACCTGTGACCTAGCACGGATACCAAAGCAAATAGTGTGAATCTGTGACCTAGCAAAAATCACCAACACCAATAAAAACAGATGAAGATTGGAGATCGTTTTTAACGATTATTTATGTTTAGGGTTTAGGATTCGGTTACCATGTAAGTGTGAGAAAGTGTATATCTCATAATACGATACATATATACAAATACGTGGATGATTCTAGATATGGGCTTGAGCCCAATACAAATGTATATATATCAATACAAGGTAACATTTTTTAGCTTATAATATACCGAAACGAAGATAGTAACTTATATTTTCATAATCTTGCACTAATCTAGTGTCAAAACAATTTTTATAATCCTTTATCCTTAATATAAACTTCAGAGAGAATGTGTAATTTTTGTAACAATACATTTTAACCACTTTTAAACACAACCACATATAGTAAGACTACTAGTTCTTACTAAAAACTCATAAACACAAAGAATATGACAAGAACACGATTAAGTTTATAGATCTATAAATATAATAACATATATTTAAGTAAAAACTCAAGTTATGTTTAAAAATATATAGATTTAGTAGATACATCATAAAAATGCATGGATCCAAAAGATAACTGATAAGTGTAAAAACACTCGTCAATAATGATCCAAAAACCACTCAAAACACAGTCAAATACATAATATTTAATTGAAAATATCAGAATTACGTGGGTATTTGTGTTTCATGTGTTTTCAGGTAAAAAGATGCATTTTGGAGCAAAGACACGTTTTCAAGGATTTATTTGATAAAAAGACGAAGAAAGAGACGAAAGATGCTACAAGGACCTTATTTGCCAAAATTTCAAAGATCGAGGGCTTAAGTTGCAATTTCTACAAGACAAAGGATGATAAAGAAACTTGATTTAAAAGTGCTAAAGACATTTGAAAAGAAAGAAGAATTGAAGGACCAAAAAGGAAATTTGGAAAGTAAAAAAATTTAACTTTTATAAACTTGGTCAATTGACCAAGTCGGTCAAACACACATAACACATATACGTCTTCCCGAATGAGAAGAGAGAGAAACAAGGAATAAAAAGACGATATCTTCATCTCTTTTCACCACCACAAACCTGCATATGCAAATCAAGAACGATTCATGAAGATTCAAGCAAAGATTTAAACTACAAAAGTACTCATCTCTTCCTCCTCTTCAAGGAGGTACAAATGAATTAGATCAAGACGGAGCAATGAAGAAACGCCCAATATCAAGAATGAAGAACGAGTTCATCATCCTCGTATTAAACACGTGGCACAATTTAATTGGAGGAAACACGTCACACCACCACCTCTTCAGCTCTATAAATAGAAGATCAAGACTTCATTTCGAGACGGTTAGCAGCTAGGAGTAGTTTACACCTAGTTAGATTAGAGTTAGTTAGTTAGTATAAATTTCTGTTATGATTCTTGTTTTAATCTTGTAACAGAATTAGTTAATCTTGTAACCGATTACTGTTTTCACCATTAATGGAAGTTTAAAGTTTCAGTTTTCTCAATATCTTGATTTCTCTTATATCATCTTATCATCTGTTTTGAATTCAATCTTCATGATTCAATCTTAGTGTGCTAAGTGATTTCTAAAAGATTGATTGGTTTTCTAAGTGTTTAACTCTCTGATATAGAAGCTTTTAAAAGTCTTAAATTTTCGTTCTGAGTTCTTTTGAGATTTAGCTTTCAAATCTGTCAAATCAGTTTCAGTTTTAGTTTCGAGTCAGTTAGATCATTGTAGCTTAAAATTGTTAAGATTAGATGAATACAGGGCATATAGATTAGGTATCGATTTGATTTTCAGATTTAACTATAATTCAAAAACTGTCAGTTTGATTTTAGTCAGTAGAAGCTCAAAATAAAGTTTTGTGATTCTGCTTAATAACGTTTCTCTGATAATCAGTTAGTAATTCGGTTTGATTCATTGATTTAGGTTATCGAGAGATAATCAGTGATGATTAATAAGCTGTTATAGCTGAAATAACAAGTTTATGAATTAAATAGTGATAGCTCATAGAGTTTCGGTTCTGAAACTATTTCAAGAATTTGTAAGATTGTATTTGTCAATTTCGAAGTTTTCTTTGTTTGGAAATTTTGTTATGCAGGATTACTTTGAGTTTATGCTGGTAAAGATTCATAGTTCAAAAGAGTTAATCCAACGATAGCAGTAGGTTAGAAGTGGAGTGTGTTCGGGATTTAAGCGAGCTCAGCGCTCCGCTACGACATCAAAGGACGGGCCTGGAAGAAACAGGTTAAGCTCGTTTAGTTTTTGGCAAATTATATTGTGTATTCTGCTTTAGTTGAGATAGATTAGATGATTGACTGCTGATTGCTTTTATCAATCTGCTTCGTGTGTAGGTTACGATTTAATGGCATTAGATTAGTTAATCTAGTTAAATGTTACTCATTTGATTTTCTGTGATATTTTCATAGCTAGAAATTGTTAAGTTCAGCTAATGGACATTTGATTTGTTTCCCTGCATGAAAGGTATAGTCTGTTAATATTTGATTTTTGCTTGATTCTTGCTAGTTATTAGTTTCTTAGCTTATACTTTGTTTCTTGGCATATTCTGTCAATTTGCATAAGTTTTGTTAATTGTTAGTTTTAATCCTTCACTTTGAATGCTTTAGTTACGCTTACAGTACAAAGTTAGCCACAGTTAGTTGCAATTTGACCCTCAGTTAGAATATCAGTTGCGTTTTAGGTCCTTCTGGTTTAATAGATATTGTAATCCACTAGCTAGGTAGTTAATGGACTAGTAGGCAGTTTTTAGTTGGGCTTGAGAATTTCTTGAGCCAATTTAGGTTTATTAACGAATTGGAATATGAAAAATCAATAATACACTTCATTTTTAAGTTTAGTTTTGTAAAATTTACATTTTGCAAATTAGATTTATATTTTGTATCTTGTTAGAACTAGTTTAATATTTTCTATTTTGTAATTTTCATTTGTAGTGTAATATTGTATTCTCCATTTTATATTTTGTGCATTTAATTGTCGTATTAGCTAAGTGTTTTTAGTGTAGTACGTATTATGTAGTAATAGTATAATATTTTACATTTTTTTTACATTCTTTGTGCAAATTAGACATAAATTACCAAACAAGTTTTATAACCAAAAACAATTAAGTCGAGCTTAAAAACGTTAGATCAATTCGGATTGAGTCGAGAAAAACGAACTAAAAAATGAAATATTAAATGGCGCCGCTGCCGGTTCTTTTCGTGAAGATTAACGGTTTCGAGTGAGACGTATTGGATTTTGGGATCCGTTCACTTTGTGAACCTTATTTTTACGTATTATAAATCAAAAACATAAAAAAATCAAAAAGAAAAAAAAAATCACAAAAATCAATTCTTTTCCTAAAGAATTGAACCAAAAAAAATAAAAAATCAAAAAAGTAATCTTTTTCCTAAACGATTACACCCAAAAATATATATTATATCGGTTTTCATCGTTTTTACGTACATATAGTATTTTTCTTAAAAACCAAATAAATACAAAAATATTTTTGATATATTATATGTAAATAAGTATACGTATAAGAACAACCAATTCACATATTCTCCATAAGTATTGCCAAGGCAATACACCGTGTTAGGGGGCGTTTCGGTCCTTGACACGCGTATCGATCAAACTCAATAAAGCAAGAATAGATAAATACTTCCAATAAGCAATAATTCGAAGAATACAAACTACAAAGTGAATAGAAAGGCGATGTGCTATAAAATGCCATCTAAGGGTCAATAGGTACTTAAGTGCTTCGCGCCACCTAACCCCCCGTTCACTAGTGCGTATTCTAAGAAGGAAGGATTTATTGGGGGTCTTGCACCCAAGTAGTAATTATATATATTATACTTTCTTGTGGATATTTCATATCGAACCTCGAGGGAGATAATCTCTTCTCCTTCAAAAGTTGACCGAGAGCTCATCTCTCACTCCTCGAGTTTACTTACACGTGTACTCGCACACGTGTAAACATACCACCTTTGGTGTATTACTTCCTTCCCCGAGGAAGCTTTTAGATGTCATTTCACTTGTATATACATTTGACCATTTTGCCACACATGGATAATCGTCCTATTTTGGGGATATTACAAGAAGAGCATTATCGAGCTGTGTATGGGCCTTGTGCGACTTGTGGAGGACCGCATGGTGCAAATAATTGTCATCTATACGCAAGCGATTATGATCAAGGGTTTAATGAGGATTTTCAAAATCAAGAATTTTTAAATCAAGACGATTTTCAAAATGAAGAGAATTTTCAAAGTCATAATCAAACAACCTTTCACAATCAAGGCATTTTTCATTTCTTGAGTAAAGACGCTTTTAACTTTGTAATGCAAGCACTTGAGAAAATGAAAGAGGCAACTGATCCGAACATCTTAGGCTTGCGAACACACGTCTTGCAACTCATGAGACCGGACGATGCTTTACCTGATGATGAGCCTTCTTTGAGAGTAGATGTTGAGGATGATACACTTAGTGATGTTCCTATTATAGACCCTTCTATCTCTCCACCGACTATACTTGAGTCATACACACCTTCAGCACCTTTACCTCACATGGGACCCACCGACTCTTTAACCATGGGGGACGAGCCTCTTAACACTAATACAAACACCGATTTGGATGAATTAACCTCTTCTAGTGTTGAGAACCTTATCCCAATCCAAAGAGAGATTGAGGGTATTTCCAATGAACCATGTGATGAGCTTTGTGTTGATACCTCTTCTCCTCATGATCACATTGAGATTTCATCACATATTGACCTTCATGCTACTACTAGTGATTTTGGTGACTTTGATCTTGATGAATTGTTTAAAGAAAGGGATAATGAGATTGAGGAAGAGTTTGTGAAAGACTTTCCACAAATAGAGGATGAAAATTGTGATTCTAGTGACGCATCTTATGCTATATCATCCGATGATTTGTCTTGTCAAGATAACATTCTTAATTTGGATGAAGAGTTTGCTCCTATAGGAAATGTGGATCCTTCTCCTCTCCCATCTTATGATTCTTGTGATGAAACCTTTGATGATCTTTCTGATAGTGATGAATCCTTTACTTCTGATGATGATGACTCCATTTCTTCTATGACTCCTTCACCTATTTCTTTGAGTGATTTTGTGATATATTCAAATCCTCTTTTTGAGACATGTTTTGATAACCCACTTTTTGCGGAGTGTGAAGAACCTAATAATGAGTCTATAGAAGAAGAACCCTTGATTGATCATCCTTCACTGGTTTTTGAGGATACACCTATTGATTTTCATGATCATATCATCCCTTTGAGTGATTCTCTCATTAATACACCTCCTTTTGAGCCTTATGTTCCTACCCTCCCACCCTTGAAGTTGGTTATTGATGAATATCCTTTCCTCTTAGAGATTGATACTTTTTCATCTAAGGCACCTTTAGAACCAAAAACCTTTGATATGGACTCTTTTATGGAGATTGATGCCAACATAGAGGATACTCTTGCACATTTTGATATAGAGGTCGACGATAGTGTTTCTAATTTGGAAGAGGAGGTTCGTCTTATTACTACATTGCTTTTTGGGAATATAGAGCCTACACCTCCTCCATGAGACACTATTAATTTTGATCCTCCTTTCACTATGCCTTCTATAGAAGATTACCCACCTTTTGATGATGATGATGATGAGCCTAACATGGACATCATAGTTATGAATGTTTTGATACCTACACCTTCATTGTCTCATGATGCTTTGATATCTAAGGGGGAATCTTATATGGTTGATACAAGTTCATCTTCTTATTTTCCCATGAAGGGAAAGGTTTTTTTATCCTGGGATACGTATGTTGAGACACATTGGTTTTCATCTACTCCACTTAAGAGTGTGATTTCGATCGATATGGAATTCTTGTACGAGCTTACTTTGGTGATACTACCTACTTTGGAGTTGTTCACTTGTCGAGATGGAAACTATGTATTTGATCCTGGAGTGCTTCCTATTTGAGAGATTTCGTATGTTGGACAAACTTGAGACACGTTGGACCTTTCCATTTATCGAGGCGGATATTGTAAATCTTATAGTAAATGGCAACGTGCTAAGTTTAAGTGTATCATGTGAGACGAGCTTCAAAGTGGATATCTTTATTCTCCATGATGGTTTCCCCAAGGACAACCTAATTCGGGGCCGAGTCGAGCTAGCAACTTAGGGTTAAAAAAACTCAAGCATTGAATAACTAGGTTAGAAAACGTAGAGTAGATTTTCAATAGGTTAGGTTTAATTAAAAGGATGTTATAGTAGAGTTGAAGTGGAGGGGTGCCCTTTCTTCGTTTTTTGGTGTTTGCTTCAAGGGTTGCTCTCTCACATTTCATGCTTGGAGCTTATGAAGGAGGCCCGTGTATCTGGTTCACTTCGATTAGTTTTTGCTATCGTGATATTAAACACTTGTGCTTAAAATGAATATCCTTTAGTTATCTCTTCCTTAACTTGGGTTAAGCAAAGTAATCAATGTAATAAGTGTAGGGGAGTTCACTCCAATACTCTTAAACATTGAGGACAATGTTTATCTTAAGTGTAAGGGAGACTTCTATAGAAGTGACCTCACCTATACCATTGCCTTAACTTCATGATAATTGGGAAAATTAATTTTTCAAACATTTTTCAAATTTTTGATCTACTTTGGCCACCAAAAATATGCATTCATAATTTTTGCATCAATCATTTTTCATTTGCATAACACATTTTCATTGTATATATTTTTTCTTTTGTTCTTTATGAAAAATTGAAAAAGAAAAAAAAAATATAATAAAAACATGGTTTAATAAATTTAGATTTCTTTGACATATTAGGCCCGCCATGGATATTTTGACTCAACCCGAGTTTGCTTATTTTAGCACTCCCTAGCTAGTATCCTTAACCATGTAGTCCTTCATTGGTCTATTAGGCTAAGCATCCACCAATCTCATTATTTGAGGTTTTAAATTTGTGGAGAATGGGAAATGATAGAGTTGAAGAAAGTATAAAATCGCTAGATAAACTTCATGATAATTACTTGTGGCTAAACCCTTCTCTTCTTTACCTCTATTTTCTTCGCATGTATATATGTTAATAAATAATCAAGAACGGTTTTAATCGGTTTGTAATCTCTTATGCATTTTTGTCTAATCATTCACGGTTGGTATAAGTACGTCTTAGGATTCTAAGTTAGAACGTTTTATGTGTACTAGACTTATGTCATGCTTAATATTTAGCGGATGTTTTTCCTTTTATTCTTTTCAAATTTCTTTGTGAGGAATAAAGAAAAATAAGAGTGGCTTACAAAAAAATGAGTTGCTAGAAAAAAAGAAAAAAAATATATACAAGACTCCCAAGAGGGGCAGTGTGGTGTTAATTATAGTGACTATTGAGTTCCAATATTACCTTGACGGGTTGCGGGGATTCAATAGATTGCTCCAATCCAATATTACCTTGACGGGTTGCGGGGTTGAAGATCCAAAGTCTCAAAAAGATGGCGGATGTAAATTATTGCGTGAGTTTTATTTTTCTTTCCTTAGCGAGTGTGTAGCTACTTATGAAAGCATGACATAAGGATTTTACACATAAGGCGAATGACTTATTACTCTTGAAACGGACTTATATTAATTGTGAGCGGTTTTTCAAGTAATGGATGAGAGGATTACTTATGATTAAAACCGTGCTTCCTTATTTTTGGATTTTACATTTCTTATATTTCACGCTTCAAATAATGACAAATTTGCTCTCAAGCAATTTGCTCAAATAATAACCGGTTCCACATTTAATTGTCATGAATAAGTTGATGCACTTTTTACTTGTGAATACAATGATCCTATTTTTAAGCTTGGTATGAGGAAAGTAAAACTTGAGGGTGATAAGTATCCATGGTAACAAAGCCCTAATCCAAGTCATTGATTTCTTTATGAGTTATTTCTATCAAAACCATTTCAAGAAAATACAAAAAAATGTATATAGAATTGTTTTCTCTTGCATTGCATTGTTTATATTCAAAATCATGCATCATATAGTGTAGAGTAGTGTAGATACATTCCATAATGGCCAAGGTGGGTTAATTATGAGAAAAGTGCACTCTATAGCTTTAAAATGCTGCATTGCATGAGGTCATGGCAATGGTCAAGTGGAGGGGAATTGGTAAGTGTGAAAACACTCATCAATAATGATCCAAAAACCACTCAAAACACAGTCAAATACATAATATTTAATGAAAATATCAGAATTACGTGGGTATTTGTGTTTCATGTGTTTTTAGGTAAAAAGATGCATTTTGGAGCAAAGACACGTTTTCAAGGATTTATTTGATAAAAAGACGAAGAAAGAGACGAAAGATGCTACAAGGACCTTATTTGCCAAACATTCAAAGATCGAGGGCTTAAGTTGCAATTTCTACAAGACAAAGGATGATAAAGAAACTTGATTTAAAAGTGCTAAAGACATTTGAAAAGAAAGAAGAATTGAAGGACCAAAAAGGAAATTTGGAAATAAAAAAATTTAACTTTTATAAACTTGGTCAATTGACCAAGTCGGTCAAACACACATAACACATATACGTCTTCCCGAATGAGAAGAGAGAGAAACAAAGAATAAAAAGACGATTTCTTCATCTCTTTTCACCACCACAAACCTGCATATGCAAATCAAGAACGATTCATGAAGATTCAAGCGAAGATTTAAACTACAAAAGTGCTCATCTCTTCCTCCTCTTCAAGGAGGTACAGATGAATTAGATCAAGACGGAGCAATGAAGAAACGCCCAATATCAAGAATGAAGAACGAGTTCATCATCCTCGTATTAAACACGTGGCACGATTTAATTGGAGGAAACACGTCACACCACCACCTCTTCAGCTCTATAAATAGAAGATCAAGACTTCATTTCGAGACGGTTAGCAGCTAGGAGTAGTTTACACCTAGTTAGATTAGAGTTAGTTAGTTAGTATAAATTTTTGTTATGATTCTTGTTTTAATCTTGTAACAGAATTAGTTAATCTTGTAACCGATTACTGTTTTCACCATTAATGGAAGTTTAAAGTTTCAGTTTTCTCAATATCTTGATTTCTCTTATACCAACTTATCATCTGTTGTGAATTCAATTTTCATGATTCAATCTTAGTGTGCTAAGTGATTTCTAAGAGATTGATTAGTTTTCTAAGTGTTTAACTCTCTGATATAGAAGATTTTAAAAGTCTTAAATTTTCGTTCTGAGTTCTTTTGAGATTTAGCTTTCAAATCTGTCAAATCAGTTTCAGTTTCAGTTTCGAGTCAGTTAGATCATTGTAGCTTAAAATTGTTAAGATTAGATGAATACAGGGCATATAGATTAGGTATCGACTTGCTTTTCATATTTAACTCTAATTCAAAAACTGTCAGTTTGATTTTAGTCAGTAGAAGCTCAAAATAAAGTTTTGTGATTCTGCTTGATAACGTTTCTCTGATAATCAGTTAGTAATTCGGTTTGATTCATTGATTTAGGTTATCGAGAGATAATCGGTGATGATTAATAAGCTGTTATAGCTGAAATAACAAGTTTCTGAATTAAATAGTGATAGCTCATAGAGTTTCGGTTCTGAAACTATTTCAAGAATTTGTAAGATTGTATTTGTCAATTTCGAAATTTTCTTTGTTTAGAAATTTTGTTTTGCAGGATTACTTTGAGTTTATGCAGGTAAAGATTCGTAGGTCAAAAGAGTTAATCCAACGATAGCAGTAGGTTAGAAATGGAGTGTGTTCGGGATTTAAGCGAGCTCAGCGCTCCGCTTCGACATCAAAGGACAGGCCTGGAAGAAACAGGTTAAGCTCGTTTAGTTTTCGGCAAATTATATTGTGTATTCTGCTTTGGTTGAGATAGATTAGATGATTGACTGCTGATTGCTTTTATCAATCTGCTTCGTGTGTAGGTTACGATTTAATGGCATTAGATTAGTTAATCTAGTTAAATGTTACTCATTTGATTTTATGTGATATTTTCATAGCTAGAATTTGTTAAGTTCAGCTAATGGACATTTGATTTGTTTCCCTGCATGAAACGTATAGTCTGTTAATATCTGATTTTTGCTTGATTCTTGCTAGTTATTAGTTTCTTAGCTTATACTTTGTTTCTTGGCATATTCTGTCAATTTGCATAAGTTTTGTTAATTGTTAGTTTTAATCCTTCACTTTGAATGCTTTAGTTACGCTTACAGTCCAAAGTTAGCCACAGTTAGTTGCAATTTGACCCTCAGTTAGAATATCAGTTGCGTTTTAGGTCCTTCTGGTTTAATAGATATTGTAATCCACTAGCTAGGTAGTTAATGGACTAGTAGGCAGTTTTTAGTTGGGCTTGAGAATTTCTTGGGCCAATTTAGGTTTATTAACGAACTGGAATATGAAAAATCAATAATACACTTCATTTTTAAGTTTAGTTTCGTAAAATTTACATTTTGCAAATTAGATTTATATTTTGTATCTTGTTAGAACTAGTTTAATATTTTCTATTTTGTAATTTTAATTTGTAGTGTAATATTGTATTCTCCATTTTATATTTTGTGCATTTAATTGTCGTATTAGCTAAGTGTTTTTAGTGTAGTACGTATTATGTAGTAATAGTATAATATTTTACATTTTTTTTACATTCTTTGTGCAAATTAGACATAGATTACCAAACAAGTTTTATAACCAAAAACAATTAAGTCGAGCTTAAAAACGTTAGATCAATTCGGATTGAGTCGAGAAAAACGAACTAAAAAATGAAATATTAAATGGCACCGCTGCCGGTTCTTTTCGTGAAGATTAACGGTTTCGAGTGAGACGTATTGGATTTTGGGATCCGTTCACTTTGTGAACCTTATTTTTACGTATTATAAATCAAAAACATAAAAAATCAAAAAGAAAAAAAAATATAAAAAATAAAAAATCACAAAAATCAATTCTTTTCCTAAAGAATTGAACCAAAAAAAATAAAAAATCCAAAAAGTAATCTTTTTCCTAAAAGATTACACCCAAAAATATATATTATATCGGTTTTCATCGTTTTTACGTACATATAGTATTTTTCTTAAAAACCAAATAAATACAAAAATATTTTTGATATATTATGTGTAAATAAGTATACGTATAAGAACAACCAATTCACATATTCTCCATAAGTATTGCCAAGGCAATACACCGTGTTAGGGGGCGTTTCGGTCCTTGACACACGTATCGATCAAACTCAATAAAGCAAGAATAGATAAATACTTCCAATAAGCAATAATTCGAAGAATACAAACTACAAAGTGAATAGAAAGGCGATGTGCTATAAAATGCCATCTAAGGGTCAATAGGTACTTAAGTGCTTCGCGCCACCTAACCCCCCGTTCACTAGTGCGTATTCTAAGAAGGAAGGATTTATTGGGGGTCTTGCACCCAAGTAGTAATTATATATATTATACTTTCTTGTGGATATTTCATATCGAACCTCGAGGGAGATAATCTCTTCTCCTTCAAAAGTCGACCGAGAGCTCATCTCTCACTCCTCGAGTTTACTTACACGTGTACTCGCACACGTGTAAACATACCACCTTTGGTGTATTACTTCCTTCCCCGAGGAAGCTTTTAGATGTCATTTCACTTGTATATACATTCGACCATTTTGCCACACATGGATAATCGTCCTATTTTGGAGATATTACAAGAAGAGCATTATCGAGCTGTGTATGGGCCTTGTGCGACTTGTGGAGGACCGCATGGTGCAAAAAATTGTCATCTATACGCAAGCGATTATGATCAAGGGTTTAATGAGGATTTTCAAAATCAAGAATTTTTAAATCATGACGATTTTCAAAATGAAGAGAATTTTCAAAGTCATAATCAAACAACCTTTCACAATCAAGGCATTTTTCATTTCTTGAGTAAAGACGCTTTTAACTTTGTAATGCAAGCACTTGAGAAAATGAAAGAGGCAACTGATCCGAACATCTTAGGCTTGCGAACACACGTCTTGCAACTCATGAGACCGGACGATGCTTTACCTGATGATGAGCCTTCTTTGAGAGTAGATGTTGAGGATGATACACTTAGTGATGTTCCTATTATAGACCCTTCTATCTCTCCACCGACTATACTTGAGTCATACACACCTTCAGCACCTTTACCTCACATGGGACCCACCGACTCTTTAACCATGGGGGACGAGCCTCTTAACACTAATACAAACACCGATTTGGATGAATTAACCTCTTCTAGTGTTGAGAACCTTATCCCAATCCAAAGAGAGATTGAGGGTATTTCCAATGAACCATGTGATGAGCTTTGTGTTGATACCTCTTCTCCTCATGATCACATTGAGATTTCATCACATATTGACCTTCATGCTACTACTAGTGATTTTGGTGACTTTTATCTTGATGAATTGTTTAAAGAAAGGGATAATGAGATTGAGGAAGAGTTTGTGAAAGACTTTCCACAAATAGAGGATGAAAATTGTGATTCTAGTGACGCATCTTATGCTATATCATCCGATGATTTGTCTTGTCAAGATAACATTCCTAATTTGGATGAAGAGTTTGCTCCTATAGGAAATGTGGATCCTTCTCCTCTCCCATCTTATGATTCTTGTGATGAAACCTTTGATGATCTTTCTGATAGTGATGAATCCTTTACTTCTGATGATGATGACTCCATTTTTTCTATGACTCCTTCACCTATTTCTTTGAGTGATTTTGTGATATATTCAAATCCTCTTTTTGAGACATGTTTTGATAACCCACTTTTTGCGGAGTGTGAAGAACCTAATAATGAGTCTATAGAAGAAGAACCCTTGATTGATCATCCTTCACTGGTTTTTGAGGATACACCTATTGATTTTCATGATCATATCATCCCTTTGAGTGATTCTCTCATTAATACACCTCCTTTTGAGCCTTATGTTCCTACCCTCCCACCCTTGAAGTTGGTTATTGATGAAGATCCTTTCCTCTTAGAGATTGATACTTTTTCATCTAAGGCACCTTTAGAACCAAAAACCTTTGATATGGACTCTTTTATGGAGATTGATGCCAACATAGAGGATACTCTTGCACATTTTGATATAGAGGTCGACGATAGTGTTTCTAATTTGGAAGAGGAGGTTCGTCTTATTACTACATTGCTTTTTGGGAATATAGAGCCTACACCTCCTCCACGAGACACTATTAATTTTGATCCTCCTTTCACTATGCCTTCTATAGAAGATTACCCACCTTTTGATGATGATGATGAGCCTAACATGGATATCATAGTTATGAATGTTTTGATACCTACACCTTCATTGTCTCATGATGCTTTGATATCTAAGGGGGAATCTTATATGGTTGATACAAGTTCATCTTCTTATTTTCCCATGAAGGGAAAGGTTTTTTATCCTGGGATACGTATGTTGAGACACCTTGGTTTTCATCTACTCCACTTAAGAGTGTGATTTCGATCGATATGGAATTCTTGTACGAGCTTACTTTGGTGATACTACCTACTTTGGAGTTGTTCACTTGTCGAGATGGAAACTATGTATTTGATCCTGGAGTGCTTCCTATTTGAGAGATTTTGTATGTTGGACAAACTTGAGACACGTTGGACCTTTCCATTTATCGAGGCGGATATTGTAAATCTTATAGTAAATGGCAACGTGCTAAGTTTAAGTGTATCATGTGAGACGAGCTTCAAAGTGGATATCTTTATTCTCCATGATGGTTTCCCCAAGGACAACCTAATTCGGGGCCGAGTCGAGCTAGCGACTTAGGGTTAAAAAAACTCAAGCATTGAATAACTAGGTTAGAAAACGTAGAGTAGATTTTCAATAGGTTAGGTTTAATTAAAAGGATGTTATAGTAGAGTTGAAGTGGAGGGGTGCCCTTTCTTCGTTTTTTGGTGTTTGCTTCAAGGGTTGCTCTCTCACATTTCATGCTTGGAGCTTATGGAGGAGGCCCGTGTATCTGGTTCACTTCGATTAGTTTTTGCTATCGTGATATTAAACACTTGTGCTTAAAATGAATATCCTTTAGTTGTCTCTTCCTTAACTTGGGTTAAGCAAAGTAATCAATGTAATAAGTGTAGGGGAGTTCACTCCAATACTCTTAAACATTGAGGACAATGTTTATCTTAAGTGTAAGGGAGACTTCTATAGAAGTGACCTCACCTATACCATTGCCTTAACTTCATGATAATTGGGAAAATTAATTTTTCAAACATTTTTCAAATTTTTGATCTACTTTGGCCACCAAAAATATGCATTCATAATTTTTGCATCAATCATTTTTCATTTGCATAACACAGTTGCATTGTATATATTTCTTCTTTTGTTCTTTATGAAAAATTGAAAAAGAAAAAAAAAATATAATAAAAACATGGTTTAACAAATTTAGATTTCTTTAACATATTAGGCCCGCCATGGATATTTTGACTCAACCCGAGTTTGCTTATTTTAGCACTCTCTAGCTAGTATCCTTAACCATGTAGTCCTTCATTGGTCTATTAGGCTAAGCATCCACCAATCTCATTATTTGAGGTTTTAAATTTGTGGAGAATGGGAAATGATAGAGTTGAAGAAAGTATAAAATCGCTAGATAAACTTCATGATAATTACTTGTGGCTAAACCCTTCTCTTCTTTACCTCTATTTTCTTCGCATGTATATATGTTAATAAATAATCAAGAACGGTTTTAATCGGTTTGTAATCTCTTATGCATTTTTGTCTAATCATTCACGGTTGGTATAAGTACGTCTTAGGATTCTAAGTTAGAACGTTTTATGTGTACTAGACTTATGTCATGCTTAATATTTAGCCGGTGTTTTTCCTTTTATTCTTTTCAAATTTCTTTGTGAGGAATAAAGAAAAATAAGAGCGGCTTACAAAAATATGAGTGGCTAGAAAAAAAGAAAAAAAAAAGAAAAAAAATATATACAAGACTCCCAAGAGGGGCAGTGTGGTGTTAATTATAGTGACTATTGAGTTCCAATATTACCTTGACGGGTTGCGGGGATTCAATAGATTGCTCCAATCCAATATTACCTTGACGAGTTGCGTGGTTGAAGATCCAAAGTCTCAAAAAGATGGCGGATGTAAATTATTGCGTGAGTTTTATTTTTCTTTCCTTAGCGAGTGTGTAGCTACTTATGAAAGCATGACATAAGGATTTTACACATAAGGCGAATGACTTATTACTCTTGAAACGGACTTATATTAATTGTGAGCGGTTTTTCAAGTAATGGATGAGAGGATTACTTATGATTAAAACCGTGCTTCCTTATTTTTGGATTTTACATTTCTTATATTTCACGCTTCAAATAATGACAAATTTGCTCTCAAGCAATTTGCTCAAATAATAACCGGTTCCACATTTAATTGTCATGAATAAGTTGATGCACTTTTTACTTGTGAATACAATGATCCTATTTTTAAGCTTGGTATGGGGAAAGTAAAACTTGAGGGTGATAAGTATCCATGGTAACAAAGTCCTAATCCAAGTCACTGATTTCTTTATGAGTTATTTCCATCAAAACCATTTCAAGAAAATACAAAAAAATGTATATAGAATTGTTTTCTCTTGCATTGCATTGTTTATATTCAAAATCATGCATCATATAGTGTAGAGTAGTGTAGATACATTCCATAATGGCCAAGGTGGGTTAATTATGAGAAAATTGCACTCTATAGCTTTAAAATGCTGCATTGCATGAGGTCATGGCAATGGTCAAGTGAAGGGGAATTGATAAGTGTGAAAACACTCATCAATAATGATCCAAAAACCACTCAAAACACAGTCAAATACATAATATTTAACTGAAAATATCAGAATTACGTGGGTATTTGTGTTTCATGTGTTTTTAGGTAAAAAGATGCATTTTGGAGCAAAGACACGTTTTCAAGGATTTATTTGATAAAAAGACGAAGAACGAGACGAAAGATGCTACAAGGACCTTATTTGCCAAACTTTCAAAGATCGAGGGCTTAAGTTGCAATTTCTACAAGACAAAGGATGATAAAGAAACTTGATTTAAAAGTGCTAAAGACATTTGAAAAGAAAGAAGAATTGAAGGACCAAAAAGGAAATTTGAAAAGTAAAAAAATTTAACTTTTATAAACTTGGTCAATTGACCAAGTCGGTCAAACACACATAACACATATACGTCTTCCCGAATGAGAAGAGAGAGAAACAAGGAATAAAAAGACGATTTCTTCATCTCTTTAAAATACGTAAATAATAGAAATTTAGCGAAATTAATTTACGAAATAAAACGCTATTTTATGATTTATAAAACATTTTATGCATGATAAAGACGATTAAACGAAAAAACGACAAAAATACGAAAATACGTTTCGGAAAATAACTATACACCGTATATACGATTTATTATTATAAATAGAAAACATACAAACTACATACACATAAAGCTAGAAAACAATATAGTTCACATAAAGACCGATCACACAGTAAAATTAAACAGCTAAGCACGTAATTCACAGTTAACAAAAATCTAACGGATTATCGTTAATCCTTTGACCGTCACAGCAATTGGGCCAGATTCAAATAAAATTCTCAGAATATTGATTGAGCATAGTGTCAATTCATTACGCGTCCTCAGACTATTTTTTTAGAAAAACGCGGGATAACTTCCCGGTTTAAACGCAGTTTAAACACATAGTTGACTAAATAAAAAGTTAAGGGGTAAAATGGTCATTTGACGAGGCAGGAATTACCAGATGCTACAGTAAATGCCAATACTACCTAAAACTGCCTTTCCCAAAGTCAATCTACCACCTAGATAGAAGTTTTTTTTTTCTATTTAGATAACCTAGCTTCAAATTTATCAATCAAGTTATGCCAATGGTTAACCGTTTCATGCTCGAACAAATACGAAGATCGAGATAAGTGAAAGGTAAAGAGCCCAATGTACAACCAGTCAAACACATTGTAATTATCATATACTGTTTCATGCTTTTGATTAAAGTCTTATTTAGGATTCTTCTATTCCGAGTTTCAATTGTCGAATCAACCCTAAGTGATCACTTTATTTTCAACTCTTTCTCTCTTGATCCGATAAAAAATAAATACCTAAGCGATCAATCCTTCCAATAACTTCACGTCGGCCATATCCTTTTTTATTTGTCCTTACATTAACATCAATCTTGATTTAGATTAAAACTCGTTTTTAATCCCATAATCGATCTTGATTCGATAGTTTCTAATAACAATTAATAGGTTTTTTGTTCGAAGGTTGGGGTTTGTTTTTCGTATCGTGTTTTATGGTTTCGGTTTATTCTCAATTGTTCTAATTGTTTATTATTTTGTCTCGATCTACATATTCCTCAGGGTTTGTGTTGATCCTTTATATTCAAGACGTGCTTGTGGTTGTCTGTGGTGGTTTGGATACTGAATGATTTGATGTTATGTTGGATAAGGGATTCTTGAATTCAAAAAGGAGGGTGAGTGGTAGTTGTTTTAAGGAGGAAAAAGTGTTGATAATGATCATGTTGGGGAGATAGCTATAGATATTGGTGCGACACCATGATGATCTTTTGCTATTCTGTTTATCAAAGGGAAGAGTCGAGAGGTTAACTTTTGCACCTTTGTTACACCGGTGGTGAACGGGGGTAAGGTAACAGTTCTGCTGGATTCTATTCAAACTATTAGTGAAAGGTTAGTCAATTCGATTTATGGGTTCTTCTTTGGGAAACGGGTGACATACCTTGTTGTTGCGAGTAAGAATACTTGGAGTAAATTTAGATGAGTTAAATCAATGCTTAACTCGTCGAGATATACTTTTTTCAATTTCAAATCTATGGATGGTATGAACGCTATGCTTGAAAGTAGTCCATGGTTTATCCCTAATAACTTATTTATCGTTAGTAAATGGGATCCAATTATGAATATGTTGAAAGAGGGCGTCGGTAAGATTTCGGTTTGGGTGAAACTTCATGGTGTTCCTATAACGAAATTTAGTGAAGATGGTCTTAGTATAATTGCTACAAAACTTGGTACTCCTTTGATGCTTGATTCCAATATGTCTATATGTTTGAAATGATAGGGTAGATCGAGTTATGCTAGAGCAATGATTGGGCTAAGTGTGGATGTAGAGTTGAAAGATACTATTGTGGTGGTTATGTCCAAACTAAAAGGCGAGAGTTTTTATTTATGCACTATTCGTGTCGAATATTAATGGAAACCACCTAGATGCTCGAGTTGTAAGAATTTTGACCATGTACTTGAAGATTGTCCTAAGTTTATAAGATCCACTAGTTGCAAAGAATATGAACAAGCCTAAGCAAGTAGCAGGGCGTGTACCAGTTAGTCCTAGGGTGAACTTTAAACCGGTTGGTCTCAAGGTTACTCAAATTGTTAAATGGTTTGCAAGAAAAATACTACTTTAAGTGGTAGGAGAAAACAAGCTACTTTGGGGTCTAGTACAGAAGTTAAAGTAAAACATAGAAATCGTTAACTCCAAAAAACACTCACACATTAAAATCTAACATTTAACATCGTAAAACCTAAAAATCGTTAACTTTAAGTTATAATACTCTATTTTTTGTTTGAATTTTAGTTTTTTCGCCTTGCTATCGTCATTTTTTTTCCCCATATTAAAATTTTTTACGTCCGCCACCGACTACAATATCTTTATCTATTTCTTTCGATGCATTACCTATTTACGTTCATTAAATTAGTAACAAGTTGTGTAACGTATGCAATTTATCTGTAAGTTTTGGCTTTAAATGTACGAGTATACCCAAAATATAGTATGTAAATTTGACTTATTACTAGAGTGAACGCGAGACTAGTAATTATCAAGTCGTTATATAGACGCCGTCCTTGAAGTTGGCTTGTCAAATTTATTTGCATGTGCACGAATAAACAGGGGCGGACATACATAAAAGCCGGGTGTGGCACGGGCTACACCCATTTTGAGGCCACGAAATAAAATAAAAATTAAAATTGTCATGTTTTTGTATGTGCAACACCCAAAATCTTTTATGTTATCTTAGTTTTTTACACAGTAATTTTAGTTGACCTAAAAATTTTTTGTGCAACACCCGTTTTAAAATCCTGAGTGCGCCCCTGCAAATAAACGCTGCAAATAAACGCTTACACAAAGAGGTGGTTTGAGACTGATTCGTTAAACATGAGTAACTGGAGTATAATTGGGTAAAATTGTATGAGTGATACCTCTATATCGAAAGCTTTTATATATGTAGGACCAAACATGCATGTCCCATGAATTTGATGTACGTACATAATCCAAGTTGGATTAGGACCAAGATAGTCGTCAAGAGATGTTTCCTTAGTCAGCTTTTTTGCTTTATTAATCATCATCTCACTCACACTACGGTCTTTAGAGTTAAGATCTATATAGACACTTAAATTAGCATAAACTTATCCAACTAATCATAATCACCAATTTTTTAAAAAACTCACTTTCCATCACTTTTTTAAAAATTAAATATCTCACAAACGGTAAATCGTCAAACGAAAAAAAATACACAATTGTGACGAGAATTAAATCATCTATCTATCGAGGGGCACATGTATATACTTTCGACGAACATTTTTTTTCGACTTTTTTTTTTAAAATCACGTCTGGAGAGAATCATATATGATTCGTCACGAATCATATATGATTCGTCATGAATCATATATGATTTTCAGAAAATCATATATAATTATCATATATGATTTTCTGAGAATCATATATGTTTCGTGACGAATCATATATGATTCTCTCCAGACGTGACTTAAGAAAAAAAGTCGAAAAAAAGTTCGTCGTAAGTATATACATGTGCCCCTCGATAGATAGATGATTTAATTCTCGTCGCGATAATATGTTTTGTTTTACGTAACAATGAATGGTTTGTGAGATATTTAATTTTAAAAAAAATGAGTTTTTTTGTTAGTGTACATAATAAAAATGGATGGTTGTGATTGGTTGGTTGAGTGTATGCTAAATGAGAAATGATACATCCACTAAAAGTTTACACAAAATTATCCACACATACATGTGTCATGTAAGTATGGTGAGTGAAAAAGATGAAAGAGAAAATTACATGCATTATAATTGGTCAAACGCATTTGCTATGTCATTGTATGAATAATTTTGTATAAACTTTTGGTGAATGTAGTATTTCTCTAAATGAGAAATTAAGGGTCTATATGATTTTTTCCATGGTCTTTATATATATATATATTTTTTATAAAATAAAAGTCAAAAATAAATGTTAAACAAAATACTACTACTATACATTTGACTAAAGATTTAGAAATAAATAATGTAAAAAAGAATCTTTGATTATTTTTTTCAAGTGTTTTTACATTAATATATGCAATGAAATTGACTATATTATATGATACCTGCCTCATACGTAACTATCACCTAACAAATTAACTAGTTAACACCTAACTAATTTCAAACTAATGCTGATGTGGAAATATGTTAATGAAAAAACTTAATAGTTGCATACTTGCATTCACATTAACCTAACTCTAAATTTCAAAGTTGACAATTAAAGATAAATAAAGAACATATAGTAATTCAAAATGACATACATTGACGGGACGGAGCAAAGTGTTCGTGGCTGTCTGTAATATTTATATATATTTTTATTTAGTGTTAATTTTTGAAAAAACTATCAATCTTTTTTAAATATATTTTAAATGTATCCGATGAATCAAAATATGTTTCTAATCTTATTTAGTTAGTATATTTAAAAAAATTGATCTCTATTATTTTAATGTTCAAAAAAATTTACGTCCTCGATCATTTTTTTATCTTAGCTTTGTTACTGTATACAGATCTTGAAAGCAAATTAATACTCTGTAGAAGATTATGAAAAGCAGATGAAATTATATTTTTTGGCTAAATGAATTTTCTTTAATGCAAGAAAAAAAATGAAATTTTATTTATTTATTTTTTAACACACATATAGTTTAATCAATACTTGTTTAAAATTTTTATACGTCTTTAAATGTGGAATTTTTAAATGTTTGTTTAATTTTTTTTACATATTTTTAAGTGTGAAGTATTTTGTGAGAAGAATTTTCTTAATGTTTTTTTAAAATGTTTACAACCTCTAAGTGGGAAGTATTTTAATTGAGATATTTTAATAATTTCAACGCATTTGTAGGTGTGCACATTTATATGTTATTTTTCCACACTTATACATAGGGCTGAGCACGGCAGACCCAAAACCGACCCGGACCGGACCGAACCGAACCGGACCGAGTAATTTCGGTCCGGTCCTCGGTCCGGGGTTTTGGACGAATTCGGTCCTCGGTCCGGTCGGTCCGGTCCGGTCCGGTTCGGTCTTACCAAAATCTTGTCAAATATGTCTAATAGGACCGGACCGGACCGAGGACCGAACCGGACCGGACCAACCCGGACCGGACCGGACTATTTCGGTCCAGTCTCGGTCCGGGGTTTCGGACCATTTCGGTCCTCGGTCCGGTCCGATCTTGTCCGGTCTGGTCCGGTCCCGGACCGATGCTCAACCCTACTTATACATGAGAAGATTTAACTAGTTTGTATATATAAATCTTATCCACAACATTTCTTCACACATTCAGGAGTGTGTACTTTAATATTTTATGTCTCTAAACTAGGAGTGATCACGGTCCAAATGTTGGACCGGAGACCGGCTAAGACCAGATCGGAGTGACGATCGAAATTGTCTAAAATGTCGGACCGAAGACCGGACATGACTGAAATAGTCTTGTCCAGTTCTACACGTATAATAGTCGTTTTTTTGTAAAATTGGACTGAACTGGACCAGACTCAACTGAAAATCGAATTTAACGAAAAACACGAACCGATGGCCGGATCAAAATACGTTTCCGGTCCGGTTTAGTCTGGTTTCTGATATAGTCCGATCGATGCTTCAATATGCTCGGCCCTGCTCTAAACCAATGTTGCAAAACAAGGTCTACAAGGGCGATTAATCGCCGGTTAATAGCTACAAAGCCCTCAAATTTGTTGATTAATGAAAAGGCGATTAATAGCGGTCAACTATGGTCAATGACGGTCAAGGGTGGTCAAACTTGCCAAAAACTTGCAAATTTGGCCAAAAATACCAAAAACTCATTGTAAACTTATGTTGATCACTTATAGTAACTATTTATATGTATGATAAGTTGTATATTAAGAATATATTGCCCGAAAATACCTAAAACTCATTAAAAAATTTCAAAACTTGCCGAAAATACCTAAAATTTGCTAAAAATACCAATCCGATTAATCACCGATTAATCCCACCTAAAACGATTACAAGTTATAAGATGGTCGACCGACCGGCTAGCGATTCGCGATTCTTGCAACCTTGCTCTAAACTATAATTAGAAAACGAAAAGAGAACTAAAGAATAGGCGACTTATGTACATCTCATGCATCACTATCATCTAACCGAATTAGCTACCTAATATGCCTACTATATATCTAACTACGCAGGGATGGAACCAAAGGGTTTCTGCGGGTTTTCGAGAATCCCATTAATTTTTTCGACGTAGTGTTAATTAAAAAAAACATCAATTTTTCTTAAATATATCCACAAAACGCAGCCACTCCATCAAAATTTATTTCAAATATTATGGTTAAAATTTTTATGTGTACCCGACGATATTTAGTCCTCGTCTTTTCTCTGGTTATGCGCAGACGTAGAAATACACTAATGCAATGTTTTTAGTTGCGCTAGTCCATTATGATTAGGTCAATCCTTTCACAACAAATATAAAAGAACTACGAGTAGTTAATAAGTTGATATAACTGGCCTTGTCAAATAAGTTTGTTTTGGCCCATGGGCCTAAGAATATAAAAGTAAAGGTACAAAGAACCTAATAAGCTTGCATTAGTTTGATACTTTTCAGAAAGCAAAATATGAACAGATATGTTTTTAAGTCGCTTGTACTCAGTTGTAAAGTTATACAAACTTAGAGCATGAGCAATAAAAAAAGTCTTTTAAATTTTCTTTAAGATTTTATCAAGTTTTTTGATAGCTTTTTACCATTACAAATATAATTTTTTTGATAAAAGTCATAGTGACTCATTCTATTTGATAATAATGGCATTAAATGTATCAAATCTTTAGGACTTAATGCATTATAAATCCTCTTATTATGTTATTAGATGCGTATCCGTGCGTTACGATTTCAAGTACCCGTGTAATTAAATAATTTATAACAACATACAATTGAAGTATTACAATCATCTTTATACATTATAATACTAATAACAAGCCGTATTTAGTGATAATGTGAAGACAAAACAATGTTCATTTTTTTAATTGCACAAAGGTCGTGTTTGATTTCACCATCTTAAGCCGATATCTCCTTTTCATCATGTTAACAAATTGTACACAATCACTTTTTAAAATGAGTCGATCAGTTTTTTTTACTAAAATAAATAACCTATAATTTATTGTGAATTTAAAATTGTGTAATCGAAAATTAATAATGATTTTTTACTTAATTGTATTACAAATTTTTTCGGTTACAATCATTTGTATTATTGTTTACAAAAATTAATAATCGTTATCAGGAAAGAGTGAGGATTGAATTTTTAAACCCTTTTATTTTGAAAAATGTCAAATATTTTACTCCGTTCGTCCTATAATAAGTGTACAAATTTATTTTTCGGAGTTTTTTTTTCAACTTTGACCGTAAATAAGTTTTCTTTTGTTATGTATTACTATATAAAATTTATATGAATAGATTAGTTTTTAAACGTAATTTCATTAATATAATTCTCATCAAAATTACACAACACAAAATAACTTATTTAAAGTCATAATTGAAAAAAACACTTTGAAAATAAATGTAAACACTTATTTTGAGACAAAAAATAATATTATCTTAATACTTTATAAAAAATTTAGACCATTTTCTAAAATTAGAAGTTTTAAAAGTTTAAGCCTCTAACATTTCTTTAATAAGAAATGTATACAAATCATTACTCAATGTTCTCAATAAAGTCCATTTTAATGCATACTTATTTTTCAATATACATTTTGTAATCGTTTATTTAATAGCTCATTTCGTAACATTCATCTTTTATAATACTTCATTTAAAATATTTAAATAGCTCATTTTGTAACCGAAAAATATAGTACTATATAAACTCACAAAACTTATAAAAACATGCCACACATAATAACCACCACTACTCTTTCTAAACCACCGTAAAAGGGTTTTATGTAACCACCATCACTGCTGCAATTCGACGCCAGCGTCTTTTCAAGGATGTATTGATCACTTAACCATCACGAATAAAGCCACGTCTTGAGTTGTTTGCTTGCGATGCTCACTTTGTTTCTTCTCAAATTTTAAAGTAATGGACCCGTGTTCGAGTTATGTTTTGTTAAGGTGTCGGTTCTCGGTTCTCACGTGGGTTTGATTCCATCTGCTATTGTGATTACTCGATACCCATTTATTGCTGATGATGGCTAGATTGAGTTCTTCGTTGTCACCTTAGGCTTTATTCTCTTTCGGTTGGTCTTTGTGCTTTTGATATAAAACGATTTGTGTGCTTGTATCATAAGTAGTCTTTTTTTAATTTTTATTTAAACATATGTGTTTGATCTTCAGAGAACAAATCAAACAAGTAGGGTGCTCAGTTGTTTCGTGGCGACAACATATTATCGAATATGGACGCACCCAAAAGAAATTATACTTATGAAGATAAAGAGATGAATTATAAAAAATAGAATGCACAAGATAGACATTTTTCACATTCTTGTATTACATCTATCCAGTGCACAACATAGACACTTTTGAATAGTTCTTGTTACTAGACTCTTTATCAATACCATAGAGTATAACATTGTAAACGTCAATAATGTTTTAAAAAGAGGTTTTTTAATTGGTCGAGCCGAGCTACTAGATCATTGTTTAACCGGATATTTCGTTCAAACCAGGACGAGTCACCTAATTGAGCCACAACTCAACCGGAGGGTCAAGTAAGGTTTTAAAACACATGTAATCGTTGTAACATCCTATTTAATCGAATAACATTTATTTGTCGCAAAATAGTCACAGGGTACCCGCCGCCGCATTACGTGGGTACCCTGCTAGTGTAATATAAATTGTATCGGTTCATTTACACCTAAAAAGAAACAATCTTATCTCCAACCATTTATTTCAAATTCAAAGAAGATAAAAATATCTTTCAATTACAACAATCCTTAAAAATCATTCTTCTTCATCCACATTGTACGGAGTATAAACCTTTAAGGCTAAAGGGAGTGGTAACAAAACCACTCACCGTCACGTCAGCGTCACATCAGCTTTTTAATAAACTCACTACAACTCACTAAAACTCTCTTTTGGAGGTAATGACACTCACTCAAATTCACTACAACTCACTACACATCACTCCAACTTTTTTATTAAATAATTTTTATTCATATATTTTATTAAAACACAGGTATCTAAAAAATTAAAACACAGTACGAATTTTAAAGACGATACATAGGAAATTTAAAAACAACATTTAAAAAAAACAAAAAAGGAAAATCATATTTCGCCTTGATCTGAGCTCGGCGTCACTCCGCGACTGCACGTTCACGTCCCTCCAAATGGTCACAGGGTTGCAGCTAATAGTCCAAGTACTCGTTTTGCTGCTTGACTCGGGCCATTTCCAGTTCTTTTTCTCGGGTTTCCATCTCTTTCTTCTTCATCTCAAAATATGCGGCATGTTGTTCACCCTGCATTAGAATGGCCCGTTCTTGTTATTCACTCGACCCTGACAACATCAACCAAGCCAAAGCCTCGTCGTTTGTACTCGACTTTAGCGAACCTCTGCTCCCTTTAGCCTTAGCCTTAGCTTTGTCCCTGCCCATTGGACGTGGGATCGATTGCACTTCTTCATTATCAGTGCCATCAACTTCCACACTGTTACTTGCATCCACATAATTTGTATTAAACGAACTAGACCTAAATGACTTGTATCTCTTGCTTATTTGAGAAGTCCTGGTTAATTATTTAGGCAATTCAACCTCCTTCAATTTCTGGCTGTCTTTCACAATCTCCCAGCAATGACGAAATTTGAAAGGTAATCCAACTTGAATTTCATAATGCACCAATGCCCGGTTAAAAAAATCACCATCCGTTGCACCACTTTCTGGCCCCATCTGCATCACTTGAGCATAAACCCTACAAAACCGAGCTATAGCCGGTCGAATTGTCTTCCACTTCCCGTTCAAAGAATCATAAGTACGAGCCCCGAACTCGTTCGTTTTGCTCTCAAAGTACTCAAGGATTTTTGTCCAAAATCCCTCCTTAGTCATTTCGTTTCCACGAACGTTGTCATTAGACATGGCAACCCAACCTTTTGCTAAAGCAATTTCATCCGCTGTTGTCCAATGTTGTTGTCATTTTGTAGGTTCTTCGACCGCCTTCTTCTTTTGACGTGTCCTAGATAGTGCCTTCTTCGGTTTAGGTATTTGGACTGTTTCTTGGGTTTCTGGAACGGTTTCTTGCTTGGGAGACCTGGTTTGTTGATACGAAGCAAATCCTTCATGCGTTTTCGAATACTGCGGGATGTAGCAATCTTTAGTTTCATAGGCGGGTTCTGATGAGGAACCACCCATGTGTGTTGGTGACACATAGTTTGGTTGCATTTGTTGTGATGACGAACCACCCCTATGTGATCATGACAAATAGTCGGGTGACGGGTTTTGGGGCCATTGGTATTGGCTTGGGTATTGGCTTGAGAATTAGCTTGGGTCCGGGCAACGGTAAGGTGTGTTTTGGTAAGGTTGTGGTTGAAAGAATGACGGTGGTCGTATGGTGTTCACGTAGCCGGGTGACGGGTTTTCTAGGTCGAAAGTTCCGTGCGGTGTGGGTGGTGAGTTTTAGGTATTTCTCCTACCTCGACGTTTGTTAGCGGATCGGGGTATGTTTTCTTGAGACATGATTTGAAGGTGGTGGAGATGAGAGGTTTTAGAGTTTGTGTGTGAAAAATGAAGAAGATGATAGTGGTATTTATAAGTAAATTTGGGTAAAAAAAAATATTTTAAATTATTATGTAACAGTAAAAAAACATATGGGGTCCTATTGTTGTAACTCACGCTGGGTGATTGTGGTATAGTTTTTTGTTGCATGGGAGAAAGTCGTGCATGATTTTTTGGGTATGGTATTGGTACCTGCGTGCGAGTTTGGGAAAGCTGCTCGTGGCATTAAAGCCACTCCCTCCAGCCTAAGGTTAAGGTTAAGCAAATGGATTTCATTAAAAAGGGGTCTACTTTATTAAACCACCTATGAATAAATCTGATTAAATGACAAGTTGACCATCTCAAAAAATGTGGAGACAATCTTACAAAAAGTAAATGGGTAAAGTTATCTATACCCCTTAAAACCCCATACATACCCCTAATTTTTTTTATATATATTTTTATATCGTGTTTTTGATTTTGTTATAAAATTGTGAAACGGAAAATACGGAATAGAAAAAATAAAGTTAAAATGTTAAACTGTTAAACTGACAAAAATACGGAAAAAAACTGATAAAAACAATGTCAAAAAAATGAAAAGGGGACAAAAAGTACACTAACAATGTACTTTTTGTCTTTTTAGTGAGCCAA
Organism: Glebionis coronaria; assembly: GCA_025667525.1. Lineage (NCBI taxonomy): Eukaryota > Viridiplantae > Streptophyta > Magnoliopsida > Asterales > Asteraceae > Glebionis > Glebionis coronaria. The sequence goes on along the minus strand of CM046874.1, from coordinate 27,836,613 downwards.
GGGGGGTATGGATAGTAGGACCCAAAGTAAATACATAATCATTAGGTTGTTGTTAGCAAAACCAATTATTTATCTTACGAGTATTAGTGCCCGCGCTCCGCAGCGGGGCGTTTGTATACAACAGGTTAACCAATAGAAGCAGAAACGAAAGTAGATATTAGAAACATGAACTTTCTTGACTTCAAAAGTGTTTATATACATATGTTGCTGCTATTGTACTTAAATTGCAAGAGCCAAAGACGGTATATTACACACGGACACAATAACATATTACGTAGTATATAAATTTGAGCCATACTATAAATTGGAGCAGCCAAACGCTGGTACATTAGTTTGAATACGTCCGGGTCACAATAATTTGTAGCAGTGACTTTTCAGCTTTGTTATCGTCGTCATCCTGATCCAGCGACTTTTCAGCTGCAAGATATAGCAGGTGCTATTTGGAAGTGAGATCATTTTAGAATCTGCAATATTATAAGGAATCTTTAGCTACTCTCCCAAAAGGGATGCCTATAGTTGTAGCTTAACAAAATGGACCGTTTGCAAAAAACAATGTGTCCAAAAAGCATTCAAACACAAGTTAATAGTCAAGTATAAATATTTCTTAAGAAAGGGAAAGAAATCAATCTAAAAAAATTGACTACCTAAGTTTGCTGCTGGCGTGGATCACGCATAGATCCGCCCCCGGCCGTAGCCATGGCAGGGTACCCCATCTCAGAATCCCCATATCCTTTTCCTGACTTAAACATTTCAATTTCATCATTTACTAATCGGGCCCTAATAAATTAATAAACGAAATAAAATAGATATAGAATACATATTGCGTAAATATAAAGCTCTTCTACTACAACTGCCGCTCTTGCTCGTTTGGTCGTACTTCTCCATTGCTTTGCTTACTTCAATGTTACAGGAATACACCTTTTTCTCACGCTCAATTGATGCCCTGCATACACATTTTTCCTGAAGATCAAAACTTAAAATTACACAAATAAGCTGACAGTATTTCTGAAAAATTGAGTAATGGAGATGGTGCAAATGTGTAATTTAATCAATATCCTGCTAGCTTTAGATATTGTCTAAATAACATAAACGGAGTTATGAACGGATCAAACAATATACTATATAAAATGTGAAGTGATGATTTGTATCTCCTATCAAATCAACACAATCAAAGACCAGGTGTATTCGCTAGTTACTGGTAGTATCTTGTTTACCTCTAGGCGAAACACTTCACTTTTGTTTGTGCAAACATATACATTTTACAACGCTTTTCAAGTATGAACAAACACCCACGGATTGTAGTTGTGATGTTTATATAATGAAGAGACATCCAAAAGTTAATCTTAAATGTCAGGCCCATGACCCAAGTGAGTCATGATCTGATAAATTATGACCCATCGAAATATATTCATTAGCTTCGACCCTTTAACTTATTCCCCTTTTTAACTAAAGGGTTTTAAGTAACCCATTTGGGATAAGACACGCCTCAGCCCACTGATAAGTAAATTACTTCAAATTGTCACCTCTGAAATTAGTGACTAGTTTCTACTGCGTTCGATTAACCATGTATTTATATACCTTGGCACGAAGTTTCCTCTGGGCATCGACTGCCTTGGAATCCTGATATGGACTAATAAAATCAAGAAGACCTAATGCACTACAAAAATGAAGTCAAAAGAAATTGGTTTACATGTGTGAATTATTAGAGGGTTCACATTAAGTCAAATGGATATACCGTATTAATACCTTAGGTGACCTTTGCTGGCAATAATCGCATCCGGTTTTGGAGATCCATTTCTTGCTGCTTCTTGCTGTTCCAAGGCCTTTGACTAAATATTCAAGGCATGTAGCAGCAACATGTGTATAATAGGGTTTTGAGGCAGAGTTGCATATCAGATATTCTAATGTATACGATGTCAGTAAACTACATTATCCCTTTACACACAAAACCAATTGCTGCAACATCGCGATATATATGAAGTCAACCAATATACATATCAAATTAGCAACTAAATTATACCTTCAAGTTGCCACCAGGAACCATATTCCCACATCTCCTTAACATAGGCATCCTCACCAGTCCTTATCACATTCCCCTTACTTTTCGACCCGCTTGCAAACAAAAACATAAAAATAACGTCAGCAAAGGAAACTACAAATAGTCAAAAAAGCTTAACTTCAAAATTTGGAGAAATTGTATGAGAAAGACAACATTAGTTTTAACTGTTGTAGTGGAAATTCATCACAGCCAATTACCATTTTTTTCTCATAAAAAATAATAACTCTAATTATTTAATTAGCATAAAGTCAACATAATCAAATAAGACTCAAAAGTTAATGTATACCTTCAATTTGTAGCTCAAAAAAAGAAGCTTCATTATTTTAATATAGTGCACAACCGATGGTTGTCCATCAAGGTGGTGGGTGTGACGTCATTGTTGCTGGATCTTGTAAACATAAATCAAAAAGTCAGAAGAAATCAATTGTAATCATAAAAAAACGAATCAATATTCGAAATTAACAAAATAAAAAACAAACTTACTACAATTTGAAAAATAGATGGAGAAGATGGGAAAATGGTTTTGGAATTTCTGGATACAAAAAAATCGAATCAATTACTTACATTATATGAACCTTACTCCTGTTCCTCGAGATCGGATGGATCGGATGGATTTGGTAAAGTTGGATGAAGATAGGCGATAGATTAGATTTGAGAGATAGAGACTGATTTTGTGGGTGGGTAGATATGAGAAAGATCTATTATTTGAGAGAGAGAGAGAGAGAGAAGAGACAAAGGTGTTTCTTAAAAAAACCCATACTTATTTTGAACGGTGGATCTTCAATCATTTTTCCATTCTCATGAATGAATAAAGGGAGTAATAAGTCGGTTTTTTAATTTAAAAATTAATTTAAACACTTACAAAATTGATTAAAACACTTAATATACAAATAGTTTAAGTGATTTATATACAAAATTTTGAATGTCCCAATCAATTATGAAAATATGTAAAAATGAAGTTTAAATTTACATTAACTGATTTTCATGTTGTTGCCTTTCCAGTGATATTAGTCGAGTAATGTCAAGCCAAACATATTTCTGAGGTGAATTTCGTTATAACTAAGCAAGACATAACACAAAATGTGATAAGTCCATTTGATACAATTAAAGAAATCGAGTTGTGATACGATTAAACGATTCAACGAATATCTTCATACCTTTCTATAAACATAGGGGACGGGTTTTAATCAAATATAATCGGATGCATAAATTTCTTTAATCGTAATATAAAAGTTAAAAAGTGAATTAAAATCAAAGATTAGAAACGCATTTTGATAGACCAGAAACATTTAAAATCATTTTAAAATAGATTTTTTTTCAAAAAATAAACGTTACATCGAAAACATCTCTTAAATATTCTGAACATCCACGAGACCCGTAACTCCGTCCCAATCTATAGAATCAATCTCCAACAATAAATTTACATCAGTATCTACATGGTAGAGGGTGTTGCGTGGGTGCACAAGACACCTATGGATTTTTTCGATTTAGTATTAGTTTTTGAAAAAAAAGCTGCTTTTTTAATATATCTTAATTGCACCCGGTGGTTTAAAATGAGTTTTCGATCTTATTTAGTAGTATATTTATAAAAACTGAACTCTATCATGCTATAAGGTTTAAAAAAAATTTGTTTAATCGATCATATTTTGTTCTAGATTCGTCCTTGAGTATCTAATGTGATTTAGTTTCTTGACTTTGATACATGTACAACCAAGTGACTGACTATGCACACACTACACTTGCCAACATGGTTTTATTTAACATGTATAAAGAATTGATTGATACATTTTATTTTTTGATTAAGACACTTAAATATAAAATACGTTAAAGTAACTATACAACTGTTTAATGGTGTGCAAAGCATTAGCTTTCATGATAATCCACTAGTTACACCGCTAAGTAAATAATTATCACCTAATGAATAATCATGCACTACTAACTATTAGAGTGCTGGGAGTCGTTGGCACTAGAATCTGGTGTCAAAGCTGCGACGTAAAATTTTGGGGCTTTGGCACTAGAATCCTGTTGACATCACATTTCGGAGATAATAGTTGGCACCAGATTTTCTGGTGACGACGGAAATATTTTTTTTTTCACTAAATAACTTAAATAAAAACTTCATTAAATTAAAAAAACATTACATAATAAAAACATTACAATAGGAAAACAATACAATAAAAAACATAACAATTTAATGATTACGACTCAAATGCTCCACAAGATCGGCTCGAAACTCGTTGTGCACTCTTCGGTCTCAAATTTCTTTAGTTTTTCTCTCATGTATATCACACCTTTCGACCCAACTTCGAACAATATATGGTTGAGGATAGGGGTGTCAATATTTCCGACCCGACCCGAACCCGACCCGAGCATATTCGGGTCGGGTTACTCGGGTTAAAGTTTGAATTCGGGTTAGTCGGGTCAACCCGACTAACCCGAATTCGAAATCGGGTCGGACATCGGCTAAAATATTTATGCTTAATTCGGGTTCGGGTCAACCCGATTGACCCGAATAAGAAATTTTTTTATTTTTTTATTTTAAAAATTTAAATTAAATATAAATTCTATTTAAAAAGTAAAAAAAAAGTTTTTTTTTAATATTTTACCCGTAGTCGGGTTAACCCGAACCCGAACAGACCCGACCCGAGTAGACCCGACCCGAATAGACCCAAACCCGACTAACCCGAGTTCAACTCGGGTCGGGTTCGGGTAAAATATTTTTACCCTCAACCCGAATTCAACCCGACCCGAATAACCCGAACCCGGCCCGATTCTCACCCCTAGTTGAGGATCGACATAAATATCTCTAGGATTCAATGCAAATACTTCGTCTTCCAATATCATGTTATGTAACATGATACAACAATATATGATTCGTTTCAAGTGGTTAATTTCATAAGCACGAGCGGATTGTCGTATAATTACCCCAACGACTTTGTAAGACACCGAAAGCGTGTTCGATATCTTTTCTAGCACCTTCTTGAACTCTTTTAAACCGCAATGTTTTTTCATCCGGTGCGAAAATAAGAAAAGTATTTGGGAAGAGGGTCGACATTATGATTTAAAATATCATTGACAATTTTTCTAAAAAGCCTTGAACTCATACGATACCTTCGCCGGAATTTCTCTTCCGTATATTTTGCAGGAGTTTCGGCATCGCCATAGTAGTCACTTAGCAATCTTCGACTCGCGTCTTCTCGATCACGAGGTATGTATGTCCTTGTATGCCCCGAACCCGATCCACCGGCTCCTTGATTACACATAGCAACAAATGTCTCATACTCCGCTAAGCCTGGAGTGTAACGTTAATGAGCGTTACCGAAATATTTTTCGTATTCGTCGACGGTGTTTTGGTAAGGATCCATGTGATGAAAAAATTAAGAGTAATAGATATATATGAGATATGAAATGTAAAAGGTTTGAGATTTAATTTATAGAACAATTTAGGGGGTTTTTTTAAAAGATTTTGTAAAAAATAGCATTTTAGCCCTCAAACGGCTAGTTTTTAACTTTTGGAAAAAAATTGCATTTAGCCCCTCCCAACAGTTAGTTTTGGGTGGATTTTTAAAAATATTTGCAAAAAAACCCCTCCCAACATATACCCTATTTCAATTTTCAAAAAAGAAATAAAATAAAAATAATTTTCTTTAGCGCTGGCTGGACGGGTTGACGCGAGCCTCGTTGGCCCGAAACGGAGAACAATACGCCAAAGGTTGGATGACGCCAAAGGGCTACCAGCCCTTGCTCTCCCACTCTTAAAAAAAAAACACTTTTTATTTGTCTTTCGAGTATTGCACATCTATAGGTAATGTGTCTCTTTGTTCAGCACCATCCAATGATATCAATTGCACTACATTTTAGTCGTGCATACAAAAAGCAGTGATCAAATGCACATGTCCACTTTGAATGATCAGAAGTACACTCAACTACTCAAGACTCTAGATAGAGAATAATTTTGTTTCAACATGAAACACTGTTGTTCATTACGATAATCATGATTCTTATTTTCGTTATGAACAATATTTTCCACTAACCCTAGTGTTTCTTAACACATGCATCTATCAAATTTAAATAAAAAGGCTCAAAATTACAATGTTCCAAATAACAATGCTATAAATGTTATTTTATTACTTTATATTTTAATTTTCTTCTCTTATATTATATATTCAAATTTAAATGTTAATCCAAATTTAAATTTAAATTCATTTAAATTTGAATTTTAATTGTCATGTTTAAATCAAGCTAGTCTTCTCTGGTTAATATTCAAATTAAACATGCATCATTTGTTGACCTTGATTATGCATACACTGAATCGGCCATCCTGTAGAGAAAAAAGTCAAAAAAACACCCAACATGGTTTTATTTAAGAGTTTTGCTAGATCCACAAAAAATATACAAAACATAATCCACAAAATGATTTGTCAATAAAATGTGGAGGGTAAAAAGGTAGAAAGAGAATTTGTTATGCTTTGTGATTGGTTCATTACATATGTCAACTCATTATGTGTATTTGGTTTTGTAAAGTGTTTGTGAATGTAGCATTGCTCTTTATTTAATTCAAGATAATGTATTTTTCTTTAAGCGGACAAATGAAAATAGGATAAATTGCAAATTTATGTCTTTGAATTATTTTGTTTTCGCAAAAATGTACTTGAAATTTCTATCATACGTGGCATTGCAAATAAACCACTGAATCATTTTTTTTAACAAGGCTCTCCTTATGTACCTCACATTCCTTACATGAGGCATTTTAGCCATTTTTCGTTTCCCGCTTCTCTGTCCTATCAGATCAACCAACGTTTACCTCCTTTCAAGGACCAAATTTGCAATAAAATACTTAAAAGTTTCCAACGACATTACTCTATTAGGACTACACACACGCACACACCACACTTTAGAACAAATCCTCCGTTGCCTTTCTTATTTGCACTACATGTCTCGATATCTTAAACATGTTTGTGTTGTGGGCTCATTTGTAATGTTTGAAAGGATGGTTTGCTATTACCAGAAAGAGATTGACGAGGACATGCAGCAAGCAAGAGATTTAACCAACATCTCGTCGCACAACTTTGTAGAGTTTATCTTATGATGAGGTGTCATTTTATACATAATTTTGTGGTCATTGCACCTTCATGTTTGCCTAAAAATGCCTTAAAACGCTATAAATACTTTTGTTTTGTTGTTTTAGCAATTTAGAAGAAATTGGAGCATTTAGAGTTGATTTGAAGATGTTTTCAAGTATCTTCAAGCATTTGAGTGAAGTATGAAAGAAGTTGGGATAAGAATGCATGAGTTTCTCAAGATGACAAAGATAGTGACAACATGAGCTATAAACGGCGTCGCGACTTCTATCTGACGTCGTCGATATACCCCTCCAGACGACGTCGTCCCTACGATATCGGCTATAAAAACACTAAGAAGATTCAATGCTTTCTGGGCTCATTCTTTATATATATACCTCTTTGTAAACATACAATATGTGTAGAATTTTAAGGTTGCATTGGAGCAGCTATTGTAGGACAATTTTAGGGTTTCTAAACCTCTAAAAACTTCATCTCAGCATCCCATATTAATTGAAGAACAAGATTTTATTCATTTAATCGTTATCATGTTTGTGTGTTATATGATTATGTCTTCTATCTTTTTTATTTTGCTATGCTTGGCTAAATCAACTAGTGTTTGTCTATGATTGCATGAAACATACATTATAATTTTTATATGTGAGTCAGGATGATGCCTTGCCTCACACATTGCAACAACTGAGACAGTTGATAGCATTACACAATGCGGTAAATTGCGGTACAATGCGAATGCAATATGGAATGGCTTTGCATTAGACACCATGATGCGAGAATATAAATGCAATGCAATGATCCGTAGCATTTTTAAAAGTTTCAGATCTCTTTTTACAAAAATGAAATAATTAAAAGACAAACTTTGAAATTTACCTTTGAGAATTCTACTCGCCAAAATATCTTTCATGGGCTTAAAACACTATTAGGGGCCGAGCCCATAATCATGGCTCCAGTCCAAAGTAAGACTGCACACACATTCGTCAACTAAATCTATTAACTAGTTCCATAATCTTATTTTTCTCCACTTTGGATGTTATACCGTAAAGGAATTCTGCGTATGCAATGTCGTACCTCTGCTGAGCTCTATCAGATTAAACATCGGAGCCTTTAGATCTAGCTTTTGCTCCAAGATCCTGTCGGAACCTACACTAGTCTTCACAACTCAACACCAATGCAATGGGTTGACATGTGCACTAATTGTATGTACGATTGTTTCACGAAAGAAAACCATGATTTTAGATTTTCATTTATATTGTTTTCAAACCTTTTATGTTGAAGTTTTCCTTGATAGTGAAGATTGTCTTTAAATTACATTCATGGCTCTAAAAATTAATTATAAGGCTTACCCAATGTGTGTTTAAATTGATAGTGCAATAATACTTACAAGGGTAAAATCCATAAATACATAATGTACTTTGAAAAATGAACCATTATACATAACAGACTTTTTTATGTCATTTATACATAATGCAACCTGTTATTACACGTTACCCGGTGACGTGGCATAGTCAAACCGGTTGTGATTGAAAGTTTGCTTAGTTGGCTGCCATGTTGGCTGAGATTAGTTCCCAACCCACCCAACCCAACCCGATTAATCATCTTTCATTTTTTTCTTTAACCCCTAAATCTGGAAAACATATCTATTGAACACTAACCCTAATTTCCACCATATTAATTCTATTTGAATCAGTATTACAAATTGAAACAAACCCATCTAAATTAAATTATTCCTTTGAAAACCCTAATGTTTTATATCGTCTTCAACCTCGGTTAGGCGCTACTACAAGAAGAATCAAGATGTTACAAACATAATACATTGCGATTGTGACCCCCCATCTCATACCTGTCCAAACTTCTTGGACTCCTGATAATCTAGGTAGTTCAAGTCATGCCCAATTCGCGATAAAACATTAAAATGTGGTGTCTATGGGTTTCTAGACCTAGAACTACCATCTGAGTACGACAAAGAGTTGTTGTATTAGTTGAATGAGGAGAACAAAGCTTTGAAGAAGCTGAGAAACTCTTGTGTATCTAGCAAAGTTTCTGCCAGTTTCTTACCCCATGGACTCAAACAAAGCATTGGTTAATGGAATGAAGGAGGTGACTGGATTGAAGGAGGTGACTGCAATGAAGGAGGAATTGAACATTCTAAAGGCAAAATTCAATGTTTATGATAGACTTTGGTTAGTGTTTTGTGTTTGTGTTCTTTTCGTCAGCATTGTTACTTGACTTGATTTGGTAATGTAATATTAGTGTTTTTAATGAATGAATAAGATGATCCAACTGTTTTGTTTCCAGATGTTTGTTTTCCATTTTCAATGTTAGTGTTTCTTTATAATGCCTAGTTTGATCCATCCTTTGAATATATAATTTTGACTATCCTTTATATGAATAATAATCCCTTGTTTAGGTATGATATAATGTTCCCATATGTTGCGCAAAACATTTACTTGTTTCCAGAAAGCTGACTCTTCATCCATAAAGTATTGGCACAACATCCAACAGTTGCCACATATTCAGCTTCTACGGAAGACATGACAACTGGTTGTTTCTTTTTAGCACTCCAACACACATGTTTGCCACCCAACAATTGGCACCGGATGTGCTTTTTCTGTTTGAATTGCATCCAACATAGTCAGAGTCTGAGTAACCTTTGAGATCAAATCATGAAGATTTGGGTTACCAACGACCAAGACAAGGGGTACCTTTTAGGTATCTAAAGATTCTCTTGACGGCAATGAGGTGTGATTCCTTTGGATTTGCTTGGTATCTTGCACAAAGGTAGGTAGAGAATTGAATGTCAGGCTGCTCGATGTTAAGTACATTAAGGAACCAATCATACCTCTGTACTGAGTCTTATTGACTGATTGTCCATTAAGATCAGGTCCTAAGTTGTTAGGGGCTACTATTGGAGTCATTACTGAAGCACAATTGATGTCATACTTCTTTAGAAGATCCTTAACATATTTTTCTTGATTGATAGAGATAACTTGGTCAGATTGTTTTATCTGAAGACCCAGGAAGTAGGTGAGTTCACTCATCATGCTTATCTCAAATTTGCAAGCCATATATTTCCCAGGAATTGAACTCACTTGTGTATTCTTTCCAAGCTTCATCTTCCTCTATTTTTTTCTGTCTTCCTCGTCCTAGTTAGCATGTTGTTCAAGTTCAGCTCTTAAGTACTCCTCTAACGCCTCTCCGTCCATTTGCTCAACATGCTCCTATAAATAGGTAAAAATGTAAATATAATTAGCATATTTTTTAGATAAATTCAATACTTTAACTAGTGGTTGAAAACATATTTATTAACGCATGGTGAGTTACTATTTGGAACCATTAGTTTGTTTAAAACCAGAAGCTTGTTTGGAACCAGAAGCTTGTTTGGAACCAGAATTTGTTTAGAACCAGAAGCTTGTTTGGAACCAGAAGCTTGTTTGTGCTTTTTTCTTTCTTACCCTGGCTATGCTTCTTTGGTGTACTAGGTGGATTCTTAAAACCTGATGGTGTTGTCCTAGAAGAAGAAGGTTGAGTATTTAAAATGGGAGTTATATCAACGTTCCTTGAATTAGGCGTAACAAGATTCGCCATATGCTCAGGCCCACCATGTGTGACAACCACGGTTTTGAGGTTTGTCACTTAGCTTTATTTTATGCATATTTCGTGAACTTATGTGCCTTTATGTGTTTACGTGTTATTTGGTGTGAACAAAGTGTGGTTGGGACATCGTTTTCGGGTACGAGGTACTTGTGAGTGAAACGATGTGCGATGTTTTTTTTGTTCAGGAGCTCACAAAGCAGTGACTATGAATTATGATAGTGTTATTTAGTGGTTTACGTATACGTATATGTATTATAGAAAAGAGTATTTTTATGATTTAAGGTTTAGCATTTAGAGGTCTCGTATGAGGTAATTAGTCACATGAGTATTTTTTGGGATGGTTTTAAGTCATTTAGGACTTAGTTAGTTAGTTTATTTCATATTTCAAGAGTTTTTATAAAACTGTATATTTTACGTCTTTTACGGTATAAGCGTAAATTTGACTAGTTTTATGGTTTTGAGGTTTTGGAGGCTTTAGGAGCTGAAATAAATTAAGTAAAACTAATGTAATATTATTAATACAGTTATTAATAATAAAAAGAAAAAAAACGAAATTTAAGGCCTATAGGCCGGTTAAAAAAAAGGAAGGAAAAGAAAAAGAGAAAAAGTAGGGGAATTATTTATGGCAACTTTACTTGGGTTGGGATTGGTATTATAACTATATAAGGTGTTAAATAACATATAAAGAAACATAAATCCCTGGAGAATCAAGGAGGTCTATTTTTTTGGGTTTTTAGGGTTCTTCATTTTTTTTTGTCTTCCATTGATCTTAAGGTAAAACCTTCAAATCCCTTTTCAGTTAAAGTGTTTTAAATTCTTTCTTAATCATTCAATGATGGATTTAGGTTAGGATTTATATTAAAATCATTATATCAATTATATGTAATGATTAGAATAATTAGGGCTTGTAATTAATAAATTGTTGGGTAATTAATTAGGTTAGTTTAATTAAATTCGTAATTAAAAACTGGGCAGAATTTTAGGGCTACTGTTTTGATCATATCTAGAGTTTTACAAACTTTTAATTTTCGAATCTTAAATCCCTGAAAAGGTAATTGAATTGGCTTTCCAATGCAAGAAACTAGAGTTCAATTAAAGGTAGGAAAGTGGGTCAAAAACAAGTTACAACAGTCGGAGGTCAAAACAGTTTTGAAATCAGTCGGGTTTAATTTAATGTTTTAAGGTGGTTAGGGTACTTAGGAGTACAATTGGACTTTCAAACGAATATGAGAGTTAGTTTATATGTTATATAAGATATCTATAAGAGGTCTAATCAATTGGGATCGTGGAAGAATCTCTGATCATAACAAACTTTTCATATGTTCAAAATCGGTAAAATCTAGATAGGCGAAAGTATAAGTTGTATATCAGGGACTTAAAATTTGCTTTGATGTTGGGCAAGGGCTGAGATTTTAGCTAACACTATTACCTACTTACCTAGACTCCTACATTGTTGAGATATTGTCATGACATTTGTGTCACCATTTTATGAAATTTCTTATTCCATTTAGTTATCTCTATAGACACGCCATGTTGTGATGATATCCATACGTCGCGCCCCATATTCCGCCATGGTGGGGTGTGACAGAATGGTATCAGAGACAATGGTTATAGAGAATTAGGTTGCCTAGTCTCGTAGCCTATTCTATAGCTTAAGGGTAATATAGGCGTCGTAGGAGTATGTGTGCATTTGATATTAATTGAAGTTTTTCTTGATGTTATTTGTTTTTACTTGCGACGTGTGTTAAGTTTTGACTAGTATGGGTTGAACCATAGTAGTTCATACTTAGCCACATGTTATTTTCTTTTCAGGATGTGACTAGTGCAGGTTGAACCATAATCGTCCACGCTAGTCATTGTTGTATTTTGCTTAAATTGTACATTATAGTACATTATTTGGTACAACGTAGTTTCTATCTTTTGTTGAGTTATTTTATGTACCTGGGTTATAGTATTTTTCTTTTGATATTTAAGTCATGTTCCCTAAGAATCATGTGGTGGTTCGAGTTACTAGGAGTACGTTGATAGGAAGTATTTTAAGCTGTTTCCATTCTGATGGGCGACATGACTTATAATTGATTATGTTTTTGTTTTGGATTTTGTCTTTACTGTTTTAGCTAGACTGTGGATTTCTGTATTCTAGGAGTTTAACTATGTTATTTTAATAGTTGGAGCTTTTGACCTTATTGTTTATGTGGTTATGTGCTTAGGTGAGTTGATAGATGTATGTGTTATGTGTTGTATTGATTCTTATAAGTGTCATTATAGGAGGGAGTGCATTGGGGAAAGGGTAATTGTATAATTATGGTGGCCAACATAGTTATACAAGTACCACAACTTCAATGGATTCCTAAGTATGATTGCATGAAAGAGGATTAATACATTCTTGTATATTAGATGTTGGACGGATTTGAGTATATGTATCCTAATATGCGTATATATGTATGATCCCCTATTATTATCGATTGTATCCTTAGGAGGGTGGCTAGCTCGCTTCTTTTTCGATATTCAACCTCCGTTGTAGCGTATTCTTCGAGTTTCCTATTTCACGTGTCCATTTTAAAATGGTGTTTTTGGTTTCAAGTCTACTGAAATAACTTGGGATTTCTTTTGGGATAATGAAATCTTTTGTGTTGAGTCTTACATTTCTTTTGGTCGGTATATATTAAAAAAAGACTTGTAAGTCTACTATAGAGTTAGATAGTTGGTTGTATTCGGTAAAATAAGGGTAGGGTATAAGAGTCGTGTTTGCAACAAGATATAACATAAGTTTTTTTTTATGTAGTCAACACTTATTTATTTCAAATTCTAAAATACCTTCTTTAAAATAAAGCAAAATAAATTTTTCCTACTTAAATATTTCATATAAGTGAGTTTAATTGATATACATCATTTATAATTATATAAACAAGACTAAACAAAGTTCATGAAAATTTTACATACATTTATTTCTTTTCATTTAAAAAGGATTACGTTAATTACTAAGATTATTCTTTAGTTTTAAAAACAACTAGTATAAAACTGTTTTGGTCATAACTTGTTCGTTTTTAAAGTTTTTTGGGTGATTCAAAAGCCTAAAATTATGTACTCGGAACATACTTTTCAAATATTTAGAATGTCTAGTCATGGGAGGTCAGTAGCCTGGTTGAAGTTGTTGTACAAGTGTCGGGTTAAAGGTTGAGTTTTGAATAGTAGTTTTTAAACTTATGATTTGGGATGTTCGGGGTACCTAGTCTTTGAGTTGAGTCTTGAGATCGTATAGAGGGTTGTTTGTAGTTTGTTTGAGTCACATAGATGTGGAGAGGTAAGAAAAATATTCTTTTAGGAAAAGTCGATGTCATGCAAGGTTTAAAAAAATATGTCGTGGGGCGTAATATGTTTTGGTTGCCATTGGGTGTTTCTTGGATTATTTTTCGTTGTCATCATTTTGAATTGATACATGTTTTGGCTTGAGTTTTCTTTTGAGTCTCGTGGTCTTTGACTTGTTTTAACTGTTGCACGTGAAATGTCGTTAGTTATCCGTAGTTTTGATTCATTGGTCGTGTATGGTGGGTTCCAGATGCAGTTTTGGTTTTGTATTGATTAAGAGCATTGATATAGTCATATGAGAAAATAGTTGGAATGCCCTTTGTGATGGGGAAAGAGTTAGAAGTTCGTAGAAAGACGAACTAATGTGGTCATGAGGTCTCTTAGGAGTGCCAAGGGAGATGAATAGAGATTTGTATAAAGTATGGATATTGGCACAAGTAACGCATCATAGAGAATGTTGGAAGGGGATGTGATATTTCAAAGGTACTTGTGATATTCGTTAGGTATGTAAAATTTTACGAAAATTTCTTAAGATTTAGTAGGTTTACCTATCATCTTAAAGTACAACCATGAACAGAGCCACTAGAAGGAGTAAGATGAGTTGTAGTTAGTGCCTTTCCAAGGCAATTGTTGATGGAATTATTTTAAAGACATGAGTTGTTAGAAATTCCAAGGAATGCAAGATAAAGGTTGAGTTGCCTGGTAGTAAATGTGATGTGAAAGCGGTTGGATGGGTTGATAAGAAGGAGTATCGATCTTTTAGAATGTGTGTAGAATTTTGCGAGTAGAAAGAGGTAGAAATTTGTTTGTGTTGCTACCAACAGAGGATGCAGTTATGATGTTTAGAATGTTGAATGGACGCTTTAGGTTTACGGTTATGCATTTCGCTTCACCAAAGCACTAGCGGTTTTCATGGAGTCAATGAATCGAGTGTGCATGACCGTATATAAACAAGTTTTCATCGGGAGTATCGACGACATCTTGATCTAATCAAAGTCTAAGATGGAGAATGAGGCGAATTATGTGTTGGTTTTGGAGTGGTTTAGAAAAAGGAATTATACGTGAGATTTTCAAGTGTGAGTTTTAGTATTAAGCTTACCATGATGAGTAGTTAGAGATGATGGCATATCATGGAACCAGTAAGGGGCGAAGTGAAGAAGGATGAGGAAGCATTTTGGAGGCTGAAGAGGTGGATTGGATAATGAGTAGATCCTGGCATTATCGGAAGGACTGGATGAATTTGTGAAGCATGACGATACGTGGATCAAGGATTTGGATGCGTACGAGGACGAAAAAGAAAGGCGATTGTCAATCATTGCAGGAACTGGAGATTTAGAAGAACTAGATAAGACTTAGTTAGTAGAGCTGGATTGTTAGATGTGCCTAGAATGCTAGAGGCATTTGGTGTACGAGACATAGAGAATGATCTATACGGATCATGAACGTCTCCAACACATATTCAGTCCTCTGGATTAAACATTTGGCAAAGGTGATGGGTGGAGTTAAGTGATGAAGGAAAATTGCAAGGCCAAGTCCCATCTGTGAAAGGCAAGCATCGTTAATGAGACATGGAATAAGTGGGAGGAAATGATGCTGAGACAATATTTAGCTATATGGATGACGTGTTATGAGGGTTTGGATGAAGGATGTAAGGTGCACGAGTAGTTGTCTAAAGCAGAGAACACGTTAACGTTTATGTTGCGTGGCTTGGACAATCATATGGAGAAAAGGGACATAGGCTATACTTCCTAAATAGATAGGAGTAGCATAGAAAGGGCGGTGTAAGGACGAAGATGGTAGAGGGGATACATAATAGGGTAGAGGAATAAGTACGATGAGAGTTAGGTGATAGTCGATAGACTGAATAATTCATCCCATATTCTAACAGGAATGAGAAGTCAAGTAGTTGTGAAGTTGGAAGGATTGCGTACGTATGTGATGGAATAGGATTTTCTACATAAAAATTAGCCTAAGAAGTATGGAATGCTTTATGAAGGATTATGGCAAGGGAATAAATGATGGGAAGTAAGCATAGTATGTCGTTGATAGACTAATGGTTGGTATGAGCATACCATAAGAATAATGGAGGAAGACGCCTAGAGCATTGGCGTGCGGTTTGGAGATTGTTGGGGAATGCATTTTATTTAGGAAAAATTCTTCTACAAAGAGAGTCAATAGTGAGAGGGGCGTATTCCTCACAGATGAGAATGTAGGGAATAAAAGAGGATCGCCTAAATTATTGGCTGAAGATGAGATATAAGATGGTATGGAAATTATGATTATGGAGGGACAAGCGAGAAGTAGTATGGATGAAGAATGGCTTGAGGGAGGAAAGGGTTGTCAAGATAGTGTAGTGATATAGAAGGGAAAACAGTTAGGTCTGGTGATAGGAAATGTAGTAGAAACTGTTGGAGTTAGTCCATAGAAGATGAGGTGGATCACCGTTACGGTGGGGTGATGTTAGAAGCAGTCAACATATTGGACCGGAGTTGGAACGGAAAACTACAAGAGGTGGTGGTAGTGCTTAAGTAGAGGTTGAAAATGGCAAAGGACCGACAAGAGATCTGTGTGGACAAGAGGCGTAAGCCGTTGGGATTTGAGATTGTGGATAAGGTTATGCTATAGGTTTCACCATGGAAAGAAGTGACGTAGTTTGGGATGAAAGGGAAGTTAACACCCAGAATTGTGGGTCCATTCGAAATCTTCGAAAGGATTGGACCAGTGGCTTATAGTTTGGAATTACTGGGAGACTTGAGTAGTATGCGTGATGTATTTCATGTGTTCCTACTTGTAAGTACCGTTTGATGATATTAGTATGGATACGAGTCTTCGTTTCATCTAATAGCCGGTATAGATTTTGGATCGTGAAGCTAAGACGTTGTAAAAATTAATATACCATAGTTATGGGTATATGGAATTTGAAACGTGGACTAGAGTTCACGTGGGAACGGGAGGAGTTTATGAGGAACAAGTATCCTTAACTATTGTTAATGACGGTCCTAAGAAGTAAATCTTTGGACGAGATTTCTATTAGGAGGAAGTGATGTGACAAACACGGTTTTGAGGTTCGTCACTTAGCTTTATTTTGTGCATATTTCGTGAACTTATGTGCCTTTATGTGTTTACGTGTTATTTGGTTTGAACAGAGTGTGGTTGGGACATCGTTTTCGGGTAAGAGGTACTTGTGAGTGAAACTATGTGTGATGTTTTTCTTGTTCATGAGCTCACAAAGCAGTGACTATGAGTTATGATGGTGTTATTTAGTGGTTTACGTGTACGTATATGTATTATAGAAAATCGTATTTTTACGATTTAAGGTTTATCATTTAGAGGTATCGGATGAGGTAATTAGTCACGGGAGTACTTTTGGGATGGTTTTAAGTCATTTAGGACTTAGTTAGTTAGTTTATTTCATATTTCAAGAGTTTTTATAAAACTGTATATTTTACGTCTTTTACGGTATACGCGTAAATTTGACTAGTTTTATGGTTTTGAGGTTTTGGAGGCTTTAGGAGTTGAAATAAATTAAGGAAAATTAAGGTAATATTATTAAAACAGTTATTAATAATAAAAAGAATAAAAAAACGAAATTTAAGGGCTATAGGCCGGTTATAAAAAAAGGAAGGAAAAGAAAAAGAGAAAAAGTAGGGGAATTATATATGACAACTTTACTTGGGTTGAGATTGGTATTATAACTATATAAGGTGTTAAATAACATATAAAGAAACATAAATCCCTGGAGAATCAAGGAGGTCGACTTTTTTTTGGGTTTTTAGGGTTCTTCATATTTTTTTTGTCTTTCATTGATCTTAAGGTAAATTCAAATCCCTTTTCAATTAAAGTGTTTTTAATTCTTTCTTAATCATTCAATGATGAATTTAGGTTAGGGTTTAGATTAAAATCATTATATTAATGATATGTAATGATTAGAATAATTAGGGCTTGTAATTAATAAATCGTTGGGTAATTAATTAGGTTAGTTTAATTAAATTCGTAATTAAAAACTGGGCAGAATTTTAGGGCTAATGTTTTGATCATATCTAGAGTTCTACAAACTTTTAATTTTCGAATATTATATCCCTGAAAATGTAATTGAATTGGATTTCAAATACAAGAAACTAGAATTAAATTGGAGGTCAGGAAGTGGGTCAAAGACAGGTTACAACAGTCGGAGGTCAAAACAGTTTTGAAATCAGTCGAGTTTAATTTAATGTTTTAAGGTGGTTAGGGTACTTAGAAGTACAATTGGACTTTTAAACAAACATGAGAGTTAGTTTATATGTTATATAAGATATCTGTAAGAGGGATAATCAATTGGGATAGTGGAAGAATCTCTGATCATAATAAACTTTTCATATGTTCAAAATCGGTAAAATCTGGATAGGCGAAAGTATAAGTTGTATATCAGGGACTTAAAATTTGCTTTGATGTTGGGGAAAGGGCTGAGATTTTAGCTAACACATATAATTTTATGGGATTTTCATGGCAAGGAATGTGGGTTAGGTTTGGTGGGCGTTTGGCTCGTAATACGGAGTATGAAAATCGGGACTATTTTTGGTAAAATGTTAACGGGACGGGTTATGAACTTAACTAAGTTAAGGTCTTATAGAGGGGTGTAATAGGATGCTTATAGCACATAAATGAGGTTAAGTTGTAGGATAATGTTAGATATCCATCATAGATTGATGAGCCATTTTGGTATGTGGTTCATCTCTTGATTGTATATGTTTGTGTGTTTAGATTTTCGCTAGAGTGCGGATATTTGGAGAAGCTTGAATCAGGTGAGTTTCATAGTCCCATATCTTTTAATGATTTTGAATTCCGTTTGGGATGGAAGAGATACTCGTTATTGTTTTGTAAATTGTTGCTGTGAATGTTTTATGATTGGTGATGGACTTGTGTGTACTTATGTGATTAACTGCTAATTGATTCATGATTGTTTTGTGATTTGACTTAGTACCAAGGGGATGTTGACAAGTCGGGGCCTTGGGATCGGTTCATAGGTGTATGGGCGCCTATGGGACCATGGTGTTTGGAAAGGCTTGGAGCCTTGGGATTTGGCTTGGTATGATTAATCTTGAATTGTTAGTTGTTAATGCACATTTGTAACACATTGTCCATATATTTTTATTGTTGGTGGTTATTTACAGCTTATATTATAACTGATTTGAGGTTGGAGTCTAAACCTATGACTCTCACCAACATTATGTTGACGTGTTTTAGTGTCTCTTTCAAGTGAGAATGTGGTTAAGCATGAGAATAGGAGTGGCTAGCTTTGGAGGCTTAGGATTGCATTTGGAGGAACCCCCTTTTCCTCTTAGTCTTTATTTGATGTTTGAATAAGTGATACTTTGTAGACACCTATACGGTTGCCTTGTTTATGTTAATTGTTTGTCTCGGGTAAGCGGTAGGACTGTTACCTACTTACCTAGACTCATGCATTGTTGAGATATTGTCATGACATTTGTGTCACCATTTTATGACATTTCTTATTTCATTTAGTTATCTCTATAGACACGCCATGTTGTGATGATATCCATACGTCGCGCCCCATATTCCGCCATGGTCGGGTTTGACAGAATGGTATCAAAGACAATGGTTATAGAGAACTAGGTTGCCTAGTCTCGTAGCCTAGTCTATAGCTTAAGGGTCCTTGCATATAGGTGTCGTAGGAGTATGTGTGCATTTGATTTTAATTGAAGTTTTTCTTGATGTTATTGGTTTTTACTTACGATGTGTGTTAAGTTTTGACTAGTATGGGTTGAACCATAGTAGTTTATACTTAGCCACATGTTATTTTCTTTTCGAGTTGTGACTAGTGCGGGTTGAACCATAATCGTCCACGCTAGTCATTGTTGTATTTTGCTTAAATTGTACATTATAATACATAATTTGGTACAGTGTAGTTTCTGTCTTTTGTTGAGTTATTTTATGTACCTGAGGTATAGTATTTTTCTTTTGATGTTTAAGTCATGTTCCCTAAGAATCATGTAGTGGTTCGAGTTACTAGGAGTACGTAGATAGGAAAGATTTTAAGTTGTTTCCATTCTGATCGGCGACATGATTTATAATTAGTTATGTTTTCGTTTTGGATTTTGTCTTTGCTGTTTTAGCTAGACTGTGGATTTTTGTATTCTAGGAGTTTAACTATGTTATTTTGATAGTTGGAGCTTTTGACCTTATTGTTTATGTGGTTATGTGCTTTGGTGAGTTGATGGATGTATGTGTTATGTGTTGTATTGATTCTTATAAGTGTCATCATAGGAGGGAGTGCATTGGGGAAAGGGTAATTGTATAATTATGGTGGCCAAAATAGTTATACAAGTACCACAACTTCAATGGATTCCTAAGTATGTTGCATGAAAGAGGATTAATACATTCTTGTATATTAGATGTTGGACGGATTTGAGTATATGTATCCTAATATGCGTATATATGTATGATCCCCTATTATTATCGATTGTATCCTTAGGAGGGTGGCTAGCTCGCTTCTTTTTCGATATTCAACCTCCGTTGTAGCGTATTCTTCGAGTTTCCTATTTCACGTGTCCGTTTTAAAATGATGTTTTTGGTTTTAAGTCACGGAAATAACTTGGGATTTCATTTGGGATAATGAAATCTTTTGTGTTGAGTCTTACATTTCTTTTGGTCGGTATATACTGAAAAAAAAGACTTGGAAGTATACTATAGAGTTAGATAGTTGGTTGTATTCGGTAAAATAAGAGTAGGGTATAGGAGTCGTGTTTGCAACAAGATATAACATAAGTTTTTTTTATGTAATCAACACTTATTTATTTCAAATTCTAAAAGACCTTCTTTAAAATAAAGCAAAATAAATTTTTTCTACTTAAATATTTCATATAAGTGAGTTTAATTGATATAAATCATTTATAATTATATAAACAAGACTAAACAAAGTTCATAAAAATTAATCATACATTTATTTTTTTTCATTTAAAAAGGATTACGTTAATTACTAAGATTATTCTTTAGTTTTTAAAACAACTAGTATAAAATTGTATTGGTCATAACTTGTTCGTTTTTAAAGTTTTTTGGGTGATTCAAAAGCATAAAATTATGTACTCAGAACATACTTTTCAAATATTCAGAATGTATAGTCATGGGAGGTCAATATCCTGATCGAAGTTGTTGTACAAGTGTCGGGTTCAAGGTTGAGTTTTGAATAGTAGTTTTTAAACTTATAATTTGGGATGTTCGGGGTACCTAGTCTTTGAGTTGAGTCTTGAGATCGTATAGAGGGTTGTTGGTAGATTGTTTGAGTCACATAGATGTGGAGAGGTAAGAAAAATATTCTTTTAGGAAAAGTCGATGTCGTGCAAGGTTTAAAAAAATATGTCGCTGGGCGTAATATGTTTTGGTTGCCATTGGGTGTTTCTTGGATTATTTTTCAATGTCATCATTTTGAGTTGATACATGTTTTGGTTTAAGTTTTCTTTTGAGTCTCGTGGTTTTTGACTTGTTTTAACTGGTGCACGTGAAATGTCGTTAGTTATTCGTAGTTTTGATTCGTTGGTCGTGTCTGGTGGGTTCCAGATGTAGTTTTGGTTTTGTATTGATTAAGAGCATTGATATAGTCATATGAGAGAATAGTTGGAATGCCCTTTGTGATGGGTGGAGTTATGTGATGAAGGAAAATAGCAAGGCCAAGTACCATCTGGGAAAGGCAAGCATAGTTAATGAGACATGGAATAAGTGGGAGGAAGTGATGCTGAGAAAAAATTTAGCTATATGGATGATGTGTTAGGAGGGTCTGGATGAAGGATGTAAGCTGCACGAGTAGTTGTCTAAACCAGAAAACGCGTCAACATTTAAGTTGCGTGGCTTAGACAATCATATGGAGAAAAGGGACACAGGTTATACTTCCTACATAAATAGGAGTAGCATAGAAAGGGCGGTGTAAGGACGAAGATGGTAGAGGGGATACATAATAGGGTAGAGGAATAAGTACGATGAGAGTTAGGTGATAGTCGATAGACTGAATAATTCATCCCATGTTCTAACAGGAATGAGAAGTCAAGTGGATGTGAAGTTGGAAGGATTGCGTACGGATGTGATGAAATGGGAGTTTCTACATAAAAATTAGCCTAAGAAGTATGAAATGCTTTATGAAAGATTATGGCAAGGGAATAAATAACGAGAAGTAAGCATAGTATACCGTTGATAGACTAATGGTTGGTATGAGCATACCATAAGGATAATGGAGGAAGACGCCTAGAGTATTGGCATGCGGTTTGGAGATTGTTGGGGAATTCATTTTATTTAGGAATAATTCTTCTACAAAGAGAGTCACTAGTGAGAGGGGCGTATTCCTCACTGATGATAATGTAGGGAATAAAAGAGGATCGCCTAAATTATTGGCTGAAGATGAGATATAAGATGGTATGGAAATTAAGATTATGGAGGGACAAGCGAGAAGTAGTATGGCTGAAGAATGGCTTGAGGGAGGAAAGGGTTGTCAAGATAGTGTAGTGATATAGAAGGGAAAACCGTTAGGTCTGGTGATAGGAAATATAGTAGAAACTGCTGGAGTTAGTCCATAGAAGATGAGGTGGATCACCGTTACGGTGGGGTGATGTTAGAAGCAGTCAACATATTGGACCGGAGTTGGAACGGAAAACTACAAGAGGTGGTGGCAGTTCTTAAGTAGAGTTTGAAAATGGCAAAGGACCGACAAGAGAGCTGTGTGGACAAGAGGCGTAAGCCGTTGGGATTTGAGATTGGGGATAAGGTTATGCTATAGGTTTCACCATGGAAAGAAGTGACGTGGTTTAGGATGAAAGGGAAGTTAACACCCAGAATTGTGGGTCCGTTCGAAACCTTTGAAAGGATTGTACCAATGGCTTATAGTTTGGAATTACTGGGAGACTTGAGTAGTATGCGTGATGTATTTCATGTGTTAAACTTGAGGAAATGCTTAGCAAGAACCTACTTGCAAGTACCGTTAGATGATATTAGTATGGATACGAGTCTTCGTTTCATCGAATTGCCGGTAGAGATTTTGGATCGTGAAGCTAAGACGTTGTAAAAATTAATATACCATAGTTATGGGTATATGGAATTTGAAACGTTGACTAGAGTTCACGTGGGAACGGGAGGAGTTTATGAGGAACAAGTATCCTCAACTATTGTTAATGACGGTCCTAAGAATTAAATCTCGGGACGAGATTTCTATTAGGAGGGAGTGATGTGACAACCACGGTTTTGAGGTTCGTCACTTAGCTTTATTTTGTGCATATTTCGTGAACTTATGTGCCTTTATGTGTTTTACATGTTATTTGGTGTGAATAGAGTGTGGTTGGGACATCGTTTTCGGGTACGAGGTACTTGTGAGTGAAACGACA
Organism: Glebionis coronaria; assembly: GCA_025667525.1. Taxonomy (NCBI): domain Eukaryota; kingdom Viridiplantae; phylum Streptophyta; class Magnoliopsida; order Asterales; family Asteraceae; genus Glebionis; species Glebionis coronaria. The sequence continues at coordinate 27,813,211 of CM046874.1, read as the reverse complement.
TGTGATGTTTTTCTTGTTCATGAGCTCACAAAGCGGTGACTATGAATTATGATAGTGTTATTTAGTGGTTTACGTATACATATATGTATTATAGAAAATCATATTTTTACGATTTAAGGTTTAGCATTTAGAGGTCTCGGATGAGGTAATTAGTCACGAAAGTATTTTTTGAGATGGTTTTAACTCATTTAGGACTTAGTTAGTTAGTTTATTTCATAATTCAAGAGTTTTTATAAAACTGTATATTTTACGTCTTTTACGGTATACGCGTAAATTTGACTAGTTTTATGATTTTAAGGTTTTGGATGCTTTAGGAGCTGAAATAAATTAAGGAAAATTAAGGTAATATTATTAATAAAATTATTAATAATAAAAAGAAAAAAACTAAATTTAAGGGCTATAGGCTGGTGATAAAAAAAGGAAGGAAAAGAAAAAAAGAAAAAGTAGGGGAATTATATATGGCAACTTTACTTGGGTTGGGATTGGTATTATAACTATATAAGGTGTTAAATAACATAGAAAGAAACATAAATCCCTGGAGAATCAAGGAGTTCGACTTTTTTTGGGTTTTTAGGGTTCTTCATATTTTTTTTGTCTTCCATTGATCTTAAGGTAAAACCTTCAAATCCCTTTTCAATTAAAGTGTTTTCAATTCTTTCTTAATCATTAAATGATGGATTTAGGTTAGGGTTTATATTAAAATAATTATATTAATGATATGTAATGATTAGAATAATTAGGGCTTGTAATTAATAAATTGTTGGGTAATTAATTAGGTTAGTTTAATTTCGTAATTAAAAACTGGGCAGAATTTTAGGGCTAATGTTTTGATCATATCTAGAGTTCAACAAACTTTTAATTTTCGACTCTTATATCCCTGAAAAGGTAATTGAATTGGATTTAAAATGCAAGAAACTAGAATTAAATTGGAGGTCAGGAAGTGGGTCAAAAACAGGTTACAACTGTCGGAGGTCAAAACAGTTTTGAAATCAGTCGGGTTTAATTTAATGTTTTAAGGTGGTTAGGGTACTTAGGAGTACAATTGGACTTTCAAACGAACATGAGAGTTAGTTTATATGTTATATAAGATATCTGTACGAGGGCTAATCAATTGGGATAGTGGAAGAATCTCTGATCATAACAAACTTTTCATATGTTCAAAATCGATAATATCTGGATAGGCGAAAGTATAAGTTGTATATCAGGGACTTAAAATTTGCTTTGATGTTGGGGCAAGGGCTGAGATTTTAGCTAACACATATAAGTTTATGGGATTTTCATGGCAAGGAATGTGGGTTAGGTTTGGTGGGCGTTTGGCTCATAATACAGAGTATGAAAATCGGGACTGTTTTGGGTAAAATGTTAACGGGACGGGTTATGAACTTAACTAAGTTAAGGTCTTATAAAGGGGTGTAATGGGATGCTTATAGCACATAAATGAGGTTAATTTGTAGGAGAATGTTAGATATCCATCATAGATTGATTAGCCATTTTGGTATGTGGTTCATCTCTTGATTGTATATGTTTGTGTGTTTAGATTTTCGCTAGAGTGCGGATATTTGGAGAAGCTTGGATCAGGTGAGTTTCATAGTCCCATATCTTTTAATGAGTTTGACTTCCAGATGGGATGGAAGAGATACTCGTTATGGTTTTGTAAATTGTTGTTGTGAATGTTTTATGATTGGTGATGGACTTGTGTGTTCTTATGTGATTAAATGCTAATTGATTCATGATTGTTTTGTGATTTGACTTAGTAACAAGGGGATGTTGACAAGGCGGGGTCTTAGGATTGGTTTATAGGTGTATGGGCGCCTATGGAACCATGGTGTTTGGAAAGGCTTGGAGCCTTGGGATTTGGTTTGGTATGATTAATCTTGAATTGTTAGTTGTTAATGCACATTTGTAACACTTTTTCCATATAGTTTTATTGTTGGTGGTTGTTCACAGCTTATATTATAATTGATTCGAGGTTGGAGTCTAAACTTATATGACTCTTACCAACATTATGTTGACGTGTTTTAGTGTCTCTTTCAGGTGAGAATGTGGTTAAGCATGAGAATAGGAGTGGCTAGCTTTGGAGGCTTAGGATTGCATTTGGAGGAACCCCTTTTTCCTCTTAGTCTTTATTTGATGTTTGAATAAGTGATACTTTGTAGACACCTATACGGTTGCTTTGTTTATGTTAATTGTTTATCTCGGGTAAGCGGTAGGACTGTTACCTACTTACCTAGACTCCTGCATTGTTGAGATATTGTCATCACATTTGTGTCATCATTTTATGACATTTCTTATTTCATTTAGTTATCTCTATAGACATGCCATGTTGTGATGATATCCATATGTCGCATCCTATATTCCGCCATGGTGGGGTTTGACTCCATGTGTTGAATGGTCTTCATTGATATCTCCATTTACCCTTCTTGTGTAAGCTTTTCATAAGGTATGTCATAGAACTTAGTTGGTTTAGGTTTAGGGGCATTTTTAGAATATTAGTTGTTGTGTCCTATCTCCTAGTATCTATGACAGTGCATGATTCTACCTATCTTATGAATTTCATTATCATTTTCTAATTGATGTCTTATCCTTTGTTTCCTAGGCCTACCTGGAAATTTCAATTCTTGAGGTGGTAAAGGTTTTTCAAGATTTGTTTTTTTCGCATCCTAGTACCAGGAACATGTTTAATGGAATGTTGATAACATTTTATCCACTTATTTTTAATACCATTCACTTACTACTGTTTCAAGTTCAAGCCCTAAATGAGCATATGAAACCACTACATGAACACATGAAATACCTGTAAGCTCCCACATCCTGAAACCACAAAGATTTTTCTCTACATTAACCCCATAACCATGTTCATGTCTTCTGACATCCACTTCTTGGTAACCACTGAAAAGCGCCACCCAATTCCTATCATAGGTATATGAAATATATTGAGAATCATAAAATTACAAGAGTTATTATATGTGTAAAAGTTTTTATGTACTTACCTAAGTCTGACTAGATGCAATGCTAGCATTTTTTTTGCAAATGGAGTAATAACATCTTTATACTACAAGGCCTTCTTGTTAAGAATCCAACCCCTTTGCATAATGTAAATTATGATATCTTCTAACATTGTTATAATTGGTTTTCCATTTGCCAAAAGGATTCTGGAGCTAAATCTCTCAGACATACCATTCTCAAAGGCTACAAAACATCTGTCCATTTCAAAGTAAGCCCTACACCAAGTGTTTGGGTTTCCATCAACTAACCATGTGTAAGTATTGTCATCATGTTGCTTTATAACATTCATAACCTGGTGAGAGTGTTATGGGATTATTCATGAAGCAGCCCACGAGAACAACCTCTTATACTATAAGCCACTCCATTTCTTCTTAAAGTTTGCATAAATGTGCTTTGCATATTGCCTGTGCTCTGCATCACCTAACCATATTTTCATCGCTTCAATTAAATCAAACAATTAAATTATATAAACAATGTTACACTAGTATAATTAAATACTTAGAATACAAATGCTACTTAAGGTGCGAGTTTTTGCATACCTTGTGACCATCTGATAATAATTTAAGACCAACACCATTATTCAATTCTAGGTCATGATGTAGTAAAGCTAAGAACCACATCCCTTTGTGTTTGTTTTCCACTCCCACAACAACCCAAGCAACATAAAACATTTGATTGTGAACATCCATCCCCATGGCTGTTAGGAGCTGACCTCTATAAGTGTGTTAAAAAACAGCCATCCGAACCTATCACTTTCTCTACAACCAGTTTTCCATCCAGCCTTGAGTCTTGCAAAGCAAACTTATAATCTTTTTAAAGAAGTTATTCCATCATCTTTTTCTTCTAAATCCATGTGGCATGTAGAACCAGGATTAGACTCCAACATTGCCTGCTTATAATCCCATAACCTACTATAATGGTCTAATAACCCACCCTCATGCTCAAACAATGCAAGTTGTTTAACCCTTCTACATTGCCCTAAACTAACACATATCATGAATTTCTCTTTGATTGAATTATGCATATACTTGTGACTTATCAATGATTTCCCTAACATAATCATGTGCTATCCACTTATAAGCTACCAATGCACCTAAGTTGTAATTTCTACAACATTTATGATTAGAGTAGAGTGTTTTAATTTGAAAAGACCTTTATGTGCTCATCTAATTAGCCCATAACCTAAATATCATTCCACTCTACCATACTCTTTTTATTTAGCCTTTTTGTAATCCATTTCTCTTTGCAGTTTCACTAACCTTACTAGGCTCGCACTCCTTATCGCCTAGTATACATTTACCTTTATCATCTTTTGAGGAACTTTCCACATTATCATCTGTCCCAAGTTTTAGATTCTCATCTATTCACACTAGTTTCTTACCTCTTTTGCCTGTAGACATACTAGCACTAACATCCCTACCACATTTGATTAGCAATGTAACACAATCATTTTGCAAATACCATAACTGGTAACAGTTCTTTACCCCATAGTTAGCTAGGAAGTTTTAAGTTGTAATAGTGTTTCAAACTTCATACCTAAAACAAGTTCATAGTCATCCCATGGTGTGTCAAGATCAAAAGTAGGGTACTAAAAATCTTTCCTAACCTTGTATTTAGGTTCTACATTACTCTCATCGGGATCATTATATTCTAACATGAAAGTGCCTCGTATTCTTGGTTGAGGATTATCAATCTCACTCACAAACTTACCCTTTCCAACTATCTTATTTAACCAAGGGTAATCAACCTAGAAATGACTACATTGTCCTCACCCTCAATTTGGAAATCTATATCTGTAACACCCCCAATTTCACAAGGCAGCGATATACCACTTTGGGGCGCTACTCATAGCACATTACACACAATCATAGACAACGACCTCAAAAGAGACGTTTTATAAAATAATATACAACCTTGTCTAAAAAGTTTCCTATCCCAATATATAAAATCAGAGTAGCGTTTAGTCCCAAAAACCGTTACCAACACAACAATCATCAAAGACTTAAAATTCACTTATTCAGTTCAAAGGATGGAAAATGATATAAACTTTAGACAAGTAAGCACCAACTCCCTCCTCGCATGCTCCGCTGCTTTCCATCTTGATTACCTGAAATACATGCTTAAAATCATCAACACAACGGTTGAGCAAGTCTATAGGTTTTACAAATCATAATTTAAACACAAGAATTTTTAATCATCTCAAGCTTGTCACACAGACAAGTCATATATATCGATAAATGCCTTAAGCTCATGCAACTGAACGTTAACCAACACGTCAACCGAGTCACTTACGGCGCCCCTACTACAGGTAATATTGTCATATACCAACGACCTCTTATACATTATATCCCTCTCAGGTGATCACAAGGATACATACCCTAGGATAAGGCTGTCAAACCAAATAGATCTATCAAATGTATCAGCGTTTACCTCGCAAGGTAATTAACAGTTCATGAAATTCAGGGACTTTATAAGACAATGGTACTTAGGCATTTATCATCATATTCGGGTCCAGCATACCAAAAACAACTTGTGTTCATTTTATAAAATAGTATGTATTCCCCCTCGCGGGTTTAAAAATCATTTACAAGATAATATAAAAGCAAGGCTATAGACTCACCTGATATATCTATCACACATTTATCGAGGAACAAACATCCAATAGTCGATACAAGACTTCACGAGATATCAGTCGCTCATTGATCGAGAAAGAGATGCCCAACGGTCGTCATATGACCGAACGAGACCTATAATGACGAGGCGCGTCTTAGGTTCGAGACTATACATAAGTCATAAATATATATAAATAGTTTATTTTAGTAAGGTTGGACATTGCATAAGTTTTATAAAACTTTTGATCACAATTTACCATGTATTATCCCATTATGGTCATTAAGCTCATTAAGGCCCATTAGTGGGCCATTACACTTTTATATAACTTAAGGCCATTTCAAAATGAGTATTAGACTCCAATTTGGTTATTAATCTCAGGCCCAATAATTGCCCAATAGCAATTACAGGTGTAAGTTAGGCTTTTGTGGCCCAAGACCACTTTATATGGTTTTTCGGTTCTAAAACGCCTCCAAACGATGTCCACTTAATATTTCACGTTGGTCGAGTCTCGGGTTTCATAAGTATCAGTATATAGATGAGTCTATATTTCTCGACAAGTGGATCCTACCACCTCGTGTTATATAAAAATCGTCAGTTTAAACGTTAATTTAATATAGTCCAATTCTTACAATTTCTCGACATGCCTCGTAGATTAGATCATTTCTCCTAAATCGTAAATAATATAGATGAGCTATTTTTACCAAATCCATTCTTAACTTATGTAGTTTACTTATTATAAGTTCAATTGCCCCTAATTTATATTTATCATAGCTCATTTACCCATTTTATCACTTAGAAAAGTTGGCTGTTTTTGGCTGCCAACTTCAGTTCCACCGTTTTGCCCGCCATTTCTAAACCGTAAGGAACTGGTGGACTATCCAATTGATTCTAGTTATTCATAATTTTATATACAACTCATAGTTTTACCTTTTTCAATGATTAGATACGAATCTATATGTTTTAAGTCAATTTATACAGACTGTTTAGATTTAACACTTTTAACCGTTTCGACCATATCTTATTCATCGGGTATCGTCACGGGACGAGTCACCCGGCAAAATGACCACAAAACATAGGCCTATCAGCCCATGACTTTAAACCAACCTCAAAATCTACAGGTTTCCCACCGTAATACAATCTTTGTCACTGATCTATTACAAGAATTCTAATCTACATCAAGGGCTTGTTTAACTTGTACTTTTTTTTGTTACAAATTCATATACAATGTCCAACACCCCTAATTCAACTATTAATTATATATACAGTATGAAAATGATTATTACATATGTACAAAAAAATTAATAAACCTTAAAATTAAAAGATAGAAAAAGAAACCTTCACAATGGTAGAAAAATCAACCAACAATGTTACACCACCACCAAGCTTCCAAAATAAAACAAAGAATGAAACCCATAAGAGATTTTCCACCAAGATATTAACTCTTTAAGTCAGATTCAATCTCAGCCCAAGAAGTCTTCAGTTTGTTATTGATGATGAAAATATTCAAGAATATTACTAGTAATTTATGAACTTTCAACCATAGATTAAAATAGGTTTAATATTGTTATGTTGAGGGTGCTTGATGCGTAAGAGTGGGACGGAGGAACAAAGTCACCAAAGGTTTGTGTGTGTTAACTTTTAACAAGAAATGAAAGTCGGTGATGTTTACTAGTCAATGTGGACCATGAAACACATATATGACACGTACAAATGAATCATGGTTACGTGTAGAATGAGTAAATGGGTTGAAGTTTATTTAAACTTTGTCTCATAATTAGTTAAAGCGGGTATTATCGAAGCCCGATATTTTAAAAGTTACGCGATTCAAAAAATACACATTAAACACGAAAAATAAACGCTCAATATAAAATAAAAACATCGACATTCTGATCACATTTATATTTCGATATATAAATGAGGGCTTATAATTTATTAAACGTTAACGCGTTATATAAGTGAATGACGACTAAAGGTTTAACGTACATTAGGAAGAATCCTCGTAAAATGAAAAATTTAAACGGCGACAATAGAAATTATTTCTATGTCATAACAAAAATGTTCATAGTCGATGACGGACATAAACCTTACAGATAAATAATAATTGACACGTATTCGATACGTTAAAACCTTAGCCTTGCCAATTAGCCGAGAAATCCATATTATTCGTCGAACGAACATGAAATATAAAAGTCGAGTAATAAATATTGATCCGAATACTAGAAATAAGATTAAATATCGGTCTAAATGTTGATTTTAAAATTCGGGTTACTACAATATCTAGTCATGTAAGTTCTCATCCTTACTAATGTCATCGAAATCACTATCACTAGTACCAGATGTTAACCAATCCTCATTAACCAACTCAAAAACATCATAGCCATGATGTTCATTATACAGGGATAAATGGCTACCATTCTCGAATAGCCATTCAACAAACTCATCTAACTGGTCATCGTTGGTAATGGGCCTCAAAACCGTATACATTGAAACCCCGGGTATTGTATAAAATATACCTAATGGTACATCTAGGACACACATACGTATGATAGTAAAGAATTCATCATACTTCATACATTCAAAGTCGATATCATCAATTACACATACATCCCCATTCGTATATGAAATTGGATTACCAATGAATAACCCATCGTGGTGCAAATCCACCACGAACTTCACCATTTGTAGATCAAAACTGCAAAAATAGAACACGAAAAAATTAAAGCATATTAGTTTAGCTAATAATTCAATTAAACATTATACTGATAAAACAAGGTGGGTCGACCCGCGCTTCGCTGCGGGTGGCCTATTTTTGGTTTCGCGTGTCATGTAGTAAGTTCGCGTTTTCTATTGCACATTATTGATTTACAGAAACATTTGTAGCTGGAATTTCATTTCAATGTTATACAAAAGGGTACCACTGTTCTAGGCATGTACTATTTTCATACAAATAAAGCTACATAGCTGGAACCTGAGGTGACGTTCCTAGTTTAAATAATTTCTAATTCAAAAGATCTAAATATAAGTAAGATGGTTAGACAACGCTTGGAACCTGAGAATAGTACAAAAGGTTTGGTGGGGTTCCAGGTTGCAGATAGCTTCTGATTCAAAATATTTAAACAGAAATAAGATCCTTAACCGACACTTATATTAGTTTCTTTTCTTTTTCTGAATTTGTTGTGGCTGATCTTCTGGGAAGATGCTCCTTTCTACGGCTTTAGTGGATGTTTCAGTTTGAGCCTCTTCTTTTTCAAGTCTTAATACAATATGAAGTTCCAAATAGAAACAAAAGCAACCTAATCAAAGTTTAAGTAAATCAATCGACCATGTTGCTGTAAGATGGAAAATAAACAATTCTAAAGCATTACAATACCTATACATTACTTGCATCGGTAGTAACGATTAAGTACCATACCTCAAAAAAATTCCACTACATGCGAGAAAACACATGATGTCGATCCACCTAGATTGTGTGAGTACGTGTCCGCTACTAATGTTTGTTCTTCCTCTAATTTCATGACAACGGTAACCGTAGACGGTCATCCCTATTAAGTAAAATTATTTATCAAAAGCTCGTACTTTATAGGGACAACTGATCGCACGGGAACCACAGTTAGAAAATTAGGAGGAACGCGCATTGTACGCACAAACCAAACCGACCTTGAAACACAAAAGCAGATGTTACGTACTTGTTATTTTTAAACTACATGTCTAAGAGATCATACTTAAAAAGATATAGGTTGTAAACAAATAAGCAAAAATTAAAAAAAAACGAAAAAATATTTCATTTACACACATATACACACAATTTAGTCTCTGGGTTCGCCAAGTCATGTAAAGTTCTTTGTGTTTCATTATCGTCTCTTGCAAGCAACTTTGCATCAATGAATTAAGTGGGTCAGCTCAGCGAATAAATTTCAGCAACAGTAAGTGGATCAACCCTAGTGTATGTAGTATATATTCTACTTAAGCATAAAAGATCAAAAGAAAAGGAGTATGTACCTAATTATGAATCTATTTGAAGGCAATCGCATCAGACATATCGACTATTGTAGCGTGTTAAAGCCTTAATACATATTCGTAGATTGAAAAATTCATATAAAAAGTTTAAGCAAAACTGAACTCTAATCCTGACTACTCAAATGAGAGTTCTGTCACAAAGCGCTTGCTCTGGTCTGAGCATTAAATCTTTCAAATACACTCTATTCTGGGGGCATGCATCTGCTGCGTGCTCAACAACAGCTTTCTTGCTCTGCTAATATTTGTACCATATTGGAGTTGGTTTTTATTAAACCAAAAAAAACTTCCCTAAATTTGGGAGTTTCTTTAGTGACGAATCAACAAAGTTCCTGTATTAACATAACTTAGGAACAACTTGTTACCCATTCGACCCATTTCCTTTTTAACAACTCTTTCGACTCGACCCATTGATCCATTAGAGAGTAACATAACCCAAATCGACACATTCATTACCTCTAAGAGTATATTTTTAAGTGGTAAACTCATCTACATGCCTACTTGTTACTTCTAAATCATACTTCTAAATCGTAAAAAATACAGCTCATCATCAGAGAGCGCTATATTTATGTGCGTAAATCAAAGAGTTGGAATGTACCAAGTGGAACCACATAAGCTAATATTTGCTTCAAAAGAACAGTATGCATCATATATCATATATGTCTTAGGTAATGCATTCTTTACTCATAAGATGACAAAAGACATGTAAATTCAAAAGGCAAGTTATCCCCTTTTTTGGACATGAACTATTGTGACCTACCTGATGTATGTTAAAGTCGACCCCCAATATAAAGATGGAAAGAGTAATTTTCTGGCGATTAGGTTCTTTACTGAAACTCAAAACACAGTAAATGAGTAAAATTAGAGCAAGTTACATAACAGTAGGTTACATAACAGTAGGTTACATCAATATTGTGACATCAACTATATTAACGACTACGTTTTCATGACAGCAAGAGAAGTATGACAGCGGTAAGCTGGTAACTTATGACAATTTAGAAAAACTCAATTTGCAACAACTGTCCATGTTGACCACTACCAATCTCTGCCAGTAACTGGTTCGACGACCCTCCGGGATAAACCTAATTCCAAAACCCACATATCTAAGCTGTTAAGCACATACCTCTACAGAAAATTGGAAGCACCTCTTTTCACTTCAGGAACAAAGTTAAAATCTCATAACATCAACAATCCAATCGCAAAAAATAAACTTAAATAACTCAAACCCCCTTTTATTGTTGCATCTTACATCTCTAATTTTGCCACAAAATAAAAAACAATTCGAGCACGCTCAAATCTTTTTCTTTTTCATCCGTCGTTGGAACCGCCATCAGATGACCGACAAAGGGTTTAATCTTATCTAGGTGTATTAAGTTTATGTGTTAGTTTATTTGAACTTCTACCCACTATCTTAACACTGTTGAAGCCCTTAAAACTTACTACTTGAATCATTTTTACTTGCAGGGCTGCTGCAATATTCGTCGTCTGCAAGACAACAATTTCTTGACATTTTTTTAGCCAATGTTTCTTGCACAACCATGCTTAGTTGCAGGACTGGTGCAATATCACACGATAGAATTTGTAAAGTAAAAAAACTAACTCAAGGGTTGTTGTTTCAGCTTATATAGCTAGCCTGTGGGTTTTTGGGGTTTGAGCGTATGTTTTATAACCTTAGTTTTGGTGGCCTATTTTGAAACTTTGTCGCTTATATGAGTTTAGTTTATCTTAATGAACATATATAACCCGAAAAGATTGAAATTTTCCACAAATAGTGTGCTTATAAAGGATAAGCCCAAGATCAAGTAGGCCATAAAACGTCTATATAACCGAGACAAACACCCTCTTATGTTGGCATCTACTAACATCTCAAAAGTTATAAACTATAGTTCTAAATTATAAGACACATACGAAAGGGATGTATTTTCAGCAAACTCATTATAAGAATACTCTAAAATCTAAATCATCACCAAAAAAACTACATTAAGCACACAAATATAACTTAACCAAACACAGTCCTCAAAACATAAATAGATGCAGCATGAAAAGTTTTAAATAGAACAAAATGACAAACAAATAATCTGTTTATACCTCTAGAAAAAACTATCTTGAATCTTTAACCACTTGTTTAGGTTTTTACGGTCCCATCTATTCGCATAGTTACCTGTAAATTAAAAATAAAGAATACTGAAAACCGGTATTTTAATCAGGGTTAATAAACTTGCATAGGTAAAAAAACACTTGATGACCTTTTGAAGACATTGGGAGGCCACCACTGGTTTCACCACCGTCATTGTAGGAGGTTAGGGTCGCAAACCTACAAAACGGGTTACATCGCAATCAGTTAGATCAAAATAAAGACAAAAACTTTTAAAAAGAAAGCAAAAACATATCTTAAATCTTCTATTCATTAGATGGATGAGATGCTAGTGAACCGGTTAATATTGGTGAGGCCACAACTTCTAGAAATGAGATGATTATAGAAGTGATGGTGATTCAGTTTCTGGGTTTGATGAATCTGAGGGACACGTGCTTCTAAGAAAGATAAGTGTGTTCTTGTCCACAGATTTAATGAAAGTGGAGATAAGACACGTAAGGTAGACACGTGCTCAATTCTTTTTCCCGCCAAAGTCACAGAAAATAATAAAAAAAGCAAAACCTTCCTAAAACAGTTATAGTGAATAATAAACGATTAGAGAGGGCTATAAAATGGTTTACCTAAAAAATTAGGGCACACAGTATACAGTAGCAACAATGATAGCAATTTAGGGTCAATGTTTTATGAGTTAAACTGTTGGATCTCGTATATATACACATGATTATTAAGAAAATACATTAATTTTTAATACATGACATCTTACGTGGAAGTAAGATACTAATTAAGTCGGTAATTGTTTGGTTAAAGGTAGAGTAAACAGACTTTGGTCAAAAAACTAACGTGACAACTATGTATAAATAACATAAAAATGTTCGTTATGTATAATGGTTCATTTTTGAAAGTACATTATGTATTTATAGCTTTTACCCTACTTATAAATTTAAATTAGGATGTATTGGTTAATTTATTTCTTAGCTTAAATCTATGGGTAATTTGTAATTTTGCACCCTAAACAAATGTTGTTAGTGTTAACTGCATTCCATTTGAGAAAATTATCGGAAGCGATGAAGACAATCGATACGACTTTGCACCATATCTTGACAAGTGTCCAACGTAAGCACAAGTTGTCTGAGTTGCGTCGGTCCTCTCGCCTAAGTTTCGTCGGTCGCCTTGATCGACTCTGGACACATGTCAAGTTATAGTGTAAGTTGTTTCGGTTACCTCGATTGCCTAAGAACATTTAGAAAACATCAAATAAGGTGCAATTAACACCAACAACATTAGTCTAAGGTGCAAAATTGAAATTTGCCTTAAACTTATATTTCTAGGGCTGTAAACGAACCGAATGCACGCGAACGGAGGTATGTTCATGTTCGTTTATTTAATTTTAGCCGAACAAATAAACGAACGCGAACGCTTACCCGGACAAAAATTATTGTTCATGTTCGTTTATTTAGATTTGAACTTGTTCATGTTCGTTTATGTTCGTTCATATAACTTAAACGAACGTAATCGAACGAACATAAATGAACGTAAACGGTGATATATAAACGTGCTTAACGACCGTGTAACTAAAGTTTTTACTTTAAACGATCCATATCTTCATCTTATATACTTATATAATCATTATATCCCAAAATATTCTTTCATCGTATTATATACTTATATAATCATCATATCCCAAAATATTTTTTTTTTCATCTCAGTAGTCATGTCTTTCCATTTCTATCTCTAATGTATAATTTAAGAGAAATTATAAATACTTAACCAAGTACTATATTAGTAATATATTATTTTTAGACATTTATAAATATTTGTTATATAGTTTATTATTTCTTTTTAACATTTGGGATATTAATTAAACGTAACAAACATAATCGGACGGACATAATCGAACGTTCACGAACGTAAATGAACGAACGAATTGCCTTTGTTCACGTTCGTTTATTTAACTAAACGGACCAAAAATCTTGTTCGTGTTCGTTTATTTGTTAAATAAACGAACATAAACGAATTTTTTAACGAACGCTCGACGAACGGTTCGCTGAACGTTTAGTTCGTTTACAGCCCTATATACTTCCATCAACGGAAAACATACCTGCAAACAGCATTCGTTTTGTATATGTTCACCTACTCCTTAGTTTTCCCTTTTCTAGGTCTTTCATAATAACATTTGTTTCTTACTTAACATGCCGAGTTTCCTTTTTGTTCTAGCTTACTAAAAAGTGAAAAAGGCATATATATAGGCTTAATTAGCCTTTAATTATACTCCCTACATGCCATGCAAAACTACTAGTCATGACTAATGGATAGGTTTTTACGCTTTTCTTAGATCTTTATGTGTTTTTATGTTAACTATCGACCTTTTATTTGATGTGGTCATGTTTTAACAAATACCTAGTCTCATGTATAATCATATACTCCAACTTATCTCCATTTTGTTTTGTTTCAGTTTGCTTTTTCACGTAACTGGCTAAAACGCTTTTGGTATCTTTTATAAATGATTACTGTTTTTCGGCATGCTTTGCTTTAGCCAGTTATTTCATTTCATGTCATCTTAATGTTTCAGGTTTTTGTTACCATATTCTGTCGTTTAGTTTTTTAGGTTTTGCTATCGGACCATTTCAGTTCATTTTGTTTTTTTTTTCCATATTGATATACTCTCTCCGTCTGATAATTATTGTTTATCGATAAAAAACACACGTAATTTGATAAAAATTACTTTTCAGCTTTCACTCTTTTACTTTTTACATAATAAAAAATTTATTTTTAACCAATTAATTTACAAATTTTTTTATTTTTTGTAATAATATCTTCAAATGAAGATGATATGGTAACTTTAATCTAAATCTCTTACTTATTTTTAAAAGTAGACAATTAATTTGAGACATTTCAAAATGGTAATATACACTATAATTTTAAGACGAAAAGAGTATTAAGTCTTTGCTCAATCTGATTAAGTCTTAGTTATATTTATATATTTTAATTATTTACACTATAATATACACTATACTTTTTTTGTTGGTTGTTTTCTTTGCTCAATCTGATTAAGTCTTAGTTATATTTATATATTTTATTAGATGTAGATGAGTTACTTTTTAATTGTTTTTTTAATTATTTAATAAAAAAATTTACATATTAAGTAAAGGCAAAAGGTTAACGTATTGTGCCGTTAATTTTTTTTATATCAAAATCAAGACTATTAGATACAACATTTATAAATTTAGGTGTTAAAACAATACTGTTCATAATACGTTATATTTTGATAATTAACTCCACCGCCTTAGACGTAAGGAACACGAAAAAAATAAACACGTGTTGATTTTCAACACGTGCATTATTGTGTCCAGTCATTTTGCACGAAACAAATTTTAAAACGCTCTAGTCCACTGTAAAATCACGAATACTTATTTAATAGGCTGAATTTAAGTATAATTAGTGATTTGATAAGATGAACAATGAAAAGTTAAAGTTATTTATGCATGCATGGTGGATGTTAGTAAATAGAGCAGTGCTTTGACCACTACTTAAGTGGATTTTTTAGCAACCCAGAATTTGCGCCACTAACTTCTTTTGTTCCATTATATATTCTCTAATTCCAAACCGCAACCGTATTTACGGTTTTTATAAACATAGAAACCGCACCGAAATAAAAACCGTAGTTTCGGTTTTGCGGTTGTTTTTACGGTTTTTAACCGCACCAAACCATTACTTGTAACTTATATAATAAATGTGGTTTTTTGTGGTTTTTTGTTTAAAATGTTGATTTTTTTTTTCCAGTTATAACAATGTATAAATTGAATCCAACAAACACTTTACGAATAACCTATATGAATATCAATGATAATATGCAATAGAAGTCTTATAACTCGCATAAAATATTCGATGTAACGTTTTTCAGTATAAAATAATTATTGTGTGGTACCGTTCAGTTTTGTGGTTCAGTTTTACGGGCGAAAACCGTAACCGAACCGCATTTGCGATTTTTCCTTTTTCTTAAAACAAAACCGTCGATTTTTTTCGTGGTGCGGTTTTTGCGGTTCGATTTTTACGGCTATTTACGATTTTACGGTTCGCGGTTCGGTTTCTGCGCCTCTCACCGAGTATTTACTAAATATCACTCGATATTATTCATTATTGTGTAGGTTTATACTATCTTTGAAACTTGAAAGTTCGAATTAAATGAAGACATGAATAATTTGTAATGAAGATGCGGGATTGGCGGCAAACAATAAATAAGAGTCGTATTATTATTATTAAAACTAAAGTTAAAAATTGATTCGAACATTCATTCAAATTGCGAATTAAATATGATGTGCCCTTTTAACCATCTTCGAACCTAACTTTAGCATCCTTCATGTTAACTTGATCACTTCTTGATTTAATATATAACTTAACACCTCATAAGAGATGGACCACCAATCAAAACCTAATAATTGACTAGTCAAAAATGTCACGTATCCAATGTGGGTCTCTTTATAAATTTGGCCCACGAGTAGTTAAAATTATACTTCTTCATGTTACTCGAATCAAAATAAAGTCGATCTCCATACATTAATGGTTGGCTTGCTACTTTATGAACCGGAAGATAACTAAAGAAAACATGGTAATCATTCATAAGTTAGTTTTTCAAAAATGCCTAAATGAATGCTTAAATAGTTAGGGAGAATTTCATATATGTTTTTCTTTTAACACAAAATTTAATATATATCCAACCTCACTTAAAAATTTCATATATATCCTTTCTTTTGACACAAAATTTCATATATATCCAACCTCACTTAAAAATTTCATATATACCCAATTTTAAACATAGAATTTCATGTATGTCTAATTTTTTACTTGAAATTTCATATATATCCAAATACTTAATTTATATATACTTAAAAACATAAAACACATATTGAATATTATTTAAATCTAAAATAACTATTATACATTTATTTCTTTTTCTTATACTTACGTATATATTCATATATTTTTATATAAACATTATCTCAAATTATTATATGCACACACATTGATGCAAAACATATTTTATCAAAGTATTTAAGAATAAAAAATAAAGTGGTGTTACAACTTGATAAGAAAACTGATGGTTGCTTTATTATCTTATTTCAAGGTTAGTTAGATTTATTTTTTATGGAATTTTTATGATTTTTCATTGTTTTGGTGATTAGATGTGCATATTATTAGGTAGGAAAACATAGATATAATGGTTATTTTAGGTTTAAATGATAATTAATATGTATTTTAAGTTTTTAGTTATATATAAATTAGGTATTTGGGCATATATGAAATTTCAAGTTTTAAATCGGATATATATGAAATTTTTAAGTAAAATTGGATATATATGAAATTTTGCAACAAAGGGAGGGATATATATGAAATTTTTAAGTAAGGTTGGATATATATAAAATTTAGTATCAAAAGACAGATATATATGAAATTTTCCCAAATAGTTAAATGTGTTTAACCACTATCAAATGGTCTAGTGGTAAGGTCTTTGACCTTAAAAGAGATATCAATACTTCAAACCTCACTGGATGTGTATAGTTGGGGGTGGCCACGAAGTTTCACTAGCGACGCCTCCGTGCTATACAAAAAGGTAGTCGCCTTGGGATTAGTCGGCTCGTAATGTCGAGTCAGAAACTCAAATATATCCAAAAAAAATAATTGCTTCCATTAATATAATAATCCATCTTAACCTTAGATCAATTTGGAAGCAGTTTTTTTACTTGTGGATTTATTCAAAAATAGAGGTATGATCTTTGTGGTCTATCATTGAGTTTTAATTTTTTTTTAAAGCTTTAGATGAAATCATATATTAAGGCTCTTTGAGAAGAAACATTTTATATAAAGAATTACGTATATAAGAAAAATATATGTATACGTGCATATAATTATTAATAAGACATATTTTGAAGTCTCTAAAATTCTTGAGACCCTGTACAATCGTTCATCTTGTACATTCTCAAAGCTGTCATGCATCTTATTTCTCTTATACTTTGCTCTTACAAAATTGGGTATCGTTATTCTTGTTGTGTATTATAATCTAAAAAATTTCTTTCGTTAACCTAAACATCAACACGTTGATTTTTGGTTCTTGAATTCTAGATTCCTATGTACTAGAAGAACCAATGAAGCCAAACTAAAAAAAGACATGATATACCATATATGAAAACAAATTAGCCTTACAAGTACAAAAATTTAACAAAGTAATTGTAAGGCTATCTTTTGTGATCATATAGATTCACTTACGCAGCTATGATTTTTAGTTAAGAGACGCTGATCATAATTAAGATAAAAAGTCATAATGATGATAAACAGGAGCAGACTCATGATATTTTATCAGGTGTTGCACAAATTTTTTTTAAGGCGTTGCATATCATTTTTTATCGTAAACAATAAATTTTACATCATAAACAATAAATTTTACATCATAAACATGTTTTAACATAAACCAAAATAGCACAAATTTTTTTTGATGTTGCAAATATTAGAAAATCAATACTTTTCGAAAATTTTTACACTTCGTAGCCTCAAATCAGGTGTGCCCCGTGACACACCCGGCTCCCATGTGGGTCCGCCCCTGATGATGAAGTCTTAACGTAGAAAATAGTAGAAAAATTGCTTATAATATACATAAATAAAAAGTAAAATATGTTAATTAGAAGAGGCTTAACACTCACAAGTCCTCTACTAACTCCGCCCTTGCATACGCCAACTTTTAACTATCTAAAACAATAGGCGCTATGAAATTAGTCAACTTGGAATGTTGAGTCGAAAACCCAGATTAGTACTTTCTTAACCTTAATGTTAACACGTTGGTTTTTGGTTCTTGGGAATTCTAGATTCCTATGTACTAGAAGAACAAATGAAGCCAAACTAAAAAAAGACATGACATACCATATATGAAAACAAATTAGCCTTACAAGTACAAAAATTTAATTACAGTACTTTATAATTTTGTGTGTGTACGTCATAAAGAAAAGAGCAATACTCATTCCTTCTACATTATTCTTTTACTTATCTTTTTACCCACATCAAATTAAAACATGTGTAATCCATTAATTCTCTTTTTTAATTTCATCCATTGATCAATCTATTTGTCATAATCATAAAAGTAAGAAGATATGTAAGGATATCAAGTAGGATGATAAATCATTTTTCTAAGAGCCCTGGGAGTGGTGGCGCCGTGGGGTGCCAAACCCACGGCGCGAGAGCCGTGAAGACTCCCACCCCAGGCAAAACTCGCGGCGTGAGACCCCGGCGCGGGTATACTCACGTCGCGTGACTGATTTTTTTTTAAAAAAAAAATTTCATTTTACCCCCCTAAAACGGTTTAATTTTTAAAAAATTTTCATTTAACCCACCTCAAACGGCTAGTATTTGAAAAATTTTCATTTCACCCCCCCAACGGCTAGTTTTTTGAAATTCGAATTATAACGGCTATATTTTTCGATCCGTCTATAAATATACCTCAAAATCAACCATTTCTTACACACCAAAACATAAACACTCTCTACAAACAAATATGAATCCCAATCACGTTCCGTCAGTTTTTGAAATCGATGAGGAATTCGATGCTTACTTCTTGCCAATAGCACACAATCATTATCAACGGTTGCTTGAAGAAGAGAATCGTCCAAGACTAACTCGGACCCCAATCAACCGTGACCGAGAAGGTGCTGAGGAACGGCTCATGAACGATTATTTCGTTGAGAATTGCAGGTAAATTTACGCATATATTTGGAATCAAATTGACCACGGAGAAGAAGATGCATATGAAAATGAAGAAAACTAAACGGCGGGTCGTATGATTTTTAATTTTCGTATGTTTTTTTAATTTTCGTATGTGTTTTTAATTTTCGTATGTCTTTTTTATTATGTTCGTTTTATTTTAAAAGTATTGTAATGTTGGTTATGTTTAATGATATATTTAAGTTTGTTTAGGGGGTGTTTTGTAAAATTCTGAAAAACTGGAAATCACTTGGAGTGATGACTCCCCTGTTTTTTTCATGTGAGTGAGTGAGTGAGTTTTTCTGACGTGACACCCAAAAACACACTCACTCGGAGTGATGCCTCCCAACGCTCTAAAGGAAAAATGTATGTATGATAGTTGTGTTTCCTTCTTTTTGGAGATGGTCGGGCAAATAAAGTGCTTAATTAAAGAAAATAATAAGCATCATTTCCCACCGACGATAAAATAAGCACCTTTCACTTTCCCTCCTTTTTCATCATTGCATTTATATAAGCACTAACATATTTTCATTCTCATATCTTATTAGGGTTTCTTAACATGGGAAATTGTCTCTTTGGTGGTCCATCCGACCATGATCCCATTATCAAAGTCATCAACTCAGCCGGTGGCATCATGGAGTTTTACGCTCCTGTCACGGCTGAGTCCATCACGGACGAGTTTCCTGGCCACGCTATATTTCGTGGCCATGACCTTTTTTGGAAACCCGTCCCTCAGGACGAGTTTCTAGTTAATGGAAACTCCTACTACCTTTTACCACTAGATAAAAAAAGCAGGAGACATGTTAGATCCAACAGTCTTCCCACAAACACACCCGCGCCTTATAGGATGTCTTTTGACAGCCGCAGGATGTTCAAGAGGTCGTATACCGAAGCCAATGGCGGCAGTTCTTCGAGCTTTTGGAAGGTTAAGTTGGTGATTAGTCCAGAGCAATTGTTGGAGATATTGTCACAGGATGGGAAGACACAAGAGCTGATTGAGAATGTGAGGACCGTTGCGAAATGTGGGAATGAGAGCTTGGTTTCGTGTAATTCGTCCGTTAATGCGTTGTCCGATCAGTGGAGTCTTTGTAGTAGTAGAAGTAGAAATGGTTCCAAGAAAGACGTTGTGTTAGAGATGTAATTAGCTAGCTAGCGAAAACAATTATGATAATTAACAGCTGATTATCTTCTTTTAGTAACTTTGTTAATTTTATTATCTTGTGTCAAAGAAGTTGTATGATTATAATCTATGTGAAGTTGCAGATAGTTCGATTTTCGTTTGTTTTAGTACTTTTTGTTAATTCTGAGTAGAGCTGTTTGCGAAGCGCATACCTGGAGATTAGACTTTGCAAACGGGTTGGAGTCATCGCTTGATCTACCCGTTTGAACAGTAGATACGACACGTAGTACTAGTGAATTGTGTGGTACCTTTCGTATCGATCTTGATCCATCTAGAGTGCGACCTGAAATGGAAATTAAACCCCGCGATGTCTCTTATTGTAGGGTCTGAAATAACTCTGAATGGGATTCGCATTATGTGAGTCAAAATTGTACAACATGCAATAGTGTGATATTGTTGGGTGACTTGGTGTTCAATGCGACATATACGGGCCTTCGTTTATAAACATTAACTATGATATGATCTGGGTCGTGCTGTAGTTTTCGATGATACAATAACAAGAAAACCTTGTTCCATTGGTAAATTAAAGAAAAATTACATATGGGCTTGAATTATACATCTTTAATAAAAATAGGCTTCTTTTAAGAGCAGAGTAGGGTGAGTATCGGGACAAAATCGACTCGTCCTAACCTGATTTTGACTCATCTCGAAACTGACATCGTGAAAAACTCAAACTGAATCTCGACCCGATTTAATTCCGAGTTCCGAAGCGGATCGTGTTAGGCCCGAATTACTCCCGATTTGTGTGGTTTTCTTTGTGCGATCCCGATTTAATCCAGAGTCCCGACCCGAACCGAGTCCCGACATCATGGAAAACCCATCCCGAGTCCCGACCCAAATTAGATCGGTTTGTGTCGGTCGGTTTCGGTTTATGTCGGTTTGTGTCGGTTTTCGGTTGTCGGTCGGTTTTGCTCACCCCTAGCACAGAGTGTAGTGCTGAGTCGTACGCTCGTATCGTGGAAAAAGTGCATGTCACGTCAGTCAACTCATTCATAACACCAAAATCGTCATAACACCAAAAAAATGGCTCATTGGTTAATACCAAAATTCTGATGTTATAATTGCCCAACTTCTAATAAAAAAAATTAAAAAAAAATTAAAAAATAAAAAGCTATGGCACGAGGGTATAATGCGACCCACGGTGTATTTCTGACGTCGTAAGCTCGCTGTCGCGTTATACCCATCATTTTGGTTGACAAATACTACGTCAGATCCTATAACGCCACACACGATGTTTGGTGTCGTATCTCTCGCGTTATACCCACGGCTCAAGCCATGGATTGCCATATCCTGGACTCTAAGTGGAAGCAAAATACTCCGGTACCATTCTTAAAATCCGTCCAAGGTATGATGATGTTTAACTGTGGCTGATTTGTTTGTGGCAAATATAATTCAATACAAGGGAATCAAGAGCTAACTATTAGCCCAGTAACTAAAGGCCCTGTACGAACAAAAGTATAGCTGGGCTCAGTCCATGAACATGTTTTGGTCTGGCCCACTATATGACCCATCGATCTAATAAAATTTATGTAATTATTAGATATATAATGAATGGCCCCACTACGTTATTTCAGAACCGCTCCGTGGGTTTCCTGAAAGGTAAGATGCAGAATAGCGCTAGCTAACAAGTAAACAAGTGCGCGAGGGAAAAGATACATCTGAAAAAATGTTAATTGATGGAAACATCTTGACCCAACTAGCTCAAGGAGGAGATACATAATTTTGTTATTCAGTGCGAAACTACCCATAATTAAGGTTGATTATAAACCAACCAATTAATGGAAACATGTTAACTTGGTTAGATTAATCTATGTTCTGGTGAAAACAAAGTTTAACTTGGGTAATCGTAGGGGCGAGTTAAATCAATATTATGTAAAACTTGGAATTCATACAGAATCTTAAGGATTAAAAATGAGTGTTGATTAGCACATTCTTTTTATTTATTTGTACATTCAAATTGTATGTGTGGTGACATTTATACCTTACAATATTTACTGATGTGTGTATATATCAAGGGTATAATAGTCATCACACATACTTTCGAGTAAGGATGCCAAAAGCACCCGCAACCGATGAAGAAAACTGAAATCCGAACCGATTGGGTCGGGTTCGGATTAGCGGGTTTGGATGCGGGTTCGGGTTGGGATATTTTATTTTTCGCGGGTACGGGTTCGGGTTCGGGTTCGGGTTCGGGTTTTAGTAATACCCGCCTCGTTTACCCGTATACGTACCCGTTTACCAAAATACATATCGTTTATTACTATTTTATATCATTTTTAAATTGTGCGAAATAGTAACCGAAGATTATTAAACAAATGAAATGCTTATATTAGTTACATTTCTTTTCATTAAAATGTTTGTGATTAAGCATATTTCGATTTTATAACTTTAAATAAAAAATGATTTATTCGATACATTAGTCGCATGATATAATATTGAATTAGTATTTTCATCTTCTAAAAACTTAAAAAAAGATATTAGGGTATTTTGATTATTTTTCATTGATTTTTTTTAATTTATACGTACAATTATGTCCAATGAAATTTAATTGTGGATACCCAATACCCGCGGGTGGAAACCAAAAACCCGTTGAGTAATAGTAATCGGGTACCCGTCGGGTATTGGGACGGACACGGGATTTGATATTATAAACGGGCGCGGATGCGGGTACGGGTTCAGTAAAATCCGATCCGAACCCGACCCGTCGCCATCCCTACTTTGGAGTGTACCAATAATTTTATAGAGTGTGCAAATCATCATCCATTAAAAATAGGGTTAATAGACAAAAATGTTACCAAAGTTTTTAAAATGTTCACCTAAGTTACTTAAGTTTTTTTCATTACAAATATGTTACTAAAGTTAGGGTAACCGGTTAAATAAGTTACCCTATATGTTTTAACCCTTTGTACCAGATAAGTGCCGACGTGGAATTACTTATTTTCTTTTCTCTTTTTAAGAGTAAATTATCTTTTATTTTTAAATTATGTGTATCCTAATAACACATGATTTAAAGCTATCTTCCAGATTTTTTTATTTTTCTTTTTTACTAAGACATGATGAGCAAATATCAGGATTTGAGTTATTGGTGCTGGCAGAAGACACATCTATTATCTGACTTAAGGATGAGGTTACATCCTTCAAATCAACGCCTTTTGATTGATAGGACTTGAAAAGGTCCCGTTTGATTATACAAACCGATTGACAGTTTCAGTGACAATAACAGATGATAGATCATATTTTTTGGGAAAAGGTTTATCTTTTTTGGGTTTATAAACAAGAGACTCCCGATTCACAACCAATCCACCCATGGTGGTGAAGACTTGAGACGGTGGATTTCAAGGTTTTTGGTTGGGTTGACGGCGGAAGAAGGGTGAGTATGCGTCGGATGAATGGGTGACAGTGGTTGTAGTTATGGATCGGTTACGATGGCCAAAGATTGTGGTGGCGGGAGAGATTGACATCATTCTTTTTCCGGTGGTAGCGTTTTTTATTTAGCTCCATTGGTGGTAAAAGCTTGAGAACTGGTGGTAGTGGCCGTTGTGCTGATGAACGAACATTGAGGAGTCAGCAATATTCTTGTTTGAGGTGTGACTTACAAAGTGTTGACGTGGCAAAACAACAGGTTACCAATAGGTTGCCTACACTCGAAGTAACTCAATTGTAACTTTTTAGAGCTTCAGTAACCCGAATAATTAACCTGTATATTTGAGTAACCTTTTGTAGCGAAAAAACTTTAGTAACTTAGGTGAACATTTTGATAAACTTTAGTGATATTTTTGTGTATTAACCCTTAAAAATATAATGGATTACAAGTGAATAGAGAAGAGGGAAATTTAGAAGAATCATTGAATATGTTTGGTAAAATTAGTTATAAACTACATGTCGTAAGCTGTTAACCTGTAAATTACAAAGCTGTTAACATGAGTTAAAAGTTGTGTTATTTTAAAATAAAAGTGTTTAGTAATTAACCGTTGGCTTTAAAATTAAAATGTAAAATAATTTAAAAATACATATTTACATATGTTATTAGATGGTTATAGGATATATTAGTAATTTACAGGTTTAAAACATGTTAACAATTTGAAAAGATTTAGGAATTAGTTTTTTATTTAGGAGCTAATTGTTTAACATAAAAAGATAAGAGCTTTAAAAAGTTGTCGTGTCAAATAAAAGCTATTTATTTAAAAAAAATATTTTGAAACAAAAAGCTAATAAATTAAAAAAAAAACTTTAAAAAATCTTACCAAACACTAGTTTGAAAAAGTACAACACATTTATGTCACTATTAATACTTTGATGTAATGGGCTGTTTGGCTATTTTCTTATGAACATAAAGCTTATAAAGACTTATCCGAGACTTATCAGTTCTAAAAGCTCTTTATATGTCCGGCCTAAACCCGACTCTTTAGTGTTTGTACAATGAAATATATCGAACTGTACCGCCTCTCAAACATTTTAGAGCGGGGAATGATGGCTGGCCGATGAATTGTTAGCTCTTTGACGCGAGCACTTTGTTGGTCCATCACATCGGACGTCGCGCTAAAACTGTTTGCGCCAACCACATTAGCTCGGTTGATAAGTTTTTTTTAATTATCCGTTGGGGGCAAAACTAATCTTTTTTTTAAATTGCCATTTTTTTGAAAATTTAAACCTCTAAAAAATTTATAAATATTACATATTCACTAAGTTTTATACACTCACTTCTTACATATTATATCTTAGTTTCTCTAATTATGTTATTTTTTACTCACTAAAATGGATCCAAACAATATTAACGCCGTCGAAGAATACGATATGTTTTCAAAGACGACCACGAACGTTATATGCGAGGTTTTACGGAGTATGAGACATTTGTAGCTATGTGTAATCAAGAATCCGGTGGTTCGGGGTCGTCTCCAAAAAATACGACTACATATATACAGCGTGAACGGGAAGATACGGGTCAACGGTTACTTGATGACTACTTTGGTGATCACGAGACTCCTCTAAAATACACGGAAGAGAAATTCCGACGAGGTATCGTATGAGTTTTTTGGTCCCTAGTAATTCGATAGTACTTATTATCTTAAGTAATAACTATTACTTTGACTCAAGTGTGTTGTTTTAACATTAGATAAGAACTATGAAAGATTAAAATAACAATACCAATATACTTTTCAACGTATAGAGTTTTATTAGAATCGAATAAAGAATCTATAACCACTTTGTTTGCGGAATAACAAAGTGGTTGAATGACAATGGGATTTGATCTCCTCTACTTAAACGTTTAACTAAAGTTAAACTCTAAGCTCGAATCTAAACGTTCATATGCAACTTTGGCTATATGGTTTAGTTGATATCGAGAGAGAAAGGTTTTCCAGAGTTTAAGCTCTTGCATTGGTTACCTTTCTCTCACAATATACACTCCTTTATATAGGCAGTGTAAATTAGGGTTTGCATATTGCATGTACCAATGCATGAGTTTATTCAGTGGGTGGTTGATGCCCATGCTGGATAAACAGTACAAAGTACTTAATAAACTATTCTAGAAAAGATAAAGTTTGTACTTATATCTAAGTATACAAGCAACCTACTTTGACCTAAAGTAATCTTTTCCCGCCTAATACAAACCATCAGAATACTAAAGAGTCTTCAGTATCCTAGAGGAGATCGACATCATTCAGTATGGTATTGTCAAGCCAAACTGAACTGAAAGCCCTTCTTCAGTCCTTGTTCTTCAGCAACTAGACCGCCTAATATTTGAAGCGAAGACCTCTTAGTCTTCTAAGTTCACCGGAAGAGGAGTGCTGAACTTTCTTCAGCTTTAAAGTCTTCAGTAGGAACTTTGTTCCTCTGGTCATCCATCAACAGACTGGCCTTACTGCTGAGCATGAAACACTTAGGGGGATTTTATATTCAAATCCTAGAGTTGCTTCAGGGTCAGTAAATACTGACCCAACAATCTCCCCCTATCTGGATATACAAATAGCCTAATTCTAATGTCAGTAGTAAGTGAGCATAACAACTTCTTCTTACTTGCGCTGAACAATTAATAACTTATAAACATCAGATAATCATTTATTAAAAAATTACAAATTACAACAAAAATATTACAAATGATTATTCAGTTTTCCTTTGGCCTAAGTTCTTCAATGACAGGGGTCTGTACTGATGGATCAGAGTTTCTGATGTCCAGTATTGATAGTAAGCACATGCTGAAGGTTCTTGCAGCTTCAGTCAGTCCTGGACCACCATGGTGAGCAAAGAAGATTTTCTGAATGTTTCCAAGAAATTCATTGTTCAGATCATCAAGATCACTAATGCCCACAAAGTCTTGTCGTTTACGATGGTTGAACATAATCATTCCCAATTCTGGTTCTTCTAACACATGTCGAGGGAGATGATTTTCAAACTGAACAAGACCTTTGTATTACTTGGTGGTGACAAAGATATCACCCACACCAGGTTGAACCAGATTGGCTCTCTTATTCAGTTCTATAATTGGATCTTGATCCTCCAGTGAGATTTGGTTGCTGATGTTCAGATGCTGACCAAGCCTTTCATGATTTCTCACAAAGTGTTCAATTCTTGTGCGAACTTCTACCAATCTCCTGGATGTTTTCTTTTCAATGATTCTGCTCATCTCTAACCATTCAGTATAGGAGAGCTCCTTCCCTTGGAAGTCGTCTATGATCTCATCAACCCCATCAGCTCTATAGAACTTTAGATTGATATCTCCTTTGTAAGTCATTATGTCAACATTGTGATTTCTGAGAGACATCTTGTGTTCAATCTTGCTATACAGAATTTTTCGTATAACATCTTTTTCTTGAAGAGACCTTCAACTTCAGATTTTCCAATTCTTTCATATAAGCTCATCTTCAGATTTCTGAGCTTTTCTTCATTTTGAAGCTTGTGAATGTTATCAAGTTCTTCTTGAGTGACCAGCCCAAACTTGATAATTCTTTCATCTAAAGTGAATTCTCCTTTGCTTTTGGGTTTTATTGGAGGTGACCTATTTTCAGATGATTCAGTGCTGGTGGTAAGGCCATCAATATGAGTTCCCTTTGCTGAAGACTCCCCCTTAGTCTTATCTGGACTGCCTTCACTGAACGGAGATACATAAACAAAAGGTTGTTTTGGGGCCTTCTTTTGTGCATGTTTCTTAAAGAGCTGCTGAATAGTTACTTTCTCCCCCTGAGCAGAAGATTGCCCTACATCTTCTGATGAACCCCCAACAGGCAAGCATGCACATAGAGAGTCTAGGGTGGATGATACCTTGGCCAACATTGCTAGAACATTAGCAAGAGTATCTAGTTTTTGTTGAACTTCATCAGATAAGGTCAGTTTTTGTTGTTCCAGCAAGCCCACCCTATCCTTCATCTTGGATATTGAATCACATAGCTCATTAAGCTGAGTAGGAATTGGCTTGAATTCAACAGGGAGCTCAAAGGATGCAGTATTAATGGAATCCATGAGAGAGAGATGATCTCTTGCTTGATAGAAGTGGTAGTGGCCACATCCTTCACCAATGGCTTTAGTGCAGTGAGGACTGCATCTCTGATCTGTTCAGCAGTGGGAGGAACTGGCCTTACTTTAAGAGTAACGAGTTCAGCATTAGCAAGAGCCTTTTCCTCCTTAAGCTCAGTTACCTATGATTGTAGAACCAAAACCTGATTTGCCAGTTCATTTACCTTCACGGTTCTGGAGGATGGAGGCTTGGGAATTTGATCATCAGGATCATCTTCAGATTCACTATCATCCAGGTTGACTGGAGCTCTTTCACTTAGTCCCAACTCCTTTTCCAAGTCATCAGTAGACATGCTGAAAATAAATGTAGGCAAGTGTCCCCCCTTGGCGCCAATGGAGAGAGGCACTTCCTTCATTGTCTGTTGATCCTCATCTTCAGCGTGCTGGTCAGTTTCAAGTCCTCCACCACCAGGGTTGGTTTTACTTGATGGATCCTGAGAAAAAGTCCCTGATGAGTTAAGATCAATGATAATGTTTTTGGTTCCTTTAGTAGAACCCTGTTGTGGGGAAACTACATCATTAGAAACAGATAGGCTTGGATTTGCTAACACATCATTCCTTGATGCAGACTCAGAGTGACAAATGATAGAGATTGGTAATGAAATTTGAGATGCATTTAGATTTAAATTGCTTACCGATGCTGACTCCACTCCATCGAGCTGAGGGTACGCTCTATCTTCATCCTTCTATCCTAAAAAAGTTGAGAGATGGGTTGCCTTCAGGGCCTCTTGATGCATGCCACCTTCAGCAGAGACTGATGGTGACGGCTGGCTTGGGTACTGGTCCTTGGCCGAGGACTTTTATTTCTTCAAAGCTTGGCCTTTGGGATCATCAGAATGCTTCTTTGAGGAAGCACTGTGGGGTGCCTCCTTTTCTTAGACGCATGTTTACACTTAAGAGTATTCACAGATGTGCTCTTTTGACGTGGTCCAGAAGAAGCTCCAGACTTTGTGCCTGTTAGATCCCCTTCTCCAGTTGGAGGAGTCTCTTTTGGAGCTTTAAACACTACTGGAGCATTTGCTGAGCAAATGTCCAACATGGTTGTGTGAAAGGAGGTTCAGTTGTGCTGACTGGAATGTTCCAGCGATTGGTATCAAAGATTAAGAAAACAAGTTTATCTCCTTCATTTTTAGAGTACTATTCACCAAATTGGTCAGCAAAAATGAGGGATAAAAATCTGGTGTAGGCCACATTCTTCTCCCTAGTTTTCTTCTCCATTTTTCCATGGAGATCTTCAAAGATTAGTTTTCCAAAATCAGCTTTTATTCCCTTTGCCAGACAATACAAAATCAGGGCATCGTTTTGGTTGATTTGATCAAGCCCACCAGTTTTCCCACCCAGACACTCAATTAAGATGGTCATCAAAAATTTCCACTTAGGTGGTAAACAACTTCTCTTCAACACCCATTTATCACCAATCTCTTCAGTGTATCCAATTTCTCTAAAAAAACATTTTGACAACAGAGAGATCATTGGGAACAACCTCATATTTACTAGAATCCTTCAAATAGTTTAACCCTAAAACCCTTCTAAACATCTTTAAATGTATTTTCCCATGAATACCCAGGGTTGTAGACACAAACTCAATAGATTTCTTGTTCGTTGACCCTTGTGCTGTGAACCAAAATTCTTTTAACATGTTTTCAAACATAACCCATGGATCCTTGAACAAGGCATCTCGAATCACACATTTGGATAAAAAGTTTAGTACTTGTTTTCCTGGTTCAGATGTTAGGGTTTCTGGTTTGATTAAGGTGATGTTGTTGGGTTTAAAGAATATGCTCTTGATGGGATAGTTTACATGGATGGAAGGATTGAGGGTGATCTCAGTCTCTTGTTGTTATGAAGAAGATTCAGCAGCCATTGATGATTGTTGTGTGTGCTTTCTTTTGAAAAAAGAAAGAGAGTTGTGTGTGTGTTTTTTTTGTTAAAGACTTTGCAAATGATATGAATCATCAATCCTCAAAAGATATATGTAAACACTTTTTTTAAACTGAGTTGTCAAATTTTGTAAAACATTTGAAAAAAGAATGAAACTTTTAGGGTTTTTTTGAACAAATGGCACAAACTCTCTCATTAATGTTCTGAAAAAGGTGATGATTTTCTGTTGCTTTGAACAGTGAAACGCCTCATTGTGTCAGAAAGTTGTTGACTGTGATATGGACGCTTGATATTTCCTAAATAAAAAAAAGACACCTTTTGAAAGAATGTTTTGTACTTATTCTCAAGAAATTTAATGCCATTTACTCCATTGAGTCGCATGATTGATTTGTTTTAAAAGCTGTTGCTCAGATATGCTGAAGCTGATGACTATACTTGTGAGCTTCAGTGCGTCAGATGAGGCGACAAAACCCCATATACATGTTCACATAAGTGAACAAGACATATGACATTGCACGCTCCCCTACTCAGGCCTAGCTACTCAGCTGTATTAAAATTTGTTCGGCATTGCTGAAGGAACCTTTTGATGATTGGTGATTACTTGTTCAGCTTCAATGAATCAGATAAGGCGACAAAACATCATATACATAATCACATAAAGTGAAATAGACACATGACATTGCACACTCCTTTACTCAGACAATGCTACTTAACATTAATCAAAATCTTTTAAGAACTGTTGAACCTTCAAGCTTCTTCAGTGAATGCTGAAGGTTCAGGTTTTGTATCATCAATGTTCAGCATACCAAGCTCCATTATCAATCTTTTGAAAGTTGGTTCATCCAATGGTTTGGTGAAGATATCAGCCAATTGGTATTGAGTGGGGATGAAGTGTAATTCAATGTCTCCTTTCACAATGTGATCTCTGATAAAGTGATATCTGATATCAATGTGTTTTGTTCTTGAGTGAAGGACTGAATTGTTGGATATTGCAATAGCACTAGTGTTATCACAAAAGATTGGTACCTTTTCATATTCTATGTCATAATCACCCAGTTGACTTTTCATCCAAAGAACATTAGTACAAGTGTACAACATCTAGCAGCTGCCACATATTCAGCTTCTGCTGAAGACATGGCAACTGTTTGTTGCTTTTTAGCACTCCAACACACAAGTTTGCCACCTAGCAATTGGCAGGCACCAGAAGTGCTTTTTCTGTCCAAATTGCATCCAGCATAGTCAGAATCTGAATACCCCTTTAGATCAAATCCTGAGGATTTGGGGTACCAAAGACCTAGACTTGGTGTACCTTTTGGGTATCTGAAGATTCTCTTTACAGCAGTAAGGTGTGATTCCTTTGGATCTGCTTGGTATCTTGCACAAAGGCATGTAGAGAATTGAATGTCAGGTCTGCTTGCAGTTAAGTACATGAGTGACCTAATCATACCTCTATACTGAGTCTCATTGACTGATTGTCCAGTGAGATCATGTCCTAAGTTGTTAGAGGGTACCATTGGAGTCTTCACTGAAGCACAATTGATATCATACTTCTTCAGCAGATCATTGACATATTTTTCTTAATTGATGGAGATGCATTGGTCAGATTGTTTAATCTGAAGACCAAGGAAGTATGTGAGTTCTCCCATCATGCTCATCTCAAACTTGCTGGTCATAAGCTTGGTAAATTGTTTGCAAAGTTTCAAGCTTGTAGAACCAAAGATTATGTCATCCACATAAATTTGTACCAGAATGGTGTCAGTTTTAGATTTATAGATGAACAAGGTGCTATCTATTTTTCCTCTAACAAATTTATGTTCAATGAAAAAGTTGAGAGAGTTTCATACCATGCTCTTGGAGCTTGCTTCAGTCCATACAAAGCTTTGTAAAGCTTTTAGACATGATTTGGGTATTTACTACTCTCAAAGCCAGGAGGTTGCGTAACATAAACTTCTTCTTTTAGGTCACCATTTAGGAATGCACTTTTGACATCCATTTGGTAGATGATGAAGTTCATGTAAGTGACATATGTAAGGAAGATTCGTATTGCTCCCATACGTGCAACTGAGCAAAGGTTTGATCAAAATAAACACTAGGCTCTTGATTGAATCCTTGGGCCACCAGCCTAGCTTTATTTTTGGTCACTGCATTGGTTTCATCTCTTTTGAGCTTGTAAACCCATTTAGTGCCAGTGGTTGATTTACCATATAGAAGAGGAATCAATTTCCTGACTTTTTTTCTTTCAAATTGATTGAGTTCCTCTTGCATGACATCCACCCATCCAGGGTGTGTGAGTGCTTCAGAAACCTTTGTAGGTTCAATTTCTGAGAGAAAATTTGCATAAAGGCATTCTCTAGATGAGGCAGCACCCAGTTTCTTTGCCATAGATCTAGTGACTCTACCTTCAACAGGATTACCTATTATGTTCACCAGCTGTATGTGACTATTTTGAGTCCAATATTTTTGTGGAGCTGGAGAATAGGTACTGGTATCATGATTAGAGCTAGCACTTGGAAGTCCATGACATGGACTTGGACTTGGAATATCTCTAGTGTCTACTGAAGGATATTCAGTGTACAAGGGTTCAATCATTGGAGGAATTCCTTCTTGGTCAGAAGAAGCATATCCAAGACCTAATTCCCTAGAGATGATAGGAGAGCTTTGAGCAAGGGGCTCAGATTGTTCTTCAGCAGCTGCATATGATTGATCATTTTAATCATGTGTGTTAGCATGCTGATTATCTTGAGACTGACCATTTTGGTCATTTGTGTTTCCTTGCTGATCATTTTGATCATTTTGATATTGATCATTATTTGATTGACAACCATCAGTATGTGATACTGAAGGATTTCCTTTTGTAGGACTTGTCATATCTTCAAATAGATCAATATGAGGGACTGAATTGCTTGTTTGATATTTTTGAGAAGACACATAATGATTGAATTCATCAGATGGATAATTGTGAGATTCATGTATATGAAGTTCATCATCTGATGGATTTGAAAAATTAAGAGCTTCAGAACTTTCATTGAAAGTGATGTGATAGGTTTCTTCAAAACATTGTCTTCTTGTGTTGAAGACTCTGTATGCTTTAGATACTAGGGAGTATCTAAGAAAATAATCATCATCAGATTTTTCATCAAACTTTCCAAGGTGATCCTTGTGATTGTGAATGAATACCGACACCCAAACACATGTAAGAATGAAATGTTTGGAATTCTCCCCCTGAAGACTTCATAGGGAGTCTTCATGTGTCTCTTCACAATAATGGATCTATTTTGATTGTAGCAAGAAGTGGCTACATCATCAGTCCAAAAATGCTTAGAGAGAGCAGATCCAGCAAGCATTGTTCTTGCTGCTTCAACTGTATATTTTTCATGACAAATGGCCCTAGGGATATTGGGCCAAATAAGTCCATGTGAAGTAAATGAAGACTTTCTTTGATTGAGAAAGTTTGCTTTGTTTTGAAACTAGCCCTATGGTGCTTCCCTTTTTCACATGCTGAACATGGTTTGTCCTTGGAGTAGACAAGTGAGGGAAGACCAATAACAAGATTTTATTTTGCCAGCAGAGTTATTGTTTTGAAATTGAGATGTGAGAGCCTCTTATGCCAAAGCCAATTAGTAATATTGGAGGCTTTAGCAAAGAAGCATGTCTCCTGAGTAGAGTTCATGTTCATGACATAAACATCTTTGACTCTTGGAGCAATCATCACAATTTCATGATTGGAGTTGAAGATAGTACCTTTTTTGTCATCAAACAGCACAAGATACTTTGCATCACAAAGTTGACTTATGCTGACGAGGTTGTGCTTCAATCCTTTTACATATGCTACCCTTGAGAAAACTATACCATTGCATTTTACTGAACCAAATCCTTCAGTAGTAGCTGATGAGTTATCACCAAAAACAACTTTATGACCTTTTTCCTCCTTATACTTGTGCAGATAACTTTTGGTGCCAGTTATATGCCTTGAGCAGCCACTATCTAGGTACCAAATAGGCTTCCTGAGATCACACTGCACAAGTTAAGGAAATGGTCAGTTTTGTTTTGAAACCCACCTTTGTTGGGTGGGGGTTTTAGATCTAGAATGTGTTCTAGATCTGAAGGGCCCTCTTGTAGAGGGTATGTGTGGTTGCTCAGAAGAAGAAGAGGTCTAAACAACATTAGCTTTCTTAGCCTAGAGGGCTTCACCTCTTCTGAACCACTCTATATGGTTGTGATCAGATGTAGTGTGGACATCACTTCCACAAGTCTCACAACATTTGGTAATAGAGTTTGGGTTTCTTGGTTTAATACCTCTTCTGAGTGAGATGATTCGATTATGTCCATGAGTGTCATGGTCGTAACTTCCACAAATATTACAAACAGGGTAATAGTGGCAGTCATCTGGGTGATGATTGCCCATAAATGCATGGTAGGAAAGGCATATTTCGCCTGGAATGAGATGCTTCAGATTTGTGAGCATCAGCACTTATTTTGGCCAGCATATACTGAGTGTGTTCACAAGTGCGATGATCAGTCCTTTCACATTTAGTACAATAAATCACTTTTAAGCAAGTTTGAGTGAGATGGTTGTTTTGACCACATAACTCACAAGCTCTTTTGAATTGTGTCTTGTACTTTAAATAAGGAGAGTCTGAAGGTTCATCTCTGAACCGTGTTGGTGTTTGTTGATGCCTGAGTTGTATTTTAAGATCATTGATCTCTTGCATGACAAAAGACATTCTCTTATCTTCCTCAGATTTAGCATTCTTCAGTTTACTTGATGAAATTGAATAGGTAGTTCCCATATGTAAACCTTCAGCAGGAGCTGAAGAGTTCTTTGAAGTGTCAATTTTGACATGTTTGGAAGAACTACCTTTGTGTGTGGTGTGTGACTTGATGATAGACTGGATAGTTTGGGGTCCAGTAGAGGGTTCAGCACCAGCCAGCTTCTCCAAAGGAGGAAGTGTGGTACTTACTTCATTCTCTATATCATCATCTGAGTCATCCTCAGTGACTGAGGATTCAACTGGTGCTGAAGTGTCAACACATGCTTGTAACTCAGGGAGAAGGATTCGTCTAGTGTCATGATTGGGTAAATTCTCTTCACCTGACCTTTCAATGTCAGGGATCGAGCTACCATCCTCATTTGAGGCTTTGACAATGACAATAGATTTGGTGCTGGAAGATCCTTCAGCACCAAGCATTTTCTTCTTTTGAGCAGGTATTTGTTCACTTATGCATTGATTTACCCTATCAGAATTTCTAAGCCAAGATTTAACAATGTCTTTTGCTCATTTCAGTTCAATTCTAAGAGAGTTATTTTCCTCCAAAATTTCTTTGTTCAATTGTTGAAAAGTAAGAATATCAAGTTTAGCTTCTTTTAGCTCTATTTGCTTACTTTCAAAATCTTCAAGTTGTAGAACAAGTTTGTGAAATTTTTCAAGAAAATTGTTTCTTTGCTCTTCAACAAATTTTAGATCAATGCACAAGTAATCAAAGACAAATTTAATGTCATCTTTATCTTCTAATTCAAGAAGAGTTTGTACCTTTTTGATTGTGACATTGACCCATTCTCCATTTCTAGCACTTTCTCTGGTGACAACATTTGAGCTTACCCCTTCATCATCAGCAAGTGCCATTAGCACTTTCACATTTACCAACTCATCATCATCTGAAGACACATCTTCTTCGTCCCATTCATATGCTTCAACAACAAGTCCTTTGTTCTTGTCTTGCTTAGGATTCTTGGATGAGGAGCTTTCAGTACTCATTAAGGCCAATCTTGCCTTGATTTCCCTGTATTTGGCCTCAAAGTCTTTTGTAGGCCTGAGTTCAACCCTGCTTTGCTGAAATGGAGTAGAAGCAATTTGTTTTGGTTGAAATGATGATTGACCAGTTGGTCTTGATTGAGTTGGTGAGGAATATGAAGGGAGAGATGTTTTTGAATAACAATCCCTAGCATAGTGACCAGTCTTCCCACATTTGTAGCATTCGGTGTCAACTGAAGCTTTTGTGGAGCCGGAGAACTTGCCTCATTTCTTAAAGAACCTTCTAGACTTGGCCAGAAGTGCTCTTTCATGAAATTCCTCTTTGAGGTCATTCAGATATTCCTCACTAGATCTAGCATCTTCCTCATCATCAGGACTATCTTAGTAGTCTTGAATGATAGCTTCACTGAAGAAGGCTGTGGACAAGGGTATAGCAATGGTTAATGCTTTACTCTTGCTCGGGCCTTCATAAATCC
Organism: Glebionis coronaria; assembly: GCA_025667525.1. Taxonomy (NCBI): domain Eukaryota; kingdom Viridiplantae; phylum Streptophyta; class Magnoliopsida; order Asterales; family Asteraceae; genus Glebionis; species Glebionis coronaria. The sequence continues at coordinate 27,776,941 of CM046874.1, read as the reverse complement.
TATCAACTAGGTTTTTTTTCATATTTTAGTTTTCCAAAAAGAGAAGCTAGATCACAATCTTTAATGTGATTAGCATTACTCAAGCTTTGGCAGAAACTGAGCCACTTTTTTGGCAATGCATTAACAAAAACTCTGTTGATTTCAAGTTTTGAAAGCTCAACACCATCATTCACAAGTTCATTCATCAGTGCTTTGTATCTGGTGAATGTTTGTGTGAGGGTTTCCCCTTCTTTTTGCTTGAAGGTGTTGTATTGAAGCTTTAAATCCATGATTCTGCTTTCTTTTACATCAGAGGGTCCCTCATGGTAAAGGATAAGGTCCTCCCATGTTGATTTGGATGTTTTACAATTTACAACATAATTCATTTGGTCATCTGGGAGTACAGACATGATGAGACTTTTGAGACGCTGATCAAGGTTAGCAACTTTTCTCTCATCAGCAATCCATTGTACTTCAGGTTTTTTATTGTCCCAACCATGGGAACAAAAGGACCATTTTCAATGATTCCAAGGAATTGAGGTTCAATTCCAACCATGTGGACAAGAAACCTCTTCTTCCAGTTTGTAAAGTTGGCTACCTCTAGTACAGGAGCAGCATTGAGTTGGCCACCCCTATATTCTAGGGTTTGTGGTATAACTTGAGCCATTTTAGATCTTGATTTGAAAACTTTTAAATGAGCAGTTTAATAAAATAAGAGTTTAACTAATCAAACTGCTCTGATACCACTTGTTGGTCCCTAGTAATTCGATATTACTTATTATCTTAAGTAATAACTATTACTTTGACTCAAGTGTGTTGTTTTAACATTAGATGAGAACTATGAAAGATTAAAACAACAATACCAATATACTTTTCAACGTATAGACTTTTATTAAAATCGAATAAAGAATCTATAACCCACTTTGTTTGCGGAATAACAAAGTGGTTGAATGACAATGGGATTTGATCTCCTCTACTTAAACGTTTAACCAAAGTCAAACTCTAAGCTCCAATCTAAACGTTCATATGCAACTTTGGCTATATGGTTTAGTTGGTATCGAGAGAGAAGGTTTTCCAGAGTTTAATCTCTTGTATTGGTTACCTTTCTCTCACAATATATACTCCTTTATATAGGCAATGTAAATTAGGGTTTGCATATTGCATGTACCAATGCATGAGTTTATCCAGTGGGTGGTTGATGCCCATGCTGGATAAACAGCACAAAGTACTTAATAAACTATTCTAGAAAAGATTAAGGTTGTACTTATATCAAAGTATACAAGCAACCTACTTTGACTTAAAGTAATATTTTCCCGCCTAATGCAAACCATCAGAATACTGAAGAGTCTTCAGTATCCTAGAGAAGATCGACATCATTCAGTTTGGTATTGTCAAGCCAAACTGAACTGAAAGCCCTTCTTCAGTCCTTGTTCTTCAGCAACTAGACCGCCTAGTATTTGAAACGAAGACATCTTAGTCTTCTAAGTTCACTGGAAGGGGAGTGCTGAACTTTCTTCAGCTTTAAAGTCTTCAGTAGGAACTTGGTTCCTCTGGTCATCCATCAGCAGACTGGCCTTACTGCTGAGCATGAAACACTTAGGGGGATTTTATATTCAAATCCTAGAGTTGCTTCAGGGTCAGTAAATACTGACTCAACAGAGTCCAATACTTTTTAAAAAATAGTCGATGCAATTTTAAGTTATGATGCCGACCCTCTTTCCGAATACTTTTCTTATTTTAGACCTGGGGTCGATGCTATCGGTCGAGAAAGTATTCATTCTATTCTAAAAGGTTACTTCGGCAATTCGTCAATTGGCATACGGGCCATCACCCGATGCATTTGACGAGTATCTGCAAATTGCCAAACGCACTTCTAGAGAATGTTTGTTTAATTTTACTAAATGCATATATGTTTTATATGTTGAAACGTATTTAAGAAAACCAAATCCCACAGATGTCGAAAAAACATATGCGTTGCACTTTGAGGAACATGGACTCCCGAAAATGCTTACGGGTATTGATTGCATGTATTGGGATTGGAAAAATTGTCCCAATGCTTTAAAGACTCAATTTAAAGGACGAGATCTTAAATACTCAACTCTTATGGTGGAAGCAGTTGCGGTTCAACAATTGTGGTTTTGGCATGCATACCTTGGGTTCCAGGAGTAAATAATGATCTAAATGTGTTAAATGATTCTTCTTTATTTGATGACGAGTTAGCCGATAGGGTTCCGGAAAATCCGTTTGTGGTAAAAGGAAAAACATACAATTTTTTTACTACTTGACCGAGGGTATTTATCCAGAATTGTCTACTTTTATGAAAATGTTTTCAGTTGCAAGAGATGAAAAAACTTTGTGGTTTAAAAGAGTTCAATAAAGCGTTAGAAAAGATATCGAACGCGCTTTCGACGTCTTACAAGGTCGTTGAGGAATTATACGACAAACCGCTCGTGCTTATTAAATAAACCATTTCAAAAGAATCATGTATTGTTGTATTATGTTACATAACATGATACTGGAAGACGAAAAATGCGCATTGAATTTTAGAGATGTTTTGGTTGATCCCTAACCGAATATTGTTCGAAGGTGGATCGAACGATGTGAAATACATTAGAGGAAAACAAAAGAAACTCGAAACCGAAGAGTGCATAACGAGCTTCAAGCCGATCTTGTAGAGCATTTAATGAACCGTAATGAATAAACTGTAATCTTTATTTTCATGTAATGTGTTTTTTCTAATTTAATGAAGTTTTTATTTAAATTATTTTATATTAAAAAAATTACTTTTAGCACTACATTTTAGACCCAAATTATTGCTGCAAAAGTAAGGACAACAAATTTTTGATGCTAAAAATACTTTATCTTACATGACATTTTTTTTCTTTGACATCAATTTTAGACCCAACCTATCCTAATGTGATCTTCTTGTCGACGCTACGGGACTTTACCTGCAGATTCTATGTCATCACATGTCAATGATTTCTGAAGGTTTATAAACATCATAACAATTATATAAAACCCTAAACGAGATCAAAGCACACATATAGCGGAAGCGGTTTAACAAGATCATAATAACACAATTATAATTAATCGAATTAGGGTTACATACCTTTTAGCTAGCGAAGATCCACAAGATAAAGAACGAAGCACCAAATATCAATAAAACCTTATCACCAAGATATAGTCTAAAGTAAGACTATATTACGTTCTTGTACACACGTAATACAACAAGCTAACCGTGATTCTAGCACGTGTAAACCGAGCTTCAACATCAAGTGGAAAATCTACCCAACAACCCTAGAGAGGGGCTAGGACTAAATTATTGCTAAACCAAAACCAAAGGATAAAAGGAACCCTAAAAAATGTGTTTTTCCTTTTGGTGTTGATCGCAATTAGAACCCAAAAACCAAACCAAAACCAAACGAATCCCTTAGGGTTTCGTGGGAGTTGATAAGCCTAAAGGAGAGAGACAAGAGAAAGTGAGGTGAAAAAATAATGAAGCTTTTGATGTGTTTATATAGGCTAGCAAATCTTGGAGCCCAAGTAATAAACCAAATAATTATTCCACATTAACCGTTAAGTCCTTAAATCTTAATTTTAACGACGGTTAAAGTTATTTCTCGATTTAATTTAATAAATATATAGATATATTTATTAAATAAATTAACTCTTTACGTATTGTGTACAATCCCGTAATCCCGAGTTCGATCCTAACACACGACTATTTATATTTATGTCCATAAACTTTCAGCTCCCACTTGGACAAATTTCAAATATCATGATTACATTGACTAGCGTCTAGTTACACTAGCAATGTCTCTAGTACAACTCGAGTAAGGTTTCTTGGATAAAACCTTTTAATGGTTCATCATTATTATTATCCTTTCATTTCTAATACAACGTTAATAAGGATATGGATCTTAGTCATTCCTTTCATTAACCATTCTGTTTCTCGTTCATCGAATTCAAGCAAGATTACCAAAACTTCTAAACATAGTTTAGAAAGGCTTTGGGTACGACCATACAAACATCTTACTATTTCCACGAGGAGCCCAGCTGTATTAAACTTCAAAATAAATTTGAAGGAAACAAATTCCATATTGACTATAAGCAAAACTTATGAATTTTGCAACACTTCTGAAAATAACCCTTATAGCTACCAGTTACGTTTAGCGTTAGATTATTCTACACAAATTCTCTAGATTCACATCATTTTCCTGGTATCTCAGGTCTGAGGATAACTATTTATGATTTACTTAATGACAAAGATCCATAAAGTATAATCATATAGTTTGGATAAGTCCAATACTCGAATCATCGAATATCATCCAAAATTGATCAGTATACTTTGAAGTATACTTTATCACTATTTTGATTTGTCTTAATTTAATAATACTCCCATATTATTAATCGACAACGAACATTTAGAACACAACAATAATATTCATGGTTTAAACATGTAAATATAGGATACAAAATTAAATAACAAGAATAAACGGAACCCAATCTTTATTTCATTAAATAATAATGTCTTAACATCCTTGATCCAAATACTAAATAGATCAATGCATGAAAACATGGTCGATGCATCATGCCTCTAGTAGTGACCTTCACACTTGTTTGCCAAAGCATAAAACAACCAATATTGACCTATTGGAATTTTGAGAATACTCTCTTCAAGAATTAAATTCATTGAAGCTCTTGTATATGTGCATTCAAATAGTTTGATATAGTCACATAGTACCAAAATTGTGAAACATCCTTGATCACCAATTTATTATACTAAACTCTCAAAACTACATTTGAAGTTCAAAGTATTCTAATTTTTTAATGTATAATGCAACTTTAATCAACATGTCATCTTCAAAGATCCGATGACTAATATTAAGTGTTACCTCAATTATATCTTTTCAAGTTTTGATAACTTGTCATTTAAAGATATAAATATGTTACCGATAATATCTATTATGTAATGTTTGATTCCATCCAAACATTCAAGTTTGTTGGTTATGATAATTTGCACAACTATTGACAAATTACTCATCTATAGAATATGGAAGCTGATCCAAGACAAGGATGTTATTCTATTTTCAAACTCATTCTTTCAGAATATTCATTACACAAGTTATTTAATAACTTTCAAATAGATATTAATATTTTTTCAAAACATCTTGCATTTTAAGCATGATATAAATACAACTTGATATACATGAAAATTTCTCAAACCAGATTTGGATTTCTTCATATTCTAAATATCCATATATACTTACTACATGGCATATTATGTTGTATTTCCATCCGCATAAATAAACAAATTTATTTGTTCCAAGGTTATATATATATATATATATATATATATATATATATATATATATATATATATATATATATATATATATATATATATATATATATATCTTATCTTCTAAATCTTCAAAGCAAATTTCCATTTCAAATATAAACCAAATCAACATTTTATTTGAATGAAATTTACTTTCTTATATATCTATCCAACATATATAATTTAAGAAAATAACCATAATACTCCCACTAGCGTTTAGGAATACTTAGAAATCATCTTATTCAAATTTAAATCTAATCATGATTTCAAATTAAGCATAAGAATAATTTCCTATATTCCTGCATTTATTCATTCATGAATAATTGCAATTTGTACTTTTCCAAAGATTTATTTGAATTAATAAACTCCTTTCGATTACTTAAGTCCGTGCTTCAAGTGGTCATTCAAGAAAGAGTTCATACATATTCAATTTTGTAAATTAGAATATGACCACCAAAATCTTTATATATTTAATGCATTTAGGAAAGAATACTCAATCACAATTAATTTACTTAAGTGTGATTAATAATCTATTCATAATACATACATTAAATATGTGTACAATCTTATCCATATAATATCGACAAAAGGATTTAAACCACCACAATGGCCGTTTCTACCTTTCTTTGATGAAACTTAACTTTAATTTCTAGTCAAACTATTTAAGATAAACCAAATCTAAAATTGATTATCTTGTTTGGACAATATCTATAACATTTATAGTATGAGTAGTTTACCCAAGTCGATATTTGGTAACAAATCATAACGATTATTTGCAACTCATAATTCTCAGCATATTACTCATATATCCGAGATATCCTTGCGGACCTATGACTTAAGTTCCTTTATCTTGAGAGTTAACATTAACATGCCTACCTCATGATAATTACTAGTGTATTTAAGAAGATTATTTATTTTGTAATTTTATCTTTGAAGATCAAAACTCCCACTTGCTTTTAGTAACTTAAAGTTAATCTTTAAATACATAGCGAATAGATCAATACTTCAACGTTATCTATTTGGGACTTTACATAACACAATGACAGTTCCGATCTCTTTATTTTCTAACAACCCACTTCATAAGTAGTTTAGCAAAAACCGAACTTCATTTAAGATAAAACGTGATTCATCACATTCCATATATAATGGTATCTTATTAATCTTTTTAGCGCAAGTCATACTCAACTTTCTAACCTTGATATCTTTTGGAAGAAAGGAAGATATAATTATCTTGAATGAATCATCACCATCATATTAAGAGCTCGATTCTCCTAATGAACATACAATCACAATGTCGTATTTCATTTAGAGAAATATTGTAAGTCAACAAGATTCAAGATAAATATATATCTTTCGTCTTACCTATATACCAAGTAAATTATCTTAATGGTATAATAGATTTCCTAACCATTTTGCATGCTTTATAACTCAAGTACTTCTAACACAAAGTCATTTCATTTTCATGTCTTTAAAACATAAAAGTTATAATTCCATGATACGTTTTAAGTCATTTGAAAATGACTCCATGTATATGTCTTTAACAAAAAAAAACAATACATTAACGTCTCACTTTATTATACGTCTTTCAAGACTTTTATGTTTGTGATTTTATACCATAAATCATAAACATGTATAACTAAAGTAATCATGAGAATAATCATGAACACCACTAGGTTTCATTAATCTTTTCAAGTTAATTCACTACTATGTTTATTTATGTAATTCCAAGAATACACAAATATTTTAGTTTAGTAGTATAAGATTACTCTATGTATCTTATGTCATTCTAGGAATTATCCATTTTAAGAAACTACAAAACAATCCACGTCCGATCTCACGACATGTGGATATTTTACCTTTGTGTTTACAATCTAATCCAAGCTCTCACATGACTAAATCAAAACAAAAAGTTTTTCTTATTTTGAATGATATATATACTTTTAAGTACTCTTTAATAATCATATTGACACATGATATAACTTTCATCTAATTATTAATTAGATCGTTAGTCTCTTATCTTGAAGTCAAGAGAATCATATATTTATGAGTTGTTTCTTGCACACAATATTCATTTATCCCACTTGTGCATGGAACAACCTCATATATATTAGATAAACATCACGTCTAACGTTTGTCTATACAACATATGATTGTGTCATATATACTAGCTTTATTCTAGCTTTTTACAAGTAGATGTAGAACCATTTAATCAACAAGAATCAATACATGACTATCCTTTGAAAATAATAGTGTCAACAATTCGAAAGTAATTATCTTAGGACATACTAAAGATAAATGGGTTATTACCAAGACAACAAAGGCTTGTAACTCCCACTGAATTAGAGAATGTTTAAAAAAACCTCAAATTCAGTAATACAACACAATTCTCCTACTGAATTTGACAACATTGAAAATGTTTCATAATCGGTGAAAATAATTAGTGTTGTGTTTACTTTCTTACACTTTTGAAAACCACGTTCCTAACCATTACTTACACATGCGTAACAATTTACTTGTAGTGTTTAAGAGTGTACTCTACTTCGTATATGATGACTTATCCTAAAAAAAGTGTTTTTCCTTTTGGTGTTGATCGCAATTAGAACCCAAAAACCAAACCAAAACCAAACGAATCCCTTAGGGTTTCGTGGGAGTTGATCGGCCAAAAGGAGAGAGACAAGAGAAAGTGAGGTGAAAAAATAATAAAGTTTTTGATGTGTTTATATAGGCTAGCAAATTTTGGAGCCCAACTAATAAACCAAATAAGGCAAGCAATCTTTTCTTCCTTTTCCTTCTTTTTTCTCCACCGTTGGCCCAACACACAAAGGGTATTCCGGATCTTTCTTTAACTCTTGTTAATTATTTCACATTAACCGTTAAGTCCTTAACTCTTAATTTTGACGACGGTTAAAGTTATTTCTCGATTTAATTTAATAAACATATAAATATATTTATTAAATAAATTAACTCTTTACGTATTATGTGCAATCTCGTAATCCCGAGTTCGATCATAACATATAATTATTTAAATTTATGTCCATAAATTTTCAATTTTATCATCTGTATAATAAGTATTAAATTATTACCCGCATTATGCACACTTCGGGAAATGAATAAAAACGTGAGATAAAGCATTTTTGTAAAAAACTTGAATTGAAAATATAGGTGTTATCTAGACTCTAGAGTCAAGAGGCATTTGACAGCCTAACCAGATGTTGTTGCCATGTTAATTTCATCATGTACACTCCTGTGTTGGCTAATCCCATCACTTTAAACTATGTTTTCACATTTACTTGAAACTGTTTTCAAACATATACATGTTGGAGATTTTTTCAGAATTGGAAGCCGGCTTTGAATTCCAACGTAATGTTTTAAAACCTATTTATGAAAAATTTGATAGTTAGCATGAAGTTGATATTCTTTTCGTGAAATGATTCGAATTCAGATCGAAAGACGTGATGTCTCGATAGCACGCAAGATACTCCGTTGCACAAAAACCGGCGTTAAAAAAAAACTATAAATTTTTTACATCCATAACAAATCCACCTCTTTCAAAACTCTCTAAATACATCTTTTATTGCCAACCATGCAGACTTATAATATATAGGTATGGTTGGGGCAAACTATGCAGACTTAAGATGTGCGATTAAAATTCAGATTTAATTTTTTTTAATAAATAAAAAAATGTCTTAAACAAAAAACGATTATTTTATATAAAAATTTATTTATATACAACCCTAGTTTTACGTCGGTTCTTCATTATTCTTAGTACAATAAGACAATCCGTTATCTAAAGGCACATTAAGCAAAACTGAATACATTGTTGGTGCCTGATAAAGGACCATATAAAAGCGGTTGCAATAAAGATTTTGTTTTAATGTATGTTTGAAAATACTAACGAGAGCTGGAGCAGATTGTTGGAGTAAAAGAGGCTTTTATTAACCAGTACACCAAAAAGTATAATTTTTTTATAACGGCAAATGTTAGTGGTTAGTGGGTCGAGTCGTGCAATGACATCCAAGCGGAAGAATGTTTTTTCGAACCCTCGCCTAGTTATGTTAGACTCTTTATCCGCTTCACCTGAAAGGACCTTGGCAAGTCTTGAACCCAAGACCTTCAGAAAACCTCCCCCAAGGAAACTATTTAGTGGAACCTTGGTGACCAACTGAGCTAAACCAGTTGGTTCACCAAAAATTATTTTTTTTATTAGCTTATTTTAGTTTATGTTTTCACATACTATTACAAGATATGCCAACCCAACGAGACTTATTTTAAGAATAGCTTATATTTTATAAAAAAGTAAACTCATGTTATGATATATAAGATCTCATAAGCTTGCGTGACAAACATAACCTTTTTAGATAAAAGGTTACCTCGGTAAATATATTACTTAATAAAAACCCAATAAGTACAATAGAATGTGACTAAAACACCACATTAACCTCAAGTCAAAACTTGAAAAACCAAAGCAAGTGACATGCAACAAGCTTAGAGAGAAAGGTATCACGACATGGGTACCCCTCAAAATTTTGCCTAGTCAGCTGCCAACTCAGCGCCACATCACACCAACACAACTCACAAAATACCCCCTCACTCACAACACACCCAACCCTCACCACTTTGGCCACCTAAAATCCTTAAAAACAAGAAAAAAAAGAAAAAAAAAGGGAAGCAACGAGAGGGGTACCACAACGTGCTCGTCGTTCAGATTTTGGTTTTCCGAAATCTTGACGACGACGAGGAGGGTCGGTGTGACGATGAAGGACGAAGAGAGGCGACGAGAGTGTCATGTCATCACGACGAGGCATGCTATGTCGTGACACCCTCCTCTCTTAATTACTACAAAGAAAACCCTCATTCCTCATAAATTCTAAAAGAACTCGGCATATTTATGCTTAGACTTAGGTCATGCGTAAAATAAATTAAAAAAAAATACATTTGTTATTTTAATAATGTGCATAAACTAAACTTATGGCATGTTTGTTATTCGGTAGTTATCTTTAGGATTTACCATTAAAGTCAAAAATATCTGTTTGGTAGCTACAACTGGGTTTTGAAAATGGCCATAATGTCCGAATATACAAATTTTATAAATCCTCTCACGTTAGCCTACTTTACAAAGGGGAGATGATTTACACACTCCTCAAATTGATTGGGACACTCAAATTTAGTGTGTCTTGACACATATACCCTTATATCACTTTTAATCATGTTTACTTTATAAGGATATATGTGTCAAGACACATCAAATTTGAGTGTGTCAATCAAATTAAGAAGTGTGCAAATCACTTCCCTTTACAAAGTGTACCATTCTTTGTCTATTTTGTAGGCCCTATTTTGTTTTCATCCATAATTTTTCTTTCATTTGATTAAAATATTATTTTAATTATACATCAATGTTTAAAATAATTTATATTTGTTTTTATAATATATTTTCTTTCTTTTTATAATATATTTTCTTTCTTTATATTATTAAATTAAATATAATATTAATTTTATCCAATCCTAAACTTTTACTTTACAAACCCACACTTAAAGTAAAACTCTACTTCAAACCAAACGGACCATTAATTATGTCTAGAAAGACAATATTTTCAACAAAAAGTTCAAATCTTTTTGTCATGAATAAAACTATAAAAAAATAGATGGTACATGATACTTGTTATCATAACGACGCGCGATTATTTTGCTAGTATTAGATGTGATGGTATTTTGATAATGTGCCGCAACTAAACTTAATTATGTCTAGGAAGACAATATTTTCACCAAAAAGTTCCATCAGTAGTCGTGACCTCTCGAGAACCAACCTACTCATGATGGATATCAAATCTCATATCATACGAAACTTTTGTATGTCTATATGACTAGATGTGTTCCTTAAATGAACACGCATGGTTTAAATTTAATGTACGTTCTTAAACTTATTAATATGATTTGATATTTGTTTCGTTTTGTAATGCGTTAATGGAATGTGATTCTATAATGTTCTTGCTTTTGTTCATTGGTCCTTGTTGTTAATTACTAATCATCTATGATCGATGTAACTAGCCACCGTTTAGTTATTTCCATCACCTTTCTTTATTTGATTTGGTTGGTATATTTTTTATTTCCTCTAACTAATCGACTAATGAGTTTCACCACAATTTGAACCCTCTTGCTAATACTCCTCCACTAATTAATTTACACACTCAAAATGTGTATTTTAACATTTATGTTTTATATCAATTAATGAAGTTAAGGATAGCAGTTGACCCACAACTCACGGGTACTCGTACAAAAATGGATGGGTAATTTCGTCGATTTATACCCATGAGTATGGATATGAGTGAAAACTTATTCCTATTGGTGGGTGACGAGTGGGTGACGGGTAAAGTATATCCATCACGAGTAAACTCATGTTACCCATTTAAAGTATCCACGGGTATACCCGTTAAAATACTCGTAGGTATACCCGTTAAATTACCCTATGTGTACCCATTAACCAATCTAAAATTAAACAATATTTATGATGTTATAAATTTATATTTAATAATTATGAATTTTCAATGAAAAACATAAGAAACTAAAAGTTTGTTGGTGTCTCGAGACTAAAATGAGAATATGAAGGATCCAACAATCAAATATATATTTATGTCTAATCCACACTTCCCAGTTCCTCCTCTACGTTAAGAAATAGAAATTCTTCCATAGTCATACAAGATTTACATATACTTGTTAAGTCTTTTGGGAACTTGAGACACATGTTTAAGTATTTTGTAAACTTGATACTTAGAAGACTGATTGGTGTCTTATTACTCATTTTAATAGCTACTTTACATACTTATCAAGATTTTGTGATATTGTTTTAATACATTAACCCATGGGTTTACCCACGGGTTACAAATACCCAGAGGCGGAGATAGGCAGGGGTCAAGGGGGTCGGCCGACCCCCCGAGCGAAAAAATTGTAGTATAAATTTTCGAAAATTTTCGGATTTTTTTGATAATTTAACCCCCTAAGAACCATTTTATAGTGTAGTTTATAAAAAGTATTAAATTTTGACCCCTCGAGCAAAATTTTCTGGCTCCGCCCCTGCAAATACCCACGGGTTACAAATACCCACAGGTATGGGTATAGCTAGTAATTTATACCCAAGAGTGGGTGACGGGTTTTCAAAAATTTATATGGGTGGGTGACGGGTTTCATATACCCGTACCTATTACTCACGGGTGTCATCCTAAATGAAGTGCACAAATCAAAACATGAATACAAATGATATAAATGTTATGACACAACTATTTAAATATGCAAATAAATTAATGGAGTGGGCAAACAACATTCATTTTTTAAAACTAAATAACCAAAATTTTCTTGACTACGTGTTGCATGGAGAGAAAATATTTACTCTGTAATTACGGAATTGTTAGTAAGACACATTTAGCCCGTATTTTGCGTCTTGTGAGCGTTTTTTACTTTTCTTTTTGTATTAGCTTTTCAATTTTATTTTTTAAACAACCTTGATATTATTATTTTCAATACTCGATCTCATTAAGAGCCAAAAGATCTAATAGCATAAATAAGAAGGAAACGGATTACATAAAATCACTCAGCTGACACCTCAACCAAACAAACACCCTAACACCCGAAACCAAGAAATTAACCCAGAATTTGAATCAATTCAATTTTTTTTTGAAAAACTGTACTTTTAACGTCGAAAAAAGTTTTTCAAGTGGACAACTTATTTTTATGTGTATCCAATCCAAAATGTGTAAAAAAAAATAGAGCCAACATAAAAAATTTAATGTGTTTACGATATAGGTATTGTAGTATTACACGACTACAACCTGGATACTAGATGCGGAAACCACGATCTATGCAGCCATCGACAGAAAAACGACACACAAGGTATGTACCCTAATCGTCCCGATTAGTTTTTTGATAAAGAAGCGTTATGAATCTCGTTCCCCCTCACCTCCTTTTATAGAGATGAGGGGGAACCGACTGTTACATCGACTATGGGTCGGGTTGGGCTTCGACACAACCAACCGACCTATATTCTATTAGCTACTTAGGAAACTTAGAACTTAGAACCTAGACACGACATCAGGCTAATAAAGACTATTACATAACAATTTCCACCTTAGGCTTATATTAGCCTATCCCAACACTCAGCAACTCCAAGCATTGTAACTTGCGTCTAGGTACCACCTTCGTCAAGACATCCGCAGCATTGTGTTCAACACTCACCTTCAGAACTTCAACCGTCTTTGCATCCAAGACTCCTCTGAAAAAGTGATAACGCACATTGATGTGCTTAGTCCTATCATGAAAAACATGATCTCGCGATACAAGAATCGCGCCCTGATTATCATAATTAACTGCAACAGTGTTAAGCTTCACGCCTAACTCTTCCAAGAATCCCCTTAGCCAAATAGATCCTTTCACAACCTCCGTAAGTGTCATATACTCCGCTTTAGTTGTCCACAAAGCCTCCTTGTGCTGCAACTTAGCTTCCCAGCTCCTCGCACATCCATGTATCAGCAACTCGTACCATGTGATTGATCTACCCATGACAGTGATCGATCTACCCATGGTGTAGTCAAAATCCACAAAAACTTGTACGTATGTCTGTAATCCACGATCAAATCTATCCAACATACTCACATCTGCAGATGCTATGTCAGGTCTCGTGCAGACCACCTGATACTCCTGGCTTCCAACCGCATATATATATGACCACTTACTATTCTTTACCACATCACAGTCCCCTGATAGACTATCCTCCAACGACAGTATGGAGTGTCCCTTCAACAAAGTCTGTACCAACTTTCTGTTGTAAAACCTGGACTGTGACACCCTCAGAGTATTACCACTCCGATTCCTGATGATCTTAATACCAAGTATATTTCCCTTTGCTTTAACCAACAAACCCTTGGTAACCGAGATCTCAGCCTTGCATCCGCAAGAAAATACCATACAATCTATATAGAGAAATAGATGTATGAACATACCTGGTGTATCCTCCCAGTAATAACCGTATCTGTCGTCACTGCTTTTCCTGCAACCGTTGCTGAGCACATGCACATCTAACCGAGTATCCATTTCTTCTTTCAATCCAGCCATCCACTTGGAAAGAACCTCACAAGCAACTGTATCATTGAAAGTCAATGACTCGTGTGCATATATCTTCTTCACTGCAGCAACTGCAAAAGCAGCATCATTACTGTCTTCTCTATACTTGAATAGTTCCCGTGCTAAGTGTTGCTCCCTATCACGTGCTAGATGATAGTATATCAAAACTTGAGTTTGTACTTTCTTTGGAACAACTACATGACCAACATTCCCCTGAGGTTCCACCTCAAGTGCTTGATCCTCCCGATATTGCACCTCAAACTCAACTCCTTGCAACACCTGCACTGAACTTGTACATACACCAGAACCAATGAAAGTTTTCTTGTATTGCCCACTTTCATTGAACCCATATTCCTGTAAAGCAATCCCTTTGAAGTAACGTCATCTAACCTCCAAAGTTGATAAACATTCATACCTTTACGGTATCCCAGGAATATGCACTTGAACTTAACCGGTTCAAGCATCCCTTGCTCAATACTAGCAAGCCAACCAAAAATGGCAAACATATCTATAGTCTTCTTGAATCCAATCGCTGCTGATGGTGACCTATTATCTAGATATGTAGACATGGTTGTATCCTCTGTCCAAAAAACCTTGGACAGACCAGACTTAATCAGAAAACAACGTACCTTATCCAAGAGTGTCACGTTTGTCATCTCAACCAACCTATTCTGCTGCTGTAACCCTGCAACATCCAAATGTTTGGCGACCCCACTCTTCATACATTGTTGTGTAGACTTTTGATTACAAGAGTCAAGAACATTACCCATCTTGACCTTACACCCAGTCTGAAATTTTCCTAACTGCTTCCTACCCTTCATTGTCTTCCCGGTCATAGCCTGACCGTTCAGGGTATATACGCAATTAGCCCTTCTGGTTCCTGATAGTACCACCAGTGAACCCTTTATAACCTTGATCTTGCCCAACTGCATCTTCACGGTAAAACCCTCTTTTTCAAGAGTGCCTAGCGATATCAAGTTTCGTCTTAATTCCGGAACATACCTGACGTTGTCCAACAAGAAACTTGATCCATCCCTCATTCGTACTCGAACCTTTCCTGTCCCCCGTACACGGCATTCTCTGCCATCACCTAGCAGTACATTACCACCGTCATACTCTTTAAAATCAACCAAGTAATCTCTCCTGTGTGTCATATGGTATGAGCCCCCTGAATCCATGATCCAGTCCAAAAGTTCATCAACACTCATAGCCATCATAACATCAGCATTGTCATACCCATCAGCTCCAGAACCGGATACCTGATCTTTACTCCTGACAAAACCTTGAGATTTCTTGTGATTATACCTGGGACAATCCCTCTTCAAATGATCCTCAGACTGACATATATAACACCTGAGTTTGTTGCTCCTTCCTTGTGACCTTAACCACGAACTATTTTCACCCTGCTCCATATCTCTCTGATTAGATCTCTCCCTCACATACAACCCTTCACCACCATCACCCTTTGCTTCCGTCATCTTCTGAAGTTCCCTAGAATTAAGTGTCGCGAGCACGTCTTCTAGCTTCAAAGTATCCCGACCATATAGCAAAGTCTCCACGAGATTATCGTAAGACGATGGTAAAGATGTGAGTAATAATAATGCCTGATCCTCATCTGATATAACAGTATCTATAGCCGCTAAGTCACCTACGAGCTTGTGAAACTCATCAATATGTTCAGACTGACTCCTACCTTGATGCATTTGAAAAGTATATAACTTTTTCTTCAAGTACAAACGATTAGCTAAAGACTTTGTCATGTATAAAGTCTCTAACTTTTTCCAAATCCCCGCTGCAGTCGTCTCCTTGGTGATCTCCCGTAGGACCCGATCATCCAAACACAAGATCAATGCGCTGTAAGCCTTTTTCTGAATGACGTTATCGTTAGCCACTATTGTGGTGGCGGGTAATTCTTCCAATGCTGCATCTAATTCGAGATGTTCCAGCAAAGCCTTCATCCTTACCTGCCATAACCCAAAGTCATTCTTCCCATCGAATTTCTCGATGTCAAATTTGCTCAGCGTCATCTTATTTTAACCCTTTGCTAACCGTTTAACCTTTTGTGAATTTACCTACACAAAAAACCACGATCTAGCAAAGTATCCCGTGTATAAAACACCTCTTGATTTATCGATATAACCCTAAGATAAAAATCTTATAAATCGATCAAACCAAGTAACCCTTCAAAAGAAAACCCTTTCTTACTCAAATATCGAGTGAACCTTGGAAATTAACCTATCCAATAAATCGACAATCCTTGAATCAAGAAAGTACCTGACGCCTTTTGAAGTAACCCTTGTCGTACTTTTAATTTTGCAAACCGATTTCTAATAACCTAAGAAATCTTGCAACCTCGACAAGTTTTGAACGCTTCTTTATCCCTTTATTAATTTGCTAAACCTTGTGATAAACCCTCACAATCACAAATTAACAAAGTCCCTTCGCTAATTCGCTAAACCTTGTGATATATTATCTCTCACAATCACGAATTACGAAGTCCCCTTGTGTAGTATCCCTTCAAAGTATTAAATCTCTTGTTTTAAGAACAAAAAAAAATAATAGATTACTAATATTAATATTAGCCCACTATTAATTTTTCTTTTAATTCTTGTCTAGGCCCAATTTGCTATCTTAAAAAAGAAAAATTAGCCCAATACCAAGAATGCCTTTGAAGTTGTCGTTGACCTTTTCTATTTAAAAAAAAAAAAAAAAAACCAACGACCTTTTAGTTTATCCTTCTTCTTCTTCTTGCTTAACAATGGCAGCAAAACTAAACAAACACCACCTGCTACTTTGTCAATCTAAAATCGACAAATCCTTCAATGTCGATACCTTCAACAATCGAACCCCACAAGAAGAAAAACCTTTTCTATCGAAACCCACTTCAAAGATCGATCCTAGTAACCAGTAAAACCCGCGAACCCGAGCTCTGATACCACTTGTAGTATTACACGACTATAACCTGGATACTAGACGCGGAAACCACGATCTATGCAGCCATCGACAGAAAAACGACACACAAGGTATGTACCCTAATCGTCCCGATTAGTTTATTGATAAAGAAGCGTTATGAATCTCGTTCCCCCTCACCTCCTTTTATAGAGATGAGGGGGAACCGACTGTTACATCGACTATGGGTCGGGTTGGGCTTCGACACAACTAACCGACCTATATTCTATTAGCTACTTAAGAAACTTAGAACTTAGACCCTAGACACGACATCAGGCTAATAAAGACTATTACATAACAGATACCATTGTGAATCATCTGTAAAAATTTGATGAATCATTCACTATAATTCAATTTTTAAATAGATTTGTTAATTCATTACTTTTATTCCATTCCATCTTCTCATAAAAATAGGAAGGATATTGAATGATCAATTCACCATTGAGAGCATTAAGCTCAAAAGGACGAATTTTGTGATTTATATATTAGGTTGACTATTAATTAAAGTATACTTTTGAATCAAATAAAAAAAATTGAATTAATAACTCAAATGAATACTTCACGATCTAAATTTTTTCTCAATTAAACAAAGCCAACTTACCTAAACACCCTACCTATAACTACCCAAATAGCTCCTACACCGTAACACACTCAAACTTTCAAACAAGTCCCGCTGCTAACATAAAGACACACTCCCAGAATTCATAAACATGAGATTAAAAACAATGGGGCCATCAATGATTTCGGAAAACAAACATTTAAATTAAATGTGATAGTAGTAAGTAATAAAGGGGCGTTAAAAGTATTTTTTATAAATTTTTACTAAAAAGAGTCATTAAAAGTTATTTTTGTCAACTTATACTCTTAAGAAAAACAGTAAGTAATAAAAAGGAGCACTAAGTCTATTCTTACTAAAAAAGAGTAAGCAAAAATGTCAAACTTTTAATTACTTTTTTTAGTACTAAAAAAAGTAAGCAAAAATCGTATGTTTCTTTTGCTTACTTCTATATTCGTGTTCTAGTAAAAGAAAGTTATAATAACTTAAATAATTGTAAACCTTATTAGTAAACAAAAATTTTAGTATGTAAATATCATTTATTTTGTAGTGATAGGAACTGAAAGAAGAACAAAACCACATTATCCGTACCTAAACATGCTATAAGGATATCACACTAGCTCTGCACTCAGAAACAAATCATTGATCATCTGCCATAATCGAGCCATAACTATATGACCTCTCTGTCCACTTCTTCCATATGAATACCGGTTATTGGACCTCTTACAAATCCATCCAAACGACCTCAACTATACTTTGTGAAAAATTCTTAAAGCTGAGTCACACTTATTTTTAAACACACGTGCATTCCTATTTTTCCAAATATAATATATGATATCTCATAACACCGCTTGCCATAATTCTTTCGTTTCACTATTCACCATGTATCCACCCATAGGGTTTATAATCTAACATGTGTAAACCTATTAACGGTACCCAAACGTTACCAAGAAAAGATCACCTCCTATAATTTTTTAGGACGAACAATTAACAACCAACTCCACACATTATCACAAATGGGCAAAGCATAAACTTAGTATCTCATTTATCGAATTCAACGCATACGAGAATCCTCCTCTTTAACACCTTCCATATGGATACATTTACTTTTCGAGGAATAATTTTGAACCACAAGGTTTAAGTAGAACATGGGTCTTCACTTAAGTGAGTTTTCTCGACCCACTTTAGATGTGATTTAACCGTAACTCATTGTTTCCGTCGAGACTACATCTCAATGTATCTCTGTTATTTTGATTCAGACTTACATTTTACATAATATTTTGAAGCTCTAAAAACTCGTCAACCGCCATTTCTCGAATATTCTTAGCCTAATCCGAGTTCCAAGACCAAATTTTTCCCACCCAGTTACCCTTCCTACCAATCGTTACTTCCTTGGTTTCTTTCTAACCTAAAAAGCCTTGGATAACGATCACAAAGTATATATAAAAAAAAAGTATGACATCCCCTACCCACTTATCAAGCCAAAACGAGCTATCTAAAACATCACCCACAAATTTGTAAAAGTTATAAACAAAACCCTCCTCTAACCCATGAGACTTTTCCCAACCTTAATAATGTCAAAGCAAACACACCGAGCCCTATTCCCTCCGTCCCAAAATTATTATCCCCCGACAAAAACACACAGTTTAGAAAAGTACTAATCTTTTCAACTTTCTCTCTCTTACTTTTTGCAGAAAGACTGTTTTACCCATAACCAATTAGTTTAAAACATTTTTAAAGTTTATAATTATGATTTCAATTAAGGGGAAATCTAGTAATCTCGATCTAAAATTCTTACCTATTTTTAGAAGATTTAGAAGTGAACAATTAATTTGAGACAACCAAAAAAAAAACGTGGACTATAATTTTAGAACGGATGTAGTAATTCTTTTGCAACTTTTTCCCACAACTCATTTTTTTGCATCGTAAACCTCTACCACCGTTTCCCTAATAAATTTATTTTTTTTATTTTTAAAGGACCAAAGTTGTTACTTATTATAGTATTAACTATTTAGTTTGTATTGTTTAGAGTAAAAGATTACGTTGTTACAATGGATACTTAAACTTTAACTCTAAGATATAGGTATGATATTTTGATTTTGCATTTGGCGTGCTTGAGAAACAATTTTAATCATAATCGAATCATTTGTCTAATTAAAATGTTTCAATAAACCGATTAAACTTTTAATACGTGGAATAGTGTTGTTTTATAAGCATACGCTAACATAGAAATTATGAGAATATATTCTCTTTCGTAATATAGTAAATTCATAAAACAGTCGCACTTGAAATCAAATTCATATTATCTCAAAGCATTAAGCATATGGATTATAAACACAATACTCTGATATTATCGTGCCAGCGTGTCGGTAACAAGTTCCCATATTGATGACTTCGGAACAAATTTGAAAATATATAAAGGTAAAGTCACAAGATTATAATTAACAAGTATTCAAAATCAACAAATTTTAATAAGTACGATAATATTATATATCTTTTACCTTTTTTTTTATCACGTGATAACAAGGAGACATAAGATGCAGGTTAGGCGCTCTTCAGTCCCTAGGTTTGAAGAAGATTTGATTCAACTAAAAAAGTGAAACATTATAATAAAAATTAGAAAAATAATAATCTCAAAACCACTTCACGCGACATTCTGAATGCAACATCGTAAATTAATTCTTGAAAACGTATGAATATAAATACATATTTTGTAAAAAATTTAAGACGCTAAGAGCACGAGGTATAGTTTGATGTTTTCGTGTTGAGCTGTGGGAAAATACGAGAATTTTCAGGGAGTATTGTGTGTGGTGGCTAAATGATCCCACAACATCAAAACCTCCACAACACCACATTTCACGCTCCCTGGTTGGCTTGAGCCATCGGGAAAAAATTGGGCACACTTTTCTAAAAAAAAAGAAATTTTTTTTTTAATGTACGAAAACGCGAGAACGGGGTGTGGTTCTCGCGTTTCCGTGTCGCGTTTTCGCGCTAAAACGCGCGCCGTGCCCTAGGCGCGAGACACGAAAACGCCATGTGGGGTGTGGTGGCTCGCGTTTTCGGGTTACGCCGTAGAAAAACGCAAAAGGAAAATCTCCCGTACCCTGTGCTCTAATAATATGAATGTCATCAGGTCATGTGAAATTGCACACGTACTACACCATTAAAGACTCACGTCTTGCTTTTCTTTATTATGAAAAAAAACAAATTAAAATAACTAATAAATAAATATAATAACTAATCACAAATTAATTTATGATTTCAAAACATTATAAAAGATATGATTTCATAACACTAGCCTTTTAGAACAAAATTAATTATTTAAAGGTTATGGGTTCAAATTTTGAGAAAAAAATTAAATTATTATACGGAGGTTCACCTCCAATGATTTTTGGTTATAGAAAAAAAGTCACGTTAGAGTTAGTAAGTTCGTAACGACAAGTTAAAACTTATTAAAAAAAATATGATTGCAACCAAAATTCATTACAACCAATATTTGATCAGTTCAGTGAATCTATCTATAATAGTCAAATTGTTGGTAAACTTTATCTCTTAGGTGACAATAATTGCTTGTTATGCATATGATACCTGCCGCTAATAGCATGGTCTATGAAATGCCCGGTAAAGCATGTACAGTAGGGCTGAGCATCGGTCCGGGACCGGACTGGACCGACTAAGACCGGACCAGACCGAAGACTGAAATGGTCTAAAACCCCGGACCGAGACCGGACCAAAATAGTCCGGTCGGGTTGGTTCGGTCCGGTCCAGTCCTATTAGACATATTTGACGAGATTTTTGGTAAGACCGAACCGGACCGAAACAGACCGACCGGACCGAGGACCGAATTCGTCCAAAACCCCGGACCGAGGACCGGACCGAAATTACTCGATCCGGTACGGTTCGGTCCGGTCCAGTCCGGTTTTCTGATCCGGATCAGTTTTAGGTCTACCGTGCTGAGCCCTAATGTACAGTACATCGTTTGGGTCCCTTTTTTTTTCTTTTTCTTAATGTTTTTGAATTTAAGTAAATTGAAATCTTTTTTGGACTGTTTTTCTCTTTTGTAATCTTTTTTTGTCAAGTACGTGTATAACATGAACTCTAAAAGGCGTTATCATGGTCCAGTTTATAATGCGATTTTCTAGTAACGGCCAATAGACTAGACCACACAACATATATGTAGCTATTTTGTCCGTTTCATTTTTGTTGTCAAAGATTTTCGATACTAACCACTAACAAATTTTCACAAACTTTTTTACAAAATAATTTATCATGTAATTAGTGGAGACATGAAAAAAGAGAATTCATAAGTATTTTTTTTAAACGGCAAACGTTAGTGGTTAGTGGGTCGAATCGTGCAATGGCATTTAAGCGGAAGAATGTTTTCTTCGAACCCTCGTCTAGTTATGTTAGACTTCTTATCTGATTCGCCTGAAAGGCCCTTGGCAAGTCTTGAACCCAAAACCTCCAAGAATCCTCCCTCAAAGAAACCACTTATTGAAACATTGGTGGCGAACTGAGGTAAACCAGTTGGTTAAAGAGAATTCAAAAATAACATATAGAATATCACTAATTACATAACACATCACTTTGTAAAAAAGTTTGTGAAAATTTTGTTAGTGGTTATAGCATTCTTCAAAATTTATCTCCAATAATCAGCTTGAGAAAGACAATAAATGAAAGATTTTGGGAGTTGTTCAAAAAAAAAAAAAAAAAAGATTTTGGGAGATGGAATATGCTAAGCTAAAGCACTGTTGGTGTCACTATGGAAGGGGATCTCACGTTCAACCATCTCATATAAGCTAAATGTTAAGGGAGTGACTCTCAAGCCACGAGCGAGTGGGACTAACCCACAGGTGACTTCCATCCTTCCCTTGATAACTCGTGCGCGAGTAAGTAGCACCGAGAAAAAAAAGAGGCAAATTCACCCCAGTAAGTTTTATACATGTGGGTCCAAATGTTTTTTTTATTTTTTAGGTTAAGTTTAATTTTAGATGTTTTTTGTGAGTGAGATGTATTTAAATAATAAAAGATAGGTAGTGTGAGTGAGTTTGAGTGAGTATTATTACCCTCGTGGGTGAGTTTTAGTGAGTTTGTTAAAAGCTAATGTGGCGCTGACATAGAGATGAGTGGGTTTACCCCCACTTCCTCTAGTCTAAGAGACTAAACATATGCCTTGGTATATATAGGCAAATCGCTTTGTCAGATGGTTGGAGTTTTTATCTCATAAGGCTGAAGGAAGTGGCTCTCAAGCCAAGAGCGAGTGGGACTAACCCACGGGTGACTTCCATCCCTCCCCTAATAACCCGCGCGCGAGTAAGTGGCGCCGAGACCAAAAAAAGGGCAAACTCATCCCATCAAGTTTTATACATGTGGGCTTAAATGTTTTTTATTTTTTAGGTTAGGATTAATTTTGGGTGTTTTTTGTGAGTGGGGTGTATTTAAATAATAAGAAAATAGGTAGTGTGAGTGAGTGTCATTACGCTCGTGGGTGAGTTTTAGTGAGTTTGTTAAAAGCTGATGTGGCGCTGACGTGGAGGTGGGTGGGTTTACCCCCACTCCCTCTAGTCTAAGATGAAAGGTTTGAGACTTAAATGCTCTCGAATTAAGTGTTATTATGAACTCGAATCATTAACTACTAACTTATCGTTAAAAAACATTTGATGAGTAATATTCTAATATCATGAGCGCCTCAGTGTTTTGGTATGTTTGACCCTTGTTTTTTACGGATAACCGAGCTACTTTGTTCGCTTAGCTTGCGACTGTCTTTGGGAGTTGTGCTGTCGCCAGATCTTGCTTTTCATCTAGCAAGTCGTGATTAGTGACTTGAAGCTTACTCATGTATGTTATCGGGCTTTGGGTACGGTGAAGAAGGTTCAATTTAGGCTATGGCTTTGCTCTAGACGTCTACATCCTCCATATGTTATTCTTCCACCACACTCGTCTCTGTCCACTTCGGTTCTTCTTGATGGTCTGTATTGATCAAGGACCTATGCTTTGCGACTGGATAAGTTAATTTTGTTTCTATAGAGAAATTTTCTCCCCATACGTGAATCGTGATCAGTTGTAAATTTGTAATGTGGGCCTTTTAACGAAAAATTTGTAACCAAAACACTATAAATTTAATATTTTTCTTACTATTTCTACACAATGATTTTAGCTGTAGATGAATACCACCTAAAATATGAATATAATGATAGTTGAATCGAATAGTATTATAGTTTGGTTTAGTTTTAATACGGAAATATATATATTCACATTAATCATATCACATAATTTGTATTTTTATTGTAGACATTGGAGCATTAGAATAGTCACTTCTCCTTATAAACGTACGTAATAATTTTTTCCCATATTTCTCTTAGCAAACTGTCTAACTAAAATGTTTGTGTTGTAAAATATTATATGGTTTTATGGGTTTATGTCTATTTATCTTATTTTTTATAAACAAGTTAAGGGTTTAAAGTTTAAACTATGAGCCTTATAAATACATTTATAACATCATTGGTATCACCAGAGAATAATAATTCTTCTCTTTTCATTACTTTTATTCTCGTTCATTACTTTCACAATACGTTATTAGCACATTTGCTTTAAATTCAAAAAAGTAAAAAAACCGATATACATATATTTGTTTATTGGTTATGTTTCTTTTACTTTTCTTATTACAGATACATATAATTCATATTCTATTGATTGGTTAAGCTATCCGCAACGACGGTATGATTTTCCGGTCGCGACATACGTCGAATTCGGTCAGCCCGTTACGACGATCGAGTCGGCGAAATCGACTCCCCCAAATAGATCGTAGATGCGACCTATTTGACAAACATGTCTCGCTGCTTTCCTTCTTTTCTCTTTTGTTTTATATTTCTTTTGATAAAATTATTTTAGATTTAATTATGTTTTAATTATATAAAATTTATAAAAAATTCTAAATTTTAATTTATTGAGCTTTGTTTAATTCGTCACAGCATCTATTGATTTGACCATTTTTATAATTAGTTTTAGCTATTGCATTTTACCCACTTTGCCTCTAATTAAATCTTTTTTTAATCATGTCTTTAACGATATTTAAATATAAATATTATTGTAATATTTTTTATTTTATTTAAATAATTATTTGAAAAAAAATTATATTAAAAAATTGAACAAAGTCCCCTTATTGAGACAAATAAATCACACCAAATCGCATGTGAGAGAAAAATGACATGTCAGGATCGTACTACACCTTTGTTACGGGTAACCTTATGTTTAAATGTCGAAAGAAATATTAAGTTGTCATGTTACATTCATTGCCTTCAAATGTTGCATCAGTGTTTATTCGCATCATGTCTCATAATTTGCTTTTGTTCATATGTCAATTTTAATATTCGCATGAAAAAAAACAAAAATCAACGCAACCTTAATGTTGTGCTATGATTAAAAAAAAAATCAACACGATCTCAATGTTGTGTTAAAGAAAAATTAGATACTCAACTTCTAATATGATCTTTTTATAAAGATCAATATCATAATATCATGTTATGTTTAAAAAAAGATAAAACTTCCAAATTTTATTTTGATTTCATCAAAAGAATCAAATAACATAATCACTACTTATTGTTATTAGTTGTTTTAATTTTATTTTATTTGCATTTATTTATGTTATGTTTTTTCTTAGTATTTTATGGCATTCAAGACAGTTGTAGACTATATATGTTCGTAAGTTTTTTTTTTCTAACTGTTAAATTTCATCTTAGTAGCAAGTGAACATTTTTATAAATGCTGTTTTCTAATTATAAGTTTTGAACTACATCATTAAATGCAGTTAAGACATATAACAATTATGTTTGGTATTTATGGTTGATATAATATTTTGAATTATCTTGTATATGGTAGCATAAATAAACGAACACGTATAACACTAAAAAAAGATTGCATTGTTTACTACTTAAATACTTAGCTTGATCTCTTCCTGGCACGTATGAAATGTAGCTTTTTAATATTTGCATGTAATATATGTACTAGTTGTGTGTTCTTATATATGTACTTTTGATGTATTATTGGTTAATTAGATTTATAAAATTTTGTGATGTATGTGATCTTTGTTAATTGATGCACTTTCTTTTTATGTAGTTATAATGTCAAACTCAAAGCTTTCAAATATCGATTTTGCTATTCTTGACATTTATGGAAAAGACTATCTCTCATGGACTCTTGATGTTAAGATCCATTTAATTGCAAAAGATTTAGAAGAAACAATAAAAGCTGAAAATACGGCTTCTTCACAAGGACGTGCCAAAGCCATGATATTCCTGCGTCATCATCTTCATGAGGATTTTAAAAAGGAATACTTAACGGTGGAAGATGCGTTAGTACTATGACAAAGTCTAAAAGATCGATTTGATCATCACAAGTAGGTTATCCTGCCTAAAGCTCGCTATGATTGGATACACCTTAGGTTGCAGGATTACAAAAGTGTGAGCGAGTACAACTCCACTATGTTTAGTATCACATAAAATTAACATTGTGCGGGAAAAAGATAACCGATGAACACATGCTAGAGAAAACTTTCTTTACTTTTCATGCTTCGAACATGCTTTTGCAGCAACAATATCGAGAACGTGATGACAAAAAATACCATGAACTGATATCGGTTCTCCTTATTGTTGAACTAAATAACGAGCTTTTGATGAAAAATCATTAAGCACGCCCCACTGGTTCTACTACATTGCCTAAGATAAATACAACATCAAATGTGAGGGGACGTGGTTGTGGTCGCGATAATAAATGTGAAAATCAACGAGGTCGTAGTCATGGACGTGGTAGAAATATTGTTTGGCATCATGAAGGTTACAATCCTAAGCCATATGATTTTAAGAAAAAGAATAAAAATGGCAAACACATGCAACATCAAGCTCCTAAAAATTCTAAAGATGGTTGCAATAGATGTGGCATGAATTCTCATTGGGCAAAACAGTTGCGTACCTTCAGGCACTTTATTGATCTTTATCAAGCATCACTTAAAAGAAAAGAAAAAGACATTGAAACAAATTTCATTAATAATTTCAATGATGATGAGCCAATTCCCAATGTGCGTTTCGACTCCTCAGATTTCTTTGATGATGTTGAAGACGTTGTTGCTTCTTTTTCTAACGATGCCAATGATAACTAGCTATCTAGTTGCATTTTATTTAGCTTTTTCGCAATAAGTGTTTAATTTTAAATTTATTTACAATAAGCTAGGTTTGTTCTAGCGTTGTTACTCATGTTTTGAATATTTAATTAATGAAGTATTTTTTGTTTCTTTAAATTTGTCATTAAATGCTTATTTATTTTTATATTTTTTTCTTATGTTCAAGGATATGAAAAGCATTCTGAAAAATAATGAAGAAGAGTGTCTAGTAGATAGTGAAACAACCAACACTATTTTGAAAAATAGAAAATATTTTTATGAGTTTCATTTAACAAATGCGAATGTCAATACAATTTGTGGTACTGACAACTTGATTGAAGGCTCTGGCAAAGCCTGCATTGTGTTACCTAAAGGTACAAAGCTAATAATAAATGATGCGTTATATTCTAGTAGTTCCAAGAGAAATCTACTAAGTTTTAATGATCTAAGACACAATGGTTATCATCTTAAAACCATGACTCAAAGTAATATTGAGTATCTCCAAAATTACATCTATTAAAAATTGAAAAAAGACCATAATGGAAATAATGAATGGTCTGTCTTCTGGATTGTATTTTACATACATAAACTAGACATAAATAAATATGGTTTGTACCTAAAAAGGAGTAGATCCTAAAATATTTACCCTTTGGCATGATCGATTGGGTCATTCGGGTGATATGATAGTGAGGAGAATAATTGAAGCCTCAAATGACCATCCATTAAAGGACCTAAAGATCCTATTATCGAAAGAGTTATCATGTGGAGCATGCTCCCTTGGAAAAATGATAACTAGACCCTCAGTTAATAAACTTGATAAAGAATCTCCTTTGTTTCTTGAAAGAATTCAAAGAGACATTTGTGGGCCAATTAATTCTTAGTGTGGACCATTTAGATACTTTATGGTGTTAATTGATGCATCATCTCGACGGTCCCATGTTTGTTTATTATCATCAAGAAATGTTGCTTTTGCAAAGCTCTTAGCACAAATTATTGAATTAAGAGCACATTTCCCAGATTACCAAATCAAGAAGACTAGGCTTGATAATGCAGGAGAATTTACATCTCAATCATTTAATTATTTTTGTATGTCAATTGGGATTATGGTTGAGCATCCTATAGCACATGTGCATACATAAAACGGTCTAGCTGAATAATTAAAAGATTACAAATGATCGCTAGACCATTACTTATGAAATCAAAAGTGCCATCTTCTGTATGGGGACATGCTATCTTACATGGTGCTTCTTATTAGATTAAGACCAAGTATATCACATAAGTATTCTCTACTCCACCTGGTTTCTGGAAGAGAACCAAGTTTGTCTCATCTAAAAGTTTCTGGTTGTGGTGCCTATGTCCCAATTTCACCACCACAACGTACAAAAATGAGACCTCAAAGACGATTGGGAATTTATGTTGGTTTTAATTTGCCATCAATTATCAAATGAGACCTCAAAGTTTTTGGTTAAGATCGATGATTCAACACATCCAAGAAGAATGCGGACTAGAGTCTATCAAATGAAATCCAACCATATTGTTTGAATACAATGCTGCGTGTATTGATCAAATCAAGGATGGATATATCAAAGGAGACAAAACAATACACATTTCTCCGATTTTTTTTACATATGATCTACAAAACGATAAAGTTATTGATGCTTGTCAAGTTCGATCAAGTGAAAATTTGGCCGATTTATTCACAAAATCTTTGCCAACAAGAGTTTTTGAGCTACCATATTAGAATTGGTAAAACCCCATGCCTGAATATTATTGATTATTCAATATAAATACATCTGTAAGACTTTCATAATAA
This sequence comes from Glebionis coronaria, assembly GCA_025667525.1. Taxonomy (NCBI): domain Eukaryota; kingdom Viridiplantae; phylum Streptophyta; class Magnoliopsida; order Asterales; family Asteraceae; genus Glebionis; species Glebionis coronaria. The sequence continues at coordinate 27,748,041 of CM046874.1, read as the reverse complement.
GATAACAAAGATGGTCTAAGCCCGATAATAATAACAAATGCATGGGCTAAATATTCGGCTAATACTCCCCCACAGTTAGAATGGGAGGTCTTTGGACGTTCAAACTGGAACGGAACTCTAGAAATAAAGCATGTTAGTGCAAACATTACGATGTTTAATCAATATAATCTCTTCGTTTTTTGTTGATGACAAACGTATAACTCGCAATACATTATGTAAATGTTAAGGTACTCGTAATCACTCAAGAATACATTTGTATACTTCTCTCGACACATCCAAGATCGCATTCGGCAAGAATCACTCAAGGTATGAATAAACAAGTTCTTAACCTAACTAAGTGATCAAGGATTAATATTTTCTTTCAACTCACTGTTATACAAAAGTGACAAAGTATTTTTAATTAACTTTACTTTTAAGAAAATGTTTTATTAAAAAGAAAATGGAAATTTGAATTTAGCATATTCCAAATGCCCTAGGAATATCCCTTGTGGGTATAAACTACCCAAGATGGTATTTCTCACTAAAGGACAAAAAATGCACGGACTCCAAGCCTGAGGTTCCTTAAATAAACACAGTTCCTTATTGATAAGGAACCGCGTAGACAATTAAGGAACCGCGAGTATTTATGACCATTGCACTTTTGCCCTATAAATAGTGGATCATTTCCAGCTTTTATTTTAACCCTTTTGCACAGTTTCTTTAAAAACATCTTTAAACTCCTTGATTAGTTAGTTTTGATTAATCTTGTTTAAAGTGATTCTCTCCTTCAATCCTCTCACCCTCTCAAGTGCAAAGAGAAGAACACTTTCATTACCATGAGTGTTTGGTTCATAACATGATGAAGATCTCTCCTTCTAGATCAAGTCATAGTTTTCCTACAATGTAAACATGAAGATACAAGTGACGTGTATACTTGGACTTGATGTATGTGTAGAAGATCCAAGTGTTGGGTTCACTTGGATGTGTTTGTAATAGTAGAAGATCCAAGTGATGGATATCCTTGGATTAGGTGTTAGTTGTGTAGATCCAAGTTTGTTAATACTTGGATATAGTGTTAGAGTCATAGATCTAAGTGTTGTGTACTTAGATCTATATGATTTATGTCTTCAGGCCATAAAACACAAGGTCTGTTATGTTGGGCCATAAAACATAACTAGTGTGAAGATTGGTGTAGATGGGTGTAGATTGGTCCTACCTAAGATTAGGACTCGACATCTAGCCTTGTGTCAGAAAATGATGAAGTAGGCGACATATGTATATTGGTCCTACCTAAGATTAGGACTCGATATCTAGCTTAGTGTCGGAAATGTGTAAGCGACGTGTATGGTTTTCTTCGCCTTGAAAGGAGTTTTGTTGACTTGTGAAGTAACTTTCGAGTTGGGTACTCAAGGAGTGGAGTAGGGCGAAGAGGAGCTTCGTGACCGAACCACTATAAATCATCGTGTCGATACTTTCCTTTATATTTATGTCTTTACCTTTATAGATGCTTTTATATGTTGTTGTGTGATGTGTGCATCACATAATCTAAACATCTAAGTTGCGAAAAAGCTAAGGCCTAATACGTGTGTGTTTCATGTTTAGATTATGGTTAAGTGTGCAGCCCTTCGTCTAGACATCTTAGTTGCGGAAAAGCTATGCCTTATTATATGTGTGCTTAATGTTTAGACTATTACTTGATGTACTCTTGATTTGATGTGTTTGTGTGTTTACTTACTTTTTGTTTAGTTCTATGAGAAACACATCTCATAGCTAGTCAAGCTTTATTGAGAATTTGATACAAGGGATTGTTAACGTTTAAGATGTATCAATATTTGGCATCCATTGTCGACGGTTCTTTATTGAACCTACGGTTCTTTATTGATAAAGAACCGCAGGGGTATTTAAGAAACCGCGGCCAGTGGATTAAACGAAATGTTTTGAAAATTAACTAGAAATTATTCAACCCCCCTTCTAGTTTCTACAATTGGTATCAGAGCGTGGTAATTCAAGATCTTTGAAGTATATTGTGCTTTAAAGCTAGGATCGATCTTTACTCTCGTTTTCAAAACAAATGGTTTTTAAAAATGGAAACGGTTTTTAAAAATAGAGACAATCTTTGTATCAAATTGTTCATGAAGAATGATTACTCATGAGTTGTATTTTGTTGTTTTATTTGTACAAGTTTTGGTGTTAAATAAACGTTAAATAATATCTTGATAATAATTCTTTTCATGTTTGAAAGTATAAAAATCTTTTGTGTCTTAATTAACTCTTAAATACGAGTTCTATGTGTCTAAAATGATTTTTTAGAATTCTAAGTCCTTCCAAAAAGTTACCAAATAATTTTGGTCAAAACCACCATTTTTTTCCACTGTCCGCGGTTCTCTAATTGTTCCCCGGGGTTCGTTATCAATAACGAACCGCGGTCAGTCCAACTCAGATTTTTGCAAACTTTAAAAAATCTTATAAAATCAACCGTAAGTCCGTAGAAGTCGTGCCACCCGTCATTTCGAACGTAATTGAATTTTATTTCTTTTAAGAATACTTCCAAACCTTTATTCAAACTTTAAATTTGGGTTGTTTTATAAGTTCCATTCTTTGTCTAAAGAATTGAGTCTCGGTTTGTCGTAAAACTTGTGTTTTACTCTTTTTATATTAAGTTGGACATCTGTTCTTGATATATCTTTGCAAATTGATATATTTATAAAGTGTTGAAATTTTTTAAAATTTTGAAATGGGTGGAAAACTATTTTCAAATTAAATCAAGCTATGTATACTTTGTTGTATCTAACACTCAAAACAAAGACGAGTGCTTTTGTGTATTTTCTTGTGTGTTTCGGACATTTTTAAGTGATCATTACTATTGGTATTAGTGTTACTTGCTTGTCTATTCTTTGTGCATTGCATATAGGATCAGCATCTCTTGGATTACAAATGTTACATAAACATCATGTATACCTTGTTATGTATATTAACACTCTTGGGTTTGAAAGCTTTGTGAGCTTGTCAAATCTGTTGATGACGGTTGTCTTACTCGATCATTGTGTTATTAGTTCAAGTAGATTAATATCTCACTATAAAACATGAAACACTCTTTGAAAATCTTAGCTATTTTCTCTTAAAGGAGTGTTAGTAGGAATCAAGAAAGATTTCAAATATATATCAATTCATTATTCAAATTATGATTGATATCATTATCGAATCTAATTTACATTTTTTGAGTGTAGACATGATTGTGGATTCTTAAGAATATACATCGGATTATAACTCACACTTGTATTGATGATGCTATATTGAATCTACTTGTTCGAAATTCTTAGACAAATTTGTTTAATAATTGCTTATAATACACAATGGAGTCGGTTTGACAACTTGGATATTTCATCTGAAATACTCAAGTAATTTACATTGCAATGAAATTGGTAAATGTGTCATTTCTGAAAGACCAATCAAGAGTGTTCTAACTAATTATGTAAACTTGGTTTATACAATTCAATGTTATTGGCCTCAAGATATATTAAGGTAAATAACCTTAACTAGACTCTTTTGACAAGATATGCAATGGTGCATTCTTAACCCTCGTTAGGTTATGCATTGTGTCGTCATATAAATTTCATTTTTGCTACACTTCATTAGACAAATGTAGGAATTATATTCTGTCTAACTTGAGAATGACTACTAGAGAATCTATAGCACTAGAAATTCAATTTGACCCAACGGTTGAATTACTTCGCGTGAGAAGTTAAGTTGGTGTATAACTCATAAAAATGGTCATGCTTAGCCATAATTGAGCACCTATAGTGATAGTTTCATACTCATTCTCTAAATTGAATAAACGGCTCTTCCTAAATATGACTAATGATAGTTTACATTGATGAACTTTCTATGTCATTAGGATTCTTCTTCTTTTGTAGCCATTAGGTTCTTCTTAGCTTTCTTTCTACGTGCTAATTGAACTTATGTGTTTTTCCTTTGTGTGTATTCTAGTTTTTATTGCTCTTTAGCATAACTTTATGGTAAGTTAGACTTGAACATTAGGATTTGTTGAATTGGAAAATTCCCTTGTCCACCAAAACACAACCTTTGTGCGCGGATCCTTAATTGTCCGGCAGATCCATATATATATGGAACCGCGGGTACAATTATTGAACCGCGGGTAGACACCTTCAAAAATGGGTTTTCTAAAACTTCCCAATTGTTTAAAACCTTCTGGAATCTTTGTTTCAAACCTTTGAACACTCCAAAAATATCTTGTGCTTTCCATTCTTAACCCTAAGCATTTTTGCATCTCTTTCACACCAAAGCAAAATGTCTTATTTACCTAATGAAAGCCTTGACTCTCCATCATATTCTCAGTCAACCCAAATCAAATCTTTTCTTCTTCTAAGTAAATTGATTTTGGAAACTCTCATTTTTCACCACTTACCTTTTGTGTTCTTCCTCCATCACATGGTAATGTCATGCATCATGGAACATATTGTCTTTGTTGTCACTATCAACATCTTGCTATGTCTTATATCTATAATGAGTTGAATTACAAGATTATCACCAAGCCTTCTCTACTAAATTCCGCTACCACTTTGTCTTCTAATTAAGCGTGTGTTGCTTATTAATAAGACATCCAATCTAAGCAAATCTTAGAATTCTAGTGTAACTAGGATCAGAATTATGCATAAATTTTAGGCTTGTGTTTCATACATCTTTGTATGATCTTTATATTCTTGTATTTCCATTCATGTTTTTCAACATGATTTTCTTTGGGTCTTGGATCTCGTTGTTCCTGTGATCTTCCTTTTATTTTTTTATTTTCTCACTCGGTTGTCAAGGAAAGTTATATTTAAATCTAATTCCTCTCCTAGTAAGATTGACAACTTAAATATTTCTTTTGAAATATTCAAGTAATTTAACTTGGAATTGCAATTGTTAAAAGTATATCCGAAGCATTGACTTTCAAGCCATTTAGCAACTTATGTTAAATTGTTTGACCAGGTAATTTTCTTTTGACTCGATAATCGTTTTTGGACACCCACTGTCCACGGTTCCTCAAATAACCTAGCGGCTCATTATTGATAATGAACCGCGGACCTATTTGACGAACCACGGCTAGTGAGTCCTTTTGTTTGTTTTGGTCTATCTCTCTCTTTGACGAGTTTTATTGAAGATTCTTTCTTTTCTTCTCTTTTGAGTTTCTTCTCTCATTTTCTTCCAAGATTTCACTATCACCTATGAGGGTATAGTATTCTTGAATTATCTTGTGAAGTTATCCGTAACTTCTTTGTTGAGTCTCTCTCGATTTCTTTTAATCATGCATTTCTAGGTCGAGTCTCTCTCTTCTATCCTTTCTAAATTAAGTCGAGTCCAGCCTCACCCTTTCCTCGTCATGTAATTGTTCTTTGAACATTCACTATGATTGAGAAGAGCTACGAAACTTTGAGCATGTAGTTTATCATATGCTAAACACCATTCATCTCTGTTTTTCTTTTCTTTGCCTTCTTTGATTTCTTTCTCTATATCAAGGAGTCATCTTTTTGTGTCGACATTTATAAGCATCCTTGCCTATAATGTCTCATATCTAGTGTTTTCTAAAAGTGTCGATTTATTCTCGCTTTTGGCTTTCTTGTATTTTTGTACCTTGATTCCCGATTTGAAGCTTTTGGAGCTTTCTAAAGGAATTATTTTTAAGGTCAAAATGTCTTTGGTTTGAGATTTTTCGGTTTTCTCGTTGTTGAGAGTTGATTGCGGTTAAAATTTACAATTGGATTGGGTGATTCCAACAATTATAAGTTTTTAACCTTTTAAGAGGATTTTCGTTAAATCTTGAATTTTCTTGGGTGATTCCAAAAAATTCTAAGCTTTTAACCCTTTGACATATTATCATTACAGTTGGTATGGATGTTTCTTTTCTATCTCTATTCCAACAATTGTGAATTGATCTGTCTTTGGATTGATAGCATCGCGCACACACTTCTTTCTCCAATGCATGCCATTGTTTGTGTAAACGACTTGTTTATCGTCCTCGTTTTGATTTTCCATCATAGTCATTCTTCATCTCTTTTTGACTATGTGGAATCGTTTTATTGTCTATGTCATACTCTCTTTAGTTTGGTATTTCCGCCATGATATTAAAGTGGAGTATGTCCTCTCGAAATTATTTTTTATTTATAACTTGAACATCTCTTTTCTTTGTTAGTCCTTTTTTTATAATTTTTTTGGTGTCATCAAAATAAGTTGGGTTCTCTTTTCTATCTAATGGCCCACTTATTTTTCTTAACTTTTCAAACTTTTGACACTTCTAAAAAGTTAAAATTGTTTTAGCTTTCTCTTGAGTCCCTCTCTTTGTACCCGAGTTGTTAAAATCTAATTCCGCTTGGGTGACATTGCTATATATGCTCTTGTGTACTAACCTTGTTTTGTAGGACATCCAATCCTTCTTTGTAGCTTGTCAATATTGTTTCTTTATTGGTGCCTCAAGCAAGTGGGAGCTCATATCAAGGGGGGCATTTTCAAGAGTTCAAGTCATTACATTTGCGATCGTTCGGTCATTTAAATTGCATTCATTGAACATCTTGCAAGAAATGAATTATGGGATCTCGAAGATTAGCATATTATTATCCATGGAGTTGGTTAACCTATGGTGATTGAAGACTTCACTAGGATGACGCAAGCTCAATATATTTGGATGATGGGTCTATGGTTCGGATTCTCGCTTCTCAAACGACAACCATAAGGGACGACTAGCTTTTTGGATCCAAGCTCTCTCGAAGTCGATCCTCCTCTTCTACAAATGAATACTACTTCTCGGATGCAAGCTCTCTTGACGTCAGTTCTTCTCTTCTTCAAATGACGTGCAATCGGTGACTACCACTTTGGATGTGTGCTCTCTCGGCGTTGATTCTTCTCTTCTTCAAAGACGTTGACTACCTTTTTGATTCGACAAAATGGGGAGAATTAAGTGTAAACATGTAACTAATACATTTTAATATGCGTTATGGTTTACTTGTTTGTCATATCAAAAAAGGGGAGATTGTTAGTCCAAACATTACGATGTTTAATCGATATAATCTTCTCGTGTTTTGTTGATGACAAACGTATAACTCGCAATACATTATGTAAAATGTTAAGGTACTCGTAATTACTCAAGAATACATTTGAATACTTCTCTCGACACCTCCAAGATCGCATTCGGCATGAATCACTCAAGGTATGAATAAAAAAGTTCTTACCTAACTAAGTGATCAAGGATTAATATTTTCTTAAAACTCACTTTTATACAAAAGTGACAAAGTACTTTTAATTAACTTTATTTTTAAGAAATTTTTTTATTAAAAAGAAAATGGAAACTTGAATTTGGCATATTCCAAATGCCTTAGGAATATCCCTTGTGGGTATAAACTACCCCAGACGGTATTTCCTCAATAAAGGACAAAAATGCACGGACTCCAAGCCCGAGGTTCCTTAAATAAACCCATGATTCCTTGTTGATAAGGAACCACGTAGACAATTAAGGAACCACGGGTATTTATGACCGTTGCACTTTTGCCCTATAAATAGTGGATCATTTCTAACTTTTCTTTTAACCCCTTTTGCACAGTTTCTTTAAAAACATCTTTAAACTCCTTCATTAGTTAGTTTTGATTAATCTTGTTTAAGATGTGATTCTCTCCTTCAATCCTCTCATCCTCTCAAGTGCAAAGAGAAAAACACTTTCATTACCATGAAGTGTTCGGTTTGTAACATGATGAAGATCTCTCCTTCTAGATCAAGTCATAGTTTTCCTACAATATAAACATGAAGATCCAAGTGATGTGTATACTTGGACTTAATGTATGTGTAGAAGATACAAGTGTTGGGTTCACTTGGATGTGTTTGTAAGGGTAGAAGATCTAAGTGATGGGTATCCTTGGATTAAGTGTTAGTTGTGTAGATTCAAGTTTGTTAATACTTGGATATAGTGTTAGAGTCATAGATAGAAGTGTTGTGTACTTAGATCTATATGCTTTATGTGTTTAGGCCATAAAACATAAGTTTTGTTATGTTGGACCATAAAACATAACTATTGTGAAGATTGGTGTAGATGGGTGTAGATTGGTACTACCTAAGATTAAGACTCGACATCTAGCCTTATGTCAGAAAATGGTGAAGTAGGCGACGTGTGTATATTGGTCCTACCTAAGATTAGGACTTGACATCTAGCTTAGTGTCGGAAATGTGCAAGCGACACGTATTGTTTTCTCCGCCTTGAAAGGAGTTTTGTTGACTAGTGAAGTAACTCTTGAGTTGGGTACTCAAGGAGTGGAGTAGGGCGAAGAGGAGCTTCGTGACCGAACCACTATAAATCATCGTGTCGGTACTTTCCTTATTATTTATGTCTTTACCTTTATAGATGCTTTTATATGTTGTTGTGTGTTATGTGCATTGCATCACATAATCTAAACATCTAAGTTGTAGAAAAGCTAAGGCCTAGTACGTGTGTGGTCAATGTTTAGATTATAGTTAAGTATGTATCTCTTAGTCTAAACATCTTAGTTGCGAAAAATCTATGGCTTAGTACGTGTGTGCTTAATGTTTAGACTATTGCTTGATGTTATCTCAATTTGATGTGTTTGTGTGTTTGCTTACTTGTTGTTTAGTTTTATGACAAACACATCTCATATCTAGTAAAGCTTTATTGAGAATTTGATACAAGGGATTGTTAAAGTTTAAGATGTATCAATATTTGGCATCCACTGTCGACGGTTCTTTATTGAACCTACGGTTCTTTATTGATAAAGACCGCATGGGTATTTAAAGAACAACGGCCAGTGAAAATTAACTAGAAACTATTCAACCCCCCTTCTAGTTTCTACAAAGCACTTGAGAGGCCCTTGGTGAAGATATCCGCATATTGAAACCGAGAGGGAACATGTAAAACACGCACTTGTCCAGAAGCCACATAATCACGAACAAATGTATATCTATCTCGATATACTTAGTACGATGATGTTGTACCGGATTAGTAGAAAGGTAAACGACACTGACGTTGTCATAGTACACAAGTGTAGCAGTATGCAAGGGAGCATGTAATTCCAACAGAAGATTACGAATCCAAGCTGTTTCAGCAACAACATTAGCAACAACCCGATATTCAGCCTTTACACTAGATCGAGAAACAACAACCTGGCGTTTAGCAGACCATGATAGTTGATTATCCCCAAGAAAAACACAATACCTAGAAGTAGATCTACGGGCGACTGGGCAACCTGCCCAATCAGCATCAGTGTATGCAGTGAGCTGAGTGGTAGTAGAAACATGTAGCTGAAGACCATGATCAAGAGTACCACGAACATACTGAAGAATCCTCTTTAAAGCGGCAAGATGAGGCTCACGAGGATCATGCATATAAAGACAAACCTGTTGAACAGCATAAGAAATATCTGATCGCGTAACATTAAGATACTGAAGAGCACCTGCCAAGCTACGGTACATGGTAGAATCAGAACCCGGGTCACTGTTAGGACCTAACTTGGATTCAGTATCAACCGGAGTCCTACAAGGATTGCACTGTTGCATATGAGCTTTCTCAAGAATCTCTTCAACAAATATGGACTCTGATAAAAATAAACCAGATGTAGTCCGTAGATTAGAAATACCAAAAAAATAATTAAGAGAGCCAAGATCTGTCATCGCAAACTCGCCATGAAGAGAGGCAATAATGCGTTGTAGCAACGATGTAGATGACGCAGTAAGTATAATATCATCCACATATAATAACAGATAAGCAATGTCCGATCCAAAATGATAAAAAATAAGGATGCATCTGTTTTACTCTGCTGAAAACCAATCAGTGTAGCAAAGTTAGCAAAATGTTGAAACCAAGCTCGAGGAACCTGCTTAAGGCCATGTAATGTTTTCTTCAAATGACATACACAATCAGGTCTGAGAATCAACAAACCCAGAAGATCGGCCTTCGGCGTTTAAAAGATATGTATTAATTTGAGGAGGAACATTTTGCACACTACACTTTTTTCCTTCATTAACTTTTTATCCCATAAGGTTTTTTCTTGATAAGGTTGTTAATGAGGTAGTCGAAAGAGTATAATGAACGATGAATATCCAAGGAGTATTGTAAAATATTATGTGGTCTTATGGGCTTATGTCTATTCATCTTATTTTTTGAGAACAAGTTAAAGATTTAAACTATAAGCTTTATAAATATATTTGTAATCTCTTTTGTATAATCACTGAATAATAATTCGTCTCTTTTCCCTACCTTTATTCTTTCTCATTACTGTCACAATAGTTTGTACCTTTTTAGAAACGTGAACAAATAATTGACCTTTATGTTTTTGTTTGGGAAATGATACAAGACAAGATTGGGAATGAAACGTCAATGTGATGATTTGTGAACGTCTTCTCTTAGTGATAATAAAAAGTTATAAAGCTTTATCATGATTTTGCCGTCTTTCATAGTTGTTACTCAAATGATGAAAGATGGAAATTTTCTCTAAACCTCCACCATCATATCACCATCTTGATAGTAATTATGTCACAACTTTTTACATAAATTATCTTTGGAATTTATCACCATACACACTCACATAGTCACATAGTGTGGTTTGAGCTGTGGTTTTCTCAAAGATTTTGAGGTCAAAGGTCATTATCAAGATAGAAGCATGTCTCCTATGCTCACATTCTCATACTTGGACCCTACATATCTCACAACACAAACACACTTATTGTTTTTCTTTAGTGTAGTGTTTTTGTTATCATTATATCTTGTTGTTGTGTTTAGGTGATTTGTTGTTTTCATGATCTCTTGTATTAGTAGTAAGAACTAAAAAATATACTAGGTCTAAAGTCCAAACGGTTGTTGTCATGCCATTGTCTCATAGTAACTTTTTATAACTCACTTTTTGAACCCTTTTCTCCATATATAAAGTCATTTCCATACAACCATGTTTACGCACAACTAATCAGTTAGTACACATTCATTAGGCAAGTTTCATCACCAAGTAATATCGATGTCGAATGAAGAAGTGAGTATATCAGTGAACGTGAACGGTCAATCGAAAGTGCCTCCCGGGTTTAGGTTTCATCCAACAGAAGAAGAGCTTCTTCACTATTACTTGAGGAAGAAAGTTGCTTATGAAAAGATCGATCTTGATGTTATTCGAGAAGTTGATCTTAATAAGCTGGAACCATGGGACATTCAAGGTGCTTTTTCATCCTTTATCAATAATTGTTCATTTCATTTGAAATAAAAGCTGATAATTTTTTTACTGTGTTGTAGAAAAGTGCAATATAGGCTCCACTCCACAAAACGATTGGTACTTCTTTAGTCATAAAGATAAAAAGTATCCAACTGGTACCCGAACAAATCGCGCCACTGCTGCTGGTTTCTGGAAAGCCACGGGACGTGATAAAGTTATACATAGTAGCCTTAGACGGATCGGTATGAGGAAAACATTGGTGTTTTACCAAGGCAGAGCACCTCATGGTCAAAAATCTGAGTGGATTATGCATGAATATAGACTTGATGATAACAATATCATTACCACCCAAGATTCCACTGTAAGTTTGATTTTCTGATAATTAACTTGTTAAAAGAACTCATTAAGCTCAATTTTTTTTTCGAATAGCTAAATTTATTAAAAAAACTAGCAAAGAGCTAGAAAAACAAAGATTATACGAAGCAAGAGAAGGGTTTTTAAGTCGTCGATCTATTCAAGTATTACTTGAATCTACGCCTGTATAACAACTTTGGAAGGAACGACCTACAATGTCATCGAAAATAATAGATTTGAAAGAAATAGAGAAACCAAACACCAATTTACAACTTAATAATAAATTAAATACACGTTTAATAAACTTATAAATTACTGTAACTAGTAGAGTCGGTCATGTTAGGTCTTGACTTCATCTCTGCTTAGAAATGATTTTTTTATTTGATACACTCGTGGTTTCTATATTTGCTTATTTAAACCAATGCACTAAGGGCACGTGTTGGGGCTGTTAGTTAATTTGAAAATGATGTATTAGCAACAGGACTTTGCACTGAATATTTATGATCTAGAAATGTAGTAGTAGCATTGATTAGTATTTGAAAATATGCTTATGATTCAGGTTTCTAACTTGTGTGATTATTCACACGAAGAAGGGTGGGTGATATGTCGTGTTTTCAAGAAGAAAAACTACCACAAATCGTCGTTGGAGAGTCCCCAAAGATCAGTATCCACATCTGTGGACACTAAAGCGCACTTGCAATCGTTAGACAAGGATTCTGTAATCGAACAATTGCTCATGTACATGGATAGTAGGTCTTGCAAGCAAGAGATCGATAACTTTACTACAAACCATGATGCTTTGCCGCAGCTTGTGAACCCGATCAATGACCTAATGATCCACCTCCCACAACTTGCAAGTTCTACCATGACTACTACTACATCGCCCCGTATGACTTCAGCAACCTTCGATGATCAAGGCTCGTGTCTCAAGGCTTATAATTCCGTGAGTAACTCGCTGACAGATGTAGAACACCCAAGGAACAACGGGTATAACATGGTAGACGAGTATGAATGTAATAAATGGGCCGATGTAGACAAGTTTGTGGCTTCCCAACTCAATTCTTACGATGAATCCGATGAGAAGTTCTGTTTCTCAATTAGCCACGATGAGCAAGATGTTTCTCGGCAGCATGAAGCAATAAACGAGGTAGATCTTTGGAGCTTAGCTAGATCATCATCGCTGTCGTCGTCAATGGATCCGCTATGCCACTTTTCGGCATAATCTTTAGGGTATTGCCATAGACAATTTTATTATATATTTGGTTGAATACAATAATATATAACCTATGATATAAATGAGTTATAGTGTTTGAAATCATGTAAGAATATTTTGATGGATATATAGAAATAGCATCCATGCAATATGTATATGTCTATGCATAATGGATCAATACTAGTAAGATTTATGCATTCATCTTTGTTAATCAGTGTACAGTGTACTCATAGCCGGTGAGGGAACCAGAACGTAAACTCATAAATTACATTTACGAAAATTCAAACAAGACTACGTGTACGACTTCATTCAGTTATGATGCACGAGATTATGACTAAATAACTACATATTAATTGTTAATTACGTATCATAAAGATGAATTAGTTGGATTGTATATCATTTTCTCATAGACTAAAGAGTCAAAGGTATCCTGTTGGAAGGATGACGTCTCACCTTTCTTATGCGTTAATGTTATATTCTAAGAGTTTTGATACATAGACCTATTGACATGGCTAATCATATTATTGGGACAGTTGTCATATTTTTAGTGGCTTAAATAGTTTTAACTATCCAATATACCCCTCCTAAATAACTTCTTAGTTGAAATATCATCTCCAGTACGTAATATATACATATCTTTGATCTTGATCTTCCTAGGCCTAAACTCAGTGTATCTTGTTTGTGTTAGATTTTAATGTTACACACGCAAAAGTAAAACAAAAAGTAAAAATAAAGAACATAAAAAATTTGCATGATTCGGTTAATATTGCTATTAACCCATGTCTACGGGTGATAATTAGGGTTTGTATTATATTATGGTGCTCAGAAAATTACAGGTACAATGAGGTATATTCATAATTAGAGAAACCTCCTAACTATAGAAGTTGTGATAAGCTAATTAAATAACTCATATCTTTGCCAAAAATAGGATTAGGTTAGCTGCAACTAATCAAAAGCCTACACCTGAACAATCGCCCACTTGGAGGCTTCGAAACACGTTCACCTGCACTCCTTTGTAATACTGTAAGCATCAACCAATCTTAAGCTCCCCTAGTTACCACCTGCCTTCTCAACACTATTTCTGAAGGCCGACTGAAGTTACACAAAACTTCAACTTGTCTAGCGTCATAGACTTAGTGAGCATATCTGTTCGATTCTTTGCACTTGAGATGTTCTTTAAGTTCACCGTGCCATCACTAATCAGCCCTTTGACAAAATGATACCTCATCCCAATGTGTTTTGTTTTGTATTCTTGGCAAGTTTCATATCACTTTCATTATCACAATATAATGAGTAATCAACTTGTCTCTTGTCTAGCTCTTCAAGAAAAGTCTTCAAATATACTAGCTCTTTACTGGCTTTAGAAACTGCCATGTATTCTACTTTTGTTGTAGATAAAGCTGCACATTTCTGAAGTCTGGACTGAAGGTTTATTACTATCATAACAATTATATAAAACCCTAAACGAGATCAAAGCACATATAGCGGAAGCGATTTAACAAGAACATAATAATAACACAATTATAATTAATCGAATTAGGGTTACATACCTTTACACTAAAGCAATTCCACAAGACGAAGAACAAATCACCAATTCGGGTTTATACCGTATATACCAAGATATAGTCTAAAGTAAGACCATATTACGTTCTTGTACACACGTAATACAACGAGCTACCGTGATTCTAGCACGTGAAAACCCAGCTACAACGCTTGTAAATAATCTACCCAACAACCCTAGAGAGGGGCTAGGACTAGATTACGTACACAATCGATCAACCAAGAAAAACCAACCAAAACACTTCTTTGGGTTTGTCCTGCGATCGAACGAAGAGAGAAAGAGGGGAGAGATTTATGTTGTGTTGATTATAAGGGATTAGGAGGTGTGTTTATAGACTTTCAACCCATTGTAGCCCAGTAAATAAAAGGCAACTTTTGCCCCCCCCCCCCCCCCCCTTGGCTATAATCGACGGTCGAACACCCCTTGTGGGGTGTTCCGGAACCTTCCGTTCTTCTTTTCTTTTGTTTACATACTATATATTTATTTAACGCTCGTTTATAACTTAACTATTAATTAATTAACGATCGTTAAGATTATATAGTTACTTGCTCTGTTAAATTAATAAATACATTAATATGTTTATAAAATAAATTAATAAATACAATAAATATATTTATTAATTAGATTAACTCTTTACGTATTTTTGTGCAATCCCGTAATCTCGAGTTCAATCCTATCACACGACTATTAAATATAAGTCCATAAACTTACAGCTCCCACTTGGACATATTTCAAATATTGACTAGCGTCTTGTTACACTAGCAATGCCTCTAGTACAACTCGAGTAAGGTCTCTTGGACAAAAACTTTTAACAATTCTGCATCGTTATTATTATCCTTTTATTTCTAATACAACGTTAATAAGGATATGGATCTCAGTCATTTCCTTTCATTAATCATTCTATTTCTCGTTCACAGATTCAACAAGATTACCAAAATAAATTTAGGTGTGGCCACACATGTTGGGTCGAAATTATGAGTTGATGTGTCAAAACTAAAAGACAATGACGCAATCTGACAAAAGAAGATTCTACAAGCTGGTGGACAAACTTGTAGAAAATATATTAAGATATATTTAGAAGATTTGGTTTTATCTAGTTTCCTTTGTAAAATTCTGGACATTCTATTATATAAAGAATGCCAGACCGTAGGTTTTATCTTTAACAATCATTCACAATGTAATCTACAAGCAATTCGTGTGTCTAGACGTGGGATTCAATGTATACACGTCTAGATGTTATTTGTGTTTATGAGCGTAGCAAAACGACCGTATCGTCGCCTACCACCAACAGCGGCAACGAAAGCGACGGTTGTCACTATCATCGCCTGCCATTAATAGTGGCAACGAACTAATGTTCCATTGAATCAATATAGCAAAGCAAAAGAACAAACATCAGGGTATTAAGATTTACCAGCATCGCGAGAACCAAGATGGGCACTAAAAACCCACTTCCCTGATCCCATCTCTAAGATCGAAAATCAACCCATTATTATACCTCATCTCTAAGATCAAAACAAAACCCCAAAAAATCGTAACCCCATTATTATAGATCATCTCTAACATCAAGCCAAGGCAGCAACAAATCAATAACCGAGAGAAAACTGTAGACAACCCACAAATAATGCAAACCAGGATCGTTTTTGTTGTTGCTATGGTGGTATATATATATATATATATATATATATATATATATATATATATATATATATATATATGGATGTAATCAACGGCTAAAATGTGTTTCTTGTAGCCACTACCACAATCAAAGGGCAATTAATCACAAAGGGGTAAACCTTCAATTAATGCCGACGAAGGGCCCTAATAACTGCATATTCCAAAGCTACATTATTCAGATTCCACATGATAACATATATCAAGAAGCAGAAACCCATTAATCAAAAACTCAAAATCACTAAATCAATTAGGAGAACATAGAGATTTTTTTAAAGCTTAATAAGCTTAAAAAAGATTTAGTAATGGTAGCGGAAAGTTAAATGGAAACAGAAAACCTACAACCAGTTAGTAAAGAATGCATTTTAAGAACCAACCCCCAAAAATTTAGGGTTTCCAGCAATCCCAATAAAGAGAACTGACAAATCAAGCAACCGACTTATGCTAGCCAACGTGGCCGACCAATCAGCAACGCCGCCCACCATAGATGGCGGCAACGAAGAGATCGGCGGCATCGAAGAGCTTAGATCATTAATCTTTATATAATAGAGGGGAATCACGACCAATCAAGCAACGCCGCCGACGAATCAGCAACCGAACGATGCTAGCCAACGTAACCGACCAATCAGCAACGCCGCCCACCATAGATGGCGGCAACGAAGAGCTTAGATCATATTCTACCTTATATAATAGAGTACCCAAAACATCACAGAACGTATTTTATATAGAAATTGGTGTGAGGGTAATTGGTGTGAGGGTATATATACCCCAAGGCCAATTAAGGGTCATCTCCTGTAACCACAATTAATCACCAAAGGGGAAACTCCTGTAACCACAATTAATCAGCATACCAAAGGGGCAACTAACGAAAGGGCAACACTACCAATGAATGAGTAACGGGCACCAATTAATGATCAACGGGGTCAACAAACGGAAGTTGTAGGTGTTAGTGTGTGAAAAATTTGTGAGGGGAGAAGACAATTGTGAGGAGAAGAGTTTATATTTGTTTAATAAAGATGTGAGGGGATCACTGTTTCTATGAAAACGTGATTCTCCTCTATTATATAAATTAGAATGGCTATGAATATTCACTTACACCGACTCAAGACTATTAAAAAACATAATCAACATGTGATTAGTCAAGTCAAAAATCCAAATATAAGAAAAAATCCTCGCAAAGGACCAGTCAATTTGAAAAGATATAGACAGTGGAGAGCCCATGTGAATTTTGTTCTGTAGAATTTATGATCAATAATATGTTGGCAAAATGACAAAAGTAAGGGCATGTTTGTTTATTCTTTTTATTAAGTCCTGTAAAATTAAAGTGTCTGTAAAAATATATGTTGTCTGTTTGTAGACGGATATATGACTGTTTGTTTTGTGTGTTGAATATAGAGTCTGAATCACAGAAGTTTACTATTTTGTCCTTTTAAATTAGTTAAGTGAGGGAGTTAGAGGGTAAATATGTAAAATAAAGATAATAAGTCATGACTTAATACACAAAGCACCCTCCTGCTGGCTTTTTTCAGAAAGTCGTTAGTTTATTTTAAGCACAAAACAAACAAACTACTTATGACTTAAACAATATTCCTATTTTTTAATTAAGACTCTATAAGTTATTATCAAACACTACCTAAGTAAATAATATGTTCTTAAATGTGACAAATAAATAGGAACCTTCATGGATAGCATCGAGATACGAGGGAGCAATGTTGCCCCATTACAAAACCAATTCGGGTTGGTATAACCAACTTTTCATATTTATCATATGCATGTCAAACAATATCCCTAGATGCAATGCCCATATCATTTTCTAAAGGAATTTAATTAATTCAATAATTATAATTTATATTGTAACGGGAAACAAATAGGCAACAAACTGTCGTTAATTTTTTTAATAGAAAAATCAAATCTATTAAATAAAACATTTGTAAATTTATGTGTCAAAATATGTCTATTTATAACACGTTGTATTCTGTTAAGTATCTCCATCGTCTCAGGTGCAAACAAAACTAAATATATCAAACGTGAAGGAATAGACACATGTTGAATTTAAACTCAAGGCCGGCTCTTGGCAAGTGCGACATGTGCGTTGGCACAGGGCCACCATTCTAGTAGGGCCACCAAATTTTAAAATCGTTTATTATTTGTACGTGTATAATTTTAGTATTCATCAGAAGCACTCATATAACTAAATTTGGTACTCTATGATAATATACTTTTTATGTGCTAAGGCCCAAATTCCAAAATACATTAGGAGTATATTTATGACATTACATAGAAACGTATCATTAGTTCATTTTATGAGTAAACAAAAAACTGCTCAAAATTTGGAGGGATAAAGTTTTACAATGTTTTAAACTTTGATGCTCTTTTTCTTTTTGTAGTACAACTTTTAATTGTTGGGATAATTTCATATATACCCAACGAAACTTCATAAATTACATATTTCCCCAAGATACAAGTTTTTAATGCATAATGTACAATGCAAGTAAAGCATATTTTGGGGATATATGTAATTTATGATGTTTTGGTGGGGATATATGTAAAAGCCCCTTAATTGTTTATCTTTCAAGTTAAATTAATAAGTATTTAGTTACAATTAATTGGATTATTTATTTAATCTAACGTAATATATATTTTATTATTAGATACTTCATTTATAAGGTGGCATTGTAATTATAGTTATATATTTGTTGTTATTATTTCAATGAGAAATCATGTCAAGTAGACTGAGAAAGCACGCATTTTGACATTCAAAGCTTTAAAGAAAATAATTTTTTTGAAGTATCCGATAAGAAAGAACATGAGTATATGCATAAATACGTTAAAATAAAGGCAAATGTTACAAGCGAGAATATACGCGTTCATATTTTCTATAAGGCCTCCGTATAGTCATGGCACAGGGCCACCAAAATCCACGAGACGGCCCTGTTTAAACTTATGCTAATTTCTCGTGTTTAGTCAATTTGCACGAAGAAACTTTTATAACAGCCTGATCCATTTAAAATCCTGACTTCTGAATCCCACGACAGGAAAAACTTATTCCAAATCAACGTATGTATGTTTACCTCTAATCCATTCAAAAATTAAAACGTTAGCAATTTTTAGTGTGGATTTTCCATCTAATGAGTTGGAAAAAAATTCATATATGCTATGTTTCCTTTTTAGCGGAGACCCTGATATGCTTACATATATAAAAAAAAATGTTCCTCAAGTAACCTCTCGATTAAAAATGGTCAAAGTTGATCGTAATGTTAAAGACCATGGTTCTAAATAGCGTGTTATAGTGCTATCTACAGAGAGCTATAGCGTGAAGCGTAGCCTTCACGTTTCGAAACAGATTAAAGCATCGTGTTTAGGGGTAGCGTGATAAAAAGCGGCATAAAACGTGATATAACGTGCTATAGCGCGTAGCGTGACGCTTTTTGTAGATTTACGTGAATTGGGCTTATTTACTAGGTTTGAATTATTTAGTAGACTTGAGTTTAATAATTTTACTATGGAGATAAATCCTTTAGTAACTACTAGCCGATTTGTTTTATATTTAATTTAAATTATTGCTCTATTTTGTAAACTCACTATATAAATATTAACTTTTAAATATCTTGTGTCTTTATATATCACGTTTCAGAAAACACCCTAGCTTCACTATAATTTCTGTAGCTTAAAATTTGACAATACCATTACGTTACACTACATGCTATTTACAACTTTGTTAAAGACCATAATGATGGATCAATATATAAGAAACTTAGGTCGATTAAAGATGCCAAATACAAGCTTGTCACCTAGCAGGTCCGAACCTGTAACCGAGTGTCCATACTCGTAAATAAACATGGGCGGTTTGTAGTTGGAGTGGGGTGACATAGGAATCAGCACTTTTGATTCGTGTTGGATTATCGGATAGCATATGGGAAAGCCCAACCCCATGACCATGAGCATGAAAAGGATAAGAGTAAACATTTGACCAAGTCAATATCTCATCCATGTAATGAACCATATTATGAGTGTGGTTCCCAACCTAAAGACCCCAGAGGAAGAGACCCACATGAGCCAGCCACTCAGCCATTGGTACTCGAGTGTTGTCATTGGGGGTTGTACATGACCACGTGAATTCAGTCAGTGATGAATGAGAGAGTGCATGTAGTTTATTACCATTATCATCTGCATGTGGTCTCATCTTATGTTGGACTCTTGTTATTAAATTATGTTCTTAGTACCTTATGGCTTCTGCTATATCACTATGGATGGTCTTTGGATTCTTAGATGCTATGCTAACCTCATTGGATAGTTAAAACAACACTTAAACTAAACTAAACCCTCTTGCCATCACCTTTTTTGTTTAAATATATACTTCTAGGCCTAGCTCTCACCATAACCTAGCAACCATTTCATTTTCTAAGTACACCATGGGAAGGAAAGGAAGTGGCTCCTGGTTTACCGCGGTTAAGAGAGCTTTTAGCCCACATAAACCTAGCAAGACGACACAAGGTGAAGAAGATCTTGATCAATACGATGACAAGATCTTGCACAAGAGGGATCCTAAGAGATCAAGATGGTTGTTTCGAAAATCATCGAATAATCTGGTGCAACAACAAAAAACTGATCAACTGAAGGATGATAATACATCAAGTAGTGATGTTGGTGTTCATGTTCCTCAACCTAAACGAGAAGGTAACATTGATCTGGATGAAGAGGAGAAAAAGCGTGCCATTTTAGTGGCAGCAGCTACTGCTACTAAAGTAGCCGAAGCTGCTGCCACTACAGCCCATGCAGGAGGTGAGATTATTCGTCTCACCACGCATAGGCCGTGTTCTATTTCGGTCAAATACCATATCGCTGCCATTCTCATTCAGACATCTTTTCGTGGCTACTTGGTAATTAATCTCATCCTTTCTTTTCATCATATTAGTTATCATCCGTATTTTCATGTCGGGACGGAACCAAAACTAAATTCGTCAAAGATTTTAAACCGTAATATTATAAACATATTTTGATATACTTGATATATTTAAGCAACATTTAAGAAAAAACTACTATTTTTCTCAAAAAAAAATAACACTAATTCAAAAAAAATCATAAGATTCCCCACCACACGCGCGAAAACCCGGGTTCCGTCTCGGTTTTCATGTCACTTAATTTATTTTCATGTCATTTAATTTAGTCATTAAAGCACACGGTACGGTTGAGTCGTCGTGCTCGTATCGTGGGCAAAAAGTGATGCCACATCACTTTTTACTCCCACGACACCAAAACTCTCAACAATGGCTCAACCTCCTCTCTGGTTAACACGAGAATTCTCGTGTCATCGTCACCCACCATTTTTCTTTTCAACAATTAATTAATATAAAATTAAAATTTTCAAATAAAAAAAAATACAATCACTAATAGAAAAAAAAACACGAAATTAAAAAACATAAAAAGATGAAAAAGGGGGTTTTTTCCCCTTCCAACGGTCAAAAATTCTTCACAAAAAAATCCGTTACCTCCAACGGAAACATTTTCAAATTTTCAAAAAAAAAAAAAAAATTAAAAAAAAAAACCCCATAACGCCACTCATGGCGTGAGCCACGGTGTGGTTGGCTGCGCTATGGGGTCGCGCCATGGCCCATGGCATCGGCTGGTAGTAGCCAGCTCAAACTCGACGACGCGAGCCACGGTGTGGTTGGCGCCGCCGTGGCCTCGCGTTGTCGTGACCAGCCCACTGGCCAGCCACCATACCGTGTCCTCTTAAACTTAGTAAAAAACGTTAAACTTACACAACTTTTATGACAAAATCAGCCTTAAAAACAACAATAATTTCCTTAACTATTTTTATGACATTGTGCACATGTTGTAATAGCCTAATGGCCCATATTTGCATTGTTTCAGTCTTAGTAAAAAGGGAAGGTTTGTTATAGGTTATGTTTCCGTACATATGATCCTCATATATATTTCAAGAGAATAAAAACTTTAAAGTAGCTAGTTAGATTTGATTTGAAATACGAAGAAGCAAACAAAAAAAGTAGTATGTAAAGTGATAAAGGCTTCTGTTATATGATATCGTACATGGTGCAGAAACTCACGTGGCAGACAGGTCACAAGTATTAAAAACGAAAAGATTCCATTTTACTATTAAAGATAACAAAACAATCCTGATATCAGGTAATACTGTCCGTTAAAAAAAAGTAACATGGAATTTAATTCATATTGCAACCATGTGGGTTGTGCACGATACCTAAGACAAGCAACAACAGTCTCATATAAGTATATAACGTTAACAATTTTGAATAGAAAATGTTTATTCTTGGTTTCGTAACGTGGTGGCAATGTCATTAGATCAGTCTCGATGTTTTAAAACATGTTTTTGTAACTTTTATCATTATATATATAGAGGGGTAACGACATGATAATGTATGATACTCCATTACTTGTTATCAGAGGTGTAATCAAGCTGAGCTGAGTTGAGTTCGAGTTTAACAAGACTCGGGTTTGGCTCAAAACATAAAAGGTGGCTCGAGCTTCGCTTGATAGCTCGTTGAGCTTTAACCGGTAAGACTTGAGCTCGGCTCGATTAAAATTCAAACAAAGTTAAAACTTAATTTGAAAAACTCAAAATTTTATATATAAAACAAATACATTACTAAAGTTTACTACACCACCATAAATTTTATGTTTTTAATAAAATATAATAACGAATATTAATAAATTATTCAATCTTTTACATTTATGATAAGATAATCTTCAGATCAAAGTTTGTTTTACTTAAATAATAATATATTTATATTAAAGCTCAATAAGAGCTTGAGCTGAGCTATCAAAAGCTCGAGCTCGGCTTATTATATGTTTCGAGCCATGTTATTGAGTTTGAGCTCGATAAAAACTCGGCTCGATCGAATCGAGATTAAACTCGAGCTCGAATTTGCTTGATAAATACTCGGCTCATTTGCACCCCTACTTCCTACTATGTGTTATAAGTTACTATTAATATATTCTATTATATTTGTTGTGTATTTTATGACCATTTTAATTCTCATTTATTAAGTTTGAAGAGATAAAATGATTAAAAAAAACACAATATAATCGAGTTTAGTACACAAAGAATCAGATTTTTTTATTTGATACATGTAGAAAGATATTGTGACAATTATACATATGTATGTCGTTAAAGAAAGTAAACTGATAAACGTTAGACTTGAAATTTAACGACTGTTTGTGGGCCGATATAGGTATATTTTTAACGAGATGATTTGGTTTTTAGGCACGACGGGCACTACGTGCATTGAAGGGTATAGTGATGCTCCAAGCAGTGATTCGAGGTCAGAACGTGAGGAAGCAAGCAACCATCACTTTAAGATGCATGCAAGCGCTTATTCGGGTGCAAACTCGGATACAAGATCAACGATCCAGGCTCTCACAAGATGGTGGCAGAAAGTCTACCATGTCTGAAAACACGACGACTTTCTGGGAGTCTAAACACCTTCAAGACATAAGGCAAAGGAAGTCCATGGTACGTGTAACAATCCATCCGATATTAGCTAATAAGTCCGTCCGTATGAGCTGTAAGCTGTAGGCCACGAGCCAAATGTTACTTTACCGTAGTTTAGAGGTCGCGCGCTGAGCGTGTCTAGTATTTTCGGCTTGAGGTCTAACACTAATGTTTACGAATTTTGAAAACAGTCTAGAGATGGAAGTTGCATCCCGGATGATTGGAGTGATAGACCGCAGACTCTTGAAGAGCTTGATGCCATATTGCAGAACAGAAAGGTAAGAACTTGTACCATGATCAAGCTCTATTGCTACGTTTCATGAAACTAATCAAAATGTGCATCAAGATGCAGCTAAATAACAGAAATCCATCTAGTGCTATGGACGAACAAGAACTTGAAGAAAGCGCTAGCTGGTTAGATAGATGGATCGAAGCAAAGCAATGGGAACACCAGAGGATCTGCAACCGGGCTTCTTTAGATAGAAGGGACTTCATAAAAACAGTTGAAATGGACAGTTCAAGACCTAGTTCTCGCTCGGGTACTAGTGTTTACAGAATGTCAAACCATGGTTCACATTACGTCCCCAATTCACCGGGTAGAAGGTCAAGTTACACTCCTTCGACGGGTTATTACCAGCAGCCCATCACACCATCTCCAATCAGGACAAGACCGTTGCAGATACGGTCAGCAAGTCCACGTTTATTAAAAGAGGAAAGAAATTACTTGAATTCAAACATACATAGCCTAAGGTCAACCCCGAGGGCTATGGGGGCTTTGAGTCGTTACAGCACTTGTACAAACGACATGGCAGTACCTAACTACATGGCTGCAACCGAGTCGGCTAAAGCAAAAATACGATCACAAAGCACACCTAGACAGAGACCAGGGACGCCCGAGAGGGAACGAGTGGGTTCAGTGAAGAAAAGATTAGCCTATCCCGTCCCAGACCCATGTGACAATGTCAGCGACGAGGCTCATTATTATGATTATGGTCATAACTTAAGGAGTCCAAGCTTCAAGAGTGTACAAGTAGGTCATGTTGGTATGGGCCAGCAGTGGTACTATCCAGATAGCATCACCGGTGGCGAAAACTCACCGTGTTCTACTACTGATTTAAGAAGGTGGCTAAGGTGAGAGTGACATGAATCTAGTTTAATTAGTTGTTTGATCTGATTTAGTAGTGAATTTCATATCTCAAGTATTTAATGTATTCTATGAACCAACATGAGTGAATCATCAATAACATTAGAATTGATTAACATTAGCAAAGTGCAATAACAATGTATGACAACAGACAAGTATTAAGTGAACTCCAAACCGTCGAACTTCACGTTCGGTTCACCTAATGAAGCTAAGCTCATGGCCATGGCTGCCACTATTTTCGCACGAGCTGCTAGCAGTAGCAGTACTATTATTATGCCCATGAGGAGGCCCTTTCAAAGCACCAGCAAGCCCTAGGCCCAAAGCCTCACCTAATGGTCCACCAGGTGGTGAACTCATCCAAGAAGCCTGGTTCAACCAATGGTTTTGTGATTTCAAAACATCTGCATTTCCTATTTCCGCCGCACTTTGATCATTTTCGTCGTCAATGCCTCCACTACATTGCATCGACAACGTAAGAGAACAGTTGTCTCCTCCTCCACTTCTTGACCAAGCATCAATAAAGTTCTGCCTCCTTGTGCCGATTGATGCATCAACTAGTGAACTACTAGTAGTATCTAAGTGATGATTTCCCTCAGATTCATTGGGGAAAATTTGGGTCCTTTTCGATCCCACTTTAGGCGAATTCATTGATTCCTGGTGTTGTTTGTTTGATGTAGACACAGGCATGGTAGCACTCTTCATAAACCATTCAGTGCACCTTCAGTCATAAAACACACACGATAAACACTCTCCATAACTTAAATTGCACGAAACGAACACATGATTAATTTTGTAAACTCGCTATTATTTATACCTGGAATTTTGATATGAAATAGGAGTACTAGGAGTAACATTGAGGGCACTAGTAGCGGTAATGTTGGTGTTGTGGGATTGGATTTCCACAGGCTTTCTTGAACGAGGTCTAGTCTTATGCGAATGGCGTTCACAATACTTCTGGTCCGGTATGATATCCCTTGCACAACGCCATTTCTTTCCATCAGTTCGTCTACACCGCCATGGCTCTGGATCCGACCCATTTGAAAACCTTATGTCCATGACTCCCTCTACAAAATGCCCAAAATTATAGCAAAACATAAAGCACACTGAACAAGTTTAGCTAAACTCACAAAATAAAATAAAAAAACCAATCACAAAACACAAGAAATGTATGTGGCTTGGGCCATTCTTTTATGGCAAAGAGTTTCCCCGGTAAATTTTATTACGCTAAAAAACAATGTGGCTCGATCGGTCCATTCATTGTGGTCGGCCTATATCCAAGGGCATGAAGTATCTGTTCTAATTGTCCTAATGTGTCCTAACCGTCCCAGAGGACAAGCAAAAGTGGGCGACCACTCACGGCTTCGAATTTCAAAAGGCCCCTAAATTGAGTTACGTTTAACAATGTCGTATGAACTATATAATGAATTTGTCGTGATATCAAACATACATTATATAGTTCATACGACATTGTTCATACAACATCAAAAAAAGCTGATAGAGTCTCTTTTTTACATAAACAGTTTGCATCGTCTCTTCTAAAATCGTGAAATCTTTCACGGGCCTTATTTTGATTTTCGAATAGGACCTCGAAAAAGTCCAGGACTGCCTGCTAATCTTAGTACTGAACTGAAGAGCTCTCAGATTAGATTAAGGTAAATAATTCAAAATCTATTGGGTTGCCAACTAAGGGAAATGTAAATGAAATTTTTTAAAAGATACATGGTAGACACTAGACAGTAAAAAAAAAAAACAAAAAAAAAAAAAAAAACCAACCGGCTTAACTCAGTTGGCTACTAAAGTTCCATTAAATGGTTTTCTTGCGGGAGGTTATTTGGAGGTATTGGGTTCAAGACCTGCTAATCGGTTTCTTGCGGGAGATTATTTGGAGGTATTGGGTTCAAGACCTGCTAATCGGCGAAGCGGATAAAGATTTTAATATAATTCGGCGAGGGTTCGAAGAAAACATTCTACCGCTTGGATGTCATTGCATGACTCAACCCACTAACCACTAACATTTGCAGTTCTAAAAAAAGACAGTAAGAAAAAATAAAATAAGAAACTGTACTGTTGTATTGAGTGGATAGAAGGTTTGCAGGAACAGGTATAGAAGCCATAATGTACTTGTAGATAATCGTCTGCCTCTCAAGTTCTTGCCACTGAGCCGCTGTAAAAATCACTTTACCACTATCTGACCCTGATCATGTTTTTCACAATATCAAAAAAGGCATATCAACATATGTAAAAGCAACAACATATGTAAATCTGACACAAAGTATAAAACATCAAGTTCCTTAAAAAAAACCTGTACTAGGGATACTCATTTGGTTACCAAAGACTGCACTACCACCAAAATGGCTATGATGTTGGTCATTTTGGTAATATGGTATGAAACTAGTCATCATGTTGTTATGATCATAAGTGTAAGATGACATTGTATCTTGCATGGCCACTCCCACACCACCATCAGCCTCCAAGAACGTCGCCGTGACCGATTTACCCGAATCGACATAGCCACCACTGGTTGAGTCTCCATGTCCCATTTTTATTACAAATGCTAGCTAGAACCTAGAAGTAAAAATGCCTAAGAGGTTTTAAACTTTTAATGGTTCCCATGATTCCTACATTCACCCTCAACTAGTACAAGGACAAACAATCCAAACAAAAAAGCTTACAAATATTGGTCCCCCTATTCTGTCCCTCTCTAAATTATTTATGTGACAAAATCATAAAAAGATATAGGTTATTTGGAAGTGTTCATTTGAAAAATATGGTCACGTTACTTTCATTTTATAATAGGTTTGCTCAAATGTATGAAAAGGATAGTGTCACAAAAACAAAGTTGTATTCGTGTTTAAAACAGTCAACTTGAGAAACAGTCAAATCTAGACCTAGGTAAGCTATATGTGAGTTTGACTTAGTTATTGAATGTTTGCATGGAAGTGGATACAAATGCAAACGTTGGTTGTGACTGAGATTAGAGGGTCACATAGGCTGCAAAGTTTAGAGTAGTCACTATCAGCCATTTGCTATTTTTGGGCGTCGGGAAAGAGGGTCACTGAGTTTTCGTGTCTGTAAGGACCACAATTTATTTATGTCAGCGTTTTTACTATTTAGGCCTCACCTTCTTCTACCTTTTTAAACATCTATCTTGTTCTAGAGAAGTATAGCTATAGCTAGCTAGATAGTAGATACCCCTTTTGTGTGCATTGTGACATGTTGCAATTGATTAATGTCCTTGTGTTACATACTTGAAAATAATAACATGTAAATAGTTAAACGTGGCCCATGAATACTATTTTTTCTTTCAAGAACTCGAAATTATACGAGGCCGGTGGGAGTAGTAAGAAACTCATTCATCGTAAAGTCAGTGTCACATCCGTTTTTTTATAACTCACCTAAACTTCTTTTTGAAAGTAATGATACTCACCCAAACTCACTACAACTTATCTTTCATAGCTATTTTTTAATTATTTAAACACATATCACTAAAAAAAAACCCTAATAATAAACCTAACTAAAAAAATAAAACCACATGGACCCACAAAAATTAAACTCACTCTAAGTGAGTTTGCCCATGTTTTTTCCTCTCTGCTATTAACTCACGCACGACTTTTTTCAGAGAAAATGGAAGTGGCTCGCAGCTTGGTGTAACTCGCACGTGGTAAATACCTCACTCCCACCAGCCTGAAAGACTGTTCTACCTTTGTTGAAATGAATTAAAAGAGACAAAGGTTGGCGTTCTCGAAAGTGAAATTCGTGAGCATAACACATTTCATAGGGGTAATAGAGACAAGGATCAAGCTAAAGCTAAAACTCTAAACGGTGTCATAAGTTCCATCATAAGCTCCAACTATTTACATCATCATCATAAGAGTATAAAAGTCTCACAAGCTTTGTGAAGTTTTATATAGCTTATTTCTTGTAATAGTCAAAGATAGCTTAATTGTAGTCTAGCAAGTCAAACGGTAGAGTTAGAGACATTGTAATTGTTTTTCTCGTCATTTCTTAGAGTTTAAATAGTCATTGTATCCTCCATTTCCAGTTAATGAAAACTCACACCGTTTCTTAAATTCTCTCTTTTCACTCTCTCATTATGATATCAGAGTCATTAGTTTTTATAAAAGTGACTTAAACTCCATGAGTCGTTTAGAATTTAGCTTGGAAAATATAAAGAGTTTAACTGAAGGTGAAGATTGTTAGAAAGTGAGTTAAAATTTAAGGTTCGTTTAGTAAATTTGTTTGATTTATTCAACAAGTTTTGTTATGTTTCGTATGTCTGAATTTAGTTTGTTTTAGATAATTGGTTTGTTTTAGATAATTGGTTCCATATAAATAGAGAAGAATAACATTAACTTTCTTTGTAACTTTTAAATTGTAATTTAGGGTATTCGAATAAAAGTTTCCGCTTCGTTTGTTCATATTTGTTTGTTCGTGTGATTTATCCAACATTATTAGCTCTTAACAAACTCTAATGAATATAACAACCTTCAACCAATAACCACCATCACAAACCACCATAACTAACTCCCTGACAAATATTTTTTATCATACCAAACCAAAACGATCATCATTGGTGAATAACAGTTGTAACACACAACAACCACCATCCACATCCACACAAAATCCACCATCCACATCCACACAACAACCACCATCATTATCCGTTCCACCTTAAAATGAAATAAATTCACCATATCACCCACTATTTCATCATCGACAAGATCATCCATAATTTTATTGATCGCCAAGAAATTAACTGTTTTAGACAATTATAGATCATGGAAGAGATCCATCATGATTGCACTCAGTTAAAAGAATAAAATGAAGATAGTTAATGGCGAGTTTGAAACGGAATGAGTCAATCCTACTACAAAAGCATTATGGGAAAGGACAAAGGACATAATAACTTTATGGATCATCAACACAATCAATGAACAAATTAGTAATTCTTTAAGGTTTATTAACTTTGAAAAAGATTTATAGAATGAAATACAAGAGCATTACTTAGAACTTAATGGGCACATGATTTATCAACCCACACATGATTTGTTCAATTGAAACAAAATGTGACTCATTGGAGGCTCTTTATATGCGTGTTTGCATCTATGAGTGTGAGAATGACAAAATCAAAGAATAAAGAGATCAAAGAAAGAGACCCATTCAGTTCTTAATGGATTAGAGGAATGTTATGCAAATGTTAAAGTTCAAATCTTGTTAATGGATCTAATGCCAACTATTGCAAAAGCATATTGTTTGTTCAAGCAAGAAAAAAAACAAAGAGAGGGATTTGCATATAAGACACCAATGGCTACCACATAATCTGCTCATTCTTGTAATTTGAAGAACTCATATAACAATGGTGGAAAGAATGGAAGAAGCTATTAAGAAATTCATTTAGAAGTATATTCAACAAAGGGGTAATTTGTATAAGTTGCAACAAAGAGAGACACACCAAAGAGGAATGTTACCAATTGGTTGGTTATCTGGTAGGCTATCCTCTACATGAGAAATTCAAGCCATAAAACCTTTTGACAAACACTCCTCAAAGGTCCAATTCACAAGACACATGCAATGACAAGAAAACCAACATGACGATGGGGCAAAATGTGAAAGTCGTGGTAACAAACACTTATTCTCAAGGAAATGAAGCACGCATTTATGCAAGAATAAACCTATTGAAAAACCGATTGAATCAGATGATGCTCATGACGTGGAAAAACAAAGATATGCGTGGTATGAACTCTAAATGTTCACTTAAATTGGTAGCTTTTATTAATACTAGAACATACATGCTTGTTACTCCCCATATAAGTGATAAGAAGTATAAAATCATTGCATCTTTCTTAACTAGTCAAAAGTGGTTTTGGATAGGAGGTGGTGGTGCTACAGATCATGTTTACATAATACTAACATCAATGCACGACATAAAAATATGCCCAAAACCTATCTATGTTTCATTGCCTAATGGACAACACACATACGCCACTAAGATAGAAAAAATACGCATTGAATTTGCAATTACCCATCATGATTTACTTTACATACGAGTTTTTGATATAACATACTACTTGTTAGCAAATTAGGGTCACACATACCACTTTCTATACTTTTCACACTCTTTTCATGCTATATCCAGCATCGTCACAAGAGGATTTCACATGACAGCCTCTATAATGGTCTTTGCATTATCAACCAAAATCCTTCATCACCACCTTCAATAATCTATTCAAGTCAGGAACAACAATGTAGCTCTCTGGTAATAAAGGGTTGGACACCCATCATTTGCAGTTTTACAATAAAACAAATCCTTGTCTACACCATCAACGTGTAATTTTCATGTTTGTAATATATGCCCTTTTGGCCAAACATAATGATTTATCTTTTTCTTTAAGTAACACTTATGCTGATGCTTTATTTGATCATATTCATGTTGATATTTGGGCCTTATAGATATTTAACTATTAATAAGGGCACATATTTTCTAACCATAGTTGATAATCATTCAAGAGCAACTTGGACTTACCTTTTTCGATCAAAATAACACACAACCTCAACATAAAAATGTTCTATGCCTTTGTAATAAGTCACTTTAAAAATTCAACGAAAACCATAAGAAGTGACAATAGGTCAAAGTTCTTAAACGAATCACTAAATGAGTCTCTAAATGGCAAAGACATTTCACACCGAACACCTTGACCATACACCCCTCAACAAAATGAATGTTTAGAAAGGAAACACAAACACTTGTTAGTATTGGCCACGACACTAATATTTCAATCACATTTCCTAGTCACTTTTGGGTCTATTGTATTTTAGCAACAACTAATCTCATAAATAGGCTATAGTGAAACCCACTTTAGTACAAACGTCCTTGTGAACTGTTATACCAAACATCCCCTTCATTGTCACACCTTAAGAATATTTGATGTCAAGAATATGCTTACCACCTTCAATGTAGCACCTAGGATCAATGTTCAACGGCCATTGATGAAAGGCCATCTAAGGTCACGTATGACAGTAAATGGGACGAGATGGACCGAAATGAGATTGCAAATCTTCATTAGCAAATGAAGTTTTGTCGAGCATAGAGGAAAAGAAAAGTGCGAAAGAGATTTGGGATCATCTTGTTCGACTTTACAAGGCAAAGTCACTCCACATTAAGATTCTCCTTAAGAGGAAGTTATATGCTCTACGAATGTTTGAATCTACTTCCGTGACTCAACACGTTAATAGTTTGGGTACTCTATTTTCTCAACTCACTTCTCTAAGTTGTAAAATAGATCCCCGCGACCGTGTTGAAATTCTACTTAAAAGTTTACTTGACTCGTATGACCAACTTATTATCACTTAACCACTAATGTACTTTTAGACTATCTAGTCTTTGATAATGTTGCAACCATTGTTTTGGAAGAATAAAATAGGCGCAACAATAGGGAGGACATACAAACCAGTTCAAGACAAGTAGAGCATTGTCGTGACGAGAGGTAGGTCAACAGAACATGGATCTAGTGGGAGTAATTGGAAATCTAAAATAAGGAGGAAGAAGAATAATTTTAAAAAATTCAAATGCGGGAAGTTGGGCCACTTCAAGAAAGATTATTAGATTTTTAATATCTTTAATCCTCAAGGAATGTCTCTAGCACTTTAGAAGATGGTAATGCCATGTGTTGTGAAGCAGCGGTTGTAAATGAAGGCAAAAAGAGATTTACATATATATGTTTGTTTGATAAAGGAACTAATTTTCATATGATCGTAAGAAGAGACTGGTTTCATCAATATAAACTAATCTCTAAAGGCGGATATGTGTATAGTTACAATAATCATGTAAAGATCAATGGAATTGGGAGTATCATGGTGAAGATGCATGATGGTACAGTTCGTAGTATTCGGTATGTGCGACACATGGAGGGATTGAAAAAGAATTTGTTGTCACTTAACAATTGGATGATCTTGGTTGTAAGGTGGAAATTCAAAATAAAATCATTGAAGAAAAGGCATGCAAGTACTTATGAAAGGAGAAAAGGTGGCTACAAACTTATACCAGCTGAAGGGAGGCATAATAGAGGAAGCATAAGCATCGATTGCTTCAAATAATCCAATTCATAGAGTTGTAGTAAAATGGCATCAGAAGCGTAGACATATGTCTGAACAAGGAATTAAGATTCTTGTTGAAAGAAAGATACTTCCTTGCCTTCCAAAGGTTTTTTTACCTTTCTGTGAGCATTGTGTTATCAGCAAGCAACATCTCCTAAATTCAAAACATCAAATTTTAAAAGTGGTATTGTTATGGAATTGGTTCACTCTGATGTCTAAGAAGCACTGGTTCAATCTATGGGATGAGTAAAGTATTTTGTATCCTTTATTGATGACTATTCTAAGAGATGTTGGGTGTACCCAATCAAGAATAAATCTCCTGTGTTTTAAGTTTTCAAAGTTTACAAAGCACGAGTTGAACTTGATTCTAGAAAGAAGAGAAAGTGTTTGAGGACGTATAATGGAGGTTAATACACTAGCAATGAATATGATATTTTTTTTGCAGGCAAGAAGAAATCAAAAGGCAGTTCACAACGGCATACACTCCTTATCAGAATGGTGTGGCAAAACGGATGAATATAACCTTGTTAAAAAGAGAAAGAGCAATGTTGGCAACTACAAGCTTGGGAAAACCATTTTGGGCGAAAGTGTTGGGAATAAAATATGGGTCAGATCACCAAACGCTGATAAGAAGAAAGTCAACGCTGATAGATTGATTTTGGACGCTGATAGAAGTCAACGCTGACAGCCTTGAAGATTGACACTGATAGAATATCTTTTGTTTATTTGTTTCTTTATTTATGTATGGTAAAGATAAGCACGACATTGTATTTTCTATTATTATCTTTACCTAGAATAGTTGATTTATAGCTTATTGTACAAGACTTCTTGTTCTATAAAAGAAGGTCTTTTAGGTTAAAGTCATATATCAGTTTTCATAGTATTCACAAGTTAAACCTTTCATTGTAATCAACACGATTATTCTAATACAAGTGAAAGTTTGTTTAACATCATTGTGTTTTAGATCAAGTGTTAATTCCGCATAACACTTTGTTACTTTATTCATAAGCAAAGGTTTCTCTACGTGTAGTACTTGATCTAATCTCGTATACACAAAGCTAATCGATCTAAGTTTGGGATCAACAAGTGGTATCAGAGCTTGTTGAGAAACTTTTGATCTTTAAGTAACGCAGAACCCTAAAACACCAAACCCTAAAAACCCTAAAATCTCAAAACCCTAAAAACACCATGTCTGGCACAAATCAACCTCCTGCTTTGCTGCAAAACAACTTCTCAAATCCTAGTATCAAAATTCCCATGTTTGATGCCAGGAACTTTGAACTTTGGAAGTCCAATTTTGAGCAATACATAGCTATTCATGACTACACTCTTTGGGAAATTATCGAATATGGGAACACATTCGATAAAGCAGCAAAGATTACTGCTGCTATTGAGGCAAGGTCAGCTATTCCTAATTGTCCAGAAGCTGATAAAGTGGAAAAGCCTGATGATGGGAGAGCAGTAGCTGTTGAAGACATAGCCAAGAAGAGAGTGGACATGAAAATTTTGAACATCTTGAAACATGCCCTAGGTCATGAGAATCAGCATAAGTACAAACGTTTTGATTCTGCAAAAGAGCTTTGGGAAGCTCTTGAAGTAGCACATGGTGGCAATGCTGACACAAAAGAAGAAAAGAAGAAGCAACTCTTGCATGAGTATGCTGTCTTTAAAGCTCAACCTAATGAGAATCTCAGCAGTGTGAGAAGTAGACTTCTTGACATCACAAGTCAACTTTCCTTCATGGGAAAACAGATTGATGACCCTGAATTGAATGCTACTTTTCTCAAAAGCCTTGGTGATGTATGGAAGATTGAGACAAGATCTATTCTTGTCAATAACACCCACAAGACTTCCAGGTTTGATGACATCTTCAACAAGTTAAGGCTGTTGGAGAATGAATGGCAATTGGAGAGTGATAACAAATCTTCAAGCAGCAACATGGCCTTCTTTTCACAAAGTGAAGGCCAATTTGATTCCATGAACTTTTATGGACATTCAGCCTCTGGATCTCAAGGTGTCAGTGCTGGATGTCAATCTGTCAGCGCTGGATCATATCCTGTCAACGCTTTGTACTCAAGCACTGACACACACAATCATGGCGCTGATAGAATTAAGCCTGCTGGTTTTGATCTTGATACTGTGTGTGCCTTCATTGCTTCTTTGCCTAGTGATTCAAGGATCACTTATGAAGATCTTGAGCAGATAAGTGATGAACAATTGGAAGAGATGGATATAAAGTGGACTATGGCTCTTGTAAGTTTAAGAGCAAACAGGTTCAACAAAAGGTTCAAGAAGAAGATGACCTTTAATGCTAAGGATGTTGCTGGATTTGACAAGTCCAAGGTGGAGTGCTACAACTGTCATAGGATGGGGCACTTTATGAGGGAATGTAGATCTCCAAGGAGATCTGATGCTGGGAAGCCTTCTAGCCAAATGATTAAGAACCCAGATCC
The DNA here is from genome assembly GCA_025667525.1 of Glebionis coronaria. NCBI lineage: Eukaryota > Viridiplantae > Streptophyta > Magnoliopsida > Asterales > Asteraceae > Glebionis > Glebionis coronaria. The sequence goes on along the minus strand of CM046874.1, from coordinate 27,712,912 downwards.
CAAGGCCATGGTTGCTGTTCAACAAATTGATGGCGTTGGGGAATGGGATTGGAGCTGGATGGCTAAGAATGAGGAAGAGGACAGAGCTTTGGTTGCTGAAGTTAAAGAAGAGCATGCTGAATATGCTCTCATGGCACACTCCTCCTCTTCATCAGATAATGAGGTATATGATGATGCTTTCTGTTCTAAGGGTTGTCGTTTAAATACTGAAAAATCAAAACAAGAGATAGTTAAGTTATTAGATGAAGCAAGTACTCTAAGGTGCAAATTATCTAACTATCAAATTGCTCTTACCCAAACAGAAAAGACTGTAACTGAGTATAAGAAAATGGAGTTTGATTTAAAGGATCAAATAAATATCTTAAAACATGAGTTACATCAGAGTAAGGATGTTCAAGATATAGTAAATAGGGTTAATCTTGATTTGATAGCTCAGTTAGAGGAGGCTAACAAAAACAAAGATAATGTGAGTCTTAAAATCCAGAGATTTGATAAGGCCACACAATCCCTAGGAGAGTGTGTTAGTAAACAAAGAGACTCTAAGGATATGAGTGGGATTGGGATAAATAACTATAATGTTGTTCCACCACCAGCTGGGGATTTCTATGGTGTCCAATCAAAGGACTTATCTTGGACTGGCTTGCCAGAATTCCAAGAGGAGGAGTTTATTCCTCCACCTAGAGTGACTTCCCTAGTTGAGGAATATCAGCAAAAGCTGACTGACCTAGAAGAGTGGAAGAAAGCTAACCACACCTTGTTTGTTAAGGGAGGGTTGTTGTGTGAAAGTCCAAATGAGCCCACACCAAACATGATACCAATTGTGGAGTCCTATGATCCTAAACCTATTAAGATCACACACCCTACCACTGGCAAACCTGTTGACCTTGGCCCACAATCTGTTAGAAAACCTAGTGTTAAATATGCAGAGATGTATAGAAATTCTAGGTCACCAAAAAGCCAAGTTAGTAACCATGGAACAGGCTTCTTTGATTCTAGACCTAAGACTATGTCTAGAAAAGCTTGTTATACATGTGGTAGCTTCTCACATTTGGCCTACAAATGTGTCAATGCTTCCAATGTCAACGCTGACAGGAACCATTTCAGCGCTGACAAAAGTCAACATAGGTCAAACACTGTCAGACCCAATACCTTTGTGAACAAAAGTTCACAAGTTGTTAGACCAGCCCCATTCTTTTCTAGAGGGTCTAACACACAAGGCCTAAGACCTTTTCAAAAGTCAAATACTTGGTCAAATAGGCAATGGGTTCCTGTAGCAAACCCTAGGTTCAACACTGATAAGAGCAATCGGGGCGCTGACAAGGGAACTTTCAGCGCTGATAGAAACACTGCTAAACCTAGGTATTTGCAGCCACAGGGAAATAGGTCTAAAGCTTCTACTAGCTTAACATGGAGACCAAAACAAGACCAGAACCCTAATAATACTGGTATTTCTATGACATGCAACAGGTTTCATTATATTTCTAAGGCATTGTCAACACCAATTGGGGTTAACTGGGAATTTCATTCAAACAGGGATGAAAATGGGGTTGTTATGAGAACTAAGTCTGTTCTTGTTGAACAACCAAATGAATCCAAGTCTTCTAAGGCTTGGGTTCCCAAAGAAAACTAATGTGTTTTCTTTATGTGCAGGGCATTCAGAAGAAGATCAATGACTATGGATACTGGGATAGTGGATGCTCAAGGCACATGACTGGAAAGGAAGACTATCTGACCAATTTATCTCCTATTCTAGATGGTGATAAGGTATACTTTGGAGGGGGCTACGACACAATCACAGGAAAAGGAACCCTTGTCACCAACAATCTTAGGTTTGATAATGTCTTCTTGGTGAAAGACCTGGATTATAATTTGTTTAGTGTATCACAAGTGTGTGATAACAAAAATAAGGTTCTTTTCACAGATACTGAGTGCTTGGTGTTAAGCAAAGATTATAATCTTCCAGAGGATAAATACATAGATTTTAGAACACCAAGGCATAAAGACATATATAATGTGAATCTTAATGGAATTAAGGTAAATAATAAAATGTCATGTCTGTATGCTAAGGCCTCAGTAGATGAAAGTAATCTTTGGCACAGGAGACTAGGGCACATAAACTTTAAGAATATTAATAGACTTGTGAGGCTTGGTTTAGTTGATGGTTTGCCTGAAAAGGCTTTCCACAATGACCACTCTTGTGTTGCATGCCTTAAGGGCAAGCAGCACAAGGTCTCATTCAGGTCTAAACAGGTGCACTCTAGTTCTAAACCCCTTCACTTATTGCATATGGACCTCTTTGGTCCTACTAATATAGAGAGTTTGAAGGGTAAATCATATTGTTTTGTCATTACTGATGATTACTCCAGGTTCACATGGACTTTCTTTTTAGCCAAGAAAAGTGAAACTGCCCTAAGTCTGATTAATTTCATTACCCAAATTGAAAAGAAGAATGGTAATGAGGTCAAAATTATTAGAAGTGACAATGGGGGTGAGTTTAGAAATCAGTTATTAGATGATTTTTGTGCCAAGAAAGGGATTACTAGGCAGTTCAGCATAGCTAGAACTCCTCAGCAAAATGGAGTTGCTGAAAGGAAGAATAGGACCCTTATTGAAGCAGCCAGAACCATGTTGGCTGATGCCCACTTTCCTATAGCTTTTTGGGCTGAAGCTGTTAACACAGCTTGTTATGTTCAAAATAGGGCATTGGTCAACAAGATACATAATAAGACACCTTATGAATTACTTTGGGGAAGGAAGCCAAATATTGGTTTTCTGAAGCCTTTTGGTTGTCATGTAGTTGTGTTAGAAACTAGTGAGGCCATAGGTAAATTTGATTCAAAAGGTGATGAAGGCTACTTCATGGGTTATTCAGTGCAGAGTAAAGGATATAGGGTTTACATTAAAAAGGAAAAACGTATACTTGAAAAGGTACATGTTAGGTTTTTAGAGAGTAAACCTAGTGATCCTGAGAGTGGTCCAAATTGGTTGTTTGACTTAGAACCTTTGTCTAGAGCTTTAAATTATATGCCTGTTACTGATCCAGACATTGTGAAGGTAACTTCAAGTGTTTTGGAAAAGAGAATTGGTAATGTTTCAGGTATACAGGTTGCTAAGGAGGATGAACCACCAGCAGTTATATCATCTCCCACACAAGAATTTGTTACACTTCCTATATGGACAGATGAGTATTATGCTGCTGCTACTGCTGCAAGGAAAGATAATGGTGGTGTTCAGATACCACCAACTACAAACATGCATGATTCTTCAAGCGCTGACAAAGGGAAATCCAGCGCTGACACGACCACTTCAGACGCTGATGGCTCCAACGCTGACAACAACAGTTCAAACGTTGTTAGCCCTAACGCTGACAAGCAAGGTTCAGACTTTGGAGACATTTTTACACAGCTTTTCTCTTCTCATTTTGAACAAGGTGGACCTTCCAATGTTCATGAAGAGATCTCTGTTGATCAAGAAGAATCTGAAGAAGATATTGGCAACATGGAGCGTGAAATTGAGGACACCAGACTTTTTGAAGGAGGAGTTCTCACTTCCACAGCTAAAGATCACCCCACATCTCAAATCATTGGTGATGTTATGGCTCCAGTTCAGACAAGAAGATCCCATCAAGGTCTTGGTGGATTTATTGCCAATATACACAAGAAGGTTGATACCCCTCTTGTACAAGCATGTTTGTTTGCCTGTTTTCTGTCACAGGAAGAACCCAAGAAAATTTTTGATGCTCTCAAGGAACCAAGTTGGGTGGAAGCAATGCAGGATGAGCTTCACCAATTTGCTATACAGGATGTTTGGGAGCTGGTTGATTGTCCTAGATATGTGAGACCAATTGGGACAAGATGGGTTCTAAGGAACAAGAAAGATGAAAGAGGCATTGTGGTCAGAAACAAGGCACGTTTGGTAGCTCAGGGTTATACACAAGAGGAAGGAATTGATTATGAAGAAGTCTTTGCTCCAGTTGCAAGAATTGAAGCTATCAGAATTTTCTTAGCTTATGCTTCTTGCATGAATTTTACTGTTTATCAAATGGATGTGAAGAGTGCTTTCCTCTATGGCACAATTGTTGAGGAGGTTTATGTAATGCAGCCTCCTGGTTTTGAAGATCCTGAGAATCCAGACAAGGTTTATAGAGTAAAGAAGGCAATGTATGGCCTTCATCAAGCCCCAAGAGCATGGTATGGTACATTGTCCACCTACTTGGTGGAAAATGGTTTCAAGAGGGGCACCATAGACCAGACACTGTTTACAAAGAAGAAAGGAAAACATGTGTTACTTGTGCAGGTCTATGTTGATGACATCATTTTTGGATCTACTGATCCAAAAATGAGTGAGGAATTTTCCAAGCTCATGACAGATAAATTCAAGATGAGTGCAATGGGTGAGATGAACTTCTTTCTAGGTTTACAAGTTCAGCAGAAAGAAGATGGTATCTTCATCTCCCAGGACAAGTATGTAGCTGAAATCTTGAAGAAATATGGTTTTTCTCCACATGAGAAGGAGGCTTCCACTCCTATGGATAAGCAATACCCTTGGGGAAAACTTGGAGCTGGAAAGGATGTGGATGTTAGGCACTATAGATCAATGATTGGTTCATTGATGTATCTTACAGCCTCAAGACCTGACATCATGTTTGCTGTGTGTGCATGTGCACGCCATCAAGTGACTCCCAAAGAATGTCACCTTTTTGCTGTGAAGAGGATTTTTAGGTACCTAAGATGTTATCCAGATCTTGGATTATGGTACCCAAAAGATTCTCCCTTGGACCTTATTGCATATTCAGACAGTGATTATGGTGGTGACAAGTTTGATAGGAAATCCACAACTGGTGGATGCCAATTTCTTGGGAGCAGATTAATATCTTGGCAATGCAAGAAACAAACAGTGGTGGCCAACTCTACAACTGAAGCAGAATATGTTGCTGCAGCTGCTTGTTGTGGACAAGTCTTATGGATTCAGAACCAGCTGTTGGATTATGGGTATAATTTTATGCATACCAAGATTTTTGTAGACAATAACAGTACTTTATGCATTATTAAAAATCCTGTACATCATTCTAAAACCAAACACATAGAAATTAGACATCATTTTATAAGAGATTGCTTTGAGAAAGGTTTAATACAACCAGATAGGGTAGATACTGAAGATAATGTAGCTGATTTATTAACTAAACCTTTTGATGCTGGAAGATTTCAATATTTGGTAACAAATATTGGAATGGTTAATCTCTCTTAATATGTGTTTTGGAATATTTTTGTAAAAGTATGTACAGGATAATGCATTGTTATTGGTCTTTGTGATGATTTAGATTTTCCACATTATTTTTCTAACACTGACAAAGGTATATGTAACACTGTCAAGTGTTATTTTGCCGTTGTTAGAGATATTATGGTCTAACGCCGACAAGAGTTCCTTCAACGCTGTTAGGTGTTGTTGGGACGCTGTCCGCAACAAATGTTAGTTTTGTGGTTTTCATCTAAATGTACAGGTAATGGTAGCTTTATGCCATTGGATACAGAGTTGCTTATGGATCTTTGAAGAGCTATTTGGACATGTTTTGTTTATGGATGATGGTTGGAATATTTATATTCCTATCTTGACATAAATTTTTAATGTTCATATATATTGTTGAGAACTCATGTATCATAGTTTGAGGGGAGGTTTAAGGAACCTTTAGGACTCTTGGGTATTCTTAAAATACTCTCATCACAATTCTAGATTGTGTCCACAGGTGAGTATGGGTTAGTTTTACTAAACCATGAGGCACTGTAGCATGCATAGTATATCAACTTTGCATGCTGCCAAGACATTTTTGACTTAGAATTGGTTATGGTCTGATGGGAGACTTGGGAATACTTTGGATATGGGTTTACCTGGGAGTTACAAAGAATTTTATGAAATAACTTTGTTGGTAAGTATTTTGGTTAGCAAGGGACTCTAGAGGACATTTGTGTCTATCTTGCTTATGCAAGTGTGTATAAATGGACAGTGCTTGCCGCCCAGTAATTATTATCAACTTGTAAGATATTTCCCTTAGGATAAATTACTTTGTTAAGGTCTTTTTCTTTTTAAATATTTTTATTTTTACTTTTTAGACGCTGACAAGTTTTTCTCCAAACGCTGTTACGTTCAATCGTGACGCTGACAAGGCTTTAGGCAAACGCTGACAAGGAAATATAGCCGTTGGGCGCTGATGGGCTATTTTTGACCGTTGACACCTAGTGGGCCCTACCCAGTTGTTATTTTTTGACTAATCTTTGGCCGTAATTTTGGGGAGAAGTTACTTTTAATTAATGCATGAGATAAGTTATATTTGATTCAAGATTTTCATGATTGCTCTTTGAATATAACCGCCTCATTTTTGACCAATCAAAATCATGCATCTCTCCTATAAATTTGGCTAATCTTTTTATTCTGGGTATTCATATTTTCTTGTCTAACTCTTTTCCTCCTAGATTTTTCCCATATCATATAACCTAAACAATTTTAAATCATGGCACCCAAATTCAACTCAAAGAATTTAACATTGGAGTTCAAGAGCCAACACAATATGATCGCTTACTTGACTGCTGATGATGCTTTATTTCCTCAGTATTCACAGATGGTGGCATTTTTAAATGCATCTTCATTGAGGTATGCACTTTCTCATACACCATTAGTCCCTGTCGCACACATTAGACAGTTTTGGAACAATGTTAGTTCCACAACAACTAATGGAGTGACCACATTAACATCTACTGTTCATGGAAGAACATGGGTGGTCACTGAAGCTTTGGTTCGCCAAGCTTTGCGTTTTGATGACGCTGATGGTGTGACTACTCTTGCCATAGCAACAATAGAACAGGGTCTTAGGGAATTGGGTTATCCTATTCCTGCTGATGTCACTTTAAATAAATATCATAAGCAGGAATTTCCCTCTGACTGGAAATATTTGATACATGTCCTTTTACAATGCTTAAGTCCAAAATGTACTTCTTTTAATGAAATAAACAGGTCAATTGCAAGTGCTTTGGTTTGTATAACACGTGGGCTTAAGTATAATTTTTCAAAAATGATTTTTGAAGGGATGTGTAAAAACAAGGGAAGTAAAATGACTTTGGCTTACCCTAGATTTTTGCAAATGGTCTTTGATTTACAAGGATATTGTTCTAGGGATCATGACACTTTTTATGAGATCCCTAAACAACAGAAAACCATTTTTGCTAAAATGAGCTCCACAAACGATCCCATACCTCTTACCCAACCCATGCTTGAAGTAATTCAGGCTGCTCAACCACAACCGGACCCACAACCAGGCCCTGAACCCCAACTTGAGCCTATTCATGAACCATCACCTTCACCAGAACACATGGCCATTGACCAACCCAGCGCTGACACTCAAAATGTGGGCGCTGACACAGCCAATCCCAACACTGATACACTTCCTGAACAATCCCAAACACCCCTTAATCAACCCACACCCACACAATCTACTTCATCTTCTACCCCATTACCATCTAGGTTGACTAAACGCCAAAGGGTTACTGGAGTGTTCTCCTCTAGTGATCCTAGCCTTGTAGCAGAGAGAACCACCTCCACAAGTGTGGCTGGTGAAATGGGTGAGGCTGGGGCTATTGACGCAGGCTTAGCAGCTGGTCAAGACAGTCCTAACATCATTAAGACCTCATCCATGCCCCATGATTCTATTTTGGGAGGTCAAATCCCCATTCTAGCTGAGGGCAGATTGGAACCTATGACCATAATTGAATTGACGGCGGCTGTCATTAGCTTGCAAAAGCAAAATGTCAGTCTTGTACAAACTGTCAACAACCAGGGAAGAGAACTCCAAGCTTTGAGGGAGAGAGTAACTGTTTTGGAGAATCCAAGTAGCAGGAGTCTAATGGAGGAATCTTCCAAAGGGGAGGAAAAAGAGGATGAGGAGGATGAGTTGATTCACACAGCTAGTGAAAAGAGTTCAGAAAAGAGTTCACAATTTAGTGAATCTTTGCAGATTGCTGAAGCTCTCACCAACTTGAAGAAGCATCCAGTTGTTGATATATCCAAGATGACACCAAAGAACTTGGAAGGATCTTTCAAAGAAACATTGGGCGCTGATACAGGTTTGGACGCTGACACATCCAACGCTGATAAAGGTAATCGTGGCACTGATAGGAGCAACTTGGACGCTGACAAAGTTGCAGGTAGTGTTGATGTATTCCAGCCATCAACAATTATCAGAGATGTGTCCACACAGGTTTCTTCTTCTACTTTACCAATTATTGATCCAAAAGACAAAGGTAAAGGTATTTTGATTGAAGAAGATGTTCCAAAGAAAGATGCAGCACAAATAGCATTTGATGAACAGTTGGCTGCACAACTTGTGGAAAGAGATTTGAGGAGAAGTAGAAGATCACCATTTGTTGTTTCTGAGAGTGAGGAGGAAAGTGGTGATGATAAAGAAGGTGATAGCTCAGATTCAAGCATTCAAATTATTGAAGATCCAGAAAGGCTTGAATATGGAGATGAGCTAGCAAAGGAAAGGTTGAGTGAGTTGAAGAATCAGGTTGATTGGGACCTACCAGAAATCACCAGAATGTACCATGCTTGGGAAGACCAGGTGATGGACAACCCAGGTATGAGTTTATCAGATCAAATTTGGGGGTTGGAAGTTCTTCTTAGGGTACAAGAAGACATAAAGGTGATTATGAGATTTAATGCACAAGAGGTCAAGACCTGGCTCAAAAGAGATAGAAGGCAGTTGTACTATAAGTTGCTTAGATGTCATCAGCCTAATTGGACATCAAAGAAGTTGCTGGCCTTGTCTTTTGAGGAGTTAGAGTATAGGGCACATCCTATTTGGAGGAAGGTGCAAGAACAGAATGTCTACCAGTTTCTTTCAGAAGAAAGAAAACAAGAGCTTGCAGAGGAGATGCAAATTCAAAAGGAAATAAGGATTGCTCAAAGACCAGTGAAGAAAGGAGATCCTTTTCAATTTCCTAAAGACATGGATGTGTATTTTCCAACTGAAGGTGTTATAAGGAAACATCTCAAGCTTTCTCCCTTGGAAGCTTCAGATTTGGTAAATGTGATACCTCTAGATGACAGAAATCCAATTATCAGTTTTGATGAAGATGAGTGTGGATTTTGGAAGGTTGGACGATTTGGAAAGGAGGTACATACTTTCACTTCAGTTATTTCTATATTTGCAAGCATAGACAGGGAAGACTTGGTGCATCTATGGAGGTTAATAGAGGCCAAGTATACAGCTGAAGCACCTACTTCAGCTAATGGAATAAGACTTTGGAACACATTTATGACTTTGTGTGGTCCAAAAGAAGCAGATCCTGCCATTTGGAAGGATCTTGAAGATGATCTCAGTAATCTTCATTGGAGGCTATATTCTACTTGTGGTGTATTTCATATGAGCTCTACAAAGTTTTCAGAATATTTGCTTGTGGATGCTGACTATTTCTTGTCCAAAGAAGTATTGGAGAAGATGCTAGAGACACCCTTGGAGATTGATTATACGAGTGATGTGGCCAAGGACTTGATCAGATATGTTTATCACCAACATAAGAAGTTATTGAAAGATTCCTCCTAAGCCTTTAGTTTTTATTCAGAAACTTGATCATTGGTATGGATATCAAGTTTAGGGGAGGATTGTTGGGAATAAAATATGGGTCAGATCACCAAACGCTGATAAGAAGAAAGTCAACGCTGATAGATTGATTTTGGACGCTGATAGAAGTCAACGCTGACAGCCTTGAAGATTGACACTGATAGAATATCTTTTGTTTATTTGTTTCTTTATTTATGTATGGTAAAGATAAGCACGACATTGTATTTTCTATTATTATCTTTACCTAGAATAGTTGATTTATAGCTTATTGTACAAGACTTCTTGTTCTATAAAAGAAGGTCTTTTAGGTTAAAGTCATATATCAGTTTTCATAGTATTCACAAGTTAAACCTTTCATTGTAATCAACACGATTATTCTAATACAAGTGAAAGTTTGTTTAACATCATTGTGTTTTAGATCAAGTGTTAATTCCGCATAACACTTTGTTACTTTATTCATAAGCAAAGGTTTCTCTACGTGTAGTACTTGATCTAATCTCGTATACACAAAGCTAATCGATCTAAGTTTGGGATCAACAGAAAGCACTTAATACCACGTGTTATGTGATAAATCTGTCACCTTCAGCTACAATTAAGTTGAAGACAGCGATAGAGATGTGGACGGGAAACTTGATCAAGTATTCAGACCTTCATATATTTGGAAGTCCTGTGTACGTGATGTACAATTCTCACAAAACTAAAAAGTTGGATATGATATCCAGAAAGTGTTTGTTTTTGGGGTATGATGACAGAGTAAAAGGGTATCGCTTATGGGACCCTACTACCCACAAAGTAGTCGTCATTAGCGAAGTTGACTTTATAGTAGAAAAAATTCAAGATAATGAAGAAGGCGATAGCACTAAAAGAGAAAATACATCAATATAGATGGAAATTTTTTCAGTCGAGTGGTTCTTCTGAAGCTGTACAAGGGCACGGGCAAAATGAGACAATCGAGTCTCAAGCTCTAGTGACTCATACTCTTAACCGGGAAAGAAAATGTCCGACGTGGCACTCAAATTATGTTATGGAAATCAATGTTGCATCTTGTCTTCTTACGGAGGAAAGAGTGCCATCAACTCATCAAGAAGCAGTAAACAATCCAGATGTGTCGTTCTGAAATAAAGCAATGCAAGAAGATATTGAAGCACTTCATATGAACAAAACCTGGGAACGGGTGCCACTACTAAGAGGTAGAAAACCCATTGGAAACAAATAGGTGTATAAGATCAAGAGAATCAATAATGATCAAGTAAAGACCTATCGTGCAAGACTGGTGGTCAAAGAATATGCTCCAAAAGATGGAATCGAGTTTAACGAAATATTTTCCTTTGTGATCCGAATGACAATTGTTCGGGTCGTTCTGGTAATGTGTGCTACGCATGATTTACATCTTGAGCAGCTAGATGTGAAAACTGCATTTCTTCATGGTAATCTTGAAGAAGAAATTTATATGCCTCAACCAGAATGTTTTAAACAGAAAGGAAAAGAGAACTTGCTTTGCAGGTTAAACAAATCTTTGTACGGTTTAAAGAAGGCGTCGTGGTGTTGGTACAAAAGATTCGATTCTTTCATGTGGAGGCTTGAATATAACATACTGTATTTAGACCGTTGTGCATATTCAAAAGGTTTGGAAATGATGGTTTTATCATATTGTTGTTATATGTTGACGACTTGTTGGTAGCAGGCCTCAACAAAGATCGTATGAGTCGATTGAAGGCTCAACTGGCTAGGGAATTTAAGATGAAAGACTTAGGACCCGCAAGCAAGATTCTAGGGATGCAAATTCACTGTGATAGAGTTAGTAGGAAATTTTGGCTTTCACATAAACTCTATGTGAAGAAACTATTGAAAATGTTAAACATGCAAGATTGCAAGCCAATATCAACCTCGCTTCCTACTAACATCAAGTTATCCTCCGAGATGAGTCCCGATAGTGAAGAAGAGAGTATTGAGATGTCTCGAGTACCGTATGCATTAGCATGGGAAGTTTAATGTTCGCAATGATTTGTACAAGACCATACATTGCATATAGGGCGGATATTTCTAGCTCATGGACAGGGTATGCACGTACATACCATGTGAGAAATTATTGTAGTGTAAATTTTTTTTGTTTACTATAAAAAGCTATAACAAAATACACTAAAGATCTGATAGTGCACACCCTCTAAACGGTAGGAAAATTATAAGTGCATACCCAAATCTAACTTACTATTTTTTAATTATTAAAGAAAATGGAAGGTGCACTTTTGAGTATCTGGCGTGTTGTAGGCTTGTGGATGTGAGAAGAAGACGATGCATGTCAAAGTCAAAGGTTTAAATGTTTACAGTTTTTGAGGCCTAACTGTAATGTTTAGATTTTTGTTATGATATAACTTTTGAGTTCAGGCCTAACACCTTAGTTTTTAATGGTTTCAATTTTGAAATATTGATATATTAGGAAATGAAGGTTATGAAACAAATTTTTTATAACATAGATCTAAGACTAGGACGTTCATGCTAGTTTAATTTGGTTTTTGCATAATAATTGTTAGGTCAATTCAAAACCTAATGACCTCTCTAAAGGATTTGAATAACAATCAGCCTAAGTGAATTATTAACCTTGAACATAACAAGGTCACTGAGTGAACAATCACTCAGTGAGTTGCCTTCGAGTTCCTAGACTGAGTCTAAAAGGAAGACTCAAGCATTCAGAGAGGCGAAGCTCAACGAATGTCTTTTATGACGAAGAAGAAGGTGATGGGTTCAGTGAGTTGTGGCAATAGACTCACTGAACCCCATGCAATCTCCCTGAAGAAAACAAGCATTCTCCAAGACTGAAGAAAAGGCGGGATAAGTTGAATTGTGACAAGATGAAGTACATCACATAATTAGCGTGACTTACCCTTTTGGGATAGATGAGGTACTGACATGTGTAAAGGACTTACGTCTTACTACTTAGAATAGGTTAAGACAAGATACTACAATGTACCAATAAGACAAGAATTGCACATGGGCAATTATTGTCTTCTACCCACTTTCCTTCTATAAATAGGATGCTTGTAAAGGAGAGAAAACTAAGTTTGTGCACTAAATGCTTTAGACATTCACAAACAAGTTTTTTCTCCTCCAAACACGATCACACACTTGAGTTCTAAACTCCTGTTGATTGAATCGTCAAGCTTAGCAATCGTTAGGATTGGACTAGCTTGTTAGTGAGGAGATCACAAAACCACACATTGTCTATTCAATCCCTATTGTAGCTTCGTATACAATAGGGTATAATTCTTTAATAAAGCTAAGAGTTAAACGTTGAAAACCTTTGTGTTATTTACTTACTTGTATTAAGTTTATTGCATTACTTAACAATGGGTTCGGACTATACTTAGTATACTTAAGTATAGTACTAATTGCAAGGGACCAATAAGTGGTATCAGAGCAGTAGGATTATAAAACTTTTAACCATCGTCTCAAAGTTTTTACAACCTTGATCCATTATGGCTGAAAGTAATGTACCTCAACTTGTTAACAAAAAAGGAGCGAGTTACTCTGTTAACGCTCCTAAGTTAGAAGTTGAAAGATTTAACAAATGGAAGAAAAGAATGCTATGTTATTTGATGGGAATGGAACGTTATTACATAACTTGTATTAAGAATGGTCCATTCAAACCAAAAACAGCAGCTGGTGATGACAAACCTGAAAACCAATGGTCTGACGATGAAAGGAGAGTGGTCAATTAAGACCAACGTCTCAAAAGCATCATAATATCTTGTCTTCCTGACGATATTATGGAGGCTGTCATCGAGTGTGAGACGGCCAAAGAGACTTGGACAGATCTTGTTCATAGTTTCGAAGGACCATCCGACACAAAGGAAAATAGGATTATGGACCTGAAGTTAGAATATAACACTTTCAGAGCCAAAACATTTGAAACACTTCCTCAGACTTACACCAGGTATAAAACCTTGCTCAATGAGCTAACGAATGACGGGGTGAAACTGTATAAGCATGAAATCAATGTTGGTTTTGTGAACAGTCTCCCTGAAAAATGGCTTGGTTTTTCTCAAGGATTGAGAAATGCTAATCACATACAGACTCAGGATCTTACAAATATTTATGGGAGATTCATCTATAAAGATAATCTGATAAATAGAAGATATCCTGAGTCCAAGAAGGCCTTAATAACAGATACCTCAGCCAAACCCACTCAAATTGATAATGGCCCCATTTCAACTGCTTTTTACTCAAATGCAATTGTTCAAAATTTTCAGGAAACCTCAGATGATGAGGTGGATGAAAGATCTAGTACTGAATACATAAGGGATTTGAACAGGGAATATCATGAAAGGTCCATGTTGGCAAATACCAAACGCTATACCAAAAGAACTAGATTTGCTAGTAACCAATCCACTAAGGGAGTGGATTGCTATCGATGTGGTAAAACTGGGAATTTTGATAAATATTGTTTTTCAAAAACCCCATTGGCCTCTTATAAAAATCAAAGTTTTTCATCAGGGAATGACAATTTTCAACCCAAGTTTACACCAAAACTAATTCAGGCTTCTCCAATTAATCAAAGTTTTCAGTTTAGTAAGAAAATTGAGAAAGACTATAGGTCTGAGTATAAAAAGGTAAAAGCTAAACTTGCACTCTTGGAAGCTGAACCTACTATTGCTCCGACTCAAAAGCCTGCTCAAAACAAAGCCAACGGTCTAGTAGCTGAAACTTTTGATTGGGATGATGAAGATTTGTCCTCAGAAGAGGAGGAAGTCAGGTATCAAGTGTTAATGGCTCTACCTGATGATGAATTATCAGTTGGAAAGAACCATGCTCGAAATGGAGAATGGGTTGACATCACCATGAGAAAGAAACACTTCAAGGAGCCTGTCTGGTACTTAGACAGTGGGTGTTCAAGAAGTATGATAGGGGTCAAAAGTTATCTGCATAAATACATGGAGCAACCTAGGTCCTAAGGTAGTATTCGGTGATAATTCATCTTGTGTTACTGAGGGATATGGTTCAATTAAATGTGGTGGAATAGTTTTCTCAAAAGTGGCGTTTGTAAACGGTCTGAAGTACAATCTCATCAGTATCAGCCAACTGTGTGATGCTAAGTACATCGTTCAGTTTGATGATAAGCAAGGTACAATCTTCAATGCTAACAAAGAAATTATGTTGACTGCTCCAAGAAGAAATGATGTATATGTCCTAGACATGTCATCTGTAACAAATTAAAGAGCATGCTTCTTTGCTAAAGCCTCAGACTCTGTCAATTGGTTTTGGCATAATAGACTGTCACATCTAAATTTCAAAGATATGAACAAACTTGCAAAACAAAACAAAGTTCTTGGCTTACCTTCTCTTGTGTATGCAAAAGACAAATCTTGTTCAGCCTGTGAAAAAGGTAAACACAATAGAGCTTCTTTTAAGCCAAAGCAAAACTTTTCTATCAAGAAGTGTCTTCATCTTCTTCATATGGACTTGTTTGGACCAGTCAGTCCAATGTCTATAAATCATGAGAAATACACTCTTGTGATTGTTGATGAATACTCTAGATACACTTGGGTATACTTCCTGAAAAAGAAGAGTCAAGCTCCTGAATTCATAATGTCTTTTATCAGGCAAGTAGAAAATCAAAATGATACTAAAGTTAAACAAATACGAACTGATAATGGAACAGAATTCAAGAACCAAGAGCTTGAGAGTTTTTGTGATGAGAACAAAATGGTGTGGCTAAAAGGAATAATAGAACTCTCATTGAAGCTGCTCGAACCATGCTTAATGGATCCAATCTTTCAAAACACTTCTGGACTGAGGCTGTAAAAATAGCTTGCTATACTCAGAAAAGATGTATTATTGTCAAAAGACATGATAAGACTCCTTATGAAATATTCAGGGAAAGGATTCCAGATATCAGCTACTTTCATGTGTTTGGATGTCCTGTGTTCATTCACAATCAAAAGAACCATCTTGGTAAATTTGATGCCAAAGCTGATGATGGATACTTTCTTGGATACTCGTTTGTCTCCAAAGCCTTCAGGGTCTTTAACACAAGGAGACAACAGATTGAGGAGTCATTTCATGTCACCTTTGATGAAAGTATGGATGCCATTAACTTCACAAACCAATCAATGGAAGAAATATGGATCAATGACTCATCAAGATATCCTCCTGATGAGTATGAACATTGTCCCTCAAAACAGTATCAAACTGATGCTGATATTTCCTTCCATATATCACCTCATAATAGGTCAATTGATAATTTAATCACACCTCAACATGTCCTTGAATTTATCACTTCTCAAGCTAATGAATCAAACGATTCACCCATCTATGAGAACACTGAAGGGACAAGTGATGTAAATATTGAATCCCCTATTACTGAAAATCCTTCAGAAGGAGGTGATGTCCCAGTACAATGTACTGAATCTCTGGTCCCTGATAATCACCAACCATCAACAAGCTCTAATCCAAGTCCTCAGGACAGATAGAGGATGCTCACACGCAGTCAGGCTGCTAAACTCTCTGCTGCCTCAACCCATGAATGTCTGTTTGCAGACTTTCTCTCTGAAATTGAACTAAAGAAGGTTATAGAGGCCCTGACACATCCAGGGTGGGTTGAGGCCATGCAAGAAGAGCTCAACCAATTCCTCAGGAACAAAGTGTGGAAACTAGTTCCTCTCCCTAAAGGGAAATCAACGCTTGGTACAAAATAGGTATTTAAAAACAAGAATGATGAAGATGGAATTGTCATAAAAAACAAAGCTAGGCTGGTTGGTTAGGGGTGTGGTCAACTTGAAGGGATCGACTTTGAGGAAACCTTCGCCCTTGTAGCAAGAATGGAAGCCATCAGGATCTTCCTTGCCTATGCTACCTACATGAACTTCAAAGTTTTCCAAATGGATGTAAAAAGTGCCTTCCTGAATGGAAAGATCACTGAAGAAGTTTATGTTCCTCAGCCTCCTGGTTTTGAGAGTTCTGAGTTCCCAAACCATGTTTGTAAACTTGACGAAGCCCTTTATGGACTGAAACAAGCACCAAGGGCATGGTATGAAACTCTCTCTACATTCCTGATAATGAACAAATTTGTCAGGGGGAAGATAGACAACACCTTGTTTATCTTCAGAATCAAGGAGGATGTTCTACTAGTTCAGATATATGTTGATGACATCATATTCGGATCTACTAACTATGATCTTTGTAGAAAGTTTGAAAAACTTATGACAAAGAAATTTGAAATGAGTATGATGGGTGAATTAACATATTTTCTTGGACTACAAATCAAACAGGGGACAAGGGGATCTCAGTCTGTCAAGAAAAATACACCAGAGAAATACTTAAGAAATATGATATCTCTGAGTGTGCCTCAGTAAAGACTCCCATGGTTCCCCCAACAACTTAGGTCCTGATCTTGCTGGTAAACCAGTCAATCAAACCTTATTCAGGGGAATGATTGGATTATTAATGTACCTAACTGAAACCAGGCCTGATATTCAGTTCTCAACAATCTTATGTGCAAGATATCAGGCCGATCCCAAAGAATCACATCTTACTGCTGTTAAACGAATCTTCAGGTACCTGAAGGGTACTCCCTCACTAGGTCTATGATATCCTCGTTGTTCAGGCTTCGATCTTAAAGGATACTCAGACTCAGACTATGCTGGCTGCAACATGGATAGAAAAAGTACCTCAGGTGCATGTCAATTCCTTGGTGGCAAGCTAGTATGTTGGAGTGCAAAGGGTCACTCATGACAAGTATCCCACTAAGCATTAAATGCTTACCCTTTTTCTAGCAAAATCCGTTGTAAAAACGTCCTTTCAAATGCACGTGACCCCACGTCATCTCTGGAAAAAGCGTTATCTTTGCAGTAATGGAACAGTTGCCAAGAAAACAGGGGGACCACTTGTACGCTTTCATTAAATGCGGATGTGAAAAGAAATTATAGCAAATAAAAATCTTCTTCACATCCGAGCCTATAAATACCCCCACAATCACAACAACCACACACACAAAGAATTTGCAATTTTACTCTGCCAAAATTTTCTCTCAAAGAAAAAGTGTGTGTGTTCAAACTAGTTTCCAGAAAAGGTTTCTTGTAAACAAGGCGATCACATTGATCACTCGTTTCATTGTTATATAGAACAAACAATTAAAGTTACCTATTGTTTATAACTCTTGATCCTTTTTATAAGGCAAAAGTTCTTATTAGGTCACTTGGTGAATCTTGTTGTATTATAACAAGAAACAAGTCTTGATTTGATTTCCACAAATTGCCATTGTCTTTTTTCAAATCTTTAAAATCTATCTTTAATGGAAATGTCCAAGGCTATCAAATATGCCCCTCGGGCTGAACATCTCACCAATGAGGGTGTCCATTTTGAAGGAAACAACTATGAGGGAAATTTCAATTACCCAAGTAGTGTATCAGCCTACAAACCAATTTGCAAAATTTTGAAAAACTGTGATTGGGCTGATGCTTTTACGAAAACCCCCTTAGTCTTCCACCATGAATATCTCAGGGAGTTCTGGTTTACGGCTGTGGTTGTAACCTTACCCAAGGGCCTGAAGGATCTCAGGGGTATGAGATCAAGTCACATAAGAACTGTGTCATCATGTTCACTGCAAACAATGGGAAGACACCGTTGATTTTAGACTTCAAAACATTTTGTCAAAGCAGTGGACTTGATTATAACAATGGAAAGTATGTTGCACATCCTAACATGGAGTCAGTTAAAAAAGGACTAAAAGAAATCAGGGTCCCTGAGTTACTTGTGACTAAAACCCCATTGATCAAAACTGCTTTCCCCATGGCTTGGAGGATCCTGGTCACTTTTGTGATTCAGGTGATCGGTGGGAACTACTCGTCTACTGAGCAAGTTAATTCTACTCAGCAGATGCTAATCTACAGTCTTATTAATGGACTGAAGATTGACATAGGAGAGATTGTTTATAATGATCTCGTAACCAGGCTCTTGAAGGAGTCAAGGCAAAAATATGTTTCTTACCCAAGATTCATATCATGCGCCTTAAAACGGTTACTGGGTTCCCTTTACACTCAGGAAAAATTCAATGTTTTTTCTACTCCAATCCAGAGTTCCACAAACTTTTCCAAGAACCCATCTGAACTCAACCCCATTGCATTGACGGCTCACATGACTGAGGTGATCAGTCGTGAATCATCCGTGTCTCCCATTCCCTTCTTACCAAAGAAGGGGAACAAGAAGACTCAGACTGTGCCAAACACCAAACAAACAAAGACACAGGGCCCTGAGGCTTCCGAGGCACGACCCAAAAAGGCAAAGGCTAAAAAGACTACCCTTGTTCAGACCAAGCTTCAAATACCCCAAGGGAAAGAGCTTACGGGAGGCCCTGATACATCACAGTCAGGGTCGACGGGCCAACCTATTGGTCCTCATGATGGAGAAGGAAACAAACAACCTTCTTCTACGGGACTGCCTTCCACTCAGACCGATGAGGGCATTCGTAAATCACAACCTTTGCCTGAGGTCAAAACTAAGGCGAAAGACTCAGAGAGACGCCCACGGGTAACACACCTTGCTGATAGGCATATCACTTCTACCAAGTCAAATGAAGGCATAATAGCTCAAAAGTCTTAGCCTGAGGACCCAAAACTTGATTCCATAGACTCAGAAGGACGCCCACGGGTAAAACACCTCGCTGATAGGAATCTCACCTCCACAACTCTCGATGAAGGCACACTAAAACAAAAGTCTTTGCCTGAGGGAACCACTCTTGATCCCAAAGACTCAGAGGGACGCCCACGGGTAAAACACCCCGCTGATAGGGATCCTACCTCCACAACTGATCAATCACAAACTGCCCCTGAGTATCAGTTGGCTAAATCCCAAGCCTCAGGATTTGGGGCAGGGAGTGATGATAACAAAGGCAAACCTTCTTTTGAAGGGGAGCTGGATAAACCTAAGGGGTCACTGAACTTTGGAGATTTTATAAGTTTACTTGAGAATCCTGATGAGTTACTCCAAGGGTTCAGTGACGACGATGATATGATTGAGGCTGGGGATGAACCTGAAACTCAGGTCCCTCCTCAATCAGACCAGAAGCCACAGTCCCCACCCTTGTTCGCAGAAATACAGCCCTCCCCTGAGGCTCAACAAAAGCCATCCCCTGAGGCATCCGAACAAAAGGATCCCTCCTCTGAGGCACCGAAAAAGCCCTCCCATGAGGTAAAACTTGACACCTCTACATTGGGGACTCAGATTGTGGTTCTGGATAAGACAGCTTTGAAAGCCTTGCAGGCTGAGGTATCTCAGACTCATGAAGATTTGGCTTCAAAGGATGATGAACTCCTTGATGAGTTCAGGACATATGGTGATAGGTTTGATGTGGCTGAGGAGAAGATGAGAATTCAGGTAGATAATCAAATAGAATTCATCAGCTCGGTTAACAACAGTCATGAAAATCAGGAAAAGAAGCTCATCAACTTCCTTAACCATGCTCTTCCTACGGTCGAAGCGAATGTGTCCTTGAAGACAACTCTGGATGGACGGATCACTAGCACCACTAAGTCCAATTCCAGAGTTGGTCAATTACTTGAGTTCCTGAAGGTGGACAGGCTCACTGAGGTTTTCACTAGGTTAGACTCTCTCAAGTCTGACTTGGATGTGGTGAAAGGGAAATGCGATGCCATCTATGAGGATGTTCATATGGATGCTGAAGCAGAGTTCAGATTGTCAAGGGTTGCACAAGGATACATGGCTAATGCCACCAATCTCTCTGACATCTCCAAATCCCTGAAAGAAGCTGATATCCCTAGGCCCAGGACAAGGATCACCACCATTGAAAACACTCAATCCCTTATTCAGTTAGATGTTCAAACTATCAAAGCAGACACTCAGTCCATGAAGGAAATGGTGACTGAGATGTTTCAGGCTTTTAAGGGATCTTCCACCACCTCAGGATCCTCACAAAGGGCAAAAGTTGGGATTAGTCAGGCTGATCCTTTAACTTTTGAGGGGGAGAATGTGCCACCAATGATGTTAACTTGGAATGAACCTCCTTCTCACACTGAGGGGGAGAAGGAAAGACTAGCACAACCCCAACCCTTAAACTCAATTCCTCCCAACCCTGAGCCCTCAGTATCTAAGTCAGATAGGGGCAAAGGTATAGCTGATGAAACCCTAGCACCTCCAAAGAAACTTGTAAAAGCTTCAAGGGAAGTAAGGCCCGATCCTGATGCCATGGTCTTGGTACCATATGAGATAAATGGAATAATGTACCAAATGACTCCTGATCAAATCAAAGTGTATCTAGATAGAATGTAGTCGGCTAAGGCTAATGAAGCAACAAAGGCTGAGATCTTGAAGGTATCCACTGAGTTTGTAAATGAAGTGGGTGGTAACCCTGAGGTCTTGCTGAGCAAGAAAGGGGGAGAGGAGTTCATTAAGAAGCAGAAGGAAGAACTCAAGGCCATTGAGGATGAAATGGCATTGAAGCAAAAACAAAGAACCACACAACTCAAGAAATTGTATGACCAATACACCAAAGTCGTCACCCAAAGAAGAAAGCCTGAACCAATCACTAATCTTCAGATCATTCCTCATACCACACCAGTCTCAGTATCTGTTTACAGAAACAATGATGAGAGGAATTTTGAAGTCATGAAGAAATTTTCATTTGGTGATTTCGGTTTCAGTGAGTGGAACGAAATGGGAAGGATTTTCAGGACCAAAACAAACAAGTGTGTCCCTGAGATACTCAACTCTCTCAGTAAGAGATATGAGAGGTTGAATCAAATGAAGGAACAATTGGGAATCACTGAAGATCTTCCTTTATCTGAACAAGATCCTACCAAAGCCCAGGGAAGAAAGAGAAAAAGAGTTGAGCTTTAAGCTGAGACTAAGATCTCTGGGTTAGAATGCAATCGTACTCTCCCTGAAAATGTCCCCTTTGTGAACAACATGGTTATAGAGGAACCTGAGTGGGGTATCTTCTTCATTGATGTATTCAGGGATCAAGCATTTCAAAGAATGAGTGACATATAGAAATGCACCACTGAGAGTGTTCTCATCTTTCTTGTGATGGCTGGACAAATTTAGACTGATGAGAATAAAAGATTTGGTGAGAAGCTCAGAGAGATAATTGCTAGGAGGCCTGACAAAGAAATGGTGTTAAAGTCATCAAGGGTGAAGAGGGAAGCAATGGATTCCTAAAGAACTGTAATCTTTTGTTTTATTTATGTTTCTTGTATTAGACTATTCAGTCTTATGTAATGATGAATAAAAATGAAGTACTTTGTTAAATTAAGTCTTTGCATCAAGTAGAATAGTTTGTAATAAGAAGAAGCCTCTTTGATCATTTATAACAATTTCACTTAGGCAAATTTTATATCCAAATAGGGGGAGATTGTTAGGTCAATTCAGTACCTAATGACCTATCTGAAGGATTTGAATAACAATCAGCCTAAGTGAATTATTAACCTTGAACATAACAAGGTCACTGAGTGAACAGTCACTCAGTGAGTTGCCTTCGAGTTCCTAGACTGAGTCTAAAAGGAAGACTCAAGCATTCAGAGAGGCGAAGCTCAACGAATGTCTTCTATAACGAAGAAGAAGGTGATGGGTTCATTGAGTTGTGGCAATAGACTCACTGAACCCCATACGATCTCCCTGAAGAAAACAAGCATTCTCTAAGACTGAAGAAAAGGCGGGATAAGTTGAATTGTGACCAGATGAAGTACATCACATAATTGGCGTGACTTACCCTTTTGGGATAGATGGGGTACTGACATGTGTAAAGGACTTACGTCTTACTACTTAGAATAGGTTAAGACAAGATACTACACTGTACCAATAAGACAAGAATTACACATGGGCAATTATTGTCTTCTACCCACTTTCCTTCTATAAATAGGATGCTTGTAAAGGAGAGAAAACTAAGTTTGTGCACTAAATGCTTTAGACATTCACAAACAAGTTTTCTCTCCTCCAAACACGATCACACACTTGAGTTCTAAACTCCTGTTGATAGAATCGTCAAGCTTAGCAATCATTAGGATTGGACTAGCTTGTTAGTGAGGAGATCACAAAACCACACTTTGTCTATTCAATCCCTATTGTAGCTTCGTATACAATAGGGTATAATTCTTTAATAAAGCTAAGAGTTAAACGTTGAAAACCTTTGTGTTATTTACTTACTTGTATTAAGTTTATTGCATTACTTAACCATGGGTTAGGACTATACTTAGTATACTTAAGTATAATACTAATTACAAGGGACCAACAATAATGTTTGATGATTATTCATGTTTGAGTTTATCAGAGATATCATTACCCTTGATTTTATTTGATCGACACAAAAACCAATCACTTAAAATACTCGATTCAAACGGACTAGTTCAATCCCAAATACCTTAAATTTGATAAACCGATTCAGCCTTTAAGAATCAAATAACCCGTGGTATCCAAATCCCAAAACAATTCGACCAGAAAAACCGCTCTAAATATTTTTAGCCAAAACCCAAGACTATGAAAATAAGTGCATACCCTTTTTCGAATTATTAGATCCGCCGTTGAATGCATATGCAATGGGAGTAGTGAGTCGGTACATGGCGAAACTTGGTAGAGGGCATTGGAAAGTTGTGAAGAGGATCCTTCAATATCTCAAAAGAACTTCAGATGTTGCATTATGTTTTGGCGAGTCGAATATTATTGTCAAATGTATGTTGATTTAGATTATGCAGGTAATACTGATTGAAGAAAGTCAACCACCAAGTATGCGTCACAGTTTGTAATGGAACAGTAAGCTGGGCTTCAAACTACAGTCAGTTGTGGCTATGTCAACAACAGAACCAGAATATATTTTAGCTGCGGACAAAGAAGCAGTATGGTTGAATATGTTGCTAAAAGAGATAACGCAAGAACAAGATAAAATTACTCTATTTGGTGCCAATCAGAGCGCCTTGTATCTTGCAAGGAATTCGACATTTCATTCTAAAACCTAATACGAGTTCAGTATCACTTTGTTTGTGAGAAAGTGGAGGAAGGAGCCGCGGATATGCAGAAAATTCATATTGATGATAAAGTGGAAGATTATCTTACGAAAGCAATCAATGTTGACAAGTTTATATGGTGCCAACCCTCATGCAGTCTAGCAGAAAGGTAAGCAACATGAAAGTGCAAGGAAGCATGACGGTGTGAAGATTGATTGGACTTCAATCGAATCTTCAAGTGTGAGATTGTTAAATGATATATACAATGAATGCAAAGATTTAATGAGAATAATATTTTCAACTTGCATTGCGACTTGTATGAAAGGATGTCATGGATGATGTCACTAAGACATGATGCCTATAAAAAGGCTTCATTGGTTTATTTCTCATCTCATCTACAATACAAAAACACATTACGGGTGTGTTTGGTACAAAGAAATTAAGTGAGAGAAATGAAATTAAATTTTATATTTCTTGTTTGGTAAAAAGAAATGAAAAGTTGAAAAATTGAAAAGAAATAGATGGAGAAATTGAAAGAGTTTGGTAATGTTATTTGTTAGCTCAATTTTCATTGTTTTTATAGATAAATTAAAGAAATTAATTTTTTTATTATATTATTTGCAATCACTTTCACATAACTTTGTTTAAAAAATTATGTAAACAAATTACATACAACATCTCGTGTTTATAATGTTTTAAAATTTATTTTATGTGACATTACGATCCTTTTCTATTTGAGA
Organism: Glebionis coronaria; assembly: GCA_025667525.1. Classification (NCBI taxonomy): domain Eukaryota; kingdom Viridiplantae; phylum Streptophyta; class Magnoliopsida; order Asterales; family Asteraceae; genus Glebionis; species Glebionis coronaria. The sequence goes on along the minus strand of CM046874.1, from coordinate 27,688,616 downwards.
AATAGTACACTTACACAAATTTTACAAAAGAAACTCTATACAATGACTTGTCATTGTTTTGATTGGTGGTTTATTTTTAAATTTCTTTCTCCTTTCTTTTATTAAAACAATCAAAACATGCACAAGTCATTATGTGAAGATTGTTTAGTAAAATTTGTTTGAGTGTAGTATTTCTCTTTCTATTTAGATGTTTTTAAAGATAATTAATCAATTTTCGTGATTATTTTTTATTTCAATGATGTGACGTAACCAAACTGGAATTCAGTTTATTTCTCAATAAATTTCATATCTCTGAAATTCTATTTTCTACTTTATTTTTAATTTTTGAAATTTTATCTACCAAATGTGCCCATAGTGTTCTTTATATGTCTTAGCATTTCTCCTACTTCTAGAGTTTGGTATATTTTCTAGTTACAAAAGAATCATTGTAACTAAGAAAAATGTGTAACTCTTAATTTTATATATAGTGACGTATCTTTCTTTACTCGTGGTTTCACTCTATTAGATTTTCCACGTTAAATTCGTATGTATTTTTTTATTGCATCTTATATTTAACCGTAGACTTACTTAAGTTTGATGCCACTTTTCTCAAACACCTGTGAGTTACTAAAATTAGTATTGCTTTTCATAAAAAAGACATGTTCTGATATAATTATTTGAAAATTGAAAATGATTGTTTTCCCTAATAAAAATAAATTAATCATACTCGAAACCATTTAGTTCGAAAATACTCGAGTTTTCAATTCTGCTCTTAAACGAAACACACGAAAACACATATTTGTACACTTATTTATTTATGTCTTCGGACATCAAACATGATAATTGAAAAGAGAAAATGCGCAGAAAACAAAACGCAACGATTACATAATCTCGTATGAGGGTACGAGACAATAAGCCATGAACAAACTATTTTAATGTATCGAAAAGAAGTCAACTAGGGTTGTCGTTGAATAAGTTAAACGGGTTTTGGGTTAACTGTATAAACCCGTTATATATATAAAAATTGGCACATTACACGTTTTAAACAAGTTATACGGGTTTGTGGGTCGACCTTTTTATCCATGTATAAATATTTTTTATTTGAAGAAAACAAATTATAAACCGGTTATTGAGTCCACTCGTTTAATTTATTTCTAACCAGATACTGTCTGTTTAATAAACGGTTAGATTGGTCGACCAAAATCCGACCGTAAATCTATTTAGACCAAACCTTAACCTGTTAACTTCGTGTCCGTTTCAAGTCGGGTCAAGATTTGTTACCCCTTAATCGAAACCTAGCTTAGTCAGTAACGCAGTATCTACGAGCCACTTAGCCTATTATGTTCAATGTAAATATTAAAAAAATCTCGCTTGAACTTGAAAATATGAATGTAATTTCATGTTATGGAGAAATATATACGAAATTTCTCCTATATTCCCGGGTTTACAAATTTATTGGCATGGTGCTAATTGGAAACCCAATTCCATGGCGTTGTGTAGGAAAAACAACAAACAGCATACTGAAGACGACTCCAAACCCGACAGGAAGTGTCGTGAGAAGCTCTTTGGTTTCATTAGAAGGCGACGGATAAAAACAATCGACAACATCTTGATTAAATAAAGCCACTGCAGCAAAAACCATAATTGACATGAAGGCATGCATGAAATCTATGAATCTGAGTCTGTATTTGGCTGCAAGTTCTGGTGGTAGAGTTGCTGATCCATCAATGACCCATAATCCATGCGTTGTGGCAATTCCATAGCAAATATTACCATCTCGATCATTGAAACTATCAGTGAAACTTAGAAGAAAACACGAAAGACCACATAGAGCTACAAGGGCAGCGGTTAAGCCCTGGCTAATAGTGTCGCACTCGCCCTCATTTGTGAATATAGGGGATAGGAGTTGAAAAGCAAGAACCGAACCAGTTGGCAATAGATTGGCTAAGTGAGCCGTGCTTTGGAATGTTTGGCTAATGGCTTTCTGTATCAAGGTCTTCTCAACCGGTTCGGGAAGAAGCATGTTTTCAAGAAGTGGTGATTGTTCGTCTACATGTTTTGGAGGTGCTACTGCATTTTCGACTTTAATCTCCATGACACTCGAGTCTTGATTTGTTTTTTTATTTGTTCTTTCGATACTATGGATTGTTTATTTTGGATGGTTGGAATTATGGTCTTGTAGATGGTTCTCATCTATAGATATTGAGTAGGACAAAAGCTTTACGTTTATGACGATTGTTCGCATCTAAAAATAACTTGCAAGAAACAGATACCACAAATTGAAGCATGGTATAACCTGAATTTGTGTATGGAGTCTTGCTTTAAAGCTTTACTTTTCATTGGTAAGAAACAGAATACCACAAATAACCAACTTGTAACAAAAATTTGTACTTTTAACATCCAAAAACTTCATTTATTTCTTTACTACATATTAACAAAATATTTTTCCTTAACCATTTAAGATTTTAAAATTAAATAATGTTTAATCTATGAAATACTCTTTTACAACTTAAAATTTCAATCTTTTGTTTATTTTTCCAAATAGAAATGATTTTAAAATAGTGGCACTAAAATTATTTTTGTTTCTAAAATATCCGACCCTTTTTATCCACATTTTCTTATTGTGATGTTTAGATAGTCCATTATTAAAAACTAGTATGGTGTTTAGATAATGTGACGACGAGTACTCAATAATAATTTTTTAAACGAACAAATATTACTTGTTTACCCATTGATTTTTTATTCACATTAATATTAAAATTATAAAAAATCAAATTAAAATAAACCGACTAAATGAAAAAAAAAACTAAAAGTTAATATAGATATATCAAAATGTAATGATACCCGCGTAATGTGACAACAAGTACACGATGATGATTTTTAAGGCAAACAAATATTATTCTCTTACACGTTAATTCTGTATTCACATTAGTGTTAATGTTGTAAAAATTCGAATTAAAATAAACATACTAAAATGAAAAAAAACTAAAATTAATACAAATATATCAAAATAAAATTGTATCCGCGCAAGGCTGCAGCGAATACTCGATGATTATTTAGTGGCAAAAAAATATTACTTTCTTACCCATAAATTATTCTATTTATATTAATGTTAAAGTTATAAAAATCGAATTAAATAAACCGACCAAAATGGAAAAAAAAACTAAAAGTTAATAAAAATATATCAAAATAAATTGGTACCCGCGCAATGCGGCGGCGAATACCCGATTGATTATTTTTTAGCGACCAAATATTACCCTCTTACCTATTAATTTTGTATTCCATCAATGTTAAAGTTGTAAAATATCGAATTAAAATAAATCGACTAAAATGAAAAGAAAATAATAGTTAATAAAAATATACCGAAATGAATATTGAATTAAAGATTGTAGAATATTGGTAATCCTTTACCAAGAGTGAGGTTGAAGGTTTTTCTAGAGAGAGAAAGTTAGAGAGAGAAATGAGAGAAAATGTGTGAAATATATTATGAAAAATGAAACCAAGCAACACCATTTCCATGGAAAGACAAGGTTTATATACCTAAGTCCATAAATAGACTTGGGCCGCCAGCCCATGGACATTCCTATGGGTCGGTTTATTTAATATTGTAATAATAGTCTAACTACGAGCCTGTAACTATATGGTTGGAGTGACAGAGTATTCTAACGGGAAAAACGTATTTCCAACAATCTCCCACTAGGGGAGGTCACTCCAAATAACAAAGTCCTAAATCTAGCATATTAGATCTTCGTTCTTGTGCTTGTAGTCCATACTCTTTTCTTCTTTTCTTTTTCTTCTTGTGAATATGTGTTGATAGTCTTTTGGCTTTGGCTTGAAGCATGTTCTTTTGTCATTTGACTTGTCATATGATTAGAGATGATCTTCACGTGCGACCTTTGCCTTCTTGTAATACTTGCCTCCTCGTGACTTCATGTCCCACATACTAATTCGGTAGCATTTTACCTCCGGTAGGTGAAAACCGTTGGACGATATTAAATATCGTACTTGTGACAGGTAGATTTAATAAAAAATCTCCTTGACAAGATTTCGCGGGTAAACTCATTCTCTTTTTCTCGACCGTCTAAAGTTGACGGCGAACATAAAGAGTGAATCATTTGGATAAATTTATCCTTATGATTAAAACCGTCAATTCATATACCTGGAACAAGTGAAATTCAATTAAGAGCTTCACCATCGTTGCTTTCCAGTTGTCACGAGCTTGATTCTAATAGAATCTTGCTTGTCACCTACCGCAATGCTGTTTGACGTTGACACTAGAAAGATTTCCACTCATCATTGTGAACATTAAAGAGTGTCACTCTGAGTGTTCTGGCAATATCACTTAGATTTTGCGTAGAGGCCCTGGAACAAGTTTGATTCAATTAAGAATCAAACCATAGTTTATTTCCACTTATCACAAGATTGGTTCTTAAAGAACCGCACCTGTCACCTACCATGAGCTTATTTGATTTTGGCTCAAGCAGCATTTCCATCTTCATTTCTAATATTTACATATCACTCAGATGTTCTAGCAATATTGCAAGAATATTGCGTAGGACTCAAAAGATCTTTCTTACTTTTCATAGTGAGGGAAGAAGCAAGGAATAATTGAAAAGTGTCCTAATGAGACATTTGATGATCTCGTAGCGCTAGACTCAATAGTGCGTTTTGATTTAGTATAACGGAGGCTGGAGAGGATTGCCACCTTTTAATATCATTTTATTCGGAGTGAATAAATCAATAGATAACGTGTTGAACTCCGTGACATTAAAATAAATATATTTTAAGAGATATTTGAGTTAGCTGGGAGGGGTTGTGCATTGCATCACTTGGTCCATGACGTCTTATGTTCAATATCTTCAATATGTGTTGACCCGGTTTCTGTCTAAGTTGTAAGGAGGACTTTTTTCTTTAGACCCTTTATCTTTACAATTCTTTTTCATTCTTTAACCCCTTCAATGCTTACCAATACGTCATCACTAGCACCTTGTTGTGATTGTTCTAGTGCTAGCTTAAGTACTTGGTCGGCATTTTGCTACGTTTACAATCGTTCCCTATCTTTCTTAAGGACTACTATTTATAGCTATGGAATTGTCCTTGGGAAGATTCCTCCACTTCTGGAAGAATTATTGGACATATACCTAATCCTACCACCTAGGTCACCACAACCGTCGTGAATTAAGTGTGTTTTAGGTAAGTACTTGTCACTATGAAAACTCCTTGAAAAATAGCTTAAGGTACTTGTTATATTAATATCAAAGTTTTTGTACCTTAAGTGTTTGCTTTCCCAAAAAAACGCTCTCCTTAATATGTGCATCACACGTATTAAGTTAGTTTGTTACATTAAGTCCTTTTTGCCTTTGTCACATATGATTACAAGTCTCCTTAATCCCATTTTCTCCACTTATCCAAAATGTTAACCGTGGATATTTTTGATACCCGGTCTTGGGTCAAAATATGGGATTCTTTTTGGCCATAGAACATTGTAGTGCTCCCCCTCAATCTAATGAGGGTTAGTTGTGGTGCTTAAGTATGATGAATTTTAAAGATCTTGAATCTCGTGAGAAATTCTTGAAAATTTCATACCCATGCACCACATCTTACCACAAAAGCCTAATGTTCATACATATATATATTTACAAGTTTGTATGAAGTTGACCTGAAATGATACGGGAAACACGTCAAGTGGCTCATTCTAGTATTCTATGTTGAACTCCATACCATCTTCTACCAACAAACCGTTCCAAACTACTTATCAACCGTCTTTACCTCGGCTTCTCATTAATCCAATTGATCATATATGTAGCACTTTGATTGTACCATTCTTTCTAATAGACACGGGACTCTGGTAGCTTCTTTCTGGCATTAAGATTTAGTATTTTTCCCTGAACATGCTTGAGAGTCTCGTCACTAATTTTGTGAAGTTCTTCAATTCTCATAAATTTCATGACGTTGGAGTCGTTCAGATAAAAAGTGCCTGAAACTGGGTTTCGTGTACTAGCGTAAGGATCCTTGTGCTAATGATCACGAGGGATTGTTGTATAGGGTTTGGTCATATTCAACTTCCTCTAGTAGCTTTCCACATCAAGTTGTAGATCTTCAACTCGTTTCTTGATCACCACCTTTCTTGTAAACATTCTGACTGCTCTATGAAATGCGATCATGGCATCAGGTTCCAAATGATCAAGCTTTTGTTGAACCAGCAGGAGTAGTAGATCTTCTATATCTTCAAGTCGAAGTAGTGAGAAGTCTCCTTCACAGATGGTATAGATCTTGTTGTCAAATCATTTAAGTTTGATTTCTGACAAATAACGATAACCAAAACGAGGCTCAATCTTCACTCCCACAACACTTTTAATGCTAATCATGGAATGGACATGGTGACTTTAGTGTGCCCAACAGATGTAGTTGTAAGCTAGTTTTCTGTTTGGACCCTAGTGTAAAAATCCTAATTCAGCATATTTATCATAGTGAGTAATTATTTGTTTCCTCCAGAGCAGACCGAATTTTTCCTTAATCTACCATATTTCATCCCAAAGTGAAGCTTTGGTCAAGGTTAATGAGGTAGCATAATTTGTTGCACCGCCAGTTAAGTACTTGAGATCATTGCTTACAAAGAATTCTATTGGGATAGTCGTGTTACCTGAAATGTCTTTGTCAGTTGGTAGAGGATCATTGTGAAGCTTGTGTGGAAAATCTACATTGTTTGGATACTCACATTCCAGTGGTGTGCTCATTGCTTTGTGGGATTTCATTAGAGTGATACTCACATTTGTATTTGCTGAGCCTTGTGATGGAAAAGAAATCTGGATCTTGAGACGCTTTCATGAGTAGAGTCGGTGTCATTTGAGTAGTTCCATACTTATGCATCATGAAACCAGAGAAGTCAATGGGATTGTTAAGAAGTTGAGTGAATTCATCTTTCTCGTTGTCAGATATATGATTGAGAAGAGCAGCTTCAGTGACCCAAGGTTGCTCATGTGCATTAATAAGTGTGAATTCACTTATCCTTTTACCACTTAATTATAATAATAACCAAGCCAAAACGTGTATTTTATGTCGTAAATGTCGGAATTATGCGTGGTTTCTGTTTTTGTTGTAATTTAGGATCAAAATGTGAAAAGGGAAGAAAACATGGGCTTTCACGGACTTTTATCGAAGAAAAAAAGACAAAAGACGAAGTCAAAAGATCAAGAGTGCAAAAAGAACGTAAGTCCAAAGCCTATTCTTAAGATTTATCGAAGAAAAAGTCTAAAGACGGAAGTTTAATGCAGTCGAAGAACTCAAGTCTAATAAATGAAGAAATTATAAGACGAGTTCAAATAATCCCGAGACAAAGTCGAAAAATTCGAAGAATTTAGAAGACGAAAAGACGAGAGAAGAAAGAAAGGAGCAACACATGATAACCTCCCTAATCTCCTATAAATACCCTCCTAATGTCACATTAGGAGGTGTTGACTATTTGACACATAGTTCTTCCACCTTTAATTTCATGTCATTTACTTAATTGCCATTTAAATTCCTTGTCTTGCACCTTTAATTTCTTGCCTTTAATTTCAAGTAAGTCTTTTAATTTTGTTATTGAATCTTATTTTTAATCAAGTTTTTATAAATCTCTCATTCTACCTTTCTTGTTTTGCTTAATCTTTATGTTTATGACTTTATGTGCTTATTGTTATGCTTATTTGATTAAGTGTTATGTTTTTATGTTTTTGATTGTTTTGGATTATTGATTTTATAGCTTATTTGTTTCTTTCTTAAATTTGATTAAGTGTTTTTATAAAAGTTATTTTATAAAAAGTTGTTTTTAAATATTTTTATTACTTAGTGTTTTTTTAAAGTTATTAAATTTTGGCTTATTAGCTTTTTCTTATACGTGTTTTGGTTAAGTTTTTAGATAAGTGCTTATTTGGTTCATAGCTTATTCGATCTTGCTTATTTACCTTTTCCACTGTTATTCCGATCACACCGTCGAAAAAGGGTTTTGCTTCCCGACGGATATTCTGATCACCCCATTGGATTAGGGTTTTGGATTCCGACCAGGATTCCGATTGGGATTCCGACGGGTGTGTCTTTAAACATTCCGATAGGCCTTCATTCCGACCGTATTCCGATAGGTGAGTTGTTATTCCGACAAGATTGCTTTGGGCACATTCCGATTGTATTCCGACTGAACATTCTGATGGGAGGGTATTCTGACGGTAGGTTGAGTTCTAGTATTTTGCCTTAGTTTTATTTTTTAAGTTTGCATTATTTAAGTTTTCAAATTTTCATTTTTATTAAATTGTCAAATTTACTTTTCGTCGAGCTTTAGTTTTTGTCAATCAAAAATCCATAAAAATTAAAAATTTTCAAAAATCCAAAAAGATTTTTATTTTTATTTTTACACGTACATATACATTCTCTATTTCTTTGGTATCTTTTTCTTTTTCTTTTGCAGGTGTATGCGTACTAGATCGTCATCTTATTCTGAGCCCGAGACTCGTGAAGATTTAGATATGGCTGGTGTGCACAACAACAATAATCCACTCCACCCCAACATGAATAACAACAACAATGTTCCCCCACCCGATCTACGAACGATGGAGGAGCTTTGTCAACCAACCATGAACGGACGAGGAGGACCGATTGCGCCGATGCAAATCACGGCTCCGGAGTTTTCGTTGAATCATCACATGATCCAACAAGTTTAAAATACTTGTCCATTTCGCGGATTACCGGATGATGATGCCAACAAACACCTCGACAAGTTCATTACCGTTACTCAAAGCATGAAGTTGCCGGGGTTACCATGGATTTTCTTCGCCTTCACCTATTTCCACACACCTTATCCCACCATGCCGAAAAATGGTTTGATCGTCTTACGAAGAATTCAATTCATACTTGGGATGAGATGACTCAACGCTTTTTGTCGCGCTACTTTCCACCATCCATGGTCACGAGCCTTCGAAATCAAATTAGTGGATTTACTCAAGAACCTGATGAATCGCTTTTTGATGCATGGGAACGATATAATGTTTTGATCGATCGATGTCCAAACCATAACATGCTTCCCATCACCTTAATTGATACTTTCTACAACGGTTTAACTTTTCGTGATCGTGATACGATTAATGCAGCCGCCGGTGGCACATTTATGAAAAGAAGACCTGAAGAGTGTAGAGAGCTTATAGAGAACATTACTACTCATCACAAAAATTGGGATTCATCCGCATCTTCAAGGAATAACCCGAGAGTCAATGTGTCTTCTACTTCTTCAAACCCTGATATCACCGAATTGACCCGCGCAATGGTCGAAATGAGTAAAAATATGCAACTCTTGGCTACCAATCAACAACAACAAGCTAAAGTTGTAGCAACTTCTTGTGAGATTTGAGGGGGTCCTCATTCATACACTGATTGTCCTTCTACTCATGACAATTCGGAAAACGTGTATGCGGCTCAGGGTAACTATTCAACGGAAAACTATCAAGCCCGACCTCAAGGTGATCGTAAATTGCTAAGTTACCGTTCTAACAACTTTCTTTCACCCGGTTTTCTCCTCAAAACCACAACCCCAACAACTACAATAGAAGCTGCTCAACAAGCACCACCCATTAATCAAGATGTGGAACTTTCATGAGGACCCAAGGAGAGCTAGTTAAGAATCTGCAAAGCCAAATCATCAACTTTAAAGGAGATATCACTAAGCAAGGGAATGATATTAGAACCGAGCTTCGACATGATATGCAAACCTCCTTCAGCAATCAAACGAATGATTTGAAGAATATGATGGCTAGTTTCTTTCCAAGTACTCAACCCTCTACTTCGGGCTCTCTTCCTTCAATACCGTCACCAACCCAAGGGCGAATGTGAGTGCTATTACTACACGCAGTGGAGCGACCTTAGTAGGACCATCTATCCCTCCCCCAGTTACTCTATCTACACCTCTTCCACCACCATTTATTCCACCTACTTCCACACATAGTATTAGTTCTCTATTACCGTCTCCACCTCTTACTGAAGTAGTACCCAAGAAACACCCTTCACCAACCCCACCTTCCACCTTTAAACCTTCAACATCTCAACCTTTACCTGCTACACCTACACCAACTAAACCCAATATCCCTTATCCTTCTCGCTTGGACAAGTGCCAATTGCTCACCAAGGATGAAATTCAAGTGTCAAATTTTTTGAAGAAGATTTCTGGACTGACCATCACCTTTAGCCTTGTTGAAGCTCTAGCCCAAATGCCTAAATTTGTTAAGATGTTTAAGGAATTGCTTAATAAGAAGGAGAAGATGGTCGAGTTTGTTAATACTCGATTGAATGAAAATTGTTCTGCCGTCCTTCTTAAAGAACTTCCGGAGAAACTTGGAGATCCCGGTCGTTTTGTGTTGCCTTGTACTTTTCACCAAACCAAAGAATTTACTGCCTTAGGCGATCTCGGGGCAAGTATAAATCTGATGCCTTTAAGTGTTTGGAAAACACTATCATTACCCGACCTTACTCCAACAAAGATGACTCTTGAGCTAGCAAATCGAACTCTCGCTTACCCCGTTGGTATTGCTGAAGATGTATTTATTAAAGTGGTACCTTCACTTTTCCGGTCGACTTTGTTGTCGTTGATTATGAAATGGACCCTCGTATTCTGTTAATACTTGGTCGGCCATTCTTGAGAACCGGAAAAGCCTTAGTCGATGTTGCCGAAGGTGAGTTAATCTTAAAAGTCGGGAATGAGGCACAAGTTTTTAAAATGGGGAAGATCACAACCAAACCCAATGGAAGAGAATCAGCGAATATGACTAATGTACTTGATGATTTTGTCGTCTACAACAATCCTCTTTTCGAGTCTTGCCATGATAATACACTTTTCCAAGTCGATGTGGATGATTTTGATGATTCTCTCTCCATTTTGGATCCTCCACCAATTTATGATTCTCCATCGATCTATGATGATTATGATGATTCTAGTTCCGATGGGGATGATTATGATAATTTTGTTTCAGAGTATCCAGACATGCCAACTTATGATTATTTTGATGATGTTGATACTCTTTCGAATGATTCTTCACATGATGACCTTGCACCTACTTTTGATGAAGATCCTCCACCAACAATGCTTGATCCTACTTTAGATGACTACTCATTTGAGGAAGACTTTGCTAATTTTCTCAACATTTACTTCCCAAATGAGAATGATTCTCCTGTTTTGGACTTTGATGATGCTCTTTATCCTCCTTTGGATATGAAGAAACCGGTTTCAAAGGAGAAGAAGCCGGATGACACCGATATCCGTAGTACCTATGTCTTGACACCTCTCTATCCACCTTCTGAGGATGAGATTGTGAGATTTATGAGGGAATCTTCTTCAAGGTCTACTGAGCCTGAGTGTTATTTTCCCCTAAAGGAAAAGGTGTTCGATCCCGGTATTGCACTTTTTAAGCCATCTCAGTATCCATCTGATGAAATAAAAGGAAAGATTTTTGGAACTTTTGGAGATATGCTTGCACCTCATCACCCTTACTACCACCGTGCTAAACAACTTAAGGGAACCTTGCCTACTCTTCTTTGGCTTACCTTGTCCGCCTTAAGCTTGTGTTACTTGATGGATGAAAACCATGTATTTGATCCCGGTGGATATATTTCAAGCTTCTTCTTATGCTAATCAAGGTCGAGTCAGGCTCACGACTCGGTGAACAAAAACAAGCGCTTCTCGGGAGGCAACCCGCAGTATCTATCCTTTTTCTTTTGTTTTTATAATAAGTGTAGGGGGAGACCCTAGTATGTGTTTGTTGTTTTCTTTCTAACCATGTGCAGGGATTCGAGATTTCAAAGATTCATTCTTGATGACTTTTGAAGAACCGTGATCCCGTGTACCCGTCTTCCCGGTTCTATCTTAAACTCTTTTGATTCTCTATTTTATATTCTTCAATATTAAAATAGGAATCACTTTAGTTGTATCTTCCTTAGCAAGATTTAAACAACGTGCACAATGTCCTAAGTGTAGGGGAGGTTACTTTCACATGCTTAAACATTGAGGACAATGTTTATATTAAGTGTAGGGGGACTTCTATCGAAGTTAAGTGGGCTTTTCCTTGTATATGTCCTCATTTTAACCGAAAAATTGATTTTTCGACATTTTTCAAAATTTTTGATCTATTTTGGCCTTGTAGTTTTTCCTTTGTTATAGTTATTTTATTTCGTTGCTAGAATAAATTTTAATAAAGTGGTTTTAATTTTTCAAACGTTGTGAATCTTTTGACTCAACCTGAGTTTACTTATCCAAGTTCACTCTAGCTAGTATCCTTAACGTGTTTATATTAAGTTTTGCTAGGCTTTTATATAGGGAACTTTAAAACGCGAAAGTCTTAACACTTACGGGTTAAGAACAAGAACTTTTCGCAAGTTCCTATAATTGATCCTAGAAAGTCGTTTATCAAGGGAACTTTAAAATGCGAATTCTAAACTTGAAAACGTCTAAGAAGTTGCAAGATCATATAGATGACTTGAAAACCCGAAATTTTGATTTAATAGGCTAAGCATCCACGTGTCTCATTCCTTGAGATTTTAAATTATGGAGAACGAGAGATGATAGAGTCAATTATAAGTTTGGTATTCTTTCATGAATTTATGTGAGTTGATTATGAGATTTTTCTCCCATCGCTTGTTAATAAATTTAATTGCAATAAATAAGGTTGTAAGATTTGAAAAGTTACTTAGCTTCTAGCCCAAGATCGTTTAAAAGTTGCTCGGTATTGATTAGAGTTCATAGCCAAGGCATAACTTATTGAAGTGAGATGCGAAGATTGGCGAGTCCGAAAAGGCCCTAACAAGACATGAGGGCTACATTTTGTTTCTAAAGATCCCAAGTGATGTGAAGAATCATTTATCAAAAATCAATATGAAGGATCGAGACACACGACGAAAAGCAAATACTCCCTTAAAGATCATGGAGAAGTCTATCCAAAAAGGCCCTAACAAGGTACGAGGATAAATAGATCCAAGTCCTAAAAGGAGGCGGATCGTTGTAACTCAAAATCCCAAATAAAGATTGGAGAAAAATGAGGAAGTTGTGGTCCAAGTATGAAGAATCTCTCAAAACTTCAAGTGAAGAAATTCCTATTATGAAGAGAAGACCATTATTTCATGAACGTCTCTCAAGATTTGAAGTATGAAGTCAATGCCAAATATCGATCCGAGAAAGGTCTCAAATCGTGAAGCGAGTTATGCCAAGATATGAACTTTATGAGGTCCCGAGAAGCAGTTTTACAAGATTTTGTCCTTTAGCTAACTATTGATTAAATCGTCCTACTATATTTTCAGCCTAAATAACTATCGAAATAAGTCAACAATGAATCTTCGTGATCATTCAAGACAACAATAAAATATAAGAGATACACCTAGGAATAAGGGAGTCTAAGTGAATAATTGGGCCACATGAGTTTGTGTTAGTTTGCTAACTTCTAATAACAATGATCTCGTTTTTAAGCTTGATATGGGGAACGTGAAACTTGAGGATTATAATCATTCATGACATTCCAAAACCCTAAGGTAAGTTTTTGATCTTTTTACTTGTTTTCTTCCTTTAAATATTTTATCTCTTTAATAAACGCCAATGTGGATTGATTGTGATGGAAAATGTAAAACTTGCTTTGTAATTAATGCATTGCATGAGGACATTGCAATGGTTAAGTGTAGGGGATTTAATAAGTGTGAAAACACTTATCCTTTTTCCACTTAGTTATAATAATAACCAAGCCAAAACGTGTATTTTATGTCGTAAATGTCGAAATTATGCGTGGTTTGTGTTTTTGTTGTAATTTAGGATCAAAATGTGAAAAGGGAAGAAAACATGGGCTTTCACGTACTTTTATCGAAGAAAAAAAAGACAAAAGACGAAGTCAAAAGATCAAGAGTGCAAAAAGAACGGAAGTCCAAAGCCTATTCTGAAGATTTATCGAAGAAAAAGTCTAAAGACGGAAGTTTAATGAAGTCGAAGAACTCAAGTCTAATAAATGAAGAAATTATAAGACGAGTTCAAATAATCCCGAGACAAAGTCGAAAAAGTCGAAGAATTTAGAAGACGAAAAGACGAGAGAAGAAATAAAGGAGCAACTCATGCTAACCTCCCTAATCTCCTATAAATACCCTCCTAATGTCACATTAGGAGGTGTTGACTATTTGACACATAGTTCTTTCACCTTTAATTTCATGTCATTACTTAATTGCCATTTAAATTCCTTGTCTTGCACCTTTAATTTCTTGCCTTTAATTTCAAGTAAGTCTTTTAATTTTGTTATTGAATCTAATTTTTAATCAAGTTTTTATAAATCTCTCATTCTACCTTTCTTGTTTTGCTTAATCTTTATGTTTATGTGTTTATTGTTATGCTTATTTGATTAAGTGTTATATTTTTATGTTTTTGATTGTTTTGGATTATTGATTTTATAGCTTATTCGTTTCTTTCTTAAATTTGATTAAGTGTCTTTATAAAAGTTATTTTATAAAAACTTGTTTTTAAATATTTTTATTACTTAGTGTTTTTTTAAAAATGTTTTTAAATTTTGGCTTATTAGCTTTTTCTTATACGTGTTTTGGTTAAGTTTTTAGATAAGTGCTTATTTGGTTCATAGCTTATTCGATCTTGCTTATTTACCTTCTCCACTGTTATTCCGATCACACCGTCGAAAAAGGGTTTTGCTTCCCGACGGATATTCTGATCACCCCATCGGATTAGGGTTTTGGATTCCGACCAGGATTCCGATTGGGATTTCGACGGGTGTGTCTTTCAACATTCCGATAGGCCTTCATTCCGACCGTATTCTGATAGGTGAGTTGTTATTCCGACAGGATTACTTTGGGCACATTCCGATTGTATTCCGACTGAACATTCTGATGGGAGGGTATTCCGACGGTAGGTTGAGTTCTATTATTTTGCCTTAGTTTTATTTTTTAAGTTGCATTATTTAAATTTTCAAATTTTCATTTTTATTAAATTGTCAAATTTACTTTTCGTCGAGCTTTAGTTTTTGTCATTTAATTAATTTAATTTTTAATTAGTTTTAGTTTTAATTACCCGTCATTTACTTAAAAGTCTTGCATTTTAATTCTACTACAACGACCAATCTATTTGTTTTCCACCAAAAGACAACTGAGTCGCACGTTAACCAGTAATCAATTCGATTAGACACACATAATAGATCAATTTTTCATAATAAAAAAATTGTGTATTATGCATTCACATCTACATTCACTGTGTTAATCCACTCCAAATCAGGTGTTTCATTTAGATGTGTCACCTCTTTCTAAAGTCCACTTGGAGTGGCAACTCTTGTTGGTATGGAGGATGACGGAGTCAAATCCGTAATTGGTTCAAACTCAGGAATATCTTGAAGTACTTCCTGATCATGTTCCGGGAGTGGTGAATGTTGTTCTTCTATGACCGGTGTATCGTATTCTTGAACCTGTTTTGATTTTTGTGGAGTATCTTGAACTTTTGGTCATTTAGAAGACTTACCTTTCTTAGCAGTAGGCTTGGTCTTGAAAGAAGATTCAGATGTTAGAGCTTTGCCTTTGTCATGCTTCCTTTTGGCACGTTTCTCTCTTCTGCTGGGTTTATCTGAGTCATCATCATCCTTATCGGTCTCACTATCATGATCATCATCTTTGTCTCTTTTTCTTTTGTAGGGAACCACTCTTCCATGTTTCTTGAAAGCGGTTGTGTCTTCATCAATAGCTTCTTTAAGAACTGCATGAAGTTTACGCCAAGTCTCTGTTTTGTTAAAGGATCCTACTTCCATCATTCGAGTATACAATATCTTCTTTAACTCGAAGTCTGTGAGGCTTCTAGCAATTCAATAATCTAACTTCATGGGACCGGATGATTTGATCAAGAACTTGCTAGCTGCTAGCTCTTCCATCTCCTTTTGAAAAGCTGGTCGTTCTGATTTAAGTGATTTCTTGACTGCTTTGTCTATCATTCCTTGCATTGTATCATTGATGGAAGAGATAAAAGTATCGTTCTATTCTGCTAGAACTTCTTTGTCTTTCATATAAGTCCGTTACAGCTTCTGAAGACGTGCTAACTCCGTTTTGACTATAGCCAATTCATCTTCTTGATTTTCATGCGTTGTTAATACTTTAGAAGAGAAGCTATATTAGCTAGAAATTTGAAGGATGGTTGGGAGGTGAATGGTACTTGTTTTTCGGTTGATAATGGAGTTGTTGTGACGAATGTTGTTGGTATACTGATCAAAGGAGATGAGGAGGGTGGAACTACAACTTCTGGAGCTAATGTGACAGGAATCTCCACCATTACATTACTTGTTGAGGGATCGGTGTTCATAGCTTCATCAATGTTATCTAGTCCAGAAATATTTAGAAACTGATTAACAAGATCTAAACCTGATGTAGATTTACTTTGGTCTTGTATGGCTGGAGTCAATGTCACATGTGAATCTTCCCAAGTGAGATGTGGTCCAGTGGTTGAATTGAGAAACTATGTAGGATGGTTGATGTTAACATCTTCATATAGTATTTCCTCGTCCAGATCCATATCTTCGTTTCCACCACCTTCCTCATTTAGGTCCTTATCATGAGTTTCAAACTCAGTATCTTCTTGATGAACACTATTTGGATTAGGCTCTTCATGATCTGATTGGTCATTATTGTTGGAATCTTCATGGTCTGAGTCTCCTTTCCCAAAATAAACATCATCGTCTTGAATTTCTTCGTCGTCTTCATCGTCCTTGTTCTGATTATATTTGTCACCCTGGTTTTCATTATCAGATTCATCATGGTGTTCTGATTCTAAAAGTTCAGTAACTGCTTCATCCTCAGTCTGGCTCGGATGATCCTTTTCATCATCGTTGTCAGAACGAGAGGATTCGATTTCAACCAATTTAGTGTTGATTTCCTCTTCAACGTCTTCTTTGTCTGATTCTGCATCAGGATCTCCAAACGAGTCTCTGTCTGATCCTTCAGCTTCCATGGAAGGATGACCACAACCACTAGCATGTAATGCATGGAATTCCTTCTTGCTTCTCTCAAGGAGTAATTTAGTTTCTTTGGCTTTAGAGAGGATTGGAATATGATCAATAGCTTCATCATCTTCATCTTCATCATCATCAAGAATAATCATCTTTTCATCCTTTTTAGCTTTGGAAAGGTTAGCATTATAAATCTTATGTGACACCCTAGAATCGAGGTCATTAACGATACCCTAAATTACGCTAATTTTTGAAATTTTTAATAAATTTTAATTTCTATATTTATAAGTATTTTGGTTAGAGCCGATGTTCGAGGTTATAATTTTTACGATTGACGTTTTAAGAAGGACGATGACGATTACGATCCCGAGGGATGCCCAATTTCATATAATTTTTGACGATTTATCGATAATGTAATTTTTCGAGAATTTTATTTACGGTTCGTGTTAAGTTGAGTCGGGTGAGTTTTATAGCCTTCCGAGTACATTTAAAGTATCCCAAAAATATTTTGGAGCGTTCGGGAAGATTTCCGACTCCCGTAAAATTTTCAAAATTGACAAATGAGTCGAACCCGCAAAGTTTTGAGGACGTTTTCTATTTAAGGACAAAAGAAGCAAGAAATTGCACAAAAGCCCCTCCCAACCCACCAAAAAGGCCAAATGGGACACAAACACAAACACACACAAAATTTACAAAAAAAAAATCAAACTCTCTCCCTCCTTTCTCTCTAAAGCCGACGGACACCCCCACCACCATCAAAAATCCACCAAAAATCTTCTTCCACTTGATTTTTCAAAAATCTAAGGTTAGACTACACTTAGTTTGGTCATTCCCCACATATTCATGTGCTCAAATCCAACATGCATTGATAAAAATTTTTCAAGATTTTTCCATATGATCCAAATTCGTTTTTGAGGCTAAAAGAGCTAATGCATGTTGATATTAAGTGTTATGGAAGTATAAACACCATGAAAACCCACCAAAATTAATTTGGTTGTGGTGATTGGGTCACCCAAACCCCACGGCAAAGGGGGTGTTTGGGGAGCCATGGTGGTTGTTGATTTTGCATGTTGTTCTTGTGATTGGTTCATTGTTTAAGGGTGTTTTACATAGGTGTTAGTGGTTGCATGTTCATTTTCTTTGATTCTTGATTTTGAGTTTGATTGATCAATAGGGGTAGGATTGAAGTTTGATGTTAGGATATGTTTGGGAAGGCTTAGGATGATGTTTAGTGGTGGTTAGAAGTCTTGGAATCGAGTCTAAGCATGTTTTTGGTATGGTCATTTTTAGGCAGAAACATTTGGTCCATTTTATAAAAATGATTTTTGTTCCAGGTCTTGAAAACTAAATGTAGTGATAGAGGGTTTTCCTAGCTTTAATTTGGTATAAGGTAGAGCCCGTGACTCAAAACGAGCTAAAAGTTATGACATTTTAAAGATCGGGTACCGGGAGACGAGGACTTTCATAATCCGAATTTGTGCAAAGTTTTAGTCAAATCCCGAGGGTCACAAGTATAAATTGGTAAATGGTCAAGGGTAAAAATTTGGTCCCTAACCTGTGTAAATGAGTCTATATGTTGACTTAGGTGTCAAAGAAGTCAAAGGTATTTTTCATATAGGTCAAATAGGTCAAAATTGGTCGAAGCGCAATTTCAGCCCGTAAAATGTAGTCGTGGAAATGAGTTGCGTAACGGGTCGTAAAAGTAAAAACTTTTATTGGGCTTAAAAACATGTTATCTACAGGTCATATAGGATTTTTGGAAATTTTGTCAAATTTTATAAGTGTGGTTAAATAAGGTAAAACAACCCGTACTTTAGTCGAGTACCGGCGAGAATGAGTAAAAATGGATAGCGTAACTAATAAGAACGAATGGAATAAAATGAATGATACTTGTTGTTTTTGTTTTTGGCGTGAGTTATACTTGTCCTAAGTGACTTGTATATATGTATTTTATACAGTACCGTAAGTATTTAAATGAGATTACTCATTACGCGTTATTTGTGATAGGTGTTGATTTACCCGAGCATCCGTAACATCGTCAGTGATCACTCCTCGAACTACCGACTACTTAAGATATAAGGTGTGAATTTATAGCCTCGCTTATATTATTTCAAATTGTTTTACCCGCGAGGGAAATGCATGCTAGTTTTTAAAAGGAACGTATATCATGAATGATTGTTAGACCCGAAAGTTGCCTTAGAAATTGTGTTGAGTACCAAAGTTGCAAAAGTCCCTAAATTCATGAACTATTAACTATTGTCCTGCCCTCGAGTAGGGGGAAATAGCCGCTTATGCAATTTGTAGTACTACGGGGTTAACGACCCAATGCTAGCCGATAAGCTGTACTTATAGTAAGTTCTGCGGTAGATTATTTTGTATGAGAAATAAGGTATAATTGCAACTGATGCCTTTAGAAGGGGCACTGGTTTCATCTGAATCATGCCGGTATATTTACGCGGGTGATTGAGTTAACGGATTAGTGTCATGAGCTTAAACACAATTGTCAGTATCCTGATTATAGTTTGTTTGATCGACAAGACTATAAATGATCACGAATGGTTTTTATTATATATACGTTCAAATGGATTGAAAAACCTATGAATTCCACTCAACGTTTTCGTTGACCAAATTTTTGGCATGTGTTTCAGGTAACCGCTGAGAAGTAGGATGGAGCATGCATGGGATGGATGTTGTGTGTACGGCTTGGTGTCCGCTTGTTTTTCCCTCCTTTTCTACTTAAACAATTTTTATGTTTAATGTCATGTGGTTGTAAACTGAAGTTTTTGGGGTTGAGATTCATGGGGACCGAAAACGCTAAACTCTGGGTACTATTTGGGGTTGGAAAAACCGTGGACATGTATCATCTAACAATTTTAAATTTCAAGTTTTAAGTCGACGTCTTTTTAGCGTCGTTTGATATATCTTGTGTGCAATGAATACTGTGTAGCACCCATTGTTGTAGTTCCGCTGCGCATAGCAATTGTGGGGGTGTTACAGATTGGTAATCAGAGCCACGAGTTATAGAGAACTAGGTCGTTTTTGAAAATCCTAAACTATAACTTTTGGTGTCGTAAGAAAAGGGTCCAAGCACACACAACTATCCTGCATGGCTCCGGTAAGATTTATTGTTGTATTTATGGCATTTGACGTATACTTTTGAGTAAAGTATATAAGTGGGTAATTATTATATAAGTATGGAATTACTATATGTAGACGTTGAATTTTACGTGAAATATCCGACATCGTAATTTTCATATTAATCATGCATGAGCATCATATTATTACATTTTGGGCATATGTACCACCTTTGCATTGCATTTGCATGCATATATTTATAATTATTGTATAATTACTTATGTACCCTCCGAAATTCGCTGTTATTGCAGGAATGGCCGAGGTACCGCCCAACGATAACGGAAACGATTACGTCGTAGGTCACGAAGGGGGACCGTTTCCTCCGAACCCGCCGGACAATAATAATGGATGGATCGCTCCAGAAGACGAAATAGGGCCGGAAAACGACAATGGCGAAAGTGAGGTGGATAATTTCAGCATGAGTAGTGACGACAATGAGGATTCCGAAGAAGAGCCCGAGGAACTATTGGATGATGGCATTCCCGAGGATGCCGTAGGCCAGACCGAACCCGATTTGTTTCAATCCCCGAATTCGCCGAAGGGTTATGAGGTATCACCGACCGGTCGTTATGAGCAGCAACCCTTTGATCGCCCGATGGACAATTGTAAGGATTATTTGAGAACCGTGCCAGGATTGGTTAGAGAAAGTATTGGGAGCAGTGGAGAGTCATCCAAGTCGCCATCGATTCATGAGAATATTGCAAGGGTCTACTTTCCGAGACCGAGACACTACTGGGATCCCGCAGGTCGTTTGGGGAGGATGGAAAGGTTGATGTATGAGCGGTTTGTAGTTGAGACTAGGGTGATTAAGAAGTTTGATAAGACTGAAAGGGAACATCAAAGACTGTTGGAAAGGACTTCAAGAATTGCGTATGATGGGGTAATGAACACAAGTGCCATCAACAGTTTAAAATCAATGGTTGCGAATTTAAGTGCTAGTCTTGACCGTGTGAGGGAAGATCAGATGAGGTTGTCGAGGATGCAGAGTTGGGAGCATCGTGTGAGGGATTCATTGCCCCCGGATTGGAGATTCGTGGACGATGTGGAGATGGAGGCGAACGACTTCATGGTTCAGCCGCCTACTGGAGGTGCTTGTATTTCGGTGGGAAGTCAGGTAGCGATTGAGTATGGATCCACATCAGGGACGAAAAAGGAAACAGAATGTGGGCCAGATGAGAAAGGAAAAGGAAAAGTGGATGATGTGGATGAGGACGTAAGTGATGAGGAAACCGAGGAAGACGACGACGAGCCGCCATCCAAGAGGCCGTGTGGATCACCACATGCCTAGTTACTTGTTTTGTATTTTCTTTGATCATTGTAATAGAACTATTTTAGACCTTTGTATGATGGTATTATGACGAGAAACTCAAGTACTTGATGTTTTGTGGTGAACGATTGTAGTGGCATTACTTGTCACGATTTTGGTTAACTATCAATACAATCTATGTTACCTTTCATGATCTGTGATATGTCTTAAATTTGATCTTTTGTGGTGTGAATTGATGAATATTAGTAACTCCGTAGTGATGTGTCGTTGTATGTATTTTATGTCTGGGAAACTTGATATGAATACTTACATTGTTTTTTCTATTTTCCTTGTCTTGCAGAAAGAGATATTCGATAACACCATGCCTCCAAAGTTGACTGCCGATCGTGTTAACACCATGATTCAGGAAGCTATAGCAAATGCGTTGCAAGCGGACCGAGCTGGGAGAAATCAGGATCCAGGAAGGAACGCGGGGAGACAGCAAGCCCCGAGGATGTGTACCTATTCTAGCTTTATGAAGTGCGGTCCCACGCAGTTCCGTGGAACGGGTGGAGCCTTAGAACTTAGACGATGGTTGGAAAAGGTTGAAAGTACGTTTGAAATCAGTGGTTGTGCAGAAGCGGATAAAGTGAAGTTTGCAACTGCTACGTTTCTGGATGATGCGTTAAGTTGGTGGAATACCCAGGTAGCTACGGTTGGATTGGCTGTGGCGAATGCAAGGACGTGGAATGCGACCAAAGCTTTGTTGACTAAGAAGTTTTGCCCAGAGGAGGAATTGGGGCAATTGGAGGACGAATTGAGACATTTGACCTTGAAGAACAACGATATAGCTGCTTACACCAGGAGATTCAATGAGTTAAGTCTTTTGTGTCCGGACATATTTGCCAATGATGCCAAGAAAATGAAGCAGTATATTAAGGGTTTATCTAGCAACATCAAAGGTGAAACAACTTCGTCGAAACCTGGAACGTTTGACGAAGCGGTTCAAATGGCTCACGCTTTGATGGACGTTAAGCTTCAGGACAAGCAGAACTACATTGCTGAGGGCAACAAAAGGAAATGGGAGGCAGCACAAAGTAATCAATCCCAAGGCCAGAACCGAGGTGGAAATCAAAACAACCATGGGCCGAACCGTAATCAACAGTTTAATCAGAGAAGGAATGAAGGGATGAGGGCAGTGACGAACCCTAGAGGTGTGAAAGTGAATCCCCATTGTGGAAAGTGCAACTTGTATCATGTTGGAAATTGCCCGCCGGCATGCGACAAGTGTGGAAAGGCAGGTCATAGGACAGCTAGTTGTCGAACGGGAGGAGTAGCCACTGGGGCTAATGCTATCAGGATGAGAGGATGCTATAGCTGTGGAGAGAGAGGGCATGTGCAAGCGAATTGCCCGAAGGCAGGAAACAGGCGGGGAGGTAATAATGCGGCTGCTGTGTATCAAGTGGGAACTGCTGATAAACCACAGGGTCCAAATGTGGTTACCGGTACGTTTTTGCTAGACGCTTGTTATGCTAGTATTTTATTTGATTCTGGCTCCGACAAGAGTTTTGTAGACGTTAGATTTAGTCGTCATATCGATAGAGAACCGGTGTTGTTAACGACTAGTTATAATGTTGAATTAGCCGATGGAAAAATTGTTAGTACGAATTCTATACTGAAAGGGTGTACCTTGAAGTTAGGAAACTACGCTTTTAAAATCGACTTGATGCCTATAGAGCTAGGATCGTTTGACGTGATTGTGGGAATGGATTGGCTAATGGCGCATAGTGCTACGATCGTCTGTGGTGAGAGATTGGTGCAAATTCCGCTGAGGAATAGGGTTTTGACGGTAAAGGGAGACGAATGCACTTCTCGTTTGAAGGTGATTTCGTGTTTGAAGATGATGAAGTACGTAGAGGGTGGATGCGATGTGTTTTTGGCACAGGTTTCGAGCGATGGTGATGTAGAGGCAAGGATTGAAGAGGTACCAGTTATTCGCGAGTATCCGGACGTTTTTCCAGACGAGTTGCCAGGTTTACCGCCTAACCGTGAGGTCGAGTTTCGAATTGATTTAGTGCCAGGAGCTGCGCCAGTTGCACGAGCACCTTATCGTTTAGCACCATCTGAGTTAAAGGAGTTAGCCGACCAATTGAAGGAGTTGATGGACAAAGGATTTATTAGGCCGAGCTCATCACCTTGGGGAGCGCCAGTGTTGTTTGTAAAGAAGAAGGATGGTTCGTTTAGGATGTGTATCGACTATAGAGAACTCAATAAGCTGACGGTTAAGAATCGGTACCCATTGCCGAGGATTGATGATTTGTTCGATCAATTGCAAGGTTCCAGTGTATACTCAAAGATCGACTTGAGATCAGGGTATCATCAACTGCGTGTAAGAGAGGAGGATATTCCTGTAACTGCCTTTCGTACGCGGTATGGACACTTTGAATTTCGAGTGATGCCGTTTGGGTTGACAAACGCGCCTGCTGTATTCATGGATCTTATGAATCGCGTGTGCAAGCCGTATCTAGATAAGTTTGTTATTGTTTTCATCGACGACATACTTATTTACTCTAAGAGTAAGGAGGAGCACGAGAAGCACCTAAGAAAGATTTTGGAGTTGTTAAGGAAGGAGAAGCTGTATGCAAAATTCTCTAAGTGTGAGTTTTGGTTAGAATCAGTGCAGTTTTTAGGTCATGTGATTGATAGTGAGGGAGTTTGTGTAGATCCTGCTAAGATCGTAGCAATCAGGGAATGGTCAGCACCGACGACGCCGACTGAAGTTCGACAATTTTTGGGTTTAGCTGGGTATTATAGAAGGTTTATCGAAGGATTTTCGTTGATTGCGAAACCATTGACGCGGCTTACCGAAAAGAATAGGGTGTATGAATGGGGAAATGAGGAAGAGCTTGCTTTCGAAACGCTTAAGGATAAGTTATGTTCCGCGCCGATTTTATCATTGCCTGAAGGAACCGAAGATTTCGTAGTGTATTGTGATGCGTCTCGTAAAGGTTATGGAGCAGTATTAATGCAACGTGAAAAGGTGATAGCTTACGCGTCGAGGCAATTAAGGAAAAACAAGGAGAACTACACGACGCACGATTTGGAATTAGGAGCGGTAGTTTTTGCGTTGAAATTGTGGAGACACTATCTGTATGGGACAAAGTGTGTTGTATTCACTGATCACAAGAGTTTGCAGCACATTTTAGATCAAAAGGAGTTGAATATGCGACAAAGACGATGGGTTGAACTATTGAGTGATTATGACTGCGAAATTCGCTACCACCCTGGCAAGGCGAATGTTGTAGCGGACGCACTGAGTAGGAAGGAACGGGAGAAACCTTTGAGGGTTAGAGCTCTAGTGATGACTGAGAGCGTTGACTTAACCGAAACCATACTGAAGGCTCATGAGAGAGGTTTAATGAAAGGGAATGTTGAAGCCGAAAACTTGGGACGAATGTTGAAACCTATTTTCGTGATTAGGTCTGACGGACTAAGATATTTTGAGAATCGAATTTGGTTACCATTGTGCTCATCTGAGGAAGGAAAGCCTGGAGTTCGAGAATTGGTTACGAATGAGTCGCATAAGTCGAAGTATTCGATACATCCCGGATCGGATAAAATGTACCACGACCTGAAGAAAGTCTATTGGTGGCCGAATATGAAGGCAGATATTGCTCGTTACGTCAGTAAGTGTTTGACTTGCGCGAAGGTCCAGGCAGAACATAAGAAACCATCTGGATTGTTGGTACAACCGGAAATCCCGGAATGGAAATGGGAGAAAATCGCAATGGATTTTGTGACGGGTTTACCTAGGACTCCTAGTGGATGCGATATGATATGGGTAATTGTGGATAGGTTGACGAAATCTGCTCATTTCTTACCTATGAAGAAGACGGACAGCATGGAAAAACTCGCCAGCGTGTACGTGAAGGAGATCGTCTGTAGACATGGAGTGCCGTTATCGATCATTTCGGATCGCGACAGTAGATTTACGTCGGAATTTTGGAAATCGCTTCAACGTGCGATGGGCACTGAACTGAGTTTAAGCACGGCTTATCACCCGGAGACTGACGGCCAGAGTGAACGAACGATTCAAACGATGGAGGACATGCTCCGAGCGTGCGTGATTGATTTTGGAGGAAGTTGGGAACGCCACTTGCCTCTGGTGGAATTTTCGTACAATAATAGTTATCATGCGAGTATCAAAGCGGCACCGTTCGAAGCATTGTATGGAAGGAAGTGTAGATCGCCCGTGTGTTGGAGTGAAGTAGGGGAAAGTCAATTGACTGGACCCGAAATGATTTTAGAAACGACAGAGAAGATCGTGCAGATCAAGAACCGACTACTTGCTGCGAGAAGCCGACAGAAGAGTTATGCTGATAACCGAAGGAAACCGTTGGAGTTTGAAGTTGGAGATATGGTTATGCTCAAGGTATCGCCGTGGAAGGGTGTAATTCGTTTTGGAAAGAAAGGAAAGTTGAGTCCGAGGTATATTGGACCGTTTAAGATCGTTGAACGAATTGGACCAGTAGCGTACAAGTTAGAATTGCCGACCGAGCTTAGCGCTATTCATGACACGTTTCACGTATCGAACCTGAAGAAGAGTTTGGCGGACAAGGAATTGGTGATTCCTTTGGACGAGATTCGACTAGACGACAAAATGCACTTTGTGGAAGAACCTGTGGAAATCATGGACCGGGAGGTCAAGCGGTTGAAGCGTAGTAGGATTCCTATTGTGAAGGTCCGATGGAATTCTAAGCGTGGACCGGAATACACCTGGGAACGTGAGGACTTTTTCAAGGAAAGGTATCCTCATCTGTTCCAGTAGCACGAAATGTGAGTACAAGAAGAGGCGAGCGCCGGGACGTCGCTCTCTTTAAGGAGGGGTGGATGTGACACCCTAGAATCGAGGTCATTAACGATACCCTAAATTATGCTAATTTTTGAAATTTTTAATAAATTTTAATTTCTATATTTATAAGTATTTTGGTTAGAGCCGATGTTCGAGGTTATAATTTTTACGATTGACGTTTTAAGAAGGACGATGACGATTACGATCCCGAGGGATGCCCAATTTCATATAATTTTTGACGATTTATCGATAATGTAATTTTTCGAGAATTTTATTTACGGTTCGTGTTAAGTTGAGTCGGGTGAGTTTTATAGCCTTCCGAGTACATTTAAAGTATCCCAAAAATATTTTGGAGCGTTCGGGAAGATTTCCGACTCCCGTAAAATTTTCAAAATTGACAAATGAGTCGAACCCGCAAAGTTTTGAGGACGTTTTCTATTTAAGGACAAAAGAAGCAAGAAATTGCACAAAAGCCCCTCCCAACCCACCAAAAAGGCCAAATGGGACACAAACACAAACACACACAAAATTTACAAAAAAAAATCAAACTCTCTCCCTCCTTTCTCTCTAAAGCCGACGGACACCCCCACCACCATCAAAAATCCACCAAAAATCTTCTTCCACTTGATTTTTCAAAAATCTAAGGTTAGACCACACTTAGTTTGGTCATTCCCCACATATTCATGTGCTCAAATCCAACATGCATTGATAAAAATTTTTCAAGATTTTTCCATATGATCCAAATTCGTTTTTGAGGCTAAAAGAGCTAATGCATGTTGATATTAAGTGTTATGGAAGTATAAACACCATGAAAACCCACCAAAATTAATTTGGTTGTGGTGATTGGGTCACCCAAACCCCACGGCAAAGGGGGTGTTTGGGGAGCCATGGTGGTTGTTGATTTTGCATGTTGTTCTTGTGATTGGTTCATTGTTTAAGGGTGTTTTACATAGGTGTTAGTGGTTGCATGTTCATTTTCTTTGATTCTTGATTTTGAGTTTGATTGATCAATAGGGGTAGGATTGAAGTTTGATGTTAGGATATGTTTGGGAAGGCTTAGGATGATGTTTAGTGGTGGTTAGAAGTCTTGGAATCGAGTCTAAGCATGTTTTTGGTATGGTCATTTTTAGGCAGAAACATTTGGTCCATTTTATAAAAATGATTTTTGTTCCAGGTCTTGAAAACTAAATGTAGTGATAGAGGGTTTTCCTAGCTTTAATTTGGTATAAGGTAGAGCCCGTGACTCAAAACGAGCTAAAAGTTATGACATTTTAAAGATCGGGTACCGGGAGACGAGGACTTTCATAATCCGAATTTGTGCAAAGTTTTAGTCAAATCCCGAGGGTCACAAGTATAAATTGGTAAATGGTCAAGGGTCAAAATTTGGTCCCTAACCTGTGTAAATGATTCTATATGTTGACTTAGGTGTCAAAGAAGTCAAAGGTATTTTTCATATAGGTCAAAGAGGTCAAAATTGGTCGAAGCGCAATTTCAGCCCGTAAAATGTAGTCGTGGAAATGAGTTGCGTAACGGGTCGTAAAAGTAAAAACTTTTATTGGGCTTAAAAACATGTTATCTACAGGTCATATAGGATTTTTGGAAATTTTGTCAAATTTTATAAGTGTGGTTAAATAAGGTAAAACAGCCCGTACTTTAGTCGAGTACCGGCGAGAATGAGTAAAAATGGATAGCGTAACTAATAAGAACGAATGGAATAAAATGAATGATACTTGTTGTTTTTGTTTTTGGCGTGAGTTATACTTGTCCTAAGTGACTTGTATATATGTATTTTATACAGTACCGTAAGTATTTAAATGAGATTACTCATTACGCGTTATTTGTGATAGGTGTTGATTTACCCGGGCATCCGTAACATCGTCAGTGATCACTCCTCGAACTACCGACTACTTAAGATATAAGGTGTGAATGTATAGCCTCGCTTATATTATTTCAAATTGTTTTACCCGCGAGGGAAATGCATGCTAGTTTTTAAAAGGAACGTATATCATGAATGATTGTTAGACCCGAAAGTTGCCTTAGAAATTGTGTTGAGTACCAAAGTTGCAAAAGTCCCTAAATTCATGAACTATTAACTATTGTCCTGCCCTCGAGTAGGGGGAAATAGCCGCTTATGCAATTTGTAGTACTACGGGGTTAACGACCCAATGCTAGCCGAGAAGCTGTACTTATAGTAAGTTCTGCGGTAGATTATTTTGTATGAGAAATAAGGTATAATTGCAACTGATGCCTTTAGAAGGGGCACTGGTTTCATCTGAATCATGCCGGTATATTTACGCGGGTGATTGAGTTAACGAATTAGTGTCATGAGCTTAAACACAATTGTCAGTATCCTGATTATAGTTTGTTTGATCGACAAGACTATAAATGATCACGAATGGTTTTTATTATATATACGTTCAAATGGATTGAAAAACCTATGAATTCCACTCAACGTTTTCGTTGACCAAATTTTTGGCATGTGTTTCAGGTAACCGCTGAGAAGTAGGATGGAGCATGCATGGGATGGATGTTGTGTGTACGGCTTGGTGTCCGCTTGTTTTTCCCTCCTTTTCTACTTAAACAATTTTTATGTTTAATGTCATGTGGTTGTAAACTGAAGTTTTTGGGGTTGAGATTCATGGGGACCGAAAACGCTAAACTCTGGGTACTATTTGGGGTTGGAAAAACCGTGGACATGTATCATCTAACAATTTTAAATTTCAAGTTTTAAGTCGACGTCTTTTTAGCGTCGTTTGATATATCTTGTGTGCAATGAATACTGTGTAGCACCCATTGTTGTAGTTCCGCTGCGCATAGCAATTGTGGGGGTGTTACATCTTAGCTTTAGATGGTTGTGTCTTTGATCGCTTAGCTACTTCCTTAATTCTTTTACCTTTGGTTAGAGATACAACAACTCCTTCTGCGGATTTTGCTTGACTTTGTGAAGTAGCTCTCAATAATTCCTTAAATACATCACTGTCTCTTATTCCTTCATTTGTCATTGTGTCAGGAGCTAGAACTGGAAGTACTTTTATGTGATCTTTGTTCCTCTTTCTTTAATCATTTCCAAAAGGTTGTTATCTTTTGACAAATGTTAGAAATTTTGTTCATGTTGATCAATTGAAATGTCTTCATCCATGATGTGCTTGATGATGAGTTTTGTGAATCTTGGAAATTAAAGAAGATTAGACTTTTTTTTGTGTTGTCCATGCCTTGAAAATAAAACTCTGCCCATATTAAAGAAGCATAGTCTGATTTGTCACCATGGTAGAGTCCCCATAGAACTTGTGCTTGAGGAAGTCTCATGGTGTCAGTACTAGTGGATTTTTCAGTTAGACAACGAATGATAATGCTTAGTATGGATCGCCATGGTTGCCCTAACTTGTGAGTAGAGATTTGAGAAATATTGTGAGCTGTCCCACCATATCCCAACATCTTGACATATTCCACAATGTGAGTTTTGGTGGGAAGCTTATCAAAATTTTATCCTCGAACAATGGGACTCAAGTCAAAGATTGTCCTAAAGTGGTCGATGTTCAGGGTTATTGACTTCCTATTGATTGTGAAGGTGATTTGAGTTGGTGAGATTCCTTTTGCTGAAAGCCAGAATTCATGCATGTATATCTCTAGAACTGATGCAGTCGTTCTAAGTGCTCTCCTAAGTGGTGAGATGTCAAGAATATCCATTGTAACTTTTAAAGCAGACTGCTTTGGATCAAAATCTTCCGTCAATCTGAGAATTTTTTCTACAAATGGAAAATGGCCGGTTATCGGAACAAGTGTATTGTCGAGCTGAATCTGTTTGTCCTTGAGTGTAGAGATCTTTCCTGCTTAAGATAAAACACACAAGTTTGATAGGAATACAAAGATAGCTATCATTGTACATGTTAAACCTCAATATTCCAGAACACATCACATCTAACACATTTAGATACACACAAGATAATTGTGGAAACCTTGGTTTCCGGATCTTTGAAGCTACTAGGAATGCATCATGTTCATATGATTAAACAATCAAAGCGAAATTAGAACACGACACATTAACAAGGTGTTTAGGTACAATAACATGAATTAAAACAAATGGGTTGCTCATTATATTAATAATAAACAACCACTAGACGTGTATACATTGAATCCCACGTCTAGTGCACACACGCTTTAGGTTTACATTGTGAATATGAATGATAATAAAAACCTAAGACCCTTGGTTCCTTTTATAGTGTAAGGATTAGGGTTTACAAGAGATAATAACAAATAAACAAGTAAATCTTCTATTTAAATAAACTTATGCAGAATATATCTTGCATGTTTATCTAAATAGAAGCTTCCATAAGCTTCTTGTCTACGTTTCTATCAACTCTTGGATTGCATGTGACAATGCTTAGATTGCACATGAAAACTCTTGAGCCAACAACGCTTAGTTTGCTCTTGTCAACGCTTGGATTGCTCTTGACAACGCTTAGACAATATCTTCATGTTTTCTTCGTTTTTGAGTTTCTGCCACATCAACTTTTTGACCCAACAATCTTCCCCTAGTTGATGGTGGCAAAACTCTATGTGTATCTCTTGTAAGTTGTACATGATCTTCAAATTGCTTCCCCTCAAGTGTAGCATGTATTTCTTCCCCTTTTTGTCACATCAACAGGAAAGTAAACAATGTATGCAATCTTTGAAGATTCTCCAAATGTAGCTCTATGTAATGATCTTGAAGAAAAATAACTATAATATTTTTGATGTAGAAGTAGAATAACCCAACCTTGTGTTCCATATCTTGTACTATCCACGTGACGTCGAACTTATAAGAAAACTGGTAAGTATAAGTAGACCTCGATCTCTTGTCAATATTCTCATCCTATGTGAGACATTGAGCACGATAATGTAACTCCTTCAAGTGTTATGACAAGTCTTCGTCACCAACCAAGTAAGCACGAACAAGTTATTGTTAAGTCAATGGCTGACATCCACAACTTAACAATATGATAAAACACAAACTCGCGAAAATCTTCTTCAATCATCAAACTTACCATAAGAATTATTCCCCCTAAGCTAACACCTCTTCATGAAGACTCTCATTATCTCATGAATTGTTGCTAACTCGCTTTAAGATCATTAATTCCGTTTAAAAATATCCGAGCCATAAATATCAACATGATATTCTAAATAAGACGGAGATTCCATGTACCTTCGTGTGTAAATTCCTCCTTTTTGTGTGCTCAAAACGTACTAATTTTCTCAAACAACAGCAATCCCTGTGTTATCCAATATCCTTCTGTATCCGATATCTTGGCCAGATGTATTGTCCAATATCGGACAATACATGTCAGCGTTTGAATTCTTATATATCGGACAACACTGTCAATGCTATCAGCGTTGACTTATTCTGTGTCAGCGTCCATCCAATACCTGTCAGCGACTATTTCTGCTGACGTCATCAAGTGTCAATAACATATCTTTAAGAAGATTCATGTTCCCATAAATCAGGAATTTAAAACGTGTCTTCAGACCTATGATCCATAATCTCCGCGTAATACATACTCATAAAAATAAGTCTTGTCAACACACGTTTTAAAATATAAGACGTGATCTTTCCTTGTTAAAATCTTCAAACCACCAGTATTTCCCTACAAAGTAGGACTTATCTCGTAGATAACTGTGCATCCAGTGGTAAAAATAATTCCAAGAATAAGTGAACTAAACAATTTCCCCAATAAATCAGAGATATAAATAATCTTCCATATTTTTAGAATAAATCTCGACAAGAAAAATAGCACCCATGATATCTTCGTAAAGTATCTTGTTGAATAAGAAACGAATTAATTCTTGATCCATCATATCATTGTCACTTCTGTACTTGCCCTTACTACTTTGATCCACAACCAAATAACACAAACGTTCAATAATACTTACCTTTTCTTTTACTGCTTCTTCGTTTGCATCATAGATCACACAGTAACATCTCTTGGCAGCCATTATGAATATGTAACCATTTGCACTGAACCATCTCCATGCTATGAATATGTCATGATTCAAAAATCAGATTCATGCTATGAATATGCTATGACAACGATGAACACCATTCTAGGGTTTATTTACAAAACCCTAAAAAAAACAATGAACATTATCACGGCCATGAATATCATGCTAGGGTTCATCGTAATTGCAAAAATCACTCACCAAGGCTAGCAAGATTAGTTTATTACAAACAGCAACAAGTCTTCTTTTCTGTATAAAAACAATCTAGGGTTTAAATATACCCTAAATCATTATTTTATGTGAAACCAGAAAACTGAAAAATCACCACGGCTACCAACTTTGACACCTAATAACTTTTTCCTGGGGATAAAACTCGACAATCCCTCCGGTGGATGTTTAGATATATGTATGTAGAACACACATATAAGATTTCGTGACGATCCAACGGTTCAATAAAAAGTTATGACCTTCTGAATACTGCTGCGCACACAAAAACGTCCAGAAAAACCCTAGACGGATTTTTCTTCTTTTTACCATATACGAACACCTTGTTGGTCCTAGCATCATGAGCCAAGAGGCTCTGATACCAATTGTGGAAACCTTGGTTTCGGATCTTTGAAGCTACTAGGAATGCATCATGTTCATATGATTAAACAATCAAAGCGGAATTAGAACACGACACATTAACAAGGTGTTTAGGCACAATAACATGAATTAAAACAAATGGGTTGCTCATTATATTAATAATAAACAACCACTAGACGTGTATACATTGAATCCCACGTCTAGTGCACACACGATTTTAGGTTTACATTGTGAATATGAATGATAATAAAAACCTAAGACCCTTGGTTCCTTTTATAGTGTAAGGATTAGGGTTTACAAGAGATAATAACAAATAAACAAGTAAATCTTCTATTTAAATAAACTCATGCAGAATATATCTTGCATGTTTATCTAAATAGAAGCTTCCATAAGCTTCTTGTCTACGTTTCTATCAACTCTTGGATTGCATGTGACAATGCTTAGATTGCACACGAAAACTCTTGAGCCAACAACTCTTAGTTTGCTCTTGTCAACGCTTGGATTGCTCTTGACAACGCTTAGACAATATCTTCATGTTTTCTTCGTTTTTGAGTTTCTGCCACATCAACTTTTTGACCCAACAATCTTCCCCTAGTTGATGGTGGCAAAACTCTATGTGTATCTCTTGTAAGTTGTACATGATCTTCAAATTACTTCCTCTCAAGTGTAGCATGTATTTCTTCCCCTTTTTGTCACATCAACAGGAAAGTAAACAATGTATGCAATCTTTGAAGATTCTCCAAATGTAGCTCTATGTAATGATCTTGAAGAAAAATAACTATAATATTTTTGATGTAGAAGTAGAATAACCCAACCTTGTGTTCCATATCTTGTACTATCCACGTGACGTCGAACTTATAAGAAAACTGGTAAGTATAAGTAGACCTCGATCTCTTGTCAATATTCTCATCCTATGTGAGACACTGAGCACGATAATGTAACTCCTTCAAGTGTTATGATAAGTCTTCGTCACCAACCAAGTAAGCACGAACAAGTTATTGTTAAGTCAATGGCTGACATCCACAACTTAACAATATGATAAAACACAAAATCGCGAAAATCTTCTTCAATCATCAAACTTACCATAAGAATTATTCCCCCTAAGCTAACACCTCTTCATGAAGACTCTCATTATCTCATGAATTGTTGCTAACTCGCTTTAAGATCATTAATTCCGTTAAAAATATCCGAGCCATAAATATCAACATGATATTCTAAATAAGACGGAGATTCCATGTACCTTCGTGTGTAAATTCCTCCTTTTTGTGTGCTCAAAACGTACTAATTTTCTCAAACAGCAGCAATCTCTGTGTTATCCAATATCCTTCTGTATCTGATATCTTGGCCAGTTGTATTGTCCAATATCGGACAATACATGTCAGCATTTGAATTCTCATATATCGGACAACACTGTCAATGCTATCAGCGTTGACTTATTCTGTGTCAGCGTCCATCCAATACCTGTCAGCGACTATTTCTGCTGACGTCATCAAGTGTCAATAACAGATCTTTAAGAAGATTCATGTTCCCATAAATCAGGAATTTAAAACGTGTCTTCAGACCTATGATCCATATGTTGTCTCATGTATTTGTGATGATTAAGCAATGAATAAAGAAAGAAAATAGATGAAGAAGAGATGAATTCCTAGAGAGAGAAAGTAGTGAGAGAAAGTAGAGAGAGAGGTGATTAACTTGGTGAGATTAGATTAAGAAAAGAAGTTGTTACAAATGACCATCCACCCTCCTAACATGCTAGGAGGGTAGTATATATAGTCCACCCACATGCGGGCTTTAATGGACTATATATTGGGTCGGGCTTGTTTTGTTTGGACTTTAATTAGTTTAAATCCAAGCCCGTAAACCACGACTAATTAACTATCTATTACAACGTTCTAACTAATGTTACAATAATAACCTATGACCGAGCATTCTTGTTTGACTCAATATTTTGAGGCTAACAATCTCCCCCAATGTGAGGTCATACCCTTTTGATATTTGAAGGTCAATGGGGATTACGAATCTCGTCATAAATGAGCCTTGAACGTGTAACAATAGTTTAGTTTCTTCATGCTATGATCTTTGAGCCTTTGTCCTTGTCTTTCGACTTTGTCTTTTAGTCTTGAGATCTTCAAATCATCCTTGACTTGTCATTGCCATCTTGCGATCTTGTGTCTTTATCCACATGCTCACACTATCAATTGTTGGATAAGTCTTTGGGCATGAATATGTGGTTGTGAATCTTTGACTTTGCTGAGTACACCGTGACGCCACCTTCTCGAGACAAAACATAGACACGGACTGAATGGCTTTGACATTCGTCCTAAATCGGTAGCGTTTTACCTCCGGTCGATGAAGACCGTTATACGATATTAAATATCGTACCTGTGATCAGGTAGATTTAATTAAGAATCTCCTTGATAGGGTTTCGCGGCAGTACTAGCCGTTCTCTTTACTCGACCGTCTCAAAGCAAGACTACGAACATAAAGAGTGAATCAATTGGATAGATATCCGCTTGATTAAAGTCGTCAATTCAAATTCCTGGAACAAGTTTGATTCTTAACGAATCTTACCATTGTTGCTTTCCAGTTGACACAAGTTTGATTCATAAGAATCTCACAAGTCACCTACCGTAGCGCTGTTTGATGTTGACGCTAGAAGGATTTCCATTCGTCACTGTGAATATTAATGAATATCACTCTGAATGTTCTGGCAAGACCATAAAGATATTGCGTAGAAACCTGAAACGAGTTTGAATCAATTCAGAATCAAACCATTGTTGCTTTTCAGTTTTACATATGTTCAATTCATAAAGAATCTTGCATATGACCTACCGCAGTGCTGTTTGATGTTAACACTGGAAGGATTTCCACTCATCATTGTGAATACTAAGTAGTATCACTCTGAGTGTTCTAGCAATATCACAAGGATATAGCGTAGGACTCTCTTGATCTTCATCCGTGTGTCCTAACGAAATTTGATTGATCTCTTGGCTCTAGACTCGATTTGTGTACTTTTAGTGGTCGGAGGCTGGAGCAGATGCCACCTATTCAATATCAACAATCTCGGAGTAAGAAAGTCAATAGAAGTCGTGTTGATCTCCGTGACAATAAAACAAACTTCTTTTGAGAGAAGCCTGAGTAGCTAGGAAAGGGTTGTGCTTCACATCACTGGATCCATGATGAGTTTGTCTTCATGATGAGTTGACCCGGTTTCTGCCTAAGTTGTATGGAGGGCTTCTTTCTTTAGACCCTTTATCCTTACATTTCTTTTTCATTCTTCAACCCCTTCAATGCTTACCAAGACATCATTACTAGCACCTTGTTGTGATTGTTCCAGTGCTAGCATCAGTACTTAGTCGGCATTCTGCTACGTTCACATTCTACTCCATCTTTCCTAAGGACTTCTAATAATCTATTGGATTGTCCCTGGGAAGATCCCTCCGGTTCTGGTTGGATCATAGGACTTAAACCTAACCACCCTTTTGACACCAATAACGTCGTGAATTAAAGATGTTGTGGGTATTTGATCGTAACCATGAAAACCACTTTAAATTCTAACAAAGTGTTTGAAAAACATTTAACACCTTGTTAGTTTTGTCGTTTCAGAAAAGCTCCCCCTTCACATGTGCATCGATAATAAAAAGTGTTTCGCACATGTAGGTAAGAGTGAAAGTGCTTGATTCTTATATTAGATCACATTTTAATCACATTTTCTCCCCCTATCTCTAATATATAAAATCTTTTGATATTAGAGATACCAAATTTGATTAAAATATATTTTTAAAATAGTCTTGAAATCTCCGAGAGAAATATGTGTTAATCTTTTGCATGAAGTTAAAATGCTCCCCCTAAAAAATTGATCCAATTGAATTGTCATTGTGAGGATATGATCCATATTTCGCTTTTTGAGGATGGGAGTTGTTGAACACACAATTTTTGAAAGATTTTGAATAATCATTGAGAAATTCTTGAAAAAATTGTGTTCAACGCTGTTTGAAAAATCAATTCTTTTTGTCGAAGAGGTTTTTCTAAAAGCATAAACTTGAGTTCATAGACCTTGAATGTCTTGACGAATCCACTCAAGTGTAAGAAGATTTAACTTCTTTTGCTAAGGGTAAGAGTACAAAAGCGTACACTCCCCCGTGAATTTAGATCCGGGTTGCAATCTAAAAGTGATTACAAGCCATTGTGTTGAGCTCAAAACGTTGAATGTTTTGTGACAAGCTCAACCCGTGATAGATTGCTCTACCCGTTTGTTAGGATATGGTATCTTTAAAGATACACTTTCCTTTATTTGAGGTCTGAGTTACAGTCTGACATTTAACTGTAAGTCGTTTACATGAGCTTAAAAACTTTGAATGTTTTTAATGAGAGCTCATGACCGAGAAAATTTATTTTCCCGTTGTTAAGGATAAGTTATCATTCGTGATCAACTTTCCTTTCTTGGAAGTACGAGTCACAATCTGAGGTAATTGTAAATCATTGAAATGACATGTTTTGAAAAATATTTACAACTTTCATTCGAGCTTTATGTACATACCCGTGTCGTTATTGAGCGACATTTCTAGGTACGTCCATATTATCGATACTGAAAGACATGTCGAGAGGAATATTTTTGGTATTTTGAAAGTTTTTCCATTTTTTAATTTGTTTTTCTATGGATATTTACGTTTTATTATATTTTTTTTTTGTTTTCTCAAGTTTTTCGAAAATAATCCAAAATAGACTTTTGTACAGTAGAAGAAGGTGATATCGAATATACAGAATTGGAACCCTTTGAAGAAGGAGAAGTGGGTTCAGAATCCGCTGTTGTACCTGCA
This sequence comes from Glebionis coronaria, assembly GCA_025667525.1. Lineage (NCBI taxonomy): Eukaryota > Viridiplantae > Streptophyta > Magnoliopsida > Asterales > Asteraceae > Glebionis > Glebionis coronaria. The sequence continues at coordinate 27,651,056 of CM046874.1, read as the reverse complement.
ATCACAGAAGAAGAGTTTGCACAAATACTAGAATTAGGAGTAACAAATTCCTTTTCAGCGTGTAGAACAGTAGCATTAGTGCTGGTGCAGGTGTCATCACTCTTCTCTATTGGAATCCACTTAAGACCAACTTCTGTGAAGATCCGTCCCGTTGGTTTCCACTGAAGACTAGATTTAGGAGTAGCTTTCTCTTGCACAGCGGAAGACTTCTTTGGAGAGAAACTATGTCCTTTTTGAATCCACGTTTCAGATTTGGTGTGGTTGCTTTTCTTTACGACGGGTTTGTATCTCCTTGTTGTCTTATGGGATTCTGTATTCGATCTCTGTTCAAAGGAACGAGATTTTACCTCATAGAGGTATTGCAAAATGCAATGGTCATGATTTCCATTGTGAATGCCCTTTTTGCAAGTGGGACATACAGGGAATTTTGGATTCATGAAAGTACTTGTATTCCTTTGTTTTCCAAATCGTTCAGGCGTGGTGTTTGAAACACGACTATTCATGGATGGTTTCCAATTCCTAGATTGCTGAAGAGGGATCCTAGGTTTTGGTTGACTACCATTAGGAGTGTGTAGAACTCTAGCGGGATTTGGCGAACTAGGTTGTTCATACACTGGTTTGTCTTTCTGAAGCTTCCCTTTTTGTTTCGCATCCTCCAGGTTGTGGGTATGAACGAGGTCATTTGAACCTACTGATTCCTTTGTGGACGTGAATGTCACACGTTTTGGAGGAGTCCTAGAAGCGCTAGGTGCATTCACATGGTTGGGTTTAGCAACAGTGTGCTTTCTAAATGGAGGAACATAGGGTGATATGGATGGTTTTGGAACACTTGGTTGCACATCAGTCTTAGGGGGTAACCTAGATTTCATATGAGAAGAATTGGAGAACGGAGTCGGTTTTCCTAAGATAGACAGCTTTGGATCCTTGTAGGCATTGGGTTGTCGAACAACAGGTTTCTTAATGCTAGGTTCCACGATTTTCCCACCCATTTTAGCAACGAGTTTCTGCAACTCTGCTATTGCTCTGTCCCTGTCTTGTAATTGAGCTTTAAACCCTTTAATTTCCAAATTCTGTTCATTCATTTCTCGAAATGTTTGGGAAAGTTTTTCTTGCAATTTATTATCATGTGGAAAACTACCAACTTCTTTTTGCAGAGCAAGTTCAAGTGAATGACAATGTTTTTGAAGGAAATCAGTTTTGTGTTGAAGTAACTCAAAAGCCTTTTTGTCAACATTTTCTTTACGTTTCGAAAGCTCAATTTCAAGACGTTCACATTCTTTGATCTTATCAAGATATTGGCATGCAACTTCAGAATATTCATCAATATCAGCACAAGATGTAAAATAAGCACACATAACATCTTTAGAAACGCATTCTTGCAAGAGTAAATCATATTCATCTGAAAAATCAGACTTCTCCATTTGAAGATCATCAATGTGTTTCTCAAGAGATTCAACGTATTTTAAATCATCAAAGCCATTCAGTCTGTGTCTATGTTTTGTCTCGAGAAGGTGGCGTCACGGTGTACTCAACAAAGTCAAAGATTCACAACCACATATTCATGCCCAAAGACTTATCCAACAATTGATAGTGTGAGCATGTGGATAAAGACACAAGATCGCAAGATGGCAATGACAAGTCAAGGATGATTTGAAGATCTCAAGACTAAAAGACAAAGTCGAAAGACAAGGACAAAGGCTCAAAGATTATAGCATGAAGGAACTAAACTATTGTTACACGTTCAAGGCTCATTTATGACGAGATTCGTAATCTCCATTGACCTTCAAATATCAAAAGGGTATGACCTCACATTGGGGGAGATTGTTAGCCTCAAAATATTGAGTCAAACAAGAATGCTCGGTCATAGGTTATTATTGTAACATTAGTTAGAACGTTGTAATAGATAGTTAATTAGTCGTGGTTTACGGGCTTGGATTTAAACTAATTAAAGTCCAAACAAAACAAGCCCGACCCAATATATAGTCCATTAAAGCCCGCATGTGGGTGGACTATATATACTACCCTCCTAGCATGTTAGGAGGGTGGATGGTCATTTGTAACAACTTCTTTTCTTAATCTAATCTCACCAAGTTAATCATCTCTCTCTCTACTTTCTCTCACTACTTTCTCTCTCTAGGAATTCATCTCTTCTTCATCTATTTTCTTTCTTTATTCATTGCTTAATCATCACAAATACATTGGACAACAATTGGTATCAGAGCTAACCAGGGGTGTTTTGTGTTTGTTTGCTTATTTTCGTTGCTTATTCACTGCTTATTTATAAGCAGCTGATGTCACGGTGTTTTTTTTGTCAGGCTCATAATAAAAAAAATTTCATAATAAAAATTGAGTCGAGTCAGGCTCATGACTCGGTGAACAAAAACAAGCGCTTCTCGGGAGGCAACCCATGTTCTATCCTTTACTGCTTTCATAATAAGTGTAGGGGGACCCCCGCATATGTTTGTTGTCTTGTTTCTTGTGCTATGCAGGGATTAAAGATTCAAAGATCCACCTTGATGACTTTTGACGAACCGTGATACCGTGTTTCCATCTTCCCGGTTCTATCCTAAACTCTTGTGATTCAATATTTCATATTCTATATGTTCACATTGAATTCACTTTAGTTGTCCTTTCCTTAGCAAGATTTAAACAAAGTGCACAATGTCCTAAGTGTAGGGGAGTTTACTCCCACATGCTTAAACATTGAGGACAATGTTTATCTCAAGTGTAGGGGGGACTTCTATCGAAATAAGTGGTCTTTTCCATGAATTTGCCCTCATTTTAACCGGAAAATTTGATTTTTCGACATTTTTCAAAATTTTTAATCTATTTTGGCCAAGTTGTATAGTTGTATTTTCCTTTATCATGATTAGTTTCTTGCCATTTCTAGAATAAATTTTCAATAAAGTGGTTTTAGATTTTTCTTAGTCGTGAACATTTTGACTCAACCCGAGTTTACTTACCTAAGTTTACTCTAGCTAGTATCCTTAACGTGTTTAAGTCAAGTTTTGCTAGGCTTTTATATAGGGAGCTATAAAACGCGAAAGTCTTAACTCTCACGGGTTAAGAACAAGAACTTTTCACAAGTTCCTATAATTGATCCTAGAGAGTCGTTTATCAAGGGAACTTTAAAATGCGATTTCTAAACTTGAAAAAGTCTAAGAATTTGCAAGATCCTATAGGCGACTCGAAAACCCAAAACTTTGATTTAATAGGCTAAGCATCCACGAGTCTCATTCCTTGAGATTTTAAACTGTGGAGAACGAGAGATGATAGAGTCAGTTATAAGTTCGGTATTCTTTCGTGAATTTATGTGAGTTAATTATAAGCCTATTCTCCCTCCGCTTGTTAATAAATTTATCTGCAATAAATAAGGTTGTACGATTTAAAAGGTTACTTAGCTTCTAGCCCCAGATCGTTTAAAAGTTGCTCGGTACGGATTAGAGTTCATAGCCAAGGCATAACTTATTGAAGCGGGATGCGAAGATTGGCGAGTCCGAAAAGGCCCTAACAAGGCATGAGGGCTAAATTTTGTTGCTAAAGATCCAAAAGTGATGTGAAGAATCATTTATTGAAAATCAATATGAAGGATCGAGACACACGACGAAAAGCAAGAACTCCCCAAAAGTCATGGAGAAATCTATCCGAAAAGACCCTAACAAGGTATGAGGATAAATAGATCCAAGTCCTAAAAAGGAGGCGGATCGTTGTATATCAAAGTCCAAAATAAAGATTGGAGAAAAATGAAGAAGTCGTGGTCCAAAGATGAAGAATCTCTCAAAACTTCAAGTGAAGAAATTCCTATTATGAAGAGAAGACCATTATTTCAAGAACGTCTCTCAAGATTCGAAGTATGAAGTCCCTGCCAAATATCGGTCCGAGAAAGGTCTCAAATCGCGAAGCGAGTTATGCCAAGATATGAACTTTATGAGGTCCCGAGAAGCAGTTAAAAAAGATTTGGTCCTTTAGCTAACTATTGATTAAATCGTTCACTTTATTTTCGGACTAAATAACTATCGAAATAAGTCAAACAATGCACTCTCGTGATCATTCAAGACAAAAATAAAATATAAGAGATACACCTAGGAATAAGGGAGTCTAAGTGAATAATTGGCCCACATGAATTCGTGATAGTTTGCTAACTTATAATAACAATGATCTCGTTTTTAAGCTTGGTATGGGGAACGTGAAACTTGAGGATGATAAACGTTCATGGCCGCCAAAACCCAATGTAAGTTTTTAATTTCTTTACTTATTTCTATCTTTTATGTTTAGTATTTAATAAAGGCCAAGGTGGGTTATTTATGATGGAAAATGTAAACCGTGCTTTAAAATTAATGCATTGCATGAGGGCATTGCAATGGTCAAGTGTAGGGGATTTAATAAGTGTGAAAACACTTATCCTTTTACCACTTATTTCCAATAATAACAAGACCAAAACGTGTGATTTATGTCGTAAAAGTCGGAATTATGCGTGGTTTGTGTTTTTATTGTGTTTTAGGACCAAAATATTAAAAAGGAAGAAAACACGGGCTTTCACAGGCTTTTATCGAAGAAAACGGGAAAAGACGAAGTCAAAAGATCAAGAGTGCAAAAAGAACGGAAGTCCAAGGCCTATTCTGAAGATTTATCGAAGAAAAAGTCAAAAGACGGAAGTTTAACGAAGTCGAAGAACTTAAGTCTAATAGAAGAAGAAAATTAAAAGACAAGTTCAAATCCTGAGACGACAAAGACGAAGAATTAAAGTCGAGTCGAGAAAACGTGAAGAAAGCAAGAAAGAAGATGCAACACATGCACTCCTTCCACCTTCCCTATAAATACCCTCCTAATAGTCATTAGGAGGGTGGTTAGAGTTTTTAGTTAATTTTCATTTTTTTTAGTTTTCTCTAGTTTTAGAGAGAGAAAGTCTTAAACTTTCTCTCACTAAATTTCATCTTTTTCTTAATCTTTCAAAGATTAAACACTTTGTATTGCTTATTTTTATTAATCAAGTTCTATATTTAAGCTTTTATCTCTTAATCTCATTCTACTTTTCTTTGATTTAAGATTGATTTTGGTACGATTATCATGTGATCCGTGTTGTTCTAATTGATTTCGTGCTTAAAAAGTTAATCTTTTGATCATTTCATAAGTTTTCATTTGATTAAGCTTTAAGACTTTTGTGCTTATTGGCTTATTTTTATGATTAGCTTATGTAGTTTATAAAAATCTTCCTTAAAAAGTTTATGTTTTTATTGTTTAATCTAAAAAGTTGCTTAATTTCGAGTCGGATAAGTTGATTAGAGTGCTTATTTGATCCGGTTTAGGCATTGATTCGGGTTAGTTTTGTGATAAGCTTATTATATAGCTTATTCACTTGCTTAACCGAATTCCACAATTTTAGGAAGGGGTACAAACTCCCCTTTCCGATTGACACATATTCCGAGCAGCCTTCTTCCCCTTTTCCGATTGATCCAATCGGAAAAGGGTTTTGATTTTCCGATCATACCACAAGTGTTATTCCGATTGGACTGTTTTGAGTATTCCGATAGGTGTGATTTTCTGGACTTTCCGATTGATAGTCAATCTTGTGTATTCCGATTGGGAATTTTCTGTGTATTCCGATTGAGCCTTTCGTCCATATTCCGATTGGGACTTTTCCCAGTATTCCGATTGGATTGTTTTGCCAAGTATTCCGATTGTTCCGATTGTGTTGTTCCACCCGTATTCCGATCAACTGATCGGAAAACATTCCGATCAGGGCCTCTTTTGGCTTGTTTTGGTGTACTCCGTCCTTACTTTCTTATAGTACTTTTTGACTAAGTTTTTATTCTTAGAAAGTTTTTCTAGTGTCAATTCTTATTAAGTGTGCTAGTACTTTTCCATTGTTACCTTTTAGTTTTCAGTCATTTATGTTTACTCGTCATTTTAGATTTAATCTTTTAACTTCCGTTTTACTCAACGACACTTTAATTACTTGCTAATAGTTTAAAACAAACAAATCAAACCATTCTCTTGATTCACCAAAAGACGATTGAGTCGCACTTTAGACCGGTTTTCAATTCGAAAAGACTTGGGACTACAATATTTTATTCTTGGTTGCAAAACCAAGTATTAAATGGCGAAAAATTTTTCGCATCACCAAAATTTGAAATTGAAGCTTAAATGGCCTAAAAATGGTCTAGGAAAAAATAAATTTTACTTTGGTTTTCCCGCCAAAAAACTCTTTTTTTTTTTTTTTTTTTTTTTTTAATCTTCGTGTAAACGATATTCCGAAACTAGTCTAGACGGTGGCTAAGTCTAAAAAATACTCAAACAAAATTTAGCAAAACACATCATCGGAATCACTTATCGGAATCACTGATCGGAATCACTGATCGGAATCACTGATCGGAATGTCCTAATCGGAATGTTATCGGAATGTCCCCAATCGGAATAAACCTGTCGGAATAACCTAATCGGAATGCAAATCGGAATCATTGATCGGAATGCAGATTGGAATCACTGATCGGAATGCAGATCGGAATAACTGATCGGAATGTAGATCGGAATCACTGATCGGAATGCAGATCGGAATGTTTTGTCCAATCGGAATGATGATCGGAAAGCCCTTGTCGGAATACCAAATCAGAATGATGATCGGAAAGACTGGTCGGAATACCAAATCGGAATGTCTGATCGGAATGATAAAACCCTTTTCCGATTGCACTGATCGGAATATATCCCCCTTTTCTCGGACAAAACTCAACCAATACGTGATTTTAAGCCAAAAAATGATCAAAACACCCAAAAATTTTGTGTTTTTAGCCAAAGTAAATATACCAAATCACTACTAAAACTATGTAGAAGATGTAGATGAAGAAGTAGAGCACGGAAAACACAAAAAAATTCGAATCCGAGATGATTTATGGATTAAATCATTCAAATCAAATATAATAACAACAAACAATCACAAATCTACCCCGTGGCGATTGATACCAATTGTTAACATCATAAGATTCAAGCTAACAAGAGGTGATCCGGAGGTCGGGGAGGATAAAAGTAATGTTTAGACATTTTAGAGAGAGAAAGTAAAGCTTGAATGTAGTGTGTGTATTTAGAGAGAGAAAGTGAAATACACAAAGAATGAGAATCCTCACCCCTCCATGGAAGTATGGAGGGGTATATATAGCCTTGACACGCACGAACTATTCTAACTTAACAAAACTAGTCCCTGCGTGTGTGGCTATATCAAACTAATGTAATTCCGTAAATGGCGCTCACATTTTAGGGCTAACACCATAATCTCCGCGTAATACATACTCATAAAAATAAGTCTTGTCAACACACGTTTTAAAATATGAGACGTGATCTTTCCTTGTTAAAATCTTCAAACCACCAGTATTTCCCTACAAAGTAGGACTTATCTCGTAGATAACTGTGCATCCAGTGGTAAAAATAATTCCAAGAATAAGTGAACTAAACAATTTCCCCAATAAATCAGAGATATGAATAATCTTCCATATTTTTAGGATAAATCTCGACAAGAAAAATAGCACCCATGATATCTTCGTAAAGTATCTTGTTGAATAAGAAACGAATTAATTCTTAATCCATCATATCATTGTCACTTCTGTACTTGCCCTTACTACTTTGATCCACAACCAAATAACACAAACGTTCAATAATACTTACCTTTTCTTTTACTGCTTCTTCGTTTGCATCATAGATCACACAGTAACATCTCTTGGCAACCATTATGAATATGTAACCATTTGCACTGAACCATCTCCATGCTATGAATATGTCATGATTCAAAAATCAAATTCATGCTATGAATATGCTATGACAACGATGAACACCATTCTAGGGTTTATTTACAAAACCCTAAAAAAACAATGAACATTATCACAACCATGAATATCATGCTAGGGTTCATCGTAATTGCAAGAATCACTCACCAAGGCTAGCAAGATTAGTTTATTACAAACAGCAACATGTCTTCTTTTCTGTATAAAAACGATCTAGGGTTTAAATATACCCTAAATCATTATTTTATGTGAAACCAGAAAACTGAAAAATCACCACTGCTACCAACTTTGACGCCTAATAACTTTTTCCTAGGGATAAAAATCGACAATCCCTCCGGTGGATGTTTAGATATATGTATGTAGAACACACATATAAAATTTCGTGACGATCCAACGGTTCAGTTAAAAGTTATGACCTTCTGAATACTGCTGCGCACACAAAAACGTCCAGAAAAACCCTAGACGGATTTTTCTTCTTTTTACCATATACGAACACCTTGTTGGTCCTAGCATCATGAGCCAAGAGGCTCTGATACCAATTGTGGAAACCTTGGTTTCGGATCTTTGAAGCTACTAGGAATGCATCATGTTCATATGATTAAACAATCAAAGCGGAATTAGAACACGACACATTAACAAGGTGTTTAGGCACAATAACATGAATTAAAACAAATGGGTTGCTCATTATATTAACAATAAACAACCACTAGACGTGTATACATTGAATCCCACGTCTAGTGCACACACGCTTTTAGGTTTACATTGTGAATATGAATGATAATAAAAACCTAAGACCTTTGGTTCTTTTTATAGTGTAAGGATTAGGGTTTACAAGAGATAATAACAAATAAACAAGTAAATCTTCTATTTAAATAAACTTATGCAGAATATATCTTGCATGTTTATCTAAATAGAAGCTTCCATAAGCTTCTTGTCTACGTTTCTATCAACTCTTGAATTGCATGTGACAATGCTTAGATTGCACACGACAACTCTTGAGCCAACAACGCTTAGTTTGCTCTTGTCAACGCTTGGATTGCTCTTGACAACGCTTAGACAATATCTTCATGTTTTCTTCGTTTTTGAGTTTCTGCCACATCAACTTTTTGACCCAACAATCTTCCCCTAGTTGATGGTGGCAAAACTCTATGTGTATCTCTTGTAAGTTGTACATGATCTTCAAATTGCTTCCCCTCAAGTGTAGCATGTATTTCTTCCCCTTTTTGACACATCAACAGGAAAGTAAACAATGTATGCAATCTTTGAAGATTCTCCAAATGTAGCTCTATGTAATGATCTTGAAGAAAAATAACTATAATATTTTTGATGTAGAAGTAGAATAACCCAACCTTGTGTTCCATATCTTGTACTATCCACGTGACGTCGAACTTATAAGAAAATTGGTAAGTATAAGTAGACCTCGATCTCTTGTCAATATTCTCATCCTATGTGAGACACTAAGCACGATAATGTAACTCCTTCAAGTGTTATGACAAGTCTTCGTCACCAACCAAGTAAGCACGAACAAGTTATTGTTAAGTCAATGGCTGACATCCACAACTTAACAATATGATAAAACACAAACTCGCGAAAATCTTCTTCAATCATCAAACTTACCATAAGAATTCTTCCCCTAAGCTAACACCTCTTCATGAAGACTCTCATTATCTCATGAATTGTTGCTAACTCGCTTTAAGATCATTAATTCCGTTTAAAAATATCCGAGCCATAAATATCAACATGATATTCTAAATAAGACGGAGATTCCATGTACCTTCGTGTGTAAATTCCTCCTTTTTGTGTGCTCAAAACGTACTAATTTTCTCAAACAGCAGCAATCCCTGTGTTATCCAATATCCTTCTGTATCTGATATCTTGGCCAGATGTATTGTCCAATATCGGATAATACATGTCAGCGTTTGAATTCTCATATATCGGACAACACTGTCAATGCTATCAGCGTTGACTTATTCTGTGTCAGCGTCCAACCAATACTTGTCAGCGACTATTTCTGCTGACGTCAAGTGTCAATAACAGATCTTTAAGAAGATTCATGTTCCCATATATCAATGATTTTAAAACGTGTCTTCAGACCTATGATGCATAATCTCCGCGTAATACATACTCATAAAAATAAGTCTTGTCAACACACGTTTTAAAATATGAGACATGATCTTTCCTTTTTAAAATCTTCAAACCACCAGTATTTCCCTACAAAGTGGGACTTATCTCGTAGATAACTGTGCATCCAGTGGTAAAAATAATTCCAAGAATAAGTGAACTAAACAATTTCCCCAATAAATCAGAGATATGAATAATCTTCCATATTTTTAGTATAAATCTCGACAAGAAAAATAGCACCCATGATATCTTCGTAAAGTATCTTGTTGAATAAGAAACGAATTAATTCTTGATCCATCATATCATTTTCACTTCTGTACTTGCCCTTACTACTTTGATCCACAACCAAATAACACAAACGTTCAATAATACTTACCTTTTCTTTTACTGCTTCTTCGTTTGCATCATAGATCACACAGTAACATCTCTTGGCAGCCATTATGAATATGTAACCATTTGCACTGAACCATCTCCATGCTATGAATATGTCATGATTCAAAAATCAGATTCATGCTATGAATATGCTATGACAACGATGAACACCATTCTAGGGTTTATTTACAAAAGCCTAAAAAAAACAATGAACATTATCACAGCCATGAATATCATGCTAGGGTTCATCGTAATTGCAAGAATCACTCACCAAGGCTAGCAAGATTAGTTTATTACAAACAGCAACATGTCTTCTTTTCTGTATAAAAACGATCTAGGGTTTAAATATACCCTAAATCATTATTTTATGTGAAACCAGAAAACTGAAAAATCACCATTGCTGCCAACTTTGACGCCTAATAACTTTTTCCTGGGGATAAAAATCGACAATCCCTCTGGTGGATGTTTAGATATTTGTATGTAGAACACACATATAAAATTTCGTGACGATCCAACGGTTCAATAAAAAGTTATGACCTTCTGAATACTGCTGCGCACACAAAAACGTCCAGAAAAACCCTAGACGGATTTTTCTTCTTTTTACCATATACGAACACCTTGTTGGTCTTAGCATCATGAGCCACGAGGCTCTGATACCAATTGTAGAAACCTTGGTTTCCGGATCTTTGAAGCTACTAGGAATGCATCATGTTCATATGATTAAACAATCAAAGCGGAATTGGAACACGACACATTAACAAGGTGTTTAGGCACAATAACATGAATTAAAACAAATGGGTTGCTCATTATATTAATAATAAACAACCACTAGACGTGTATACATTGAATCCCACGTCTAGTGCACACACGCTTTTAGGTTTACATTGTGAATATGAATGATAATAAAAACCTAAGACCCTTGGTTCCTTTTATAGTGTAAGGATTAGGGTTTACAAGAGATAATAACAAATAAACAAGTAAATCTTCTATTTAAATAAACTTATGCAGAATATATCTTGCATGTTTATCTAAATAGAAGCTTCCATAAGCTTCTTGTCTACGTTTCTTTCAACTCTTGAATTGCATGTGATAATGCTTAGATTGCACACGACAACTCTTGAGCCAACAACGCTTAGTTTGCTCTTATCAACGCTTGGATTGCTCTTGACAACGCTTAGACAATATCTTCATGTTTTCTTCGTTTTTGAGTTTCTGCCACATCAACTTTTTGACCCAACAATAATGATGACAATGTTCACATGCAATACAACAAACTTAGAACAACTTCGAAAATACATTCAAAAATGATCTAAATACTTAGTCATACTACATACGAATTTTATTCCAAATACATCCCATTATAGTTATACGATTTATTTTGGAGTTCCTGAGACTTTGGTGTGAAAATTGTTCACCATAACCAATACTTCTATGGTAGAAACAGTGGATGTCGGATGATTAACTTCAACCAAAACCTTGGTGGGCTTGATCACTGGTTTTACTGAGACAAAAGCTTCTGGGTTCTTAGGGAACACCATAACCTTAGGGATCTCAACCAAAATTTATTTGGGTTTGGTAAATACCACAACTGCAGTGTCGTCCATAGCCTGAATTAAAACACAAGATGTTGGGTAAGTAATTTATCCCTCTTGTTTACATAAATAACATCTTAATAAATTAACAAGTATCTATGTAATAAGAAACCTTTCAAGTATTCATATGAGAGAAATTAACTCCACCATTTGACTTGGTTTTATTAGTTTAGGGACACAAATTTTATGATATTTTATTTCCCCTTTTTAATCCTTAGCCGTATTTGAGTTGCATGAAACGTTTTGTGTGTTATCGATTCCGATTTTAATGTATTTAACTTACACAATTTCTGAATGTCACACTAAACACAATTTCTGAATGTCATACTAAACCATTTCGAATCAATACACTTCACACCATTTCGGAATGTTGCATACTACACCATCTCAGAATATCCTAAATCTCCATTTTGGAATATCAAGCAAATCACCATTTCAGAATATCACTTAAAACACCATCTCAGAATATCAAGCAAATCACCATTTCAGAATATTCCACAAAACACCATTTCGGAATAACTTATATATCACCATTTCGGAATAATTTATAAATCACCATTTCAAAATAATCTAATAAGTCACCATTTCAGAATATCTAAGAAAATCACCATTTTAGAATGTGATAAAACACACCATTTTGAAATGTCATATACTACATCATTTCGAAATAATTTCCAACACACCTTTTTAGAATATCACATGAGTCATTATTTTAGAATATTGCATTAATGCAATCTCAGAATACTGTACATAATCTATTTCGGAATAAGTGTTCATACACCATTTTAGAATGTGTTATGTACATTTCTAAATATTTCAAAAGTTGGCTATCTTTGAGACAAAAATGTGACTATGATCCTTAGCAATATCATTGTGAAGTTGACAAAGATGCTATCCTAAGGCTATCCTACTTCATATCAAGGTGAACACATGAGTCTTATTCCAAGAGCACACGTTTTTTAAGGTACATCGACATGACATAAAATAAGTATATCAAGCCAATGCGTAAACATATGCACAAACTACACAAACTTTCATGAATCAATGAACAAACCCTAATTTTTGAGCAAAGAACATCTTCATATCACATTCCTTAAGACGATTTATCAAAAACTGAACAAGACCAATACTAAGATGCACGAACCAAGCAACGCCCTTATTAATTTCTTGATTCGTGAATAAAAATTTCCAAAACCCTAAATTAGATTTTTGAGGTTTTCGAGAATATTAGCCAATGAAAAATCAATTAATAAGATGGCATATGCTCGGGATAAGGAGATGAACAATATTGCTATTATACCTTAAACCTGAAAGTCACTAAAAATCAAGATCGAGGGTGAAAGTATGTGATGGTGTCTCGTTGGATGAAAAAGGATGGGAGGGAAAAGTAAAAAGAAAGAAAAGACGACCGGGGGGAGTATATTAGGTTAATATTTTGGCCTTTGTACACTTTAGCCCCCCGTTGTTTTTATTCATTTACTTTTTGATTTAACCTAAGGTTTACCTTTTAGGGTACCAATATTAACGCTAGGTTAATCAGTCAAAAGAACTATTAATTAAATCACACTGAAATGATCTAAGGCACAAAAAATCACGTATCACACAAAGCACATATGAGAAGATAAGTTAACCTAGCACACAACGTATGTTACGATATTGACTTTAGACCTTTTGATATTTTCTGAAAATCTTTTGAAGTTCGTTTTTATTTGGAAGACGATTTGATATGTTCTCCCCTTTAAACACATACCCGTTTTCTATTTAAAGAGTTGTAGTCTTTGTTTAAAGGGTCAAATATCCAAGAATACATTTTTCCGATTAATGTTTTGAAGATACGAGTTTGATAAAAATATGATTTATCTTATTATGACAAATAAATGCACTGAAGCGTACAAGTATTTGTGTTAGACCAAGTTATAAAGTAAATTTGATCCCTTACATGGTTTTAAAGTAAACCATGCCTGAGAATATTAATTCCCGTTGTTGAGCCAACGTCTTCTAAAGAAATACGTGACTTGAATATGAAAAGCGGGTTGTAGTCAAAAATAACTACAAGCCATATAGGCATGTTTTAAAATATTTACAACTTTTATACGAACTCTATTTATGGCGCCGTGTCAATATTAATCGACATTTCTTAGGCCGTAAATATTATCGTACTAAAAGACATGCCTTTTTTGGAAAATGAAAAATATTTTTGGACATGATTTTTCTATTTTATGGATTTTATTTGTTTTATTTTTTTTATGGTTTTTATAAGTTTTATATTTTTGTAGTTTTCTTTTTGGTTTTGAAATATATACAATATATACATGATCACAAAAGGATATTCGAGAATAGTTTAGCACCACTATTATGCAGCTTCATCTGCCAACTCCTTGAGAGTCTCAGGGGAGAATGATTTCATGCCTAGCATGTCGGTCAAAATCTCGATGCGAGCTCAATCTAAAGCCTTAGTGAAAAGATCCACCAGCTGATACTCCGTATCGACAAAATATAGCTCGATTACTCCGTTCTCCCCTTGCTCTTTGATGAAATGGTAGCGAATGTCAATATGCTTCGTCCCGGAGTGTTGAACATTGTTGCAGCAAAGGGCAATGACACTTTTGTTGTCGTAGTACATTGGTATTTTATTGAATCCAATACCATAGTCAGTTAACTGTGACCTCGTCTAAAGGATTTGAGCACAACAACCAAACATTGCTATGTATTCCGCCTCCGTACTTGATATCGAAGCGCTACGTCGTGTATCTTGACACCTGACATGATCCACATCTTCAAATGTTGTTAGTGCAATAGTGGAGTCTTTCGGATACCATAGTCCCTGGTAAATGGTTTCTTTAAGGTACTGAAAGATCCTTTTCACAACATATAAGTGATTTTCGGTAGGCCAAGCCTGATAGCAGACACACATGCATATTGCAAATTGTAAATCAGGCCAACTAGTAGTAAGATAGAAAAGGGTACCGATTATTCCACGATAAAGTTTAGGATCGATAGCAATCCCATCTCTATCCTCATCTAACTTGGATCTCTCCACCATAGGAGTATCTACTAGTAGGGGTGGCAATTTCAGACCCGACAAGAAACCCGACAAGAAACCCGACCTGAAACTTACACAAAAATTAACAGGTCCGGGTTGAATATATTGAATCTTAGGTCAGGTTTGGGTCGGCCTATCTGACCCATTTATTAAACGGGTTAGGTTTGGGTTGAAAAAAAATTAAGCAGGTCGACCCGACAACCCGTTTATGATTTTTTTTCTTATATTAAAAATGATTAATATTTTACCATACGTGTTTACTAGGTTAAACATACCGAACATTAACACATTTAACATGTTTAACACGTCTAATGTGCCTACTTATATATATATAACTTGTTAAATGGATCAATATATAAATCCGTTTAACCTATTCAACCTATGTAACATATTTAACGTCAACCCAAATATATATATGGGTTAAATGGGTTAGGTTCGGGTTATGTGTAAACGGGTTAGGGTTGACATAATTGACCCGATTATTTAAATGGGTTAGGTTTGCGTTGGGATTTTCTGACCCGCCAACCTGACAACCCGAACTCGCTAACCCGAACCCGCTAACCCGAACCCGACACGAATTGTCACCCCTATCTACTGGGTCGCAAGATTCAAAGTGGTATTTTTTCAATGATTTAAGAGCATATTTGGATTGATTAATAAAGATGCCTCTGGGATTTTGAGAAATTTGTAACCATAAGAAAAATGAAAATTTTCCCATCATTGACATATTAAATCGTGTGGACATGATTTTCTTAAAATGTTCGGACAATTTGTGGGTCGTGGCAGCAATATTATATCGTCAACATAAATTTGTACCAGTATTATGTCATTTCTATATTTGAGAACGAAAAATGTCAGATCCACTTTACCTTTGAAGAAGCCCTCCGAGATGAGGTATGACGAAAGGAGATCGTACCACGCGCGTGGAGCTTGTTTCAACCTATAAATAGCCTTGTTAAGCTTGTATAGATGAGTAGGATGTTCCGAGTTCACAAATCCATTCGGTTGGCTTACATAGACTTCTTCCCTTAATTCACCATTTAGATATGTCGTCTTAACATCCATTTGATAGACGATCATGTTCAAGTGAGCGACATAAGCGAGGAATATTCTAATAACTTCCAATCTTGCAACAGGGGCAAAGGATTACTCAAAGTCGATACCCAATGCTTGTTTATAACCACGATCAACCAATCTTTCTTTGTTCTTTAATATACCGCCCATCTCATCGAGTTTAATCCTATAGACCCATAACAAAGTACGAACTTGTTTGTTGTCAGGTAGAGGAACAAGTTCCCATACTTCGAGTATTTGTAATTTATTGAGTTCCTCTTGCATGGCCTTGATCCAACACGATTGTGTCATTGCCGATTGCCATGTTTTTAGGTTCAACCTCGGTGAGAAAGGCATCAAAGTAACAAAATGATGCATTCTCTTGTAATTGGTGTCGAGTAGAAACTGGTCTTTCAATAGCACCAATGATATTTTTGATTGGATGATCCTTTGTCCACTTGGTATGTTCTTCAATCCATGGTCTGGAGTAAACGGTTGCAGAGCTTCCTCTAAGGTGGACGGCCCATTAGAGTTTTCGGGAATCAGAACACCAAAGAATGGAAGATCATGTATGTGAGCAATCCAAGTATGTGATCATTATTATCCTCTTTAACATCATTAGGAATGAGTGGGGGTGAAGATTCGGGTGTTGTTTTTGAATTACTAGGGAATGGTACATCCGGTTCATTAGTGATCGTAGATGCATCGGATTGAGCTTCATTGTCTTGAACAACAACTTCGAGAATTGGAGCCATTACTGCAGGTACGGGAGCATCATCACTTGGGGGATCAAAGAATTAATCAAACATTGGTTGACATAATTCATCCTGCTCGTGCCTTGTAGGTGTGTAAATGATGAAGAAGTAGGGTTGTTGGAAGCCATTTCAGAACTAATAGTACCGGGCCCTATTTCATGAAGCGCGGGTTCGGATATGCGTTGCCAAAAAGCCATCGTTGTCAGCTCATCAAAATCGATATCCTTCGTTTCTATAATCTTACGAGTACGACAGTTGTAAATTCAGTATGCTTTCTTTGCGGGTGAGTAACCAATGAAAATTCCAATATCGGCTTTTAGTTGAAGTTTACCCAAGTTCTCACTGTTGATGGTCATGTAACATAATGCACCAAACACATGAAGGATTGATAAATCGGGTTTTCGTTCATGAAGAAGCTCATATGGTGTTTTTACATGGCGCTTACGAACGATAGAGCGGTTTTGGGTGTAACATGCGGTTGCCACTACTTCTGCCCAGAGATATATTGGAGCATTCACATAAATTAACATAGTCCTAGCAACTTCCATGAGAGTACGATTACGCCTTTCAACGACACCATTCTGTTGTGGAGTGCGAGCAACAAAATGTTTCATGAGAAATACCAACTTCTTCATAATAGTTACGCAGAGTCTGATTAACAAACTCGGTTCCATTATTCGTACGAATACGGTGGATAGTAGCATTTTGACGCACTTGAATTATTTTAAGAAACTTGATAATGAAATCTGGTGCCTCATCCTTGGTGCATAAAAAATTTACCCATGTAAACCTTGAAAAATCATCCACAATAACGAGAATGTATTTTCTACCACTCACACTTTCAGTACGCATTGGCCTGCAAAGATCAATGTGCAAAAGATACAGTTTTTCTTGGTTGGTGTCTTCGGCTTTGGGTTTATATGATTTCTTGGTGCTTTTCCCTATTGAACATGCGGAACATAGGTGATCTTTATTAAACTTGAGTTTTGGAAGACCACGAACAAGTCCATTTTTAGCCAAGTGATTAATAGCATCAAAGTTAAAATGAGATAAACGTCGATGCCACAACCATGACTTAGTCTTAAATGCTTTGGAGATAAGACATACGAGAGAGGCGGCCATCATATCACTTAAGGACAATGTGTAGAGATTATCCCCTCGAGAACCTTCTAACAAATCTTTTCCTTCCAAATTACGGATGAAGAAAGTGTGTTGTCGAAAAGCAACCTCAAGGTTTGAATGACAAAATTGTCCCACGTAGAATAAATTATGACCAAGTCCTTCCACATAATACACGCGAGAAACCGTAACATTCCCAATTTGATATTTACTGTAACCCATGAACTTTTCAATGTGATCGTTACCAAATTTAACCGTTCCTAGAAACTTGCTGACAAAGTTTTTGAGCATCGAGTGATCTCCGGTCATATGCTTGGAGCAATCGGACTCCAAATACAGAGGATGATTTGGACCACCTGAAAATATCAGCAGACAAAGACGATGTATCAGAATCTAGTGGTTCCCTTTCGTTAGCGAGCACATATAAAGTTATCTTAGATTTGCTCACATTAGGTTCCTTAGATTTCCAAAGTTTCTTCCTAGGTGACGGCTTAGATTTTAGTGTTCTAATATCCTGAGATATTTCTTCACTAGTAGGCACTATAGTAGAGGCGGGCCTGATTAAAGGATGTTGTTTCCTTACTTTAGTGGCTGCGGTTTTGACTATAGTGGGAGTGATCCTAATGAAAGGGCACTAAGTTCCAACTATAGTGAAGGTTCAACCATTGGGCTGCTATCTCCATCCAAGTTGGGTAAACACTTTCCTGGTTGGTTTCCATTCTAGGTTGTGATTAAGGGCATACATTTCATTCACATGGACAACAAGGTACAAATCATGACGCTCAGAAAACATGCATTCATTACGATTCCAACATCTCAAATTAGAATTCATTTTACGCTTAGTCTGCTGCATAACCGCGGGGCCTTTAGTTTTAGCTACATGATTCATTTTATTCAAATCAGAAATAACATTCCTAGGGTGAACTTCTACATTCTTCTTCTTAATGCTTCTAGTGGAAGGCTTTATCCTATTTTCCTTGAGTTTTGATTCTTTAGCCTTAGTAAATGAGTTTAATCTTGTAGAAGGAAACACGGGAACATTAGACTTCGATTTTGATGGTGCCTTATTGGATTTGACTAGTGCCTAAGATGGTTTAGTTAATGGGGTTTTTTGTAATGGAGTAATGGCAACAAGTGTTTGCTTCAATGGTGTATAACCCGGTTGACCAATATAGTTGATATACGGTAGGCAAAATTATACTTGCTCAATGTACACACGAGCCAAGTAGAATCTAAGGTCTGCGGGAGCTAGGGCATGTAATTCATCTAAGACATCCTTAGTAAGATCTGCATGCTTAATCGCATTCTGCATGTAATCAATATAGGTATATGGGTTCGTTTTAAAGAGGGGTTTGATAGATCACCATCGGGTTTGTTTTGGGGGAACTAGAGGACAGTGCAGAGATAGTAGTTGTGTTATCAACAACTTCTTTTCCTTTGAATCTAAGTGTTTCCTTTAACTCAGCTAGAACCATGTTTTTATCAGTGAGTTGAACGTTTAAATCTGAGATTTCCACAGACTTTCGATTTAGTTTGTCAACAAGTGACTTATGTTGTGCTTGATTTAAAGCGAATCTTTGTTCTATTGAATCGTAAAGTTGCGCACATCCCTGTTTGGCTCGTTCAAACTCCCCTAGAAGATAGATGATTCTTTTATCCAAGGCATGGTTTTTAATCTTTGTGGCCTCTAGTTCTAATTTCACAGATTCAATCGGTGACTCTCTCTTGAGTCTCATAATCTCTTCCTCTAATGCCTGAATCACCTTGTCATGCTTCTGACCCTTTGGTAATTTGTTAAACCAAGAGTTTTTCAAAAGTTGGAATATTTTTATTATCACATTCATTGTTTATTAGAAGAATCTCAGGTTTAGATTGGTGCTCTATTTCAAGAGAAATACAATGCTTTTGAAGCTCATCGAAATTTTTTGAAAGTGAGTTAAAAGAATCTTGAAGCTTTAAAATATCATCGTCAGATTTGTGACAAGGTTGATTATCTACCACATCATGTACATTCTCATCCATATTCATAGAGAAAGCATTCACATCATCACAATTACACACAAATAGTTTCATGATATCATGAGACATCACTTGTTCCAAGAGTCGGTCATTTTGTTTCAAAACTTTTTCTTTCTCAACTAAATTTTTCTCATAAGCGTCGTCCATTTCATAGAAAACTCTTTGAATTTCTTTAATTTCGGATGTTCTGTTTTGGTCAAGAGATTTAAATCCTGATTTAAGATTTTGCACAAACGGAACGATCTCATCACGAAACGCAGCTTTAATGTGTTCAGAAGTCCATTCTCTTTCGGTTTGAGCCGTTGGGGTCATAAGTTCTATAACATCAAGTAGTTTCGGCTAATGTAATATCAATAAATATGTAATTGCCCATTTTAAAAATAAATAAAGAGGAGATTTTGCATGAAATTTTTGTATTTTGCTAAGATATATGACTGAATTGTAGAACATATGGGTTCTCACTATCTCAGTTTCCACTTCAACATATTCCTATATGTTGTGAACAATATGTATGCATTAAGTCTGAGTTCTAAAAGTAATAATATGTGTATACTATGAATACGAATAATTCAGATATAACAAGGATGCCCTAAATTACTAAAGAACCATAGAAACTCTAGAAATTACTTTATAAACCAATGTTTCAAGCAATATAACTAATAATATCTATATACATTTATCAAATACAATATATTAGTTATAATCTATCATATAAAGGAAAGGTAATTAGTGACAAAACACTAATATTCACTAATCTCAAGCTAATTACAAGTAAATGACCTACTAACCAAGATTAACATATAAAATCCATTAACATTGAATTGAAGTCTAATCTTTTGCAACTAATTATGAAACTCAACTAAGTATCATAATAATTTAATACAATTATTTCAAGCCAAGTGATAAATTAATAAAGCATAAAGTACAAGTTATCAAATCATAGGATCTTAAGCTCACTTAATTATCCCTAAGATATGATTAACCTATATAAACCATTAAACTAAGAATGTAGAAACACTAGAACTCATAAACATACTATATATGACCTAGAATAAGCTTACATTAAGATATAAACAGCAATCACCCAAAATAGAAAGTCATTAGGATTAGTAACCTAGAAACCCTTATATTAAGAAATCTACATAGAATCAATACCTCATATTTTAGGACAACTCTATAAATACTCATAGTATTTAATTAAGCTTATAAGATTATTTTAAGACAATGTACAAGTATCCTTCAGCACAAGGTACAAGATTTCAATTCATGACTTGTAAATTAGGTAAAAATAGGTATTTTCACCCTTTAGACATGTTTACTTAGAATAAACTATTAAACCAAGTGTGGGAACTTACTAGACACTTAAAACACAATGTATAGGACCTAAATTGAGTTTACATCAATATCTTAGAGGAAGATAATGAGTTTTACTAAGATTTAAACCTGGATCATTAGAAACCCTAATCTACATAAGTTTTCTTCCTAAATTCACATCAAACCTTTGTTAAACTTCAAACCAAGGACCTAAATATTCTAAATAGAATTTCTAAACCCTAATTAAGCCTTAATCATTCACTAATCACATTCCTAAGTCCCTAACCACCAAAATTACAAAGTATAAAGTTACAAGCCCAAATTTAATACCCAGTTTTAGTTTTTCCCACCAAAACCTAATTTAAAATTATTCCCTCCCAAATTCAAACCTCAAACCAGATATTTAGGATTATTTACCTATATATTTTTTAGTGCCAACAAGTAGGTGCATAAGCTACTTGAAGGCTATACATCACCATTCTCATCCATATGTTGCCTTGACCTATTTTGAGCCACATGTTCAAGATATTTTCATCCCAGACTCTACAAACTTTCATAGACCTTCACTAGCATCCCTTAGTCACTAATGTATCCTTGTTACACGTTTGAGGCTAGAAACTTGAAGCTTAAGGGTTGAAATGGGTATAAATAGGGGTGAACACTCCATGGAAGAACTTGCACCCTGTTTCTTAAGTATCTCCTACCCATTCTTCAATTCCACTTCTATTAACATTTTATGACTCTTAGAAGACCAGAAAACAGGTCTAGAAAAAATCCATTGAAGCTCTTGAAGCTTTGATAGCAAGTTGTGTTCATAAGAAGCCATAAGGAGCCATTTTGGAGCTACCTAGGTAATGTCTATGTTAACCAAGCTTTGATCTTGTTATAATGAAGTATTAGACTTGTTATACTGTTTAAATAATGTTAGAAAGATAATCCAAAAGAAGTTAGAGCATTTGATAAATTTAAATGAAAGTTATAAGCTAAAGATGTCTTAAAACCCTAGTTTTGTAATTTACATGAAATAATGACTTAAAATCTATTTTAAAAGCTATAATTCTGGAGAAATGTTTTTATTATAATTATAAATGTGTTTTGAAATTTTGTTTTAAAATCCTAGATCATTAGGTACATTTTTGAAGTTGTTATATGATTTTTACAAGTATAGGGACCAAAACTGTCATTTTTGAAACTATTTGACATTTTGGGCCAAAAATGTCATTTTGTAAAAGCTAAAGATATAAAAATAAATATTGGAAAGTTTGATACCATAAGGGTAAAATATTGAGGGTTTAAATTGTAAATAATAAAACTATATACTTTAGGGGTTAAAAGTGTAATTATGCCAAAATATAACTATAAGGGCTATTTTTGACAATATTGAAACTAAAGATATAAAATGTAAATAATATAATATGTATCATGTTATTAGGAAACTTTGTACAAAGATGTTCCATCTCGATATTACGGTTTGACTGAGTGGTTGGGTTTATGATATAAAGTGTCCTCGCTCCTCAAACGTTTATAGATTGGCTTCTGAGTATAATGGCCCGAATAATGATACTATAAACCTAAAATATGTGAATCAAAGAGAAATACAAGATACTACATAAAGAAATTGAACTAAGAGATTACGACTTGATATATATACATATTTGTGTGTCAACTCAGATTCCGTGAGAAAGATGTGATTGGTTATATCAGAATAATTCAAGACTCTATAGGCTAAGGTGAGTTCATAGACTCACTTTTGAAAGTTTACAAATTATTTGAAAACCCATGAGGGGGATATATGCTAAAACTGGAATACAAGTGTTTTTGTAGGCTGCTTGACATGATTATTGACACTACGTTTACATAGTGTCATTCAGTCCCTTTTTATCATAACCGTTAATCATTTCTAGAAAATGAGCGCTAATATTGTGAATAGTACTATTGGAGACTGACATCTCCTATCTCGGCAAGTCGCACTTGCTGGAAAGCCAATGGGTTTCTACCTAGGTTAAACAGATACACTTTATTTTGCTAAACTCAGAAGTTAGGCAAACTACCTGCATATGGGCAATTTGTTGGTTTTTTGTTATGTCAAGTAGCGGTGTACGAGTTAGTGCAATAATAAATTAGAATTGATGAATCTAAAAATATAGGGTGTATAACACTATAGCCCTGCAGTCATACTTGTATTCAAATATTGTTTAAACCTATGAATTCACTCAATCGTTGTGTTGATTTTGTAAGCATATATATCAGGTGAATAAAGACTGGCGTGTTGTGGATGGTGGTGTCTTGAAAAGTTATCATTCCAATAAAACTAGATCTTTGGGAAAACATGTGATGTACAGTGTATGTACAGTTGTTTTATTTGACTCTGAATAACGAATGATAACGAGTTTTTAATAAAATGACTCTTTGAGCATTTTCTATTATTGTGACTTCGATACCTTAAAAATAATATCCTAGATTAGCTTTCGCTGCTATATGGTAAAAATGGGGGTGTTACACGTTCCTTAATGACCTTTTCAAATTTGGCAAAATGTTGTCGTAGCTCTTGCAAGCCAGTAAACACCATACTTACCGGTGGAATCACCTTTGGGATTTCCTTGGGTAGTTTCGTTTCAACAAGTGTAGGAGACGTACTAGGGGTCTCATTGCTCAAAGAGCTAGAAGACACGCGGGTTGGTTCATAATTAACGTCCTTTTGTGATTTAAAGCGAGTTTTAAAATCAAGTTGATTTTTATTATGTTGTTCATAATCAAATGGTTTAATATTTTGATGAAGCATTTTTAACCGACTCTTTTCCACAAGTGATATACTCCGCATCATCACGAACATCTAGAAGATTTTTTTTAACAACAGAAAATATATTAGAAGAAAAACTAGCAAGATGCTAGAAAATTACAAAGGCGATTGTAACCAATGGTTCCAACTAATACTAAATTTTCCTCTAAATTTGAACCAAGTAAAAGAACTAAGACAAATATAATCAAAGATATCACCTTTCCTCATAGATTGAGAATTGAAAGTGATAATATTTCTAAAGCGCCAGAGGGTCCAACTAGTAGCCGCGAATATAGAATAAGCTCGCTCCTTATTGGTGCTTGAAGCGTGCCAAGACTCAAGCCAAATGTCCCAATCGTCATAGGAGGAAAAGAGAGGAAGCGTAGAATCTGTCCAAGTATGAATACGACGCCACACTATGGAAGCCGTGTCACATGTGAAAAAAATATGCACACTCGATTCTACAAAACTATTACAAATCGGACAAGTAATCGAAGGGATATCCAAACCTCGGGAAGACAAGTTTAAACGATTAGGAAGCCTATCCAAAAACAACCGCCACATAAAAATGTTAACCTTGTTTGGGATAACCTTATACCATCTAGTGCTCGGAAATAAAGAAGGAAAGGTGAGATCATCAATGTTCTACCTTGTTGAGTTCACCGAGAAAATATTATCAGGAGAAAGACTCCAAATATAAGAATCAGAAATACCCTCGTTCGTCTCCAAGTTGGCAATATCAAGCATAAGAGCATCGAATTCAGATTTTGATCTTCCAACATTAACCGTTCTATTCCACTCCCAGACCCAAGTACCATTAACAATACGATGCCGAATAGAACAATATTTGGTGGTTTCAAGATGGAATAATCTGTTGTAACAGATATAAAGGGGCTCATCATCTAACCATGTGTCTTTCCAAAATCGAATAGAGGAACCATCATCCACCTTAAATCGAATGGAATGAAGAGGAACAATACCACTCGAGTGTAGATGAAACATCGAACCAACAATGCTATCCCAGACCCCATTAGTTTGGCATCCTCTAACATCAATCCCTGCTTCATCACCATGAATTTCTTTAATTGCACGAACCCATAAAGCATCCAGACTTTGAAGAAGTCGCCACCGCCATTTCAATAAAAGGGACATATTGAAAGCTTTAAGTCTTCCAACCCCGAGACTTCCTTTATCAGTAGAGGCGAGGATATTTGACCATTTAACCCAAGCAAGTTTCTTTGAGTCCTCAGAATCACCCCAAAAAATGAAGCGCGAGAGCTTTCAAGAGCTTTAATAATTGTTTCGGGGGCCTTGAAGAGAGAAAAATAGTAAATGCCAAGACTACCCAACACATATTTGATGAGAGTCAAGCGACCGCCTATAGAGAGAAGATTAGCCTTCCACCCCGACAATCTAGCTTTAAACTTATCAATGAGAATCTGCCAATTCGAGATTCGCCTCATATTTGAGCCAATGGGCAGACCAAGATAGTGAAAAGGAAACATACCAGCTTCACATCCCGTATAAGCAACCAAAGTCTCAATCTCGTTAGATGATACACCAATACCATAAACGTTCGACTTATGAATATTAATCTTCAGGCCAGACGCGATATAAAAAATGTTGAGGATCCAAATAATTTCCATGTCCATTTGATTCCACTCCAAGAGGATAACAACATCATCTGCATAAAAAAGGTGAGAAACATGTATACCCGGTTAACCAACCTTAGCACCATGAAACAAATTAGCTGCAAGGCCATCACGAAGATTCATATGAAGACCTTCCATGACAATAATAAATGAGAAGGGTGATAGGGGATCCCCTTGCCTTAAGCCTCTCTTCAAAGAAAACTCTGAAGTCGGGCTACCATTAACTAAAATAGAATCCCTGGGTGACACTAACGCGACTTTAATCCAAGAACGCCATCTAATTCCAAATCCCAGTTTATCAAGAACAAAGTCGAGATACCTCTAGCTAACAGAGTCAAAAGCCTTTTCAAAGTCAACTTTGAAAAGCATTAACTTATTTTTATGTTTCTTGTTCCATTGATCTCACTAAGAATAATAGGGCCATCTAGAATTTGCCGACCTGAGAAAAAAGCAGATTGTTCGGGACTAATGATAGAATTGATTACCTTTGACAATCTATTTGCAAGAATCTTTGCAACAATCTTGTAATAGAGACCAATAAGAGAGATAAGTCTATAGTCTTTAATGAACAATGGGTTAGGCACCTTAGGGATTAGAGTAATGAAATCAGAATTGGATCCTAGTGGGAACTTACCAGTCGAGAAGACGTTTTCCACAAATGTATGAATATCATGCTTTAAGAGCTCCCAAAATTTTTTAATGAACATAAAGGAATAACCATCTGGACCTGGAGCTTTACATGGTTTGAGTCTATGTGGCGGTGGGCTTAAACCCCGTGGATTAGTCGGCCAAAGAGTTGGAAATCACGGTTACTTTTAACGTGAAACATTATATCTTCTTGTCCCTCTTTTTTGTCAATTTTTTTTGAAGTTCTTAAACACACTCTATCTTTGACCATCTTAACCTTGACTGTCTTCTGTATATATCTTCTCTTTAGCTATATATAAGGAATCCTTCACTTCATCTTCTCCACACATAATTATCAATGAATCCTCCCTACAACATATCAAGAGCTCAGAACATGCAAGTTCGACCTATTTGAAGAAAGAAATCACCGGGAGTTACCTCATCCTATGAAAGATTTTGTCCTCCTTACACTCACTAGTTTCGTTACTCATTTCCAACCGAAGCCATTCCACTATCTCTAAGATTTATAGAAAGCATCAACCAAAAATTGAAGAGTTTAGGTTTCCTCATGAAAGACTTGAACACAAATGTGTTTATCCAAATGAGCTACCTCTCCAACCAAGAGCACAAACCATCCAACCCTTGATCAAGTCATCTCCCATGCTTGTTATTTCCATTGTTTCATTTACTCTCGCAATCAAATTAAAACCATCGAAATCACCCTAATCACATTGAATGTCCTCTTCTCAAAACTTTGAACACATGCAAAATTCTTGTCCCCCACTACGAATTGGTCTCGTAGCCCTTCACCCACGTCTCAAACAACATCTACTTCCACTAAACCGTATCCATCTCGCGCAAACTAGATTCCTAGTTTGTTAAAATAATTCGCAAGCAAGTCCTTTCCATGTCTTCCTGGGATTTATTGGTTTATTTTTTCTTTTCTAGGTTGAAATTATATATTTCTTTTAAAAAATATTCTATGACATCTTTGTCAATAATTTCAATATGATGGACCTAGTTATTGCTTGAATATAGGTTAATATGTGTTGATCTGTATATTTATTTTGCTTGCACCTCTAACCGTTATTTTGTAGCAAGCATCCATAGCTCGATCCTTTGGTTCCTGGAATTAGGAGGAGCTTACATCAAAGGGAAGCATGATCACCCTCGACTTTTTTTCTTCTAAATACTCGATGAAGCCTTTTTGATTCTACAAAAGGGAGAAGAAATAGATATAAACTCACTAAGATTTTAGCTTAAAAATAAGTTTATATAAAATGAGTTTATTATTTTGTAAACATCAAAAAGAGAGAGATCGTTAATACAAATAATGTCTTAAAATATTATTTATATTTTTCGATTTCTCGACGTTTTGATAACTACAATATGCAAAAAAAAGTTCTATATAAAATTAAACTTAAGTAAAGTTTTAGTCAGTAATATTTATTTCGGCATAATATCACTTAAGGTATGTACAAACTAATTATATACTTGGAAAGTGATCTAAGGATAATTAAGTCTCCTAAAACTAAAACTTTATAAAATATACACAAAGTGTATAAATGTTACAAAGTATTTTCAAAATAAAAAGAACGTTTTAATCAATAAAATAAATTTGAATTTCAAATTTCTCCTTCATAACGGAATAACCTACACGAGAAACTACCTTCACCACTAAGAGACAACAGGGAGCGTCTAGTCTAACCGGTGCACTAGACTAGGAACCCGGTACAATAACTTGTATAAATTTGTTTACAATGTTGGTTAGTGCACCAGCGATGCTTCCAGCTTTGGTCAAAGTATAAATAACCCACTGTTTTACTTGAACAAATACTTTTTGCACATAAGAAAACTCACCGCCTAAATCATCTTTTCTAGTTCTTCATTCTTTTGATTATATAACTTTTATAAATTTGTTTACAAGTGATCCAATTTTTATACCTCTAATTTGTGCAAGTGAAGAATAGTTGTGATTTCTCTAAAGATCAAGTGTTCGAGCATAGTGTTTGTTGTACATCATACATTTTTTTTGTATATTTGTGAACGGTCTTGTGAGATATTAAAGTGTATATACATGTGTAGTTTTTGAGTGTATTTCCTAAGTGAAGAAGTACTTGTGATTCGGTGTCATCTTGTGCGAATGATGTAGTAGAGAGATCGAGTGAACATGGCAGTATGTATTAGGAGAGGAAATACGAGTGTAGATTGGTTCTAGTTAGGATTCGGACTTAACATCTAGCTTTATGTCGATAATTGTGTAAGCTACGTGTATACTATTTTTTTCCATCTTAAGGATATTGTTGACAAAGTGAAATATCGAGTAGGGTGCTCGAGGAGTAAAGTATGGCGAAGAAAAGCTTCGAAGCTGGACCACTATAAATTTTGGTCTTGTGGTTTGATCGTTCTTTTCATTTTCTTGCTTTACTCTTTTCGTACTTGTTATTTACATTTGTAATACATTGTTATTACATGTGTTTCATATTTCTTTCAAGTAGATTTAATATAAACTTGGATATAACATTTTAACAAGTAAATGTTTTTGAAGATGTAAATTATAATCGGTAAACTCCCCTCTTCTAGTTTCTATAGAAATTAAATGGTTAGAATGAAGCATGGTAACAACATTTGGGGTGATGCTAGAAGATTACGTCTTGCTGTTATTATGTACTTCATATGGCAGGAAAGAAACCAAAGGATTTTCAAGAACGAGATGAGAACTGCAGACAAACTTCAATACACTATAATTGAAACTGCAAAGCTCAAAATAATGAACTTAAAGGTGAGAAATTCAAGTTCAGTCAAAGATATTGAACAACTCTGGACATTTAGGAAAGAAAGTCATATAGTTGCAGTCTTGTGTTGGCTTAGCGGTGTTTGAAATAAGGTATGATATTGGTATATCTGGTTGTATCTCTCAATGGATTGAATATTGTTATCCTTGAGGGCGACGATTCCCCTTTTGATGCGTATTTTATAGCTAATATTTTTAAGTTTAAGTTTTAAATATATAAAATTCTAATTTATTTACAACTCACTAATAGGCAGAGAATTTGGTTGCATGAAGTATTTTGATTGGTAAATTCAAAGTCGTCCAAGGAGCTAAGTCACAAAAATAAGAATAATAATAATTAAAACTAAAGAGAAATAAATACTGGAAGTGAATGCAACAATTAAATAGCAAGTTTAATTCAATTGGAGAAAATATATTGACCTAGATACTCTATTATTATTATGTTATGATAGTAACCTAGGTATTAGTGATCTAAAATATGTTACGCACATGTATAACATGGTTCAAACTCAAAAAAATTATAGGCAAGAACTAAAAGTAGGAGCACACTATATAAATTACTAATAACCCAGTGTTTATGTTAAACTGTTTAGTGCTTATGGATTCAACAAGTCTATTTGTTTAATAACCCTTTCCACATGTTTTCTAAATTCCTACTACAGCTTTCGCGACTAGTAGTTTATATAAAGTAAACAATGATAGATCTCAAGTACTAGTGATCTAATTATTCTAACCCTCCCACAACGTTACTTGCATTTTTTAAATATTAAAACTTAGAATAGGCGGTGACCGGTAAACCCGATACACTCGGGATAGTTGCCCACATATTCGTTGTAAATCCCTTCCCGAAGTATCCAACGGTCAATTCCTATACATCTCGTATAGGCTAAGGAATCTTGTAATAAGCCAATACTAGCAAGACACAAGGGTTTGATAACAGGCATAAGTATATCTAAAATAATTAAACATAAATTAAAAAGCATCACAACATAGAAAATAATATGATAACTAGGCCAACACCATGTTGCTTAGCCTCTCATAACACAAAGACAGAAGGTAAACATAATCATAGATGTATTATAAATCATGAAAACCTTGCAGAATGTTGAACGAAAAATGATTAAAACGCTTGAATACAAATTCTTTCCCGGTGGAACCTGTTTAAACCAGACCCTTACAAACCCCACAATCGACCCAAAAACCCGTTGTGAAGTTGATTTTTAAATTGTTGTGGAATGAGAGAATGAGAACCTTTATTTATACAGTTTCGTGTCCCTACGCGTAAGGATTATTGTGCCTTACACCTTAGGGATAATTGTGCCCTACGTTGTAGGGTAAACAATATTTGTTTTCTTTGTTAACGAGATTTACGGCGTAGAGCGGACAAATACCTATGTCGTAGGTCTTCAAAAAGCTATGTCCTTCAAGTACACACCAAAATCTAATGCGTAGAGGGAACATTATTCTACGTTGTAGGTCTTCTTTCCATTTTATACTTGATTTTGTCTCCTATTAAATCTTGTTAGCAGAATAGCACCTATGTCGTAGACCCACCGTACCTGTCTAAGCAGTAGGGTCTTCAAATATCGAAACATTGCCAACGTGTTACCTACGTCGTAGGGTAGAATGTATATAGGCCGTATGATAGAAAATTGAGGTAAAAAATATTGAACTACTTGATGTTATCATCTTTGCACATCAACCCAGGGATGATTATTTTACAGACCACTACAATATTGGAGTACCTTGTGTCTTGGAGTTTTTCTGGGGTAGTGTTGCCTTAGTTTTTCTGGGGTAGTGTTGCCTTTTGACTATATAGTGCTTACCAGTTTGGTCTTGGGAGAGACTGGTAGCCTACTAATGTCTTTAGGGACGCTAACTAGTTAATTGTACCATAATAAAGGGCTCCCTATTATGAAGGGAAAGTGATTTGGGTGGGCATTGCATGATGAGAGGAATATAGAGTGAAAAATATGACACTTCTTTGTTCCCTCAATGAATGCCATAGGAGGTTATGGTTCTAGGAGAGGTTGTGTGTTTCCATGCTAGTGATGCC
Source organism: Glebionis coronaria (assembly GCA_025667525.1). Classification (NCBI taxonomy): domain Eukaryota; kingdom Viridiplantae; phylum Streptophyta; class Magnoliopsida; order Asterales; family Asteraceae; genus Glebionis; species Glebionis coronaria. The sequence continues at coordinate 27,619,991 of CM046874.1, read as the reverse complement.
CGGTTATAATCCTCTCTTTGGTTTTTTGGTGAGGATGTAGCTGCTAATGAGTCTTGGGAATTGGATTGGGAAATGTAGCTACTTGAGGTATAGCCCACTTTCTAGTGAATGGGTATTATAGCTTGTCTAATGATGCTTTTCTCTCGACAGCCTAGGCCGTTGTGGTTCATGGTTTTGCTTGAGTGAGGAAATATACTCAGGAAGCTATGGTACTGAAACCTAGTGAACAAGACACAATATCAATCTTCGAGTGTGTTGTTCGGGACAAACATAAGATTTATGATTAGATATTAATTTGTAAGTGTTTTGTTGATTATAATTAATATAGTTCACAGTTTCACAAAAAAGATGTATGTTGCCAAATAAGAAATTTTTTTAGCTTTGCTTTACTATTAGAAATGTACTTCAAAAGCACAAATTTCATTTGAATGTAAAATAATTTGTTGATATCTATTTCTAGTGACAATAGAAATTTCTAGCTAAATTCAAGTAATATTGGTGTTTGTAGCAATAAAAGACATGATTCTGGGTATCGTGCAACAACAGATGACAATATCGCAAACAAACCAGTAACAAAATTTGTTGCCAATACATGTCATTACTAACTTAATTCGCTGAAAAATAAGCCGCAAGTCCAACAAATGGAGCGTTAATATAAGTAGCTGGTTCTGCTTCACCGTAATTGCTCCTATAATCACCATAGTTATCATTCCTATCCGGACCTCCAACAATTGCTCCTACATGTACATTCACGTTAGGTGACCCGGCATTGAAGTAGTCACCTCCAGCATCACATGATATTGTATCAGGATGATCATGAATAGATGGTAATGACGCACCCCTATGATGGATCTTCGTCGGGTACTTTTCACCAAACCCGACCATGTATGACATAGTCGGTGGATTATTACCCAATATGTAGTCAACCTGTTTCTTTGCTTGTGCTATAAGATCCTGTGATTTATACACTGAATCACCACAATGAACATCTACATCGGGTCCATTATCCTGATAAAGATACGTTGCATATGTCAGCAAGAGGAACGAGGAACTTGTCACGTATTGTAGATTGCTCCCGTCTTGTTTGTATAATAAACCACCTGCAGTGTATTGGGCAGAGTCCGATGATGCTCCAGGTATCAAGGAACAAATGTATTTATCTGAGTGCTCTTTATACGACTCAAAATCTCCCTCTTTGTGAGCCAGAAAGCGTTTGGAAAGAAGAACTTTGGTCCCAGCTCGTTTATCGTCCCAACTGAAGGAAAAATCATCACTATCTGAACCATCCTGTGCACCGTTATTTTTAAGATAATTTGAATAAGATGGATCCCCGCCAGAAGCTCTATGAATCCATGCTGCTGCCCACAACAGCTCATCCTAAATCAATTTATTTCAAACATCAGACTAGTTCATATGAATTAATTAACATAAATGATAGTTAGCTCCTATATATCTTACATTGAATCCTGAATATGAGCAGTAAAACGGACACACAGCAGAACCGAGTGGGGTGCTATACGAGCCTCTAAACCTGTCTGCGAACTTAAATACCTGATACATTTCAACAAATGATTAGCTTGCTTAATCCCATTTTCATCAATTTTAGTTAGTAATGATGACAGGAGTACTCATACATTCATGGCTGTTTGTAGTAATTTAGCTGAATAAGGATTATCAAAGTTTCTGAATGCAATTGCAGCAGCAGCCAGTGCAGCCGCAGTCTCTCCAGCCACGTCAGATCCTGGATTTTGAGGCGACACGCTGTAGACCATCCGTGGTGTGTCCATATCTTCAGGTCTTTCCCAACAACGATGATCCGAGTTAGGTTCTCCCACCTATTGAAATTTGACGTTTTTTTAGTGAAAATTAAAGGCTTCTAAGAGTAGAATAACATGGATGCAACGAAATGGTGGTATACGGATTTATAAAAAGTTAATCCGCATTAGATAAAAATAGGTTTTACACGTAGCCAAAAAAAAGACCTATTTTATAAAAAATTTACCCTTGGTGACCTCAAACAGGGTGTAGCTCGTGCCACACCCGGCTCCCATGTGGGTCGGCCCTTATAGCTAACAATTATCAAGGAAAAGCCGTAAAACTTTTCATATGATTACAATAATCAACTCGTATATGATATTTGAAGCATTGAATAACACAAATATGATAGAATAACATTATTGCTACTAGTTGCAACTCGTACCTGAACATATAAGATGCCAGGGGTGGTTGTGGCTGCTTTCAAAAGATAATCGGTACTCCAACGAAGGGCTGCTTGCGCATTCCATAATTCCGATTTCATAGTGTGACCAAATTCAATAAGACTCCATGCAAGCATAGTGGTAGTAAACGCCATAGGGAGCCCAAACTTGACATTATCACCGGCATCATAATAACCACCAACTAAATCCACCTGCAAATCAAAATAACAAAGAAACACGATAAACAATGGTAAGAGTCACAACCCAAAGGTTTTGTAGCATAGCACTATCGATCTGGTGTGATTGCTCGCCCAAAGTGCCAACTCGGACATCTGTGTGATAATATTTTGGGTGTCTATAAAATGTAACAAAAAATAAAACCATATTTAAACGTACATTGGCTAAAGAACCATCATTTAAGCCCGAATCGCCTCTCCAAGTGACACGTTGACCAGCCGGTAACCTGCCAGATCTCTGACCCTCGTAAAAGAGTATCGATTTAGCGAGTGCATCGGTGTAGTTCTGCTGAGTGAAAGCCAAGGTGAAAGATGGTATTCTTAAGGTGAAAAATATGAGAATTGTAGCACAAAAGATGGATGAAACCATCTTATTAGTTGGTTTAGTTGGTTATGATGATAGAGTAAGGTGAAAATGAAGGTTAATTTATATTGAGGGTTTAGGTTTTGTCAAGTGAAATATTCCCGAGAAAATATATTGCACTAGAATAGAATGTCGGTTGTTGTGAAAGTAAACGATAGATATTCAAGACATAAGTGTGACTAATATGGAATCATGGATACAAATTACTTGCAACAAAATCAAATTTTACTTTCATTTGATTTTCAAGTTAACGGCTTAACTAATGTAGAGTAGTATTTTTATCTTAATATTGTTTGTCTGTTTCCATATTATGTGTTTTAACATACATTATTTTAATTATGGCAATTCGTATATAGAAATTATTATGAGCTTTTGTGCAATAAAAAAAGGAAATAGTTGCATGAGATCCTTGATTCAAATATAAATAGTAGGGTTGAGCATCGGTCCGAGACCGGACCGGACCGGCTAAGACCGGACCGGACCGAGGACCGAAATGGTCCGAAACCCGGACCGAGACCGGACCGAAATAGTCTGGTCCGGTCCGGGTTGGTCCGGTCCGGTCCTCTATGACATATTTGACGAGATTTTGGTAAGACCGAACCGGACCGGACCGGACCGAGGATCGAATTCGTCCAAAATCCCGGACCGAGGACCGGACCGAAATTGCTCGGTTCGGTTCGGTTCGGTCCGGTCCGGTCCGGTTTTCCGGTCCGGGTCGGTTTTGGGTCTGCCGTGCCCAGCCCTAATTAGTAGTAGTATTATCATACTCCTTTATAAAACAAATTACACCTTCTTTCCTATTAAATGCAAAAAAATTAAGAGGTACAACTTTACAAGCCAAATGTACAACTACAACAACATACTATACATCTTTTTAATGCATCAACTTACATTTGATTTTAACTTACAAATCAAACTTTTCCTAGAAAAAATACAATTAATGATAACATAAATACATCCCAACCCCTTCTATTACAACATAAAGAACATAATGTACAACTCAATCACCATTTTTTCTTTTCCAAACAATGTTCACATAACTATTATAGATTGACAACAATAAGTTAGATATGTCTCACCTTTAAAACATGATAAATACATAGATATATGAAAAAACCTAAAAAGTGGCGACAACACCAGGATTCTGTGACATATCGGCAGAGCCGGCGACGCGAACACCAATATATATGAAAAACCTTATTAACATGAGAAATATATGCGGTCATTTTTTTAACACACATAAAAACTCATACCTTTAAAATACCACATATAAATAAGTAATTTACGGTCGTTGTGGTTTTCTGGGAAGACAGTGATGGATTTTTCCGGGACATGACACTGTTAAAAACGAATTCTCAAATAACATTTGTTTGCTAGAAAATTTTGTCATAGTGTACCCGCTGCCGCATCGCGCGGGTACCCTGCTAGTTGTGTATTGAAACGCCAAAATTACACAAACAAAAGATAGCTTATAAATTCCGAATAACAAAATGTTGTTTCATTACTAAAATTTCAAGATATATACTTCGTATTATTGAGGTGATCGGTTCATTTTTCGGTTTGAGCTTCCACGGATTTTGATGTTGCGGGCTACTTACCTATAGTTACAAGTGCGATCAATGTCGAAAATTTTTAGTCAATCTTCTGTTTTGGTAATTTTTCCAAATAATTAGGGACCATAACACTAATTAATTCTTTCTCTAAACTTGAAACAAATGTGTTTTAGGTGTTCTTAATGAAGTCTTCCTAACTCTATGTTGTGCACGTTATTGTTTTGTTTCTGCATCTGGTTCATTTAAGTCTTGTTTCGGCTTTATACATGATAAACAACCATAAGAGCATCCTCTATAAAACCTCCAGGTATTGTATTATTGTAATTGATTATTATACAAAGATGGTATGTGTATATATATACTAATACATTAGCTTATGGGCTAAATAACTAACATATAACCTAACGGGTACGGCCCATCTATATCTTTGGTCTAACACGCCCCCGCAAGCTAAGGACGGGCAACAACCTGTAGCTTGGATCTTAGAAAGAGAAATCGAGGAGTTGGTAATGGCTTTGTAAATATATCTGCAATTTGATCATACGTAGATATATGTTGAACTCGAAGACCTCCTTGAGCAACCTTTTCTCGAACAAAGTGATAGTCTATTTCCATGTGTTTTGTACGTGCATGAAAGATAGGGTTAGCTGACAAGTATGTTGCACCAAGATTGTCACACCATAGTATAGGCGTTGAAGATGAACGGATACCAAGCTCATGAAGAAGAGCTTGAAGCCATGTGAGCTCAGCAACAGTGAAAGCAAGAGCTTTGTATCCTGCTTCTGTAGAGGAACGTGAAACCGTACGTTTTTTACGAGCGGTCCAAGATATAAGGTTTGAACCAAGATATATAGCAAATCCTCCCGTGGACCGACGATCATCTGAATCTCCAGCCCAGCGGGTCACCCAAGCCAGCACTACTCTCGCCCAAGCACGCTTAACTGCGGAGTTATGATGGGATCTGGTGTATTAGTGCCGCACCCATATAAAACCTCAAGGTATTGTATTATTGTAATTGATTATTATACAAAAATTGTATATGCATATATACTAATACATTAGTTTGGGGACTAAGTAACTAACATATAACCTAACGGGTACGGCCCATCTATATCTTTGGTCTAACATCCTCAATTGCATTGTACTCAAGTCTGTTTAATACATTCAGTCGTGGAACTTGAACGTTTATTTTAGAGGGGCTGAAATTTGTCGAAGTTTAGATGATTTTCTTGGCAATTATAAATTGTATTAGGTGATATTATAAGGCTCGAGCGCGTGTGTCGGTTCGGATTCATTAGGGTTTCATGCTATGTACTCTATATATAGTGTGTCTATTAATACATTACATCTACTAGGTTTACCTTATTTTACATGGTATTAAGAGCGGGTTTGATCCCGAGATCTAGTCAGCGTACATGAGTCACTGCCTATGCCGCTCCGTTGCCTGTTCTTATATGCATACGTACATAATAACAATCATTATATATATTCAAAGATTTTTACAATTATGAATTTGAAATAAGTATTCTCAAAATTCAAAAGATTAAACCTAATAGAATTTCATGAAATATATGACTTTTCAACAAGTAAGATTGTTATATCTTGAGGCATGATACTTCAACTAAGGTCATCATGCATTGATCTTTTAGTATTTGGATAAAAGATATTGTTAAACAACTAGCAGGGTACCCGCGCGATGCGACAGCGTGTACCCTGTGATTGACCAATTTGAAAATAATGTCGATCATGTCCGGTTCACTTATTTTTATAATTTTTGGACAAATTTCTTCGGATCATTTTCGAATGAATTTTATTTGACATCTGAACCAGTGGCCACTCTTGTTCCTGCTTGAATCTATGGTCCAATCTGATTTTCAAAACTATATAAATTAGCATATAATTTTATAAACTTTGTGATTAGGGGTGGGAATCGGGTTGGGTCCAATTAGGGTCAAGGCTGAAAATAAGTTACCCAAACCTGACCTGATTGAACTCGGGTTACAAAATTTTGTGTCTATTCATGTCTGGTCTAATCGGGTCAGTCAATTCGGGTCAACGAATTTGGGTAAAATAAAAACTTATTTTTACCCTCTTTAAATATAAATTATATATGCTTTAAAAAAAATCTTAATCAGGTCAATCGGGTTGACCCAAACCCGAGTTACATAAAAATAAATTGCCCGATACCCGACCGATTTTTAATTTGGGTTAGTCGGGTTGGCCCGATTAACCCGCAGAATTTGTACCCGAGTAACCCGACCCGAATATACTCGGGTTGGGTTCGGGTCGGGTCGGCTTTTTTGACACCCCTATTTGTGTTTGTTATTAGTTTATATAATGTGCACAACTACATGTACTTTTAATTTTATGGGTGTTTTAAGAAAAATAGCATTATTAGTTTGTTTCATGTATTAAGATGTGTTTTAAGAATAACATTAACAATTGTGTGTTTTACATTCGTTAATTGTACATATAATATAAATATATGTATTTTTAAATAATAAAGTTGTGTAGTTTCAATTTCGAATGTGCATTCTGTTAAAATATTATAAAGATGTTTCTTATGAAAAATAAAGTTTGAAAATTTTAATGCTTAAAAGAGTTTTATGCTTTCTTATACTTGTAAGATGTGTAGCTATGATTGGATATTTATATAATGGGGTGTTTTAAATATGAGTATTAATTATCTTTGTATGTTTAATGTTTTAGTCATGTTTGTACGCATTGTACATTATGCACATATATTTGTAAGTATGGTGTTTTAATTGTGAGGTATTAATCACGTTTATGTTATTATAATTATTATACTATTAATTACATTTATCAGATGTTTTATTATTTGTACAATGTGTTGTTTTAGTTGTAAAATGAGGTGAGGGGGTTTTATAATTATAAAATTTAATGTAATTAATTATAAGGTTTAATATAACATATTATAAGTTTTCTACTTTTAATATGAATGATTGTCTTGCTTGTACAAATAGTATTATATTTTGTAAGTTGAAATTTCAACTATTCTAAAAATAAAAGTGCAAAATGCTTTATAAAAGAGTTAGATATTTATTTATAAACTGAAGTATTTGATATGTTCGTTTTTCATTTATATTTGTTAGTCATATTTTGCATGTTTAAATCCTTGAATAATATGTTATATATTCTAAATAGTTTGTGTCAGTCAATTATATGGAAATATAATTGAATGAAAACATATTTGAGTAATGGTAATTTTCATAGAATATTTAAGAATGGTTTACCAACTCATACAATATTCAAATGTTGTATATTGGACATCTGTTACTAATAAACAATTACTTTATGGATCTCCGTGTTTATGTGAAACTTGTAAATGATTTATATTACTAAATCCTTTAACTTGAGATGCAAGCAGGTCTTACATATGTGGATGGTACTTTTTGCTAGAATTCTAACGATATCCTTAGTAAGGGAGTAATCATTTGTATCTTGAAATATGTGAAAGGCATGTGAATTATATTAATAACACATTGTCATTCCATTTTATATCACTTGTAACAATTACTTCTCATATATAAAAGTTTGTTTCAGTATTTTCATTTCGGCAATAACTTTAATATAACTTAACCAACTTCCTCGTTCCTCTTTTTTGGGTAAAGGGTTTCCCCGGTAAAATTTATTACTCCAAAAAACATTTAAATACAGGGGATGTAAGTGAATCCTACATCTCCGCCCGTTACATACGCAAACAACTTCCTGTGAAAAAGAAACATAAACAACTTCCTGTGAGAAAGAAACATAAACAACTACAAAATCACAAGGAACATAACGAATACTAAAATTTATTGCATCAACGGACTATGATTCCAAGATTATCAGAAATAGACAAGACACTGCCCGGGATATCCTAACCATCATACATATCATCATCATAGGGGTCGTAGTCATTATCAGCATTCTTACGAGTGTTTCCATCGTTCCTACAAGCTATTACCCCTATATCCTATATCAAACTTTTTAACACCCAGAAGGTTTGCCATATCAATATCATAGGTTCAACTACATCCTCGTCATTAAGCTCACCTGAATGATCACCCATTTTCTAGGAACCCGGTTCCCTTTATCATCCACAAGAGTAAACTATCCTTAAACAACATTTAATAATTGGGTTTTACCAAGTATAAAAAGTTATCGTCCGATCTTTTTGAATTGAGAAAGGAATTTATAGTGCGACTCAGTCGTTCTTGGTGAAATATAAATGGTTTGGTTTATCTATTTTAAACTAAGGTAAAATGAAAACTTGTCGTTGAGTAAAAATAAAAGCTTTAAAAATTAAACTAAGAATTGTAATTAATTAAATGACAAAAATTAAAGCTTGACGAAAATTAAATTTGACAAAGTAATAAAAATGTGAACTTAAGAATCAAACAAAACCCCAAACCATCGGAATCCAGATCGGAATGCTGTCACCAATACCATCGGAATCCAGATCGGAATTTAGGTATCGGAATGAGTCTATCAGAATAATGCTATGGAATTCTATCGGAATGTCTAAACTACCAATCCTATCGGAATGATGAAATGCAATCTATCGGAATGTAAGAAAAGTAAGCTGTCGGAATGTATAAAAACTAAATCTATCGGAATAAACTCAAAACCATCGGAATATCACTTTGATCCGAATGTTGCTAAGGAAATTTGGGCAGCAATTCGTCTCAATGAAACCTTAAGAGCCGTCGGAATATGCGATCGCAATGTGCGATCGCAATCCCAATCGGAATAAGGGGAAAAAACTCAGATCGTAAAGTTCTGTCGCAAAGAGCTGTCGGAATCCAATAACCCTATTCCAATACTGTCACTATCGGAATAAGAGTGGAACCGTCGGAATGTCAATAAACCCCCTTTCCGATGAAGAACAATCCGCAATAAGCAAAAACTAAATAAGCTAAGACTAATAAGCATGAACTGAAACTAGATAAACAAGAATAAGATTAACTAAATATGCACAAGTTTTTTTGAAACCTTTCAAGACACAAAATAAGCAAACAAAATAAGCAAACTTTAAAAAGACTAAAACTTTTAAGAAAGCTTATAAACAAATAAGCTAAACACAAAACAAGCCGATAAGATTGTCAAACTTATAGCTTAATTCGTATAAAGCTTAGATGAAAATGAAAAGATAAACTTTTAAATAAATCAAACGTAAAAATCATACAAAAAGTGTAAAAACTTTCGGATTAAAGATAAATGAAAACTAAGAAAGGTAGAATACGATGAAGATTAAAACAAGAGTTAATCTATAAAAGTAAAGATTTGATTAAAACTAGAAAGGAAGATGAAAGATTAAATTCCTAGTGAGAGAAACTGTCACTTTCTCTCTCTAAAATTACCTACAAAAATGAAAATAATGAACTAGCTAACACTCCCTAACCAACCCTCCTAAATGTGTTTTGGAGGGTATTTATAGGAAATGGGGAGGTGTATGTGTTGCCTCCTCTTTCATTCTTCGCGTCTTTTCGTCTTTTAAGTTCCTCGACTTTATCGACTTTGTCTCGGCATTAATTAAACTCGTCTTATAATTTCTTCTTTTGTTAGACTTGAGTTCTTCGGCTTTATTAAACTTTCGTCTTTAGACTTGTTCTTCGATAAATCTTCAGAAAAGGCCTTGACTTCCGTTCTTTTTGCACTCTTGATCTCTTGACTTTGTCTTTTGTCGTTTTCTTTGATAAAAGCCCGTGAAAGCCCGTGTTTTCCTTCCTTTTCATATCTTGGTCCTAAATCACAACAAAAACACAAACCACGCATAATTCCGAAATTTACAACATAAAATACACGTTTGGGCTTGGTTATTATTGTAGTTAAGTGGTAAAAGGATGGGTGTTTTCACACCTATCAAATCCCCTACACTTGACCAATGCAATATCCTCATGCAATGCATTAGTTACAAAGCATGATTTACATTTTCCATCATAATCAATCCACATTGGCCTTTATTAAAAAGATAGAAAATTCTAAAACATTCAAAGGAAGAAAATAAGTAAAGAAATCAAAGACATACCTTAGCGTTTTGGAAATGTCATGAATGATTATCATCCTCAAGTTTTCATGTTCCCCAAACCAAGCTTAAAAACGAGATCATTGTTATTATAAGTTAGCAAACTAACACGAACTCATGTGGGCCAATTATTCACTTAGACTCCCTTATTCCTAGGTGTATCTCTTATATTTTATTGTTGTCTTAAATGATCATGAGGATGCATTGTTGACTTATTTTGATAGTTATTTAGGCTGAAAATAAAGTAGGACGATTTAATCAATAGTTAGCTAAAGGACAAAATCTTTTAAAACTGCTTCTCGGGACCTCATAAAGTTCATATCTTGGCATAACTCGCTTCACGATTTGAGACCTTTCTCGGACCGATATTTGGCAGCGACTTCATACTTCAAATCTTTGAGAGACGTTCTTGAAATTATGGTCTTCTCTTCATAATAGGAATTTCTTCACTTGAAGTTTTGAGAGATTCTTCATCTTTGGACCACGACTTCTTCATTTTTCTCCAATCTTTATTTTGGACTTTGATATACAACGATCCGCCTCCTTTTAAGACTTGGATCTATTTATCCTCATACCTTTCTAGGGTCTTTTCGGATAGATTTCTCCATGATCTTTAGGGGAGTATTTGCTTTTCGTCGTGTGTCTCGATCCTTCATATTGATTTTTGATAAATGATTCTTCACATCACTTTTGGATCTTTAGCAACAAAATGTAGCCCTCATGTCTTGTTAGGACCTTTTCGGACTCGCCAATCTTCGCATCCCGCTTCAATAAGTTATGCCTTGGCTATGAACTCTAATTAATACCGAGCAACTTTTAAACGATCTTGGGCTAGAAGCTAAGTAACTTTTCAATCGTATAACCTTATTTATTGCAGATATATTTATTAACAAGCGATGGGAGAATAGGCTTATAATCAACTCACATAAATTCACGAAAGAATACCAAACTTATAATTTACTCTCTCATCTCTCGTCCTCCACAGTTTAAAATCTCAAGGAATGAGACTCGTGGATGCTTAGCCAATTAAATCAAAGTTTTGGGTTTTCGAGTCGCCTATAGGATCTTGCATCTTCTTAGACTCTTTCAAGTTTAGAATTTGCGTTTTAAAGTTCCCTTGATAAACGACTCTCTAGGATCAATTATAGGAACTTACGTAAAGTTCTTGTTCTTAACCTGTGAGAGTTAAGACTTTCGCGTTTTAAAGCTCCCTATATAAAAGCCTAGCAAAACTTGACTTAAACACGTTAAGGATACTAGCTAGAGTAAACTTAGATAAGTAAACTCGGGTTGAGTCAAAAGATTCACAACGTTTAAAAATTAAAACCACTTTATTGAAATTTATTCTAGCAAATAAAGAAAATAACGCTAACAAAGGTAAAACTAATAGGCCAAAATAGATCAAAAATTTTGAAAAATGTCGAAAAATAAATTTTCCGGTTAAAATGAGGACAAATACAAGGAAAAGACCACTTAACTTCGATAGAAGTACCCCCTACACTTAATATAAACATTGTCCTCAATGTTTAAGCATGTGGGAGTAAACTCCCCTACACTTAGGACATTGTGCACTTTGTTTAAATCTTGCTAAGGAGGAGACAACTAAAGTGATTCCTATTTTAATATTGAAGAATATAAAATTATGAATCAAAAGAGTTTAGGATAAAACCAGGAAGACGGGAACCCAGAATCACGGGTCGTCAAAGTCATCAAGAATGTATCTTTGAAAGCTCGAATCCCTGCACATGATAAGAAAGAAAACAACAAACACATACTAGGGTCTCCCTTACACTTATTATGAAAACAGATAAAAAGGATAGATACTACGGGTTGCCTCCCGAGAAGCGCTTGTTTTTTATAACCGAGTCGTGAGCCTGACTCGACCTTGATTAGCATAGGAATAAGCTTGAAACACATCCACCGGGATCAAAGACATGGTTCTCGTCCATCAAGTAGCACAGGCTTAAGGCGAACAAGGCAAGCCAAAGAAGAGTAGGCAAGGTTCCCTTAAGCAAAGATGGAGCACGGTGGTAGCAAGGGTGCTGAGGTGCAAGCATATCTTCATTAGTTCCCAAAAATATTTCCTTTTATTTCATCAGATGGATACTGAGATGTCTTGAAAATTGCAATACCGGGGTCGAACACCTTTTCCTTTAGGGGAAAATAACACTCAGGCTCAGCAGACCTTGAAGAGGATCCGATCATAAATCTCGCAATCTCATCCTCAGAAGGTGGATAGAGAGGAGTTAAGACATAAGTGTTGCGGATATCGGTGTCGTCCGACTTCTTCTCCTTTGAGACAGGTTTCTTCATATCCAAGGGGGGATAAAGACCATAATCATCAAAGTCCAAAGGAGGAGCATCACTCTCATTTGGGAAGTAAGTGTTGATAAAAGTAGCAAAGTCTTCCTCAAATGAGTAGTCATCCAAAGTAGGATTAAGCATGGTTGGCGGAGGATCTTCATCATAAGTAGGCATGTCTGGATACTCAGAAGTAAAATTATCATAATCATCCCCATCGGAACTAGAATCATCATCATAAGCATCATAGATCGGTGGAGATTCATATATTGGTGGAGGATCAGAATTGGAGGGAGAATCATCCACATCATCATGGAACAGTGGATTATCATAGCGAGAATCGAACAGAGGATTGTTGTAGACGACAAAATCATCGAGCACATTAATCATATTTGCTTATTCTCTTCCATTTGATTTTTTTGTGATCTTCCCTATTTTGAACACTTGTGCATCATTCCCGACCCTTAAAATGAGCTCACCTTCAGCAACATCGACTAATGCTTTTCCGGTTCTCAAGAATGGCCGACCAAGTATTAACGGAATACGAGGGTCCATTTCATAATCAACAACAACAAAGTCGACCGGAAAAGTGAAGGTGCCAACTTTTACAAATACATCTTCGGCAATACCAACGGGGTAAGCGAGAGTGTGATTGGCTAGCTCAAGAGTCATCTTTGTTGGAGTAAGATCGGGTAATGATAACTTTTTCCAAACACTTAAAGGCATGAGATTTATACTTGCCCCGAGATCGGCTAAGGCAGTAAATTCTTCGGTTTGGTTAAAAGTACATGGTAGCACAAAACAACCAGGAGCTCCAAGTTTTTCCTGAAGTTCTTTAAGAAGGACGGCAAAACAGTTTTCATTCAATCGAGTATTAACAAACTCGGTCATCTTCTCCTTCTTATTAAGCAATTCCTTAAACATCTTGACAAATTTAGGCATTTGTGCAAGAGCTTAACAAAGCTAAAGGTGATGTTTATGCCGGCAATCTTGTTCAAAAAATTGGAAACTTGAACGTCATCCTTAGTAAGAATTCTACCTTTTTCCAGCCGGGAAGGGTAAGGAATGTTGGGTTTAGGTGGTGTATGTGTAGCAGGTACAGGTTGAGATTTTAAGGGTTGAGAAGTAGAAGGTTTAGAGGTGGTGGGTGGGGTTGGTGGAGGGTTTTGCTTGGGTACTTCTTCATTAAGAGGTGAAGACGGTAATGGAGTACTAGTACTAGGTGTGGAAGTATGAGGGATAAATGGAGGTGGAGGAGGTGTAGATGGAGTAACGGGAGGATGGGTAGAAGGTCCTACTAGAGTTGCTCCACTTCGGGTAGTAATAGCACTCACATTCGCTCTAGGGTTTGTTTCGGTGTTAGAAGGAAAAGCACCTTGGGGACGAAGGGTTTGTAACATTTGAACAAATTTCCTATCCGTGGACTCTTAAATTTGTCTAGTATATTCTTGCATTGCTAGCATGATTTTCTCATGTTCATTCAACTTTTGCAAAACCAAGTCCATTGGCGGATGAGGTAAATTGAACCCTTGTTGTTGAAAACCTTGATTTGGGTATTGGTTATAAGGTGGAAAACCTTGAGGATTGAAACCTTGGTGTTGAAAGCCTTGGTTTTGCATCGGATAATTACCTTGGTTTCCATTTGAGCCCCTCACATTGGCATAACCTTAAAAATTAGCTCTTGGCGGCCCTTGGTTGTTTTGGTTAGGTTGTGGTGGTCTTTGTTGAAAACCGGGTGGAGCCAAATAATTTGTCGAGTTGTAAGACAAGTGATTAACATCGACATTAGGCTTGAAATGAACTCTCTTGGTGTTGTTGTAAGCATACACTTCCGCGTGAGATTGATCATAAGCTTTATCACAGTTAGTATAAGAGTGTGGCCCACCACAAGTTTCACAAGTTATATTAAGAGCATGGGCATGTTGAGTGGGAGGGTTATCTCGTAGAACAAGATGTTTTACTATAGAAGTAAGCTCCTTGATTTGAGTAGTGACTTCACTCTCACTGGAAGTAGCCATAGTAGCCCTAACACTCTTGGTTTGGACTTTGGCTTTGTTCTCAATGATATCCCATGCGGCATTAGAAGACTTAACCAAAATGTTACCCCCCGAGGCACTATTTAGTGAATCTTGGTCATTCATGCTTAAACCATTATAAAAAGTGTTAAGTTGATGCACTTTTGTGAACCCATGTTGTGGACACTTTCTTAAAAGTTCCTTAAAACGGTCCCAAGATTCACTAAATGTCTCACCGTACTTTTGTTCAAAATTAATGATTTCATTTCGTAAAGCGGTAGTACGTGAGGGTGGGAAAAGTAGTTTATGAATTTGGTCTCTAAATCCGACCACGTAAGAATACTTTGTGGCGGTTCCTTATCAAGCCAATGTCGGGCTTGTCCCTCTAAGGAGAAAGGAAAAAGTTGCAAGCGAATGACCTCTTGTGAAACCCCATTAAACTTGACCGTATTAGTGAGTTGAAGAAACCTTTTGATATGGTCGTGAGGATCATCAAGTGTACGCCCCAAGAATGGTTGAGCAGATACCATTTGAATGAAACCGGATTTGAGCTCAAAATTGTTCGCTCCAATCTCGGGTATGACAATAGCATCGGTGTTGCCCTCAACGTGCGATTGCAAAAGCTCGATCATTGGTCGATTGTCCATGGTGACAATAGGTTGAGTAATGACTTCGGCTTGAATTGCTTTCTTCTTACGAGCACGGGTACGCATACACACCTACAAAAGAAAAGAAAGATATACAAGAAATATTTTTGGCTTTTATGTTTTTCTATATTTTTTTTTTTTTTGAAAATTTTATATTTTTTAGGATTTTTGAAATTTTTTAAAAAATGCACAAGAAAAATAACGTTCAAGAGTGAACGGATCCCAAAATCCAACGCGTCTCTCACAATAAACCGTTAATCATCACGAAAAGAGCCGGCAGCGGCGCCATTTAATAACTTGGTTATTACCGAGTCGCACTATAAATTCCTTTCTCAATTCGAAAAGATCAGACGATAACTTAATTAAATGTTATCGTCCGATCTTTTCGAATTGAGAAAGGAATTTATAGTGCGACTCAGTCGTTCTTGGTGAAATATAAATGGTTTGGTTTATCTATTTTAAACTAAGGTAAAATGAAAACTTGTCGTTGAGTAAAAATAAAAGCTTTAAAAATTAAACTAAGAATTGTAATTAATTAAATGACAAAAAATTAAAGCTTGACGAAAATTAAATTTGACAAAGTAATAAAAATGTGAACTTAAGAATCAAACAAAACCCCAAACCATCAGAATCCAGATCGGAATGCTGTCACCAATACCATCAGAATCCAGATCGGAATTTAGGTATCAGAATGAGTCTATCGGAATAATGCTATGGAATTCTATCGGAATGTCTAAACTACCAATCCTATCGGAATGATGAAATTCAATCTATCGGAATGTAAGAAAAGTAAGCTGTCGGAATGTATAAAAACTAAATCTATTGGAATAAACTCAAAACCATCGGAATATTACTTTGATCGGAATGTTGCTAAGGAAATTTGGGCAACACTTTATCTCAATGAAACCTTAAGAGCCGTCGGAATATGGGATCGCAATGTGCGATCGCAAACCAATCAGAATAAGGGGAAAAACCTCAGATCGCAAAGTTCTGTCGCAAAGAGCTGTCGGAATCCAATAACCCTATTCCAATACTGTCACTATCGGAATAAGAGTGGAACCGTCAGAATGTCATTAACCTCCCTTTCCGATGAAAAACAATCCGCAATAAGCAAAAGCTAAATAAGCTAAGACTAATAAGCATGAACCGAAACTAGATAAACAAGAATAAGATTAACTAAATAGGCACAAGTTTTGAAACCTTTCAAGACACAAAATAAGCAAACAAAATAAGCAAACTTTAAAAAGACTAAAACTTTTAAGAAAGCTTAAAAACCAATAAGCTAAACACAAAACAAACCGATAAGATTGTCAAACTTTTAGCTTAATTCGTATAAAAGCTTAGATGGAAATGAAAAGATAAACTTTTAAATAAATCAAACGTAAAAATCATACAAAAAGTGTAAAAACTTTCGGATTAAAGATAAATGAAAACTAAAAAAGGTAGAATACGATGAAGATTAAAACAAGACTTAATCTATAAAAGTAAAGATTTGATTAAAACTAGAAAGGAAGATGAAAGATTAAATTCCTAGTGAGAGAAACTATCAATTTCTCTCTCTAAAATTACCTACAAAAATGAAAATAATGAACTAGCTAACACTCCCTAACCAACCCTCCTAAATGTGTTTTGGAGGGTATTTATAGGAAATGGGGAGGTGTATGTGTTGCCTCCTCTTTCTTTCTTCACGTGTTTTCGTCTTTTAAGTTCCTCGACTTTATCGACTTTGTATCGGGATTAATTAAACTCGTCTTATAATTTCTTCATTTATTAGACTTGAGTTCTTCGGCTTTATTAAACTTTCGTCTTTAGACTTGTTCTTCGATAAATCTTCAGAAAAGGCCTTGGACTTCCGTTCTTTTTCCACTCTTGATCTCTTGACTTTGTCTTTTGTCGTTTTCTTTTATAAAAGCCCGTGAAAGCCCGTGTTTTACTTCATTTTCACATCTTGGTCCTAAATCACAACAAAAACACAAACCACGCATAATTCCGACATTTACGACATAAAATACACGTTTGGGCTTGGTTATTATTGTACTTAAGTGGTAAAAGGATGGGTGTTTTCACGCCTATCAATATTCTTTTCAATTTTGTCAAATTTCTCAAGAATCGGGATATAATTAACTTTTTGATGAGGAGTCATCCGAGCCAACTTACTTATAAATCCTACCACATGTACCTAAATCATCATCTTTTTCCACACAATTACGTTCACCAAAACAGTTTGAGCTACTAACCTCTTTATTAGGCCATATATCAGCTTTCTTTTTCCTACCACTGGAAGTAGTATCTTTTTACCAACCACTCAATATTACTGAGCAGCCGGTTTAAAGTTCACCTTAGAGCCAACCGGTATACATGTAGTAGCTTGCTTTGGCTTGTTCACATTCTTTACCCTAATTGATCTCGTAACCTTAGGACAATCCTCCAACATGGCCAAAATCTTACAAATCGAGAGGTTTCCACTTACATTCAACACGAATAATGCTCAAATAGAAACCTTCGCCTTTGAGTTTAGGAATAGCCACCACAATAGTATCCATTAATTCAGCATCAACACGCAACTTAATCATTGCTCTAGCGTAACTAGGCCCACCCTATGATTTCAAACACATTTCAACCGTATAAGAATAAAGCATCAAAATCTTACCAAGTTTTGTAGGAATTACACTAAGACCATCCTCACTAAATGTGATCATAGGAACAATGAGAAGTTTTACCTAAACTAAGATTTAACAACATATTCTTTGAGTAAATTCATATCCAGTTCCCATTTATTAAGGATAATTAGGTTATTTTGAATAAGCTAGAGACCACTTTCAAGCATACCATTCATACCATTTATAGAGTTAAATTGGAAGAAATATAACCTGGTCGACGAGTTAAGCCTAGATTTAACTAATCTAAATTTACTCAAAGTATTCTTAACATAATTGGCGACAACAAGGTATGTCACTCGTTTTCCCAAGAAAAAACCATACGCCAAATTAACGAACCTCTCATTGGTTTTTTGGATAGACTACAGCGGTACCGTCGCCTCACCTCGTTTATCGTAGGTGTTATCAAGGTACGAATGTTAAGAGTTGTCCTAATTGGTTCTATAGTAAATAGATTAGTGAAAGACTTACCAACCTTAGGATCCGGAGTAGAACACGGTGTGTTAATGCAAAGCAATGCCTAAAAACATTGTTAATATTAATTAATCTTTCTTAGTTTTGATCACGACAAATTACAAAGACAATTATTGTCAAACACAATCATAAAACGAATTATATAACAAACACTATCATGAAGGTAATAATCATTACACTAACATATCTTAATCATGCTTACTGATCATAAAAGTGATTAGCCTTAAAACTCACTTTTGTCAAATATAACAAAAGATTTTTAATAAACTTTATTTTAAAGAAAATGTTTTATTAAAATGTTTTATTAAAATGAAAATGTAAATTTAAATATGGCATATTCCAAATGCCATAAGAATATCATTTGAAGGTTTAAACAGCCTCAGATATTTTAAATTCACTAAAAGACAAAAAGGAGCGGAGTCTAGTACCCACGGTTCCTTAAGTGCATACGCGGTTCCCAATCGATAAGGAACCGCCTAGGTAGATAAGGAACCGCCCCCAGATAGCCGTTGGCATTTGTCTTCTATAAATAGTCGATCAAATCTGCATTCTCATTAACCCTTTTTGGACATCCCTTTCAGCTTTTTTCTCCTATCTAATCCTAGTCATTTGTAAATGATCACTTAATGTGTTAAGTATGTTTACTCATGATTATCCTCTTAATCTCCTTCTTTACCTTGTCCAAAGAGAAGATCACTCACACACTTGTGATGTGATTAAAGATGAAGCATTGATGAAGATCACCTTCTCCTAAAGATAGTCTTGTTCATCATTTGTTTATTTGTGTCTTGTGTAGATACAATGTATTTGTGAATACTTGGACTAGTTGTGTTCATCCAAGCTATTTGTGAATACTTGGATTAGAGTTATGTAAATCCATTGCACATGTGTGTGCTTGGATTTGTGTTGTGTAGATCCAAGATACATGTGTGTACTTGGATATGTTTAGTTGAGTTGTAATTAGTTGTGTTAGTTCTCACTAAACTATAAAGTGATGTGGTTGTGTCTTGTAAGTTCTCACTAAACTATAAAGTGATATGTAGTTGTGTTGTGTGAGTTCTCACTTAGCTTCAAAGTGAAGAGTCATGAAGATTGGTTCTAGCTTTGGATTAGAACTCGACATCTAGCCTTGTGTCAGAAAATGGTGAAGTAGGCAACGTTGGGAAGATTGGTTCTAGCTTTGAATTAGAACTCGACATCTAGCCTTGTGTCGTAAAATGGTGAAGTGGGCGACGTTGTGTAGATTGGTCCTAGCTAAGATTAAGTCTCGACATTTAGCTTAGTGTCGGAAAATAATGTAAGCGACGTTGTGAGGTTTTCTCCACCAAGAAGAGAGCTTGTGGATATAGTGGAAATCTCGAGTAAGGTGTACTCGAGGAGTGGAGTAGGAACGAGGATAGAGCACCGTTGCCGAACCACTATAAATCTTGGTGTCTTCTTACTAGGTTGTTTCTTTCCTTACTCATTACTTACATTCATTATCATTATACTTACTACACATTGTTAATGCATTAGAACTGAACCTAATCATTATGCAACTAGCTTTCAAGTAAAAGATAGTTTTGTGCACTCACCTAATTAAAAGGAATTTTAATTAGGATATAAACCGAGGAGAAACTATTCAACCCCCCCCCCCCCCCCTTCTAGTTTCTACAATTGGTATCAGAACGATGGTGACGCAAGATCTTTGAAGTATATTGTACTTTAAAACTCGGATCGATCCATTGTCTCCTCAAATTAGAAGGTTAAGTTGTACTAAAGTTTTTCTTTGGTCAAAACTATTTTTGTTGAAAATAAGCCTCTTAAATTGCTAATATTGCATCTTATTTAGATTAGTAGTATTAATGCATTTTAGATCTACTCTTGAAATGTATCTACTAGTTTGCATCTTGTTATGTGTAGGTACTCATGAAGATAAATCATTCTATTGATTGTGGATTGAGTTACTTACACTTGTAGAAGACTCAACTTATTTGATTTCCAACATCATTGATTGATGATATCAAGATGGGTAGGAGTGATACTAGTCTTTGAAGACTTAGTAGTCACTATTAGTCATAGTTGGGCTTTACATTGGTTCCTTGAAAGATCGGATTAAAATTTGTGGCCAAGGTACGCTTTTGTTCTTCTACACGCCCTATCGATCATTATTTTGATCATTAATTGACTATATGCTTGTTCTTGGAATCCTTGCCTTGACACTTATTTGTGGTTTGTGATTATTTCCTTTTTCCCTCTCAAAACTTCATTGCTTGGATACTTGACTCACTATGGAGATGTAGGGTGAGTTAGTAGAAGCTTAAAGTATCAAGCATGATTTCCATGGTTTGCACCCTTACGGTTAGTAGGCCCAATATCATGTGTAACTTGTGCAGTTAAGCTCATCTCTAGAATGATTAGTGAACCCCTTGAGATGCCAAACTACTTCATTAAGTTGTAGATGGATTTTACACATTTGGAATTGTAATATTCCAAGGATATTGTTATTGTTAATTCTAGCAATATTTATCCGATCATGTGGGAGAGAAATTGAATCTATATTTTGCTCATGTTTTGAAATAGAATAAGACTACTCTTAAAAATGATCTTATTCAATGCATCAAAATTGCTTGGTATAATTCATTACCAAAGCCGTTTAGACTTTCGCCGGAAAGGCGTGTCTTAATGTGTTAAGTATGTTTACTCACGATTATCCTCTTGGTCTCCTTCTTTACCTTGTCCAAAGAGAAGATCACTCACACACTTGTGATGTGATTAAAGATGAAGCATTGATGAAGATCACCTTCTCCTAAAGATCTAGTCTTGTTCATCATTTGTTTATTTGTGTCTTCTGTAGATCCAATGTATTTGTGAATACTTGGACTAGTTGTGTTCATCCAAGCTATTTGTGAAAACATGGATTAGAGTTGTGTAAATCCATTGCACATGTATGTGCTTGGATTTGTGTTGTGTAGATCCAAGATACATGTGTGTACTTGGATATGTTTAGTTGAGTTGTAATTAGTTGTGTTAGTTATCACTAAACTATAAAGTGATGTGGTTGTGTCTTGTGAGTTCTCACTAAACTATAAAGTGATATGTAGTTGTGTTGTGTGAGTTCTCACTTAGCTTCAAAGTGAAGAGTCGTGAAGATTGGTTCTAGCTTTGGATTAAAACTCGACATCTAGCCTTGTGTCAGAAAATGGTGAAGTAGGCAACGTTGTGAAGATTGGTTCTAGCTTTGGATTAGAACTCGACATCTAGCCTTGTGTCGTAAAATGGTGAAGTGGGCGAAGTTGTGTAGATTGGTCCTAGCTAAGATTAAGTCTCGACATTTAGCTTAGTGTCGGAAAATAATGTAAGCGACGTTGTGAGGTTTTCTCCGCCAAGAAGGTAGCTTGTGGATATAGTGGAAATCTCGAGTAAGGTGTACTCGAGGAGTGGAGTAGGAACGAGGATAGAGCCTCGTTGTCGAACCACTATAAATCTTGGTGTCTTCTTACTAGGTTGTTTCTTTCCTTACTCATTACTTACATTGATTATCATTATACTTACTACACATTGTTAATGCATTAGAATTGAACCTAATCATTATGCAACTAGCTTTCAAGTAAAAGATAGTTTTGTGCACTCACCTAATTAAAAGGAATTTTAATTAGGATATAAACCGAGGAGAAACTATTCAACCCCCCCTTCTAGTTTCTACAATTGGTATCAGAACGATGGTGACGCAAGATCTTTGAAGTATATTGTACTTTAAAACTTGGATCGATCTATTGTCTCCTCAAATTAGAAGGTTAAGTTGTACTAAAGTTTTTCTTTGGTCAAAACTATTTTTTGTTGAAAATAAGCCTCTTAAATTGCTAATATTGCATCTTATTTAGATTAGTAGTATTAATGTATTTTAGATCTACTTTTGAAATGTATCTACTAGTTTGCATCTTGTTATGTGTAGGTACTCATGAAGATAAATCATTCTATTAATTGTGGATTGAGTTACTTACACTTGTAGAAGACTCAACTTATTTGATTTCCAACATCATTGATTGATGATATCAAGATGGGTAGGAGTGATACTAGTCTTCGAAGACTTAGTAGTCACTATTAGTCATAGTTGGGCTTTGCATTGGTTCCTTGAAATCTCGGATTGAAATTTGTGGCCAAGTTACGCTTTCGTTCTTCCACACGCCCTATCGATCATTCTTTTGATCATTAATTGACTATATGCTTGTTCTTGGAATCCTTGCCTTGACACTTATTTGTGGTTTGTGATTATTTCCTTTTTCCCTCTCAAACCTTCATTGCTTGGATACTTGACTCACTATGGAGATGTAGGGTGAGTTAGTAGAAGCTTAAAGTATCAAGCATGATTTCCATGGTTTGCACCCTTATGGTTAGTAGGCCCAATATCATGTGTAACTTGTGCAATTAAGCTCATCTCTAGGATGATTAGTGAACCCCTTGAGATACCAAACTACTTCATTAAGTTGTAGATGGATTTTACACATTTGGAATTGTAATATTCCAAGGATATTGTTATTGTTAATTCTAGCAATATTTATCCGATCATGTGGGAGAGAAAGTGAATCTATACTTTGCTCATGTTTTGAAATAGAATAAGACTACTCTTAAAAATGATCTTATTCAATGCATCAAAATTGCTTGGTATGATTCATTACCAAAGCCGTTTAGACTTTCGCCGGAAAGGCACGTCTTAAGCCACTATATATGACACAAGCTCTTCGGCTCCTCAATTTGAAGAATGTCATTTGTCTCTTGAGAAATGTTCTTGGTCTTGATTCACTTCCCTTGACTCCTCTCCCCTTTGCTTCTTTGCTACGAGTAGTCGTTTGTTCGTTTCGGTCTTTTCCTATCTCGATTCAACTCGTAATCCTTCAACAAGGAATTATTACCTAATGTTGTGGTGGTCCAATGATATCCTAAAAGGTTTAAGATATATTTTTAAGTATTTTAAAAATTTTGGTTTTCAAAAATTCTTTGTTTTTCTTTGATAAGAACTGCCTACTGTAGGCGGTTCTTTATCTCGCGCGGTTCAAACATGCGGTTCTCTATCGATAAGGGACCGCGTGCAGGAACTTTGTCAGAGCGCCAATTTTGATAAAATACCCTTTTTCAAACAAAACCTTATCTCTCCTTCACACACAAAACCGACGGTTTTTTGTTTTTCCACCATTGTTGAAGCTTCAAAAACCTTCAATCACTCAAATTAATTGATTCAAGTTCTTGGGTTTCACTCATCCATCATCCAAGATCAATTAATTGTAAGTTATTTCTTTTAATTTCATCTAATTTGTTCTAGGGTTCATACATTCATAATTGGGGCTATTTAAAACTGACATTGAATTAGAACCTTACTAGGAATAAGAGTTGACATAGTATTGTTACTATGATTCCTTAGGTTCATATTCATTGAGATTTCACTAAAACCCATTTGTAGAACAAATCCGAATTTTGAAGAAATAATTTGGTTGATTAATGGAATTGATATGAACCCATGAACAAGTTGGTAATGGCATTGTTAAATGCTTACCTAAAAACTTTGTTTTGAAAAACCAGTGTTCAAGTTCATTATTGATCTTACATGGTCAATGTGTCATTGTTAATGATGAACTGGGAACATTGTGAATATGAGAATTATAAGGATTAAACCTTGGTTTGTCAAGAGATTGATAAAACACATTCTCACCTTCTTTGGTTTTTGGTTTATATGTAATATATGAGTAATTGGAGAAATATGTTTATATGTTATTTTTAGGTACTATCATGACTTCAGGATATCAAAATGACCATCTACTTACTAGAAGATACATCCCTAATCCTTCTTTGACAAATCAAACTCGCTCTTTTTAAAACACTTATCATAATCTTGTATCTCGTTGTTTCCATGAAGGACGTATGGTTCCTTCTAACCTTCTTGGACTTGACTTCATTCGATTCATGTTCAATACCATTGGCTTTGATTGTTTGCTTGATATAGATGGGCTAATCTTTCCTTCTTCCCTCATGGAATTCTTTAACTCGTTCAAGCTAATGTGCATCAAAAATGGTCTATCTATAAGATTTTCCATCAAGGGGAAAATCTTTGTGTACACTCTTGAGGAATTCGGTGAGATTCTCAAAGTTCTATACGAAGGTCAATGTAGGTTCACCGATGCTGGGGTTTAAACCACTTAGAATCGGCCCCTATTGAAGTCATTATGTGACCGAGATTCCTTCGGCTTCGGCCATCTCTCGTGCCCTTGCTACACCTCGTGAACATCCTATTCTTGGTAATTTTGAAGGAGAATTTCGTGCTCTCACTCCTTGGGAATTACTAACTAGCGATCTTAGTGATTTTATGATCCCTTGGGCCGAAATCATTAGGGAAAATGCAAGGTGTTTGGTTGGTGATCGCAACCATGTGCCTGCTTGTCTTGCACATATGTTGTATTGCGTTGCTACCACTACTCTATACAACCTTGCATTTTTCATAGCTAGAAGGATAAGATTTGTTCGCAATAGATCTCGTTCTACTCTTCCTTATGCCATGATTCTCTCACGGATTCTTAAGAGAGTTCTTCTTGACTATCCTCCTCTAAATCCTTCATCTTACTCCGTGGTTAGAGTCATGCTTCCTATTGAAGGGAATGTCTCTTCAGTTCCCACGCATGATTCAAATGAAGATGAAAATGTCTCTCAAGACAATTCTCTCATTTCTCATTATGACTTGTCATCATCTATCTCTCAATTGTCTTCACTAGACATTGATTCAGACTATCATTATTGTCTCAATCTTCATCTTCAAGATCGAATCAGAACTGAATCAAGGCAAGGAGGAAATGCTCATAGATGAATGATATATTCCACTCTTGTGTGACTAACATGTGTGTAAACATGTATGGATTGTTGATCTTCATCTCCTTTATCTTTATTCTTAGGATGTTGTGTATTCTTTTACTAACATTTTGTGTTTGGATTATCTAGTATTTTAATCCTATTTATCCATGGTATCAATATTTCGATTGGCATGGCTCTGTGCATCTTGTGTGTTAGATAGCCTCCTAGTTTTTTATTATTAGTTCACTTTGGCCTGATAAACCTTGGTATAAAATCTGGGCTAGCAAAAGTTTGAGGAAGTGCTCTTTTTGAACACCTCTGGTCGCGGTTCCATATCAATCTCACAGTTCCTTAGCGATAAGAAACTGCAGACCTACATAAGGAACCGCCTAGTACTGTTTTAATAGAATCTTTGCTTTACACTGTTTTCTTTAATCTGTGTAAAAATATGATAAAACTTTTGCAAAAACCTGCACTTTCCTAAACTAGGCTACCTAATTTCATTGTTCACATAAAATGATTTTAACTTATTACTTGTTTGGATCATCCCTAAACCCTAAACTCTAAACCCTAAACCCTAAACCCTTTTGACTCTTTTTAGTTTCTTTGACATCTTTTTATAAAGAAGCAATTAAGTTAGGGTTTAGGGTTTAGGTTTTAGGGTTTAGGGTTCAGGTTTTATGGTTTAGGGTTTAGGGTTTAGGTTTTAGGGTTTAGGGTTTAGGGTTTAGGGTTTAGGGTTCTAAACTTGGTTCTCCATTTTCTCTCAAACCAAAAAGTGAAACCTCACCTATTCTCATATTCTCATCACTTTCACCACCACTTTATTCATGGAAAACAAACTTAACCCATGGTACTAACCATTCACATAGTTCTACCTCCTCTTCATTTCAATCAAGAATGAATGAGTTTTCCTCTCTACTCATTTCTAGTCCTCCCTTAAATGTGAATGCTCAACCACAACCTCATCAAAGGATTCCCTTTGTTTTTTAGCCTTTTCCTTTCATTCCACCAAATTCATCCATCTCACCCATATCACCCTTGGATACCATGCCTTCTCCTCATCCTCCTTCCTCCAACACTCCTCTCTTGGGTGTTCCTATTTCCTGTTTCTTGGGTGATCCACACTTTTTTGATTTTTTCATGCACAATGGAACAAATTGTCCTTGTTGCTTGAACAACTTTCACCTCATTGATATCCTTAGGTTGGAGATGATTGGGGCTCACATCAAGTTGCAAAGCTTCTTATTGAACCTATTTGCTAATCCTCTACCTCCTCGGAGATGAATGATGGTTTTTAAAATTAACATGCTTTTCAAAAGAAGGTCAAGCCAAAGAGGATTATGAATTCAAGACCTAGTTTTTATCTATCTTTGTAGTAGTTAATTGTCTTTTATTTCTTGTATTTCCTTTCTTTTCCCACGTGATTTTCTCATGTGGGTGATTTATGGATTTAGTTCTTATGTGTTTTAAACTATGTGATCACATTAAACAACTTTAATTTATTTAAAATTGAACCTAAAATCTATAACAACCTCTAAAAACTTGACTTAAAATTGGACCAAAATATTGTCTAAATATTTTGTGACCCTTTGTCAAGACATTCTTTATGAATGTGTTGCTTTTATGCAACCCTAGCATACTCTAGTGCTAAAAAAGGTAAAAATCCAAGATTTGCAAAATTTTGAAAAAGTCTTATTTTTCTCCAAAACTTTTGAAAATCAAGGTTTGTTGTCCACTGGACGCGGCTCCTTAGCCCCCAGGCGGCTCCATATCAATATGGAACCACGGGCTATTTTAAGGAACCGCGCATGGTAAAGCCGTTCTTGGCTTATTTTTGGTCTTTCTTCTTTGACCACTGTCTTGGTTAAGATTCTTTGTTTACCCAATTTGGCTAAACATTTCCTAAAACCTTTCTTTTTTCATTTCAAATC
This sequence comes from Glebionis coronaria, assembly GCA_025667525.1. Lineage (NCBI taxonomy): Eukaryota > Viridiplantae > Streptophyta > Magnoliopsida > Asterales > Asteraceae > Glebionis > Glebionis coronaria. The sequence goes on along the minus strand of CM046874.1, from coordinate 27,592,768 downwards.
TTTGCCTTGTCTATTCTCTTTAAATTCTTTTCTTTTGGGATCTCTTTTCTTCATCTATCATAATGCGTAATTCTTCCTTTCCTAACCTTGAGATTTCTTTGTCACAAACTTCTCAACCTAAAGCTTCTTCTTATAAGCTTTCAAAGAAACCGAAAATCTCGGTTAAACCCATTTGGATAAAAAAAGAACATGAATCCTCATGATTTTTCTTCTCCAAAATCCTCCAAGAATTCCTCTTTCTCTCCGATTCAATATTGGAATGAGACTTACTCTATAAATCTAATTACCAGAGAAAAGGAAATTCTTCCACCACCAGCAAAACCTTTCAACTCTCCTCAACTCAATGACCTATCTTCTTTCCCTAATCTCACTATAATTGTGAAAACATCTCTTATCCTTTATCTCCCTCTCCACCAACCTCTAACTTTGATGGACCTCCCCCATCTAACGACTTTGTTTTGCATCATGGTTCCTCATGTGCTTGTTGTCGTTTTCAACAAATTGAACTTGCTCATATCTATGACAAGCTAAATTTCCTTGAATTCCTCCTCACTCGACCTCCTCTCAAAGTTTTCGTTCCCGTGAACAAAACTTCGAATGATGCTTCGTCGTCTTTCTTTTCCAACTAAGGAATATTTTGTACTTTAGTTGTTTGAGTCAATAAAACTTAAGCAATCTTGGAAGATTATCACTATTAGAGTAGTTTATGCTTTGTGGTTTATTTTCAATATTTGTTTGCTAT